>JAQPPZ010002979.1:10700000-12122500 GCA_028583015.1 Wollemia nobilis
CACATTCCAATAAAATATTATTTTCTGAGAGAACAAGTGATGGATAAGCAAGTCAAATTGGAATATGTTACTACAAAGGAACAACTTGCGGATATATTTACTAAGCCATTGCCAAAGGAAACTTTTGAGTATCTTAGAAGGAAATTGGGAGTAGTCTTACTCCCACCCCAAAATTAATCACCTCAAGGAGAGGAGGTGGGGAGGGGGCTGAGATAAGAGTCTTATATTTAGCCCCAAAGGAGTCCCTTTGCCATTTATGTCAAAGGGGGAGAGCATTTAGTTAAGGGGAGTAGTTTTGTAGGGGAAGTAGATTTGGAATCCAGTGGTAGGAAAAGGAATTTTTAGAAAGGGTTACCATCAATGACAAAGGGGGAGATTTTTGGAAATTTTGAGTATTTTGGTTGTCATTTATGTCAAAAGTAAAATGACTAAAATATTAAATGCAAAAAAAATATCTCCATTTAAAAATGAAGACAAGTAGTCAAAGCATTCTTGAAAGAGGTACATTATTTGCAAAGTTGAAGAAGTTTCCAAGGCAAAATAAAAAGGGTTTAAATGGATTAATTATAATATTTAAATTAAAATTTTAAATATTATAATAATATTATTTGAATTTACATGGGCGCAAAAATTCAAATATTCCTTTTAGTTGCAAAGCGTCAACGTATTTACCTAAAATTATTTTGCATATATAAGGTGGAACCAAAAATCCTTTGGAGTGTGAAAAAAAAGATTAATTGGCATTCAAATTATTTTCACTACATAGAAATCCTTCGTAAATCACAACGCACGGTCTTCGAGCAAGGTGACACGAGGGTAAAGAGGGACACACATTTTTTATAGTTGGATAGCACACAAAAGTCAACAAGGAGTAGTGCAGGATTTGTTCCAACTGAGCAGGCAACTCAGTTGGCAGGCGGAACCCGTGTAAGGAGTAGCATGAAGGAGGTCTCGAGTTCGAGACTCGGTAGTGACAGGTTGTTTGCATTTTGTTTTTGTAGTGACATGTTGTTTGGTGGCAATGTTTTAAAATATAATTAGTACCTTGAGGTCTTGTGTGGGCAGTTAGCCCATGCGGTGCTCTAGCATGCACTATGTTGGACATTTTGAGTCCTTAAGTCAAAGTTGTCATTGATGTCAAGAAATGAAGTCATCATTAATGTCAAGGAATTTGTCAAGAAACAAGTTATCAAAGTTGTCATTGATATCCAGGAAGAAGCTTCTAATAAAGTCAAAGGTCAAGAGGAACAATGCAAAGGTTAAAGGCAAAGGGCTCCATAATATTTTTAAATATTATGTGGAAGCATAAGTTAAAAGGTTTTCATAAAAACCCAAGAAAGTTTATTGCAAAGCTAAAGGAAGGTTTAATATTTATTTGATAAAATATTTAAATTCAAAATGAATTTAAATTTTATAAATAAATATTATTTATACCAAGGTGCAAAGTGAAAGAGGGTTTAAATAAAACCAAAGGGTTTTAAAGAATTAATTTATAAAATTTAAATTCAAATGAATTTAAATATTTTATAAATTAATAAGCTCCAAAGGAAATAAGCATCGACGTCTAAAATTGTTGAAGGTAATTCGAGCATCGACGTCATGCATGGAGGAAGGAAATTAGTATATATGCTAATGCCTTAGAGGTATTTTAATTTATCCTTTTGCTCGATAATCGAATGCGTGCAATTGTGTTTGAATTCGTGAGGAAGAAAGAGAAGTGACCATTCTGTTTGAGCACCAATGAATAGCATTTAAGGGGATTTGTGCCAAAAGACCAAGCGCCAACTAGGCAGGTGGCCTAGTGGCAGAAAGGACAACGTTAGGGTGTTGAGGTGCAAGGAGGCCTACGTTCGAAATGCAGTGGCAATAGTTTTGGTAGTTGCATTGGTGTTGGAGAGCACCAAAGGAAAGGTGCACATTTTGCGCAAGGTGAGCGGGGAAGGTTTTTGGAGCACGTGGTGCTCGTTAGTCCCCAAGCTAGCGCCTAGCTTGCATGGCATTGGGAGCCATGGCTAGAGCACCGGTTGAGGCTATGCGGTGTGTTCGAATCCCCTCCAAGGCAAGGTAATAAATTTTGGTTTTAATTTTTGTGTGTTGCCTAAAGTTTGGAGCTAAAAGGGTGCATGAAAGGATTGTTAGTTGGAAATGATTTTTGATAAGTTGGAGGAATAAGGTGTTAAGGTTTATTTTAATAAAGTGATTTTGTCATATTGATTTATTGAAATATTAAAAGGATAGAGGGAGCTTCTTGTCTTAGGTTATTTTGAAAAGAAGAGTGCATTGAATATTATTGGGAGATTATAAGGTGTAAGTGGTAATTTACTTTTTGTAAATGTTGATGAATGTTTTCTTAAAGATGGAGTGATAAGGTGTATGTGTGTTTTGATGTTTACATTGTATTTTGAGGAAATTAATCATCTTATAATTTCTTTGAGCTTGGCAAGAAGTGTTTGAGATTTTTGGCAGATTTAGAAGATTCCTTCATCATCAAGAAAAAGGTATGAGCACATTTTCCAAAGTTTAATTTGATTGGTTGGTTTTCTGGAAAATAAGTTTGGAGTGAAAAGGACTTGATTAGGGTTTCCTTTTGAGTGTGTTTGAGTTAATGCATCAAGGTTTTCTAGAATAAAGAGTTGTGATTAAAACCTTGTTTAATAAGCATTGTTGTTGAAAACATTGGTTGTTTATTGGTTGTGTGAAGAACTTGAACTAGGGTTTGAGTATCATTGCTATGAGAGGATTATTTTATAAGCATTGTTGTTGAAGTGAGTTGTTGAGCAAAGAACTTGAACTAGGGTTTGAAAAGAACATGAGTATCATTGTTATGTGAGATTTGTTGTTGAGCATTGTTGGAAATATTTTGAGTTGATGTTTACATGCTTGGACTAGGGTTTGTGAGAAAGGGGTGTTTCATTGAGTGATTGGTTGAGTAGAGTTGTTTGAGCCTAGTCAAGTGGATGTGTGAAGTGATTGTTCAAGTTCCATAAAACAAACTATTCTATATTCTGATTTGAGTTGAGATTGAGCATTGAGTTGAAACATATTGGGTCTCTAACAATTCTCTTTATGTTTCTATGAGATTGGACAAGTTTTGTGTGGACTTGTTAAGCAGATTTGAGACAAGTCTTTGAGAAGACTTATGGACTGATTTTGTGTGAGATTTTGTGGAAGCTTACAATACATATTTGGTTAAGTTCTAGAGAGGACTTATTGAGAATATTGGACAAGTTCTGTGTGGACTTGTTGAGAAGATTTGAGCAAGTTATGAGTGGACTTGTTGAGCAGATTTGAGCAAGTTCTGAGTGGACTTGTTGAGAATATTTGAGCAAGTTATGAGTGGACTTGTTGAGAATATTTGAGCAAGTTCTGAGTGGACTTGTTGAGCATATTTGAGCAAGTTCTATGTGGACTTGTTGAGCAGATTTGAGCAAGTTTGTTTTGATATTAGTGGACTTGTTGAGCATATTTGAGCAAGTTCTAAGTGGACTTGTTGAGCATATTTGAGCAAGTTCTAAGTGGACTTGTTGAGCAGATTTGAGCAAGTTCTAAGTGGACTTGTTGAGCAGATTTAGAAGTTTATTAGATTTGAGCAAGTTTAGTGGACTTGTTGAGCAGATTTGAGCAAGTTCTGAGTGGACTTATTGAGAAGATTTGAACAAGTTCTATGTGGACTTGTGGAGTAGAGTTTGGTGCATATTTGAGGATAGGTTTGTGCTAGACCAGAGATAGATATTGAGAAGATTTGTGCTAGACCGAAGGACTAAGTTTAGTGCAGATTTGAGATAGAGCTTTGGAGGTGATAGAGTAGAGAGGATAGTAGTCTCTAGTGGATAGAGATCCATCATCTAGGGTAGTGAGGATAGGTCTTCTGAGTGGGGACAAGAGTCTTCAGTGGAGAGAGATCCACAAGCCAGTGTAGTGGAGGTAGTAGTCTTCTAGAGGATCACCAACCAGAGTAGAGGAGAAGGAGTTCTCCTATGGATAGAGATCCATGAACTTGATTTAGGGGATTGGTATCTCCATTGGACAGAGGTCCATAAACATTGTAATAGGGAAAGGATTCCCAAGAGATTGATTGAGAAAATTTTAGTGAAATATTTTCTTCGTGGAGTAGCCCACATTGGGTGAACCACGTAAATTATGGTGTCTCTATTGTGTGTGGTGATTTATGCATTGCTTTGATTACTATTATTGATATTGCTATCTATACATTGCATAATATTGATTTGGAAAGAAAAGTAAAAAGTGGTCTTATACTGTTCACCCCCTCTCAATATAAGCTTGTGTTCTTCAATTGGTATCAGAGTGGGTTCCTTCAGAAGAGTTTAACAACTTGAAGGAAAAGCTATCAAGAACACAATGGATTCTAAGAATGTGTCCTCAGATAATTCAGCACTAGTATTTGATGGAAGTGACTATATGTATTGGAGCATGAGAATGAAGATCTACCTGATGGCACTTGGAAATGAAATTTGGGAAGCAGTTGATATTGGATATGATCCCTTAATTAATCCTCCTATAGATAAGGAAGGTAAGCTCCTACAACATTACAATTCAAAAGCAATGAATGCACTTTTGAGAGGTTTGCATAGAACAGAGTCTATGAAAGTTATGCATTGTCAAACTGCTAAAGAAATGTGGGATAAATTGCAAAATATATATGAAGGAGATAAAAGTGTCAAGAAAGCAAAGATGCGAAATCTCAAAGGACAATTTGAAGAGTTAAGAATGAAGGATGAGGAAAATATTAGTACTTATCTACTTTGAATTGATGAGGTTGTTAATGCTATGCAAGGACTTGGAATGAAGATTGATGAATCAGATGTTTGTGATAAAGTCTTGAGAACTCTTCCAAAAAGATTCAGTGAAAAGGTTTCTGCTATAGAAGTGTCAATGGATGGTGATACTTTGACAAGAGATATGTTGCTTGGTATTCTTACAACATATGAGATAAGAACAAAAGATCCTATTCCCTAGAAGGAAGCAACATTCAAAGCAATCAAGAAGACAAAGGGTAAGAAGTCAGAATCAAGCAATGAGTCATCCAGTGATGAAGAAGCTAATTATGGTAGAAGAGATAAGGATTCTAGAAGATCTAGAGATCTAAGATATATTAAATGTTTCAATTATGGAAAGTATGGACATTTTGCAATAGATTGTCAAGAACCCAAGAACAACAATGGTGAAGAAAAATAGGATCACAGGAACAGGGAATCAGAAAGATATAGGCACCAGAAGAAAAGCAAGGATGGACAAAATAGACAAGGAAAGAAGTTCTTCCAAAGGCAAAAGAGGAGCTACTATGCGGATAAGGCAAGTAAGTACTCAAGTGATAGTGATGCTAGTTTTTCAGATAATGATAGAGATGAAGTCCTATTTATGATTGAAGAAAAAGAACAAGTTAAGAAAAGGACTCCAGTAATTCTCAAGTGTTTTAGATGTGGTAACTTTGGACATCTTGAAGATGATTGTACAAGGGATGGTTATAGTTTTAGTGATGATGAATATGAGGATGCACTTGAAGGACCAGATGAAAATATTCTAATGGCATTAGAAGAAGAAGTAGGTGATCCTATAGAAGACAAGCCAATAGAAAATAAAGATGTGGACAAAGGTAAAAAAATAGAGGAATATTCAGAAAAGGATGGTTATGATCTCAAGGGAGAACTTATTTATGCCCTTGACATGGTAAAGAAGGTAAGAAAGCAACACTCTAAACTTGAAATTCAGTTTCAAGAATGTGATGAAGAGAGAAGATTGCTCATAGAGGATTTAGAAAAATCAAAGGCTAAGGCAAAAAGGTTCAAGGATAAGTTAGAAGCAAAGATCTTAGAATGTGAGAAGTTAGCACAAGAAGTGGCACTACTAAGAGAAGATTTAGAGGACTCCAAGATCAAGATGAAAGGGTTCAAAAATAGCTCAAAGAACTTGGATAAGTTCATCAAGACACAAAAGACTACATCAAGCAAAATAGGTCTTGGATTTGAATAGGTTCAAAAGAAATGGGAAGGAGAGTCAACCTCAAGTTTTGGAGGAGAAGAAACTTCAGATGAAGATATTTCAGAAGAAGATAGTGTAAAATAAAGTGAGACATCTGAGGATGAGTTGGACAATAGAGAGTTCAAAAAAGATAGGAACAATGCACAAAGAAGATACAGATGGAACAACAATCAGAACAGGTCAAGAGAGACTAAGAGACCAATGAGGTCAAGACAAGGAAACTTCAATGGAAGATGTTTTTCATGTCACAGGTTTGGGCACATGGCTTCACAGTGCAGGACATGAGAAAGACAGGAATATGGGAACAAATAACTTTTCCATGGGTATTGCTACTCATGTAATCAGTTTGGTCACAAGGCAATGAATTGCAGGGTTCATGATAGAAGAGGATATGGCTTCACTAGGAGAAATCCTAAGACATTTGCACCTCCAAGGAATAATAACATTAAGTGTTACAAGTGCAACAATGATGGTCACACAACAAAGTGGTGTAGAGCAGACATTCCAAAAATAGGTATGAACAGGAACATGAACAAGAATATGAATATGAACAAGAACATGAATAGGAACATGGATATGAACAAGAACAAGAATATGGATATGAACATAAATAGGAATAGGAACAAGAACATGGATATGAATAGGAACAGAAATAGGAATGTAGACATGGATAGGAACATGGACATGGAAAGAAATAATCAGAGGAATCAGAAGGATCAGATAAGAAGGAAAGAGGATAAAGGTAAAGAATAGTGCTTTCTGGGAGTAGAGATACTCCCACCCTAGAATTAACCACCTCAAGAGGAGGTGGGGGAGGGGCTAAGCTAAGAGGCTCATTCTTAGCCCCGAGCCCCAAAGGTGACCCTTTGCCATTGATGTCAAAGGGGGAGATATTTGAGTAAGGGGGAGAGATTTGGTATTT
Organism: Wollemia nobilis; assembly: GCA_028583015.1. Taxonomy (NCBI): domain Eukaryota; kingdom Viridiplantae; phylum Streptophyta; class Pinopsida; order Araucariales; family Araucariaceae; genus Wollemia; species Wollemia nobilis. Next base: position 10,706,923 of record JAQPPZ010002979.1, read on the forward strand.
GAAGAGAGCATTGAGCCAGGGGGAGCAATGTCCCAGGGGGAGCAGAACAAAAGAAGAAGTCAAGTTTTTGGTAAAAATAATTTGGGTTGCCATCAATGACAAAGGGGGAGATTGTTGGACATTTTGAGTCCTTAAGTCAAAGTTGTCATTGATGTCAAGAAATGAAGTCATCATTAATGTCAAGGAATTTGTCAAGAAACAAGTTATCAAAGTTGTCATTGATATCCAGGAAGAAGCTTCTAATAAAGTCAAAGGTCAAGAGGAACAATGCAAAGGTTAAAGGCAAAGGGCTCCATAATATTTTTAAATATTATGTGGAAGCATAAGTTAAAAGGTTTTCATAAAAACCCAAGAAAGTTTATTGCAAAGCTAAAGGAAGGTTTAATATTTATTTGATAAAATATTTAAATTCAAAATGAATTTAAATTTTATAAATAAATATTATTTATACCAAGGTGCAAAGTGAAAGAGGGTTTAAATAAAACCAAAGGGTTTTAAAGAATTAATTTATAAAATTTAAATTCAAATGAATTTAAATATTTTATAAATTAATAAGCTCCAAAGGAAATAAGCATCGACGTCTAAAATCGTTGAAGGTAATTCGAGCGTCGACGTCATGCATGGAGGAAGGAAATTAGTATATATGCTAATGCCTTAGAGGTATTTTAATTTATCCTTTTGCTCGGTAATCGAATGCGTGCAATTGTGTTTGAATTCGTGAGGAAGAAAGAGAAGTGACCATTCTATTTGAGCACCAACGAATAGTGTTTAAGGGGATTTGTGCCAAAAGACCAAGCACCAACTGGGCAGGTGGCCTAGTGGTAGAAAGGACAACATTAGGGTGTTGAGGCGCAAGGAGGCCTACGTTCGAAATGCAGCGGCAGTGGTTTTTGGTAGTTGCATTGGTGTTGGAGAGCGCCAAAGGAAAGGTGCACATTTTGTGCAAGGTGAGCGGGGAAGGTTTTGGAGCACATGGTGCTCGTTAGTCCCCAAGCTAGCACCTAGCTTGCATGACATTGGGAGCCACGGCTAGAGCATCGGTTGAGGCTGCGCGGTGTGTTCGAATCCCCTCCAAGGCAAGGTAATAAATTTTGATTTTAATTTTTGTGTGTTGCCTAAAGTTTGGAGCTAAAAGGGTGCATGAAAGGATTGTTAGTTGGAAATTATTTTTTGATAAGTTGGAGGAATAAGGTGTTAAGGTTTATTTTAATAAAGTGTTTTGTCATATTGATTTATTGAAATATTAAAAGGATAGAGGGAGCTTCTTGTCTTAGGTTATTTTGAAAAGAAGAGTGCATTGAATATTATTGGGAGATTATAAGGTGTAAGTGGTAATTTAATTTTTGTAAATGTTGATGAATGTTTTCTTAAAGATGGAGTGATAAGGTGTATGTGTGTTTTGATGTTTACATTGTATTTTGAGGAAATTAATCATCTTATAATTTCTTTGAGCTTGGAAAGAAGTGTTTGAGATTTTTGGCAGATTTAGAAGATTCCTTCATCATCAAGAAAAAGGTATGAGCACATTTTCCAAAGTTTAATTTGATTGGTTGGTTTTCTGGAAAATAAGTTTGGAGTGAAAAGGACTTGATTAGGGTTTCCTTTTGAGTGTGTTTGAGTTAATGCATCAAGGTTTTCTGGAATAAAGAGTTGTGATTAAAACCTTGTTTAATAAGCATTGTTGTTGAAAACATTGGTTGTATGAAGAACTTGAACTAGGGTTTGAGTATCATTTCTATGAGAGGATTGTTTTATAAGCATTGTTGTTGAAGTGAGTTGTTGAGCAAAGAACTTGAACTAGGGTTTGAAAAGAACATGAGTATCATTGTTATGTGAGATTTGTTGTTGAGCATTGTTGGAAATATTTTGAGTTGATGTTCATATGCTTGGACTAGGGTTTGTGAGAAAGGGGTGTTTCATTGAGTGATTGGTTGAGTAGAGTTGGTTGAGCCTAGTCAAGTGGATGTGTGAAGTGATTGTTCAAGTTCCATAAAACAAACTATTCTATATTCTGATTTGAGTTGAAAGTGATTGAGCATTGAGTTGAAACATATTGGGTCTCTAACAATTCTCTTTATGTTTCTATGAGATTGGACAAGTTCTATGTGGACTTGTTAAGCAGATTTGAGACAAGTCTTTGAGAAGACTTATGGACTGATTTTGTGTGAGATTTTGTGGAAGCTTACAATACATATTTGGTTAAGTTCTAGAGAGGACTTATTGAGCAGATTGGACAAGTTCTATGTGGACTTGTTGAGCATATTTGAGCAAGTTATGACAAGTAACTTGTTAGATTGAAAGTTTAGTGGACTTGTTGAGCATATTTGAGCAAGTTCTAGTGGACTTGTTGAGCATATTTGAGCAAGTTCTATGTGGACTTGTTGAGCAGATTTGAGCAAGTTTTGAGTGGACTTGTTGAGCATATTTGAGCAAGTTCTGAGTGGACTTGTTGAGAATATTTGAGCAAGTTTGAGTGGACTTATTGAGCATATTTGAGCAAGTTCTAAGTGGACTTGTTGAGCAGATTTGAGCAAGTTCTGAGTGGACTTGTTGAGCATATTTGAGCAAGTTCTGAGTGGACTTGTTGAGAAGATTTGAGCAAGTTCTGAGTGGACTTGTTGAGAAGATTTGAGCAAGTTCTAAGTGGACTTGTTGAGAATATTTGAGCAAGTTTTATGTGGACTTGTGGAGCAGAGTTTGGTGTAGATTTGAGGATAGGTTTGTGCCAGACCAGAGATAGAGATTGAGCAGATTTGTGCTAGATCGAAGGACTGAGTTTAGTGCAGATTTGAGATAGAGCTTTGGAGGTGACAGAGCAGAGAGGATAGTAGTCTCCAGTGGATAGAGATCCATCAGCCAGGGTAGTGAGGATAGGTCTTCTGAGTGGGGACAAGAGTCTTCAGTGGAGAGAGATCCACAAGCCAGTGTAGTGGAGGTAGTAGTCTTCTAGAGGATCACCAGCCAGAGTAGAGGAGAAGGAGTTCTCCTGTGGATAGAGATCCATGAACTTGATTTAGGGGATTGGTATCTCCATTGGACAGAGGTCCATAAACATTGTAATAGGGAAAGGATTCCCAAGAGATTGATTGAGAAAATTTTAGTGAAATATTTTCTCCGTGGAGTAGCCCACATTGGGTGAACCACGTAAATTGTGGTGTCTCTATTGTGTGTGGTGATTTGTGCATTGCTTTGATTACTGTTGTTGATATTGCTATCTATACATTGCATAATATTGATTTGAAAGAAAAGTAAAAAGTGGTCTTATACTGTTCACCCCCCTCTTAGTATAAGCTTGTGTTCTTCACACTATAGCATGGGCTACGTGAGGTCGCACGTTCAAATCCTTACGGCAAAAGAAGTGGTAAGGGAAAAATATTTTTTATAAAATATTTTTTTGATTTTAGGGAGTCATAAGGGTTAGGTTTTGTTTATATGTGCCATAAAGGTTGAGATTAATAAAGCATATTTTGGCCATTAGGAAGTCATAAGGGATGAATTAAGTAAGGTTTAAATTTGCACTTAGGAGTTATAAGGGTGTGATTTAATAAAATATTAAGTGAAAAGATATGTTTTAAAAGGCCTTCTATTTTGTAAAACACAAATATTAAGAGTGCTTTATATAGTTTTATTTTTGCAAAGTGCATAAATGAAAAATATGTTTTGCATACAAGAATAGGAGTAATAAGGTGTAATAGTAGCTTTACATTTTTTTGTAATTCTTGTATAGTGGAAAGTTCATGTGAGAGTTTTTGAAAGAGTAATTTTTCTATCTAACCCTTGAAGTGGCACTAGAAATATCAGTTGTTTGTGAGACAGGTTTTGAGGACACATCTTCATCAGAGCAAAATAAGAGGTATGGACATATCATTCCTTGTTTAAGGTGTTTTGTTGAGTAATGTTTTGGAGATAAATGGGTTTTATGGTATGCATTGTTGGTAGGGCTTGTGAAATAAATTTCATTGTTTGAATGAATTTGTAATCCTTGTAGCATTGGTTTAAATGTATTGAATGTGGATGAGCAAGTTTTGTAAAGCAAATTGTGTATTGGATTGAGTTAAATTGAAAAGAACATATGATGGAATCATATTGTATTGAATAATAATTCTTTATAGAATATGATTGAAGTATTATAATCAAGAAAATATTATGAGCAATTTTGAGCATGTGTTATGAGCAGTTATGAGCATGTATTAGAGTAGAATTGAGAAAATATAGAGAGCAGGTTTGAGACAGTTTTGTGAGAAGGTTTAAGATAGTGTTGTGAGCATATTGGATCAGAATTATGAGTAGGTTTGAGGTAGACTTGTGAGTAGGTTTAAGACAATGTTGTAAGTAGATTGGATCAAAATTGTGAGCAATTTTGATCAGATTTGAGCTGAGCAGAGGAGATAGAGTTCTCCTATGGAGAGAGATCCACAAACTAGATAAGAGGGAATAAAGTTCTCCAGTGGAAAGATATCCACAAACCGTAGCAGTGGGGATATAGGTCTCCTATTGATAAATATCCATAAACTTGAGCATAGGGGATTGGTGTCTCCTTTGGACAAAGGTCAATAAACATTGTAATAGGGATTTGGTTCCCAAAAAGTTTCATTGAGAAAAATTATAAGGAATATTTTCTTCGTGGAAGTAACCCACATTGGGTGAAACATGTTAAATCATGTATCTCATGTGTGTGATGATGTGTGAATTATTTACTGCTTTGATATTATTTTTGTTATCATTTAAATTGAAAAGTAAAAAGTTTTAACTTATACTGTTCACCCTCCCTCTCAGTATAAGATTATGTTCTTCATAAAGGGTTACGCTACCACCATTAGCCATTACAGTAGAGGAAGTTACATATGATTCATCTAGTGAACAACATGGAGAAAATCAGGATGATGAATTAGAAGCACCTGTATTCTAGAATAGACTTTCAATAGGGTAGGTAATGTAGATGAAATCAAGCCCAGTCAGGGCAACATCATCATTTGTGACCAAAATTGGGGCAACGATAGAAATCCTAGTTTACTATAGTTCATAGAAGGGCAATGAAGATCATACTATGAAGGATGAATTGGATTCCTAGGCATTGTAGGGCTTGGTCTCTAGAGAAGTTCCCTATAGTGACTCTTTAGATGATGACATTTAGGACCAATTGAAGGAATTCAAAGTGCAAGCCTCCAATTGAGAGGAGAAATTTAATGAAGTTCAATCTAAGTTTCAAGAATTTCATTGGGCTATCACCGTTGAGCAATAGGAAATAAAATACACTAAGCAATAGTTAATAGAAAAAGTGTAGGATCTGGAGAATGTAATTTAAAAATTACAAAAATTACTCACCGTGAAGGAGGATAGGTTTGACACTACTATGTAGATAGACTGGGCCATGAACCCAAAAATTTTCTTTATTGACTTGAAGGAGAAAATAAAATCCATAAGGGTGTATCATTTGAATTCCAGGAGGGCATCAAACACCCAAGTATCTGACATAGGGGACCAATCAGAAGCCCCTACAACAAATGCTTCCCAGAAATAGGGGAGTCATATTTTATAAAGTGGTCTCCTTTTTGTTGAGATATCATATAGTGAAGATGAGGAGGCTACCAATTCAATTGATCAACCTAAAGTTGACTGTCTAGATAATACCCAATCAACTAGGGAGTCAATGGCACACATGGTTGTTACCTAGTCAGTTGGGAAGGCACATATGCATGACAATGTTATCTAATCAATAGCGGGTTGGTTTAATAGGTTGACATGACACAATCAATAGAAGAGTTGGCTGAGCCTTCAATAGCTACCTAGTCAGTTGGTCAAGCAAATATTGACCAAACCACGGTTGGTCATTTTGATGATTAGCCAGAGGTTAAACCTCTTGTTGATGCACCAACGGGCCAATGCACATCAAATACAAAGCCACCAAAATTTCAATAAATACCACCTCCAAGGAGGGAAATGGTGCTTGGTCTCACATTACCATCATCAGAAGCAAAGGTTGCATGACCCATGAAGAAACTAAGTTAAAAGGCTAAGGTAAAGTGACCACCATAGAAAAAGAAGAAAGTACAACATGATCCCAAATTTGATGAAGAGTGGGATGCATCACTTAAAGCCTTTATAAGCAACTAATAATAGGTAGTAGAGCTCAATTATAACCAAGGATTTGAGTATCAATGTTAGTCCTACACACCCTACGTAATTTTTGGATCTATATGGTTCTGTTGGCAGTCATCCATCGTGAATGATAAAATATTTTCAATAGATGGGGATATTTGGAAAGGAGCCCATGGTGACACCTCTAGATCAAACACCTCAACCTGTATAGTCTAAATATGAAGAGGATGATACAAATAGGTAAATTATTGACCTAGATTTGGCACATCTTCTAAAAGCCCAAGTCATTGTCATTTCATGATTTTATCCATGGGAGAAGCCAACAATTAAAATAGTAGTATGACTACCTACACATCATTTCCTATGGCAACAAGCTGAACCAAACCTTGAACGTGATGTAGTTACATTCATAGGGTTGAAAATGAAGGACACAAGTAAACATGATTGGAATAAGAGGAAACTAGAAATAGAGGTAGGTCTCAATAAAGCCAAGAAATGTGGCCAACACAAAAGAGATAACGAGAAATACAAGACCACAACTCAATAAAGGAGACATTAGAATAGGATGTATTAGAATGTTGTTGCTGAAATAAGGGATTATCAGCAGTGGGTGCCACTAGGGCATGATAATCCTTAGGTGTGGGGGGGTGATGACCATAATAAATGGTCATTTTATGTATGTTTTAATGGGTTATTGTGTGGCATTATTAACACTAGAATTGTAATTCTATGTAATTATTGCATATATTTAATGGAAATTAAAGTATTATGCTTGATCGATATTTTTAGTAGGAAATGTGTGTATATTGTAGATTTTCATTACTTTTGCACACTTTTTAGTTGAGGTCCCACATGGACCTAGTATTGTATAATAATTGAATGTGTTTAAGGAACAACATATGTCCCAAAGGATATGGTGGTGCTAGAAGAGGGCATTTAATTTTGCTAAGATATGATGCCTATATCCTGGAAACAAGTCGAAAAGCATCTATCTTTTGGTAAAAGGAAAATCACCTATATTTAAAAAAAATAAAGGCACCTATATCCCAATAACAGGTCAGAAGGTGTCTATCTTCTTATGATAGAACAAGCACATATCTTCCAACAATAGGAAAATAAACTAATATTTAGTAATATGGAAAGTGTTGATATTTAGTGCCTGTCTTCTGGAAAAAGGAAAAACACCTATCTTCTATTAAAAGGAAAAGCATTTATCTTGTAGCAAAAATAAAGATGCATATATCCTAGTAATAGGTCAGAAGGCATTTCAATGATATAAAAAGCACCTATCTTCCAACAATAGGAAAAGTAACTAATCTTTAGCAATATGGAAAGCAAAGATATTCAGTGCCTATATTCTTATGATAGGCTGGAAGGCACCTGTATCCTAGTGATAGGCTGATTGGCACCTATATCTGGTAGAAATAAAGTGCTTTTATCTTGTGCTTTTACTATTTGATTGGAAGACCATGCAAAGTTAGAAATATATTGTTGTATAATTTTAGGGAGTGCTATCATTATCGTAAATGATTAAAATTAGATATGGATGCTCTTTTATTAGATATTGATTGCATTTGTGCATGCACCAGTCATAGTGAATCACGTTGCATGATTAAAATAGAATAGGCTATTTCTATAACAAGCAATGGCTATGTTATGTATAAAATGCAAGCCATTCCCAAAGTAAAGGATTTCTAAACCCAAATATTGAATTTTTAATCCATAAAGTTAGAGTGTTCTCCATTTGCACATATTCAATAAAATTTACATAGCAAGTTGGACGAACGTCTACGGGAGCTTGGGCCCACTCCAAGTTTTAATCCTCCCCTGTTTATTTCTTACTTTCTTTATTTTTGGTTGTGTGTATTTCTTTCCTGCATTATTTATTTTAATAGTGTGTTTCTTTTCTGTAATTTCCTTTTAAGTTGTGTGTTTGATTTTAGTAATTTTCCTTTCAATCATGTGTTTGATAATAGTAATTTAATTTTAGTAATTTACTTCCTATAGTTTCTTTTTAAAATATTTTACTTTTTTGCATTTAAATTTTAGTGGTTTTGTAAAATCTAAAACTACACGAACAAAACACCCCCACCAAACAAAGTGATATATAGGACTCATCACCCAAATACTACATGCTTATACTGTGCATAAGTACTCAACAAGTTTACAAACTCTTGGATTGATAAAATTAAATGGAAGGAAAATAACTATTTTAGAAACATCATTTTCTGCTCACCAACATGTATAATTAAAATTTTCATGTGTTAGACACAAATATGTCACTTGTATGAATACACCATCAACATATTCACTAACTCGACGTATTTATGAATTGACAATTAGAAGTCAAATTTGATGAGGGGTTGGAGAATTTAGATTGGTTGCAAATATTCTAGCCAAAAAGCATATTAGATTTCTAACAAATTCACTCTAAGATGATGGATTTGCTACCATTGGGTTTTGACTGCAAACCCTAAGGTTGAGTCAATTGTTATGGCTAAGTTGACCTTTTTGTGTGTTTGGATCAAGAATTGGCATAAATTAGATGGTACAATTTTAGGTATCTATATATGTCTTCTTTCGTATGCATTTACAACTTATAAATGCATCAAAAATAGCTATATATACCTCTAATTTTGAGAAAATCATGATCATTGGGCTTTGATTAATTGATATGGGAAAAAATATATCAAGAGTTTGTTTGTAGGAGAAGTCATTTTTATTTTTATTTTTACTAGATAATTTTCTTGTTAGGGTTAAAGAGGGGTTCAAACTAGTTTTTACCCCCAACCTAGGTGTCCTCTTGAGTTTTTGAGGGACAAAAATGGGGTCTTGAAGGAACTAAAATACGTTAGGTAAGAATTTGGTTGCTAGATTTTTTTTACTTGAATAGGGTAAAGTAGGGTAAAGGGGAACAATAGAAGTTATTTATACTATGTGTGATGGGAGAAAAGATACTCTAGAGAAAAGCTAGGGCTTTGTGAAATGGTTTATCAGAGATATCCAATGCATATATTAGACCAAGTACACAATAGGATAGACCCAGGTGGGACCCAAGGATAGGTATAAGATTATTTTATTCATTCTTTTTTTCAATTTATTTGCTTTCCAATATTGTGACATCATTTTTGACGTATTCACTCCATGTGGCACAAATATACCTTCTTGAATTCATTAGGAATTTGAAATATTCATGATTTTTTTGTGTCAACAAATTTACCTTTGGCTGATAAATTTTCTAGTTGATGAATCTGCTTTAAGTTGGCAAATTCATAAGGAAAAAAATTGATTAATTTTTATAGAGAAATCTAACTCTATTTTTTCTTATGTATGTAGGTGTTGGGCATGCTAGAGTGTTGGGATAGATACTCATGTACTTTGTAGTCGATTGTAGATGCTATGAAACCAATAAATCAAGTTGTCTTGGACATAATAGGGCTAGGGCATTTGGTGATGATGTCCAATATTGAGTTGGACCATGCACTATTCATTGCTTTGGTAGAGAGGTGGAACTCAGAGTATGCCACCTTCCTTTTATCAATAGGTGATATGTCAATGACATTGGAATATGTCTTGAAGATCCTCTAGGTATATATTCAAGGTGCCTAAATATATAGGAGCTAGGACCACATGTGGGCTATCCAAAGAATGAATTATGGTCCACTATTCTAGTTGAGTTGATACAACATTAATATAAATGCCATGTATTAGAAAATGTTACTATATCAACTTACAATTCTACTATGTGTTATGGTTTTAGGCTTATTGGTTGGAGACATTAGCAAGATGTTACTGCATTGGGGATGGGGCAAGATCATCACCCATATGAGAGATGAGTATGTATAGTTCACATGGGGACCATTAATTCTATATATATTATATTGGACTCTCCACATTATTGACTACAAGTATGGGAAGAGTCTAGTTTATGATACTCTCTTACAGGTTTGGGCATGGGAGCATTTAGTTGTTAGATGACCAATTGGGCTACCCATAGACCTAGGTGATCCATATTTTTTTATGGGCTTTAGGTGGGATCATGCACATGATATTGATAGATGCTTTAGGGGAGTATTTATGGTAGTCCAATAGGTCATTGATTACCTACAATCAGACCAAGTCATATGGCACCATGGAGAAAGAATCCAAGATGGGCCAAGGATGGTGTTCAGTTGGATAGAGTACAAAGAGTCAAGTGGTTGTGAGGTTATCATGGATATTTCAAGCTCTATCACTCAGATAGTATTTTGAGATAATTTGACCTCATTTAGAAGATCCCAATAATGGGATAGTTTTGGTTTTAGCATGTTACTCAGGAGGGACAAAGAGGATTTGGTGATCTTCCAAATATTGAGAGTTTTGCTGATGATGTAGATAATCCTCCTATCACAGATCTTAGGATAGATGATATAGGGGTCACTCTGGATTATATCTAGTGGTATTGGCAGAATTTTCCTATGTGGGTTACACTAGTGATGAGGAAGTTGTAAATGGGGTTAAGACTGAGTAGGATGGCTCATTATCATGTTTAGATGCCATAAGAGAGACTACGATGGAGGCTAAGATATGGTTCTACACAGTCATAAGTACTGATTGTTTCCCCTCTTGCTATAAATTATGATACTAGGGTAAGTACCAATAGGACAATAGAGGAGTTATCCCAAGAAGAGAGGAATGGCATGAGAAGGAAGATAGAGCTTCTATAAGGATAATTGGATCAACTAGTAACAACACATGATACTACTCTATTAAGGAGAGATCATACCATCATAAAGAGATATCAAGCCTATATGGAGAAGTATCAAGCATAATAGAGAGAGAAAATTTAATAATTAAGAGGTATAGGGTAGCCATAGTGATAATGGGGAGTAGTGATACAACTATTAGAGGTTTGTTTAATAAAATAGCTAATATTTAGGTTCAATATACTATGGAGGTGACGAGGAGCACCCACTATAGATTTATTTACCATGAAACTATTCCTTCAAACCAAATATGAACTTCTCCATTAAGGAATTGATCTCATTGCCAATATAGGACTATATCAGTTACATGACCCTCACAATAGTTTATTTAGTTTTCTCCTTGGTTAGTTGATGGTGGGTCAGAGATCTAGGGCCTATTTTACATTGAGGTTAGGATTTTGGTTACTATGAGTGCTATGATAGCACTAATTTTAATGAGGTACCATATCCATATGACATGGTCTAAGTGTAATAATTTTGATTGATTATGGTACACCAAGTTGACATATGATTGAAGGATGTATATATGTATATCGATTATTTATTGATTTATGGTTTTGTGAATGAGTTGATGTGATGTAAAAATTTATGTCAATTGTATGGATGAATGGATAGATAGTGTGATGTATTAATGATTTTATATGATAGATATGATGAAAATATGTAAGACTTTGATTTCTAATTTGATTTTTATTTTTTAATAAATTAGTTTTGATTTGAAAAAATTGACGTATTAAGGGAATTTTGACATAATTTCATAGATAGATTAATGTCAAATAATGCTATGAAATATAGGTATGGTAAGGTACATGTAGGTTGATAAAGAGGTCTAAAAATTAATTTGGAAGATATTAATAATGTTAAATGTGTTTTGAAGAATTTTGATTAGTTGCATTAATGCTAAAGTCAAAGTTCAAAATAAATTGACTAAAATTGAAATATGACTTGATTTTTGAGTTTTGAGATGTGTGTCATATTAAACGATGTTTATGGATACCCTTGGCATGATTTACCATGAGTTATAAAGGGGGGTTATTTTTTATAATTTTATTTTATTTGTTAATTTCTATATATAATAAAACATTTTTTAGATAGTCTATGTCCATATAATACAAATATTTTGAACAATTTATGTCCATATTTGTTGGATTTGGGCATTTTATGTCCATATTATACAATGATTTTGGATAGTTTATGTCCATATAGTACAAATATTTTGGATAGTCGATGTCCATATTTGCTATATTGGATAATTTATGTCCATATTATACATTGATTTTGGATAATATATGTCCATATTTTCTAAATTGGATAGTTTATGTCCATATTATACAATTGTTTTTGATAGTTTATGTACATATTTGATGGATTGAATAGTTTATGTTCATATAATACAAATATTTTGACAATATATGCCCATATTTTTTGGATTAAACAAGTTATGTTTGTATAATACAAATATTTTGGACAATCTATGTCCATATGATACAAGTATATTGGAAAATTTATGTCCATATTTGTTGGGTTGAACAATTTATGTCTTTATAATATAAAGATTTTGGACAGTCTATATGATACAAATATCTTGGACAATTTAAGTCCATATTTGTTGATGTTAATGCCTTTTATTTTTAGGTATTATTTAGATAATAGCTTTGTGATAAAATATTGATAGGATACCTTGCCATCAATGGTATTGATGTCACAGGATTTTTGTCATTTGACTGGTTTTTTTATAAGTTATGTTGATTCTTTAAGAAAGTGGACTGATCTTGTCCATTCTTCTATAAATTGATAGGATATAAATATCTTAAGTTTCATTGCTTTAGGCCTTTATTAGGGCTCATGAGAAAATGAAGTTTGCTCTAGTCATCACTTGATGGATGTTAATAAGAGGCCTAAAATCATGAATTCAAAAATCGATTAATGATTTATAGGAATGTGAAAAATCATCCATTATTATGACTTAGGGATTGACATCATTTGGAAAGTAGGGGATAATTTTTAGATTAGCAAGATTAACAAGTCCTTTTAGAAAATTAAACCATACCAATTTATTTCTTTTTGAGAACTATGGACTAATTTTAACCTAAGATAGGTGTACATGCCTCATATACTCATCAATGATAAAAATAATCCTATTTTTCTTTATGTGTGATGCATATATGAACTAATTCATAAAATAAAAAACTAATACAAGTATGCAAACATGAAAATCAATGTGCATTTTATTAATTTCCCACTAGCACTCAAGATCTGAGGTCTATAATTATATGTATAGATTGAAATTCTTTATTGCATCCTAGTGTCTGTCTATCTGATTCCCTCTCATGGCATCTCTTTTGGTGATTATAAAAAGGTTGCATCAATTTTAGCAAACAATCTCTTACCACAAAAAGAGTGTTTGAGGAGACTAGGATATAATTAGAATGATTTAAAGCATGATTTTTTACCAACAAAAACCTAACAAACAACACCCTATATATGCTAAATATTTATTAAAGCTATTGCATGGGACAACTAATGAAGTAAAGCAATGTGTAATTCTCAATCATGTTAAATTGCAAACAAGTAGATCATGTTGAATAAATATCAATGGAAGATGCAAAATATATACATGATCCTATGATTAGGAATTTGCTAGCATTAGAGACCTAGTGTGAATGCCATGCAAGCATATGCTATCATAACCAGTGGTCGTCATCACCTCATCACAAAATCCCCTAATTTTTTACATGCACACATAGTCAATAAATAAATACAAGCATGCAATCATGATAGGTAATAATTATGTAAAAGATAAGATATGATCAGTGTCTGAAAGCTCTTGAGTGATAAAGGAGAACAAAAATTATTCCCTGTAGAATGTTTTCAAAACTATGAAAACTATCTGAGCAAGAAATATCTCATTCTCCCACTCCTCAAAAGCTATGAGCTTAGGTATTTTTGAGGAAGGAATATGACAAAAAAGTTACTCTATGTTAATGTTATTGCCTTAAGCATAAAATAACCTCAACCATCACTCCTTGATAAAAATATATTGTGTAATAAGAGTTAATTTCACTAGCACAAGATCCCTAGGATAATGTAAACAGGTAATCGCTACATCTTGGTGGAGAAAGAAAAATAGCAAACCAATACATGAAGACTATGCATATGTGCAATGATACAATTGAACAAAATTAGACAAGAAATGCATCATTTATGTGAGATCATTGATGATTAGCAAGATTTAAAACAATTTTTTTTTATGTTTATGATCTAAAAATTGATGATAGAAAGGGTTGTCAATGATTACACTTTATCATATTGGCCTGATTTCATAAAATGAGGTTGTATGATAACTCTAACAAAGAATTATACCAAGGTAGAATTTCTGATCTAATTATTCAATATCATTATGTACTTTAAACACTTTTTGGGTATTGGGTAATCCTATTTCATTCGTCCATTTTAGGTATAATGATAAATTTTATAATCAATAAAGTTGAATTTGTGATAAACCCTTATACTGAGGAAGAAGGTTTGACAAAATAATTTCTCACTTGTTGGGTGTATAGGAACGATAATAGTTTCCAAGCATCAAATTATTCTACCCCACATTCTATTTAGGTATAAAAATAAATCATAAATTGATCATATGTCTAATGAAATGATTGACATATTGATAACGTCATATTTGTTATTTTTAGATTTATGGTAGATCTTTATATTGAAGAAGAATATTTAAAATAATCATTCCTCACTAGTTGAGTATATAGGAATGCTAATTCTTACCAAACATAGAATTATTCTACCTTATACTCTATCTAGATATAAGAGTGAATCACAATTTGACAAATATGGTGTTTGAGAAACAACCTTTAATGAAGAGTTTAAAATATTGATGAAATCAAAATTTCTTGATAGATTCTTACATAGAGGAAAAATATTTGATAGAATTATCCCATGATGTTGGATGCTTTATAATATTTTCAAGCACTTGCCTATCATTGAATAATTCTATTGCCTACTTTTCCTAGGTGTAAAGATGAATCAGATAATGTTATGATATAAGATATTGGAGGAGATTTTTTTTCTTAGGAAAAAATATGTTAGCTCAATTTTCCCTTTTATATTCCACCCTTAAGTCAAAATTGTAGTATTAGTGTCATCATTGAGTGCTAACAAGTTAGAAGGAAGATATGATGAGAAGTAAGAAAAAAATGTTGGAGTGATTAGACATACATCCAAAAGGATTCATTAGAGAGATTTGCTACCTTAGTTACCTAACTAAGATGCAAATCTATAATATGATCTATCCTAACTAGGATCATAACTAGTCATAATAAAGCATCTTGATTCCATATGCAAACAAAAAGCATATGAACACAAGCAAGTGAAATTGAAATTCAATTATACAACAAGAAAATACATGATCAGGCATGAGATGCATGCAATCCTTTAGAAATTTTGGAATCTAAAATAAGAAGCTAAGGCATTGAAATGTAGTCATTTCATGACTAGAGATTTTTTATAGGACTCATGCCATTAAGACCTCAAATTCCTTTCTAGAGTTCAAAATATCAAGAGGATGAAAAATGATTTTGAGGAGTCATTGAGGAGGTCCACTAGCTTAGTGACCTACTACAAAATGCAATGCAAGTGATACTATTTTAAAACTATGCTTCATTGCATAATTACTCCTCATGACTTTATGGTATGCACAAAAAAACACTAGCAAACATGAAACTAGGCATATGAAAGAAAGCACAAATATTTTATACATAATCATACATACAATCAATAATCAAGCACATGAGTAGGAAAACATGTAGATTTAAGCATAATATATATATTAAGTGCATTATATTGATATGTTCTTTATGTTCCTTACCATCTAATGTGGGAAAGTAGTATGCACCTACCCCATACTTAATTGTTATTATAAAGGGACCTAGCCAGTTGGGTTCAACACTCCCTTAAGGTCCTCCTTTGCAATAGTATTTTTCTAGTTCTTAAGAACTAAGTCTCCTACTTTGAAGGAATGAGGTCAAACCCTCTTTCCATAAGCTTTCTTAAGTCTTTGATGATAAAATTGTAAGTGATCTAATGTATGGGTTTGCTTTTCATAAAGTAGCTCCAATTGGTTAAGATGTGCATGGCAATATTCATCACCAATCAATGCATAATTTAGAAGGATTCTAAGGGATGGAACTTATAATTCAAATGGAAATATAGACTTAGTTCCATAGACCAAGGCATATGGCATAGCTATTGTTGGAGTTCTTACACTGGTGTGATATACCCCTAAGGTGGGATATAGTTGTAAATGCTAATCCCTACTAGTTTTGCTTACATGTTTCTTTAAGATTTTTATTAATATTTTATTAGAAGCTTTGGCCTAACCATTACCCTATGGGTAATATGGTGTCAACCACTTATACTAAATTTTTAATTTAGCATAGACCTTGGCAGCATCCTTATTTTTAAAAGGAGTGCCATTATATAATATGAGCATATTAGGAATGCCACACCATGATAAAATTTAATTTAGGATAAATTTAGAAACCTAAACATTGTTAAAAGAGTACAAGGGCATGGTCTCTACCCACCATGTAAAGTATTTTTTTTCTAATTTAATTATATTTACAAGGGGTTTTGAAAGGGTCCCCAAAACTTTCTTAAAAAATGCTTAGATAAGTCATGCAACAAAAATAAATATGGCATCGAATCTACTGTAGAGACAAAAATCCTCTTACCCTCAAAAGAGGAAATTTTAACCCAACCTTCACCCATAATCCTTGATAGACACAAGGGACCCCACCCGCCAAGAGACCACGGCCCCACTGAACCTTCTGGGCCAAACTTATAGATCGAACAGACACACATATAACATACGACAGAACCCAAGAAGATAGACTACTGACACAACACCCATAGAGAAAACTGCTACAAATCTAAAAAATACCCGCAAGGGCCTATCCCCTTCAGGTATTTCCATCACCCTTATTCAAAGTAGAATACTTCCCCAAGAACTTGGATGCTTCCTACAGCTGAGTGATAGCCGAGTTGATAGAATGGGTTGTCAGATGAAGCAATAGTTGACTCCTTAAGACCTCCCTGTTGCTCTTCATCTTTGAGATGATCTGAGTAGAAGAAGATGCTTCCAACTTAGGTTTCTTGAGCCTCGAAAAGGATATGCCAGCCTAGGAAATTTGGGAAGATCCCCACATCCTCTGCTCACTACACCTAGTATTACAGTTTGGAGTAGCTCTGGGCTGCCCTACGACATAGTTAGGGCCATCAGGGGGCTCCTAGGAAGGGGAGGGGGGATTATCGGCAGGGGGTTGGGCAGCCATGGGCTGAATACCCTTAATAGGAGGTTGGTGGGCCAAAGAATACTGGTATATAATGGTGAGGAGTCCTTGGTGCCTTGGACATCCTCATGAATTTTGGTATTTTTCCAGGGTGAGATTGATGGAATACATGAGGTAGTCAAGGACACTTATAGGTCTCCCATCCTGAAGGTGGTTAAGGAAAGTTGCATAGAAACTACAAAGGGGCTTGGACGGGTCATCACAGGTAATGTATTGCATAATGGGCATGATGGCAAAATTCCATGGGGTTGAGAGGGAAGATGCATACAGGTTATATTTGTCCCACTCGAGGCTTTTCCCTTTGTCAGGGAACTATTCTATCTCTTCTTCCCAATTTTGCTTATCGTGTCTGATGAGACGACCAAGTAGGGGAAGGCCAGTGATGGCCACTAACAATTCATTAGTGACCATGAAATGTAGTTCTAGGAACTAACAAAATCATCATTAATGGGATCTTCAGCACTGGTAAATTTTTTATAGAAATAGGGTAAAATTCTTAGCATCCATGCAGGTTCTAGCATTGGGGTTAAGCTGCAGGACGACTATCTTAATGAAGGTCATGATTGGAGTAAGGAGGATTCGATTGATAGCCTTGGAAGGGAAGAACCAGGGGCTGAGAAAAGGCTCTACAACTACAGGTAAGGTGAAGTTAGACCAGCTAACATAGAGAAGAAAGTTGGATGTTGGCTTAAAAAAGGAAGGCGAAGGCATGACAAGGAAGCTGAACAGGGTGAGGTGGGTTTGACCACATGGACAGTGATGAGCCACCTGGGCTGGCTAATGAGAGGGGTTGGAAATGGGTGAGCAAATAATGATGAGAGTGAGCAATCCAACCTTTCCATGCTTAAAACTTGGATTATCAAGACATGCTCGAAGATCAAGGCCCCTGTTTGATGATATGTAGAGGGATAAATAGAGGTAAGTGGAAGGAATGTGAAATATCAAAGATTCCCTTTGGTGTTGGTTCCATGCGGTAGCACTGGTTTGTGGCCAGACCTATTTCTTAAAATGATTGCCCATGTTGCTTTTAGCGATGGTGACTTGGAGACCATCAACCTAGTTGGTGCACGTGCCAAAGCTTTTATATTTGGATGGCCATCATGGATTGATTTTATCCTGTAGGTAGGTAACTTCCCATGATTTGCTCCCCACTTTCTTGAATTTAGACCTAGACATGATACACATGTGAATGTTTCCCAAAAAAATAAGTGTAGCGATCCCGAGAATGCACGCACCGGTCCCTTTTCCTAAAACCCTACTTGCAATGCTTATTTAAAATACCAAAGATAAAATGGAAAGACAAGAGGAAAAAAAGCATATAACACGAAATAACAAAAGACGGATCTCTTTATTGATATTGAAGCTCGGTTACATGTCGGTCCCTCTTAGGGATACCCATTTTGATACTATAAATTACAAATAGGCAAGGAGTGCCCCTTCCGCGAAGAGGTGGTGCGCTTATAAAAGCTTCCCGGTTCCACACATGGAAATGTATGAGGGCTTACAGATGCCTCCTTCTCCAGGTCTGTTTCCTAGAGGGATCCCTTTTGCTCTCGTATGTTGTAATCTTCGTCCGATGTACCTGTGGCCCTGCAAGCAATGAAACAACAACACACATTTAGGTGTCCGAGATTGCCTCCCCGGATGAGGTTGTTAGTAATCAAAGAATGTAACGGAAATATGATAAAACTATGCCATGAAATCATGTAAATCTATGCTAATGATATAAGAAAATAGAATAAAAGATGCTATGTCTATCTAAGCTAAGCCTACGGGCCACTGTCCAAGACAACGACCGCTAAAGTAAACCTTACCCTCTTTGCCCCAAAGCTATGGGTCAAAGACTTTAATCTGATGTTGAAGATAGTAGGTGTTATGCTCTTCGATTCGTCAAAGCTCCGTCGTACACGTGATCTCAAAGAGAACTCTCCGAGTCTTGAAAGCTCTCCTCAAAAAGATGTCTCTCTCTCTGATATGATCTCCTATCTCTATATCTTGGTGCTCTTAGGCTTGCACCTTTTATAGTGTGAAACCCTAGGTCTATGTCCAAGCCCTAGAAATGAATTTCTCATGCGTAGTGCAAGTTAGCATGAGAAGCTTTTGTCCATTGTCTATATTTGAAGGCTAGTTAACTTAAATCTAACTGCCCACTTGAGTCTTCTATGCGAACTGGTCATTAGCATGAGAAGCTTTTGTCCTTTGTTTATGCTTGGAGGTCAGTTAACTTAAGTCTAAATGCAAACTCAAGTCTCCTATGTGAACTGGTCATGAAAAGGAATGCAAAGTCACTCCCGCTCACCTTTATTGCATGCAGACTACCACTTCCACCCAAGATTAGGCCTATTTATTGACAAACCACTTCTTATGGCTTAGTCGCTATCATCTACAATGGCTAAGATCTAGCCATTATCATCTACAATGGCTAAGGTCTAGCCGCTCTAGGCTTGAGTGGCTAGGATCTGGTCGCTCTTGGCTTGAGCGGCCAAGCTTGGATGGCTTGAAAAGGCCCCAAATGAGTGGTGAGAACCATTATTGATGCTTGGAAAGTCCAATATTATGTCTTATGATCTTATGAGTGTGTCTATGTAAGTAGCTCCCCTAAGCATGACATGATTTAGGTGTCTACAGATGCCCCTTTTTGTGATGCATTATGTGGAAAACACAACGTTGAGCAAAAACGTAGACTGATCTATTTGTAGGGTGTATGGTGATCAATGGTCTGATCAATGTCGGATGGCCCAATCATGCAAGATGGTATGCATCCCTTGAATCATTGCCTCAATATTCGGAGGACTTAGCTCAGTGGCTTTTGCATGTTAAATTGCACTCATTCCTCAAACTCAATCGGGTAGCTTCAGCTGCTACAACAATTTTGATCGGTAGGAGAGCTACAATTGAAGATGTCATGTCTACTTACGTTCCCAAAAAACAAGGGAAATTTGTGATTGTTGTATGCAATGATTCAAAGGATGAACATGATTTTGCTATGATCGAGTGATATTTTGTTGATTTTGATTATGATTAAGTTGAAGTTTTGAACTACCTCTTCACACAATGAATTGGTGAAGAAATGACAATGAATGAAGCGACAAGTCGCTTGACCAATATGACTAATCTGGTTCCTTTCTAGCATTTGCTGCTTTTAATGGGCAATCCCACATCCAAGTGTGATTCCAATTGCTTATGATAATCATCCATCCCTATCCCGAGGAGCGGTCCGACTATCAATAGCCTTCTTAGGGAGTTAGGATGAGTGATTCTATTCATGCCTAGATTGTATCACTTTGACTTAATATTTTTGATGTCATAGGGGAATTAGAATGACCCCTTCGCACCCATGGAGCAGTCCGACCATCTTGATCTTCTTCGGGTTTGAAGGGTGACATATCGTAATTCCAAAATGAGTTGCTTTTTCCCCAAGTGGCCTTATGGTTGCCTACTCATCTCACCAAAATACATGGAGTGCAAGTCGTTGCAATCGTCGAGTGGATAGAGTAGGTAACTGGATACGAGGCCTACTTGAGATTGTGATTTTATGTGATTTTTTTGTTATTTTGAACATTCTGATGATCCTAAACCACCAAAGTGTGTTTATTTGTTGTTTTTGTTATTCCCTCATGGAAGGAACTGCTTTACTTTGATCTATGGGCTTGGCCATTGTCAGGTCCAATGGCCTCTGAGTTCCTGCCTATGGCCATTGTCGCCTTGAGCGGCCAAGAAGCTCGGGCCATTGACGTCAATAGTGGCCAAGGCATAATTAAGGAAATATAAAATTTGCAATTCTAGGGTTTGACCTATCATTTTCACTATTGAAGATTCCATTTTCAGAGCTCTGGTGCAGCGACGATGGTTGTGACTTCGAAACTTGTTGGTGCTGAGGACATGGCTGCACGGGGTGAGACATCAACTATTGGAGGAGCCGGAGCTTCTCGGGTATTTCTCTTCAAAACCCTAGCTCTCTTTTCTTTGTCTAAGTAAAATTGAACTTCACTAAGAAATGAGCAAAATGAACCTCACTAAACCTGCTGGCAATGAACAAACTCCGTAATTAGGCTTAGGTTCCCTTTTGCTATGGTGGGTTAGTCCCCAATTTTGCTATCTGTCAGTGGCTTCAACCTAGGGTTTTTTTATTTTTTTAATTATTCACCTGCTGCCGCCATTTTGGGTGTTCTCAAACTTAGCTTAGTTTTGATGCTTGGGTAGGGGATTTGCTTTCCAATTTGTTTGCTTTCCCTCCCTATGTTATTTTATTAAGTTATTTTGTCAAATTTTTTTTTATTTTCTGGCCAAGGGTTCATGTTCCTTGTGCCCCTTGTCATCTCAGCGCCCTTGAGCCGCTATCACTCAGAGCGGCCAAGCTTGAATCCCAATGGTAAAAAATTTGACCATTGGGCCTTGGCCGCTACTGCCTCCAATGCAGGTTTCGGCCGTTATAGGCGACAACGGCTAAAGCTTAAGCCTTATTTTTTGCATTTTGTGTATTGATTTTTATGATTTTTTTTACTTTTGAATTTTTGCTTTGCTTGATTAGGTGCAATTTATTCTTCTTTTGCTTAGATTTAGAGTAACTCATACTCTTTTGCACCATTTTCATGTTTATTGTGAATTATGCCTTAGATGCACTATAGTTATATTTTGTCTTTCTTCTACTTTGTTTAGATCCTCACTGCTCGGGCTCGGGACCCGAAGCTCCTGCTTGACTTGCTTCCTAGATTTGATGACACTGACTGGGAGTGGTTTAAGGCCCATGGGCTATAGTACGTTATCAGGTTGCCCCATATTATGGCCGACCAAGCTTATCTTATGGCTTTAGCCCACCATTGGGACCCATGGACCAACACCTTCCACCTTCCACCGGTGAGATGACTATCACGTCGAAGGATGTGTATAGGATCTTTCGGATCCCATTCGATGGGGTGCCCATTGTTTCATCGACCACTAATGATCAGGTGGTCATCTATGCTTGGGTGTTTGGAGCACGCTCTGCACAGGCCCTCCGAGAGACTAGGTCCAGGGAAGTATCTATCAAGGCTTGGTATGATGCTCATGTTTTCACAGTGAGGCATGTCATGTTGCTGATGGTGATCAACAATGTTCTTATCCCAGATTGCTTAGGTTTGAGGTTCCCTTGGAACCTCCTGGCGATGGTGCAGGACCTACTGGATAGTGAGGAGCCTATCATCTATGCATGGGGTAGATCGCTATTGGCTCAGTGCTATGATGAGTTGTACCACATCCATCGATGGGGATGTGTTAGCATTGCCTACAGCTTGCTCCTACAGGTTTGGGGATGGGAGCACATTAAGGTAGATCACCCTAAGGGGCTCCCAGCCGAGATTACAGCTATTGAGGCTCGGACATAGTGCTATGCTTCCAGATGGGCTCGAGAGCATGAGGAGCATAAGAGCCATACTTTTGTAGGGGAGCTATCCCACTATACTGATGCTTTCACCAGACTATTGGTCGAAGATGTCGTGTGGTGGCCTTACTATGAGTGTCCTGCTTGGGATGATCCAACTAGTTTTACTACCAGGACATGATGTGAGTGATGGCTCATTGGCCGTAAGATTGCCATCCGAGAGTATTTCTTCTACTCTCGGGTTCTTCGTCAGTACGGATTGCAGTAGGATGTGCCCTTGATACCATTTTTATACAGGTGCCTCATAGTAGAGAAGGACCTACCTCCATGATAGATCATAGAGCTTGCAGATGAGGAGGATGCCCCAGTCATAGACCCTATAGTGGTTGGGGGAGTTATAGAGGCCTACTCTCAATGGTGGGGTGATCGGATGTGGCATGGCATCGGTAGCCTAGGTGCAGGGATGATGTGTGGGGTGATGGTACAGATCCAATAGGATGTAGGGTTCGAGCCAAGACCGAGGTATGGGGCCAACCGATAGAGTAGGTGGTAGTAGAGGATCCTAATATTCTTGAGGAGGAGGAGTTAGAGCCCGAGGAGAGAGACTCTCCTCTAAGAGCATAGTTGCATGAGGTCGAGGCTGAGCTTCAGGCCACTAAGATCTAGGTACAATGATGAGATGCTACCATTGAGCAGCTCACAACATAGATACAGGCTCTATAGGCTACTATTGGGGGTGGCGATGTCAGGATGCAGTTTGTTGTTCCTCCTTCTACACCATAGGAGGTTCCAATGATAGGCTCAAGGGTAGATGTGGGATGACTTCAGTATTTGTTGGATGAGCATGAGGAGTGGATCCGGGGACTTACGAATCATGTCACCATCCTTTAGATGTAGCTCAAGAGGCATGGGATTGTCCCTAAGGATCCAACAGGTGTAGGTGGTTCATAGGTCAATGGGTGCTCTACCTTAGGGTAGTCTTCCACCCATCCTAGCTAGAGGACCCAGACTCGGATAGAGAGACCGATAGGCTCGCACCACTCGACTCACGACACCACCATAGGGGGAGGTGGCACCGGAGGAGGTGATGTAGGGGGCTCAAGCCCGATATTTGATTGATGCTCTACTTGGTTCTTGATCCATTTTTGAGGTCGACTGACCTACATGACTATAGCCCATGGGCATTTTTGTATATCCATTGGACTTGACACACATACTTTTATGATAGATTTGCTTTTTATGACTCATTATGTGTATCATTTATTGCTTATGTTTTTGTTATTATTTTATTTTATGATATGATGCGATGATGGTATTATGATGATTTGATGAATATGCTAGATGATAGATGATATTTGAAGATGCTTAGATGGATGTGTAGATGCTTATATGATTTGATGATATGATGCGATGTATTTTGATGATGAATGATGAATTTATGATTGGTATGCAAATGGATATTGCCTATATGTTTTATGATGTGGTTTATGGATGATTAATGACTTGTTTTTGTGGATGCAAATGTTATTGTTAAATGCATGTTTAATTTTTGCTTTAATTATATGCATCTAACTTATGTGATGGAATGGTATAAATGAACCTGTATGCTCTAATCACTTAAAACATACGGAATGCATATGACATTGACAATATTAATGGGTGATACCACAGAAAGTAAAAAAATAATCATGAATTTAAATAATCACTCTTATCATAAGAATTGATTAAGTATTCATATATGAGATGTAATGGTGTGTAATGTATTTTCTTAATAAGTTTCTATAAATTAAAAGATATAAAGTAGTCAGTGGTCGTCTATATACTATTTCTAATATATATGTGGTATCTGTCCTACTATGTTGATACCCCCTAATTTATAGAATCTTATAAAGAAAGTGATGGTGTGAATGATGTTATGATTTGTTGCTATGTAAAAATTTTTGGGGCTTTTCGGAGATTCAAACACTCTAGTTCCCCTATCAATAGTTGTCTACTTACCACTTAGACTTTTGAAAAGTAAGGCTTTTACCATGGACCTAGTTTTTCATGATCTCTGTGTGTGCATGTGATTGTATATTTTGAGATAGAACTCAAGCATTTCCTCCGATGTCAGGCGGGATTCTTTCAGCCCATTGCTAAGATCAGGGATCCTCAAGTGTTCATCTCATCCTTATGTTGGACTTAGTTGGACTATACCACTAGGCAATATTTGGTTACCTAAGCTAGCTCATCCACATTCAAACATTGGTCTACACAAATGCATGAAGCAATTGTAATAGACATATCATCATGCGTAAGGATTTCTCCTTCCAATTTTGTACAATGCTGAGAATTCCAGGGATTCAAGCTTTATTCCCTTCTTTTTGGCTTTGGATTTTTGCTCATATGTAGTGATGAAAATCACTATTTATTTTGATTTGATTTTTTCTTTGAGCGGGGATTTTTTTGTAGTGATGATAATCACTATTTATTTTTCTCATACGTAGTGATGAAAATCACTGTTTATTTTGATTAATTTTTTGAGCTTGATTTTTTTGTAATTTCTGAATTTATGCTTTGTGTATCAGATTTTTGCTTTGAAATCTGGATTGTATGCTTGGCCTTTTGAATATGTACTTTTCTTTGGGATTTTTGCTTATTTTTATGTAAGCAAGGGATTTGGATAGGGTAAAGCTTGTCCTTTTGCCAATTCTCAACACCTTTAAACCAGTTGCACAGGGGGATAAGCAAGGATAATCCTTTTCGCTTAAGGTAACCTAGACCGCTTTGCAGCTTTCATCTTTTCCTTGTACCAGCTAGGATTTTAGTGTTTCAATTAGTGATGGGATCTTGAATATCCAAGGCTTTATCACAGCTAGGCCTTACCTTCTACTAATCAAAGTTGTTTTCCTCAAAAGTTGATAAGATTACTAGGTGTGGTTGACTAACCAAAAACCTTATTATATTATGTATAGCAACAAATAATGGTTGTGTTGAAAAACACAATTACACACATGTGGATGGAGGTATGGATATGAATGACTTGTGCGACAAACTGTGGTATCACTTTTAAGGCTCTCATGACATATACAATTGTAATGTATGTGAAAATGCAATGCAATGATGTGGATGCAAAATGTGAAGTGCAATTGTTTTTGTATTTTTGATTTTATGTTGTTTTTGTATTTTTGATTAATTTGACCAAAGGGCTTATTATGCCTTTGGGGCTTTTGTTATTGATTTTGACCAAGCGGTTTGAATTACCCTTGGAGCTTTTTGATTTGATGATTTGACCAAGCGGTTTGAATTACCCTTGGAGCCTTTTGAATTGATTTTGACCAAGCGGTATGAATTACCCTTGGAGCCTTTGATTATTTTGACCAAGTATGAATTACCCTTGGAGCTTTTGATTTGATTTTTGACCAAGCGGTATGAATTACCCTTGGAGCCTTTTGAATTGATTTTTGACCAACGGTATGAATTACCCTTGGAGCTTTTGAATTGATTTTTGACCAATATGAATTACCCTTGGAGCTTTTGATTATTTTTGACCAATATGAATTACCCTTGGACCTTTGATTGATTTTTGAATTTTATGTTTTTATGATTTGTTTTGTATTTTATGACATATTTGAATGTTTTTGATTTTATGTGTAAAATGCCTTTAAATGAATGATATTGAGAGGTTCAGGCTCTTCAACACCATCTAATGATATAAGGTGATATGCTCCAGGCCCAACTCTCTGTGAAATCATATATGGACCTATCTAGTTTACCATGAACTTATCTCGTAGATGCGACGACAGATTTGAATTCTACTAGTTTTCTTTGAGCACTAGATCTCCAACCTTGAATTCCCTTAGGTGGAATTTACTATTGTAAGCTCATGCAAGGTGATCTTGGTAAACATGGAGATGCTCTAAAGCATTGACTCGACGTTCATCAAGAAGCATCAATTGATCAAGGTGGCCTTGTCGCGCAACTTCATCATCTATGAAGTCCTTTAATGCTATGCGTAGAGTCAAGATTTCCAACTCTAGAGGCATGATGGCTTCAATGCCATATACTAGTGAAAATGGTGTTGCCCCAGTGGGCATCCGTATACTAGTCCTGTATGCCCATAGTGCAAGAGGCAACTGCATGTGCCAATCCTTGTGATTTTCTTGCACTGTCTTCCTCAAAATGGAGACTATTATTTTGTTTGAGGCTTCTGCTTGCCCATTTGCTTGTGGATAATAAGGCATTGAAAAACTATGTTGAATATGGTATTTGTTCATTAAAGCATGCACATTTTTGTTCTTGAAATATGGCCCATTATCCGATATTATCTTAGAAGGGACCCCAAAATGACTTATGATATTGTGGAGTATAAACTCCGCAATCCTTGGTCCAGTTGTTGATGTTAAGGGGATCGCTTCTACCCATTTAGTGAAGTATTCTATGGCCATTATGATGAATGTATGTCAGCATGAGGATGGGGGTGAGATCTTCCCAATCAAGTCTAGTCCCCATTACGAGAATGGCCATGCTGCCTGGATGGGCTGCAAAGCTTGCGATGGTAAGTGCGTTAGGTTTGCATGATGTTGGCACTTACTACATTTCTTGACATACTCGTAGTAGTCCTTTTCCATTATGGGCCAATAGTAACCCATTCTCAAGATGCGCTTAATGATGGCCATGCCACTGAAATGGCCTCCACATGTTCCATCGTGAGCTTGCAAAATTGCCCAAGATGCTTCCTAGGGCTCAAGACAATGGAGTAATACTCCATCATATCCTCATCTATAGAGGATTTCTCCTAGAAATATGTATCTTGTTGCTCTCTATTTGAACGTTCACCTTTCAGTATGCGACAAACCTTGAGGTATTATTCCAAGCTTCAGGAAGTCCCGCAGTTGGGAAAGCCAATCCTGATAGGCCACAACTTCTATAGAATAGACAACTTGCTCTTCCTACATTTTTGAGGTAGTGAACATGGATTGAGGAACAACTCTATGGTATATGGTTGCACCACACTCTACAGGTCCTTGGGAGATCAAAGACCCCCAAGGTGTTATTTGCAAGAAATATCTAGCTATGAAGGACCAATCCTGATTTGGTTCGATGTTGATCATGTTGACTGATTCTTGATTGTCAAAAGCCTCATGACGTATTGTTGAGTGCGAAAGCACTTTTACATGAATGGTAGTAAAATTAGTAGATAGATTCTAAGGGATTAAGGATCCCAAAGAGGCCATGGTGTCTACAAATCTATTCGATGTACGAGGGATTGCCTCGATGTCGTACCATTCTAGTCAAGCTAAGTAATTGTCAACAAGTTCCTTGTAAGTCTTCAGGAGTGGGCACCTACATTGGAATAGTCCTTTGACCTAGTTTACTATGAGCAAGGAGTCACCAAAGATATTCAATATTTTAATGCCCATTGCTATGGTTGTTTGGAGTCCCAGGATCAATGCTTCATATTATGTATTGTTGTTTGTGCATGGGAAGTCTAGTTTGAATGATAAGGGCAATGGAGCGCCCTACGGTGTGATAAAGACAATCCCTGCTCTACCTCCTTGTTCACACTTTGAACCATCAAAGAATAATGACATGTCTTTTTCTTTCTTAGGTTCTTCGAGTTCTAGCAGATCTGATAATGCAAAGACCGCATCATCAGGCAACTCTATGGTGAGAGGCTTGTTATCCTGAAGAGGCACCTCTGCTAATTGATCTGCTATGACTTGTCCCTTGATGGAATTTTGGCTTATGAACTCTAGATCAAATTCTATCAATAGCATGATCCACTTTGTGGTACGTGTATTGTGATATGTCTTGCTCATCATGTACTACAAAGGATTTTGTTTTGATATGACGTAGGTCGTATGGCTCAACATGTAGTGTCACAACTTTTGAGTTGCAAAGACCACTGCTAAACACAACTTTTTGACATACGCATATCCTAGCTCATAGCTCACCAAGGTGTGACTAATGTAATATATGGCTTGCTCTTTATCTTGTGCATTCTTTTGGGCTAACATGGTGCCCAATGCAAAATTAGTAGCCGATATATATAGTAAAAATGGTATGTCTGGCCTTGGTGGAGCCAATATTGGTGGTGTTGCCAGATAAGTTTTGATCTCTGCAAAGGCTTGATGGCATTCTTCATCCCAATGAAAGGGGACTTCCTTGCATAGCAACCTATTCATAGGTCTGCATTTGTCTGATAATTGCATGATGAATCTTTTGATGGATGCTATCTTGCCTTGTAGGCTCCTCAACTCCCTAATGTTGGTAGGGGCGGCCATTTCCAGTATAGCCTTTACCTTTGCAGGATCTACTTCGATGCCTCTCTTGGATACGATGAATCCCAAAAGCTTGCCAGAAGTTATGCCAAATACGCACTTCTTAGGATTCAATCGGACATTGTGTTCTATGAGGTGATCGAAGACTTGTCTAAGGACTTCGGCATGCTCTTGCCGCAATAGGGACTTGGCTAGTAAGTCATCCATGTAATCTTCCAAGATCTTATGCATATAGTCATGGAATATGTATGTCATGGCCCGCTGATATGTGGCACCAGCATTTTTGAGACCGAATGGCATCACTTTGTAACAGAATGTTCCCCATGGAGTAATGAAAGTAGTTTTATGTTGATCTTCGAGCTTAATCCGGATTTGGTTGTATCCAGAAAAACCATCCATTAAGGAGAGCATTTCATGACCTATGGTTGCATCTACAAGAGCATCTATGTTTGGCAATGGGAATGAATCCTTTGGTGTTGCCCTATTTAAATCTCTAAAATCCATGCAGATACGAACTCTTCCATCAGGTTTCCCTATGGGTACCATGTTTGACACCCACTCAGGGTAGTCGATAGGAACTATGAATACTGCATCCAATAGTTTTTGCAATTCATTCTTCACCATCAAAGCGATGGTTGGATGCATTTTCCTTAGTTTTTGCTTGATTGGCTTCTTCATGGGATCCAATGAAAGGTTGTGAATGACTAACTTTGGATCTATCCCTGGCATGTCTTTGTAAGTCCAAGAAAAAATATTTGGCCTCTCCTTGAGGAGAGGAATTAAGATGGCTTGTTCCTCTGGAGATAGACTTTCTCCGAACTTGACTTTCCTTGGTTGGGTAGGATCATCACTGATGTCCACCTCGAAAGTTGCTTCTATAGCCATATGTGACCCATCCTCTAGCTGATGAGGCATGGGTATCAAATGAATGTCATCGATGAGATTCACAGGACCTAGTGACTCAGGTTCCAAACCAACATGGAAGACGTCATACGCACAACCTGATGCAAAATGGAATGGTTGTAACATCTCTTCATTGGGGAAGAGGTCTTCAAGCTCTATGGGTGAACTAGCGTGATCCCAATCAATAGCCTCTACATCAAGATGCAATGATTTGGTAGGATCTGTTGGATTATGAAGTGGAGTGGTCAAATCAATGGAGATCATGTTGATGGATGGGATGAAATCTCCAGGACCACATGGGTGCAATCTTGTCTCAAGGGTTTCCCTTCCATACTCATGATGAGGTTCTAGAGGAATGGGAATTTTTGGATCTAGCCCATGAGCAAGGTGGACAATAGGATCATTGGGCTCTAATTGCTCTCTAAATGTAGGTAGAGGGGGATTGACCATCCGATGAATGGCAGCTAGGTCAATAGGTCTCCCCAAAAATTAGAGATGAGGGTCTATGGCATGAAGTGCCGCCTCTCTCTCTACTAGCTCATTGACTTACCACAAGTGGTGAGGTCCAAGATAAGCCATCTCGATCTCATCCTCAAAGTCATCATCACTTATCCAAAAATTGTTAGCATTGGTATGCGGCCCTAAGACAAGGGGCTCATGTCTTGGCCCCAAGTAGGCCATCTCTATTTCATATTCATATTCTTCATCACTTATGAAGAATCCATTTGCATTTGTCTCTCACCCCAAAGTCAGGGGTTGATGGCTTAGGCCTAAGTAAGCTCTTTCTATTGAGTCTTCTGATTCATAGTCACTTTCATATGATGTATATCCAATCTCATCATGGATGGACCATGTGAATCTTTGTAAATAGTGAGGCCCTTGATAGGCTAAGCCAAGTTGTGCCTCATCATCACTTGCTTCATATCCATTCTCCTCATCCCATGAGTTGTACCCTATTGGGGTGGAATCAATTGAGGTGTTTGGATGATAAGTTTTTGGAGGTGGTATGTTTACCATGGCCACTTGTCTATTGCTCAAATTTTCTATTCTTAGGGGGTGATAAGGAATGAAATCAATGTCTTCTCCCAACCCTATGCTTAATATTTCCAATGCTACTGCAAGAGAGTCATCTCGACCTCCGCTATAATAGCCTAAGCCAAATATGTCAGAGGGAAGCTGATATAGTGGCTCGTAAGGCCTCTTGCACCCCTGCTCATATACGCCAAGGCCATAGCCATGCCAATGGCAATGCTCAAAGTAGCTTAGAGAAAACTCAAGATTAGAGAGGTAATGAACATTGACTATGAATAATTCATCACCATCCTCTTCTATATCTGAAGACTTATGAGCATAGTCCAGGTCGACATAGACAAAATTGGTTTGGTTGGGAGGGATTCCAAGTGGAACCACTATTCCTACTAGTGGCCTCAAGTCTTTAGGCCTCCCTATGTCTTGTGCAGACTCAATGATAGGTGTAAAGGTAATGTTCTACACAAGGTACTCCCCTATGCCTATGCTTGCCAAGTGTATTGATGCATGCGATGTGGATGACCCCATGGATGATACTGGTGAAGCAGGGTGATAATCACTATCTTCATCTTGATCTTGAGGATCTTCCTCTTCCATAGGACTTGGCATTTCAGCAATGGCTATAGTTGGCACTTCTTTGGGCCTTTCTTCCTTAACTAAGGGTGCCTTTAGCTTCTGATTATCTTTTGGTTTTGACATTGATGGTACTTTAGAAGCATTGATTATCTTGAGTGCATCAGGAGGTGTTGATGTGCATGGGTCTTTTCTTACCCCTTTGTCTTTGTTATCCACTTGTGTGGTTGGGGATGAAGGTGCCACGTATAGGTGAGTAGAAGGGATCATGAATTCTCCTAGAATGTCCACCTGATTAACGTATTTAAAAGGCTCTTCATCGGCCAGAACCACATAGACTTTGTTTTCGTGCACATACTTGACACACTGGTGCAAGATCGAAGGCACACACTTCATGGCCCTTATCCAAGGGTGCCCTAAGAGGATGTTATATTGCATAGCTCCTTCCAAGACATGACACATCATGGGGATGGTCTTGTGCCCCACCTTGATGGGTAGGACTATCATTCCCATAGTATTGCATAAAGCATCATTAAAAGCTCTCAATGTGTAAGCTCCTGGAATGATATTGGTCTTGGGTATCTTGAGGTGCTCTATTGCAGTTGTTGTGATGATGTTTATCGATGAACCTGTATCGACCAAAACCCTCTTGAAAGGTAAGTCATTGATGGCCGCTACAATGTTTAGTGGAGGGTCTGGTAAGGTAGCAGAAACTATCTTAATCTCATGATCATAGAATCGGATTACAGGTTCCTGGCATTCTTGCACTTGTCCCACAAAGTGAGTGAATGCATTCGCATCTTGTGGTTGAAGCTCAATTGTTCTTAAAATCTCCATTAGAGTCTCCCTATGCTTTGGGGACTATTGTATGAGCTCATAGATGGATAACTTAGTTGGAGTCATCTATAGGTTTTGCTCCAATCTACTTCGAATAGTTACCATAGGTCTCGTTGGTGGACCTGGAAGGTTGTCTTGCCTTTGCCTAGGAGTGGCTGGGATGTTCATGGGAGCTGCAGGTGGTTGTGGTTGACCATACCACCTAGTCCTTGTTGCTATGTTAACAATCTCAACCATCCCAATGCATCCATGGGTAGGTATGTCAGCTCGAACCTGATTGACTTGGGCCCCTTGCTCTCGAGGGGCCTCATGATTGGGCAATGGGTTTCTGTATATGCCCATGTCTCTATTATCGGGAGCTAGTGGGTTGTCAACTTTGAGTTCTCCCACCTCAATCATGTTTTGCACTTGATGCTTAAACCCGATGCAAGCCTCAATGTCATGCCCCGGTATCCTATGATAAGGGCAAAATTGATCTTCCCTATATCCTTTTGGCTTAGGATGGTTGGGATCTATAAGAGGTATATCAAGAAATCTGATCCTCCTAGCCTCGCTCAATTGATTAAATATTGATTGCATTGATTCTATCAGAGGCATGAAATAACGAGGTGACTTGCATTCTCGGTTTCTTCCCTGATTGTTCTTTTGGTCGTAGTTGGTTGGCGGGGGATGTGCTTGATAGTTCTATGGTTGTTGTGCACCCCCATCCTTGGGTGTAGCCAATACGACTTGATTGACTGGAGTAAGGGTTGCCCTGCTTCTGCTTGTACTTGTCATTCTTACCATTCTTGTTCCACTCCTTTTTGTTTTGGAGCTTAATGGTTCCCTCATCTACTTTTATCTCTTCGATGAGCTTGGCCTATGCCAAAGCTTCCTCAAATGAAGGATACTATTGGAGTTGTAGCAAGAGGGAGATATGTTTAGAACAAATTTTGGTAAACATGTGAATGATCTCTTCTGTGGGAATGGAGAATGATAATTTTGCCATGATTTTTCTCCATCTATTCCCATAATCCATTACTGGCTCATCATCATACTATTTCAAGTTAGCCAGATCTGAAAGGTTCACCTTCTTCTTAGCACCAAAGGAGAAATGCTTCAAGAATGCATTTACTAGTTGTTCAAAATTGGTTATGCTATGCTTAGGTAGTTGGTTGAACCATTGAGTGGCAGCACCTAAAAATGTCATTATGAATGTTCTTAGCATGAGAGCATCATTGTCTTCAAGATGAAAATAGGCATTGATAAAATTGGTGACATGCTCTTGTGCATCCTCTTCACCTTTAAACTTTTCTAACCTAGGCATCTCAAAGTGCTTAGGATATGGAGGGCTAGGGATTGATGGGCACAATGGTTGATTGTGTATCTTGCTCAATGTTGGTGAGTTCCCAGCTGCCTCTTGTTTCTCAAAGGTTTTCATATTTTTAGCAAGCTCTTGAAATGCCTTTGATGCATGGATTTCCTCCTCTTGTAAGCCTATTCGCATTGGCAATGGAGGTAACTCTCTATCCATTTGATTTGTTCCATTTTCCTCCCTCCTACGAGGGGACTCAGGATTGTGATCTTGGTTTGTTATGTTTGCCCTCCCCCCATTAGTTGGATTTCATTCATGATTTGGTGGGGGGTTTCATTGTGGGCTATCTTGTCTAGTGTGCCTTTCCTTAGGTGAGTCAGCGTGTCTTGTTCTTTGGTGGTCACCACTATTTGTCTGTAAATTGTTAAGAGCTAGCCGCTCAGCTTGCTCTCTTAAATGTTGCTCATGTTGGTGCAAGAGTCTTTCTCTTTGTTTCTCTTGTTCGAGAGCTTCCACTAGCTCTCGCTCTTTACGTAATGCATTTTCTAACCACCTCATTCGGTCAGTTTGTGCTGTCATAGAAGACTCATGTTTATCTGACTCTGTTCTTGTTGTCTTGACTCGCAGATTCCTCGAGGGGGTTTCTGTTGTATCTGTACTCTTGCTAGTTAATGTGACTTGTTCAGTGTACTATTGAGTATCCCTATGATCAGACTCCATGCATCTTCTATGGGGTCGCTCTGAGGTACCCCTAGACTAGGAGGTATGTTTAGAAGTCACAGTTCATGAGCTTCCAGATGCAGAGTTCTCAGTAGCTACAGTTCTTTGAGTTGGTTGAGTAGGAAATCGATCCAACCCATCTAGCTATCTTGTTTTCCATGGCTGGTCCCATGGGGTGCCATTTACTCCTATGAGGTCATAGTCTATGGGAATATTTCCTTTTGTGTGAAGGGTTTCTTCTATATGATTCCCATGACTAGATGTAGCTCTAGTTTCCTGCCCTTCAGTGGGCAGACCTATTTCATATGTTTCTTGTGAGTCTTGAGGTGTTGCAATTCTTGTTTGCCTTCTTGATGAAGAGGGCTTGGTGGTAACATGCTTCCTCCATGTGGATGGAGATGTGGCAGTCTCATCATCCCTATGTGAAGAATGAGTCTTAGAACCTTCTTTATGTCCATGTGAGGAGGAAGCCCTTGAAGCTTCCTCATGTCTTTGAGATGTTTTTATGTGTTTAGAGGAGGCCCTTGAGGTCTCCTCATGTCTCCTTGATGAGGATGGTTGTGAAGCCTCTTTTTGTTTATGTGAATTTGTTCCATGATGTGGTTCCTTACTTGGGGTTTCTCGAGGAGATCCCCCAAGGGTTGAATTATCACCCCTTAGGCTCATGGAGCTACGTCTCACGGTCTTACGGGTAGGTCATTCAATGTTACTATGACTCCGCCTATGGGTATGAATTGCTTCTATCTCTCCCTCGATATCAGACCGAGGGTGTTTACTTCTTGTTTTGACCATGTTGTTTTATGAATTGATCTTTTGAGTTGCAAATTAGGAATGACCACACAATTCCAAACAAATGTTTATCTTGATTACCGATTTGAGTGTGCCCTAAACTGTTTGGTGTATTTTGATGTGTTGTTCTTTCGATTTCTTTGCTCTTGTTCTTGGATTAAGAATGAGAAGACTCATCCATAGTGACAATCAAGTACACTCATGCCAAACATGATTTTCTCAAAAGAAGCTAGGGTACACCGTTGAAGACCCAATGGAGGGTTCGCCTAGCTCTTCCACTCTGAACCAATAATTGTTCCAATAGTGGGAGACAGTTTGAACACAAGTAACTTAGTGTCACTATAAGTAAGTTTCCCAATCCATTTCTAGGAAGCTCTAGGGGGTAAACCAGTGGAAGGAGATGAATTCCAACGTCACTGGACTAAATTGAAGGTTGGTGATGAAATCCAACTCTCCAATGTTTAAATGAGACGTGCATGTGTGGTGTTCATTTTAAGCTTGCATAACATAAAGTGCATCATATAGCAGCAATGAGTCTTTCCTATATGCCTAAGTGCAAAAATACATTTCAATATTCAGAAAGATGCATGAACTACTATGATTTGTATGAGCGCACTTTATCTCGTGCAACTATGGCCTCTAGTAGGGCCTCAAAGCAAGCAAACAACATACAATGTCTAGCACATTGGATTCTAGGGTGAAATTTTTAGGCATAAGCCATTGTTCCTAGCAATGCCTAGTGGAAAATTTAAAAGAAGATCTAAGATATGTGAAATGCTTAATTCTTTCTTCTTTATTATTTCAATTTCCAAACATAAATGTGCTTTAAGTTCTCTATTTTAAACACATAGAAGTAGACAGAAAGTTATAAAATATCAGAGAAGCTATACCAACCTTTGATCCAGCTCAGAGAGTCGATGTTTTGACCTCTGTTGCACTCCAGTTCTGGTCATTGTTGACCAGAGCGGCTGGTTCTTGGCCGTTGTAGCTCAGAGCGGCTAGTTTCTGGCCATTGTAGCTCAGAGCGGCTAGTTTTTGGCCACTGTAGCTCAGAGCGGCTAGACCTGCACACAAAATTAAGTTAGTATTCTAGAAGAAAATGAAAAATTAGTGGTGGTCCCACCATGATCGCCATCTGTAGTGACCCCGAGAATGCATGCACCGGTCCCTTTTCTAAAAACCCTACTTGCAATGCTTATTTAAAATACCAAAGATAAAATGGAAAGACAAGAGGAAAAAGCATATAACATGAAATAACAAAATATGGATCTCTTTATTGATATTGAAGCTCGGTTACATGTCGGTCCCTCTTAGGGATACCCATTTTGATACTATAAATTACAAATAGGCAAGGAGTGCCCCTTCCATGAAGAGGTGGTGCACTTATAAAAGCTTCCCGATTCCACACACGAAAATGTATGAGGGCTTACAGATGCCTCCTTCTCTAGGTCTATTTCCTAGAGGGATCCCTTTTGCTCTCGTATGTTGTAATCTTCATCCGATGTACCTGTGGCCTTGCAAGCAATGAAACAACAACACACATTTAGGTGTCCGAGATTGCCTCCTCGGATGAGGTTGTTAGTAATCAAAGAATGTAATGAAAATATGATAAAACTATGCCATGAAATCATGTAAATCTATGCTAATGATATAAGAAAATAGAATAAAAGATGCTATGTCTATCTAAGCTAAGCCTGCGGGCCACTGTCCAAGACAGCGACCGCTAAAGTAAACCTTACCCTCTTTGCCCCAAAGCTATGGGTCAAAGACTATAATCTGATGTTGAAGATAGTAGGTGTTATGCTCTTCGATTCATCAAAGCTCCGTCGTACACGTGATCTCAAAGAGAACTCTCCAAGTCTTGAAAGCTCTCCTCAAGAAGATGTCTCTCTCTATGATCTCCTATATATATATCTTGGTGCTCTTAGGCTTGCACCTTTTATAGTGTGAAACCCTAGGTCTATGTCCAAGCCCTAGAAATGAATTTCTCATGCGTAGTGCAAGTTAGCATGAGAAGATTTTGTCCATTGTCTATATTTGAAGGCTAGTTAACTAAATCTAACTGCCCACTTGAGTCTTCTATGTGAACTGGTCATTAGCATGAGAAGCTTTTGTCCTTTGTTTATGCTTGGAGGTCAGTTAACTTAAGTCTAAATGCAAACTCAAGTCTCCTATGTGAACTGGTCATGAAAAGGAATGCAAAGTCACTCCCGCTCACCTTTATTGCATGCAGACTGCCACTTCCACCCGAGATTGGGCCTGTTTGTCGACAAACCACTTCTTATGGCTTAGCCGCTGTCATCTATAGTGGCTAAGATCTGGCCACTGTCATCTACAGTGGCTAAGGTCTGGCCGCTCTAGGCTTGAGCGGCTAGGATCTGGTCGCTCTTGGCTTGAGCGGCCAAGCTTGGATGGCTTGAAAAGGCCCCAAATGAGTGGTGAGAACCACTGTTGATGCTTGGAAAGTCCAATATTATGTCTTATGATCTTATGAGTGTGTCTATGTAAGTAGCTCCCCTAAGCATGACATGATTTAGGTGTCTACACTAAGTAGACCTCGAGAATTCCTTGCCATAGGGGTGGGTGCTCCTAGAGTGATCTGAGTGGGTCTTAGAACTTTAGGAATTGTCAACTTGACTTGTGGTGCTATCTTGCTTAGCCGTGTTAATGATGGCTTGGGGAAAGTCTCCCTTCATATTTTGAGTCGATTGGTGGAGGTTTCTAGGTTGTCTTCCAAGTCATCTACCTAATTGGATTCCCTAAAAATATGGTGAACAACTGCTCTTAGACAATTTTGAAGAAGCCTCCTAGATTCTATGATGGTTTTGTAGGATTTCCAAGATGGATCCTTGTCATTGGTCATGTATTTTATGATATTTAGTGAGTCCCCTTAAATGATCACTTCCCTAGGATCCTCGTGGAGTAGCAAAAACCCCATCTCCAAAGCCATAGCTTTTGCACATTTGTTATACTAGTGACCAAGGGATCCTGCATAGACCAAGATCAAATTGTCTCGATGATATCTGATGACCCCTCCCACCCCAAATTTTCCTGGATTCCCCTTTGAGGCCCCACAAAAATTTATCTTGATTCATCCTTCAAGAGGTGAGCACCATTTGGAATTGGTTCTAGAATTTGGCCTTGACTGGTCAATGGTATTCTTTGGGGTAATGCCAAGGGACTTGAGGATAGCCCCCTCAGAGGCTGAGGGAGGGGATGTGGGGTAGGGGTTGATCCTAGTATTTTTAATGGCAAAGGCTATGGACTTAGATGCCATGGATAGGAGATCCCTGGAAGGGTTTGAGAAATCCCTCCTATTATGCTCTAATCAAATTTACCAAAAAAGGTGAGGAAGGCACAAGGACCACAGGGTTCTGAGCCTAGGATTATGGAATGGATTGGGCCATTGGGAAAAAATATTGATAAATTACTAGGGTTGGGCCCATTGTATGTGAAATATATTGAATATGTGATTGAAGGCTTTAGAAGAAAATCCAAAAGTGCAGAAGATGTGGTTTGTGCTCTCCCAACTAGGCAGGCACAAGTAGCAGTGGTTGGGGATCATAAATCCTCTTTTGGACAAGTTCTCGATCATGAGGATATTGTTTTGGATGGTAGTCCAAATAAAAAAATTGATCTTGGGTATGAGCTTTACCTTCTAAACTAGATTGAATGGGATGCTTAGTACCAAGGTTGGGCTCAGGGAATCATAGGCCGACTTTATCGAGAAGGCTCCATTGTCGATTCCCCTCCAAATGGGTCTATCTTTAGCTTCAACCCCTGGGATGGTGATCACTTGAAGAAGGTTGGACAACATAGTAGCTTGATTAGGAAAGATTTCCATCTCAATGGTTTTCCATATTGGCCTTCTTTCATTACTTGTTATGAATTTGGCTACTTTGGTCCTTACGGTGTCATCAATGAAAGGCTTTAGTGCTACCAGCACCCTATTTTTGCTAAGGGGATCCTCTTGCATTCAACGATCATGCCAAAATTCAATAATTTTTCCTTTGCCTAGGATCCATCCTCTACTCTTCTAGATGAGGTTTCTAGTTTAGATAATGGACTTCCAGAACTTCAAACCATTATGGGGTCCTTGGGCATCCAAGAATCTATGGTTCTGAAGGTATTTCTCCTTAACAATCCCAATCCATTCTGAACTATCACTAGAGTATATATTCCAAGCATGTTTGGCTAGGAGAGCCAATTTCATGAGAGTAACTCATATGAGACTAATTACCCCTTGTATTTGCTATGATAGGCCCTATCCCAATCCACCATAGGGATTCTTTTTTTGTCTTTGCTCCCTAACCACAAAAACCTCTTTTGGATTTGCTTGATCTTGGAGCTTATCGATGTTGGGATCTTGAAGAAAGAAATAAAGTATACTAGGATGCTTTGGAGGTAAGCTGATGTGAGGGTGGATTTTGATGCCTGGGAGAGGATATGGCCTTTCTAGGAATCCAATTTTTTTCTAACAACGACAAATTTCCACATGGGGCCAGTGGGGTTTCCAGTGAAAAGAGGGAGTCCAAGATAGGTCATGGGCAGAATTTTGGGAGAGCATCCCAGGATCTTAGTGATTTTGGTCTGTCAGGAGAGGGGGGTGCTGAGGAAGTAGATTTTTCTTTTGAGGAAATTTATCTCCTACCATGCCGCTTCCTCATAGAGGTGTAAGATGTTCTTGATGGTTCGAGCTTGGGGAGTAAAGGTTGTGGTGGCAAGGATGGTATCATCCACAAACTACTGGTGAGGGATAAGGAGGACCCGAGAAGCAGTTATGATCCTTGAAATGATCCCTCTTATTGTTGCACTCTTTATGGATCTATGCAAAGCTTTGGCTAGGATAATTAATAATATGGAGGATAGGGGGTCTCCTTACCTTAGGCTCCTCAAGCTAGGAAAGAACCTGATGGGGGAACCATTGACTAGAATGGAGAACCAAGAGGAGGATATATACTTGTTTATGAGGTCAACCCAGCTAGTGTGGAAACCAAACTTGAGGATATCAGATAAAAACCCCCACTAAAATTTATCAAAAGCCTTGCTCATGTCCAACTTGAGGAGGAGAACTGGTTTCTTGGCCAGGGTGGCGAAATGGAGGGCCTCATGAATGGTAATGACTCCATCAATGATGACCCTACCTTTGACTAAGCTTCCTTGGCATGGATCAATGATGAGGGGGAGGATTATTTTGAGTTTGTTTGCAAGATATTTGGTCAGGATCTTGTAGAGGATATTATAGAGGCTGATGGGCCAAAAATCAGACATCTTGCAGTCTAGGATTTTAGGGACTAGAGCAATGAAAGTTGAATTGATACCTTTGGGAATGGATTTGGACCTCTAGATATCCTTAATTGCATCATAAACCTCAACCCCTATCAAGTCCCAAAAATCCTAGTATAAGCAGGAGGGAAACCCATCTGGACCAGGGGCCTTGTTTGGCTGCATGGAGAAGAGGGCTCTTTTGATCTCATTTGTATAAATAGGGCTGATGAGCATTTCATTGGTGGAGTCAAAAATGGAATGGGGTATGTTGGCAAGGAGAGACTTCACATATTAGGGATACTATGGGATGGAGGATCCTAGGAGGCTTTGAAATAAGTTAACAGCTTCATCTCTGATCTTCGAGATATCATTGGTGACCCTCCCATTGGAGCACATGAGATCTATGATTTTGTTGGAACTTCTATTATGCAATGTGGAGGCATGGAAGAATTTGGTGTTAGAGTCACCATCCTTGAGCCACAGGGCTCAAGACTTCTAGTGCCAGAAGGTTTATTCACTTGCCAAGACATTATGGTACTCAGCTAGGAGTTGCCTCTCCTCTGTTCTGATATTGCTCTCATGGTTGCCTTCCTAGATTTTTTGTTCAATGTATTCCAAATTTTCTTTAATAAAACACTTTTTTTTTTAAATATTTCCAAAAATATCTCTATTCCAAGTTCTTAGTTTCCCTTTGATGAATCTGAGTTTTTGGTAAAGTTGTCCTATCGGGGATCCCTAAAATGGTTGCTGCCACCATTGGGTCATCTAGTTTCTGAAGTTCGGGTGGTGAAACCACATTGACTTAAAATGAAAGGGGTTCTTGGAGGAGGGGGCCAAGGCTTATTTGAACAACAAGGGGTTGTGTTTTGAGCCTATTCTATGGAGGAAGCCAAGGGTGGCATCCCCAAATATGGGGATGGCCTCATGGGAGAGGAGGACCCTGTCCAACTTCACCTGAATGAGGTTGGTGCCCATTATTCTATTGCTCCATGTGTACTTTGATCCATTTAGCTTACCATCCATAAGTTCATTCATATGTATGAAGTAACCAAAATCTTCCATGCTTTTGGTGTCCACCACATTGCCCCCTCGCTTGTTAGACAAGAATAAGAGGTAGTTGAAATCTCCTACCAGGATTTAGGGGATGATTTCAAAGGAACTCCTCATGTATCATATTGAGTTCCATAGAGAACCTCTATATAGGGGGTTTTTTGGGGTGTAGATACTAGATAAAATGCACATTTTGTTGATGATTTTGCAATG
Organism: Wollemia nobilis; assembly: GCA_028583015.1. Taxonomy (NCBI): domain Eukaryota; kingdom Viridiplantae; phylum Streptophyta; class Pinopsida; order Araucariales; family Araucariaceae; genus Wollemia; species Wollemia nobilis. Next base: position 10,748,424 of record JAQPPZ010002979.1, read on the forward strand.
GATCAACAAATTGATTATCTTGTTGGAGGACGAGATAAAACTTCCTTCTACTTGGGCTAGATCACACATGCAAAGTAGTCTGTTGGAAGTTCCTTGGGTAGGGATGAAAACAAAATTTCTCTTAGGCCATATAGCTCTGGTAGCTATAGGGGAAGACATTTAATTCACCTTGGTTTCTTAAAGGATGAATATAGTGGGATAGTGATATTTTTTGAGGTCGACCGCAATCCACCTCTTGGGGGCAACATTTAGCCCTCTCACATTCCATGTGAGAACCTTCATTTCAAACTTTTAGGGGGATTTTTTCCTCCCTTCCCATGCTAAAGGGGAGGTTTGGGGATCTTTGGATCTTCTCTTATCAGGTTAAGGTGGTCAACAAGCAGGGTAGATTGGGAGCCATTGGCTATATCATCTGCTGCCTCTTTCCTTCTCTACTCTACCAGGGAAGGCCTTCCCCTCTTCTTATCACTTCCAAAATTGATGTGGTTTGATCTACTATGGGTTTTATTTGGGTTGAATATTTTATATCAAGCCAAGGAGGGTATGGGGCTACCTTCATCCTCACTATTAGTATGAATGGATTCTAGGTTAGAGTCTTGAGGTTGGATGTAAGGCCCAGACTTGGGTAGGGATTTTGGGGGGTTGGATCCTGCCAAATCAATCTAGGGGTAGACTTGGGGCAGGGGTTATTGGCTAGGGGAGCTCTACAGGACCCTTGGAATAAATATCAAAGGGGATTATTGTGTGACATACCTGGTCCACACTCAAGAGTAGAAGGGTTTTGATCTTGCTCTTGCCTCTGCTTTCTGCTAAGGTGACCTCTCCTGGAGCAGATACTTAGGTTGCATTGGTAGAGGTGCCATCCTAGGTTGCATGCCCTGCAATACCGACCTAGTTTGAATGCATTGTCAATATGTACTATCCAAAAGGCTCTACATGATCCTAGTTTGACTGCACTACATGCCCATATTTCCTAGGAAGTCTCTTGTAGGTGGGATTTTGAGGAGGGAACCTATTTCAAGATCTAATCGACCATTTTGGATCCAAGGGGTTGGTAGATTCGTCCATCCTAGGTTGGTTGGAAGGGCACTAGTTTTTAAGGTGGCCTTGCATATTGCATTGGGTGTAGAAGGTAGGCTTATTTTCATATTCAAGGGGCTAGTGCCATCTGAAGGATCCAGAGACCAAGTTTACAAAGGAATGAAGTTCCCTCTCTAGATTGGTGTTGACACAGATGTAGGCATGGAACATCCTAGATCCTACTTTGTTGCTAGGTCAACAACTACCAGTTCTCCTATCGCCCTTGCAATGGCTTTCAGGACCTCTTCTTGCCACAAGTGGAAGGGTAAGTCAGGGATGTGAACCCACACTGGTGCATAGTTGATATTTTGGGTATTGGGGTTGAAATATACTGCCCATCATCAGAGGAACAGTCTTATCCTACCCAAGAACCAGGGTTTACCTATTAGGATCTGACTAGGTTATCATGGTTGTAGATTTTGATGATGAAAATCCCCCTGGATAGGGCTATGATATCCATATTCCCTAAAGTTTTCCACTTGGAAAAGGCCCATCACCTTATGGTCTCCATGTCAGGCCGTCCCCCCACAAACTTATCGACTAGGGAATAGGACGATTTGGAAATGTAGGAGGAAAAAACCTCTATTGGGATCATGATATCCACCTCGACCAGGGTAAGGGGATTTCCTTAGGGATATGGATGACCCCCTCCACTAAGAACCTGCACATAGGATTTAGTTCCATGGCTAGAACCTTTTGTGGCATCTTTGTCAAAAGGGAATTTATCCTGAGGACCCTTCGGGTGACTCCTGAGGGGATCAAGAACCTCGAGGTATGTATCAATCTTACCTGACCCTATTCTATCATCCATCAATCTGCTTGATTGGATCCCACCATCACCCTTGGATCCTTCTACTCCTACCACACCTGCTACTCCTTCTACTCCCACCATCCGATCCCTAAGGATTTTTTTTAGGTTTTGAGGTCACTGTGTAAAGTATTATGTTGTAGTAATGATGAACTTATATCCATTAAATAACATTAGGTTTATTTTACCAATGATATCCAACCCTCATGTAGATAAGGGCCAAGGATATGTGACAAACTAAAGCTCTTGGAATGTTGTATGGATAAGGTTATTATCCTTTTGGCACTTTTCACACTTGCACACATGATTATAAGCATCTCTTTCCATAGTAAGCTTGTAATACCCGATGTGAATAAACTTCTTGGTGATGGCACTTCCATTGAAGTGTATGCCACATGCTCCATCATGGGTGTCTTGAACTATTGTATTTGTTTCATCTAAATTTAATAATATTAAAAAAATATCATCAAATGTTCTTCTATATAATATATATTCTATTATCATATATTGATAAGCTTGTTGCCTAAGGTTCATCCACTCACTGCAATTTAGAACTTTAGGAAGAACACCACTTTTAAGGGAATCATATATTTCCTTGTATTAAAAATCAAGATTTGGTGCTTTTTTAGTGGAAAAAATAGCTAATGGTTCTTGAATGGACTGTAATGTTGTGGGTTGTCTTATCTAACAGATGATAATTGTTGCTTGTTCATATTCCAACTATAGAGGCATAATATATGCAATTGCAGCTAGGGTTGTCTTATCTAACAAATGATCATTTTTGCTTGTTCATCTTCCAACTCTAGAGACATAAGAGATGCAATTGAATCCATTGTATCTACTTGAAAAATTTTAGGGTATGAAATAGTATCAATAGTTACCTTTTCAAAATAAGCCATAAATTTATCCATAATATCTTTGCATGGTTTGATTTTATTGTCTTTGGTAAGATAAACTCCATTAATTTGATTGACTATTAATTGGGAATCTCAAAATATGGAGAGGATAATGATATTTTAAGCTAAGGTTTCTTAAATCCCAAGGATGAGTGCTTCATATTTGGTGGTGTTATTAGTACATGAGATTTGGAGAGGGTATTACAATCTATTGGGGTGACATTAGGACAATTTTTACTCCTGATCTTTTGATGCATTTTGCATTATAAAATAAAATATTTTAAGAGTCCTATTATGATACTTCAAGAGTGCACACTATCTTTTTAAGATAACTCAATTTCTCAGGGATTACTGGCTGACAAAGGAATTGCTTTTAGCTGGTCAACTATCACTTGCCCCTTAATAGAATTTTGACTAATGAGTTTAATATTGAATTCATTAAGTACAATAACCCATTTAGCTATCCTACCCAAAAGGTAGGGTTTAGACATAAGGTATATAAATAGATCAACCTTAGATATTAGCATGTCATGTCTTAGCTTTTGAGAAGCAAAGACCAGTGACTAGGCACATTGTTTCTAAAGGAATATATCTAGTTTTTTAATTGATAAGGATCCTACTAATATAGTAGACAACCCTTTCTCTATGATGGTCATTGTAATATGCCAACATGATAGTTAAGACATGAATTGTTGTTGTAATGTATAGCAAAAATGACTTGATAGGATTTAGTGGGGATAAAAAGAATATTTTTAGAGCATCAAAATATATTTGGCATTCCTCATCCCAATTAAATTTTATCCTTTTCATAATTGTCTCAAAAAATGTTGACACTTATCTCCTAATTGGAATATGAATATTCAAATTTCTTGGAGTTTGCCTTATACAATTCTAAGTTGGATTAGGTTTTGAGGTGGTAGAATATTAGTTATTGTTGATATCTTATCAAGATCTACCTCAATGCCACACCTAGACACTATAAAGCTCAATAATTTATTGTTACCCCAAATATACATTTGGAGGGCTTAAAATAAACCTTGTATTATCTAAGTCATTAAAAAATTACCTTATGTCTTTGACATGATCTTCTATTTTCATTATCATCCAAGAAGATCATCAACATAATATTCCATGATATTGTGCATCATATCATAAAATATATATCATGGGGCATTGATAAGTTATACTAGAATTATTTAAATTGAAGGACATAACTTCATAAGATAAGGTACCCCAAGGAGTTGTAAATGTTATTTTGGCTTGATATTATGGTGCTATGTTAATTTGGTTATAACCAAAACATCCATCCATCAATGATAGCATTCTACAACAAACTATGAGATTGACTATCATGTCTATAATATTTAACAAAGTAAAATTATCCTTAGGATAGGCTTTCTTGATGTCTCAAAAGTTTATGCATACTCGCATTGTACCCTCTTTCTTGGTGACTAGAACTATGTTTGAGATACAATTAGAATAGTTATTAGCTTTGATAAATTTAGCCTCCAAGAGCTTTGGAGTTCCTCTTTGGCTAGTAGAATGACCTTCAGGTGCATATTTCATGATTTTTGCTTCACTAGCTTAACATAAATCTTGAATACTAAGTGATGAACAAGTAAGGATGGACCTAATCCAGACATTTCCACATAACACCATGAAAAAATATCACAAAAATTTGGTTAAGATACTTGTATACTCTTCTCTTTCTTCTAGAGTTAGAAATTTCCCCAAATTTAATATCATTGGGTTATCATATAATCCTATGTTAAAGTTTATGGTCTATTATATTAAGATATTAGATTCATCTTCATATTGTGGAAGGGTAGGTAATATCCACATACTTCAAAGCTCATTGACCTCTAAAGTCCATTGTCCAATGTTGGATGATCATGAGGGATGTGTGACTAAAGAAAGAGACACTTCAATAGGGACATCTTCATGATGAGGGACATCATTGCTATTATTCCTAAGAGGGATTTGGGGTAAAATTCTCACCTCACAATAATTTATGTGTAATGTTGATACAAGGTTTTCTATTAATTGAGATGTCATGCTATTGTATTTTTGTGATGAAGCTAATATATACTCACTATCAAGGCTATCATTGGAGCTTTGTCTAATTTCCTTAGTAGACTCAATAATTATGGTGTTGATTCATGAATATTGTAAAAAATATCAAAAAAAGGAGAAGGAAAGAGGTTGATTGTCCTCCTCTTCATCCTAGTCTAGCCCTATTGTTAGATTTATTTATTCTTAGGGTCTATATGATAAAATACACATTTCTTCATCATCACTTTTTGAAGAAGAGGAAAAAATATTTCATAATGGTTGAGGAAGTATCCCAACCCACAATGTTCAGGCTAAGTTTTGGCTTCTAAAGGTTCTTTAATACCTTGTTCTCAAAGTCCTAGGACCTTTTCCTTGTATCTAAAATTACAAAGGATTTTCTTAGGGATGGGGTAATGATTAGAAAGAAAACTTGAGGTATATATTCACTCTATTCTATTGGTTGTGGATTAGTTCCATGTATTATCTCTTCATTGGTTGTTCCTATAGATATGAAGGTGAGAGTTCATATTTGCACAATTAATCCTTTTTGGAAGGTAACCCTTGTAGACACCTAAAAATGTCTTAAATAACCTCTTGCAAAAATAATTAACATTTAAAATACAAATCAATTCAAAAGGGGGTAAAACATTAACAAAATCAATTCAAAACCTTAAAGTCCAATAAGAGGCTATTAAAAACCCTAAAATAGGGTAGGTCTTCTCCCCATCCAATGTAGGCACCCCTCACACCCCTTTCATGCACCTTCCAAAGCATCTACTTGGTCTCTTTATCAAAAAAACACCCCCCTCCTTAAAGGACATTAAAAGCAAAATGTTCAAAAAGGGGTTTTCCTTTCTCCCAAGTCCAATGTAGACATGGCACATTCATACTCATTTAAGGATCTTAGGTGGAAAAGTCCACAAAGCACATTAAAAATCATCTCCTCTCTCCTCCACATCACACCTCCTTCACTTGTCTAGAATATCTATATAAGGAGGAGCATGTCAACAAATTTGGGGAGGCAAAAAAGAGTAAATATATGCTATAAAAATGTTGGCTTATACATCCCACATCCCTTTGAGCATATGATCCCCATTTCCTACATATATTTTATAGGTTTAAGATGCTCTATAGTGTAGATAAGACATCTCTAGCTTCCAAACTAGCACAAAACTACACTATAAGGCTCAATAGTGGATTTTTTGACAAATCCAAAAAAACAATCCAAAATGCACCCTAAGGTACGAGCACACCTATAAAATGCACCTCAAGGTACATTTTCTAGTTTCTAGTCATCAGACTAGCGTAAAAGGTAACATACTACCTATGTATCAGTTTCAAATCATTTTATAACCTTTGTAATGCATTTTTGTTCATTTTGGCCCATATGTCTTTCTTTATAGGAGACCTGATTGGGACAAGCCTCCAAATGTTCTAACACTCTTTTGTAGGGTTACCCAGGTCATAGATTAGGTGTAGCTCATAGTGGTATGCATCATAAGCCCACTCTAACCTTGAGGAATTGAAAGAAGATACATGTGGTGCTATAAAATATATTCCATACTAGGGTCCCTCTTCATGAGTCCCTATTTTGTAACCCTCTAGGGTGTTTTGTAAAAGGATATCATTTCCTTGTTGCAACCTATATTATAATCAATATATATGAAGCAACATTTTTTTATTTTACTTATTTTTTGTGATCATGGTTTTATATGCTTGTGTTAGTTTGATATATATCTAATAAATTTTGTGGTTTTGTTATCATTATAGGTCCTACAAAACTGGGCATGGACTCTCCCAAAACCCTGAAACACACTCCAAGCTCTATATCAACAATGTTGTGCTATGTTTTGTGTCACTTTTTGATATTTTTGATTGAAAAAAGACTTTCATTAAGTTAGAACATTTTTTTAGAAAAATCATAGGTACTAACTAGCAAAACACCTAGATTCTATTTTCCAAATTTGCTACAGGTCTAAACTCGACCAAAATTTGAATTTTGGATAAAAACATACCCTAAGGTATGTTTTATCTTGAAAAAATATGTTAAAGTATATTTTGCACTTCGACATCTATGGTGGATCCTATCAGAACACAAAAGACATCTCAAATGTTGTAAAACATAGGTAGACTATTACCAGTATTTACTTTCACCTATTTTTATTCTATTTTTAGCTTACTTCTAAAATTCAAGCAATCATTTATACTTTGATTTCCAAAAGGAACCTAGAACATTAGGTCATTTTGCAACTTAGTTTATATTTGCTTGCAAAATGCACCATAATCATATGGTCAATTTTCAACTTACCCTAGTTTTCTTTCCAAATGAATATGCATTAAAACATCAACATCAGTTAGCATTTACTCATTTTCATAAGGTGTGAAGATCCCTCCTAATATCATCATCTCCATGAGTTAATAGCAAGATCCTGATCCTCTACCTCACATATAAAGCTCTAGGAGACATATAGCCATAACCTTAATAGGAATTATTGTTGTGCTTGCACAACAGACCCCAGTCTAAACTAGGGACCCACTTGAATTTTATGGTTTTTAATTTCAAATTTTATCTACATCAAGTTTTTAAATTTTTGCTTGCATCATTTTTGAAATTTTACTACATCAAGGTGTTGAAATTGCTTACATAGAGCATTTTCAATTGGATTGCATTGAACATTTGATTTTTTTTCTCTTCAACAATATTATTTCATATTAATATTTCAGAATTTTGATTTCAAAGGTTCATCCTAAGGTTTAAAAAGAATTAAATCCAATTTTAGGGTTCTTTGATTTTTACCATCTTGCCCTATTTTTGATGTAAATTTGAAATTGCCATAAACACTGAAAGAAAAATCTGTTTGAGGTGATTCAAATCTTGGTGGGAATATTTTGAAATTATCTTTGCAAGGATACTAGAGTTGCAAATTTTTAGATGTTAAATGTTTTCCAAAAATAGTAGTTTCTAATTACAGCCTTGGGATTTCTAAATGCAATATCTCAGGATATATAATGAATTATTGAGTTATCTTAGTGGTTTTAAGTACCTATTTGGATCATTTAGATATCCGAAAATTTTCATCAATTTCTAGGTACTTTTGATTTTCATCATAATTTTACACCACATAAAATGGACAACTTTTGGGTAATTTGATTTTATTTTCCATAATTGAAAATCAACTTTTGAGCAATGAGAATCCTTCAAAAACATTTAAATGTGTCAAATAAAAAGGGTGGAGTCTTTGGAATCAATGTATAATACTAGAAGAAAATTTTCTAAGTATTGTAGAGAGCAGAAAAATGGGACATGGATGAGAGTAAGAGAAATTCCAGAATTCCCTCATGCTACAATGTTTTAAAAGGATGAAAAATGGGATTCATTACAATTTGGGAGAATCCTAAAACACTACCATTATCATGGGAAAAAATTTGGAACATTGGCAAAAAAAGTAGTGTTTTGAAACCCTGCTCGATGATTTTTAAATAAATGAAAAAATTGTTTAAGGTTTAAAAGAAAGGGCAGATAAATGAGACTCCATCAAAGTAAGTAAGCATACTCAAGTACTGCACACACTCATTATTGGTAAAATGGCACTCCATCAAATTAAGTAAGCATTCCAAAGTGTCGCCCATGCTCTTGGTCAGTAAAATCAGACATTGTTGAAAAAAGTGAGTATCCCAAAATATCACCCACTTAGATAAATAATTTAAATCAATGCCTGATAATTTAAAATATAAGCCCCAAAAATAAATAATAATTCGAACAATGGAAATGGAGCTCCAACATTAGAAATCATTCCCAACAAATCTAAAAGTGAAGTTGCGTAATGGAAATCAATTCTTGGCAATCTAAAAGTGAAGTCTAGCAATAAGGTATGGGGGAGCATGATCCAAACCTAGAAAATATTTTTGTTGCAACCTTAGAAAAATAAAAATAAAATTAAAAAATTAAAAGTTCAAAACCTTAGGAAAATTAAAATAATTAAATTAATAATAGTATTAATGTTCTAACCTTTGCCTCTTTTTTAAATTTTGTAAAATTTTGTTGGTGGTTGCATTAAATGGCAAATGATATGGCAGACATGGAATTTCAATGCGAACAAGGTGAGTACAATCGTACAAGATGGAAGATGAGGAAAATTAATGATCAACCTAGATTTTGTGGAGTAATGAAGAATTAATGAGGTATGGTCATTCCAGAGTTCCTGAGCATCGTGCAAATTGGAAATTAATGAAGTCTGGCTGTGATCGTAATTGGGCTCACTACAGATGAAGACTTTATGAGGCATGGCCAAAGTAGTGCACATTTAATGAGGCATGGCTGCAGTATGGAGGGAAATTTAATTTCAAGAGGTCCATCCTAGAAGTAGATGAAAATTAATTGCAAAATGTAATGCTAGGTGAAGGCCAAAAAATTGTATAAATAGTGGCTCACTAGCCAGTTACAAAGGTCGAAAACCATCTATTAGTTGGCTCCCTTTTAGCTTTTCTTTTCTTCTTTCTCTTTGTAGTTGGATGGTTTTTGAACCAAGTTGCTATTGTTTTGAGCTCTACTCTTTGTAATCCATCAAAGTGGATAAACCTGAAACAATGTACTCAATGACTTATCTTTTAATATAAAGGCTTTAGAATTTGTTGTGTTCAATCTATGCATGTTGATGGTGGTTGCACTCAATCCATTTCATAGTCTATTACTTCTCTAAATATTGCACCATCTCGGACCTCAGGCTATGTGAATACTAGTTGGGTCGAGATTGGTTTAAATTTGGATTTGTTGCTTTACCAGATTGGAGCTAGAGTTTAGGGCAGTATCAACTTGTTTTCTTTTATTTTCTCTCACCCTTCAACCTTTGAATTTTATTTGAAACTTATTTAGATTAGGAGTAGATTAGTTTTCATTAATTAACTATTTTCTATCTATTTTACTTCTAAACATTTATCTTTTATTCTTATTTTCATACAATCAAGCATTTCATTTTCAAGCATTGTACCAAGAAATTTATATTTTTTAGAACCAACAAAGGCCCCTTAAAAGGAACAATTATCAATGACCTCTAAGTCTATCCACACTGGCCAAGACCTAGCATACCCGAACCTTAGGGGAAAAAAATTTTCCTTTCAAGAGGGAACAAATATCTATTCCAAGTACATTGACATGCCCTTGACAATGTGTCATTTGCATGCTCAACAAAACTAGCGCTAGAAGGAGGGCCATTTAAAAACTAAAATTTTCTTGGTTCATTGTTTATATCATACATCTTGACTATTAAAGTTAGATCCTAAGGTCATCATCACAAGGTCTAAGTCATCTATCAAAGGTGTTGAGTTTCTCAATCTTTCTCCATATAGAAAACCTAAAGTTGATAAAGGTAGACCGAGTACTCCTTCGACTTCTAATATTTCTCTAAAGGCTATTACCCTTTGTTTTGATCCTTTTGCCACTCCCCAAAATCCACCAATGGTAGGTCTTACTCCTTGGTTAGTGGGAAGTAACCCTTTGAACATACCAGGACCTACACATGATATGCCAAAAAATGTTGAAAGATATCTTCCTCATTATAGGCATGATGGAACAAGATTAGCTGAAGAGCATATACAAGCATACAAAGATGCCTTGATTCATTTACAAATTGAACATGAAGATGTTGCCTATAGGATGTTTCCACATACATTGGATGAGTTTGCTTATGATTGGTACATTAGCTTACCTTCAGGCTCCATCACTACTTGGGCTCAATTAGAGGTAACTTTTATTAGCCATTTTAGATTACCTATTGATCCAACTATGATTTATCATCAATTTGCTTCTGCTCATAGAGAACCTAGTGAACCCTTGAGACTATTCAACACTAGGTTCCATAAATTATACACCAGGTTGATGGCACCTTACACCCTCATAACTGAAGCAACCATCCAAATGTATCTTAGAGCTTTGGATCCATTGACTTCTATGTTTGTGAGAAGAGCCCCATAGATCACAACCTTACCCATGGCATATAGTGAAGCTCTAAATGTTGAACAATAATTAATACCTCAAGGTTTTGGTTTGGGTCAATTACCTTCAATTGGACAAATGGGAGCTTATAATCAGATACCATTAATAAATCAAGCCCTTACACAACACCTTCCCATGCTAAATCCATTTCCTAGGAGCCATGTATCCAAACCAGAATCAACCATTCAATATGGCTCCCTTGAATCAAATGATGCCTAACATGAGCAATCAATAGACCATTCCAACATATTTAGATAATCAGATAACCATAAACAATATTCTCAATCATACACCTCCAACAAATAATCAAACAACTATACCTACATTTTTGAATACATCTGCACCTATGAATAATGTAATAGGTCAACTAAGACCAAGTCAACCTAATAATTCAAATCCTCAATTAGACAATATACAAAGGATGGTTCAAAAATTGAGCAATGATATGCTTCAACTACAAAGGCAAGTTCCTCAAAATCCACCTACAAATAATAACACTTAGAATAGGAACTTTAGCTTTCAGAGGACCAATCATCCATGGAATACTTACCCAAATAATGGAGGAGTTCCAAATCCTATTGGAAACCAAAACCAACCAAATAACATCCCAAATACTTCAGTAAATTTGGTGGATTTTCCTTTGTCCAATTGATGTAGGGTTCATTCCACAACTCAACATGGAGAAACCAACTATCTAGAGTTTAAAACTACTTTGGATATTGTCCAAAAGGAGATGGAAAATTTGGAATTAGTGCCCACTAATGAGAATGTTGGGAATCAAGTTGATCAGAATGCAGGGACAACTCTAGTTTTAGAGACTTATGAATTCTCAGGAGTGGATGAAGATGAATCAGATGAATACTTGGAAGAAGAGGTGCAAGCTTACCGATAGTTTCAAAGAGGCAATAATTATATGCTTAGAAGTAAAGGAAAAGCCCCAATGACTTCTTCTACACCTCCTAACAAAACCTCCATCCCACCTGATGAGCAAGCCAACAAAAACTCAATCCCACCTAAAGGTCCTACAATATCTACTCCACCAAAACTTAATATGTCATTACCACAAGGCAGAGAAAAACCTAGAGCAAAACAAGTCTGGATATAATATCATTGAAGACCTTAAGAAAACCAAGGCAAATATTTCTCTATTTGAGGTAGCTCAATTAACTGACCAAAAGGATTTATTGCTCAAAACACTCTCTAGCCAAGGTAAAAAAGAATTAAAAAAGACTACTGATGCTCAGGTGGCAGTATACAAAGAGAAGGTAGAATCCCCTCCTTTTCTTTTGACCATTAGAATTGTTAGTAAAAACTTACATAATTATCTTGTGGATTCAGGTGCTTCTAGCAATGTGATGCCATATGCAGTCAGCCAAATATTAGGATTGACTCCTGCTCCCTCAAACAAGAAGGTTGTTCAACTAGATAAGATAGAGGTGAATGTGGTTGGGGTGTTGAACTAGATCCATATACAATTAGCTTCTGAACCTCGAATACAACAATGCATTGATATCCAGGTGGTGGATATCCCAGATGCATATGGGATGTTGCTCAATCATGATTGGTCAAGAACCTTGAATGGTTACATGGCAACTGATTTCTCACATATGTGGCTTCCATGGTATGGCATAGCCAATTAGATATAGGTAGAAAGAGAGCCAAGGCTGAAAGAGCTAATTACAGAGTACAACAATGTTAATGAAATTTTGTACACTAAGCCAGAATTGGGAGTCTACACTATAGTAGTGGAAACCAAGCCCAAAGAGAATAATCTAGTAGTAGAGACCCCACCAAGCAAATAAAAAATAATTGAATATCAGTTATGGACTCTCAAGTTTGATGGGTCAAAATGCAAACATGGCAATGGTGCTAGAATTGAATTGGTCAATCCCAAAGGCAAATCACATCTTGTAGCTTATCGACTTCAATTCCCTTGCACCTACAATGTTATAGAATATGAGGTATTGATTCATGGACTACAATTTACCATCAAGAAGGGAGTTAAATATGTACAAGTCCTAGGAGATTCTAAATTGGTGATCAAGCAAGTGCGAAATCAGTATGCCTACCATGATAAATGTCTCTCAAATTACCATAGTCAAGTTTGGGATTTAATCAAGGAATTTGATGCCTTCAATATCTAGACTATTCCATAAAAAAAGAATCACACTATAGATTCATTGGTAGTAGCAACAAGTACCCTAGAACCAATTTCCCATTCCAAGATAAAGTGATTCTCAATAGAGTTGGTTGTCACTCCCTCCATACTAGACAACATCCAAAATTTCTAGGTATTTGAGGATGATAAGCATATAATTGATTTTATCACTAACTCTAGCATATTTGAAGCTCAGATCATAGATGAGGAAGATAGAAATTATATAGAGCTAGAGGAGGAGGGTGAATTGAATTTAAAAATAAATACCATTCCTAAAGGTATGGTCTCTTTGGAAAAACTATTTGATATGGATTACCAGGCTCAAAAGTAGTAGACTACTCCATCTGAAAAGGGATCATATGAAGCTTATAATTTAGGAAATGTTGAGAACCCCCAAAATATTTTCTTGGGAAAATCTTGCACTAAGGAAGAAAAGGAAGGAATAATCCAAGCACTAAAGGATTATCGAGATGTCATAGCATGGAGCTATGAATATTTGAAGATATATGACACATCCATCATTACCCATACCATTCCCTTGAAGCCAGGAACAAAACCTTTTCATCAAAAGTAGAGACCAATGAATCCTTTGTTGGAGCCCCTCATTCTCAAAGAAATACAAAAATTATTGGTAGCCCGCATTATTTTTTTAGTAAGACATTCTACTTGGGTTGCAAATTTGGTACCTATCCATAAGAAGAATGGGGAAATACACTTATGTGTAGATTTTAGAAATCTTAACAGGGCATCTGAGAAGGATAACTATCCACTCCCTTCCTTAGATGAAATATTACAAATGGTGAATGGCTCTCAGATGATGTCTTTTCTAGATGGTTACTCAGGGTATAATCAGGTAATGGTAGACCCCAAGGATAGGATTAAAACTACATTTACTACCAAGTGGGGAACATTTGCATATAGGAGGATGCCATTTGGTCTAATCAATGTAGGAGAAACATTCCAAAGGGCTATGGACATCACTTTCAAGGATCTCATTGGGAAATGCATTGTGATTTATATGGATGATCTTCCTATATTTTCTAAGATGTGTATAAACCATGTGGAAGACTTGAGGAAGGTGCTACAAAGATGTAGAGAGCATGGAATTTCATTGAATCCAAAAAAGTGCATTTTTGGAGTTACAGAAGGAAAGCTATTGGGGCATGTCATTTTTGAAGTTGGTATTTCTATTGATCTAGATAGGGTTGAAGCAATTCAAAAAATTCCCCTTCTTGGAAGTAAGAAGGAGTTGAAGTCTTTCTTTGGAAAGATTAATTTTGTGAGAAAGTTTATTTCTAGTTTTGTAGAAATAGTTCAGCCTCTAAATGCAATGTTAAAAAAGGATGCCAAGATTGTATGGACTGGAGAAGCACAAATTGCCTTTCAAGAAACTAAAAGGGCAATCATGAATGCTCTAGTATTAATTAGTCCTGATTACACTCAACCATTTTATATTTATTCATTTGCATCTGAACACTCAACTATTAGTGTTTTAACTCAAAAAAAAGGGTTGGTGATGAGAGACCAATAGCTTTTGTAAGCTCACCATTGAAAGATGCTCGACTCAGATATTCAACTATTGATAAACAAGCCTTTGCTTTGATCAATGTTGTGAAGAAATTTTGATATTATATCCTACATAGCAGAGTGTTTGCGATAGTGCCAGATCCAACAATAAAAATGATGTTGATGCAGAATGAGTTAGGTGAATGCAGGGGAAAGTGGATGTCTATCTTGCAAGAGTTTGATCTAGAAATTCAGCCTATGAGAATTGTTAGAGGACAAGGACTGAGCAAAGCACTAGCAGAAGTTGACCCCATATTTCATGCCAATAATATTCTATGGGGGAAATCACAAATGATGAGTGGTATCAAGACATTGTTTATTATTTGCTAAATGGAGTATGCCCTAGTCACTTGAATTCCACCCAAAGAAGAGCACTACATCTCAAAAGTGCAAATTTCATGATTAAAGGAGGCATTTTATATCGAAAAAATCATGAGGAAATCTACTTGAGGTGTTTAAACAAGCAAGAAGTTACTGAGGTTCTCAAATATTTTCATGGCAAGTATGGAACCGGGCATGGCTCTAGAAATGCTACAACACACCAAATACTAAGAGTTAGTTATTATTAGCCCCACATATTTAAATATGCACATGCACATGTTCGATCATGTCATGTTTGTCAGACTATAACTCATCAAGAGAGGAATTCTCCCATGCCATTACAACTAGTAATTGAAGCTCATCCATTTGCACAATGGGGATTAGACTTTATTGGTGTCATTAATCCTAACTCATCAACCAACCATAAGTTCATCTTGACTACCATTGATTATTGCACATGTTGGATAGAGGCTCAAGCATTCAAAAACTGCACAACTGAGGTCATGATCAAGTTCATTGAAGATAACATCATGACCAAGTTTGGGATGCCATATGCTCTAGTATGTGATAATGGCCCTGCTTTCTCTTCTTTACAATTTGTTGAATGGGCTTACGATAACAAGGTAACTCTAAAATTTTCTTCTAATTATTATCCTCAAGGAAATGGATTAGCAGAATCAACTAATAAAAACTTGTTGGAAATAATTAAGAAAATTTTAGATAAAAATCCTAGGGATTGGCATAATAAATTAAAATATGCATTATGGTCAGAAAGAACAAGGATTAAGTCTTCATTAGGCACATCTCCCTATCATCTAGTTTATGGTCAGGATCCTATCTTTCCCACCAACCTCAAGATCCTTACCTTGCAATTCATGAAAGACCACTTAGAAATAGATGACAAGGTAGAAGCCAGGCTATTGAATTTGATGAGTTTGGATGAAAAAAGGGAAGAAGCACTACAACATTTTAGTAAGCATCAAGAAATGGTAAAATGATGGTTTGATAAGAGGGCCAAAATAAAAGCCTTCAGAATTGTTGATCTAGTGTTACTATGGGATAAAGCCCATGAAAAGAAAGGAGACCATGGAAAATTTGACACCCTATGGTTAGGTCCCTTTCAAATATCTGAGATTCTAGGAGAGAATACTTTTAGGTTAAAAAGCCTAACTAGAGAAGATGTCCCATTACCAGTGAATGGGCAATTTCTCAAACATTACTTTAGTGCCTAAGGATTTCCTAGTCCTATTCTATAAATAATTTTGTATATAGTTTTGCTTTTAGTTTTTGGTGTTTTGTCTTTCTTTTATTTTATTGTTTTGAGTTTCTTTATGCTAGTTTTACTTTGTTGTTATTTTCAATTTTGGTTTATTCTGTGCTTTTCATTAGTTTGGCTTAAATCATCCAAGTGCAACCAACTTGTGGTTGCTCTAAGCGAAAGGGTTTTTATACAATTTGGGAGTGAAAAGTCCCACACTAAGCTCAATGAAGCTAAAATTAGTTTAATCAACTATTTGATGTTTATCCATTATTTGGGACAAAGCAGATGAATTTAAAAGTAATGCAAAATGATGTTGCAACTCCACATTGAAAACACACTTTAAGAAAAGTTCCAAATCAGAAGGAATGAAACCATTATGGTTTGGTATTTTATTATGAAATCCATTCAAGTGTTTACCCTCCTATTTGCCATAGTGATCCCCAACCCAAAAGCAGAACCCAGTGCTTATTAAAATTTTTGGTATATATAAAAAAAGAATCTATGTTCAAACAAAAAATAAAAGAAAAGGTTCAAGTGCTTGGGTGATTCAAACAACCTCTACTAGGGCTATGAATGCTCGAATGGTAGTAGAGCAAGGTCTAGAGTGGGATCAGAGATAACTCCATCGAGGCTATAGATGTCCGATTGGCAATGGAGCAATGTCTAGGAAAATTGGTGACATGTCTACCTATGTGACAAAGCTCATCATAAGTAGACCAATGTTCACTCAGGGGTAAACTAGACTAATTTCCAAACTATGGTGGCAAATTTTAACTGATTCTGGAACAAAATGAATTCACATGCACACAATTTTTCTAAAACAAAATGGAGTATTGCTTTCAGATAAAATTGCCTAACCCCAGCCTTGGGTGGATGCCAAATTTTTGGTTTTGTTGGTTTGGAAGTTTCATTGTTTTTAGAAGGGGTTCTTTCTATTCCCAAAATGCTCAGGAGCATTTTCCAGTAGAGTCACCATTTGTTGTTGCGCTTGCACTAAGGACCCACTTGAAATTTTTGGTTTTAATTCCAAATTTTGTTTACATCAAGTTTTTTAATTTTTGCTTGCATCATTTTTTAAATTTGATTGCATCAAGGTGTTGAAATTGCTTACATAGAGCATTTTGAAATGGATTGCATTGAAAATTTTGAATTTTTGCTCTTCAACAATATTTTTTTTGGTAGATAAGATACTATAGCATTAATACCGGGTTTTACAGGTTGACCCAAAACCTTTTACAAAAATCAGCCCAGGGTTGTTGATGAACATATCCTTACTAAGGATCCTATATATGTAAAATCTACATGCCGCCAAAGCCATTACATCCGGTAAGGCACATAGCCTATTATCAAAAAGAAACTTCCCATACAACATTTTGGGTATACCCCGAGAAAACACACATGCATCATAATTACAAAAAATAAACACGGATCCCTTCCTTGAGACAATGGAGAAACAAAAAGCTATACACACATAGCAGAGTACTGAAAAAACTCCCACAAGCTCTGTATTGACAATTACTCTTAATAATTCTTTGGTAATTGCTTTCTTCCGTATATGACATGCTTTGGTACCACATACTATCTTGGCCAATCAGCCTTGGAGAAGTGAACCTATTGGCTAGATTTATGGTGGTGGCTATCTGGTGGTCCACGTGGCTTTGGTTCGAAGTCTTATATTGTCGTTTCTTTCCTTCCCTATGATTATCAACCAACCTCAAATTACTAAGATGACTAGGAGCCATGTTATCTGACATGTGACTGTCCCCATTAGTCTTTGTGGTATTTCCAAGCAACATCCATGAAGACTGATAGCTCAGATAATTTTTATTGTGAGTCCAATTCAAAAAAGAGACGGGAATACTCCTAGCCTTCAAACTTACAATGCCTTCCCTATTGGTAAATTCGACTATCATTCTTGGCATTCTTGTTGAATAAGCTCCTCTACTTCACTCGGGACACCGTGTTCCCATTTGAAAAGTCCGTCACCATCGACACCCAAATTGGCCAGCTTATCAACAATTTTGTTAGCTTCCCGAAAGACATGTTGGGCTTTTTTGTCCTGTCTTCCCTGGAAAAGGATCCTAGCCTCTTCAACAATTGTTTTAATCCTCCAAGGAGGTGTTTTCCAATTATTGAGGAGATTTATAACATGCATAGAGTCTCCTTCTATGATCAAATTGCCTTCTAAGTCTTGAGTCATTTGAAGGCCTCTCCACATAGCTCTAGCTTCATATTCATTGTTCGTCCTTGTTCCCAAATATTCAGAAAATGCAAGCATCATATTCCCATTATGATCTCGCACAATGCCACCAGTGCCTGCTTTGCCAAGATTGTCCTTAGCTGCTCCATCAAAATTAAGCTTAAACCAACCCGTAGGAGGTGGAGACCACTTAACATTGGCTCTGGGGTTGACTACCCTAGGCACAGACTCATCTAACAAGGTTAAGCTTAAATATTGAGCAATCGTGGTCTCCTGCAGATGAGGTTTACAACTATCAAAAGGGATAAGGTTCACATTCTCATTGGCAAAGGATAGGATCCTGGCAATGATAGTTTGATGATCATGGATAGACTCATTAAAGACTCTATGGTTCCTTTCTAACCACACCTGCCAAAGATAGTGATTGAGACAAATTTTCCACATGTATCTAAGTCTTTGGCTTGAAAAGGGGTAAGGCCACTGGACGAACAAATCAAGTACGATGGCTGGTTTAACCCATGAAATATTGAAGGCCTGAAAAACCCCACTTAGGATAGTCAAGGAAAAAGGGCACTCAAGGAAAATGTGATAAATGGTCTCCCAATTAGCCCTGCACAGATAACAATGATTAGTGATACAAATACCTTTACGCATCATATTATCAATGGTTAGAATTCTTCCTTGGATAACCAACCATGAAAAGACTACAATTTTTGGAATTAAATTTTTTATCCAAACTAAGTCCTTTTGGAGGACAAAATCCTCGTCATCAAGCAGAAGCTTGTAAGCTGATTTAATAGTGAACTGCCCATTTTTCGTAGGAGCCCAGGTCACTTGATCTTCCTTGGGTCTCATGGGGATAAACTATTGCCCGAGAATGTTACAAAGATCATTTGATTCCGCTTGAAATCCCTGAATTCTTATTTGTTTCCACTTCATTCTACCTCTATCCTCAACCATATAATCGAAGACTTTTCTACCAATGAGTTCTTCTATGATATCTCTGATTCGGGCTAAGTTAGGATATTGCGTCAGTGGTTCATCCTTAGCCCACCTATCATTCCAACAATTTATCCTCTCACCATTGCCTAAAACCCATCTTAAACCTTTTTTGATGATTTCCTTACAATTAAGAATTGCTTTCCAAAAAGCAGAACCTCTGATTGGAACTGAGTCACTTAGAAATTCCATATTTTGAAGATACTTTCGTTTGATGATAGTTGTCCATTCATTTTCTTCACCAAAAATGAGATGCCACGCCTACTTAGCTAGTAAAGCTAAATTTATATGAGCAATTCTCCTCAGACCTAAGCCCCCATTTTCCCTGGGTCTGCACACTTTGGTCCATCCTACAAGGTGTATCCTTTTTTTCTCCTCTGATCCAGTCCATAAAAATTCTTTTTGGAGTTTCTCAATTTTCTGGAAAACCTTCACAGGGGCTTTGAAAATGGAGAGGAAATAGACTGGAATGCTCTGAAGAGAGGCCTTAGTGAGGGTCAACTTTCCTTCTTGAGATAGAAGATGACCTTTCCATCCAACAAGTTTTTTTTGAATTCTTTCAATAACCCTGTCCCACATTGACTCTCTCGGAGAACCAATGAAAAGAGGGAGACCAAGATACGAAGTGGGGAGGTTTGCTATATCACACCCTAAAATTTTTGCAATCCTTCCTTGCCTCTGAATGGGGGTGTTCAAGAAATATAACTTGCTTTTACTGAAATTAACTTTTTGACCAGCAACGTCCTCGTAGAGTTGCAGGATGTATTTAATTATTTTGGCCTCAACCACTGATGCCTTAGTCAATATAAGGGTATCATCGATGAATTGTTGGTGAGAAACAACCCTAGTGAGAGATGTTGCCTTGATTCCCGATATTAGCCTTGAACTACAAGCATTTTTTATGGTTCTACCTAAAGCTTCTGCCATAATGATGAATAACATGGGGCTGATAGGGTCCCCCTATCGAATTCCTCTATGACTTTGAAAGTAACCAGCAGTTGTTCCATTAACTAGAATCGAGAACCATGCTTTAGAAATACATTCTTTGATCAAATTAACCCATTGGTGGTGAAAACCAAACTTAAGGAGGACAACAATTAGAAAGTCCCAATTTAGCCTATCAAATGCTTTGTTCATATCAAGCTTGAGGGCAAAAACAGACATGTTAGTCTTATGAGCAGAGTGCAGAGCTTCATGAACTGTGATAACTCCATCCAAGATTGACCTACCCTAGACAGAGCTTCCCTGGCATGGATCTATGATGCGGGGTAGAATATCTCTCATTCTATTTGCAATGGCTTTAGTTAGGATCTTGTAAGAAACATTGCACAGACTGATTGGCCTAAAGTCAACCATAGATTTAGGGGTTTGCTTCTTAGGAATTAGAGAAATAAAAGTAGAGTTGATACCTTTTGGGATATGATTGCTTGCTTGGAATTCTCTGACAACAAAAATTACATCCTCACTTACGATGTCCCAAAAATCTTGATAGAAACGAGGGGGAAAGTCATCGGGTCCCGGGGCTTTGTCTGGCTCCATGCTAAACAAGGCTTCCTTAATTTCCTCATCAGAAAAGGGAGCTAGAAGCTTAAGGTTTATATCCTCATTTATTATGCTAGGAATGGATTGCAAGAGAATATCTTTGGCCTCCTCATTGCACTACGATTCCTGACCAAGGATAGAATTGAAATAAGTTATTGCCTCCTTTCTGATTTTTGTTAAGTCTTGAGTAATAGAACCATCTGCTTTTTAAAAAAAATTATCTTGTTATTGCTTCTGTTTCTAAGCGTGGTGACATGAAAAAACTTGGAATTTGAATCTCCATATTTCAACCAAAGAGCCCTTGATTTTTTCCTCCAATAGATTTCCTCATAGGCCAAAATGTTATGAAACTCTGCTAGTTTTGTTCGTTCCTCCTGCCTAGTAGTTTCATCAACATCACCATGTTGGATCCTCTGATCAATTATCTTCAAACTTTCAACAACCTATTTTTTATTTTCAAAGAGGTTCCCAAAGACCTCTTTGTTCCAAGTTCGAAGCTTTTCCTTAACAAACTTTAATTTTCCAGCAAGTTTAAAAGTTGCACTACCCCTGATAGGTTGCTGCCACCACTGACTTAAGTTATCTCTGAAACTAGAATGTTTGATCCACATAGATTGAAATCTAAAAGGTTTCTTGAAGGACAGAGAGTTAGGGATCTCCAACAAAATGGGATTATGATCAGAGGTAATTTTAGGAAGGGCTTGCAGGGTAGAATCACCGAACAAAGTTGTAGCCTCCTTTGATAGAAAAAACCTATCAAGCCTTTCTTGAATGAGATGACACCCTATCCGCCGATTGCTCCAGGTATAATTCGCTCCTCTAAGTTTTACATCCATCAACATGTTGGAGTTCACAAAGTCATTGAACTCATCCATGCTCCTGATAGGTGGTCCATTTCCACCCATTTTGTCTGAAGGGTAAAGAGGAGTGTTAAAATCCCTAGCCAAAATCCAGGGGACATTATGGAAGATTTCACTCAGATTGCCTAAGTACTCCCACAATAGAGCTCTCCCTTGAATTGAAGTTGGGGCATAAATATTTGAAAGGATCCATGACCTATTGCTGTTTATTTCCTTAAATAAAACACTAAGAACCCTGTCATATTTCTGAATAATGGTGCCTTCTACTATCCGAGGATCCCACAAAGTCATAAGGCCTCCAGATGCTCCTCTGGCTGATTTGCAAACCATCTCCCCTTGATTCCAGATTTTTTTTGCTATTTTTTTTACTGAATCTCATCAATTTTTGTTTCTTGCAACATGATAATAGTTGGATTCACTTGATTTCTTATTGCACTGACTTCCCTGTGTTTGGGCAGGCCATTGAGGCCTCTCACGTTCCATGAGAGGAACTTCATTTAGATTGTTTGGGATTTCTTCCTCTCCCCCTCCCTTGAGGGGGTTTTCCTAATTTGTTGTCTTCAGAACCCGAAATAACCTGTTGAAACAAGGTTCTCTATTTTCCATTGGCAATGTCATTATCAATTTTAATTTTTTGATGCTCAACATTTGATATTCTCCCTCTTCTTTTTCACTGCCAAAATCTATAGGAGACTTCACAGTGCTCCTGGTTTGTTTAGGACTAAACTGAGGGGAAGTAATTTGTTGCAAAACTGGACTGCCATTCATATTAATATTTCAGAATTTTTATTTTCAAAAGTTCATCCTAAGGTTTAAAAAAGAATTAAATCCAATTTTAGGGTTCTTTGATTTTCACCATCTTGCCCTATTTTTGATGTAAATTTAAAATTTCCATAACTTCTGAAATAAAAATCCATTTGAGGTGATTTAAAGCCTGGTGGGAATATTTTGAAATTCTTTATAAGGATACCATAGTTCCTGATTTTCAGATGTGAAATATTTTCCAAAAATAGTAGTTTCTAATTACAGCCTTGGGACTTCTAAATGCAATATCTCATGATATATAATTAATTTTTGAGTTATCTCAATGGTTTTGAGTACCCATTTGGCTCATTTAGACATCTAGAAATTTTCATCAATTTTTGGGCACTTTTGATTTTCATAATAATTTTACACCACATAAAATGGATAACTTTCGAGCACTTTGATTTTGTTTTCCAAAATTGAAAATCAACTTTCAGGTAATGGGAATCCTTCAAAAACCTTTAAAATTACCAAATACAAAGGGTGGAGTCTTTGGAATAAATGTATAATACCAAAATAAAATTTGCTAAATATTGCAGAGGGCAACAAAATGGGACATGAATGGGAGTAAGAGAATTCCTAAAACCCCACTATGCTACAATGTTTTAAAATAAGGATGGAAAATGATATTCATTGCACTTTGGGAGTATTTCTAAACCCTACCATTCTCACGGGAAAAAATTTGGGATATTAGTGAAAAAAGTAGTGTCCCAAAACCCTGCTCGATGATTTTCAAATAAATGAAAAATTGGTTAAGGTTTGAAAGGAAGGGTAGACAAATGGAACTCCATTAAAGTAAGTAAGCATCCAAAAGTGCCACCCACACTCATTTCCAAAAAAAATGGACTCCATAAAAGTAAGTAACCATACCAAAGTTTCACCCATGCTCTTGGTTGGTAAAATCAGACATTGTTGGAAACAGTGAGTATCCCAAAATGCTGCCCACTTAGAGAAACAATGGAAATCAATGCTTGAAAATTGAAAATTGAAGCCCCAAAAACAAGGAATAATTTGAACAATGGAAATGGAACTTCGACATTAGAAATAATTCCCAAAAAATCTAAAATTGAAGTTTGGCAATGGAAATCAATTGTTGGTAATCTAAAAGTGAAGTCTGGCAATGAGTTCTAGGGAAGTGTAACAACCTGGGTATACTCGCCTGGTTGTCAAAATCTCAAATTCAAAATTTTAATTTATTTTTTAATTCAAAGTCACAAATTGATTAATGCATACCCTAATTTTATATTACTACATAGGCATAGTTATCACACTTCGATATCATTATCTGCTATAGATGAAATTACCAGTGCTTGAGATTGGCCAAATCTCGTAGTATGCTACCTTTTATAAGACCTACCTTCTCCTACTTGAGTTCTATATTTTCATAAAGGGGTTATCCTTATAGGTTCCATAACACCTGGAAGGATGGATGCATAGTTTTCCTATCTCATAGCATGAAGTACATTGGTCTCACTAATCCTTACTTAGTCATAGTTCATATTTTTATTTCAAACTCATGCTACAGTTAGTGTTATTATGCCTAGTTCCCGATAGTAGATCATCATTCTATGGATTACTATCAGGGCCCAAAAATACTCTGTATTTGGGTCCAAGTATCTTAGATCACATCACAGTTGATGATAGACATCCCATACCATCTACCGTTGGACCTTCCAACCTTAAGACCATCTCCCCTAGTCTTGAGTCACTGTTGGATATTCTACAACTGGATTATGAGTTGTGGGAACCCTCACGTTATACCTCATGTGATAACCTAGAGTAAAATCCCATACCACCATTCGTTACTCTCATAGCAAAAGGTCCACTGACCCTTATAACTCTTCTAGAGAATAGTTATCCCAAAACACAACCACCAACTGCGGGTTGTTGGAGTTGGGTGGATGCTTTACCCTTATCAGAAGATTACTTTAAGAATACTCTTTGTTGGTTATGGTATTACAGTTTGGGTGAGTAACTTCGTTCCAAGTGTGTTTGCTATAAAATAAATTTGATTGTTTAGCATAATTTCTCATAGCCCTTCTATTTCTAAAATGTTAGTCACTATTAATTAAACATTTTTAATTTTCATCCACATATTCACTATTTTGCAAAAGAAATAAATCTATCCTTTGTAATAAACCATTATTACAAACTTTAACTAAAGTATATAAGTGCATCAACACGTATTAATCCAAAATATTATAACCATTAGCCACTAGACCGAGTGCATATAATTATATTTTAAAACATGGTAGTAAATCAACCATAATAATTTATGATTCTTTAAATGCTTAGGTATTATAAAGCTTCACATTGATAAAACTATAATGAGAAAAACAAAAAAACAAAAAAATATAATTATGGTTGTTCATCAGGTTTTTGTTTACCAAACAAGCCCTCCCAGTAGGGATTAAACAAGGTTAAAGTTATCTTCATATCAGCAAGGAAGAATTTAATTATATGAGTTTTCCATTTAAAGCATTATAATACTATCAATCTGGTGATTTAGTAAGATACTATTAAATTAATATTTGAGCAGTATTTCATTTAATCAACTTAATTTTCCACATAAATTATGTTTAATAGAATCGCTAACACATACCACATAGCTTCCTACCGCAATAAATCTATGTTATTTGCCATTCTAAAGGCCCAATTACTAACAAATCTGGATTTAATATAATAATTAGTAATCCAATTTTATTTATAACAAATGAACTCATAGAGTCTTACTTGAAATACTTCAGGAAGACATTAAATGAATGTCATTTCAAAGGACAAGTTGAATGTATTTGTTTAAACATCCATGATGAAACACAATCATTTAGTTTATAAAACTAGATGTCATTTCAACGCGGCTCAAGCAAGAGATGTTTACATCTCGTCATGGCACAATAAATTCCTAAGGTTGAACTACAATGAGAATTACATTTATGACTACGATGCACATCCAAAAAGCACCATATATGCTCTTATCTCAGTGCACAATCTTGGTTTGAAATGACCTTTACTTTAAAGCAAAGCCACTAGAAATTAATGCAGCCAGCGAGACTCAGGATAAATAGCGGTTAAACCATTGTCATAAGACTACCAAAAATAAATTTTAGTTCCTTTGTTTAATAAAAGGGCTTTGAAAGAATAAAATTTTATAGTGTTACACTAATAAAACGTAAATATAACACAAGTTCAATTCAACTCATTCCATAAAGGAAAATTTAGCATATATAAACCATATTAATTGATCCTACAATACTCCAATATGGTTTTATTCTTTCTACGATAAAACATTCACAAGATTCCTTTAATAAAATTTACAATGGGACTCTCATGCTCGCATTCATCCAAACTTTTAGTTATAGCGAATCCTCACTGAACCGAGGCTCTCTAAGCAAGCTAGAATTTGTCTCCCAAAGGACCTCTAAAATGAGTGCTCTGCCAAACTATACCTCATCGCAACCATCTTGCGACAAGCAGACAGTGGAGAGGGACGCTCTTTGGGTCAACATGACCCACTATGAATGCATTCTAAGTATGAAACCAATAATGCAAATAAACCATTGATACACAGATTGTATGCACCATCTACCACATATATTCTTTATTAAAAATATTTAGTGGAAACTAGTTCTCTCACTCGTAGGTTTAAAAGAAATCAACTTATAGTCATAAATATTTATTCCAACTTATAAAACAAAACATATTAACACAATGACTAAATTTTCTCATGTTTTAACAAGCAATCCAAATAGTAATTTGAAAATAAACACCATAGTGCACACACAGTCTTCAAGTACTTTCTTTATAAAGTCTAAAGAAACCAACTTATAACTCATGTGGAAGAGAACTCAAGCTAGCAGTGGGTTGAAGCTATGCATGATTCCATCGTCCAAAAACATGTGCAGACTAGAGAATGATAAATTCACCAGAACACCCCAAAATGATTGTTTACTTCCCTTTTAAAAGAATTAGAAAACATTTTTTCAAGAGGACACCTCAAGCTCTCATGCAAAGTGGTCACTCTTGATTTTCTAGGTGGAGAGGTTTTAAATCATTCGAAGGAAGGAAGGATAAAAATTAATCATAAATATTTTAATATTTAGGATTTATTATATATATATATATATATATATATATATATATATATATATATTATATATACCTTATTTTATTAAATATTTTATTACTATATTTTAATAGTATTTTAAATTTTAATTTATACATTTATCCAAATGTATACATGTATTTTATAAAAAATATTTTAATATATTTTAATTTATTCATCATTCATTATTTATTATGAAGATATTTATTTATTATATATAATTTTTCTTAATTCTCACCTGAAAATAAAACAAAATTATATGTTTATATATTAGTTTCATTCCGCATTCAAATGCATTCAATTTTTACAAGCAGTTATAATGCAATCACAAGCTGAATGTCCTATATGATTTATTTTTTTTAGTGGGCTTCTATGTACCCATGGGCCATGGTGCATTGAAAACGACATCATATCCCACCTTACTTGATGCCTGCAACCACTATCTCCGCCAGGGGGTGGGTGCTCTTCTCATCCAACTCACCTGCCATAGAGTGAAAACCTACACCTACACTCATAGATATCTTTAGCAGTATCACGTTCTTAAAAAAAAGAAGTAATAAAATAGTGGGGATGTTACACGAAGCATGATCTAAACATAGAAAATATTTTTGTTACAACCTTAGAAAATAATAAAATTAAAAATTAAAAAATTAAAGGATCAAAAACCTTAGAAAAATTAAAATTATTGAATTAATATTAATATTAATGTTTTAACATTTGCCTCTTTTTGAATTTATGAAAAAAATTTATTGGTGGTTGCATTAAATGGCAGACGAGATGGCAAACATAGAATTTCAATGTGGACAAGGTGGGTACGATCATATAGGATGGTAGATGTAGGAAAATCAATGACCTACCTACATTATGCAAAATGAAGAATTAATGTTGTATGGCAACACCAGAGTTCCTAAGCATCATGCGTATTGGAATTAATGAAAGTTTTATAGTTACAGGTTTCATTACAGATGAATTCTCCACAATACATGGCCAAAGCACTACGTATTTATGAGTCTTGGTTGCATTATAGCGAGAAAATCTAATATCAAGAGGTTCATCCTAGAAGTAGGGTGGAAGTTAATTAAAAAATGTAATGGTAGGTGACGCTTAGAAATGGTATAAATAGTGGCTCACTAGCCGGTTACAAAGATCGAAAGCCATATATTATTTGTGCACCTTATAGCTTTTTTTATTTTGTTCCCTTTGTAGTTGGATGCATTTTGAACCAAGTTTGCTATTTTTTTTAGCTCTACTTTTGTAATCCATCGACGTGGACAAATATAAAGAATGTATTCAATGACTTATTTTTTAATATAAAGGCTTTGGAATTTACTATGTTCAATCTATGCATGATGATGGTGGTTGTACTCAGTTCATTTCATATTATGTTGTTCCTCTGAAGATTGCACCATCCTAGACCTCACGCTGAGCAAATACTTGTCAGGTCGAGATTGGTTTAATCTGGATTTACTACTTTACTAGATTCAAGCTAGAGTTCAAGGTAGTGTTAACTTATTTTATTTTATTTTCTCTCATCCTTCAACCTTTGAATTTTATTTGAAAATTTTTTAGATTAGGAGTAGATTAGTTTTTATTTTAATAATTGAAACTATTTTCTATAGCGCATTCTACAATTTTCAATATAGGTTCAATAGAATCATTGTTGGCATATGTGTGATATATTTTAATTGCAATGAATGAATATACGGAGGGAAATGAATTACTAATTTCTTTTAAGTCCTCCAGACCCTTAGTAATCAATAGTGTATTTTTGCCTAGCTCATGCATGTTGATATATTTGTGGTAGAGTCATTTTAATATAGTCAAGCACTTCTTTTCAAGCATTATACCAAGAAATTTATATTTTTCTTAGAACCATCAAAGGCCCCTTATAAGAAATAATTATCAATGACCTCTAAGTCTATCCACATTGGCCAAGACCTGGCATATCTGAACCTTGGGGAAAGGAGTTTTATATTTTAAGAGGGAACAAATCTCTGTTCCATGTATGTTGACATACCCTTGATAATGTGTCATTTTCACACTCAATAGAAATATCTTGGCTAGTGTACACATATTTAGGCCTAAGAAAATCTTAGATCAATTCACTAAAATCAAGCAACCCTTTCCATTGATTCGTAGCATAGCATTACCTTCTTGTTTACAAAACATGATTTGCTAAATTTTTCTTACATTTCAAAAGCACATTTCCCTTTTCCAAAATCAAAAATATAAAAATAAAAGTGCATTTATTTTACTTAACATAGTTCATTTCCAATATTCACAAATTTCTTAACATAGCATACACACACATGCACATAATATATATAACATTGGTTTGTGTTATATTTCATCACCAACTGCCAATCGAGACCAATGACATTGGGTTTCATATCCAACCATTGGCTTACCCCCTAAACACCTTAGTAGCCTCCCACAAGTGGTTTTTCAGGCTTCATCACTGAAAACCCCTCTACTTTTGGGTGCATCCCAAAGTAGGATAATTTTAGATGCCCTTTAACTGCAATTCTTAATAATTAGTAGATGCAGCTATTGTTTATGCCCAAGCTTGCACAAGGGTGAAGTGAAAGCCAAGATGGACTATTAGCAAGACACTAGATAGTGTGGCCCCTTTGTTGGAAGGGTAGTTTTCCCATAAGGATACTTATAACCCATTCACCATCATAGTAAAGCTTTTGCCTATTTTTGTCTCCCCACTACTTGTGTACGTTCAAGTATAGCAATAAGGGTATGCATTAACATATCTTTTCTAGAAATTATTCACATGCCTTACATTTATAGTAGTTTTTTACATCAAAACACACAAAACCTACAAATCAAGATAATATTAAATTAACTTCAATATAAGACACACACTGTGTTTTTTTTTTACAACTTATTAAACTTCTTCAAAAAAATGGTTACAAAACCTCTCAAAACACCACCAAAATTATTGAAAATTGCACAAATTTGGTTTCAGAGACCTCCAAAATTGATTTGACTACTTTCTAGACACTAAACACTAGTTTTTCCTAAAAATGCAATTCAAGGTATGTTTTGACTTGAAAATAAACATGGAGGTGTCTTTTCCAAAAAACAACTCTTGTTTCACAACACATGACCTATCATAGCTCAGACTATTGTCTGCTATTTATTTTTCACTAACACAATTGGTCTATGGTCCATTTTCCGCATGATATGGTCCACACACAAAACAAAGCACATGCTCAAGAGCGTGCACTCCTAAAGCATACACAAGTGAATCCATTGTTTGAACATCAAGGAGAGTCATACCAACAAGAGCACCTGGATGAGCCACAAACTTCATCATATTTGATAAGCATCACTCAAAATCCTCTCCTTTACCATTAACATATTGAAGAACACAAGCTTATACCGAGAGGGGGGTGAACAATATAAGACCACTTTTTACTTTTCTTTCCCAAATAATATTAATCAATATAATCAATGGCAATATCAATAGCAATAACCAAAGCAATGCACAAATCATCACACACAATAGAGACACCAATTTAACGTGGTTCACCCAATGTGGGCTACTCCACGGAGAAAATATTTCACTAAAATTTTCTCAATCAATCTCTTGGGAATCCTTTCCCTATTACAATGTTTATGGACCTCTGTCCAAAGGAGACACCAATCCCCTAAATCAAGTTCGTGGATCTCTATCCACAGGAGAACTCCTTCTCCTCTACTATGGTTGGTGATCCTCTAGAAGACTACTGCCTCCACTGCACTGGCTTGTGGATCTCTCTCCACTGAAGACTCTTGTCCCCACTCAGAAGACCTATCCTCACTGCCCTAGCTAATGGATCTCTATCCACTGGAGACTACTATCCTCTCATCCACTGGAGTCTACTATCCTCTCTGATATATCACCTCCAAATATCTATCTCAAATCTGCACTAAACACAGTCCTTCGGTCTAGCACAAATTTGCTCAATATCTATCTCTAGTCTAGCATAAATCTGTCCTCAAATCTGCACCAAAATCTATCCTCAAATATGCTCAACAAGTCCACATAGAACTTTCTCAAATCCCACATCCACACAGAACTTGCCCAATCTGCTCAACAATACCACATAGAACTTTCTCAACTCTTCTCAACAAGTCCACATAGAACTTGCTCAAATATACTCAACAAGTCCACACAAAACTTGCTCCAATCTTCTCAACAAGTCCACACAAAAATTTTCCAATCTGCTCAACCAATCCACACATAACTTGCTCAAATCCACTCAACAAGTCCAAAAAATTGATCAAATATACTCAACAAGTCTACACAAAACTTGCTCAAATATGCTCAACAAGTCCACACATAACTTGTCCAATCTACTCAACAAGTCCATACAAAACTTGTCCAAACTGCTCAATAAGTCCACATAGAACTTACTCAAATCTGCTCAACAAGTCCACATAGAACTTGTCCAATATGCTCAACAAGTCCACATAGAACTTGCTCCAATCTACTCAACAAGTCCACATAGAACTTGCTCAAATATGCTCAACAAGTCCACACAAAACTTGCTCAAATCTGCTCAACAAGTCCACACAGAAATTTCTCAAATATTCTCAACAAGTCCACATAGAACTTGTCCAATCTGCTCAACAAGTCCACACAAAAATTGTCCAATCTTCTCAACAATTCTACATAGAACTTGCTCAAATCTGCTCAATAAGTCCTCTCAAGAACTTGCTCAAATCTGTATTGTAAGCTTCCACAAAAGCTCACACAAAAATCAGTCCACAAGTCTCCTCAAAGACTTACCTCAACTCTGCTCAACAAGTTCACACAGAACTTGTCCAATCTCATAGAAACATAAAGAGAATTGTTAGAGACTCAATATGTTCTATACTAATCACAATGCTCAATTACTTTCTCAACTCAAATTAGAATATAGAATAGTTTATTTTATGGAACTTGAACAATCACTTCACACATCCACTTGACTAGGCTCAACCAATCACTCAATGAAACAACCCTTGCTCACAAACCCTAGTCCAAGCATATAAACATCAACTCAAAATATTTCCAACAATGCTCAACAACAAATCTCACATAACAATGATACTCATGTTCTCTTCAAACCCTAGTTCAAGTTCTTCACTCAACAACTCACTTCAACAACAATGCTTATAAAAAAATCTTCACATATCAATGATACTCAAACCCTAGTTCAAGTTCTTCACTCAACAACTCACTTCAACAACAATTCTTATAAAACAATCTTCACATATCAATGATACTCAAACCCTAGTTCAAGTTCTTTACACAACCAATAGCTTCAACAAAAATGCTTATAAAACAATCCTTTATTCCAGAAAACCTTGAAGCATTATCTCAACACTCTCAATAGGAAATCCTAATCAAATCCTTTTCACTCCAAACTTATTTTCCAAAAAACCAATCAATCAACTCAACTATGGAAGAATGTGCTCATACCTTTTTCTTGATGATGAAGGGATCTCATAAATCTGCCACAACAACAAACACTCTTTTTCCAAGCTCAAGAAGTTATAAGATGATAAACTCCCTCAAAAATTACAATGTAAATATCAAAACATATACACCTTATCACTCCATATTTAAGGAAACATTCTTCAACCTTTACAAAAATTAATTCACCAAATACACCTTATAAACTCCCAATGATAATAATAATAATCAATGACAAGAATAATGTTAATGCAATATTCTTTCTCAAAAATAACTCTATGCAAGAAATCCCTTTTATCCTTTAAATCCTCAACAAATCAATGTGACAAACACTTTATTCAAAATAAAGCTAACTCCTTATTCCTCCAATACACCAAAAATAATAATCAATATAAAAACATTAAGCAACCCTTTTATCTCCCTAAGACCTCATGTCAAACCTTAGGCACATAAAATATTACACACAAAAATTAATACCTATGCCTTGCCTTGGAAGGGATTCGAACTCACAACGCTTCCTCAACCAACGCCCTAGCCATGGCTCCAACCATCACGTGAGCTAGGCGCTCACTTGGGGAGAAGAGGGCACCACGTGCTCCAAAAACTCCCCACCTTTCTTAGCGCAAAACGTGTGCCTTTCCTTTGGCACTCTCCAACACCAATGCAACCACCAAAACACTGCCACCACATTTCGAACGTAGGTCTCCTGGCGCCCAACACTCTAATGCTGTCCTCTTTGCCACTAGGCCACGCTACCCAGTTGGCGCTTGGTCAATTCATGTTGTTCCTCTTAAATGTTATTCACTGGTGCTAAACACATTAACCACTTCGCATATTCCGCACGAGTCAACACAATTGCACACATACATTAATCAAGCAAAAGGATAAGTTTTAATGCCTTTTAGGCATTGGTATTTATAATGGTTTCCCTCCTTTATGCAAAACATCGGTGCTCGAATTTCCTCCAATGTATTAGATGTCGACGCTTGTTTATCCCTTTGACCTTATTAATTTATAAAATATTTAAATTCATTTGAATTTAAATTTTATAAATTACTTCTTTAAAACCCTTGGTTTTATTTAGGCCACCTTTCATTTTGCAACTTGGTATAAATAATATTTATTTATAAAATTTAAATTCATTTTGAATTTAAATATTTTATCAAATAAATATTAAACCTTCCTTTAGCTTTGCAATAAACTTTCTTGGGTTTTTATGAAAAACCTTTTAACTTATGCTTCCACATAATATTAAAAATATTATGGAGCCCTTTTGCCTTTAACCTTGCCTTTAACCTCTGCATTGTATTATGGAGCCCTTTTGCCTTTAACCTTACCTTTAACCTCTGCATTGTTCCTCTTGACCTTTGAAATTATTAGAAGCTTCTTCCTGGATATTAATGACAACTTTATTTCTTGACAAATTCCTTGACATCAATGACAACTCGACTTAATGACTCAAAATGTCCAACAATCTCCCTCTTTGTCATTGATGGCAACCCAACTTATTTTTACTGAAAACTTGGTTTTTCCTTTGTTCTGCTCCCCCTGGGACATTGCTCCCCCTAGCTCAATGCTCTCTCAAATACCAAATCTCTCACCCTTACTCAAATATCTCCCCCTTTGACATCAATGGCAAAGGGTCACCTTTGGGTCTTGGGGCTAAGAATGAGCCTCTTAGCTTAGCCCCTCCCCCACCTCCTCTTGAGGTGGTTAATTCTGGGGTGGGAGTATTTCTACTCCAAGAAAGCATTGTTCTTTACCTTTATCCTCTTTCCTTCTTATTTGATCCTTCTGATTCCTCTGACTGTTTCTTTCCATGTCCATGTTCCTATCCATGTCTACATTCCTATCCCTATTCTTGTTCTTATCCATGTTCCTATTCCTGTTTATATTTTTTTTCCTGTTCATGTTCTTGTTCCTGTCCATATTCCTATTCCTATTTATATTCATGTTCTTGTTCATGTTCATGTTCCTATTCATATCCATATTCCTATTCCTGTTCATGCTTGATTCTGGAATGTCTTCTCTACACCACTTTGTTGTGTGACCATCATTATTGCACTTATAACACTTAATGTTATTATTCCTTGGAGGTGCAAATGTCTTAGGATTTCTCCTAGTGAATCCATATCCTCTTCTGTCATGAACCCTGCAATTCATTGCCTTGTGACCAAAATGATTACATGAGTAGCAATACCCATGGAAAAGCTATCTGTTCCCATATTCATGTCTTTCATGTGTCCTACACTGTGAAGCCATGTGCCCAAACCTGTGACATGAGAAGCATCTTCCATTGAAGAAACCTTGCCTTGACCCCATTGGTCTCTTAGTCTCTCTTGACCTATTATGATTCCTGTTCCATCTATTCCTTACTTGTGTATTATTCCTTTCCTTGTTGAACTTTCTATTGTCCAACATATCCTTAGAAGTCTCACTCTCTCTTTTACTTACTTCTTTTGATGCTTCTTCTTTTCTGGTGTTTGAGCTTGACTCTCCTTTTTTTGCTTCTTGTTTCCTTTGTTCTTCTTTAGAACTAAGTCCTATTTTGGTGACTGATGACCTTTATGCATTGATAATCCTATCCAAAGTCTTTGGATTCTCCTCAAACTTGTGCAACTTGTCCTTAGAGCCTTTTACTTCCATCCTTAGTGAAACTATCTCATGCTCTAATATTTCACACTCTAGATCTTTTGTCTTTAATTTTTTGGCCATACCTTCTTCAATTTTTCTTGCCTCTTCAACCTTGATTTTGAAGTTGGTGAGTTCCTATAGAAACTTTTCTTTTGCTTTCTCATATTCTTGAGCTTGAACCCTTAATCTTGAGTTCTCCCTTTTTAATTATTCAAGAGTAACCATAAGTCTTTCACATTCTATCTCTTTTACCTTTGACTATTCAACCATACCTTTTTCAACTTTCCTTACCTCTTCAATCTTATCTTTCAAGTCAGAGAGATCTTGTAGAAGCTTTGTCTTACATTTCTCATCTTCTTGTATTTGACCCTTCAATTCTACATTATCTCTTTTCAATTCAACAAGTTCCTTAAGAGTGGCTTCCTCCTTTTCTTTTTTTGAATCTTCCTCTTATTTATTTCTTTGATCTTCTATAGGAGCATTTTATTCTAATATTGAAAGTAGAGTTTCTTCTTCATACCTATTTTTATTGTCCTTGTTATCCTTTCTTGAACCAACCTCTAGGATTTCATTTCTAAAAATATCATCTTCATCTTCACCGCTACTAAACCCATTGCAATAACCTGCATCATGACCAAGTTGACCACAAACAAAATATTCTTCACCTTCTTGTGGACAATAAGCTGCATGGTGACCTGTATTCCTACATATGGTACAAAAATTTATCAACCTGGTTATTTCTCCATTGCTTGATTCATCTCTTGAATCTATTTCCATTCTTCCTCCCAAAACAATAATATTGAATTCATCTTCCTTTTCTTTCATGACCATGTGTGTTCTTTTCTTCTTGTGTCTCATGGTTCTACTTTTGCCTTTCTTTTCCATTTGTGTTCTTGTAAGATCTTCCTTCAAGTTGTTAAACCTTTTTCGAAGGAACCAACTCTGATACCAATTAAAGAACACAAGCTTATACATAGAGGGGGGTGAACAGTATAAGACCACTTTTTACTTTTCTTTCCACAATAAATATTATTCAATATATCAATGGTAATATCAATAGAAATAACCAAAGCAATGCACAAAATATCACACACACATGAGACACCAATTTTACGTGGTTCACCCAATGTGGGCTACTCCACGGAGAAAATATTTCACTAAAATTTTCTCAATTAATCTCTTGGGAATCCTTTCCCTATTAAAATATTTATGGACCTCTATCCAAAGGAGATACCAATCCCCTAAATCAAGTTCATGGATCTCTATCCATAGGAGAACTCCTTCTCCTCTACTATGGATGGTGATCCTCTAGAAGACTACTACCTCCACTGCACTGGCTTGTGGATCTCTCTCCATTGAAGACTCTTATCCCCACTCAGAAGACCTATCCTCACTGCCTTGGCTAATGGATCTCTATCCACTGGAGACTACTGTCCTCTCTACTCTATCACCTCCAAAGCTCTATCTCAAATCTACACTAAACACAATCCTTCGGTCTAGCACAAATCTGCTCAATATCTATCTCTGGTCTAGCACAAATCTATCCTTATATTTGTCCTCAAATATGCTAACACAACTCATAAAATTGAAACTCTAACAACAACTTCTCAATCACCCACAAAACCCAACAAATGTCCAATATGCTTAACAAGTCCACACAAAAATTCCTCAAATCTACTCAACAAGTCCACACAAAACTTGCTCAACTCTGCTCAACAAGTCCACACAAAACTTGCTCAAATATGCTCAACAAGTCCACACATAACTTGTCCAATCTATTCAACAAGTCCACACATAACTTGTCCAATCTTCTCAACAAGTCCACATAGAACTTTCTCAAATCTACTCAAAAAGTCCACACATAACTTGCTCCAATATGCTCAACAAGTCCACACATAACTTTTCCAATCTGCTCAACAAGTCCACATAGAACTTTCTCAAATCTACTCAACAAGTCCATACAGAACTTGCTCAACTTTGCTTAATAAGTCCACACAGAACTTGCTCAAATCTGCTCAAAAAGTCCACATAGAACTTATCCAATATGCTCAACAAGTCCACACAAAAATTGTCTAATCCGCTCAACAAGTCTACATAGAACTTGTTCAAATATGCTCAATAAGTCCTCTCAAGAACTTATCCAAATCTGTATTGTAAGCTTCCACAAAATCTCACACAAAAATCAGTCCATAAGTCTCCTCAAAGACTTGCCTCAAATCTGCTCAACAAGTTCACACAGAACTTGTCCAATCTCATAGAAACATAAAGAGAATTGTTAGAGACTCAATATGTTCTATACTAATCACAATGCTCAATTACTTTCTCAACTCAAATCAGAATATAGAATAGTTTATTTTATGGAACTTGAACAATCACTTCACACATCCACTTGACTAGGCTCAACCAACTCTACTCAACCAATCACTCAATGAAACAATCCTTTCTCACAAACCCTAGT
This sequence comes from Wollemia nobilis, assembly GCA_028583015.1. Classification (NCBI taxonomy): domain Eukaryota; kingdom Viridiplantae; phylum Streptophyta; class Pinopsida; order Araucariales; family Araucariaceae; genus Wollemia; species Wollemia nobilis. The sequence continues at coordinate 10,785,612 of JAQPPZ010002979.1, forward strand.
CCAAGCATATAAACATCAACTCAAAATATTTCCAACAATGCTCAACAACAAATCTCACATAACAATGATACTCATGATTCTCTTCAAACCCTAGTTCAAGTTCTTCACTCAACAACTCACTTCAACAACAATGCTTATAAAAAAAATTTCACATATCAATTATACTCAAACCCTAGTTCAAGTTCTTCACTCAACAACTCACTTCAACAACAATGCTTATAAAAAAATCTTCACATATCAATGATACTCAAACCCTAGTTCAAGTTCTTTACACAACCAATAGCTTCAACAACAATGCTTATAAAACAATCCTTTATTCCATAAAACCTTGAAGCATTATCTCAACACTCTCAATAGGAAATCCTAATCAAATCCTTTTCACTCCAAACTTATTTTCTAGAAAACCAATCAATCAACTCAACTATGGAAGAATGTGCTTATACCTTTTTCTTGATGATGAAGGGATCTCATAAATCTGCCACAACAACAAACACTCTTTTGCCAAGCTCAAGAAGTTATAAGATGATAAACTCCCTCAAAAATTACAATGTAAATATCAAAACATATACACCTTATCACTCCATATTTAAGGAAACATTCTTCAACCTTTACAAAAATTAATTCACCAAATACACCTTATAAACTCCCAATGATAATAATAATAATCAATGACAAGAATAATGTTAATGCAATATTCTTTCTCAAAAATAACTCTATGCAAGAAATCCCTTTTATCCTTTAAATCCTCAACAAATCAATGTGACAAACACTTTATTCAAAATAAAGCTAACTCCTTATTCCTCCAATACACCAAAAATAATAATCAATATAAAAAATTTAAGCAACCCTTTTATCTCCCTAAGACCTCATGTCAAACCTTAGGCACATAAAATATTACACACAAAAATTAATACCTTTGCCTTGCCTTGGAAGGGATTCAAACTCACGGTGCTTCCTCAACCAGCGCCCTAGCCATGGCTCCAACCACCACACGAGCTAGGCGCTCGCTTGGGGAGAAGAGGGCACCACGTGCTCCAAAAACTCCCCACCTTGCTTAGCATAAAACGTGTGCCTTTCCTTTGGTGCTCTCCAACACCAATGCAACCACCAAAATTGTGTTGCCATATTTCAAATGTAGGTCTCCTGGCACCCAACACTCTAACGTTGTCCTCTTTGCCACTAGGCCATGCTACCCAGTTGGCGCTTGGTCAATTCATGTTGTTCCTCTTAAACGTTATTTGTTGGTGCTAAACACATTAACCACTTCACATATTCCGCATGAGTCAACACAATTGCATGCATACATTAATCGAGAAAAAGGATAAGTTTTAATGCCTTTTAGGCATTGGTATTTATAATGGTTTCCCTCCTTTATGCAAAACATCGGTGCTCGAATTTCCTCCAATGTATTAGATGTCGACGCTTGTTTATCCCTTTGACCTTATTAATTTATAAAATATTTAAATTCATTTGAATTTAAATTTTATAAATTACTTCTTTAAAACCCTTGGTTTTATTTAGGCCACCTTTCATTTTGCAACTTGGTATAAATAATATTTATTTATAAAATTTAAATTCATTTTGAATTTAAATATTTTATCAAATAAATATTAAACCTTCCTTTAGCTTTGCAATAAACTTTCTTGGGTTTTTATGAAAAACCTTTTAACTTATGCTTCCACATAATATTAAAAATATTATGGAGCCCTTTTGCCTTTAACCTTTGCATTGTATTATGGAGCCCTTTTGCCTTTAACCTTACCTTTAACCTCTGCATTGTTCCTCTTGACCTTTGACATTATTAGAAGCTTCTTCCTAGATATTAATGACAACTTTATTTCTTGATAAATTCCTTGACATCAATGACAACTCGACTTAATGACTCAAAATGTCCAACACACATCCTTCAAATAGAACCATCAGTTATCTCCCAACTTGGAATTCATTTTCCACCAATATCATCATCCATTCCTTCTGATCATAATCCATTTTGTGCCACACCATGCTCCTCCACCTTCATCTTCTCTAGTCCACTATTGATAGGATTGTAGAAATATTCTCCCTCAAGACCTTCCACTAGATTTCCATGTTCCACAAACATGGTATTATCATTCCCTCCTACACATTCTAGAACCACCTCCTCTCATCCTCAATTGTAATCCCAAATCAATACATTCACATATTTGGCCCCCAATCAATCCCTCATCCATCAACCATCCTCTTCTCAACAAACCACAATTCAATTCTTCACCACTCCGCCTTCTTGGATGTCCACTCATCATTCCATGTCATCTCTTGGAAAACCTATCAATTCATCAATCACACAAGGATTTTCTCAACTCTCCCTACAAAATCAAGTGCCCACCCAAGGGTTCAATCAACAAGGATTTCCTCAAATCCCTTTGCAAAATCAAGCACCTAATCATGGGCTCAATCAACATGGATTTTATTAAATGTCTTTGAATAATGAAGTGCCTAATTAAGGGTTCAATCAATAAGTATTTTCTTAAAAACCTTTGAAAAATCAAGTGCCCAATTAGGGGCTCAATCAACAAGGATTTACTCAAATCCATTTTAACAATCAAGTTCCCACTCAGGGGCTTAATCAACAAGGATTTTCTCAAATTTATTTGAAAATCAAGTGCCCAACTAGGGGCTCCATAAACAAGGGTTTACTAAAATCCCTTTGAATAATCAAGTGCCCTATCAGGGACTCAATCAAAAAGGATTTACTAAAATACCTTTGAAAAATCAAGTGCCCAATTAAGGGCTCAATCAAAAGGGGTTTACTCAAAACCCTTTACAACATCTAGTGTACAATCAGGGGCTCAATAAATAAGGGTTTACTCAAACCTCTTTGCAACATCAAGTGCCCAATAAAGGGCTCAATCAACAAGGGTTTACTCAAACCCTTTTGCAACATCAAGTGCCCAATCAAGGGCTCCATCAACAAGTGTTTACTCAAAACCCTTTAAAAAATCAAGGGCCCAATAAGGGACTCAATTCATAGGGGTTTAATCAAAATTCTTTACAAAATTAGGTACCCCATCAGGGACTCCACCTATAGGGATTCACTCAAATTCTTCTCTACAACCAACTATCCAATCAAGGACTCAATCAATAGGGGTATTTTCAATGCCCTTACAACATCAAATGCCCAATCAAGGACTCAATAAATTAGGGTATGTTCAAATTCCCTTATAACAACGAGTGCCCAATCAAGGGCTTACTCAGTTAGGATCCAATCAAACACATCAATAATAGCAAATTCCCAATTAGAGGTTCAATAAATAAGGGTATGTTCAAATGCCCTTACAACAATAAATAATAATTTAGGATCTACCCCAACAAGGGTATATCCAACCAGACCCTAATCAAACATCATTTGCTCCTATGGAAAATCAACAAATTCTTGATCTTGATTGGTACACATGAATACCCTACCATAATACACAACTTTATGTACCCACACAAACTCAGTATTATGAGGGTCCTAACCAAATCTATCAACAAGATACCATTCCTATGGTCAATCAAACTCCACATTAGAATGTGAATCCATATTTGCATCAAAATCTCATCATTCCTAATAAAAAGCCACTCGTAAACTATCACATGCCCAACCACAATTATCTAGAGCATTCATTGGTTATCATCCTGGTTGGTTCCAACCTCATCATGCCAGTATTACCACAAGCTATTCAAACTATGAAAGACCAAATTAAGTAGTTGTAGATATGTTCAAATAGATATGGGTGTACGAAACCTACTTATAGTTAGTTGTGCTTTGAGCCCATACATCTGTTCGTACACATGCCACCCTACCCCTCCAAGTTTGATCCTAAATTTGATAAATTTAGAGGTAGGAAGGACCCCTAAGAATATTTGAGCAACTATCAATTTACATGTTACCGCATCAATGATTATGATGCCCTCATGCTCAACACTTTTCCACAATCATTTGGGGGACCAAATTTGAACTAGTATGATAATCTACTTCACCATAGCTTATATACGTTTGAACAATTAGCAAATTCTTTCCTAGAACACTTCACCCTCAATATAAAAAATCAAAAATCATTGCCAGACCTCTATAATTTATTATAGTTTAAGGATGAATCCATCAATGACTATGTCACATGATGGAGAGTTGCTATCAATGATATCCCTTTCTATCTTCATAAAAACAAATTAAATAAGGTATTTGTTCAGATTTGTATCAAAGCCATCTTTGAAAAATTACAAATGCAACCACATAGCAAATTCGAGGAAGCTTCCAATCATGCCAAGTTGATTGAGGAGGTTAAAATCCAAAATGGGAAGATTAGACCCCACAAAAAGTTTGACTACAATCCAAACAAATTCAAAAGGGCAATTCCAGTTAGAATCAACCCAAACCACCTCAAAACACCAACTTGGTACTCAATACAACAACCACACCACCCATTTAAAATATTCCATTACAAACACAAGATCATCCTAACCCAGGGAATGCATTTCCTCCACTATCATAGTCTAACCCATGTGCCTCCCAACATTTAGGTGATCATCCATCCTATACATGAATCCCTTTGACCAAACCCTTGGGTAGCATCTTCCAAAGGCTATTGACTACTGGTCATCCAGCCTTACCTCAAGTTCGACCAGATGATACTACTACACCAAAACCAAGATGCTATAACAAATATACCCATTGTGTCTATCATCACCACAAAGGACATGATATTAGTAATTTAGAGTGGTTTAGACACCTCATCCAATATCTCATTGATAATGGTGTCATTCAGGTTAACAATCCCTTGGCTCCTCCCAACCAAAACTTGGTGTAGACACCATAAAGTTGTACATTTATCCTCCTCTATCATTAGGGCCAATCATTTTTTAAAACCCTCAAAAGTGCATAAATTAGATTTAAAATAGCTTTCATCACTCAATTTCATCACCCATAATTCTAAGCTTTTTGGGCTATCTCAGCCCCTTCCTATACCTAATCATGATCTCCATACAACCATCTTCAAGCATTCAACCTTGGTTAAAATTCTTCATGGTTAAAAGACATTTTATCATTAATAAAGGTTAAATTCATGTTTAATTAGCACTAATCCTAATTAAACCCTAACCTTTCACCTCATCCTCATAACCTAAGGTTTATTTATCTAAGGTTGATTAACCTAACCAAGGCTCACACATGTATACACCCTTATCCTAAGGAATATATGTTGCTCACACATGTGTGCACAACTCATAAAAATGATATTTTAAATATCTTCCTTCAAGCACAAGGGGAGATGAGTCATATTCCATCTCATCCTCACACATGTGTGAGGGATTCCTTCACATAAGACTCCATAATGAACCACTTGTACCCTAGGCCACCTCACAAGGTCCACCTCATGAGAAGACACCTCATAGGGATACCTCACTCCTCTCTAACCTTAGCCAAACTCTATTTATAGAGGGTCATTTTCTTCATAAAATTATCTCTCAATTTTCCTTACCAAAACTCTACTAAAATTACTCTAGATCACCTACATTGCTCTTGCATCCATCATCCATGAATTTCTTAGGTTTTTGAAAGGTTATTCAATAGAAAAAATGATCTTAGGAGGCAACCGAACTAGGAATCAAATAAACAACTCCATGAGCTCATTTCGATAAAAATATGTAGAAAAAATTGACAACAATCTGGTTAACACATTATCATACGAATCCAAACCAGAGGTTCACACACTATTGTGTGAACCTGGTCTACAACAACTCTAGTTAAGTTGAAGAACACAAGCTTATACTAAGAGGGAGGTGAACAGTATAAGATCACTTTTTACTTTTTATTTCCCAATAAATATTATGCAATGTAAAGATAGCAATATCAATAGCAATAATCAAAATAATGCACAAATCACCACACACAATAGAGACACCACAATTTACGTGGTTCACCCAATGTGGGCTGCTCCATGAAGAAAATATTTCACTAAATTTTTTTCAATCAATCTCGTGGGAATCCTTTCTCTATTATAATGTTTATTGACCTCTGTCCAATGGAGATATCAATACCCTAAATTAAGTTCATGGATCTCTATCCATAGGATAACTCCTCCTCTGATCTAGCTAGTGATCCTCTAGAAGACTACTGCCTCCACTGCTTTGGCTTGTGGATCTCTCTCCACTGAATACTCTTGTCCCCACTTAGAAGACTTGTCCTCACTACCCTGGTTTATGGATCTTTATCCATTGGAGACTATTGTCCTCTCTGATCTATCACCTCCAAAGATCTATCTTAAATTTGTACTAAACATAGTACTTCGATTTAGCACAAATCTGCTCAAACTCTATCTCTAGTCTGGCACAAACTTATCCTCAAATCTACACCAAAATATACTCCACAAGTCCACACAGAACTTTCTCAAATATGCTCAACAAGTCCACATAGAACTTGCTCAAATATGCTCAACAAGTCCACATAGAACTTCCTCAAATATTCTCAATAAGTCCACACAGAACTTGCTCAAATTTTCTCAACAAGTCCACACAAAACTTGATCAAATTTTATCAACAAGTCCACACAGAACTTGCTCAAATATTCTCAACAAGTCCACACAGAACTTGCTCAAATCTGCTCAACAAGTCCACACAGAACTTGTCCAATCTCATAGAAATATAAAGAGAATTTTAGAGACTCAATATGCTCTATACTAATCACAATGCTCAATCACTTTCAATCACTCTCTTAGAAACATAAGGAGAATTTTTAGAGACTCAATATGCTTCAAATTCAACTCAATGCTCAATCACTTTTTCAACTTGATTTAGAATATATAATAGTTTATTTTATGGAACTTGAACAATGACTTCACACATTCACTTGACTAGGCTCAACAAAATCTACTCAACCAATCACACAATGGAACACCCATTTCTCACAAACCCTAGTCCAAGCATATAAACACCAACTCAAAATATTTCCAACAATGCTCAACAACAAATCTCACATAACAACGATACTCATGTTCTTTTCAAACCCTAGTTCAAATTCTTTGCACAACAACTTACTTCAACAACAATGCTTATAAAACAATCTTCACATAGCAATGATACTCTAACCCTCACTCAATTTTTTCACTCAACCAATGGCTTCAACAACAATGCTTATAAAACAAGGTGTTAATAACAACTCTTTATTCCAGAAAACCTTGAAGCATTAGCTCAACACACTCAATAGGAAATCATAATCAATTTCTTTTCACTCCAAACTTATTTTCCACAAAAACCAATCAATCAACTCAACTATGGAAGAATGTGCTCATACCTTTTTATTGATGATGAAGGGGTCTCATAAATATGTCACAACCACAAACACTTCTATGCCAAGCTTAAAGAGGTTAGAAGATAAATCGTTCTCACAATATAATGTAAATACTAAATTACACCTTACCACTCCAGCTTTCAAAACAACCATCAACATACATAAAATATTTATCCAATAACATCTTATAAACTCCCAACTAAAAATAAATTCAACATCCACCAAAATAACTCAAAACTTCTTTAATCAAATTTAATGGCAAAAAGAACTTTGGCAAAAATCAAATCCACTTTCCTTATAAATCCAATAACATAAATCAGTTCTCAATAAAACAATCTTTCATAAACCCTTTTAACTCCAAGTAACACAATTCAATTATGAATAAAATAACCTTTCATAAACCCTTATTACTCCAAATAGCACAAATTGATTATTAATAAAATAACCTTTCATAAACCCTTATTGCTCCAAATAACACAATTCAATTTCCAATAAAATAATCCTTTACAAACCATTATAACTCCAAATAACCCCTTAGAAAACTTTAGGCAATATAAAATTTAATCAAAAATTACCTTTGCCACTAGTGGGATTCGAACCCACAATCTCTACCTTCGTGAGTGCTCTAACTATGGATTTGACCATCGTGTGGGCTAGACACACGTTTGAAACTCCATGAGCACCTTGTGATATTTCTTCCACACCTAGCGCTCAAATAGAATGTAAACCAAAAGCTTTCTCCTTGGCGCTCAAGACGAACACAACAATTAACATCTACGCGAATCTATCATAGACTCTTCCACTCCCAATGCTCTCATGAAATGTGTTGTACCAATAGATCACCATTTCCAATGTGGATCATATCTTACACTCACCCTTTTCATCTTCTTCCTAGTGCTAATAAGACAAACAAACTCTTTGTCTTCTTCCTCAACATTCAACGATTGCACGAATTTCTTTTAGCTTTGTCACATGAAAATTAATTCGATGAGGGATAACTTTTGAATACCTCTTGGCATATTATTTATACATGAATTCACCTTATGGCTTAGATATCGATGCTCCATTTAATTCGATGATGTCGACACATTTTAAAACCTTTTATAATTTATAAATTATTTAAATTCTAATAGAATTTAAATTTTATAAATTATATTTATAAACCTTTGACTTTAATAAAATTAAAGTCTTCCTTGGTATAAAATTTAAACCTTCAAAGTGTACTCCACTAATTTGATTATTCTTCCATCATAGTTTTAATAAGAACCTTAATTTTACCATCAAAATGTTTAACAAAAACCCTTGTAGAATAATATTTTAATAACCTTTTTCTTCAACTCTTCACATTTCTCTTGGTGTTAATGATGGTGTACTCCATGGTATTAATGACAGGTTCATGTATTCACTTTGGCATCAAGGAAAACTTCTCACTTTGAAATCAATGAAAACTAAATGAGCTCAAAATGTCCAATAATCTCCCCCCTTGTAATTGATGGCAACCCAATTTATTTTTACTGAAAACTTGACCTTTCCTTTGTTATGCTCTCCCTGGGACATTTCTCCCCCTAGATCAATGCTCTCTCCTCTTTTATCAAATACCAAATCTCTCCCATTTCTCAAATTTCTCCCCCTTTGACATCAATGGCAAAGGGTCACATTTGGGGCTCGGGATTAAGAATGAGCCTCTTAGCTTATCCCCTCCCCCACCTCCTCTTGAGGTGGTTAATTTTGGGGTGGGAGTATTTCTGCTCCCAGAAAGCATTATTCTTTACCTTTATCCTCTTTCCTTCTTATCTGATCCTTTTGATTCCTATAACTATTTATTTCCATGTCCATGTTCATGTTCCTGTTCATATCCATGTTCTTGTTCATATTCATGTTCTTATTCCTATTCATATCCATATTCCTGTTCCTGTTCCTGTTCCTGTTCCTGTTCCTGTTCTGTTCTTGTTCCTATTCATGTTCATGTTCCTATTCTTGTTCATATTCATGTTCCTATTCCTATTCTTGTTCATGCCTATTTCTAGAATATCTGCTCTACACCACTTTGTTGTGTGACCATAATTATTGCACTTGTAACACTTAATGAAGCCTGCAATTCATTGCCTTGTGATCGAACTGATTACATGAGTAGCAATACCATGGAAAATCTGCCTATTCCCATATTCCTATCTTTCATGTGTCCTACACTGTGAAGACATATGCCCAAACCTGTGACATGAAAAACATATTCCATTGAAGTTTCATTGTATTGACCTCATTGATCTCTTAGTTTCTCTTGACCTATTATGATTGTTGTTCCATCTGTATCTTCTTTGTGCATTGTTCCTATATTTTTTGAACTCTCTATTGTCCAACTCATCCTCAAATGTCTCACTTTCTTTTACACTATTTTTTTCTGAAGTATCTTCATCTGAAGTTTCTTCTCCCCAAAAACTTGAGGTTGACTCTCCTTCCCATTCCTTTTGATCCTATGCAAATCCAAGATTTGTTTTTCTTGATGTAGGATTTTGTATCTTTATGAACTTATCTAAGTTATTTGAGCTATTTTTGAACCCTTTTAGTCTGAATTTGGAGTCTTCTGAATATTCTCTTAATAGTGCCACTTCTTGTGTTAACTTTTCACATTCTAAGATCTTTGCTTCTAACTTATCCTTGAACCTCTTTGCCTTAGCCTTCGATTTTTCTAAATCCTCTATAAGCAATATTTTCTCTTCATCACATTCTTGAAATTAAATTTCAAGTTTAGAGTGCTTCTTTCTTACCTTATTTACCATTTCAAGGGCATAAATAATTTCTCCTTTGAGATCATATCCATACTTTGCTAAATATTCCTCTATTTGTTTGCCTTTGTCCACATCTTTATTTTTTATTGGCTTATCTTCTACAGGATCACCTACTTCTTCTTCTAATGCCATTAGAATATTTTCATATGGTACTTCAAATTCATCCTCATATTCATCATCACTAAAACTATAGCCATCCCTTGTACAATCATCTTCAAGATGTCCAAAATTACGACATCTAAGACACTTGAGAATTCATCTAGATCATTATCTGAAAAAATAGCATCACTATCACTTGAGTACTTACTTGAATTATCCACATAGTAGCTCCTCTTTTGTCTTTGGAAGAACTTCTTTCCTTGTCTTTTTTGTCCATCCTTGCTTTTCTTTTGGTGCCTATGTCTTTCTGATTCCCTGTTCTTGTGATCTTGTTTCTCTTCATCATTGTTATTCTTAGCTTCTTGAAAGTCAGTTGCATAATGACCATACTTTCCACAATTGAAACATTTAACAAATCTTGTATCTCTAGATCTTCTTGAATACTTATTCCTTCTGCCATAATTTTCTTCTTCATCACTGGATGACTCATTGCTTGATTTTGACTTCTTACCCTTAGTCTTCTTGATTGCTTTGAATGCTACTTCCTTATGGGGAATATGATCTTTTGTTCTTATCTCACATGTTGTAATAATACCAAGCAACATATCTCTTATGAAAGTATCACCATCCATTAACACTTCTATAGCATAAACTTTTTCACTAAATCTATTTGGAAGAGTTCTCAAAACTTTATCACAAACATCCGATTCATCAATATTCATTCCAAGTCCTTGCATAGCATTAAAAACCTCATCAATTCGAAGTAGATAAGTACTAATTTTTTCCTCATCCTTCATTCTTAACTCTTTGAATTGTCCCTTGATATTTCACATATTTGCTTTCTTGGCACATTTATCTCCTTCATATATATTTTGTAATTTATCCCACATGTATTTAGCAGTTTGACAATGCATAACTTTCATAGACTCTGTTCTATGCAAACCTCTCAAAAGTGCATTCATTTATTTTAAATTGTAATGTTGTAGGAGCTTACCTTCCTTATCTATAGGAGTATTAATTAAGGGATCATATCTAAATTCAACTGCTTCCCAAATTTCATTGCCAAGTGCCATTAGGTAGATCTTCATTCTCATACTCCAATACATATAGTCACTTCCATCAAATATTGGTGCTAAATTATCTGAGGACACATTCTTAGAATCCATTGTGTTCTTGTTAGATTTTCCTTCAAGCTATTAAAATATTCTAAAGGAACCTGTTCTGATATCAATTTAATAACACAAGCTTATACTGAGAAGGGGGGTGAACAGTATACGATCACTTTTTACTTTTTATTTCCCAATAATTATTATGAAATGTAAAGATAGAAATATCAATAGTAGTAATAAAAGTAATGCACAAATCACCACACACAATAGAGACACCACAATTTACGTGGTTCACCTAATGTGGGCTACTCCACAGAGAAAATATTTCACTAAAATTTTCTCAATCAATCTCTTGGGAATCCTTTACCTATTACAATGTTTATGGACCTCTATCCAATGGAGATACCGATCCCCTAAATCAAGTTCATGGATCTCTATCCATAGGAGAACTATTTATCCTCTTCTCTAGTTGGTGATCCTCTAGAAGACTACTACCTCAATTTCTTTGGCTTGTGGATCTCTCTCCACTGAAGACTCTTGTCCCCTCTCAGAAGATATGTCCTCACTACCTTGGCTGATGGATCTCTATCCACTGGAGACTACTATCCTCTCTGCTCTATCACCTCCAAAGCTCTATCTCAAATTTGTACTAAACTCAGTCCTTCGGTCTAGCACAAATTTTCTCAAACTCTATCTCTGGTCTGGCACAAACCTATCCTCAAATCTGCACCAAACTCTGCTCCACAAGTCCACATAGAACTTGCTCAAATCTGCTCAACAAGTCCACACAAAACTTGCTCAAATTTGCTCAACAATTCCACACAAAACTTGCTCAAATCTGCTCAACAAGTCCACACAAAACTTGCTCAAATATTCTCAACAAGTCCACATAGAACTTGCTCAAATTTACTCAACAAGTCCACATAGAACTTGCTCAAATCTGCTCAACAAGTCCACATAGAACTTGCTCAAATCTACTCAACAAGTCCACATAGAACTTGTCCAATCTCATAGAAACATAAAAATAATTGTTAGAGACTCAATATGTTCTATACTAATCACAATGCTCAATCACTTTCAATCACTCTCTTAGAAACATAAGGAGAATTTTTAGAGACTCAATATGCTTCAAATTCAACTCAATGCTTAATCACTTTCTCAACTCGATTAAGAATATGGAATAGTTTGTTTTATGGAACTTGAATAATCACTTCACACATTCACTTGACTAGGCTCAACCAACTCTACTCAACCAATCACTCAATGAAACATCCCTTTCTCACAAACCCTAGTCCAAGCATATGAACACCAACTCAAAATATTTCCAATTATTCTCAACAACAAATCTCACATAACAATGATACTCATGTTATTTTCAAACCCTAGTTCTAGTTCTTTGCACAACAACTTACTTCAACAACAATACTTATAAAACAATCTTCACATAGCAATGATACTCTAACCCTCACTCAAGTTTTTCACTCAACCAATGGCTTCAACAACAATGCTTATAAAACAAGGTTTTAACAACTCTTTATTCTAGAAAATCTTGAAGCATTAGCTCAACACACTCAATAGGAAATCCTAATCAATTCCTTTTCACTCCAAACTTATTTTCCAAAAACCAATCAATCAACTCAACTATGGAAGAATGTGCTCATACCTTTTTATTGATGATGAAGGGATCTCATAAATATGTCACAACCACAAACACTTCTATGCCAAGCTCAAAGAGGTTAGAAGATAAATATTTCTCACAATATAATATAAATACTCAATTACACCTTATCACTCCACCTTTCAAAAACAACCATCAATATACATAAAATATTTATCCAATAACACCTTATAAACTCCCAACTAAAAATAAATTCAACATCCACCAAAATAACTCAAAACCTCTTTAATCAAATTTAATGGCAAAAATAACTTTGGCAAAAATCAAATCCACTTTCCTTATAACTCCAATAACATAAATCACTTCTCAATAAAACAATCTTTCATAAACCCTTTTAACTCCAAGTAACACAAATCAATTATGAATAAAATAACCTTTCATAAACCCTTATTACTCCAAATAACACAAATCAATTATGAATAAAATAACCTTTCATAAACCCTTATTACTCCAAATAACACAAATCTATTTCTAACAAAATAATCCTTCACAAACCCTTATAACTCCAAATAACCCCTTAGAAAACTTTAGGCAATATAAAATTTAATCAAAAATTACCTTTGCCACTAGTGGGATTCGAACCCACAATCTCTACCTCTGTGAGTGCTCTAGTTGTGGATTTGACCACCGCATGTGCTAGATGCACATTTGAAACTCCACGAGCACCTCATGCTCTTTCTTCCACACCTGGTGCTCAAACCGAATGCAAACCAAAATCTTTCCCCTTGGCACTCAAGACGAACACGCCAATTAACGTCCACACGAATTGATCATGGACTCTTCCACTCCCAATGCTCTCATGAAATGTGTTGTACCAATGGACCACCATGTCCAATGTGGATCAGACCTTACGCTCACCCTTTTCATCTTCTTCCTAGCGCTAATAAGACAAATGAACTCTTTGTCTTCTTCCTCAACATTCAACGATTGCATGAATTTCTTTTAGCTTTGTCGAATGAAAATTAATTCGAAGAGGGATAACTTTTGAATGCCTCTTGGCATAATATTTATTTATGAATTTACCTTATGGATTAGATGTTGGTGCTCCATTTAATTCGATGATGTCAACGCATTTAAAACCTTTTATAATTTATAAAAAATTTAAATTCTAATAGAATTTAAATTTTATAAATTATATTTATAAACCTTTGACTTTAATAAAATTAAAGTCTTCCTTGGGATAAAATTTAAACCTTCAAATTGTACTCCATTGATTTGATTATTTTGCCATCATGGTTTTAATAAGAACCTTAATTTTGCCATCAGGATGTTTAACAAAAACCCTTGTAGAATAATATTTTAATAACCTTTTTCTTCAACTCTTCGCATTTCTCCTGGTGTTAATGATGGTGTACTCCATGGTATTAATGAAAGTTTCATATTTTCACTTTGGCATCAAGGACAACTTCTCACTTTGACATCAATGACAACTGAATGAGCTCAAAATGTCCAACATAAGTATCCTTTCTTAATAGTTTATGCAACTCAAATTTTAGTTTTTATCATATTTCATCTTCATTTTCGCATCATTTTTTCTTCATAAAAATGGGACCTAATCAATGATAGGTCCCAAAATGCACTAACACCTTTTTGTAGGCCCAAACAGGTACAAGGAATAGATTCAAGCACCCAAGCGATGGATAACGTGCAAGAAGCACATCTACAGTGAGAGACACCAGAAGATATTTGTTGATTACTTTCATTCATACTAAAGAGAGGGAGTTTAGGTTGAGAGAGACTCATGATTGTAATCCCTTTTTGAATAAATACAAAATATTCATCTACATATTTCATATTTTGAAACGGTGACTTCCATGTGTTACATTCTAGCATGCCTGGTGGGACCCTCACAAACTATTTTAGATTATCTCCACTTCTATCTAATTCATTTTATGGCCTACTTTTCTGTGTTGCAGATACTATAAATCCAAATGAGAGTCCATAAAAGCCCTGAGACACACTTTAGGTCTTCCACTATGAAGTTGTAGCCTTCTATTCTTAGTTCGTACACTACCGCATGAACCTCCAGATGGGTTCACATATTATTGCATAAACCTTACAAAACGGCTTTAGAATAGGTCCCTACAATGAGATATCTATTTTTGTTGCTTCATAATGCCTGGAAAGTAATTCGGGAAGGTCTAGAGCCTATTTTCCCATTGGGATTGTTATCCCTCATACTTTCCATCAAAACTCCTTTAGCCATGATATCTACAAGGTGACATCGTTACTTGTACCTCTCTTTTGGCTTTAGTACATCGATGTTTTCATTATTTTTAGGATTTATTCATTTGGTATTGCTTATTTCATAGTTTCATAGCACCTTACAATATTTCTCTACTCATTTCACACATTCTGTGTAGGATTCTCTCGTAGGACTAAGTTGGATTCAGCCTTTTGTTGCCTACCTCATAAATATTCTTAGAAAAATCCATACAACAAGGTTCGCACATTACTATGGGAACTTTCTAGGCTAGCAAGGTTTTCACATTGTTGTGCAAACCTCTCCAAACTACAAAATTCTATAACACATACACAAGAAGGATCACCAAGTATACTTCACATCAAGTATTTTACTCAGAATGACTATTTTTATTTATTATTTTAAGATTGTTTTCAATTCTTGTTCATCTTTCAAGCATTAGATTAGATCTCAAATATCTTTCAAAAGCACTTAATTAAATTTCAAATCTCCTCCAAAACCATTAGATTAAATTTCAAATCTCTTTCAAAAGCATTAGGTCAACTTTCAATTTTCTTTATAAAAGCACTAGCTCAAATTTAAAATCCCTTTCAAAAGCATTAGATTAGATTCAAATCTCTTTCAAAAGCATTTGGTAAACATTCAAATTTCTTTTCAAAAATGTTAGCTCAGATTTTAAATCCCTTTCAAAATCATTATATTAGATCTCAAATCTCTTTCAAAACCATTAGATTAGGTTTCAGATCTCTTTTCACAAACACTTAATTAGATTTTAAATCTCTTTTCAAAGTACCTAATTAGATTTCAAATCTCTTTCCAAAGCACTTAATTAGGTTTCAAATCTCTTTCAAAATCATTAGATTAGATCTCAAATCTCTTTCAAAAGCATTAGATTAGGTTTCAAATCTCTTTCCACAAACACTTAATTAGATTTCAAATATCTTTTCAAAGTAACTAATTAGATTTTAGATCTCTTTCAAAAGCACCTAGATAGATTTCAAATCTCTTTCCCAAGAATCTAATATTGATTTCTTTCAAACCTTCTAGGATAGATTTCAATTTCAAAAGGCATCTAGATTTAGCATGTTTTGAAAAGGCATTTAGCTAGATTTACTTTCATATCATCGGTAGTTAACTCACCACCACACACTCATATTTCATTCATAGTGGTAATATTGGACTTCATCACCAATCCCCACTCGAGACTAGTGACATTGGAATTCATCTCCTTCCACCAACTCACCCCTTAGACACCATAGTAGCCCCTACGAGTGGTTTTTTGGACTTCACCACTAGAATATCCCCTACTCTTGATACTGGTTTTCTAGAATTCATCACCAAAAGGGACCTTCGAATTAGGATAGGATTAGATGCTTTCATTCATGAGGCTTACATAATTTAGGAATAGGTAATTATCATTCATGACTAAACTTGCCCGAGGGTGAGTAAAAGCATGGGTATACAAGTAGCAAGTCTTAGATAGTGCCACCTCTTTTTGTAAGAGGATTTGGACTCATTAGAGCATTTTGAGATCCCTCCCTTTGGATATATTTTTATTGCACCTTTCATTAGCTGCCACTCACCTGTTGAGACATAGTTCTATTTTGTGCACCCTTGGGTGTTGTAGGAGGTTCTGTGCCAATAAAATTTCTTTTTATTTTTCACTTTATTTCCAATGTAATGTCCTAGAGTAGGTACTATCATCAAAACACACAAGAAAACAAAATAATTGTTTTTATTTTCTTAGAATTGATTCCATCTATGTTCTTGTATTGCAATTTCATAAAAACTGGTCTCAACACATTCACTTTTTGGTAAACTCTCACTTGCTGGATATTTACATTATATTACCATAATTTTCTAATAGAATTTATTCACTATTATAGGTTCACATAGGTGAGTGCAAAATCTAGGTTAGCACAGTAGTGTGCAAACTTTAGGTTCTCATAAAAGTGTACAAATGTTATTCTAGCACATAGAAAGATATAAGGTTTACAATAGAACACACACCAATTCAAAATTTCATTTCTAAATAGTTTTTAACACTCATTTGTGGTACACATCACTATGACTATTCTCAATCATAGATAGGAATGCAAGCAAGTGTGTCTTGTTGAGGAGGATACACATGCTACCTCCAACCAGTCTAGTGCTCCCTCTCAGTTCATGAGGGAGACTTCCACTATCACACTTGATCTTCTCACTAGTTTTAAACCATCTCACATGCACACCATGGTCCAAGGTGAGACTTCCATTTCAAGTAATATGCCTACCACATCCTCTAGTGAGGATCATCCTCTTCTCTCTCATTCACCTTCACCTAATCCATCTTCTACCTTTTACAATCATGTTAACTACATGTTGAGCATTTCCCAACAGAGTCACCATTTTTTGTGGTTGCTCCACAACGTACCCCAAAATTGGGGACCCACCTTTTTGCATATTTTCCAAGAAGACTAAAGTGGTCCATATGCTAAAGATCAAAGAAAAAGCAAAACACAAGGACGAAAAAGTGTCGCGATATTGTGACATGTTGCATTTTCGCGGTTCAAAGCAAAGAGAAAAAGCAAGGAGGAAAAAGTGTCGCGATATCGCGACATGTTGCATTTTCGTGGCCAAAAGAGAAATGTTGCATTTTCACGGCCAAAAGAGAAGAGAAAGAACAAGAAAGAAAAAGTGTAGCAATATCGCGACATGTTGCATTTTTACGACCAAAATAGAAGAGAAAGAAAAAGAAAGAAAAAGTGTTGCGATATCGCGACATGTTGCATTTTCATGGCCAAAAGAGAAGAGCGACATGTTGCATTTTTACGGCCAAAAGAGAAGAGAAAAAACAAGAAGGAAAAAGTGTCGTGATATCGTGACATGTTGCATTTTCATGGCCAAAAGAGAAGAGAAAAAGCAAGAAGGAAAAAGTGTCACGATATCGCGACATGTTGCATTTTCGTGGCCAAAAGAGAAGAGAAAGAACAAGAAATAAAAAGTGTCGCGATATCACGACATGTTGCATTTTCGTGGCCAAAATAGAAAAGAAAGAACAAGAAATAAAAAGTGTCACGATATCATGACATGTTGCATTTTCGTGACTCGAAAAGGGCAGGCAGGCAGAGACACAAAAGTGTCGTGATATCTGTTGTGACTATTTCACAACTAGCCCCTAAGCTTGGGGACCCACATTTTTTTGATAAATTTTTGGTGTGGGTTTTTTTGTCTATTAATGTGTTTGTAATTCAAACATTAACTTTTGGGTTAATTCATGTTTAAAAAAATAAATAAACTAAAAAAAAAAAGGAATAAAAAAATAATAATAATAAATAAATTAATAGAACAAAAGAAAGAAAAAAGAAAAAGGGAATAAGTAAAAATATATATATATATATATATATATATATATATATATATATATATATATATAAACAAATGAACATAAAATAAAAACAAAAAAAAACAAAAAAATAATAATAAAAATAAAATAGGATTATTTTTAGCTTTTTTGTTTTTTGTTAGTTTTTAATTTTTTCATGTTGGTTTAAGTAAAGTTTAGTTTTTTGTTTTTTTTGCAAGGTATTGCATATGGAAGAAAGGAAGAGAGAAACGAAAAGCCATGGAGGAGAAACGAAAAGTCATGGAGGAGAAAAACAAAAAGCCATGGAGGAAAATCTTTAAATACCCATTGAAATGCATGCACAGAGGAGGAACTTTTGGCATGGCCAAATGCGGCAAAATTTGATGTGTAAAAGAGGAATATAATTTGAATGGGAAAGCTTCTTTTCAGAAATTTCAGGCCTTGTTAGCAAGAAAGAATGAGAAATTTTCTGCATGCTCTATTTTAATTGTTTTATCTTTCCCCTTCCAAATTTCAGATTTGTATGTGAAATTTACGCCATGGGATGGGTTATTTCATGTGAATGTTTGCAATTTGGAAATTATTTTAAACCCTAGAAGTCAAGCACTTAGTTTACTTTGATTGTGTGTAGTACAGATCAAATAGGCTAGGTTGCATGTATGAAACTCTCACGTATTCGGTTTTGCAGGACGGGGTGCTATCAAACTGAAGGAGCTTTTGCATTGCTGCATTTCCAGCAATTATCTTGATGCAAAATTTTAATTTTCTGTTCTGAAAAATTTTAATTTTCAGAATTTTTTCCTATTTTCGGGCATTAAAATAAACATTAAAAAAATTTCAAAATCCAAAAATAATTTCACCATTGCGTAGATTATAATTCAGACTTCCATTACGCACTTTGAAATTTCATTTTCGGAGTTGTTTAGTATTTTTTAAAATTCACCGAAGTTGCTTTTTTGTCACAGATTTCAAAAATCCGAAAATAGAAATTTTCCATTTTAAGGTCAAATTTCATTTTTCCAGTTTTGTTTTGCATTCATGAGCCTATGATGACATTCCCTTCATGGAAATTCCAATTTCATTGAAGGAGTGATGTTTTATGGCATTTACATAAATTTCCATTTTTGGCCTAAAATTACCCTTTCTTCATAAAAACTCCAATTTTACGAAAGAGGGGTAATTTGAGCATCAAACTGAAGGAGCTTTTGCATTGCTGCATTTCCAGAAATTATTTTGATGCAAAATTTGAATTTTCTGTTTTCAGAAATTTTAATTTTAGAATTTTTTCCTATTTTCAGGCATTAAAATAAACATCAAAAAAATTTCAAAATCCAAAAATAATTTCACCATTGCGTAGATTATAATTCATAATTCCATTACGCACTTTGAAATTTCATTTTCGGAGTTGTTTAGTATTTTTAAAAATTTACCGAAGTTGCTGCTTTGTCACAGATTTTAAAAATCCGAAAATAGAAATTTTCCATTTTAAGGTCAAATTTCATTTTTCCAGTTTTGTTTTGCATTCATGAGCCTATGATGACATTCCCTTCATGAAAATTCCAATTTCATTGAAGGAGTTATGTTTTACGGCATTTTCGCAAATTTCCATTTCGGGCCTAAAATTATCCTTTCTTCATAAAAATTCCAATTTTACGAAAGGGGGATAATTTGAGTATTATATTGAAGGTCTTTGCCTTAAAGCACTTAATTGTTCATCTTGATGAAAATTTGATTTCATTTAAGAGGGATAAGTTAAAGTGACATTTTGAAGATTCTATTCATCATTGAGGATTTAATGCAAGATAAAATCCATTTTAAAACCATCAAGATAAAAGGAATTAAAGCACTACATCGTGGTCATATGAGGGCCAACTCACATTTGATTTATTTTGGTTCAATGAACAATCACTAAAGTTTCATGGTAAAATAAACCAACATTGCCCCTTGTTTACAATTACTTGCAATCACTAAGGTGTTCCAAGCATTTAAATTGAATATCTTTATTTGAGATTACTAATGCACATATGCAAATGCTAATATAACGGAGACCTTGGAGAAGTTGTTTGTTTAACTTCTTTGCAAGAGGGGATTTGGAATCCAAATCCTAAGGGAGAGTGTACTTTCACAATTGGGTGAAAATACCACTCAACATTTTGGCGCTAGAAGGAGGGCTTGAATTGGTTTATTTTAGTATGATTTAAATGCTATAGGGATTTAAATTTTGAATATTTCATGCCCTATTGATTATTATCTGTAGCCCTCTTTTAATATTACAAATTGGTACTGTTAAAAGGAGGACATGAATTGCTATGCATTGTTCTAACGCTTTGATTGTTCATACAGGAATAATGGGATTTGATTTGATGTTAAAAAATAAATAAATAAAAAATAAAAAATAAAAAAGAAAATTTTTGGGTATTAAAGTTATATTCTTTAAGATTCACTAATGGCTATGTTTTCACCATGGATGACAGGTAGCCCATTGAACACACCAGGAGTTCAACATTATTTGCCCGTCGGTTGGGAGAGTTGTCTTCCTCGATTTTGGTCTAATGGGACAATTACTGCAGGAGAACACATTCGAGCATTCAAATTTGTTGTGAATCAATTAATAATTTGGCATGATGATGTTGTTTGTAAAATGTTCCCTTACACCTTGGACAAAGTGGCATTTGATTGGTTTACAAGTCTACCTTTAGGGTCTATCACTTCTTGGGCTCAACTAGAGGCAGCATTTCTTAATCAATTCAACAAAAAGCAAGTTGACCCAATCCGCATATATGAGCAATTTTTCACCATCAGAAAAGGACCAAGTGAAAATGTGAAGTCATTTTCTGAAAGGTTCTTTGGATTATATGCTCAATTAGTGACATGTTATGTTTTGCAAGAAGAAGTGGCTCTCCAAATATATGTCAATGCTCTTGACCCACTTATTTCCACATATTTGCGAGGGATGCCCTTAATCACTTCTTTGTCTCAAGCCTATGCTCAAGCAATGGCAATTGAGCAACAATTGAGTTGTCAAAATTATGGTGTGGGTTTTGGATCATGTAATCTTCAATCATTTAATACTTCCTTTACCCACCCAATGATTTATCCACCTCAACCAAATTCGAATGTGAATCAATTTCAGAATCAACAATCATTCCCAAGCTTCAATCAATTTCAAAATCCTCAACTTACTATGCAAGATCAACCATCTTTCTTAAGTATGAATCAACTTCAAAGTACTCATCTTGATTCAAAAGATGGTTCTAAAATCGATTTTAATGATTTTCATAAGAAGATGATTTTAAGCAAGGGAGGAGTGCTAGATCCAACTAGTATTGAAACATGTGACAAATTGGAAACCCTTGACTCACCAAAAGATGAATTCTATGAGGATGAATTTGTTTCGGATGACATTGTTGAAAATGATGGCCAAGAAAATTCACACCTTCCAAATTGTGATAAAATTGAATCATGGGTTACAAATTTGGATTATGATAGCCTTATCAATTTGAATACAAGCAATAACCCAATTTTGGAAGTAATTGAACCATCTAAGGAAGGTGAAGATAAATTTGATGAGAAACATGTTGATGAATTAAAAGATGAAGAAGAAATAGTTGAGCATCACAATTTAATTTTGAAAGATGATCATTATGATTCTTGGGAAGAGTATGCTCACTCCAAAATTGCTAATGAAATTTGTATGCCTATTGATATGCAGGATGATACAATTGCCCTTTCACATGAGGATATTACAAGTCTTGTGCAATCTGAAAATGTTTTGGAAGAAGGATTGGAATCTCATCAAAGGTTTGAGAAGGATAATGTTGTTACTACCATGGATCAAGAAGGAGAATCAATTGTTTTTGTTCCCCTTGAGGGGCAAGAAATAGAAAATCTTGATCCACCTATTGTTTCTACAATGTCCATGCCATCTCAAAATCATGAAATTACAAAACCTAAGTGGTGTGGGTTTGATAATGTTGATGATCCTAATGAAAATATGAATTTTGAGGCAACTCAAGCCATTGATCATGGAAAGGTGTCACGTGACACATATCTTGAAAAATTAGGCTCTTGTTTTGAAAAGGATGGATGCATGTTTGATTGGGTGCCTAACTTTGGTGTTTTTGAACAGGTGTTGGATGATGAAGAAGACAATGAGGAAGAAGAAAAAGCTACTAACACTCATCAAGTTGTGGTAAATTCTAACCATGATGGGTTGAGTATGGATGACAAGGTGAAATCTTTACCTTTGGTAGTAGCTATAAAAATTTCAAGTGATAGATTACATGATGTCCCTTTGGATGCTAATGTCATTAATGATGAAATGTCAAATCTTGGTGATGTTTTGATGGATTTTGATGGCTTTAAATTCTTGAAGAATTTGAATGCAAGACTTTTAGAAATAGGCTCTTGTTTGCAATATCTCACATTTGAAAAGGAAAGCCTACTTCTAAATTATGAATGGAATGATGAAATTTGCACTTTAAAGAATAGACATGATAAAATTGAAAATCAATCATTGTCTGATCAATTTAAAATTTTGAATCTCACCTATATGAATACTAATGAAACTAAATTTAATTGGTGGGGTGAGAGAGGGAAGTTGAAGTTTGTTGCATTGCTTGGTATGATCTTATTGTTGTTGGATTCCTACAACATTTGGCATGTGTATTGTGACATATGCCTTTTGAAATGTTCTAATCATGTTTGGGATCCAGGAAAGTGATAATCCAAGCTTTGCATCATCTTGTACTATATTGTATATAAATTTTGATTTTGGTTTGAGTTTGTGTTTTCAAGTTTCATTTTGGGATTGCTATTTGGATTAGGATTTAAGTCGTGTGTTTGATTTTATTGAACGTGTTTCGATAAATTTGAGATGTCAACTTATGCCTAAGATCAGGAGAATATGAAACATTGGAATTGTGTTGTAAAAGCTCCACATGTAATACAAACAGTTAATTTATATCATTTGAAACTTGTGATGCATGAAAGAGTCAGTTTTGCATGACAAATCATTTCATTTGCAATTCAAGAAGTAATACATTCATTTTCCATCTCACTTTTCATACATTTCATCTTAGTGGCATATGCATCTTAGGTGCAAATTATTTAAGTATGTCAAATCCTCTTAGGGTTATGTTATAACATAAATCTAAGTAAATCCTAAGGTTGGAAACTGAGTCTTGAAATGTCTAGAACCAAGCACGTCTCATACATTAAAAAGGATCTTGAGCAAAATGATCAAAACCTAACTTGGAGGAAAAGGTTGGGCGAAAGAAGTTTTTGTCTATCCTATTATGCAACATGATCCTTAAAACAGTGGTTGTCACCACTTCCATAGAGCTTAAAGCCTAAAATCAAAGTAGTAAGGATAGGATTAAATCCTCATCAAACTTAGGTTGAGGATCCAATTCCCCAAAGCTTTGATTTGACCCACATAGAGTAGTAAGGATAGGGTATAAATTCTCATCTCGGTTGGTTGAGAATCTGATTCCCCAAAGCTCTTATGTCTCATTTCATAATAAGTCTTGGATTGTAAGGATCGTACTATTTGTCCTCTGCAAAGGATGGGTAGTCATCCCCAAGGTCTAAGTAACAAAATTAATATTTTCCATTTACATTTAAATCTTGGATTGTAAGGATCGTACTATTTGTCCCTAACCAGGATGGGTAGTCATCCCCAAGGTCCAAGAAGTAAAAATAAATTTTTTCCATCTCATATTTATATCGGATTGTAAGGATCGTACTACTTGTCCTCTGCAAAGGATGGATAGTCATCCCCAAGGTCCAAAGAAATGAAGATAAGTTTTGGATTGTGGGGTTAGATATGCCCATGCATGGCATCATGTCTTGCCTAAAAACAAGACCACTGATTGTTTAGAGGGTTAGACTAGCATGACCATTTCTTCCATAATTGGTTTAATTATTTTGCTCAAAGTGAGGTAAAGAATTCTAAATCAGAATAGTAAGGATAGGGTTAAACTCTCATCTCGGTTGGTTGGGAGTCTGATTCCCCAAAGTTCCGATTTCACATCCACTCGCACATGGGTTCAAGATAGTAGGGACTCACAACCAACTTTGGGATATAATGAACCATTCACTAGTGGATCCTAAGAGGGTTTGGCAGTCTTGAATGTTTGTACATAATACTAGAAGAGTGACTATGCATTTTATAAAAGCAAAATCTCATGGCATATTCATTAGGGTACACAAATCATTCACAATCTCGCATATGCATTCATGCAAAACTGACAATGGAATGTTGATCAATTTCAAACGATGAGGAAAGAAATTCATTGCACACACTGAGCTAATGCTTAGCGATTCTGATGTTTCATGTATTTTTGATCTATTGGCATTCTTTGGATATTTGTTGATGCTTGTGTTAAATTTTTGAAGTGTGTTTTCAGGTGTTCTTTTTGGGTTCTCATCGAAATGCTCAGGAGCATTTCCCAGCAGAGTCGCCATTTGTTGTGACTATTTCACAACTAGCCCCTAAGCTTGGGGACCCACATTTTTTTGATAAATTTTTGGTGTGGTTTTTTTTGTCTATTAATGTGTTTGTAATTCAAACATTAACTTTTGGGTTAATTCATGTTTAAAAAAATAAATAAACTAAAAAAAAAAAGGAATAAAAAAAAATAATAATAAATAAATTAATAGAACAAAAGAAAGAAAAAAGAAAAAGGGAATAAGTAAATATATATATATATATATATATATATATATATATATATATATATATATATAAACAAATGAACATAAAATAAAAACAAAAAAAACAAAAAAATAATAATAAAAATAAAATAGGATTATTTTTAGCTTTTTTGTTTTTTTGTTAGTTTTTAATTTTTTCATGTTGGTTTAAGTAAAGTTTAGTTTTTTGTTTTTTTTGCAAGGTATTGCATATGGAAGAAAGGAAGAGAGAAACGAAAAGCCATGGAGGAGAAACGAAAAGTCATGGAGGAGAAAACGAAAAGCCATGGAGGAAAATCTTTAAATACCCATTGAAATGCATGCACAGGGAGGAACTTTTGGCATGGCCAAATGCGGCAAAATTTGATGTGTAAAAGAGGAATATAATTTGAATGGGAAAGCTTCTTTTCAGAAATTTCAGGCCTTGTTAGCAAGAAAGAATGAGAAATTTTCTGCATGCTCTATTTTAATTGTTTTATCTTTCCCCTTCCAAATTTCAGATTTGTATGTGAAATTTACGCCATGGGATGGGTTATTTCATGTGAATGTTTGCAATTTGGAAATTATTTTAAACCCTAGAAGTCAAGCACTTAGTTTACTTTGATTGTGTGTAGTACAGATCAAATAGGCTAGGTTGCATGTATGAAACTCTCACGTATTCGGTTTTGCAGGACGGGGTGCTATCAAACTGAAGGAGCTTTTGCATTGCTGCATTTCCAGCAATTATCTTGATGCAAAATTTTAATTTTCTGTTCTGAAAAATTTTAATTTTCAGAATTTTTTCCTATTTTCGGGCATTAAAATAAACATTAAAAAAATTTCAAAATCCAAAAATAATTTCACCATTGCGTAGATTATAATTCAGACTTCCATTACGCACTTTGAAATTTCATTTTCGGAGTTGTTTAGTATTTTTTAAAATTCACCGAAGTTGCTGTTTTGTCACAGATTTCAAAAATCCGAAAATAGAAATTTTCCATTTTAAGGTCAAATTTCATTTTTCCAGTTTTGTTTTGCATTCATGAGCCTATGATGACATTCCCTTCATGGAAATTCCAATTTCATTGAAGGAGTGATGTTTTATGGCATTTACATAAATTTCCATTTTTGGCCTAAAATTACCCTTTCTTCATAAAAACTCCAATTTTACGAAAGAGGGGTAATTTGAGCATCAAAATGAAGGAGCTTTTGCATTGCTGCATTTCCAGAAATTATTTTGATGCAAAATTTGAATTTTCTGTTTTCAGAAATTTTAATTTTAGAATTTTTTCCTATTTTCAGGCATTAAAATAAACATTTAAAAATTTTCAAAATCCAAAAATAATTTCACCATTGCGTAGATTATAATTCAGATTTCCATTACGCACTTTGAAATTTCATTTTCGGAGTTGTTTAGTATTTTTTAAAATTCACCGAAGTTGCTGCTTTGTAACAGATTTTAAAAATCCGAAAATAGAAATTTTCCATTTTAAGGTCAAATTTCATTTTTCCAGTTTTGTTTTGCATTCATGAGCCTATGATGACATTCCCTTCATGAAAATTCCAATTTCATTGAAGGAGTTATGTTTTACGGCATTTTCGCAAATTTCCATTTCGGGCCTAAAATTATCCTTTCTTCATAAAAATTCCAATTTTACGAAAGGGGGATAATTTGAGTATTATATTGAAGGTCTTTGCCTTAAAGCACTTAATTGTTCATCTTGATGAAAATTTGATTTCATTTAAGAGGGATAAGTTAAAGTGACATTTTGAAGATTCTATTCATCATTGAGGATTTAATGCAAGATAAAATCCATTTTAAAACCATCAAGATAAAAGGAATTAAAGCACTACATCGTGGTCATATGAGGGCCAACTCACATTTGATTTATTTTGGTTCAATGAACAATCACTAAAGTTTCATGGTAAAATAAACCAACATTGCCCCTTGTTTACAATTACTTGCAATCACTAAGGTGTTCCAAGCATTTAAATTGAATATCTTTATTTGAGATTACTAATGCACATATGCAAATGCTAATATAACGGAGACCTTGGAGAAGTTGTTTGTTTAACTTCTTTGCAAGAGGGGATTTGGAATCCAAATCCTAAGGGAGAGTGTACTTTCACAATTGGGTGAAAATACCACTCAACAATATCGTGACATGTTGCATTTTTGCAACTCAAAAGGGGCAGGCAGGCAGAGAGACAAGAGTGTCACGATTTCGCGACATGTCCGATTTTTGCCAAGGGAATAGAGTAGTGGACAGTGTGTCTGATATTAGTGATGAACACCAGGATAGTGAAACTAAAGACTACATAATGACGTGGACCTATAAGGAATAAATCGAAGATTGAATAAGGTAATTTGTCACACAAGGACAAAATCCAATGAATAAGACAAAACGTTACATAAGGAATCTTTAATGATTTGAAATCATTTAAGATGGTCGTTACACATGGAAGGAAGTGAACACATGCCCATGTGGAGAAAAGGAAACATTTTTTTTGAAATCAAACGAAAAGTGAAGAAAACCAAACAAAGGAAGCCAAACCATGGGAATGAAATGAAGGGCCACAAAATAGAAATGAAAAGTTTTTTTTTTGGAAACCAAAACACATGCATGCACAAGGGAAGGTGAAACGAACATCCATTGGAAAATGAAACGAAAAGCTTCCTAAAATTTTTAAATACGCTAGGCAAGGATTTTTTGAGGGGTTGGAAACTACTGCGAGCAGAGTTGCAGATTTGAAGGCAAGAGGGCCATTCTAGACCTGTTTGAGTCATTTTATTCCATGGACTGGTTTGGAAAAACCAAAAATTTTTGTTATTGTAAAATGACAAATTTTGAATACAGAAAATTTCAGAAAGTTGCATCTTATGGACAAGAAAGGAGGAGTCATTTTCTGCATGCAATATTAAATGTCTATTTTTCTCCTTTTCAGATTTTAGGTATTTAAATGGAGTTTATGCAAGTTTCTTTATTGCTTCATGTGAATGTTTAAATCTGAAAATCTCATTTAAAACCCTAGGAGCCAACACTTAGCTTATCCGGATTGTGCTTGTTTTGCAAGTCCAATAGGTTAGGTTGCATGCATGAAAACCTCACATCTTCGGTTTTGTAGAAATAGGATAGCATCATACTGAATGCATTTTATTTTCATTTTCTGCATTTCAATTTTCATTTTTTTTTGCATTTTATTTTTCCAAAAATTTTAACTTTTCTTTTAATTTTCAGGCATTAAAATAAACATTAAAAAAAATTCAAAATCCAAAAATAATTTCATCATTGCGTAGGTTATACTTCAGACTTCCAATATGCACTTTGAAATTTCATTTTTGGAGTTGTCTAGTGGTTTAAAGATTCACCGAAGTTGTTGTTTTAGTACAGATTTAAAAAAAAACTGAAAATAGAAAATTTCCATTTTGGACTGAATTTCATTTTTTTCAGTTTCATGTTTCATTCATGAGCCTATGATGACATTCCCTTCATGAAAATTCCAATTTCATTGAAAGAGTTATGTTTTATGGCATTTCACAAATTTCCATTTTTTGAGCCTAAAATTACCCTCTTCATAAAAATTCTAATTTTACGAAAGAGGGGTAATTTGAGTATTACATTGAAGGTCATTTCTTCAAAGCACTTAATTGTTCATCTTAATGAAAATTTTATTTCATTTAAGAGGGATAAGTTAAAGTGACATTTAAAGTCCTTAATTTAAGGCCATAAATTATTGCCTCTTTGTGAAAACCTATTTCACCAAAGAGGGGTGGTTTATCAATCACATTGAAAGCTATCTTCATCTTCATGATAAGAAGCCATATTTGGACTTAATAAAGAAGATAAAATCTATTTTAAAACCCTCAAGATAAAAGGAATTAAGGCACTACATCGTAGTCATATGAGGGCCAATTCACATGTGCTTTATTTGGTTCAATGAAAAATCACTAAAGTTTCATGGTAAAATAAACCAACATTGCCCCTTGTTTACAGTTACTTTCAATCACTAAGGTGTCCAAGCATTTAAAATTGAATATCTTTATTTGAGATTATTAATACACATATGCAAATGCTAATACAACGGAGAACTTGGAGAAGTTGTTTGTTTAACTTCTTTGCAATAGGGGATTTGGAACCCAAATCCTAAGGAAGAGTGTACTTTCACAATTGGGTGAAAATACCACTCAACACTACACAGCTTTGGGAGATCCATCTTCATATCTTATTATTGATGAGGAGACTCCACCTCCTTCACCCACATCTTCTCATCCATTTATTTAGGATCCATATCATTCTCTTATTAGGGGTGATCCCCCTGTGCTCTATTATATTGACCCCGAGACTATATCTTCTACTCCCATAGTAGGGATGGTTTCAGATCCTCAATCCTCTACTCCTGAAACTCATGCATCCTCATTACAGTAAACATTACAATAGTCATCATCATAATAGTAGTACACTCCACATATATCATCCCATTAATACACTTCACAAACTCCATAACAACTACATTCATAACCATAATATCTTCCATCGTCAATTCAAACATCACAACCACCATCCCAATCATAATAATTCATTCCATCACAATAGCAACAAGTCTTGTCTCCATAATTATTTGAGGATATGTTCACAACTCCCTCTTCTTAATCTTCCATATTTGATGCTTATACTCCTTCTTCATCACTTCCACCACCTACGTTCCCCACTTCCAGGATGTATGGCACATCATCTTCCACTCCACTTACACCTTCATATACTTCCGCATTTTTCCTTCCTGCATCTCATCCATTTTAGGCTCCCCCTTCTATACCTCTTTCTTCATATAATCCACTTTATCCATATTATCTCACTAACCCCCCATGTTATTCTACCCAACCATATTTTTCTATTCATCGCTCATCCAATTTGGCATAGCTTGCATCTTTTGACATGTCATCTTGTAATCCACCTTCATCCTCTCTTCAAACACCCTCCCCCCACCACAATCCACTGTGCCTACATTCTTCACATCACCTCCTTCCTCGTCTTCCACACCAACCATGCAACCATCATAGTAGGTTCTTGTTCACCATGTAAAATTTTCTTAGCCACAATCTTTCCACTCATAGTAGATGTCTGTCCCATAACATATTCTCACATTTGCTCCCATATTTCAAACTTCCAAATCATAGTACCCACAAGAATAGTTTTAGTACACTCCCCATTCACAATTGGAGGAGTAGTAGCTACAATAACATCCTCATTCTTATTCTTCCACAATTTCATCATAATTTATCTCAGTCCCATCCTCTTCACACACGTTTCTCCCTACTTCCAATGGTATTGTCCCATCAACTAAACTTTGACTCTTACAAGAACAAATAAAAATGTTGTATCTATGCATGATTGATTACGAGCCCCAAAAACCCACATATAATGAGTTATGCAATGAAGCCATTCATTCCTATGTTTCCATTCCTCATTATCCTTACCAATTCAAGATTCGAAAATTCAATAAATACAAAGGTAAGGATAATCCTAGAGAACACATCAATAATTACCACTTTCAAACCTATTTAAAAACAATTAGAGTAGGTTTCAAATATATTTCCACAAACACTTAATTGGATTTAAAATATATTTTCAAAGTACATAATTAGATTTTAGATCTCTTTCCAAAGCACCTGGATAGATTTCAAATCTCTTTCCCAAGCATCTAATCTTGATTTATTTCAAACCTTCTAGGATAGATTTCAATTTCAAAAGGCATCTAGATTTAGCATGTTTTGAAAAGGCATTTAGCTAGATTTACTTTCATATCATCGGTAGTTAAATAACCACCACACACTCATGTTTCATACATAGTGGTAATATTGGACTTCATCACCAATCCCCACTCGAGACTAGTGATATTGGAATTCATCTCCTTCCACCAACTTGCTGCCTAGACACCATAGTAGCCCCTACGAGTGGTTTTTTGGACTTCATCACTAGAATATCCTCTACTCTTGATATTGGTTTTCTAGAATTCATCACCGAAAGGGACCTTCGAAGTAGGATAGGATTATATGCCTTCGTTTATGAGGCTTACATAATTCATGAACAGGTAACTGTCGTTCATGACTAAGCTCACCCAAGGGTGAGCGAAAGCATGGGTATACCGGTATCAAGTCTTAGATAGTGCAACCTCTTTCTGTAATAGGATTTAGACTCATTAGAGAATTTTGAGCCCTCTCCCTTTGGATATATTTTTACTACATCTTCATTATCTGCCACTCACCTGTTGAGACATAGTTCTATTTTGTGCACTCTTGGGTGTTGTAGGAGGTTTTGTGCCAACGAAATTTCTTTTTAGTTTTCACTTCATTTCCAATGTCATGTCCTAGAGTAGGTACTATCATAAAAACACACAAAAAATAAAATATTTTTTTTATTTGCTTAGAATTGATTCCATCTACGTTCTTGTATTGCAATTTCATAAAAACTAGTCTCAACACATTCACTTTCTAGAAAACTCTCACTTGCTGGATATTTATAGTCTGTTACCATCATTTTATATTAGAATTTGTTCACTATTCTAGGTTCACATAGTAGAGTGTGAAATCTAGGTTAGCACAATAGTGTGCAAACTTCAGGTTCGCATAAAAATGTGCAAAATCTATTCCAAAACATAGAAAGATACAAGGTTTTGCACAAAACACACACCAATTAAAAATTTCATTTATAAATAGTTCTAAAAACTCATTTGTGGTACACATCACCATGACTATTCTCACTCATATCCAGGCACACGAGCAAGTGTATCTTGCTAAGGAGACTACCCACACTACCTCCAACCAGTCTAGTGCTCCCTCTTAGTTCATGAGGGAGTCTTCTACTATCACACTTGATCTTCTCACTGGTTTTAAACCATCTCACATGTACACCATGTCCCAAAGTGATACTTCCATTTCAAGTAATATGCCTACCGCATCCTTTGGTGAGGATCATCCTCTTCTTACTCATTCACCTCCACCCAATCCATATTCTACA
This sequence comes from Wollemia nobilis, assembly GCA_028583015.1. NCBI lineage: Eukaryota > Viridiplantae > Streptophyta > Pinopsida > Araucariales > Araucariaceae > Wollemia > Wollemia nobilis. The sequence goes on from JAQPPZ010002979.1 coordinate 10,817,830, forward strand.
TTTTACAATCATGTTATTTGCACAACTCTGGGAGATCCATCTCTATCTCTTATTATTGATGAAGAGACTCCACCTCCTTTACCCACATCTTCTCATCCATTTATTTAGGATCCATATCATTCTATTATTAGGGGTGATCCTCTTGTGCTCTATTGTATTTACCCCAAGACTATCTCTTCTACCCCCATAGTAGAGATGCTTTCAAATCCTCAATCCTCCACTCCTGACACTCATGCATCCTCATCATAGTCAATATTACAATAGTCATCATCACAAAATTAGTAAACTCCACTTACATCATCCCATTAATACACTTCACCAACACCACAACAACTACATTCACAGCCATCATATCTTCCATCGTCATCTCAAACATCGCAACCACCATCCCAATCACAATAATTCATTCCATCACAACAAAAACAAGTATTATCTCCATAGTTATTTGTGGATATGTTCACAACTCCCTCTTCTTAGTCTTCCATCTTTGATTCTTATACTCCTTCTTCATAACTTCCACCACCTACGTTCCCCACTTCTAGAATATATGGTGCATCATCTTCCACTCCACTTCCACCTTCATCTACTTCCATATTTTTCCTTCCTCCATATCGTCTATTTTAGTCTCCCCCTTTGATTCCTATTTCTTCATATAATCCACTTTACCCATATTATCTCACTAACCCCCCATGCTATTCTACCCAACTAGAGTTTTCTATTCATCGCTCATCCAGTATGACATAGCTTACATCTTTTGATATGTCATATTGTAATCCACCTTCATCCTCTCTTCAAACACCACTCCCCTCACCGCAATACACTATGCCTACATTCTTCACATCACCTCCTTCCTAGTCTTCCACACCAACCGTGCAACCATCACTATAGGTTATTGCGCACCATGTACAAGTTTCTCAACCACAGTCTCTCCACTCATAGTAGATGTTTTCCCCATAGCATATTCTCACATCTACTCCCATGTTTCAAACTTCCCAATCATAGTACCCACAATAATAGTTTCAGTACACTTCCCTTTCACAATGGGAGGAGTAGCGGCTACAATATCCTCCTAATTCTCATTCTTCCACTGTTTCATCACAATTAATCTCAGCCCCATCGTCTTCACACTTGTTTCTCCCTAATTCTTCCAATGTGATTACACCATCAACTAAACTCTGACTCTTACAAGAACAAATAAAAATGTTGTATCTATGCACGATCTATTATGAGCCCCAAAAACCCATATATAATGAGTTATGCAATGGACCCATTCATTCCTTGGTTTCCATTCCTCCTTATCCTTACTAGTTCAAGATTCCAAAATTCAAGAAATACAAGGGTAAGGATAATCCTAGAGAACACATCAATAATTACCGCTACACATGCTACCAGCTTCACGGTAGTGATCCCCTCATGTTGCACACTTTTACTCTTTCACTTGGTGGACAAGCCCTTGATTGGACAACAATATTCCATGCCATAGCTTGTTCACATTTGAGCAATTAGCTAACTTATTTCTTGAACACTTTTCCATCAACATCAAGAAAAATATGTGTACACCTTGCAATAATCTGATGATGAACCTGTTGGGCACTGAATTGTGTTTAAGATTTACTCAACATTGTAGTTGTCTATCTTCCTATTTTTTGTTCAGGCATGCACCCGATAGCTGTATCTCAGTACTCAATATTGGTATAGACCAGAAAAAGTTCCCGATCTAACCTCCAGAGTAGGATGGTTCCTTTTCAAATTAAACAAGATGTTGATGCTATTATGCTCACTTAGGGTTTTGAGATTAGGGTTAGAGAGAGATATTAGGGTTAGAAAAGTGAACAAAAGTTGTATTATTAGGTTAAAAGCATTGTTATCACAGCAAACAACTCCAAAAATTATATCAGAACACATTACTTAGATCAAAATGATCACAAATCCTGAACACCCTCACACATTTATAAGAACAATAGAGAAATATTGTAGAAAAAAATTCCAATACCCAATAATGATAATCCAAAAAATAGAATTAATCACTATCCATATTTAACAGAAATACATTCCTAACAATATAGAACCAATCCAAAGTAGATTTTAATTACTCTATTAGTTAGTAAGCCTGTCAAACTAACTATTCAAGTATTCCCAAAAATGCATCTTTAAGATTAGAATCTCTGATATCAGATGGTGAAGACACAAGCTTTGAGGTAAAAATCAATGTAATGCTCCTTTCATTAACTTCTAGAAAATTTATAGTGGTACAGGAAAACATGCTAGAGCCGACCCTTGAAAATGAGGGTTCAACCTCTATTTATAGTTTGTAAAATTAAAAATAATATGGAACATTACAAAGATTAGTTTTTCACAACTCAGCAGAGAGTTCTTAGTTGGCATCATCTTACTGGTTCGATATTCGGGAAAATTGCTGCAAGTAAACCACCATGGCAACTGGAAACCTCTGCAACTTGCTTGTTGTTGGCTCAAACTGGAGTTCTATTTTTTGGATATCTCATCTGCGTCATGAATATTTCTTGGAAATATCCCATCACCGTCAATCTACAACCGTCTCTAGTTTTTATCTTCTTGAAACCCTCGAAACTTCAGCTTCCTTCTCCAACTAACTCTTCTTAAGTCCTGATAAGAAATATTTATTTTATTTCATTATGCTCAATAATTCTTAGTCGTCGATCTCGTCCATCATATGGCTATGATCTATTTGAAATAAGCTTTGATAAATGATAAGAAGAGATAACTATGCCATTTTGCTTTAAAAATATTTTATGACGTCATCCTCCATGCTTCAAAAACCTCATAACGCCAATCCGCATAAAAATGCATTATAAATAGGGTAGGATAGAATCTGCCACTTATTCCTTGTTCATTTCCTTTGGCTTTGTTGTTGAAGTGAATCCGCACAAACCATCTGATGATGTCACATTTCTCTTGAAAATCTTGTGGATTCCATTCCGGACCCAAACAAGAGCATTAGTCATGAACTTCAATTTTGGCCTTGCCATAGTGTAAACAACTATGTTTTCATACTGGACTTAGATAAACATTACTTATTGCCATTCCACTGGAAAATTAGACAAAATTATATTTTCATGAATCCACACATATTTACATCATATTCCACCTTATGTTGTCATTTCGGGCCAAAATACTCTATGAGTCCTCCAAAAAAAATATTCCAACACTTAGCCACTTTGAAATATCTTATAAATGCAAAGCGATTGCCAATCCGCACAAATTTTATGCTTTTCACCTTTCTCCAAAAACTTTTGTGGATTCAAATCCTGTGTTGCTAATCTAGAGCCAAAAATAAGGGACGCGATGTAGATTTTCACCAAGTGCAAAATTTGACTAAGTGTGGGCAGACTTCTTAACTTTGTCGCGGATCCGCTCCAAAATACACTAGAATGAGTGCGAAATGGAACTTTCATGTCTTAGTAAAATTTTCAACAAAATTTTAAGCATATGTGGCCATTTTGGGCATACATTCTGGCGCCTCCTGGGTGGATTTGCTTGTAAAGCCATTAAACTCAGAGTCTAATCCATTGGGTCTTGGGAGTAAAAAAATACTCATATCTAAAAATATGCTTTAAATAATAACTTCCATATAAACACTACCCTCTAAAAATCTAACAATTTTCTTAGAGGGTAAAGGTTCATATATAAATCATGCCAAAAACATCATGGCTCATCCACTTATGAGAGACTATACCAAAAATACAGGCATGTTGCCTTTGTCTTCAAAAACCAGGCATAAATCTACTCATATTATAAGGCCTTGCTACAAAATGCCTTTACACATAGTCTACTGCTCTTTATACCTTTGTAGGCTTCATGCCTTTATTGCTCATTTCTGACAATTGTTAGAGCAAAAAAACAAAAATACAAAACTCATGCATATGTACAAAAAACAAAAACAAACCGATTATGGACCCCTTTCGGGCCTATAACCACTCCATCCTACTATTCTTATTCATGTGCCTCTTTCTTGACCTCTTCTTCATTCTCTTATTCTTCTTCTTCCTCTAGAGAAGGTGGTTTTTTATTCCTTCCTCCAAAAGAAAAACCAAACAACTAAATCATCAATTTTAGGGATTTTAAAACCTATTTCTAGGCTGCTTTAGAGGGGTTTGATGTCTCTTTGAGTTGCTTATAAACATATTGTAATTCTCCAATGTCCTCATAATTAGCAGCATTCCCTCTGTTAACTAGATCTTCCAAAATATCTCTTAATTTGGTAAAATTAATAATTAATTGGACAATTTGCTCTTGGGATAGTGGCTCTTCAAGAGAATCAATTCCAGATTCATTCTTCAAATCTTCGTTAATGTTTTTCTAGATCTCTTCCATGGATAGCAAGCTATGATCCTCCATCCATAGGGCTTTGAAAACAACTTGAATCATTTATTTATTTACATCGACAACATCCCTAATCACACCTCAAATCTTGTCAAACAATATCCAGGATCTTTGAAGTGCCCTATGCTTCTTAACTATGATTTTGGTGGTAAATCTGGTGAGATTCCATTCATTATTAAAAATTGGTTTACCAGAATCACTAAGTCTTCTATAAACCAACTTGTATATTTGTTCTGTAGGAATTACCATATTCTGTAACTCTCCGGTGATATGATCTAGATCTCTCTGAACATTGGGAAGTAGGCGGCTGGCCTCATCAATGAAATTAATCATGAATTGAAGCCCTAAATATTTCTCTTGGAATTTGGAGAGCATTTATTTTCTAATCCTTTTCATTCCAACTTTAGAAAATCCAGAGGCCTTAGCCTTTTCTATTTGAAGCTGCTACTTTAAACTCTGAATTACTTTCACTTGTTCTTCATTCAACTTCTTTTTCTCTCCTAGTTGATCCTTGAGTTTGTTGTCCTCTTGAAATTTTTCTTGCCAACCCTTGATCTCTTTTTTCAAAGCCTGTTCAACTTCCTTTTGATTTCTCAGAGTCTTCTGAAGCTTTTCAATTCATTTCTCGAGCTTGCTCACATTCTCTTTGAATATATAATTTTTCACATAGAAGGTGTCTAAATGGGATCTGGCCATAATAAGTTCATCCTCTTCAGGAAGGTTATTAATATCTTCTATGACCTCCTCAACTCTATAATATTGGATAGTCATTTCATTTTTGGGCTTATTTACAAGTGGAGTCATATATCTAGATACTATTTACCTAGACATTGTATCGACAAAAATACTTATTCTTGTGATAACCATCCTACTGGAAGGCTTAGAAATTTTTTTTACCCAGAAAACATTTGCTCTCTATGTGGCTACCTACTCTTTAGGCAAAGTGATAGGACTTGAAAAAATAGTAGCTAGGGGAGATGAAGATACTATAAATGATAGGGTATACTGAACTACTAGCCATGGAGGTGTGGGAGTGCTCATAGATTTCTCTATAACGACAGTGGACTCTATGACTACTTTTGTTGTTGCTATTGGTAAATTCATAGAAATCGACACAAGACTATTAATTGGATGAATGGTGGTACTTGGAATGTTGTGTCCCATTGATGGTGGTGGTGGTAATTATGAAGATGAAATGATGGGAGATGATGAAGTGGTAACCTTAGATTATGGGAGTGGGATTTGGGGTGACTATGAGGGAACATTAGTGACTTGTTCTTCAATGACAACCAAGGAAACATGGGGTGGACTGTGAGAGGTAGAAAGTACCTTTATCACATTTTCTTGACCAAAAAGAAATGGAGACTTCTTTGAGGATTCAAAAGTATGTAGAGGAGGAGAGGGGTTAGAAATAATACCTTTTTCTACTGATGTAGGGTGCTCCTGCTCCTATTATATTTCTTGTTGTTGTTCTTGGTGAGTCAATTCTTCAACAAAAATAGCTACTTATTTTGCAATATCCTCCATATCTACTCTCTACTTCTTTGAAACTTCATTTTCCCTTATATTTGGGTCTCCTTTAGTTCTTCTATGGATTAATTGAAATGATGCCATCTCACTCTCATAGTATTCTTCTAAGATATCTCCTTGTACTACTCTAGAAATCAAGACTTGCTCAGAAATAGGACACAATTCAACTGATGCTACAGGGGTAAAAGAAAGGGGGGTGAACTTAAAAATTTCATCCTTCTTCTTCCAATAAATATCTATGTCTAGAGGTTGAACTCCCAGAGCTAAGCGTTTAGGCCTATATACTATTTCAATAACTAGAGTACTAACAATTTTTTCACCAAAATATTACATCTTGCTCATAAGTTGAGCTCCCTTAGGAAACTTTTACATTTGTTCAGTGGTAGGATGAAATTTTTTTGAAACTTCAACTATTGTCAAAGGAGTCTCCTACTCCTCTACTAGAGCTTCTTGGTCTATGGGTGAAGAGAGATATTCAAAACTAGTTTGGGACTTTTGAACTATCAACATTATGTTCCTGACGTCCTTTACCTCCAAGTTCTAATATTTTCATTATATCTTTTTGAAAACTCCTTATCAATATTCATTCCAAACTGAGAGTTAGTTTTTCCAATCTCAATATTCATTCTCCACCAATCTGATATCTTCACTACATTTCACTGCTCTTCTTCCCCAGCTTCTTCAGTAACATCCTCCTTAGGCTGAGGGTCCCTTTTCTTTGAAGTTTTTCCTTCAATGTCACTAATGGTGGCTTCTGTAATACTATGACTGTTCTTATTATCAGGGTCAAAATCAACAATTTGTTCATAGAAATCCAACCATGGAGATAGTTGACCCATTTTTGCAACATTCCACTCTAGAAGAGTGGTCTCATCATTATTTATTCCTTGCTTGAAATGAGCCCTAGGCCTCTTTTCAAACTTATAAGCCTTTTCTCCATTTAGGGCTATATTTCTTGTAGTGAAGATACCATCAGGGTTGTAACTCCATCTTTAAGGGATATAAAATAGACCTAACCTATCAAGGTATTGGTCGATTTGCTGACTATGCCCCTTCTTAGTGATGGTAATATCCACAGTGCGGTGTGTAAGCAAGGATTTTATCTTTCCCCCAAAACCATAATTCAAATCAATATATTCTACCTGCCTCAAATATTCTAAGGCAAAAAGCATTTCTATAACAAAATGGGGTAGGAGAAAAGGTTTTCCCATGAAACCATACAATATAATAACTGTGCCCCCGATCAATAAATACTAATATCCTTCCTTAGAACCCTCTATTCTCAGAATTTGCTTAGCTAGGGGTGGTAATCTAGGGAACCTTCCATACATTATTTTGAGGGTAGGTCCAATAAATTCCAAGTTGAATCTATAATAAGACTCACTACTTCTCAAGTGACTAGTCCAGTAATAAATCAGAAAGGGTTCCCTATCATTAGTTTTGTCCTTGATCAAAATCCAAGGTATTCTATCCTAAGTGGTAGCATAAAACATCCACGCCAGACTTGAGCAATACTTGAAACTAGGAGCATCAGAGACCCTTTTCCTACGTACCAATTGTTCATGTATCCTCTATGCAAGAAAAGCTGGCCAATCAAAATAAATCACCCTAGTCCCCTTTTTCCCCACATATTTCTCATACATTCTTTAATTAGAAATACAATAATCCATGGTAATTTACTAGCCGTATACCATTCTATCAGAGTCTAAACCAAGAATTTTTAAAATAAAACTGATTACAAAGTGCAAAAAAAATTTAAAATGCAAAGTGTAGAAAGAAGAGGAAATAATAATACAATGTATATACATATGTTACAATGAGTTCATATTTTACACATAGTAGAGCTTGAGATGAAAACCATTCACTGGAATCAGTTTATGTTTTCCTCAAAATATTCCAGCTGAAACACATTGGACTCCTTGGCTTCTACTATTTTGAAAGGACCATCCCAAAAAGAATCAAATTTTTCATGCTTGCCTAGATTTGCTCTATCAAAATTCCACCTAAGAACTGAGTCTCCAAATTGGAATTTTCTAAATCTGGCCTTCTTATCAAACCATGATTTGATATCTGAGGAATTATTTTGAAAATTATCATATTCCTGAGCTCTATTCTCTTCCAATTACAACAAGTGGGTCAACTTTATTTTTATCGGATCTTCCTATAACTCTTCCTCTGTATTGGTAAGCTTAAGTGGTTGGGATATCTAAATGGATGGGTAACACTGCCTCCTTACCATATACTAGTGCATAAGAAGAAGTCTTGATGGAATTTTTTATAGTAATCCTATCTGCCCACAGAGCTTGGTCCAGCAATAGATGCCAAATTCTTTTATTTCCTTCAAGTGATTTCCTCAAAATCCTTAACAAGTTTTTGTTGGTAGATTCTACAAGAACATTACCCTGTGGATAATAATTTGAAGTATTATTAAGAGTGATGTCATACTTGCTGGAAAAATCAATATACTTGGCTCCTATGAAAGCTGGGTTGTTATCACTTACCAAGGCTTTTGGAACCCCAAACCTTAAAATAATATTTTCCATAAAATTGATCACAACATCTTGATCTGATTTCTTGGTAGAAATAGCCTCTATCCATATGATGAAATAATATATGGTAGTTAGGATAAACTTGTGTTCTATTGAGGAATTGGATTTAATGCCTGCTATGAATTCCATTCCCCATTGTTGAAAAGGTTCTTCAACTTGTATAGGCTTGAGGGGGAATGAAGCATTTCTTGTCCTTCCAACATATCTCTGACATTTGTCATAGGCCCCAATGATACTTAAAGCATCATTAAATATAGTAGGCCAATAATAACATTATATTATGATTTTCAAAGCTGTAACTCTGCCTAAGCTATGTCCACCAGATGGTCCTCTGTGGAACTCCTCCATGACCCTCTTTTTTTGATCATATTTTAAGCACTTTAGAAGAAATCCATCCAAATTCCTTTTATACAGACCTTCTGGTAGTAATACATATTTTAAAACATGAATACTATATCTCCTCCTTTGGGAAGCATTTATTTTGGGGGATCACAATCCAATTTGGAAATATTTGATCTGGTCTACCCAATCGTGGTCTATAGTTTATGCTTCTTCCACTTGATCTTCATCCGCTGTTTGGAAAGCTATCATTTTTGCTAATGTTGCAGCCTCTGTTAGACCTTGGCACAGGGATATGACCCTCACCAACTTGGTGGGATGTATTTATACATCATATTATTGGATTTTGGTAATCCAACCAGCTCTTTTATCTCCTAGTTCACCCTGAAGGATAAAACTTCTTACATCTGGATGAACCACATATACTAGGGTCTTACTCTGTATCAAGTACTACCTAAATTTTGTTAGTAAATTCATCACAACAAATACTTGTATTTCAATAAAGTTATATTTGACCTGGTAATCATGGAGTGTATAGATCCAAAACAATATAGGATGCTGTCCCCCTTGATCATCCTTTTGAGTAAGCAATGAGGCATAACTTTCTTCAGATCCATATGCATAAAGGATAAAATATTTACTGAAATCTGGATTTATCAGCACTGGAGCTATTGAAATGGACTATTTTATAATCTCAAAATATTATTTTCTAACTTCAGTCCATTTGAACTCAACATTCTTCTTGAGTAACTCAAATATAGGCCTGACTTTTTGTGCAAAGTTAGAAATAATTTTTTTGAAAAAATTGATTTGGCCTAGAAAATACTGCAAAGTCTTCTTTTTTGTAGGTAAAAGGAAAGCAATAATGGATCTGATTTTGTCTGGATCTATGGCCATACCTTATTTTGACACCACATGACCTAGCAGTTTTCCCTCATGAACTACAAAGAATGAATTCTTAGGATTGAGTGAAATACCAAATTCTCTATATTTCTGGAAAACTTGTTCTAGGTGTGATAGGTGGTCTTCCTTATCATGGGAATACATAGTCATATCATCCAAATAAATTAGAATGACTTTTTTTATTAGTGCACCAAAGGCATAATCCATGGCTCTCTAAAATGTGGCTCCCACATTGGATAGCCCAAAAGGCATTCTTTGGTAGGCAAATGTGCCCCATTTGGTAGTGAATGTTGTCTTATACTGATCTTCATATTTCACCCAAATCTGATTGTATCTAGAGTAACCATCGAGCAATGATAACCTCTCTACCCCTACAACTATTTGTAAGATCTGATAAATCTGTGGGAGGTGATAGTGATCTTTGAGGGATGCTTGGTTAAGATTTTTGAAGTCTACACACAAGCGTATATCGCCATTCTTTTTTATTATGGGTACCAAGGTAGCTACCCAGGTATAATGTTTTATTGGGTATATGATCTTAGCCTTTAGTAACTTTAATATCTCCTCTCTCATGATGGCCTCGATCCTTGGGTTCACAAGCCTTTGATTTTGCCTAAAAGGCTTTGCATAAGGTTCTAGCTCAATAGTATGTTGGAACCTTCTTGTCATATACCTTGAGGTCTTCATATGACCAAGCCACAATATCTTGGTATTTTAAGCATAAGGCTTTGAAATATTCAACTTCCTATGGTGAACATTTAATTCCAACATTGATATTATTTTCAATATCGACTTCCACTTATTTATAGATATTTTCACTGAATTTCATGGTTATGATATTTTTTCTGTCCTCATTGTCAAATAAGCTTTCTAGAGTGACCAAAACTCTAGGAATGTGATTGTTTTTTAGTTGAATAACATCTTGTTGATCAATTTCTTCTATATTTTCTTCTTGTACAGTAGAGAGACATGCTTCTCTTACCAGAAAATCAATTATTTTCTCATCACTTTCAAAGACTTACCATAAAATCTGCTTGTCTGGTACTACAGGTCTAAAAATTATTTTGATTCCCTTGGCTTTATTGATTCTATAGTCTACATAAGGTTTGAAGTTAGCTCCCTTTGTTGCTAAATAATATTCCAGAGTGTTCTTATCTTTGGGAATAAAATTTAAATTCATGGCATCAAAGGATTCCATCAGATCCCATACCCTATTTCTGTAAGCTTTTAGATAATGGTGCTTACTGTTGCACCTATTTCTTACCTGATGGACTATTATCTCAGAATCACCATATATGTTCAAGATATTAATTCCCATGCTTTCTTCCTGAATCAATCTAAGACACAAGGCCTCATATTCTGTAGCATTATTAGTACATGACTATGTTAGTCTGTAGGCAAAATTCTTTGTCCCTTATGATTGGGACTGTAAAACTACCCCTACTCCTGCATCATTTCTGTATTTAGCACCATCAAAGTGCATGGTCCATGTTTTCTTTTCCCTCAGGGACTGATTGGATATAGCATGGATTTTCTTATCTAATTAATTTGAGATACTATATGTTCCCATACTAGTTCCAAACTAACTGTAATATTCTCTAAAAGGTAACTCATCTTCAATATCCAACTTCTCAATGTTTTCCACCATCTCAAATTCTTCCAAGGGATTAATATTGCACATGTCTTCCTTGATATTTTCAATATGATAAGCTACTGGTTTTTTAGGTGTTATCCTTATTCTCTTTCCTTTGAAAGGAATTACCATACTAGAATAATCCATGTACATACATCCACCTAGTTTTGCAGTAAACTCCCTTGAGAGACATAATTCCAAAGTAAGGTTCTAGGTCAACCACAACTATTTCTTGTACTATAGTCACCTCAGGGGCTCTATGTAACCTCATTAAAACATCCTTAATGACTCCAACTGTCTTGACATGTCCCATCCAATTGTAATACTCCAGGACAAGATCAGGTATACTCCATACCCATCTCTTCATATACTGCTTTATACATAATTGTAGTTGATGCTCCTGAATCTATCATACAATTTTGAACTATCCATCCCTCCATCCTTAAATATATGAAGAATGGGGAGGTTTGTTTTTTAGTTCAACAAGTGATATTGCCTTTTTGTAGGGGACATACTCAAGATTGTGGTATTCTGCTTATTGTGTGGATACTTGTAATGATAAGCTTTAAGAATATCTATCTGACTAGGGATAAACGTAGTGTCATACAAACTAGATTTTTATGGAAAAATTTCATTTATTCAATAATATTGTATTTAGACTTAGCCAGTATAGGTTTTTTAGGTCTTCTTTCTAGCTCACCATACTTTATTTTGTATTGTTGAGCCTCTATTCTTTGTATTTTAGTAAGAGAGGGGAATCTAAGCCTTTCTTGAGCCTCATATTTAGATCTCATCTTGTCTCCTTCGGTTTCCTTTTCCAATCTCTTAGAAAGACTATTTGTCTTCTCTTTACCGTTAGCTTGGGGAATGAGTAATGTGTAATTATTTTGTGGAAGCTGATCCCTTTTCTATCATGATGGAACTTGGAACTGTCCCATATTTTGAGGATCTACTTGGAGGGTATTTTTCCTAGACCTTGTCATAACAGCAATTGGGCCATCCTCCTTAGAGTATTTTCCTACCATAGTCTTATCTTGCTGCCAGAGCATATTTATTATTCCCTTTTAATCTCTCTTATTTTCTCCATGACCATTTGTACATGATGTCGATGCATAGCACAAGACTATGAATCATGAGGGTTGTTGCAAACCAAACACCATACATTTTCAAGAGTAGTATCTGAAGAGCATTCTGATTCCTCATATACTACATTGACTCTAACCCCAATACTATTACTAGGACCAAGTATCTAATTTTTATTTGCATATGGGAATCTTCTTTGCTGCGATCTTTCCATTTCTATTTTCTCCATAGAACTCATCTTTTTACTAAGGGATTTAAAATTATTTTGAATGTCAAGGAGTAGGGAGCTTTCTTGGCTAACTTGAGTGGGAAGTGGAGGAAAAGGGATTGGTGTGGATTTTGATCAAGGAATGGGATCCATCTGTAGGAATGGATATGATAATTAGGGTGGGTCTATGTATGATGCAGTAACTGCCTAGCCTTGAAAATTTCTTATTTCTTGATCATAAGGTAATATAGTCTTAGGAGGTAATCTCCCTACATTGATCAGAGTATTCTCTGCATGAACTGCAACATTATATATTTGAGGAAAATATTTAATCTCGGATTTTTGGGTTTGTAAACCCAGTTCTGATCCTAGAGCTCTAATATAATACATATAGGCTAAACTTGTGGCTGGTCTTGCCATAGGGGGAATTATTTTCCATGTACTAATGAACCTTAGATTAAAATCTTAGACCAATTCTTGGGGTCCCTTCTACATGGAAGTAAACTGATTGAGCAGGGATAAGGGGTCAGTAGATTCATTGAATTCCTCTATAAATGACTCAGCTAATAAAATCCATTAGATAATGGAACTATCCTCAAGAGTCCTAAACCAATGCAAAATATTACCTCTGAAAGATAGGGCTAGAATCCTTACAATAACATCCTCATTTCTTATGTTATGGATAGTTGCCAGATTGAGGATATCTTGACAATGCTCATATGTCGTCTTCCCTGATCCATCATATGTGGGTATAGCTTTGGATATATCTTGAGGGATGGCATGCATGTGAGGCAACCAAAGTGGGCCAACTGTGTCCCAATTTGGGAACTTTGTAAAGGCTGATTTGGTGCAACATTTTCTTGATTTTGATTTGCATACTACCATGTTTCCAGGTAGAGTTACTACTGGGGAAGGGTTTTGATCAACTATAATATTTTCTTCAATGGGATTCTCTTCAAGGTGATCAGCCTCTTCTTGAAAATCTCTATGTAGGCTCCTTATCATAGTTGTTCCTCTATAAGGTAACTCAAGAAATAAGAAAGAATCTGGGTTTTTTCTCTTGAATGACCTGGTATAAATGAAACTGTACTAAATATATAGGGGTGATTATTTTATAGGTTCACAGACCAGGGATTTGCTAGGTGAATTTGCTATTCTTTGCTTAGTAAGGTCAAGATAATTCACCAAATTTTTATTTTCTTCGGGCAGGTAAAACCATATATCAAATGATGAGTCTTAGTGTTCCTTGTGAACTAGTCCCACCAGGCATGCCAAAAATTATTGGGTACTAAATTATGTTTAAGCTTTACTCAATATTGTAGCTATCTATCTTCCTATTTTCTATTCAGGCATGCACCTGATAGCTATAGCTCAGCACTCAAAATCTGTATAGACTAGTACAAAGTTCCTGATCTAACCTCTAGAGTAGGTTGGTTCTTTGTCAACTTAAACAAGATCTTGACGCTATTATGCTCACTTAGTATTTTGAGATTAGGGTTAGAGAGAGAGATTAGGGTTATAAAAGTGAAAAATAGTTAGACGGTTAGGTTAACAACATTATTATCACAACAAATAGCTCCAAAAATCATATTAGAACACATTACTTAGATCAAAATTATCACAAATCCTGAACACCCTCACACATTTATAAGAACAATAGAGAAATATTGTAGAAAACAATTTCAATACCCCAATAATGATAATACAAATAACAAAATTAATCACTATCCATATTTTACAGAAATATGCTCCTAACAATATAGAACCAATCCAAAGTAGATTTTAATTACTCTATTAGTCAGTAAGCCTGTCAAACTAACTATTCAAGTATTCACAAAAATGTAACTTTAATATTAGAACCTTTGATATCAGATGGTGAAGACACAAGCTTTGAGGTGAAAATCAATGTAATGCTCCTTTCATTAACTTCTAGAAAATTTACAATGGTATAGGAAAACACGCTAGAGCCAACACTTGAAAATGAGGGTTCAACCTCTATTTATAGTTTGTAAAATTAAAAATAATATGGAAAATTACAAAGATTAGTTTTTTCAAAAATCAATAGAGAGTTTTTAGTTGTTATCATCTTACTAATTCGATCTCTAGGAAAACCGTTGCAAGTAAACTGCCATGGCAACTAGAAACCTCTGCAACTTGCTGGTTGTTGGCTCAAACTAGAGTCTTGTTTGTTGGAGATCTCATCTGCATCATGGATCTTTCTTGGAAACCTCATATCGCCATCGATCTACAACCATATTTGGTTTTTATCTTCTTGAAACCCTCGATGCTTTGACTTCCTTCTCCAACTAACTATTCTTCAGTCCTAGCAAGAAAGCTTTTATTTTATTTCATTCTTCTCAAAAATTCTCAGTCGTTGATCTCTTTCATTGTATGGCTATGATCTATTTGAAATAAGCTTTGATAAATGATAGGAAGATATCATTGTGCCATTCCACTTTTAAAATATTTGATGATTTCATCCTCCATGCTTCAAAAATCTCAAAATGTCAATCCACACAAAAATACATTGTAAATAGGGTGGGATAGAATCTACCACTTATTCCTTGTTTATTTCCTTTGGTTTTGTTGTTGAAGTGAATCCGCACAAACCATCTGATGATGTCACATTTCCCTTGAAAATATTATGGATTCCATTCTGGACCTAGACAAGAGCATTAGTCATGAAATTCAATTCTGGTCCTGCCATAGTGTAAACAACTATGTTTTCATTCCACACTGGCCTTAGATAAACATTACTTATCGCCATTCCACTGGAGAATTAGACAAAATTACCTTTTCACGAATTTGCACATCTTTACATCATCTTCCACCTTATATCACCATTCAGGGCCAAAATACTCTATGAGTCCTCTGGAAACAATCTTCCAACACTTAACCACTTTGAAATATTTTATAAATGCAAAGCGATCACCAATCTGCATAAATTGTATGCTTATGTCACCTTTCTCCAAAAACTTCTGTAGATTCAAATTCTTTGTTGCTAATCTGGAGCTAAATACAAGGGACGAGATGCGGATTTTCACCAAGTTCAAAATTCGAATAAGTGTGGGTGGACTTCTTAACTTTGTCATGGATCCACTCCAAAATACACTGGAATGAGTGCGGAATGGAGATTTTATGCCTTAGTAAAATTTTCAAAAAATTTCTAAGCATATGTGGAAATTTTTGGCATTCAAAACCTATCACTGATTATCATCAAAACACACAAAAAATAAAATATTTGTTTTTATTTTCTTATAATTGATTCCATCTATGTTCTTGTATTGCAATTTCATAAAAACTAGTCTCAACACATTCACTTTATAGAAAACTCTCATTTACTGGATATTTATAGTCAGTTACCATCATTTTCTATTATATTTTGTTGACTATTCTAGGTTCACATAGTAGAGTGTGAAATCTAGGTTAGCACAACAATGTGTAAACTTTAGATTCACATAAAAGTGTGCAAACTCTATTCCAGCACATAAAAAGATACAGGGTTTTGCACAAAACACACACCAATTCAAAATTTCATTTCTAAATAGTTTTGAAAAATCATTTGTGGTACACATAACCATGAATATTCCCACTTGTAGACAGACACATGAGCAAGTGTATCTTTTTGATGAGGCTACCCACGCTACCTCCAACCAGTATAGTTCTCCATTTTAGTTCATGAGGGAACCTTCCACTATCACACTTGATCTTCTCACTGGTTTCAAACCATCTCACATGCACACCATGGCCCAAGGTGAGACTTCCATTTCAAGTAATATGCCTACCACATCCTCTGGTGAGGATCATCCTCTTCTCCCTCATTCACCTCCACCTAATCCATATTCTACCTTTTATAATATTGTTATCTGCACATCTCTAGGAGATCCATATCTGTATCTTATTATTGAATAAGAGACTCCACCTCCTTTACCCACATCTTCTCATCCATTTCTTTAGGATCTATATCATTCTCTTCTTAGGGATGATCCCTTTGTCCTCTATCATCTTGACCCTGAGACTATCTCTTCTACCCCTATAGTAGGGATGGTTTCAGATCCTCAATCCTCCACTCCTGACACTCATGCATCCTCATCATAGTCATCATTACAACAGTCATCATCACAAAAGTATTACACTCCACTTATATCATCCCATTAATACACTTCACAAACACCACAACAACAACATTCACAACCATCATATCTTCCATCGTCATCTCAAACATCGCAACCACAATCCCAATCACAATAATTCATTCCATCACAACAACAAAAAGTCCTATCTCCATAGTTCTTTGTGTATATGTTCACAAATCCCTCTTCTTAGTATTCCATATTTGATGCTTATACTCCTTCTTCATCACTTCCACCACCTATATTCCCCACTTCTAGGATGTATGGTGCATCATATTCCACTCCACTTCCACCTTCATCTACTTCAGCATTTTGCCTTCCTCCATCTCATCTATTTTAGGCTCCCTATTCTATTATTATTTATTCATATAATCCACTTTACCCATATTATCTCACTAACCCCCCATGTTATTCTACCCAACTAGAGTTTTCTATTCATCACTCATCCGGTATGGCATAGCTTACATATTTTGATATGTCATCTCATAATCCACCTTCATCCTCTCTTCAAACACCACTCCCCTCACTGTAATCCACTATGCTTATATTATTCACATCACCTCCTTCCTGGTATTCCACACCAACCATGCAACCATCACTATAGGTTCTTGTGAACCATGTACAAGTTTCTCAACCACAATCTCTCCACTCATAGTAGATGTTTACCCCATATCATATTCTTACATATGCTCCCATGTTTCAAACTTCCCAATCATAGTACCCACAAGAATAGTTTCAGTACACTCCCCTTTCACAATGGGAGGAGTAGCATCTACAATATCCTCCTCATTCTCATTCTTCCATTGTTTCATCTTAATTAATATCAACCCCATCCTCTTCACACCTATTTCTGCCTACTTCTTCCAATGTGATTACCCCATCAACTAAACTCTAACTCTTACAAGAACAAATAAAAATGTTGTATCTATGCATGATCAATTACGAGCCTGAAAAACCCACATATAATGAGTTATGCAATGAACCCATTCATTCCTTGGTTTCCATTCCTCCTTATCCTTATCAGTTCAATATTCCAAAATTCAATAAATACAAGGGTAAGGATGATCCTAGAGAACACATAAACAATTACCACTTCACATGCTACCATATTCATGGTAGTGATCCCCACATGTTGCACACTTTCACTCTTTCACTTGGGAGACAAGCCCTTGATTGGACAACAATCTTCCATGCCATAGCTTATTCACATTTGAGCAATTGGCTAACTCGTTTCTTTAACACTTCTCCATTAACATCAAGAAAAATATGTATACACCTTGCAATAAGTTGATGATGAACCTATCACTTATTTAATTTCTTGATGGAGATTAGTCATTCATGACCTAGTTTACAACCTCCCTTCTACTGAATTCATCTCATTGTTCACTAAAATTTATCACAAGTAAATTTCTACAACTTTGCAATTACATCAAAATCACACATTTGATGAGGCCATCACTCAAGAAAAAGTCATTGAGGATATCAAATCCTAATATAGCAAAAGCAAACTTCAGTAGAAGACATCCTACCCCTATAATTTCCACTTTAATCATAATGCTTTGAATCTACCCTTTTCCAAACCACCACAAAAAAATCAAGTAGTGGTAGCCTCTCCATATTCTTTATAAATCTCAAAACCTCCTCCTCCACAACAAAATTTATTTCATACTAATGCACCTCATCCATCCAAACCACAACAAGCTCATGGTCCTCACCCTAAATATACACATAATAATTAGACTATGCTTTTCAAGCCTTTGCTAGCTTTGTTTCAAAGGTTTTTTGACACTGGTCATATTACTTTACCTGATGTTAGACCCAAATATATGAATCAATTCAAACCTCATGTGTACAATGAATAGGTATTTTATGCTTACCATAAATAGTATGACCATGATGTTAGTTCTTGTCACACCTTTTATGACTTGGTCTAGGATATTATCAATCATGGTACTATCCAAGTTTCAAATCCCTTTGCACCACAAAATCAAAATCTCAATATTTATTTGAACCCGTTATTTGAACACAAGGGGGCTAATCCTCAAGGGGCTCAACTCACTCAATAGGCCCAGTCAAGGTAAGTCAATCATGTTCACCATGGTCCTCCCTCACATGAAGTGGTTGGCATGATTAACATCACTACTCATAATCAACATTATCCACCACAGCAGGATGTGCCCATTGCTTCACCTCCACCACCATTTACTTCTCCTCACTCACCTGGTGCATCAAATGTTTTACCACCCATACCACATAATATCATCACTATTCATGATAGTCTCACCCATCAACTTCACAATACCCCAGTGAGATTGTCCATCGTTGATCTCCTACAGTAATCTCACCCTCATCGCAAGGCTTTAAATGATATTCTTCACTCCATTGAAATCAAAACCAATGATACCAATGCATTTGTTAATTTTATTAGGAATATACCACGATGCATACAACCTTAGATCAACTTCCATGACCATAAAATTATTGAGCTTATGGTATAGGGAGTTGATCCTTTGCTACATACCCAAGCAATAATCAATGACATCACTTACAAGCATGTGCTCATTGATACTGGTTATTCTATCAACATCATATCTACCACTACCCTTCATCATCTTCACATTCCACCTACTCATCTTGCTACACCTTCCCTCAACCTTCGAGCCTTTGATGGTTCTATGCATCCCATAGTAGGTTCCATTGTTCTACCCATCCAAGTGGGTGTGAAAACCATGTCTACCTTATTCCATGTCATTGAAGGTGAGATGCAATACAATATCTTGCTTGGACATCCATGGATCCATGATATACAATGTGTTTCGTCTACCTTACACCATTGTCTCAAATACATTTATAACGGACTAGTCCATTTAATTCTCATCGATGATGATCCTTTCATATTATGTAACATTGCAGATCTTCTACCAAGACCCTCATCATCCCCTACACAAGTAATTTCTACTCCTTTACACATTAGGTAGAGGTATCCACTTCCACTCCACCACCTTCCTCATCCTTGCACCATCCATTGGTGATGCACACACATTCTTCTGCATCCACTTCCCACATGCCATCATCCACTTCTATGGATCCTCCTATTTATTACGTACCTTTATATCCATCTCCTATGTGGCCTCCTACTCCATCCCATCCATCTTCCTCTATAGATCCTCCCATTCTCCCAACTCCTCATACACCCCCACTCTCATTATATCCTCGACCTTGATCTTTCACCTCACCTCGTAGCGAGACTCCTGGTCACCCCGCATCAAAGTTTCCACATGCTACTCATCCTATTCCTTCCACCATTATTGAATGCCATGATTGGAGTGAGCTACTCGTATTTATGCCCAACTCTTTCAATATCCTCATGACACCATACATGACTCCCAACTTTCTTCTTCTTCCTCTGATTTTGATTCACCCCATGATTCACCACCTCATACATCACTACGGATATCCATTCTCATGAATAATTTTAGTCCTAGTGAATATAATATTCATGATTCTTGTGTGATTACTCCCACAGTCCAATCCATCCATGAATTTTTTCACCCTGTTTCCGTAGTACTAACTATAGGTATAGTCATTCCTCTTGGTTTACTTGATAGTTGTACAAATTTTATTTATGTAGGCCTTGATTCATCAATCCTAGTGATTATGCCCTTGCCACCACAATATTGATTTTGTGGTACTTTAGAGCACATGTCCAATTTATACTTTACTTTATGCCACCTTTGATATTTGCATTGGCATGGTTTTGGATTCAAATATTATGAACAAGGCTTACGGATGCCTACTAACCCCTACGTTCAACTGCCTAAGGATAAATTTAGTTTGGGTTATCACCCTATAGAAATTCACTCACTAGAAGATGAACTTTGAGACCTCACTCTTAATCCTTTCATAATTATTATGCACAATGAGCTTGAAATTGATGTTCCCGATGAATTTCCTTCCTCCATTCCATCGTCAATATACCATGTACATTCTTTCATGAATCACCCCTTTTTGATGCCACATTCGATTACATCATTGAAAATATGGTTGATATATTTATTACACTCCCCCTCACCTCTCCATGCTTAGATCATATCATTCTACCTTCATCTCCATTACTTGTATATTCATACATACCCTTGTGCAATTATCCATAGGTCCACCATTCTACGACTCACTCCTTCTCTCCACCTGTGGCTTTACTTCCTCTATTGAATTGAACATACCTTCCACATTCTTCTAAGTCTTTGTCCTCATTATTTCCATATTCCACAGTCTTTACCACTTCCATTAATATGGTTTATGATGATTTTTTCATCCTACTTTTCTACGACTATCATATAGATCAAGAAAATGCACCTAATCCAAAATTCATCTATTTTACTCACATATTACCTATGCCCTTATCACAATATTTGTTGTTTTCACTACCTATGTTATACACTACAAATGCTCCCTTGCCATCTACTCCACCTCACATCCCTTATTTTAATCAACATATGTTTATCTGTATGATGAGTTCAACTTACCTGAGGCTATTTATAACCTCCATATCATCCCCATTCTTGCTCAACTCTAATATGACTCCCACATGCTGGTGGAGGACACTATTGATGTTGAAATTGGTGATTATCCCACCAATCGCCACATCATCAAACTCATTGTCAGCCTCTCCTTAAAGGAACACACTCTTTTTACCTCCTTTATTAAGGAGCACATCAAAGTCTTTGCATGGTACTACATGGACATTCCTGGACTCCACCCATCATTAGTCATCCATAATCTCACACTTGATGATGGCGCTAAACTTGTCAAAAAAAATTGTGATGTTTTCATCCCATAAATACATTAATGGTTAGATCTAAACTCTAGAAGCTTCTTGATGTAAAAATCATACAATAAATTGATTACCCAATATGAGTGTCCAACATGGTCCCAATACCAAAGACCACCGATGATATCTGCGTATGCATTGATTTTATCCCAAGGATAATTTCCCACTCCCCAACA
The DNA here is from genome assembly GCA_028583015.1 of Wollemia nobilis. Taxonomy (NCBI): domain Eukaryota; kingdom Viridiplantae; phylum Streptophyta; class Pinopsida; order Araucariales; family Araucariaceae; genus Wollemia; species Wollemia nobilis. Next base: position 10,839,577 of record JAQPPZ010002979.1, read on the forward strand.
TCAATACATCGATCAATTCTATAGTAGACCATGAAATGATATCTCTTATGGATGGATTTTTTGGCTACAACCAAATTAGGATCAATCTTGCTGATCCACATAAGACTTCCTTTACGACCCCCTGGAGGATTTTTTGTTATAAGATCATGTCCTTTGGCCTTAAGAATATTGGTTCAACCTATCAGTGAACTATGACATATATTTTCCATGACTACATGCATAATACTATGGATGATTGATGATCTCATTGCCAAATTTGAAAAGTGCTCCCAACATCTTGTAGACCTCTATCAAATCTTTGATCGCCTACTTGAACATAATGTGTAGTTGTATTGCCCAAATTTTTCACACCCTTACCTTCAGGCTAAAGGATCCGTGCCCGGAAGGGGGATGCGAAAAGGATGGAACAATACCTCAGCCGGAGGGGTCCTTTGAAGGTCACGCCTCTTGGGGGAGGGGTATAAAGGTGAATTTTTGGATGGATGGTGGGGTTCACTAGGAAACTTTAAGTGGCAGTTTCCATGCCTAGGTTGAGAATGGGTTTGATTTATTCATTTTATGTTCAATCATTCGGATTCCTAGGTTGGCCAAAATGAAGCTAAGCTATTCTATATGAAGATTCTGATTTATATGAAGACAAAAAACATAAATAAATCCTAATGCGATTAAATGTAGAGAATATGTTAAATGGAGAAGAGTACACCTAATTTCTGATGTCTGATGAAGATTCTAAAGCTTGTAGGAGTCCAGATCATCCCGGATATGACAGGATCATCTGTAATTGTACAGAATCATCCCAAATCATAGGTGATCATCTGAGATCACCTAGGATCATCAGCGACTTGATGAATTCATCAGACAAATTTGTCAAAAACCTACAATCAAGAAAACAGACACCAAAAACCAAAAATACTATTGCAAGAATAATGCAAAGTGAAAGAAATGAGAGTGTAGATGCTTAAATAACAAATTTAGATATCAAATTAAATGAGATGCAATGTTTTGGTAACTTATTTTGAATTTTATCATGCAATTATGCTAAATGAGGTGAACTCCAAGATGCAAAACAAAAGTAAATTAATCTAATGCACCAATAAATAAAGAAACAAGGTAGAAAATGCAAACTCGGGACTCTGATTGCCCCCAAGCTGAATTGCAGTCAATATTGTCTACAGTCGTACGAGATCGTCGTCGATCTTGACAGGATTGTCTGAAATTATGGTTGAATCACCTGCGACAATCCGAGCTATCTTTGACTAAAACACAGTGAAATCCTGCAACAAAAACTTGAAAACACGAATGTGAATGATGGGAGATCAGGGAGGGAGTCCGAGAAATTAGAGGATCTAGGCAATCAGGTAATCAAGGAAATTAAGGGATCAGCCAGGGCGATAAACTGCAAAAATCCTAGTTTATATAGGATTAGGGGGAGGTTAGGAGGTTGGGGATCATCCCAATCTAGGATATCCTCGATGTGGGAATCTCCAACCATGCAGACACGCTTCTGCCCAAGTTGGAGAGGTCATTGAAACAAAAGCTAATTATGAAAATTTTATTTTGGGACGAAATCGTCTGGACGTTCTGTCCTAGACGAATTCGTCTGATTTGGGACGATATCATCAGATCAAAGACGATATCATCCAATGGTAAAAAAAACTTCTAAAAATGGTATGAAAAATGAGGTGAACGGTTAACGGGTGGTTTCGAGGTTAAAATTCAAATTTTTACTATTTTACTGATGGTTTAACTACGCCAATTTTAGGGTGCTACATTTTGCCCCCTCTTTAGCAAATTTTTCAAGGAAAATACGTTAAAGACGAGTTATTTATGCTTTACGAGAAAGCAAAAATTTATTCCATTTTTAGACGACGATTCTAGGTCGAATCTTATGACTGTTTACTATGGTCCCCCCTCCGAGTTTTTACCCAAATCGAACGTTTGAGGTAAAAGCACGGAAAAGCAAAAATTGAAAAATGTCATTTTAAAAATAAAAATAAGAAAAATAGGGTAAAACCCTAATTTATTTTTACTGTTCACTTTCACTGTTTCAGAGCTCTACAAATGAAATGGTGGAAACGATGCACAGATCGATAGAGGTCTGGCACGGGTTGTAGGTAAGGATCTAAACCTAGTGTACTATGTTTTTAACTTGATTTACTTGATTTTTTTATTTGAATTTTAATTGTTTTTGGGTGTCATGACCATTTTTAGGCCGTCGACAACATCGGGATGAAATCATCCCAATTTCATCGAAATCGTCCCTATATCGTCGATTTTGTCTAAGGACGAAATCAAAGAAATAGGGGTGATCCCATCCAATAAGGGGCAATCCCCAAATTGAATAATGGAGACGATTTTGTCCTATTAAGGACGATTTTGTCTAAACTTTTATGGGATGATTTTAATTGTAATTGATTTTTTAATGATTATGTACTAATGATTTTTGTTATTTTATTGTTTATCTTGCAGAGGATATTGCTAAAGAGTCAAGAGTGGAAATACAGTGGTCTCAGGGATGACTTAGCCATGCTCAATCGGGCCGAGCGAGATAGACTGGCAGAGGTAGGACTGCAGCATGTGATAGAGATGCCACAACTTCCTACAGACATGGGGTTAATGACAGCCCTAGCAAAGAGATGGTATCCGGAGTTGTCTTGCTTCTAGCTATTGATAGGGGAGATGACTCCCACTCTAGAGGATGTATGGAGGATCTTGAGGATCCCCATACATGGTCGATTCATGACCCCTTCGGCTAATCAGGGTCATGCCATGATGAGATTGTGCAGTGACCCAAGATTTGCCTTGGAGAAGGGCAGAGTTAACATCGAGGCTTTGAGGCAGATGCCTGGGGTGTCTCGGTTGACCCAAGTTTTGGCAGGGATGGTGGCTGGCCTTCTTCTATGCCACCAAAGTGGATGTAGATTACCGTGGCTACTCTCAGATGTGGTCTATGACATGAGGGACCATGGATACAAGTTTTCTTGGGGCATCTATGTATTGTTCCGGTTGTATAGGATCATTTATGGGGTCATATACAAGGGATTTCGATGTCTGGTGTTGACATCGCTACTACAAGTTTGGTTATGGGAGCACATTACGATGCAGAGGCCGGTAGGGCTTCCACTAATAGGAGTTGATCGGGAGAGACCTCAGGTTTTCTATTGGTGGCTCTAGAGAGGGTCACAATGGTGGATAGATCTGCTAACATCCTAGAGGTTGTTGGATGACCTCACCTCTGATCGGATCACCTAGATACCATGGAGAGAGAATCCAGGGTGGGCAGAGGATGGATAGGAGTTGGCTCACATCAGGTGAGTCATATGGTTGAGGACAGAGCAAAGAGAGGTAGAGCTCCATCGCTACGATCAAGTTTTGAGGCAGTTTAGTCTACAGCAGGGGATCTCTTCTCTTAGGTATTATGAGTACTACCGAACTATGCAGGATAACACCACACTGAGTAGGGCTCCAGACATGCAGCGGTTCTGGAGTCAGGATGCTGATGATGCCCCCATTCAGCCAGTGGATGGAGATGATGTAGGGGTAGTAGATGGGTATGATGCCTGGTATGTAGGCATCCACCCTCCATGGATGACGAGGGCACAGGGTCCGATGCATGCTGTAGTGCAAAGGATGGGGAGGCAGTGCCAGGCTGCCATCGATGCAACGAGGGGTCACAGAGAGAGGGATCAACGATGGCCTCCTTAGGAGAGACGTCGAAGAATACCATAGGCTTTGAAGAGACAATAGTAGCCAAAGAGGAGGGAGGAGAGGAGAGAGACTCCATTCTCAGTAGAGGGATAGGCCACCATCGCCTGATAGGGGTAAGGGTGTCAAGATGGGGGAGAGCAGTGAGATGGCAGATCTTCGAGAAAAGAATGCCTACCTACGAGCTCATGTGTAGACTCTACAGGATGAGGCTACATGGCTCAAGGCTCAAGGCAAAGGGGCGAGCATTCTGGAATTGGCATGGGTGGTTGCTCAGACCACATTCTACTAGGGAATGTACTACCAGCTGGTTCTAGAGGGCCAGATGATATAGTTGTCAGTCATCATTGCAGATCCAATCAGGATGGGGTCATCGAGGACATCATCATGATCGACGTCGAGGACCCATGACCACCTCATCCACCTCAGGGTGGGAGAGGAGATGAGGCTGAGAGCTCGAGGTCTTCTCGAGGCTAGAGCACATTGTACATAGACTATTTTTGAGATGATTGAGTATGCCAGGGTATAGATTGTGGCATACCAATCAATTTTTATATGTTGTATATACTTCTTGATATATATATGATGTTATTTTTTTGTGATATGACTTGTGCATATGTTTTATGATGCTTTAATATTTTAATTGTTGATGGACTATTCATGTAATTATGTCATTGAAAATATTATAATTTTATGTCATGCTATAAAATTAAATGAAATAATCTGATGTAAACAAACTGGTTGTGGTGTGGTTTGATGAGAATAAAATGACTTCTAACAATAATTTCAAAGGACATTATCGTTGTTACATGACCATTTCATGGAGTCGCCACTCACTAGGTCATCAAGCTAATCCCAGTATGAGAGAAATATTACTAAAAGTAAAAGGGTGCTTAAGAGATTTTCTTAAGACTTTGTGTTGTGATGATGAAAAATGATGATAGTGATGATTTGTTTTCATATTTCCATGAAATTCTTATGCATGAAATATTAAAAATATGATTTTTTCTAGGCATAAAATTCCTACGTATGATATAAATTTGAACAATTCCCTAGGAATTATACCATCATCGCAAAAAAAAAAATGAATGTTGACATAATGAAATGAAATAGGAAAGTTTTCGTTCTTTTTAAAGCACAATTGTGTAACATAATGATTTAAGCCATATGCTTTTATGGATTAAATAAATGGGAAATAAAATTAAAACGATGGTTTACGCTAGGCATAAAATTTTAGATATAGACTTATACCATCATCACGAAATCCAAAGAAAAAAATTGATATAATAGTTTTTTTGCATAGTTGTTTCTTGATTTTGAGATAAACAAAAAATATACAAATGAGGCCTTGCACTAGGCATAAAATTCCAATTTAGGTTTTAGGAACTATACCATCATTGTGAAAGTCAAAAATATATAAATGTGACTTTATTGCTAGATTTTGAACATGTTTTGCAAGAAAATTTTGGATTTTTGAAAAAAATGTATTTAATTGATTTTACGCTAAACAGATATTCTCACGTAAAAAAATCAAATTATTCCAGAAGATTTGCATAAATGTTTTAAATTATCTCAAAGACAAATTTGACATTTATAAGGAACCCCGTGTGCATGCGTGAGTTCATTGCCAATCTTGATCTATCATAATGATACAAAATCTCTCAAACACAAATGTGTGTGCAATTGTATTGTTCATTTACCGATTTTGAGCAAGATAATTTGATACAAGTAATTTAAATTAACCAAATGAGTGTTCGTTGACCATGATTTATATACATGTAACCGTACCAGACTACTATGTAATTCGGGTCATTAAGAGCTAGTTGATCCATAAAAAGACATAGGTCTATACAAAATAAGGTCGCTAATGTGACAGACATATCACCACGCTAGGAGTTACCCAAGCCCAAGCGGGTTGGGCACAAACCACCTGTTATGGGGCTTACCTCATGATTTTTGAATAATTGAGAATTCCAGGGATTCAAGCTCATTCACCCTTCTTTTCTTTCAAAGGGTAGGGGGGAGGATTTATTGCTTTTTGCTTTTTCTTTTCTTTTTCTATTTTTATTTTATTTTATTTTGCTTGCCACTGAGATAATGCTGAAATATTGCTGAGATGGTACAAAATGAGATTGAAATAATGCTTCTGAATAATTTCTCTTTTTCTCATGATTTTTCTTGATTTTCTTTTTCTTTTTATTTTTCTTCCTATACTAGGGATACTTGCTCGGATTGGCTGTAGAGCAAATGATTTTTATTCGTGCAGGGGGGTGAGCTTGTCCTTTTGTCAATTCTCAAAGATTCTAGACCATGTGCATGATAGGATAGTAGGGGAAACTTTTCGCTCAAGAGACCACTTCTACTGTGTAGCATCGTTTTGAATTTGCAATGAAATCATTTTAATGTGAAAAGGTGTACTTGGTTCAAGTAAATAACAAGATCAGTTCTCTATGCTCAAAACTTTATTTAATGCAACTTTGGACTTTGATATAAGAGAGATTAATAATCATACCAAATAAGATCAAGATATTTATCCATGTGAGTGTGAAAGTAGGGGATTTCAAATAAATGCTAATTTATCCAAAATAACTAAAAATATAAATACAATACTTCAAGAATTGACAGGTGCAAAATAGAAGATGTTTTTGAGGATTTTGATGATTTTGATTTTTTTTTTTTAATTTATGATTTGAGAGAATACATAATATTACTGTTTTTTTGAAATTTTTATATGAATTACTAATATAAAACAATATGTATAATATATACAGTGATGAAATTACCAGATTTATGCATAATAGCGCTTAAGATGCATAATGTTCATAGGTTCTTTAAGATATTTTCCATCTAAGGTAGCTAATCTGTATGCTCCCGATCCAAATTTAGCAGTGATAATATATGGCCCAAGCCAGTTAGCCTCGAATTTGCCTTTAAGGTATTTAGCTGCATTAGTATTTTTTTTATTTTATTTTAAGACGATGTCATCGATCTTAAAGGATCGATTATGAACTTTCTTGCCATATGCTCGTTTGAGCTTGTTCTGGTAGGCACAAAGATGCTCCAAAGTGTTAATGCACTTCTCATCTAAGAGTTCTAGCTGACTAAATATGCCAGCACAATATTCATCTCCGACTTCAGTATCTTGAAGTAGCAGAGCCAATGAAGGAACTTCTAATTCAAAGGGAAAAACAGCTTCAGCGCCATAAAACAAAACAAAAGGTGAAGTCCTCGTGGGAGTACGAATGCTAGTTCAATAAGCCCACAAAGCAGGATATAATTGAATGTGCCAATCACGGCCAGATTTATTGACCAGTCTCTTGAGGATTTTAATTAATTTTTTATTAGATGCTTCTGCTTGGCCATTACCCTAAGGATAATAGGGAGTGGACCAACGATGTTGAATTTTATATTTTTGACATAATTTATTTACATATTTGTTTTTGAAACAAGTTCCATTATCCGAAATGAGATTTGCAAAAATTTTGAACCTACAAATAATTTGATTAAGAATAAACTTGGAAACTTGCGTTCTAGTACAAGAAGCTAAGGGCATAGCTTCGACCCACTTCGTAAAATACTCGGTGGTGGTTATGATGAATTTATGTACATCAGATGACACATGATTGATTTTTTCGATGATGTCTAAGCCCTATTTTGAAAATGGCCAAGGAGATGAAATATCTTGCAGTTCTTATGCAGGCGCATGGACAAGGTCAGCGTGTTTCTAGCACTTGTCGCAATGGCGCACGTAATCATGTGCATCATTCTTCATGGTAGGCCAAAAATATCCTATCCTAAGGAGCTTATTAGTAATGGCACTACCACCAAAGTGTCCCCCACAAGATCCATTATGGGCTTCACTCAAACCTGATCTAGACTCTTCTAGATTCAAACATATTAATAGGATACCTTCAAAATATCTCCTCTATAACGTATTTCCAATTATTACGAAGTGACTTGCTCATCTACGTAATAACCGACGCTGGTTTCTATTAAAACATTCAGGGAAGGTCCCATTTTGAAGAAAATTGAGGATGTTAGTGTACCAAAGTTCAGGAATAGTTTCGTTGATTAGAAACACGTCTAAAGGTTCCAAGCATGATTTACTTGAAGCGGGTTCCTTGAGTCAATGAATAATGATGGTAGCATATTCATCATCTAACTCCAAGGGTAAAAGAGATGCAGCTGCGGCCATAGCATCAGCCGCACGATTGATAGTTCTAGGAATAGCTTCTAAGGTAACTTGATTAAATAAATATATTAATTGTAATACATATGCTTTATATGGGCATAATTTATCATCTCTAGTCTGATCAACATCGTTAATTTGATTTATAACTAGTTTATAATCATCGAAAACTAATAGATTTTTAATTTTTAGTGCCAGGGCAGCTCATAATCCAAGGATTAGAGCCTCATATTCAGTAGTGTTATTAGTACAAGCAAACATTAATTTAAAAGATAGAGGTATGAGATGTTTCTGTGGAGATATCAAAATAATACCTACACCAGCCCCACTCATACATCGGGCTCCGTCAAAGTATAAGGATCATTGCTCTGAATGATTCACCTCTAGGTTAAGGCATTCGTCAGGAAACTCAATTACGAGGGGATGGGTGGATTCTAAGGGTACAACAACTAATTGATCTGCTATGATTTGACCCTTAACAGACTTTTGTCCTATAAATGTGAGTTCAAACTCGCTTAGAGCAATAACCCACTTCGCTGTATGACTAGACAAATAAGGTTGACTCATGAGATACCGCAAGGGATCAGATTTAGCAATAACGTATGTTTTCTGACTAAGCATATAATTGTGTAGTTTCTGTGTAGAAAATATGACTACTAGACATAACTTCTCTAATGCTGTGTAGCAGGTTTCATAACTAATTAATGTTCTGCTAATGTAATAATTAGCGTGCTCTCTTTTCTCATCATCAAGTTGAGCTAACATAGCTCCTAAAGCAAAATCTAAAGCAGAAATATACAAGATAAATGGGCGATCAGGTTTAGGTGGCAAAAGTATAGGTGGGTTAAGAAGATATTATTTTAGGAGTTCAAATGCTTCGTTACATTCGTTGTCCATATGGAAAGAGACATCCTTCTTAAGAAGCTTAAGAAAGGGTCCAGTTTTATTTGTCAGCTTATTGATGAAGCGACGGGTAGCTTGAAGTTTACCTTGTAGACTCCGTAATTCATATATATTTGTAGGTGCGGGTATATCAGTGATAGTTGTAATCTTGAGAGGGTCAATTTTTATGCCATGTAAAGAAACTATAACTCCCAATAATTTACATGACTTAACTTTGAATATACATTTTGCTGGATTCAATCGGATAAGATATTCCCTTAACCGATCAAATACTTTTCTCAAGTCATCTAAATGGTCATCTTCTTTAGTAGAACACGCTATAATGTCATCTACATAATCATGTAGTATATCATGCATAATATCATGAAAGATATAAGTCATGGCTCGTTGATAGGTTGCACCTGCATTCTTCAAACCGAATGGCATCACTTTCCAACAGAAAGTCCCTCAAGGGGTAATAAAAGCTATTTTAGCCTGATCTTCAAGAGCTATCCTGATCTGATTATAACCATAAAATCCATCCATTAAGGATATCATTCCACTCCTAGCAGTAAAATCAATGATCTAATCCATATTGGGAAGGGGAAAATCGTCTTTAGGACATGCGGCATTAATATCTCTAAAGTCTGTACAAACCCTAATCTTAGTAGCTTCTTTCTTAGTTACTGGAACTACATTTGAGATCCATTCAGCATAATCAATGGCTTGTATAAAAATAACATTCAGGAGTTTTTCTAACTCCCCTTTGACTAGTAAGGCCACTTTAGGATGCATTTTTCTAAGCTTATTCTTAACAGGTTTAGCATTCGGATGCACTACTAGGTAATGCATAACTACAGAAGGGTATAAACCTGGCATATCTTCATATGTCCAAGCAAAAATATCTTCATATTCTTTAAGAAAAATAATGTATTTATCCTATTTTTCTTGACTCAATTTTGATCCAATGTTGATTATGTGAGGGTTATCGTTGGTTCCAATGTTAATTTTTATGACATTTTCTACTTCCATGTGTAGATCTCTCTCAAAATTAGGTGGGGCGGGTGAAACACCTAATTCTTGTAATTCTTCCAAGGTTAGCTTGGATACTTCGTCTTGATGAGTCGTGGCCTCAAGCTAGGCTATACTAGGTATAGAGCCATCAAAATAAAATTCATTATGTAATAATTCCTCAACGGAGACATCATGAAAGATATCTCCCTCCAGCTCATCGTTGGATTCAACGATCATCTCAGGATAAGCTATAGATAGCATATTACATGTGAATGTCTTATTCATTAAACGCAAAGTATCACGTTCATCTAAATAATCTTGGTAACATATAATATGGTCATCATCCTCAAATGGGAATGGTTGACCCTTACTAGAAAATAGGCCCACACCACATCGGGCGGGCCATGCTTCTACCTCAAAAGGTTCTTTCATACCATTCTGGAAAGGTCCCAAACCTTTCCCTTTATATCCCAATTTAATCATTATAAGTTTGGCTTTAATATACTCATTAGTAAAATAACATCGATCATATCCATCATAATGAGTTCTGAGGTTTCTAGGTATTCTACCCCAGTCATATCCCTTATAAATAAATGCATAGCTCTCGACTTGGTAAATACTTCCCATTGGCTATGGGAGGCCTAAGGTAAGAGGAGATGGTGGCAAATTATTTAAAATAAGGGAATCTTGCATAGAAGCATTTGTTTCTTCTGATATAAGAATTTTAGATAGATCGGGTAAGAGCTCGTTAGTAAGAGCATAAGAGGTAGAAGGAACATTCCCTATGTCTTTTAAAGTGGAAAATATGCATTTGGTGGATGTAGATGATGTAGAGGTGTCGATAGATGGGTCTATTAAAGGTATGGAAGTTATAGGAGTAGAACAAGAGACATTGGTTGTGGGATTAGGATCTTTCTTAAGTCCTAATGCGGTTTGTTCAGAAGATGGTTGACCTATATGTGGAGGTGCAACTAATGGAGAAGAAGTAGATGATGTTGTAGGTGTGATTTTCACATGTTTATATGGATAATGGGAATTAGGATGTGTGGATGACAGAGCTGGGCAAAATTGAACTCCAATAGGTTCTGCCAAAGCACACATATCAAAGGGTCTTGGATCACCATGAATGGTAACTAACTGATTCTTAAATTTGAACTTAACACATTGTTGTAAAGTTGAGGGAATATCTCGCATCACATTTATCCAAGGACAACCCAAGAGTATATTGTACGATGCAGGACAATGTACAATAAACACAGTCATATCCAAGGTTCTCGGACCAACCTGCAATGGAATGGTAATAACTCCACATGTTTCTTGTGTTTCATCATTAAAATATTTTATGATCATATCAGTTCTTTTCATTTCATCACTTCTAAACCCAAATATTTGGTAGAAGTCAAAAGTTCAAATATTTAAAGATGAACCATTATCAATCAAGACTCGTTTGAATGCTACATCTCCAATTAAGGTAGTAATATATAGGGGGTTATCTTTATGTAAACAATGTTGCGGTATGTCTCTATCCTAAAAGTCAATATAATCAACTTCACGAATTATTATAGTATTGGCCATGGCTTCAGGTTGAATATCTTGTGGTACCATCATCTGACTTAATGTGAGCATTAATTCATCTCTATGTGTATGGAGAAGATATTAAAATGTCCAAAAGATAAATTCTAGATATAATATTTGATAATTGTTCATTAATATTATAAGGAGGTTTAGGTTGAACATTAGGTGAATGATTCCCTTTATTAGGAACCTTCAAAACAAATGGAGCTGATCCACCATTCTGAATTTGATCTTGTTGAGAATTTTGAGCCTGTTGTCTAGTAACAGCTCCGATGGTACCCACAAAATTATTTTGTGGATGATGAATGGGTCTTGGTCTAGCGTTTATAGCTAGCTCATTATAAAGTAATCGGTGAGACGATGGTCTAGTAGTGACTCTTCTTGGAAATGGCTCTTCTGGAACCATATAACTTGTGATAGGGTGAATAGGATCCGATTCATTATTAGAACTATTCGATTGATTTGATGTGATTTCCATATCACTCTCAGTCTCGTATTCTGTATCATTAAGATCAGGTATCTGAATATTATATGGAGGCTTGGTTGTAACCATGGATAAAGTTGTGTCAAATATTTCCAGATCATGAACATGTAAATGTCCACTAATAGTTCCTACATATCAGGCAGGAGGAGGGACATTATGATTTTCAACTTGATTAGCCACCTCCTTACCATGTTTTGGTAAGGGATGTTGAAATATGTCCAATGACTGATTGGCATTCTGATTCTAGTTTTGTGGGATGTTCTTTTAAAAATTATTAGGAGGATTTTGCTTAGGTTGAAAGGCTTGCACCTCCATCTCATTGTTATCAATCAAGTCCTGTATTTTATGTTTTAGTCTTTTACAATATTTGGTAGTGTGTCCAGGTCCTCTATGGAAGTCACAGTGTAAATATGCTCTGTATCCGGGTATAGTTGGATCAGGTTCCTGAATATTTGGTAATTGAATCAAACCTCATTCTAATAATTGTGGTAGAATAGTTGATAAATATTGATTTAACCTAGTAAATTCTCGAGGAGGTTTATCAAGAAGTTTCAGTACAAACTTCTTCGCTGTCTTCGCAACATTAACATTAGCAATATTTTTGCTATCAGTGACTCCATCACCCATAACTTGTTTATTCTTATATTGATTTTTGGATGGTTTCTCATCGTCTCTCTTTTTAAGCTGGCCTCTCCTAATGAGAGAATATTCCACTCTTCGGGCTAAGTCTATAGCCTGATCGAAGGTGGTCAAGGTAGCAGTTGATAATTTGTAAGATAGTTGCTCTTGCAAATTATTAATAAATATGTCCAAAATATCCCTATAAGGTAACACAAAGTGCAATTTTCCTATCAATTTTCTCCACTTAGCTAGGAAATCAGCAAAGCATTCATCTTTGCCCTATTTTAAGTTATACAAATCTTTAATGGTCACATCTATTTCGATGTAGGAACTAAATTGATGAACAAAAGACTCGACAGTTTCTTCAAAATTCCTCAAGAATTAGTGGGTAATTGATAATACCACTCTAATGCCATTCCTCCCAAGATTTTTGGGAATATTTTTAGTAATAACAAGTCATCATGTGATATATCATGACATGCTATCCTAAACATATGAAGGTGCTCTATGGCATCTTCATTTCCTTTATATAAGGGAAGAACAGGCATAGGAAAATGTTTAGGATATGGCTGTGCTATGACTATAGGATCTAAAGGCTGACTACACATCTCTCGATAATTGTACGAGGGATGATAGGAATCTATATGGTCCATGCGGGAAACTAATTGTTTCACCACGGCTTCCAGATTACTAGTTTGTCCACCATATTGGTTTGGTGACACATAGGTATGGGATCTATGAATGTATGATGGTGTGACACAAGGATTGAATGTTATATTGCTATTATGCAAAGTGTTGGTTGGAAGAGTATTATGAAGGGGATTTGTAATAGTATTATGTTGTACCTTAGATTATTAGTAATTGGTGTTCAATTTTGTTTTGGGTTTTTGTTTATTTAAGGTATGTTGATCAAGAGCTTGGCAAAATAGAGCAGTAAATGATGGTTTATTTTGTGCGGGAATGACCCTAGGCTTGTTACTAGGTACTTTAGATAGTTGGGTAACCTACTGTTGTTGCATGTTCTGGATCACAACTGCCATATCCAAATTGGATGGTCCAGCTTGATCACTCTCTTGGTCAATAAAGGACAAGGGATTAGTGTGTGTTTGAAATACTTCTTCTAGAGTTGCTTGAGTTTCACTAATTCGATCCTTGTCCATATGGGCTGCTCTATTAAAAACACCAATATTAGTGTTAATGAACTTCCAGAATTGTTCCATGTTATCAAAAGTGATAGGTCCTCCCGAATCCATTTTAGGGGATGAGGATCCTTCCTCTTTAACAGTTTCTTCTTGTTCATTTCCTATAGCAATCTCTTCTTCTTGTTGGTCTAGGATTTCTTCTTCCTGAACTTGGTCCTCAAGAGGGACATTTTGGTCAGTTAATGGTCTTCCTAACCAATCTTCATCTTCTTCGGTTTGTTTTCCATTCCTAAGTCTAGGCATTGTGCTAAACTTAGGTTTTAGCAAATATATATACTTATATATATATGCGATAGGGTTGAGAGGTATATATTTTAACTATATACCTACTATAATATTTTAAAGGAAATGTTTTGTTATTATTATTTTTTGTTTTTTTGTTGTGATTTTATTATATTATTATTTTAAGAGAATAAAAATAACAAACAACATGCTAGTTATAAGAAACAATAATAGAAATAATCACTTAGTTTTCTATGAATAGTTTATGGATATCATTGATAGGGTCAAGTTCATCAAGAGTCATGAAATGCTCCTCTTCAAATTGGAAGTTGTTTTTCAAGAACTTGACAAAGTGTGCTATGGTAATATGATCTATTTCAGACCCTAACATGTAAAAATAAAGTTCATGGTAATACTCTCGATACAACACAGCTCTAGGAACTCTATTCCATCTCTTTCTATCCGTAAGAATGACTTCTTGATCTTCTATATGAGAGAAATTTATGTACTACAACTGCATTCTCAAGGTATTCCTCAAAAGTGTATAATTCAAAAGACACAAGTGATCTTTTACCGGCTAACCACCTATGGAAAGCTCTCTGAAGTTCATGGTATAAAGTCACCTTATCAGGATCCAGGATTCTATCTAGGACAAACCTCTTAATTTGCCTAAGTTATGCAGATCTAGATTTAATAATACCCAATCTCCTATCGAGTTCATACCACAAAGGTTGGGCTCTATATGTTTGAGGTACTCTAAGCATAGAAGTAATATCTATGGCTGTTAATTGATTTTCAACATTCATGGAGACTGCTTGTCTTCTATTATAGTCTACCATCTAAGTATGATATGCAAATTTAACAGTTTTCAAATGATTCTAGATGTTCTTAATAATGTGCTTTTTTTTTTGGATTGTTTTCAAAAGGTGTTTTTAGTTTCACGTCGGGTTCACCAAAATGTATCGCCCAAATTTTTTGCACCCTTAAATTCAAGCTAAAGGATCCATGCTTGGAAGGGGGATGCAAAAATTATGGAACAATACCTCGGACGGAGAGGCCCTTTGAATGTCACGCCTCTCGGGGGAGGGGTATAAAGGTGATTTTTTTACGGATGGTGGGGTTCACCAAGAAACTTTGAGTGGCAGTTTCCACGCCTAGGTTGAGAATGGGTTTGATTTGTTCATTTTATGTTCAATCATTCAGATTCCTAGGTTGGAAAAAATGAAGCTAAGTTGTTCTATATGAAGATTCTGATTTATATGAAGACAACAAACATAAATAAATCCTAATACAATTAAATGTTGAGAATATGTTAAATGGAGAAGAGTACACCTGATTTCTGATGTCTGATGAATATTTTGAAGCTTGTAGGAGTCTAGATCATCCCGGATATGACAAGATCATCTGTAATTGTATAGAATCATCCCAAATCATAGGAGATCATCCGAGATCACCTAGGATCGTCAATGAGCTGACGAATTCATCAGAAACCTGCAATCAAGAAAACAAACACCAAAAACCAAAAATACTATTGCAAGAATAATGTGAAGTGAAATAAATGAGAGTGTAGATGCTTAAATAACAAATCTAGATATCAAATTAAATGATATGCAATGTTTTGGTAACTTATTTTGAATTTTATCATGCAATTATGCTAAATGAGGTGAACTCCAAGATGCAAAACAGAAGTAAATTAATCTCATGCACCAATAAATAAAGAAATGAGGTATAAAATGCAAAATCGAGACTCTGATTGCCCCCAAGCTAAATTGTAGTCAAGATCATCTACAATTTTATGATATCATTGCTGATATTGATAGGATCGTTCAAAATTGTGGTTGAATCGTCTGCGACGATCCGAGCTATCTCCAACTAAAACACAGTGAAATCCTACAATAAAAAATTGAAAACACGAATGTGAATGATGGGAGATCAGGGAGGGATTTAGGGAAATCAGAGGATCTCGGCAATCAGGCAATCAAGGAAATTAGGGGATCAGCCAGGGGGATAAACTGGAGAAATCCCAGTTTATATAGGATTATGAGGAGGTTAGGAGGTTGGGGATCATCCCAATCTAGGAGATCCTTGATGTGGGAATCTCCAACCGTGTAGACATGCTTCTACCCAAGTTGGAGAGGTCGTTGAAACATAAGCTAATTATGAAAATTCAATTTTGGGATGAAATCATCTGGACATTCTGTCCCAGACGAATTCGTCCGATTTGGGACGATATTGTCATATCGGCGAAGATATCGTCCAACGGTAAAAAAAACTTCTAAAAATGGTGCAAAAAATGATATGAGCAATTAACAGGCAGTTTTAGGGTTAAAATTCAAATTTTTACTTTTTTACTGATGGTTTAACTGCACCAATTTTAGGGTGCTACAGTAGTTAAACCCAAAGAAATGTCTCTTTGGTGTTACCTCAGGCAAGATCTTGGGATTCATAATTTCTCAATGGGACATTGAATTCAATCTCAATAAAGTCAAATCTATTCTCAAGATGCCTCCCCCTATAAATATCATGCAGCTATGTAGCCTGCAGGGCAAAATCCAAGTGATTCATCGCTTCATCACCAAATTTTCTAAAAAATGTAAGCCATTTAACCGTATTTTGCAAAAATATATCACTTTCAAATGGGATTCTCACTACCAATAATATTTTGATGTAATTAAAACTTATCTCACTTCTCCACCAGTTCTATCTCCTCCACATCAGCAATGGTCATTCTTCCTATACATTTTTGCCATGGATTTTGCACTAATACTATTGACCTAGAAGAATCTACTCAACCAAGAGCAAGCTATGTACTACATCAATTGCATCTTGTTTAGTTATGAAACATGGTATACTTACATGGAAAAGCTATACCTGGTTGTCATCTTTGCTACACAAAAGTTATGCCATTATATGCTTAACCATACAATATTTATGATCTCTCATGATAATCCCCTACGATACATGATGAATAAAAGTTATCATAACTCTTGGAGTGCCAAAGGATCATGCTCCTTACCAAATTTGACCTTGAATTCATCTCTCAAAAATTACATTAAGGGTAAGTGATTACCAACCAACTCGTTGAGGTTCCGTTACTTGACGATAAACCACTTCTCATTCAGCTTCCTAATGATTCTATTTTTCACATTACTGAAGCTAAAGCATACGTGAAACCAAAAATATCAACTGATCTAATATTTTTATTTTATGGATCTCATTGTACACACACTAGGGGTGCCAAGATTATATTTTTTACACCTTATGGGGAACCACTCCCCTTCTCTTCTAAATTAAGTTTTCCTCGCACCAATAATAGTACCGAATATGAAGCCCTCATTCTTTGCTTAAAGCAAGTGCTTGCTCTACATATTAAACATCTTCAAATATTCAGTGACTCTCTCCTTGCCATTAATTAGGTCAAGGAACCATGGCAAATCCAATACCCTATACTTCAATAGTATAACCAAATCGCTCAACATCTACTCTCCCAACTCAATTGGTATGATATTGATGTCACCCCACGTTCTTCCAACTATTTCACCAACACCACAGCTTTTCTAGGCTCTCTTGTACCACAAAATCCACAATATGATACAATTCATGTGTCCATTCATACCTTATCTAAATCTACCATTTCACCCTCACTCCCTTCCCACAATGATGGAGTATATGTCATCCACACTGAACCACATGATCCTTGGTTCTCTCAAATTAAGGATTACATCAAGTTAGGTTTTCTCCCTTGCAATTTACCACACACTCACCGATGAGAATTTAAGCAAATTGAAATTTGCTACAAACTACTAGGGGACATACTCTACAGACGTAGCCACGATGGCATCCTTCTACATTACCTCGAACCACATGAGGCTCAATGAGTGGTTCAAGAAACCCATGATGGAAATTGCGATGACCACTTCAGTGGTATGACCATTACCAAGTGCATATTATGCATGGGATACTATTGGCCCAAAATGGAGCATGATTATTGTGATTATGTTAAATGATGTATCAAATATAAAAAATACACCAATCTCACACACTTACCTTCACAAGCATTGCAGCCTATCCAATCTATGTGGCACTTCTCATAATGGGGTTTGGATTTTATTGGACATATTACACCTACTTCATATAGCAACCACAATTTCATCATTACCACTACAGAATATTTCACAAAGTGGGTCGAAGCTATCCCACTTTTTCAAACCATATATCTAAAATTATTGTATTCATTAATGAACACATCATATTCTAGTTTGAAATCCCCTCTTGTATCATTTTTGATAATGGTACACATTTTAAAAATAAGAATGCCCATGAATTATATGCCAAATTCAATATCCAACATAGTTTATCTACCCCATACTACCCACAGGGTAATGGCCAAGCAGAAGCTACCAATAAAACCATATGTGCCATTCTTTATAAAACTGATGGAGAGTCTCATTGTGATTGGCATAATAAAATTCCATTGGTATTATGGTCTTATCGAACAAGTATTCCTACCTTGACTGGGGCAAAACCATTATCTTTGGTTTATGGTGTTGAAGCCATTATGCCCCTAGAGCTCAAAATACCTTTATTACGCATATCCTTGCAATATTTCATTGATGATGACACTGTTAATTAGGCTAGTTTTGACCAATTGACCCTCTTGGATGAACATCACATTCATACCATCAAACACTCTCACATTTACCAAGATCATCTCTGTCATGCCTCCAATAGTAAGGTACATCAATAAGAATTCTGGATCGACAACTTGGTTCTTAAAGAGAACCAACATATGACTAGCCAATCCTACCACCTTCATGACAAATTTATGCCCAGTTGGTTGGGTCCTTACATAATCACCCAAAATTTTGGTTCTAGGGCCTATATATTGGCCAATATCGAAGGTCTTGCAGAACCTAAGCCCATCAACATCATCCATCTTTGTGCATTCAATGCCTAATTATTTTAGGTATAATTCACTAGTCATTGTACATACCATCATGGTTATGTTGTATATATCATCTCGTTAGTGCACTCACTATGCATATTACACCAGACACACACTCTTTATTTTCTATTACACAAAAAAAAAACTTTTATACTTTGTTTTGATGTTGTTTATGCCTTTTGTGTTGTAGGTTCATTATCACTAGTTGCACCACCTTCACATTCGATACATAGACACACACAGGAATTTTTACAAGAGCATACATCCAGTCATATTTTCATCATGGTATACCTTCAGCCAATTCTTATGTCTATACGCTCCTAGTCATGCAAGACTTCCCTACACTCCTTCCTTCACCAAATACCTCACCATGATAAGTAGAGCCACCTAACTCTATCCATGTTCCTAGTTCATCTCTCTCTTCCCACACTGATTATGATACTCTAACCCTTCCTCCTTATCCCAACCATAGAGATTCACCCCTCTCCTCACTCCAACGATAGTAATGCCACTATTTCCCCCTTTGAATATGTGGAGGAACCTTCTACCTCCTCTTACCCTAATAAGAGGAATTCATCCCCTCCCACCTTTATCGATGAGAGAGATCTATACATACCCATTTTTTTAGCTAAAAATACTTCTTATGTCTCCTTTCATCTCAACAAGGGGAACCCACCTAGTTTCTCATACTCAGGATTATTGTTACCACTAGCCAATGGGATGTCACCCTATGACCAAGACCTTTGACAATATATTTCCTATATCATACCTTTGCGTATATACCCATCTCGGTGTCATTGCTCCCCATAGTCATCATGAGCCACACCTCTCCTCATGAAATATTTAATCTCATTTTGCAGTACTTACCTTTAGCACCCACCACCATTGCATCACCATCATCCATCTTCACCTCCTTCATCCTGTCCATATCTGTATTTATACCCATATTCACCTTTATCCATCCTAGTGGCTTTTCATTCTCCCCTCGCTCTAATACCATCTCCTCCGTCCATTGACCTCCAACACATTCTCATCTGACTTGACAACCTTGAGTTACACTTAAGACATTGTCTATGTCATTCACCCACTCATTGTTCCATTATAATTGATCCCCCATTAGCCCCTTCCATACATGTCCCTCATCCTCACACACAGAATTCACCAAATACAAGTTCGGTAGTCATCCCACTTCTATCTAACCCATATCTCATGCGATCGTTACCTCCCACACCTTACATCTAACCCATGCCTATCCTCTAAAAGCCTCTATCTCACAATTTTCACCAACTGCTTTATGTGGGACTCCTGGTTCTACCTAAATTTAAACCAAATGATCCACATCACCCAAAACCAAATGGATACAATGAACATCAATTATGTGTCTATAATCATCATCACAAGTATGATATCAACAATTATCGTATTTTTGAACATCTCGTCCACAACATGGTGGATAGAAAAAATTCATCACATTTTGAGCATTTCACCTCTCCCATTGAAAATCAGGGTATATTACCTCATCCAATTCCTCACTCCACACCATCACTTGTATCATTTTCTTACACATCCCACCACTTGCATTAGATACACAATCACACATCCTATCAAGATACTAGTCTCATTGCCACTACGACTTATCATTCATGACCTATGATTCGATACTCTCCATGTCCATAGTCTAGCCCTCTATCTTCTTCCTCTTCACCTTCTCCTTCTTCTCTCTATTCTACACCATTGTATGGTCACGCTTCGAGTGGTTACATACCTTTTTTAATTTTCCATTTCTTTCTTTATTTTGTTCTTCCTCCTCCTATGTTTCTTTTATTTCTTCCAATCTACCTCATACACTTTTGCTTTTGTCCATCACCTCTTTTACCTGTCACTCATATTGATAAGGCAAATCATACACATTCTCCCTTTACATTCACCTTTTACATCTCACATCCCCCCATGGTGGAATTATTAATAATATAATTAATTATTATATTAATATTAGGGTTAGGATAGTGCTAATAATTAAATAGTAATTATTATGTGAACCTTCATATTGAACGGACATAGGGTTAGGGTTAGGTTAGATATAAATATGTGTACGAGCCATATTGTAAGTCATAAAGGAAGAAGAATAATTTATTATTTAATATTTTAAGGAGGGAGCTCCCTATAAGTGGCCTGCGATTTAGAATTTACATTTTATTTATTAAATTTATATTAATTATTTATAAATGATTATTTAGAACCACAACCGCAAGGTTCTAACACTCTAGATCTGTAGCCATAAATGCCACATGCAGGTTGGTTTGATGGGACATTATCTTTTTCATCATTGTGTCTAATCATCTATGCTAGAGATCCATCATGATTAGATCCCTGAGATAATCCTCCATTAAAATTATTGGTGTTGATGTTTCCCTTTGGGTTACATCTATGTTGTTGCTTTAAATATGATATTTATCTCATAAGGTGTTATGTCTAGTTGTTGGGGGTGGTAAGACTAAAACTAGTGTTAGAAATATTGGGTTGTCATTGATGTCAAAGGTGCATGGTATTCAAGGCAGAAATATTCTTCAAGGGTGATACATTTATAAGGTTGGACAATATATCAATAATGTCAGAGATGGACTTGATAAATAGCAAACAACAAAAAATCATCCAAGGCAAATATATATTTCAAGAGAAGCAAGGAAAGTATATTTCAAAGTAAGGCAAATATATTATAATATTTAAATATCAAATTTAAATATTATAAAGAGAAGGACAAAAGTTTGGACAAAGGCTTGAAATATTATAAAGAGAAGGACAAAGGTTTGACATATTTAAATCAAAGGATTTAAATATATAAGAGTTTAAAAGTTAAATATTATAATATTTAAATCATATATTTAAATATTATAACCTAAAGTGTTTGAAAAATAAAATATGTCGACATATTTGGAGAAGATATAAAGTTGAAAGTAAATAATAAGAGTAGACCTCCTTGATGAAATTGAACATAATAGGAAATGTATAAATATGAAATATTATTTCACCTTTGTGATGTGCAATATAATCGGTTAATCCATCATGGTGAGTGCAAGCAATAGATAGAGAAGAGTAGTGAAAAAATTATGACAGTGAAATACAAGGATAAATATTATATTGTGCCCCTTTGGTTTCACCTGCTGGGATAGCCCAGCTAGTTTTCTAGCTTGTGTGGAGTGCTACTATGTAGGAGGCTATAGGATTGAATCTCTTCGATGTCATTTTGTTGTGGTTTTGATGTTTGAGGGAGTGCAAAGACAAGGATAAATATTATATCATGCCCCTTTGGTTTCACCTGTTGGGATAGCCCAACTAGTTGTCTAGCTTGCATGGAGCACTGTTGTGCAGGAGGTTAGAGGGTCGAATATATTCAATACCATTTTGCTAAAGAAAGTGAGATAGAGCTATAAGGAGTCAAATATTCATGCGCCCCTTTTAGGTTTCACCTATTGTGGTAGCACAACTGGTCATAAGGGCTTGTGAGGGCATTATGATTCTAGAGGAAAAGGTATCGAATCCCATCGTGACTGTGCAAGGTATTTAAAGTTGTATTTTATTAAATTTAATAAAGGGAGATATAAGGGTCATGGTGCTAGTGTATAGTTTTATTTTTGCATATAAATAAAAGGAAGATATAAGGGTTATGATGTTAGTATAAGGTTTTATTTTTGCAAAATAATAAAATGAGATATAAGGATTATGATGTTAGTATAATGTTTCATTTTTTGAAAATTAACAAAAGGATATATACGGGTTTTAGTTGTTAATAAAGCTTGATATTGTGAGTTTCAAAAATGGAGATATAAGGAGTTATTTTTAATATTTATTGTGTATGTTTTTGATAAGGGATTTTAAAGTGGTTGATTTTATATTTAATCAAGAAAGGAAAAAGAGAATTGCTAACCAGATTTTGAAGGGACAAACAAAAGGAAAATTATTTTTGTCAATACAGGTTTGGAAAGCTCATGTAAAATAAGATCATCATCATTGAGGTAAATTTAGATATTTGAGTGGTTTTTGTGTGTAAGTTTTGGAGCATAATTGAGTAATTTTTGTGAGCATATTTGAGATTAGATTAGAGCAATATTTGTGAGTATATTTGAGCAGGTTGTATGAGCAGATTTGAGCAAGAATTGTGAGTAGATTTGAGCAGGATTTATGAGCAGATTTAGAGTAAGTTTCAGTAGGATTTTGGAGCATATTTGAGAGAAGACTTAAGCATATTTTAGACCAGATTTATGAGCAAAGGGAATTGGTGTCTCTTATGGATTGGTGTCCATGAAATAGTAGATGGGATTGGTGTCTCCTATGGATTGGTGTCCATGAACCAGAGCAAAGGGGATTGGTATCTCATATGGATTGGTGTCCATGAACCAGAGTAGAGGGGATTGGTGCCTCCTATGGACTGGTGTCCATAAAACAAAGCAAAGAGGATTGGTGTATCCTATATATTTGTGTCCACAAACTAGAGCATAGGGTATTGGTGTCTCCTATGGATTGGTTTCCATGAACTAGCAGAGGAAGTTAGTGACTTTTGTGTATTGGTGTCTATAAAATTGAGAGGGGATAGGTGTCTCATGTGGATTGGTGTCCACAAGCATTGTAATAGGGGATTATTATATCTTATGGGTTGGAGCCCACAAAATTTATTGAAAAAATTTATAAGCAATATTTCTTCATGGATGTAGCCCATATTGGGTGAACCACATTAAATCTGTGTCTCTTATGTGTGTGGTGATTTTTGCATTGTTTTATTAATGCATTGATATTATTTGAAGTTATTCCTTTGGAAAGAAAAAAAAAGTTTTATCTTATACTATTCACCCCCCTCTCAGTATAAGCTTGTTTTCTTCAATTGGTATCATAGTAGGTTCCTTTGTGAAAACCTAATAGCTTGAAGGAATATCTTACAAGAACACACATGGCTCATCAGGAAGGATTTTCATAAAATTGAGCTCCATTATTTTATGGGACTAACTACGCTTTCTGGAGTGTGAGGATGTAAACTTATTTGTTGGCACATGGTTACAATATATGGAAATCTATTGTGGATGGGTTCACAACACCTACACTCCTCCCACAAATGCAAATGGTAAGAAATCATACAAAAATAATTCCAGGGCAATGAATGCAATCTTAAGTGGGTTATGTGCATCATATTTTGTGAAATTCATGCAATACACTTCAACAAAATAAACATAAGATAAGTTACAAATAATATATGAAGGAGACAACAAGGTTAAAATGGAAAAAATTCAAACCCACAAGAGGAAGTTTGAAGAATTGAATATGAAATATGAGGAAGATATTTCTAGGTACCTGCTTCATGTTGATGAGGTTGTCAACACCATTTGTGGACTTGGAGAAATTATTGAAGACTCTAATATTGTTCAAACAATTTTGAGGTCACTTACCCTGATGTTTGATGCAAAGGTTTCACCAATTGAAGAAATGAAGGATCTCAAAACTTTGAGCATGGATGAGCTACATGGACTTCTCATAGCCCATGATATGAGGACAGAAAAATATCAAACATCTAAATGAGAGGCAGCATTTAAAGCTTCAAATAAGGCAAAGAATAAAAAACTAGAAACAAGTGAAGAATCAAGTAGTGGAGAAGAAGCTAACTTTGTGTGAAGGAATAAGAAGGATCCAAGAAAACACAAAGATATGCAATCTGTGAAATGTTTTAATTGTGGTAACCTTGGTCACTATGCATATAATTGTCCACAAGATGGAAGTAGTAGTAGTGAAGAAGAAAAGGAATACAAGAAAAAGAAAGAAATAAAATTTAATCATGAAAATAAAATTAGACACAATTAAGGCAAGCATGAGAAGATATTTCAAAGACATAAGAAGAGTTTTTATGTTGAAGAAGTAAGCAATACTTCCAGTAGAAGTGATGAAAACCTCACTGATAGTGAGAAAGAAGAAATTCTTTTTGTGTCCATATAAGAGAAATAAAATGATCCTATAGTTGAATACCATGAAGAAGAGAAAGATTTAAAAAAGGAAGAGGAAGCCACAGTTGACATAAAATAGGAACATATTATTTCTCTTGAAGAGTTGAAAAGGTTAGAGATAAGATCTCAAGATTGAAGGCTCAAGTACAAGAGGATGAGAAAACAAAGGCAAAGCTTCTACAAGATCTCATTGACCTAAAAGTAAAGGTTGAAGAGGTAAGTATAATTGAAGAAGGTATGGTTGAACAGTTAAAGATAAAAGAACTAGAGTGTGAAATACTAGAACATGAAGCTGTCATTCTAAGGAAGGGACTTAAAATTTTTTATGATAAGATATATTAGTTTAGGAAAAGCTCAAAAAACTTGGATGATATTATCAAAGCACAAAGATCTCCAAAAATGAAGACTGGAATTGGTTTTAAGGAAGGTCAAGAGAAACAAAAAGGGGAGTCAAGATCAAAATAAATAGAAGCATCAAAGAAATTAATTGAAGAAGAGGTCAATACCTATGACGATATGTTGAAAAGTAGAAGCATCAATGAGGAAGAAAATAATGCACCATAAAGGAACAAGGACCATCACATAAAAAGCAAAGAAAGAAGCATACGACAAAATCCTCCAAGGCAAGATGAATATTTTTTTCAAGGTTATTGTTTTTCATGCAATCATTTTTGTCATAAATTTGTAAATTGCAAAAGAAATTTCAATTCATTTGCACCTTTCATGGACTATAACATCATTTTTTACAATTGCAACAATTTTGGGCATAGAGAAAAATGGTATAGAACAGTGTTTCCTGAACTCTCAAAGTCAAGCAAGAAGAAGGATAGTCAAAATGTTCAAAAAGGTATAAACTCAAAAGTTTGGAAAAAGAAAAAGAGCATTGTAAGTTGGAAGTAACTTTACTCCCATATCAAAATTGATCACCTCAAGAAAAGGAGGTGGTAAGGGGGTCATGTTAAGTGTCTTATTTTTATCCACAAGGAGCCCTTTGCCCTTGATGTCAAAGGGGGAGAATTCAGTAAGGGGGAGCATCTTTTCAGGGGGAGTAGATTATGAATCTAGTTGTAGTAAAAGAATTTTTTTTGTAGGGTTGCCATCAATGACAAAGGGAGAGATTGTTAGAAATATTGAGTTGTCATTGATGTCAAAGGTGTTTGGTCTTCAAGGTAGAAATATTCTTCAAGGATGATAATTTTATAAGATTGGACAATATATCAATAATGTTAGATATGGACTTGATAAATAGCAAACAACAAAAAATCATCCAAGGCAAAGATATATTTCAAGAGAAGCAAGGAAAGTATATTTCAAAGTAAGGCAAATATATTATAATATTTAAATATAAAATTTAAATATTATAAAGAGGACAAAATTTTGGACAAAGGCTTGAAATATTATAAAGAGAAGGACAAATGTTGGGACAAAGGTTTGACATATTTAAATCATAGATTTAAATATTATAACCTAAAGTGTTTGAAAAACAAAATACACTGACATATTTGGAGAAGATATAAATTTGAAAGAAAATAATAAGAGCTGACCTCCTTGAAAAAATCAAAGACAATGGAAAATATATAAATATTAGGTATTATTTAACCTTTGTGAGGTGCAATATAATCGATTAATCCATCTTGGTGAGTGTGAGTGGTAGACAGAGGAGAAAAGCAACAAGAAAATGGTGGTTGTGAAAATGGTGGTAGTGAAATATAAGGATAAATATTATATCGTGCCCCTTTGGTTTCACCTATTGGGATAGCCCAATTGGTTGTCTAGCTTGCATGGAGCGTTGTTGTGCAGGAGGTTAGAGGGTTGAATCTCTTCGACCTTGTTTTGTTGTGGTTTTTATGTTTTAGGGAGCGCAAATACAAGGATAAACATTATATCATGCCCCATTGGTTTCACCTACTAGGATAGCCCAATTGGTTGTCTATCTTGTGTGGAGCATTGCTATATAGGAGGTTAGAGGGTCAAATATCTTTGATGTCATTTTGTTCAAAATATTGAGAAAAATCTATAAGGAGTCAAATATTCGTGTGCCCCTTTTAGGTTTCACCTGTTGTGAAGAACATAAGCTTATACTGAGAGTGGGGGTGAATAGTATAAGACCACTTTTTACTTTATTTCCAAATAAATATCAATTAATGTCCTTAATTGCAATAACCAAATATAGCAGTGTGTATTAATAACTCATATAGTAGTAGTAAGCAAGAGCACAAGTCACCACACACAATTGAGACACAATATTTAACGTGGTTCCTCCAATGTGGGGTACTCTACAAGCTAATCTCCTTATAATATTTAACATAGAAATATCCAATACAATGATCTTTTTGATCTGTTCAAAGCTAGGCAATAACAAGTTCACACAGAACTTGTCCAAACTTGAATAACAAGCTCACATAGAACTTGTCCAAAGCTGAATAACAAGCTCACAAAGAACTTGTCCAAATATGAATAACAAGATCACATAGAAATTTTCCAAATATGAATAACAAGGCCACACAAAACTCATACAAAGTTGAATAACAAGCTCACACAAAAATTGTTCAAATATGAATAACAAGCTCACATAGAACTTATCCAAAACTGAATAACAAGATCACACAGAAATTTTCCAAATCTGCTCAAGCAAGCTCACCAAGAACTTGACCAAAACTGCTCCAACAAGCTCACTAATAACTTGTCCAAATCTGCTCTAGAAAGCTCACCAAGAACTTTCCCAAAACTGTCCCAAATTTATCCACAAAACTACCCATAAATCTTCCCCAAAACTATCCACAAATATTTATCAAAACTGTCCACAAATGCCTTCTCAAAGTTGTTCACAAATGCCTTATCAAAGGCTCAATCAATCATGCTCAAGTAGCACTCAAATCTCATCCACAAATCTATCAAGGCAAAGCTAAAAGATGAACTCAATAATGAATGGCAATGTACTCTTCAATGGATGAAAACAATGATTCACAATGATCTCAACTCAACTCAACTCAAATCAACTTATAAAGCATAAAGAGAATTTTTAGAGACTCAATATGTTCTAGGCTCAATCTCAACTCAAATCAACTCATAGAAGCATAAAGAGAATTGTTAGAGACTCAATATGTTCTAGGCTCAATCTCAACTCAACTCAAATCAGAATAATGGAATAGTTTGTTTCATAGGACTTGAACAATCACTTCACACATCACTTGACTAGGCTTATTCAACTCAACTCAACCCAAGTCTTATAGAACCATAAAAAGAATTTTTAGAGACTCAATATGTTCTTAAACTCAATCTCGACTAATCACCACAAGGGATAATTCTTCCTCACACAACCCTAGTCCAAGTATGTATCAACCAACTCAAATATTTCCAACAATGATCAATTACAAATCTCACATAACAATGATACTCATGTTATTTTTCTAACTCAAGTTATTTTACAACCAATGGGCTTCAACAACTATGCTTATAAAAAAAGGTTTAAACACAACTCTCAATTCAGAAAACCTTGAAGCATTCAATCAACCACTTTCGAAAAGAAAACCACAAACAATCCTTTTCCCTCTAATGATATTTCAAAAATCAACCACCATAGACAATCAATAGGATAATGTGCCCATACCTTTTATGAAGATGAATAAACCCCTTTGGAAAATCTTCCACACTCAACACACTTTGAAAAGAACAAAATAACCTTCACTTGAATCCTTTTACAAAAATAGAAATATCTCTTTATGTACACCTTATTTCTCCTTCTAAAAAAAATAATCAAATAGCCCTCGAAATAAGCTTTCCAACGATAATTAATATGATATACTTCTTAAAAGTAAAATCACCAAAAATATTTCCTTTTCACAACATGCACCACAAACCTTATCTCTCCTAGGGCAACCTTAGAAAAATAAAATATTTGGAAAAATTAAGAAGTTGCCTTTAACCTCAGCAGGATTCGATCCCCTGTCGCTGCCCTTGCACCACTTAAACTATTGCACCAACAACCACGTGAGTGAACCACTCACATAGAAACCAAGAGCACAAGACCTCCTTCTTGCTTCCTCTGAACTTGTCCTCAAAAACCATGTGCACAAAAGGTTCTCTCTTTTTACCTTGCAAAAACCAATGTCGACAGGATTTGAACTTCGGATCTGCTGGTGCTTAAACACCTTACGCATCTTCCTCTTGCTGCTAGGTCACAAGTGCCTATGGTGATAGGTAAGGAACCTCCCTTACCTTTGTTCCCTCTTCTCTTCATTGGTTTTCAAACAAATAAGACACTTCTTCTTCCTTAGGGCTTCGAACAAATTATCTTCATCGAGGACTTAGGGAAAATAAAAAGTTTAGTGGCATATTTATATATGACCACCTTTTTATTTTGACGTCAACTATGACTTAATATTATTTTCCTCCTCCTTTTTGACATCAGCAATAATAAAATATTAATTTTAAATTTATTTTTAAAATATTAAAATTTAACCTGGGTTTTAAGAAAAACCCATTTCAAATATTCCATCCATGGTTTTAAATAAACCCTTTTATTTTGCCTACCTTGGTTTTCACAAAAACCCTGTAAATAGCCATGCTTTCCATTATTTATGAAATATTTTGGCCACCAAAACTCAATGTGATACATGTGACATCAATTATCCATGTGATATCAATGACAACATAAAATTCCTTAAATTACCCAAATTTCCTACAATCTCCCCCTTTGTCATTGATGGCAACACCTCTAATGCAAATCACCATAGTCACTACAAAAACCAATTCTAAGAATCAAAGCTGCTCCCCTGACTCAATACTCTCTATGGAGGCTGCTCCCCTAACTCAATAATCTCTTTGGAGGTTGCTCCCCCTAACTCAATGCTCTCCACCTTACTCAAATCTCTACCCCTTTGACATCAATGGCAAAAGGGACACCTATGGGGCTAAAATATATGACTCTTAAGCTTAGCCCCCTCACCTCCTTCTCTCTTGAGGTGATTAATTTTGGGGTGGGAGTACTTTTACTCCCATATCACTTTGTTTATTTCCTCTATCAAATTCCTTCAATGTTTTTATGATATCCTTCTCTTGATGAATTACTTTATCTTCTTGTCTAGAATCTTTTTGACCTTCTTGCCTTGAACATGTCTGAAATTCTTACCTTGAACCTGTTTGGAATTGATTCCTACACCATTTTGCAATATGCACAAAGTTATTGCAATTGAAACACTTGATATTGTAGCATTTGGATGGTTCCCATGTCTTGAATTCATTCTTAAAATAATTTCCATATCCATTCCTTTCCTGAACCCTGTATTGTGAAGCTCTATTTTCATTACCATTAGGACTTCTGAATTGTGTATCTCTAAAACCAAAACCATGTTGCTCATTTCCTTTACACTGAAAAGCTTTATGACCAAAACTATTACATGAGAAGCAATGTCCCTGAAAACCATACCTTCTGTTGAGCAAGGTGCAGCAAACAGTATTGTCATTGTTGTCAACACAGTCAGACAAATTTATTGATGCAATGGACAAGAGTTTATTGAACAACAAGGTGCAGCCAAAGTACAATGGATAGGAGTTCAGGTGTTGAGCAAGGTGTTGCGGGAGTATTGTCATTGTTGTCAATACGATCGGTTAGATCTAATGATGCAATGGACGAGCAGTTCGAAGTCACTCGGATGTAGAGGATAAAGTTCAAAAGTTAGTCAGATCATGAGTCCTTAAATGATAGATGCACAGAAACAGAAAACATAATTCAGAATGAGAAGAAGAAGTCTTCAGAACCTGAGATGTCAAGAAGCGAAAAGGTTTTTTGTGAAAACCAAGGTAGTCAAAATAAAAAGTTTTATTTAAAACCATGGATAACATATTTGAAATGGGTTTTTCTTAAAACCCAAGTTGGCTCTTCGTTTCGTTGAAAAAGATGCCCCAGTGATGAAGATATTTAATTTTAAATATTTAGTTTAAATTTTAAAGGTTTTTTGTGAAAACCAAGGCAGTCAAAATAAAAAGTTTTATTTAAAACCATGGATAACAGATTTGAAATGGGTTTTTCTTAAAACCCAAGTTGGCTCTTCGTTTCGTTGAAAAAGATGCCCCGGTGATGAAGATATTTAATTTTAAATATTTAGTTTAAATTTTATTTTATTTAAAATTTAAATTAAAATATTAAATTAAATTAAAAGGGCCGACGTGTTACTATTTCACGGCAATAAGCTACAGGAAAGTGACGAAGGTGGAAGAAGAGTTTGAGGCCGACAAAGTTAAATTCGGGCCGACGGATTTTAGGGTTTGGCAGCTGACAAATTCTAGGGTTTCTCAATCGACGTTCTTTTAGGGTTTGTTCCTAAAATTTCTTCTATAAAAGCAAGGGTACTTCGAGTTTGAAAAATGGGGTGTTAAGATAAAGTGTGAATGCGAGCATAGTGTTTGTGAAAGTGAAGTTTGTGTTGAGCAGAGAGCAGAATGTGAAACGACACAGAGTGTGCAGAGAAGCAGAGTGTGCAGAGAAGCACGAAGGGCAAAGTTGATTACAAAGTCTGGCTATAGCAGTGCAGCAGACTGTGTGAAGTGATTGCGCAAGAGAGAGCAGAGTGCACAGAGATTGCAAAGGTGATGTAGACCAGTTAGAGTCTTGCAATAACAAAGGTATATGTCAAACATTTTTATTCAAAATTGAAGTCCAGTTGGTGTTGGCAAATTAGGGGTTGGTGCTCCATTCTGTTGGTGCGAGATAAATAAGGGGTTGGTGCTCCTTCCAGTTGGTGCTGGTAAACAAATTGTAAAGTTGGTGCTTTGCAAGAGGCTGGATTTGGATAGGAGTCCAAGCAGCCATTCTTTTTGAGGAGTAGCCATTTTGGTGAACCTCGTTAAAAATTTGTGTTGTGTGATGTTCTCTTGCGGTACTTATTATATCTATTTATAAGTTTTATCTGCTACGATTTTTAGAGCTATTTATTTATCTTTTGGAATGCTACACTGATTCACCCCCCCTCTCAGTGCCATACTAAGTACAACAATTGGTATCAGAGCCAAGTTCCCAGTTCAGGCTTAATCAGTCTGGGTTGATCTTGGATTATTACACAAATGGCAAAGAAAGGCAAAAGTGGAACCATGAGACACAAGAAGAAAAGAACACACAGGGTCATGAAAGAAAATGAAGATGAATCAAACAGTGGAGAAAAGGCCAAGAGACAACTCGATCATGATGCAAGTTCTCTAGGTACAAAATATTTTATTTGCGGTCAACTCGGTCATAATGAATGTCAATGCCATGGTTCTAATAGCAGTGAAGTTGAAGATGATCCATTCAAAATTGGTAAAGAAACAGATTTAGAACAAGAATATGATGAAGAAGAAAGTGATGCAGAAGCAAATTGGGAACATAAACTAATTTCAGCTTTGGTTAAAAAGGTTGAGGATGCAGAAGATATAATCACCAGTTTGAAAGTACAGACAGAAGATTACAAGAAAATTTCTAAAAATCTCGAAATGCAGTTAACCATGAAATCAGAGTATTGCAGTAAGCTAGAAGAAGAGATAGACGGTCTAAGAATACAGACAGAAGAGATGAATAAGAAAGTTAATGTATGTAACAAACATGAAGAGGATTCTAACAAAGTAGTTAGTAATCTAAAGCTACAAGTTGAAGAGTCTAAAAGGATTGAGGAAACTCTCAGGTCGCAGATCAATGAGAAAGAGATTATTTGCCGCAAACAAGAAGAAGAGATTGTTTCATTGAAGAAACAACTAGAAGAGGCCAATACAAATCTTAAATTCGATAAGAGCACAAAATTGCCAGATAAAATGATAAGTCATCAGAAAAGCTCCACGGTTAAACATGGTCTTGGATATGAAGCTGAACAACCTTTATCTTCCAATTCTGCAGAGAAGAAGAAGTTCACTGTTGAAGGGTCCGAGCAAGAAAAGGTTAAAGCTGTATCTTCAAAAGAAAGAAAATATCAAAGGAGATTTACAGCAAAGCAGCCACAACAAAAGAGGTTCTACCACTCTCACTCTTTTCATGCTAACACTTTTAATGGCTATTGTTTCAGATGTAACCAGTATGGTCACAAGGCAACTTATTGTGGATTAAATAATAAATCAAAGAGTTATGCTAGTCGAAATACATCTGCATATCTGAGTGAACACTTTGTACAATGTTTTCAATGCAATGGTCATGGGCACATAGCAAGGTTTTGTCCAAGCACTTCTGTATCAAATCTAAGGCAAAACAGTAGATTTCATAAGATGCAAAGAACACAACACAGACAGGGAATAAATCAGGTTCATAGAAGAAAGGAAAATAATCATTCATCATGGATGCATAAGAGACAACCACACCGAGAGAGATATTCGAGTTCACACAATGATGCAAAATAGGGACGCAGGTGAAAAATCCAAGCTCGAGGTCAAGAAAGTCTGGAGAAAGAAAGAAGAGAGGAAATCGTGTCTCCTTGAACTAAAGGAGACTGCTCTTCTGCTGCACTAAGCAACTCCAGGTAACACATCCTCAAGGGGAGCATTTTGAAAAAGGTTTTATTTTATTGCTCTTATATGTTTGTTGGATTAACCTGAGGATGAAAGGCAAGCAGTAAGGAGGAGTTACACTATAGTTGTTTAAATTTATTTCAGTTCATATAGTTGTTTGTGGAAGTGCCATGAAGGCTGGAGATTAAATGGAGAGTTGCCACCATTTCTAGTATTGTTATATGTCATTGTTGTACTGTTGATGGTTCTTACTGTAACTGTTCGAAGCCATGAAATGTAACAGTTCAGATAATTTGATTAGTGGAAGAATTTTTGCTCTAGCTACGTATTTATGTTTTGATAAAAGAAGCGTGTATCTGTTCCATTCATTGATGTAAAGATTGTTAGAACTTTCATGGTGCCTTGGTGGAATTATTTAATTCTCAGACAGCTTCATTTTAACTGTTAATAAAATGCCAATCCGAGGTTAAGAAGTATAAGTCTGAGTAAAGAGATGAATGGTTGGTCGTGAAGTGTTTGACAGAATGTCTTCTCCATATTTGCACAGTTGAAAGTAAGGGGTGACCAGCGTTGACTGCAGAAAACTTAGACAAAGCTGCAAATGTAAAAACGGATCTGATTTGTGTTAAGGTACAGTATTTTATGCGTGCACAGAGTTGATAGTAATACTGCAGTGTTGGTACAAGATCTTGAACCAGAGTTGGTTGATACATTCTTGGACTAGGGTTGTGTGAGAGATGATTGGTTGAGTAAAGATAATTGAGCATAGTCAAGTGATTGATTGCATGTGGTTGTTCAAGTCCCATAAAATAAACTTTTCTTGATTTGAGTTGAGATTGAGATTTGAGAATAGAAGATATTAAGTCTCTAACAATCTTCTGTATGCTTCTATAAAGTGGATTTAATTTTAAACTATCATTCTTTGTTGAGCTTATCTTGAGTACCACTTGAGCATGTTTGATTGAGCCTTTGAAGAAGGTCTTTGGGAAATATTTTGAGGACAATGCTGGGACAAATTGCCAGAGAAGTTTTGGACAAGTTTTTAGAGAGCTTGGCAAGAGCATATTTGGGCAAGTTCCTTGGTGAGCTTGTTAAGCAGGTTCTTAGTGAGCCTATTGACTGAACATTGAAGGTGACAGAGTACAGAATACAGAATTTCAATGAATAGAAATTTTGGCATCCAACACAGCTGAAGTTAGATCAGAGTGAGGATTCTTCAAGTGAAGAAGAGGTCCACCAGTCAGTGCAGCAAAGAGACAGAGTCTTCTATAATATTACAAGGGTACTATGGAGTATGGGTTATGGTATCCTAAAGATGCAGATTGGTTGAGTGGTTAAAATTCCCAAGAAGTGACTAACTTGGGATCACATTCTCAGGGGGAGCATTTGTGTATTTGTTTTTCTTCTTGTTCATGCTTGGAATATTTGCTAATTGTAATAATTTGTGTCTAAGAATGTTGTGCATAGACTCAGGGGGAGTTTGCAGCAGCCCTTTGGTATTATTGTCAAAGGGGGAGAAGATTTACAAGAAAATTGCACATGTGTTGCCAACAATTCCAAAGGGGGAGATTGTTGAGCAAGGTGCAGCAAATAGTATTGTCATTGTTGTCAACACAGTCAGACAAATTTATTGATGCAATGGACAAGAGTTTATTGAACAACAAGGTGCAGCCAAAGTACAATGGATAGGAGTTCAGTGTTGAGCAAGGTGTTGCAGGAGTATTGTCATTGTTGTCAATACAGTCAGTTAGATCTAATGATGCAATGGACGAGCGAGTTCAGAAGTCACTCAGATGTAGAGGATAAAGTTCAAAAGTTAGTCAGATCATGAGTCCTTAAATGATAGATGCACAGAAACAGAAAACATAATTCAGAATGAGAAGAAGAAGTCTTCAGAACCTGAGATGTCAAGAAGCAGAAAGGTTTTTTGTGAAAACCAAGGTAGTCAAAATAAAAAGTTTTATTTAAAACCATGGATAACATATTTGAAATGGGTTTTTCTTAAAACCCAAGTTGGCTCTTCGTTTCGTTGAAAAAGATGCCCCAGTGATGAAGATATTTAATTTTAAATATTTAGTTTAAATTTTAAAGGTTTTTTGTGAAAACCAAGGCAGTCAAAATAAAAAGTTTTATTTAAAACCATGGATAACAGATTTGAAATGGGTTTTTCTTAAAACCCAAGTTGGCTCTTCGTTTCGTTGAAAAAGATGCCCCGATGATGAAGATATTTAATTTTAAATATTTAGTTTAAATTTTATTTTATTTAAAATTTAAATTAAAATATTAAATTAAATTAAAAGGGCCGACATGTTACTATTTCGCGGCAATAAGCTACAGGAAAGTGACGAAGGTGGAAGAAGAGTTTGAGGCCGACAAAGTTAAATCTGGGCCGACGGATTTTAGGGTTTGGTAGCTGACAAATTCTAGGGTTTCTCAACCGACGTTCTTTTAGGGTTTGTTCCTAAAATTTCTTCTATAAAAGCAAGGGTACTTCGAGTTTGAAAAATGGGGTGTTAAGATAAAGTGTGAATGCGAGCATAGTGTTTGTGAAAGTGAAGTTTGTGTTGAGAAGAGAGCAGAATGTGAAACGACACAGAGTGTGCAGAGAAGCACGAAGGGCAAAGTTGATTACAAAGTCTGGCTATAGCAAGGTAAGCAGATGGTGTGAAGTGATTACGCAAGAGAGAGCAGAGTGCACAGAGATTGCAAAGGTGATGTAGACCAGTTAGAGTCTTGCAATAACAAAGGTATATGTCAAACATTTTTATTCAAAATTGAAGTCCAGTTGGTGCTGGCAAATTAGGGGTTGGTGCTCCTTTCTGTTGGTGCAGATAAATAAGGGGTTGGTGCTCCTTCCAGTTGGTGCTGGTAAACAAATTGTAAAGTTGGTGCTTTGCAAGAGGCTGGATTTGGATAGGAGTCCAAGCAGCCATTCTTTTTGAGGAGTAGCCATTTTGGTGAACCTCGTTAAAAATTTGTGTTGTGTGATGTTCTCTTGCGGTACTTATTATATCTGTTTATAAGTTTTATCTGCTGTAATTTTTAGAGCTGTTTATTTATCTTTTGGAATGCTACACTGATTCACCCCCCCTCTCAGTGCCATACTAAGTACAACACCTTCTTCCTTTGAAGTTTCTTCTAGCAAAATCAAACTTCTTTGATCCATAGACCCTACAATGTATAGCCCTGTGTCCAAATCCATTACAAGAAAAACAATGTCCTTGAAAAGCCCCTTGTTCATGCCCTGGTTCTTCATACCTTTCTTGACCATTATCCTTTTT
Organism: Wollemia nobilis; assembly: GCA_028583015.1. Classification (NCBI taxonomy): domain Eukaryota; kingdom Viridiplantae; phylum Streptophyta; class Pinopsida; order Araucariales; family Araucariaceae; genus Wollemia; species Wollemia nobilis. Next base: position 10,876,147 of record JAQPPZ010002979.1, read on the forward strand.
ATCAATTTCAAATTGTGCATTTCATTCTTGAACCTTCTTTGTAGTATCTAAAACTTCTTCCTTAGTTTCTTCCTTGATTTTATCTTCAATAATTTTATTTCCTTTTGAAATTGATTCACCTATCTCAAAACAAGAACCAAACTAAATATTTGGAGCCATAGGAACTTTGGAACTTTCCTAAAAAATATTAGGTGCTTCCTTGCTTTCATACTTTAAAACTTCCTTTCCTTTTGAGTGTGATTCCCCAAACCTGAAACATGAGACCTTTGGTGCTTTGGAATCTTCCTCTTCTTTCTCTTCATTTGTGTCAAGTAGCAAATTGGCATCCATCTCTATAGCCTCTGAAATACATGTTTCCTTCTTAGTGAAAATATCTTGACCTTTTGAGTCATGTGATGGATCAAACTTCTCACGTATGGAACATATCAATTCTTTTAGATTTTCCTTAACCTCTTGTAGTTGCTCATGGATAACATTGAAGTCTTCCTTTAGATCAACTAAGATATTATCCTCTTGTTTAAATTCTTCTATTTGGAGTGAATGTTCTTCTACTTCTCTTATCCCATAGAAAAACCCTTCTTCATATTCACTGTCACTAAGATCATTATAATATTCTATAGCAAACAAACTCTCAAGATTTCTTTGACCATGTTTGTTTCCTTGATGTGTCATATCATCTTCACTATCACTAAAACCATTGCAATATCCTGATCTGTGATCTCTTTGACCACACACAAAGCATTGTTCTCTTTCACCTTCTATTCCTAGAAATAAATGTTCTTCCTTTTCATCATCTGATTTGTCTCTATCACTATGATCTGAGCTATCACTTAATTCTACAATGTCGTAAGATTTCTTTAACTTGCAAAAAAATTTCTTCTTCTCATACATGTTTTGCTTGAATTTTTCATCTTTGTCATGCTTATGCTTTCCATCTTCTTTTCTTCTATGACCCTATTTTTCATCATCACTGTTTTCTTCATGTGGATACTTGTATGCATAGTGACCAAGATCACCACACTTGTAGCATTTGACTTTACTTATATCCCTAAAATTCCTTGAGTCCTTATTCCTTTTGATGAAGTTAGCTTCCTCATAATTATTTGGAACTCTAATTTTTTCTAAAACTTTCTCTTTCTCTTTTTTTGAAGCCTTGAATGCAATCTCTTTTATTAAAACTTGATGCTTACTTACCCTCATCTCATAAGCTATGAGAGTACCTTGCAATTATTCCATTGTTAGCTTGTTGATATCCATTGTCTCTTCTATTGCTAAAACCTTAGAATCATATTTCATGGGAAGTGATCTCAAAAACTTTTGAGTAACTTTTGATTCTTTCATATCAAAACCTAGGCCTCTTATGGTGTTAGTTATTTCATAAACTCGAAGTAAAAACTTTACAATATCTTCAGAATCTTCTATTTTCAATTTCTCAAATGTTTTTCTATGAGTTTGTAGTTTTGCCAACTTTACCTTGGAATCTCCTTCATAATTATTCCACAACTTGGTCCACATTTCATTAGCTGAAGTACATACCATCACTTTTACAAAATCTATCTCATGAAGCCCACTCAAAATACAATTCATTACTCTTGCATTGATCTCAACCAATTTCTTGATAGTATTATCTTCCTCGGGATCACCTTCAACCCTATACTCTTTTTCAACCATTTGCCATACCTCATATCCTTGTGATATCAAGTAGTTCTTCATTCTCATGCTCCAAAAATCATAATTTTTACCATCAAAAAATGGATCCTTATTTGTAGATGATCCATTCTATGAAGCCATCTATGTTCTTATAGAATCTTCCCTCAAGTTGTTAGCCTTTTTGAAGGAACCTTCCATGATACCAATTGAAGAACACAAGCTTATACTGAGAGGGAGGGTGAACAGTATAAGACCACTTTTTACTTTCTTTCCAAATCAATATCAATTAATGTCCTTAATTGCAATAACCAAATATAGCAGTGTGCATTAATAACTCAGATAGCAGTAGTAAGCAAGAGCACAAGTCACCACACACAATTGAGACACAAGATTTAACGTGGTTCCCCCAATGTGGGGTACTCCACAAGCTGATCTCCTTATAATATTTCACACAGAAATATCCAATACAATGATTTCTTTGATCTTCTCAAAGCTAGGCAATAACAAGTTCACACAGAACTTGTCCAAATATGAATAACAAGCTCACACAGAACTTGTCCAAAGCTGAATAACAAGCTCACACATAACTTGTCCAAAGCTAAATAACAATATCACATAGAACTTGTCCAAATTTGAATAACAAGCTCACACATAACTCGTCCAAAACTGAATAACAAGCTCACACATAACTTGTCCAAATATGCTCTAGCAAGCTCACCAAGAACTTGCCCAAAACTGCTCCAACAAGCTCACTAAGAACTTGTCCAAATATGCTCTAGCAAGCTCACCAAGAACTTGCCCAAAACTGCTCCAACAAGCTCACTAAGAACTTTTCCAAATCTACTCTAGCAAGCTCACCAAGAACTTGCCCAAAACTATCCCAAATCTGTCCACAAATCTGCCCCAAAACTGTCCACAAATATTTCTCAAAACTATCCACAAATGCTTTCTCAAAACTGTCCACAAATGCCTTCTCAAAGGCTCAATCAATCATGCTCAAGTAGCACTCAAATATCATCCACAAATCTATCAAGGCAAAGCTCAAATATGAACTCAATAATGAATGGCAATGTACTCTTCAATGGATGACAACAATGATCCACAATGATCTCAACTCAACTCAACTCAAATCAACTCATAGAAGCATAAAGAGAATTTTTAGAGACTCAATATGTTCTAGGCTCAATCTCAACTCAACTCAACTCAACTCATAGAAGCATAAAGAGAATTTTTAGAGACTCAATATGTTCTAGGCTCAATCTCAACTCAACTCAAATCAGAATAATGGAATAGTTTGTTTCATAGGACTTGAACAATCACTTCACACATCACTTGACTAGGCTTATTCAACTCAACTCAACCCAAGTCTTATAGAACCATAAAGAGAATTGTTAGAGACTCAATATGTTCTAAACTCAATCTCAACTAATCACCACAAGGGACAATTCTTCCTCACACAACCCTAGTCCAAGTATGTATCAACCAACTCAAATGTTTCCAACAATGCTCAATTACAAATCTCACATAACAATGATACTCATGTTCTTTTTCTAACTCAAGTTCTTTCACAACCAATGGGCTTCAAAAACTATGCTTATAAAACAAGGTTTAAACACAACTCTCAATTCAGAAAACCTTGAAGCATTCAATCAACCACTTTCGAAAAGGAAACCACAAACAATCCTTTTCCCTCCAATGATATTTCAGAAATCAACCACCATAGAAAATCAATAGGAGAATGTGCCCATACCTTTTATGAATATGAAGAAACCCCTTTGGAAAATCTGCCACACTCAACACACTTTGAAAAGAACAAAACAACCTTCACTTGAACCCTTTTACAAAAATAGAAATATCTCTTTATGTACACCTTATTTCTCCTTCTAAACAAAATAATCAAATAGCCCTCGAAATAAGCTTTCCAATGATATATAATATGATATACTTCTAAAAGGAAAATCACCAGAAATATTTCCTTTTCACAACATGCACCACAAACCTTATCTCTCCTAGGGCAACCTTAGAAAAATAAAATATTTGGAAAAATTAATAACTTGCCTTTAACCTCAGCGGGATTCGATCCCCTGTCGCTGCCCTTGCACCACTCAAACCGTGGCACCAAAAACCACGTGAGCCAACCACTCACATAGAAACCAAGAGCGCAAGACCTCCTTCTTGCTTCCTTCGAACTTGCCCTCAAAAACCATGTGCGCAAAAGGTTCTCCCTTTTTACCTTGCAAAAACTAGTGCCGACGGGATTCAAACTTCGGATCTGCTGGTGCTTAAACACCTTACGCACCTTCCTCTTGCTGCTAGGCCACAAGCACCTATGGTGATAGGTAAGGAACCTCCCTTACCTTTGTTCCCTCTTCTCTTCGCTGGTTTTCGAACGAATACGACACTTCTGCTCCCTTAGCGCTTCGAACGGATTATCTTCATCGAGGACTTAGGGAAAATAAAAAGTTTAGTGGCATATTTATATATGCCCACATTTTTATTTTGACGTCGGCTATGACTTAATATTATTTGCCTCCTCCTTTTTGACATCGGCAATAATAAAATATTAATTTTAATTTTAATTTTAAATTTAAATTTTAAATGATTAAAATTTAAACTTAAATATTTAAAATTAATTATCTCCTTCACCGGGGCACCTTTTTCGACGAAACGAAAAGCCAACCTGGGTTTTAAGAAAAACCCATTTCAAATCTGCCATCCATGGTTTTAAATAAAACCTTTTATTTTTCTTGCCTTGGTTTTCACAAAAACCCTGTAAATAGCCATGCTTTCCAAAATATCATAAATGCTTATTTATGAAATATTTTGGCCACCAAAACTCAATGTGATCCATGTGACATCAATGACAACATAAAATGCCTCAAATTACCTCAAATTTCCAACATGCTATGGTAGCACAACTGGTCACGAGAACTTGTGAGGGTACTGTGCTTCTAGAGGATAGGGGATCAAATCCCGTCGTGGCTGTGTAAGTTATTTAAAGTTTTATTTTATTAAACTTAATAAAGGGAGATATAAGGATTATAGTGCTAGTGTAGAGTTTTATTTTAGCATATTAATAAAAGGGAGATATAAGGGTTATGATGTTAGTATAAGGTTTTATTTTTGCAAAATAATAAAGGGAGATATAAGGGTTATGATGTTAGTATAAGGTTTTATTTTTGCAAAATAATAAAAGGAGATATAAGAGTTATGATGTTAGTATAAGGTTTCATTTTTTGAAATTTAATAAAATATATATGGGTTTTAGTTGTTAATAAATCTTGACATTGTGAGTTTAAAAATGGGAGATCTAAGGAGTTATTTTTAAGCTTTATTGTGTATGTTTTTGATAAGAGATTTTAAAGTGGTTGATTTGATATTTAATCAAGAAAGGAAAAAGAGAATTGCTAACCAGATTTTGAAGGGACAAAGAAAATTATTTTTTTCAAGAAAGGTTTGCAAATCTCATGCAAAAGAAGATCATCATTATTGAGGTATATTTAGAGGTTTGAGCAGGTTTTGTGAGCAATTTTTGGAGCAGGTTTGAGCAGGTTTTGGAGTAGAATTGAGCAGGTTTTGTGAGCAAATTTGAGAGTAGATTTGAGCAGGATTTGTGAGTAGATTTGAGCAGGTTGTATGAGAAAATTTGAGTAGGATTTGTGAACATATTTGAGGAGGATTTATGAGCAGTTTTGGAGCAGGTTTGAGCAGGATTTTGGATTAGATTTGAGATAAGACAAGCAAATTTTGTGCTAAATTTATGAGCAGAGGGGATTGGCATCTACTGTGGATTGGTGTCCATGAACCAGTAGAGGGGATTGGTATTTCTTGTGGATTGGTGTCCATAAACCAGAGTAAAGGGTATTGGTGTCTCCTATGGATTGGTGTTCATGAACCAGAGCAGATGGGATTGGTGTTTTCTATGGATTGATATCCATGAAATAGAGTAGAGGGGATTGGTTTCTTGTGTGGATTTATGTCCACAAACCAAAGCAAAGGGTATTGGTTTCTCATGTGGATTGGTATCCATGAACTAGTAGAGGTGATTGGTGTCTCCTATGGATTGGTGTCCATGAAATTGAGAGGGGATAGGCATATCTTATGTGTAGGTTCCCATGAACTTGTGAGAGGGAATAGGTGTCTCCTATGGATTGGTGTCCACGAACATTGTAATAGGGGATTGGTATCTCGTATAAGTTGGAGCCCATGAAATTTATTAAATAAATTTATAAGTATTTCTTCATGGATGTAGCCCATATTGTGTGAACCATGTTAAATATGTGTCTCTTATATGTGTGATGATTTGTGCACTGTTTTATTAATGCATTGATATTATTTGAAGTTATTGCTTTGGAAAGAAAATAAAAAAGTCTTATCTTATACTGTTCACCCCCCCTTTCAGTATAAGCTTGTGTTCTTCAACTAGATCATCATCCCTCCCCTTGCATCTGGTCACTTTGGAATGGTGTGGTTACCTGATAATGGATAATGTTTTTCTCCCTTTGCATATCAACTAGTTCCTTTGGTGAAGTCCTTCTATGTGAATCCTTTGATATTTTGGTTTCTACCTCTTTGCATTTCTTCTAGTCCATAGGGATGCCCTTTATCATTAACCCATCTATTGCTTTATTTTTAGTGTTCCAATGGTGACCAAGACCATTGTATTATTCACTCTAGCAAATGTGTTTGAGGAACCCTTCCCTTTAAGTCTTTCCTCTTCTACTTATAGATACTCCTCTACCATGGATCTCTGGAGGAATTGTCATAGGGGCCAACAAGCTTGAGGATTTTGTATAGGTTTCACAACATAAAATATTTAATATTCTTTGGCTTCTAAAACCACCCAAGTGTTAAGCTTCTCTTGAGGGAGGAATAGGAGCTTTCCTTACCACTTTACTATCGAACATCTTGAGTCTCCCTCTTTATTCCATATCTAATGGGTCCTATTCCTCTGGTTCGCTAACTAGTGATGAATTATAACTGTATTAGGGAGCTATGAACACAACTAGACATGAAGGAGAATTGAGTAGGTTTTATGAGCAGATTTGAGAAGGATTTGTGAGTATATTTGAGTAGGTTGTATGAGCAAATTTGAGCAGGTTTGGAGTAGGTTTGAGTAGGATTTTGGATTAGATTTAAGAGAAGACTTAAGCAAATTTTGGGATAAATTTGTGAGTAGAGGGGATTCGTATCTACTATGGATTGGTGTCCATGAACCAATAGAGAGGATTGATATTTCTTGTGGATTGGTATCCATAAACCAGAGTAAATGGGATTGGTGTCTCTTGTGGATTGGTGTTCATGAACCAGAGTAGAGGGGATTGGTGTCTTTTGTGTATTGGTATCCATGAAATAGAGCATAGGGGATTGGTTTCTCATGTGGATTGGTGTCCACGAACCAAAGTAGAGGGGATTAGTTTCTCATGTGGATTGGTATCCATGAACCAGTATAGGTGATTGGTGTCTCCTATGGATTGGTGTTCATGAACTTGAGAGGGGATAGGTGTCTCTTATGGGTAGTTTCCCATGAACTTGTGAGAGGGAATAGGTGTCTCATGTGGATTGGTGTCCACGAACATTGTAATAGGGGATTGGTATATCCTATGGGTTGGAGCCCATGAAATTTATTGAATAAATTTATAAGTAATATTTCTTTGTGGATGTAGCCCATATTGGGTGAACCACGTTAAATATTTGTCTCTTATATATGTGGTGATTTGTGCATTGATATTATTTGAAGTTATTGCTTTGGAAAGAAAAGTAAATTTTTTTATCTTATACTATTCACCCCTCCTTTCAGTATAAGCTTTTTTTCTTCAACTATATCATCATCTCTCCCCTTGCATTTGGTCACTTTGGGATGGTGTGGTTACCTGCTAATGGATAATGTTTTTCTCCATTTACATCTCAACTAGTTCCTTTGGTGAAGTCCTTCTCTATGCACCCTTTGAGATTTTGGTTTTTACCTATTTGCATTTCTTCTAGTCCACAGGGATGCCCTTTATCATTAACCCATCTATTGCTTTATTTTTAGTGTTCCAATGGTAACCAATACCATTGTATTATTCACTCTAGAAATTTTTTTTGAGGAACTCTTCCCTTTTAGTCTTTCCTCTTCTACTTATAGATACTCCTCTACCATGGATCTTTTGTGGAACTATCATAGGGGCCAACAAGCTTGAGGAGTTTGTAGAGATTTCACAACATGAAATCTTCAATATGCTTTGGCTTCTAAAACTACCCAAGTGTTAAGCTTCTCTTGAGGGAGGAATAGGAGATTTCCTTACCGCTTTACTATCAAATATATTGAGTCTCTCTCTTTCTTCCATGTCTAACGGGTCCTATTCCTCTGGTTTGCTAACTAATTATGAATTATAACTGCATTAGGGAGCTATGAACACAATTAGACATGGAAGAGAATTATGCATGTGACCTTCACTTTTGAGGAGGAAAAGAGTCTACATGCATTGGATGGGGAAAACTCTTGCCAAGAGTGGACCTCCTTTAGCTATCACTAGAAGAGCTATGGGAATCTATCTCATGGAAGAACCTACCTTAGCTACCACCAAAAGGGATTATGAAACATGATTATTTTGGTCTATTTGGTCAACTTGGATTTGTGGTATGTGGTGATTCAAACTTAGAATTAGTTTGTGATAGAGGCTCTTCCTTGGTACTATTTTCAATGATCTTCTGGTTTTGGCTACTCTATATGTTGTAGGGGACTCAGAATCCATGTTGTCTCTTCCCATTGGCTTTGAATGGAACTTTGTGTATGACAAATAAATACACCCTTTCATGAAATGAAATGCAATATGATGTGATATTATTAAGCACTTTTGAGTTACATAAAAACCCTCTTGGGGTTATTACAAATGGAGTCTCCAAGGTGGAGAACTCTCCTTTTTGGCAAATAATGATTTAGGGTATCTTCAAGAGTCTTCCTTCAGTCACACAACCATTTTTATGGGAGGTTTTTGAAGCCTAGTTGTTTGCCCTCCTAAAACTTTGTGCTAGTATAAAAACATGTACACAAGTCTACAAGAAATAAGTAAAAAGTATCTGTTGGGCCTTTTTATATGAGGCCACTTGTTCATAAAATATTATTTACAAAAATTTACTAAAATATTAAAAAAACCTCACAAAAATAATGTAAATTATTATAAAGGTATGTAAACCATTACAAAAGCATGAAATAGAAGTTGTTTTACCCATTTTACTTGTTCAATGTTAATTCTATAACTCTATCTATCTAATTTCAGTGTCTCTGTGTAACCATCTAAGATGGTTGGATCTATTTGACCATCCTATAGAATTGGCTCTAGATGGTTGAAAGGGCTACAAAATTTTATTAAGATCTTTCTAGGGTCATCTTGAGTCTATGATCAAAATATAGTGCAATCTAGTTTCTTGGGATGAGCATAGTTTCTAAATGAAGATGTGTAAACCCTTAAAGAAGACTATAATGTTGTAGTGGGCTTGAGCTCTTCAATGGGGTGGTCACATCACAAGCTCAAGAAATCACAAGAGGTCACAATGGAGGTTGATAAAATTTTGGTAGATTTTTGTTAAGTTTTTTTTGTGCTCATGCAAATAGAGAGAAATGACGGGGTATTATAGGATTTTGAGTAAGGTATGGGAGTGAGGTGGAAGGGATGTGAGAACCATGTGGCATGTGGGTAACCCAAGGAAAATATGAGGCTACATGGAGTAATGTGCACCCTCCACATTTATTAGCTTTGGGTGGGGTGAATCCTCACCCACCCAAATATCATAAAGTGGCCTAGGGGTATGTGAGGGGTGCATGGGGACAAGTGTGCATTGGGTGATGTGGGTATAATTTAAAATTACTAAAATTCAAGGGTGGAATATGGAGTGTACAAGTGGCTTAATGAGGGAGGTTGAATTTGGGGTTAAAGGAAAATTTTAATTCATCCATTTTAGAGGGAAAAGGGTGAGGGGACCAAGCCAATTAAATGGAAGAAATTTAGGTGAGGATTTGTAAAGGGACTAGACTTCCTAGGGATTTCTTCAGTATTTTCAAATTAATGGTGCAACCTCTTAGGGATTTGAAAAAGGGTTAAGAGGTATGGTTAGGGTATGGTTAGGGGTTTAATGAAGGGTTTGGGTGAATATTAGAATTTGTGAGGATTTATTTAGGAATTTAAAATTCAATGTGCACTCCTCTTGGGATTTAGTCATGTATTATGATATGATTAGGGCTTAAGTGGGGGCTTAATGGAGGGTTAGGTTTGTAAAATGAAGGTTATAAAAAATTTGAGGTGTATTAGAAAATTATGAAGGCTAACAATGGATTAGAAGAATTAACTAGAGTAGGGGGAAATTAGAGGATGATCAGGAAGGATAAAGAATTGGGAAAAATTAATGGAATTAATGAGAAATTATGGGAGGTTAAGAATATTTGAAAAGAATTTGGAGGAATTTGGATAAATTTGATGAATTTAGGTAAATTAATGATGGCTTTAGGTGGATTCGGTGAATTAGTAGTGGTTTTGGGATGAATTTAGGGTTTTGGAGGATTTTGAGGATTTTTGGAGTGGTTTTGTGACAATTTGATGGTTTTGATGAATTGATGGGGATTGGCTTGGGTAGTGATAAAATTGGCTAATTTTGAGTGTCTAAAAATGCCCCTTTTTGTACCGTGTTATGTAAAAATACAATGTAATGCAAAAATAAAATGATAACTAGTCCATTATATGAAAATATTTTTCTTGTTACCCCAACAAAAGGGAAGTAAAAATGCATAAGTGTGGTTTTTTTCTAAATTTTGTAGGTTTTGGTCTAACCCCTCAAATGATGAGTGGGTGGAAGCTGAAAGCAATAACCATGAGCTAATTGATAAAATATGGATGTAAAAATAGGCTAATGATGGTATGTGGGATGAAAATGATGAAATTGAAGGTGTAAATGATGAATTTGGGTGGCTAGTTTCAAAAACTTGGAAGAAAATAGTCTGGAAAGTCTTGCCCAACCATCTTGACTAGATTTTTGATCACTTCATATGGTTGAAAGGCCTTCCCAACCACTTTGAGTGGTTGGCTAGTGCCTTTGTTATTGGCTCAAGCAGTTGGAAACTTGCTAGGGTAGTTACCAGCACTTGGATTATAAATAGAGCGTTTGGAGCCCATTTTGCAAATGCATGTGATGGGTGAGAAGAGGATTGGAAGCGGTTGGAGAACTAGATGGTAGAAGACAACACGATGGTAGGTGAAGTAGGGCATGCATCAATGATAAGTAGTGTGTGGATCCATTTTAGGTAGTTTTTTTTTTTTTTTCTATAGTGTTAGGTTATTGTGGGTGGGGAACTGTGTGATTGTGATTGTCTTTGCTTCTTCTTTTTTTCTTTTCTTTTTTATTTTTATTTTTTGAAAATTTGGAGTGCAAAAATGATGGATGATGGGTATGGGTAGGGAAATTTTTGAAATGTTGTAAATTTTTGAAAATTGATGGATGGAAGGTGAAGTTTTTTTTGAAGTTAAATGGTATGGGGACTAATGATAGTATGATATGGATTGCAGTTGAGATGGTTGCAACTATGATACAAGTTTTACAAGGTGTTTCTGAGTGCACAGGTAAAATTGACGAAAGATGATTAGAAGTGGTTGAGGTTGATAGGCCTAGAGGGTTTGACATAGATAGATTTTGTGTATGTATATTGTGGGTACATGTCTTCCCTCACAAAGTTATGGTATTTAGACTATGGGAAATTCCACCTACCAACAAGGGAGGTGATGGTCACACTCAATGATGTGTACCATATTTTTTGATTGCTAGTAGAGGGCCTTCCTATCCATGTGGTAGAGGATAAGAAATATATAATGTCTCAGGTGTGCAAATATACATGGGAGTAAATGGATGTTGGGCATAGTAGAATACCTTATCATGAGTAGTATCATGAAGCTACCTTGATGGAGTGGCATGTAGTGCTGATGTTTTTTTAATATCATAGTGCTAGACTACTCAAGTGCATGGTTCCCATGGGACCTATTGGTCTTAGTTGTAAAATTTATTGATACATCAACTTTGTATGCATGGGCTCTCACTTTACTCATATAGACATACAATAAGCTTTACAAGGTGCATTGGCATAAGAGGATGAGCTTGTGCTATAGTATGTTATTACAATTATAGGTATGGGAGCAATCTAGGATACTACAACCAATAGGACTACCATGTGCAATGGATAGGAAGGTGATGGAAGAGCGATCGTATGTGCTATAATGATAGAGTGAAAATGAGGGATCATAGAGTCAACAACATTGAACAAATAAGGAGTACTATCAAAGAGGGTGGGCCAATATGAGGCCTAAGGATATGATATGAAATCCATGGATGAGAGGACAAACCTAGTGAGAGGACACAATCCAATTGGGTCAGGTGTGAGGGGTATTTTGGATGATAGAGCATCATGGCATAGAGAACAAGTTTATCTAGTTCTCGCAAGTCTAGTGATAGCTTGGCTTGAGGTAGGGGGTACCAAATCCACATATAATCTATAGAAGGTGAGGTGATTAGATGACCCTAGCATGTCCAAGGATAGAGACCATGGGAGAGGAGAGAGATGAGTTGGTTGGTATCATTGATGAGGAACCACCTCAGATTATGGCACTTGGTGGGTGATATAGTGGTGGGAGCCTAAGAGGGTGATCAAGGAGGCAAGTGAGGATGTAGTTTGGGGGTGAGCTAGAGGAGGTAGAGGAAGTGAAGGAGCCACTATAATTATGGTTACACCCATGGATGGATATGGAGGTGATATCCTCAAGAGGGATGTAGAAGGATGCACAAGATATGAAAGAGGATGTGGCCTTTTATTATGATAAGTTCATGGAGGCAGTAGATGAGGGAAGTGATAGGAGTGAAATAAAGAGGAAGAAGGAGGATGCACAGGATATGGAGGATGAGGTAGGGATTCTTAGGGTGGAGCAAGATATCCTATGATGGTAGCTAGAGATGGTGAAGCTAGATAGAGATAAGATAGCATGGGTATTAGAGGAGCTATAGGTAGAGAGGATGGTACCAGCAATAGAGTGGGAGGGACTACAATAGTAGCTAGATGCATAAAAGGCTAAGTTGGTAGTGGTATAGGATGTAGATGAGGTCTACTTATGATGAGAGAGGGTTTACATTGAATTTTTGGAAGACACATTGATGTGGCATGGCATACCTAACCATTGAGATCATAAATGTCATAGTTGAGGTGCAAGAGTGGAGCATCGAGTGCACCATCAATGTAATAATCTATGTTATAGTTTTGAAAACCATTAGCTTCATAATCCTCAAGGGTTGGGTCCTCTCAAGGGGTAAGTGATGAGGATAATAAAGTGATAACTATCAAGATCATGGATCGACATGATATGGGAGTACATATACCAATGGTGGTCAACAATATTGGTTTATTTTATGATGTACTTGGCTACAATTTTGTATATGTATGATGATGATAGGCCTAAGGGCCATATGCATGTAGCCTATAAGCAACGGACTAAGATTTATAATTATTTTTGATGATGATAATGATAATATATATATATATATATATATATATATATATATATATATATATATATATATATATATATATATATATATATATATATATGATGGTGCATTTCATGTGTGATGGTGTGATTAATTATAATGGATGAATGCATTAGATGATTTTAGTAGTGATAGATAGATGGATGATAATGCATGTGATGGATATGGTAGCATAGATATATATACATATGCAAGTTTGATTATTGTTTGAGAAGGGTTTAGATGCGTCTTGCTATTGATGATTTTAAATTGATTAATCAAGGGCATCAACATAATCATAATGACATAACTATGAAATAGGTGGTAGACAATGTGACACAAAGTATGCATGGGATGAGTGGAATGTAGAAGCAAAAGGGGAATGACTTGTCCCTTTGCATGTCCTAATAAGGAAGAACAAAAAAGTGCTTTTAGGAAACTCAAACACCCTAGTGACATTCATCAAACTTATCTACTAATAAGTAAGGTTCTTGAAGATACTAAGACTATTCGAGTGAGTCAAGTCTCAAGGACTAAAGTGTGTGTAGTTATTTTCATGTCCAATTTTTAGTGAGGTTTGATTGACCATTTGTAACTTAAGCCATTGTAAGCTATCTCCTTCATGAGCAATAAGAGGTCTATACAAAAGTAGGTTGCCAATGTGACAGACGTATCACCATACAAAGGGTGTACTCCAATGTCATTCATATGTCTATAGTCCTGATGGAGATTAGCCCCATGATCTAAGGACCTAAGAATTCCAAGGATTCAAGCATTTTTTTTCTTTGATACTTTTGCTTTGAGACTTTTTTTGGGAGCTTGTCCTTTTGTCAATCCGAAGGGTTAGATCATGCACATGATAGGATGATCAAGGGAATCCATTCACTTTATGGCAAGAGCGACTCATGGGTTAATATTTCATAGACACAAAATTTGATTATTGTGTGAAGTTTGTTCATAGTCCAAGAGAAAACTAAAAGCAACCATAAAGGACCTATATCACTGAAAGACCTAATGACATTCAATTGAAGTTTAATAAAGGACTAGGTATGGTTAAGGAACTAAAATAATATAAATATTATCTAAACCTAAGACAGGAAAGATACAAGTGGTGGTGGTGATATACATAAAAAATGGTGGTAAATGACTATTAGAATAATAGGGAAAAAAGCATATAAAGTGGCAAGACAAAAATGATGATGACTATTTTCTTGATTAATACAACAAAATCATGCTTAACAAAACACGTGAAAACCAAATCAAACAATGATCAAGATCACAGTAGATTCAAATATGAGGATGCAAAATAGGAATGAGAAAGTGATTATGAGACAATGGGATGAATAAGGAGAAAGAACTAAAACAAAAATAATGAAGGATAAAGATAATAAAGCAAAAAACATGGAGATATGAATAAATAAGAGAATAAATAAGGAGAACACACCAATCCATGATGCATAGAAAATAAAAGCATGACCATACAAATAGGAGTGATGTGGGAGGAATTAGCAAAAAAAACAAGGATGGAGACATGAAGTGGGAGTGAATTGAATGGAGAGTGAAATGTGATTTGAATGCATGTGTGTGCGTGTTCTGTTATTTTTTTATTGATTTTTATATATTTTTTTGTATTTTGATATGTATAAGGATACAAAGTTGTATATGAGCTAGGCATAAAAGGCTCACAGATGAACAATATAGATAGACTCATATTCCTTGATCCTCTTAATAGTAGCAAGCTTATACACCCCAAACCCAAACTTTTGCTTAAAAATGAATGGTCCAATCTAATTAGCTAGTAAACTTATAATGTATATGTAGAGGTAAACTAGAGTTTTGTTTATGTTTCTTAAGGAAAATGTCTCCTACATGCAATTCACATGGATGGACTTTTTTATTATATGCTCATTTGATTCAAATATTATAAACATGAAGGTGCTCAAGAACATTTATTTGATGTTCATCAAGAAGGGTTAATTGATCGAGTCATGCTTGGCATGTTGTGTCATCATCCATGAATTCCTATAGAGATATGTATAGTGATAGGATCTCATGTTCTAGGGGCATGATCACTTTGGCACCATAGACTAAGAAAATTTGGGTTTTCCTAATAGGCATGTGAATGCTGGTTCAATAAGCCCACAATACCAAAGGGAGTTGGAGGTGTCAATCCTTGTGATTTTCTTTGATAGTTTTCTTGAGGATGGTGCAAATAGTCTTGTTGGAGGCTTCAACTTGACCATTGCTTTGGGGGTAGTAAGGCATCGAGAAGCTATGTTGGATATGATACTTGTTGCAAAGTGCTCAAATGTCCTTATTCTTGAAGGGTGGACCATTATCAGAGATGATATTTGAAGGGATACCAAATCGAAAGATAATATAATGGAGTATGAACTCTATAATTCAAGGTCTTGTCATGCTGGTAAGAGAAATGGACTCAACCTACTTGGTGAAGTAGTATGAGGTGATTATGATGAATGTGTGTTGTCCTGAAGAAGGAGGAGATATTTTACCCCCAAGGTCAAGGCCCCATTATGAGAAGGGTTATAGGGATTGAATTAGTTGTGATGCTTGTGATGGTAGATGGGTTAAATTGGCATGATGTTGGCATTTAGGATATTTCTTGACATATGCACAATAGTCATGCTCCATTGTGGGCCAAAAGTATCCCATGCATAAGATGTGCTTTGTGATGGCCATACCACTAAAATGACCACCACATGTGCCATCATGAGCTTGAGAGATTACCCAATTTGCTTCTTGTAGTTCGAGATAACAAAGGAGAACACCATCATAGCCATGATGATAAAGCACATCCCCAAGAGAGTGTAGCAAGCCAATTTTTGTTTAAATATTTTTTTAGAAACTAGTGATAGATCCGTAGGGAGAGCATCAAGTTTGAGGAAATATTTCACCTAGGAGAACCAATCATGATAGGGCTCTGGTTGAAAAAATCGATATCTCATTTATCCTTAGAGGTTTCATGGGAAATAGTTGACTGAGAGAGAATCCATGGTTTTCAAAAACCAATTGGATGACCTTGGTAAGGCTTCAATATCATACTAGTCAAAATGTGTTAACAAATTATCAATAATTTCTTTGTAGGATTTCAAGACTGGGCATTTGCATTCATAGACCCCCTTGACTTGATTGACAATGAGTAGGGATTCATCGATGAATTTTATTAATTTGATGCACATGGTAATAGTGGTTTGGAGTCCAAGGATGAGGGCTTCATATTCTGCATTGTTATTGGTACAAGGGAAGTTGAGTTTGAATGAAAAGGGGATAGGGACCCCTTGAGGTGTGAAGAACATGACTCCTGCACCACCCCCTTGTTTGCACTTGGAACCATAAAATAAAAGAGTAAGGTCAACTTCATATTTAGGTTTAACATGCTCTTCTAGTTCAGTAACACTAAAGATAAAGTCATCAAGAAGCTCTATAATAAGGGGTTTATCATCTTGAAGAGGGGCTTCAACAAGTTGGTCAGCAATGACCTGACCCTTGATGGATTTTTGACTAATGAATTTGAGATCAAATTTTATTAAAAGCATAATCCATTTGGTGGTTTGACTATTAGTGTAAGTGTGACTCATCATATAATGCAATGGATTTTCCCTTGCTATGACATATGTGGTATGATTTAGCATGTAATGACGAAGCTTTTTGGTTGTGAAGATGACAACTAAGCATAACTTCTCCACATATGTATACTTGGCTTCATAACTCACCAAGGTTTGATTGATATAGTAAATTTCTTGTTCTCAGTTGGCATCATTATTTTGAGCCAACATAGTCCCTAAAGCAAAATCAGTGGTAAAAATGTACAAGTGGAATGGAACACCTGGTCTAGGAGGTGACAAAATGGGTGGGGATGTGAGGTAGCATTTAATGGTGTCAAAATCCTCTTGAAATTCTATGGTCCATTGAAAGGTAACCCCATTTTGCAAAATATGATTGAAGGGCTTGCATTTATCTAACAATTGAGCGATAAAGTGATGGATCGCTTGAATTTTTCCTTGTAAGCTATGAAGCTCCTTGAGAGTCATTGGGGGTTGCATTTCAAAAATTACCTTGACCTTATTGGGGTCCACTTCAATGCCTCTTTTGGAGATGATGAACCCTAAGAGTTTTCCTAAAGTGACACCAAAGACACACTTCTTAGGGTTTAATCTCACATTGTGCTCGAGGAGTTGATCAAAAAATTTTCAAAGGACATCGATGTGCTCATGTCATTGTTTGGACTTGGCCAAAATATCATCCACATAATCTTCAACAATATTATGCATATAGTCATGGAATATGTAAGTCATAGCCTATTGGTAAGTGGCACCTGCATTTTTGAGTCCAAACAACATGACTTTATAACAAAATATCCCCTAGGGCATTGTAAAATATATCTTGTGTTGGTCATCGAGATTGACATGAATTTGATTATATCCCAAGAAACCATCCATAAGGGAGAAAATTTCATGGCCAATAGTAGATTCCATGAGTGTATCGATATTAGGAAGTAGAAAGTCATCCTTGGGATATGCTTTGTTAAGGTCTCAAAATTTAGTGCATATGTGTATCCCCTCATTGGTTTTACCAATGGGCACCATGTTTGAAACCCATTATGGGTAATCTATGGGTTGAATGAAGCCCACATCTAAAATATTTTTCAATTCTTCTTTGATTATGAGGGCAATGGTGGGATGAAGCTTCCTCAACTTTTGTTTGATCGACTTGGAATATAGACTCAACGTGAGATTGTGGATGACTAGGTTAGGATCGAGGCCAGGCATATCCTTATAAGACCAAGCAAAAACTTGCTTATATTCTATCAAGAGGGTAGTGAAGCTTTCATGCTCTTTGGTTGAGAGACTCTTTCCAAGCTTAAGGATTTGGGGGTTGTCGGGGTTGGTACTGAGGTTTATGTCAATGGTTTCTTCGATGAGCATGTGGAAACCCTCCTCGAGCTGATGAGGAGTGGGGATGAGGTGGATGTCATCGATGATATTTTTGGGTGGGGGTGGAATGGTGTCACTAAATTTAGCTTGAAAAATGATGAGGAGAGGATGGAGAAGGAGGAGGAAGGTAGACATTTGATTCATGAAGTAATTGGTCAAAAATAAGGAAATCAAAGGTGGAATAGGGGGAGGAAATTTGATCAAAGTCAATGAGATTGGGGTTGATGGGTATGGGATGAGAAGGATCATGAGGGTTGTGGAGAGGCATGAATAGGTCGATGGAGATCATATTAACTTGAGGGAATGAAGGGGATGGAGGGTGATAGGATGGATTTTTGAACACATGCTCGTGAGGGAGAAGCTGGGCTAAAATGGAAGGGTGAGGATTAGGTGGGAGGATCAACAGGTGAGGCTAGGTTTGGATGGGGGTATTGGGGTGCTCTAATGGAAGGAGCAATGGAAGGATTAGAAGAGGGAATAGATGTAGGTAAAAATTACCATCGTTTTGAGGGTGGTGATTGGGATGATCGAGGATGACTCATCTTTTGAGCTATCAAAAGTAATAGAAAGTTGATCAAAGTGCTCTTTGAGGTCATCCTTAAAGGTATCATAGGGGAAGGAATCAATGGTGGCCACTTAGAAAGAGTAATTTATCAAATGCTAAGAAGATTGAGGATCAATGTATTATTTTTCACTATCCTTCTTGAGACCAAGGGTGATGCATTGTAAATCATCTTCGAGGAGGTCGAATGAGGCATAACTATTGTAGACAAGGTCGAATCTAGTGAGTAGTTTATAATTAGGCTCTACAATATTTCAAAAACCCTACTCATAATGACCAATACCACCACCTTTCTAATTGAAGTATTGAAAATATCTCATGGTAAAGGAGGTATTAAACAAAAAGTGTATGTTTCCATAAAATGGTGCTTCGAGCTCTCTATTAGAATATTTGTTAGAATATTAATCAACTTCCTTGTATAAAACTTGTTATTATTGGAGGAGAGGTCCATAGGAATAACAATGCCAATGGTTAATGGAGGGTTACGAGGGTGACAAAAATCTCTAACCAACTCTATTATTAGAGGTATAAATGTGATATTATGCATAAGGTATTTGTCTATGCTAGGATTTTCATAAAGACATCAATGTGTGTGGGTTAGGATGAACATGGTTGAGAGGTGGATGGGTAGGAAGGCTCAATGTTGTCCTCTAAAGTGAATAGCAGTGTGGATGAGGATGAAGGAAACAAGATGTGCATCATCATAATGGTTTCCAAAATAGTTGGGTACAGATTGGATGGGTTTGGAGGAGGGGATGGTTTGGGTGTTGTGGAAAGAAAAATGGTTTGGTAATATTGGATGGAGGTTTGCACAATTGATGTAGGAAGTGATGTCATGGTAACTTGTCCAAAAGTGGAGGTAGGAGGTGTGGGGATATGAGTTGTTGGTTGGGTGGTGGAAGGGGATGGATTACGAGCAGGAGGAGGTGGAAGTGGTTAGGAGGTAGCTAGTCTAGGATGATGGACAATGGGGGTTGAAGAGGGATGCATGGGAGGATGATGTGGAATAGGTAAGATGAGCGGGTTAGAATATGGTAAAATGGGGTGAAAATGATGAGGTTGAAGGGGAGGGGAAAAAAAAGAGAAAATTGATTAGTGTGAACTGGGTGGATTAAATAAGGAGGGTATGGATATTTATATGGAGTTCAAGAAGTTGAAGCATGTGAGGAATTTTATGAAGAGTGATGGGAAGGGTGTGATGTGGTGGGAGGAGCACGATGAGCCAAGGATGAATAAGAATGATAGGTCAGATTAGGAGGAATTGGATGGGTAGGTGGTAGATTAGGTGGGGTAGGATGAGGTGGAATTATATAGAAAGATGATGTTGGTGGAGTACAAGTTAGGGATAAATATGTGGAGAGAAATTTCATGCAGGTTGGAGACCATGTCACAATATTTAAAGATCTCTTCATTGGTCAAAACACGGCGTATGTAATCCTCACAAATATATTTGGAACAATGGTTCAATGTCAAGGGTATGCACTGCATATCTTAGATTTATGGTCAGCCAATGAGGATATTGTACTACATCTCACCTCAAATTATGTGGCATAAAATATGGATAGTCTTGATGCCCATTTGGATATGAAGAAAAATCATCCCAAGTGTTGAGCACAGTGAATCATTCAAGGCCTACAAGGTGAAGGTTGAGGATGCAATGTAGGAGGGTGGAAAGTTGAGATGTTTAAGGGTGGTATATGTGATAATGTTGATTGAGGAGCTCATGTCAACCAAATTTTATTTAAATATTGTAATTTATGGAAGCCATAATGTGCAAAGGGGTATTAGGTCCTTTCGTTGGGATGGTTTTGATTTCATGATCATAAAAGGTAATGGTAGGCGATGTGCAAGTTTGGACATTACCCATAAAAATAAAAAAGGTATTGGGGTATTGGGTTTTTAGATATATATACTTAAGGATGTCCATTAATGCATCCTTATGTGGGAGATATTTTTTAATGAGTTCATAGATTGAAAGCTTTGTTGATGTCATTTTAAGACTATGAGTAAGTCAACTCTTAAGATAGAAAATTAGTTGTTATTTAGGTAGAATAACTTGCACTGGTAAGGGTGAAAAGGTGGATGATGAAGGTGCATTATGAGGGTCACTTGGTTATGTTTTTCTATCAGGGTATATTTTAATCCATGTGACAACATGGATCATGCCAACAAAACCTTGGTATTGCAGGATATTATTAACATGGTTGACCTAATTAGAAGGGGTTTTCAAAGTTGAGGCCACATTATTAGGTTGAGTTGTCCCATGTTGTGGTAAATAATTATGATAAATACCAATATTTTTATTAGGAGGGATGAGAGGATTGTCAATGAAAATAGTTTCCCTCTCGATCAAGTCCTACACTACATGTTTGAATGGCATGCAACCATTGATATCATGATATTTCTCTCGATGAAAAACATAGTAGCGATCTTCTCTATACCTTTAGATTTGGGTTTATTTGAATTATTAGGTCTTATGGTGGGTAAGGAAATCACTTGCACCTCAATAATTCTTTAGAATATGGTTGACAAGGGCTCTGGGAGAGGTGTGAAGTAACACGAGGGTCGGTGAGGATAAATCCTGGGAGGGTAAGTAGGTTGGTTTTGATATTGAGTGGAGGGTGTCATGGCTTGATATGTTGGTGGTTGGGGTTGATATTGAAGGTTGTTACAGTGGCTGTTGAGGTTTTTGAAATGGGTTAGGAGTGGTTGGGCTATTCAACACCACCTGATTGACTTGGGAGGGTCTAGATTGATAATTTTTATTGCCCTTAAAAATCTTGTTTGGCCAGTATTTTTTTTTGAGTTTGATATCTCCTTCTTGGATTTTGATATCTTCAATTATTTTGGCCTAGGTTAGAGCTTCCTTGAAAATTTTATATTGTTGGAGGTACAATAATAAAGCTATGAGTTTTGAACAACTCAGAGTGAACATTCAATTTAACTCAGTGATGGGGATGGAAAATGGTAAATCAGTTAGTACAGTTATCCATCGATTGTTATAATACAAAATAGATTCATCCTAAAATTGGTAAAGGTTGGTGAGATTTATCAAATTGGTTTTCTTTTTTATATTTAATGTGAAGTACTCTAGAAAAATATTGGCCAATTATTCAAAGTTGTAAAGGCTATGCTTGGGAAAGTGATTGAACCACTCTAAGGCTCCTCTTGCAAGGGATAATGGGAAGGTATGAAACATGAGAGGGTCATATTCATTAATGAGATAACAAACATTTATGAAATTACTCACATAATCTTAGGGGTTATCGTTTCCCTTGAATTTATCAAATTTAGGTATTTCAAAGAGGGTAGAATATCGTGGTGTTGGCATAGAAGGGTGAATGGGATGATTGTGGAGTCAGCTAAGGGTTAGATTTTGGTATCCAGTGTTGGTGACCTATGATTCTAAACTATTGATTCAATTATCCAACAATTGGAATGCATATGAAGAGGCCTAGGGGGTTGGGGAAGGTGCAACATGAGGGTCAAAGTGAGTGGATTCAATAGAAGGACATGAGTGTTGTGGATGAGGCTGATAATATGGGTATTGATTTGCATCAAGAGATGGTTCTTGGGGATCTTGGAGGGCAAGATGCAAAGTCTGATGTGGTTTATAGGATGTATTATAGGTATTTGTAGGATTTTGTTATGGTTGGTAAGTTGATTTTTGATTATATATAGGGGGTGTTTTGATTTTTTATATGGTTGTTGATAAAATGTAGGGGATGGTTGTGATTGATTACATGGTTTTTGATATTAATGAGTTGGTGGTCGGTTATATGTAGGGGTGATTTTGATTGATAATGTTGGGTGGGTGGTTGACATTGATTAGATGGCTATTGATATTGATGAATTTGTGGTTGGTTATGTGTAGGGGGTGGTTGTGATTAATAGTGAGGATGGGCTTGGTAATTAGAAGGTATGGGTTGTTTTGAGAAGCAACACACCCCCACTGAAAAATCAATTTCATCCTCTGAAAATTTTGGACTTTCTTTTTGCAGCAGGGACCCTCTTGATGATCTTCAGTTTTAAATCTTGCTTGCCTCCTTTTTAAAAGTTGTGTTTTCCTTGCTTTCTAGCTTTGATTATCTCAGGCTTTACTTTTCACATGCTAGAATGATTCATGCTTAAACAAAATCCTGCACCGGTACCGAGGAAAATCCAGAAAATAGTTGCATAAATTCATGAAAAATCAAACTTTCCTTTTTAGGTAATGTCACGAAATCGCGACACTTCCATTTATGGAAATGTCGCGAAATCGCGACAGGTAAATCAAAAATCCGCCAAGTCATTTTTGTGTAGCAAAATCGTGACACTTTCCATTTTTGGAAGTGTCGCGACATTTCCATTTTTGGAAAGTGTCGCAAAATCGCTGCCGACCGGAGGAGAGAGAAAGAAAGCGTACGGAACAGCGCGATTTCGCGACATGTCGCGAAATCGCGACATGTCGCATTTTCGCGGCTGAGGAGAGAAAAGTGGTGAAGGAAGCAGAACGTCGCGATATCGCGACAAGTTTCGGAAGAAAGAAGCAAATAAGGAACATGTCGCGAAATCGCGACACGAATCGCAAGATTGTACGGAGGCAAGAAAATGTCGCGAAATCGCGACATGTCGCGAAATCGCGACGAGGAAAATAGAAAATCGGCTAAGTCGCAAATGTGTAGCGAAATCGTGACACTTTCCATTTTTGGAAGTGTCGCGATATCGTGACATTTCCATTTTTTGAAAGTGTCGCGAAATCGCGACAGGGTGAGGAGAAATGGAGTCAAGCAGAAAGATGCGCGAAATCGCGACGTCGCGATTTCGCGACGTCGCGAAATCGCGACAGGGAGAAGAAGGGTGTACGAACGGGCGCGATTTCGCGACATGTCACGAAATCGCGACATGTCGCATTTTCGCTGAGTGAGGATGAAAAATGCCTAAGCCAAGATTCGTCACGAAATCGCGACATGATTGGAGAGAAGCATGCTCGGGAGGAAGATGTCGCGAAATCGCGACGAATCTTGGCAAAGATGACGCAGTTGTACGGACCGTCGCGAAATCGTGACATGTCGCGAAATCACGACGGGTCCAGTTTGTGGAAGCAAGAGGCAGCAAGTGGAATTTGAGGGAAAAAGAGTTAAGTGTTGAAACTGCAGCGATGCGCTGCATGTTTCGAAGTCGAGAGGTAAAGGGTGCAGCGATGCGCTGCGTGCTTCAAAATCGCGGGCTGGAGCTTGCAGCGATGCGCTGCAGGTTTGCCTCAACGGAAAGTCTGGACTCGAAAAGTGCAGCGACGCGCTGCACGTTTCGAAGGCGAAGGGTGAAAATGGTAGCGATGCGCTGCACCTTTTGAGGAAGAGAACAAGACAAGCATGTCGCGAAATCGTGACATGCTTGAGAAAAGTTGTACGGCCGCTAGCAGGAGGTGCGATTTCGCGACATGTCGCGAAATCGTGACATGTCGCATTTTCGCGGCCGACAGGGAAAGAAGCAGCGCAGCGCTGGGGACGTCGCGATTTTGCGACATGTCACGAAATCGCGACATGTCGCAGAATCACGATAGGAGAGAGAAAGTCCTCAAAGGGCCTGAAAGTGCATTTCAGCTGAAGCAGAGGGCATCCTAGGGTAGCGACACGTGTCAAAGCGTGTATCAAACAAATTAGGCCGGCATGCAAGCTTATTTTGCTGATTTTAGTCTGATTTTAATGTTTAAATGCTTTGATTTAATGTTTATTAAAGTGCTAATATAATCTTTTTCTCTTTCATACAGGATTCCATCTGGCACTTACGGGACAACCGGGAAAGGCCATAAAGTCAAAGTTAAAGTGTAGATTTAGTCAAGGACCGCCATGCTAGAGGAGAAGATGCCGATGAATGCATTCAATGGCAAATTTATGGCAGAATTAATAGCATGAAGACAATTTCAACTTAGGGATGGCCTTACGGGGATGAATTGATGGAGAAGTGGTGACTCACCCTGCTCACCAACAGAATTAATGAAGGCATTTACTTTCAGCTGCGAATGAATACAAGTTGCATTTGATTCTGTCTTCTCCATTTATAACAGCGGACTGCACTAATTTGCAGAAGGGTTAAGTTCTATCCAGAACTTGATTTTAAATGGACTTTTTATTGTAAAACCCGGGTCCTAGGGTTTAGAAAGATAAGATTTGCAGTTTGGGGAAGAAGATATTTCTGAAAAGATCAGGGTCTGTCCTGAGTCTATAAATACTTCTTCCCAATGTAATTGCGGGAGGCGGAGACTTAGAAATAAAAGGCTTATAAGCAATTTCTTGCAAATCTTGTGAAATCCTTTGTTTTTGGACTTGGAGTTGATGTGCTTTAGCTTTTCTATGATAGCATGGCCAGGAGCCTAATCTTTTGTAGAGTGTGATAAGTGTATCTTCTTTTGTTATCCGTTCCATTAAAGTTTGTTAGATATATGTTGTGAATCTGCCATTATCAAGTTTAAATATGCTGTTAGGCTTCAGTTGTTCCATTGTCTTCTAGGGGAAATTACAGATTTGAGGTTAAGTTTGTTCTAATTGCTCTGTCTTCATTTGTGTGAGCTAGGTTGCCGGTGAAAGATACCAGTTTTAACCAGCTGCCCTTGGATTTATAATTTTCTGCTAGATCTGTTCCACTTTGCCTTGTGCTCTTAGTTGAAAGTGATCTTAGACTGACTGGACACTTTCTTCTTTGATTTGTTCTGTTGTGAAGCTAGTAGCATAGATAAAATTGGTGGGTTTAAGTTTTATAGTTTAATGTTTGATAAACTTCTCTTTTCTGCCTTACCCTACCCTCTCTTTGCTTTCGATGAATGATCCATTTTTACTTTCTTTATTTGTCTTTTATTTGAATCTGCTGACCCATGAGAGCTAGATCAAGAATTCAAGTTAAATCTGATAAACAAGTGACAACTACTGAACGAGTTCAGTGAGCCCCCTGTAAGGTAACAGAACAGTCCATATTGAAATCTATTCCAGAAGCGGAAAAGAGTGAATAGCCATTCGACCCAACTCTATAACTCGCACCTTGGATAACCAGCTAGATCCTAAAGTGAGTGGGATTCGTCCCGTGGGTGTCTCCGGAGCTTCCTTGCTCATCCTTCGCGGGGTGCGTATGAAAGCCGGACCAACATCTAATTGGCGCTAGAAGGAGGGCCTGTTGAACTCAGTTCAAGTATTGTAAGTTTGTGAGTGCTGATTTAAAATTGCCAGAGAAGACCTCAAGTTAAGAGCAGTTTTATCATCACTTGCAGTTATCCAATCACAAATCAGAACATCACTGTCAGCCAAGTAATAATGGCAAATTGGTTGGGCCCCACTGCTTTGAATATCCCGGGTATAGCCCATGACCTACCCAGAAGCCCGGAAAGGTATCTCCCCAGATATAAACATGATGGGACAAGAACTGCAGAAGAACATCTGCTAGCTTTCAAAAATGCTTTAAAATTGTTAAATATACAGCATGAAGATGTTGCCTGAAGATTGTTCCCGTTCACTCTCCAGGAGGGAGCTTATGACTGGTTTTTAAACCTCACCAGCAATTCCATTACTAGCTGGGATGATCTAGAGAAAGCTTTTATATCACAATTTGGGGAAGTGATAGACCCCGGTGTGTTATACCAACAATTTTCCAGCATCAAGAGAGAGTCGGGAGAAACTGTCAGGTCTTTCAATATGAGGTTCCAAAGAGCTTACGGTAGAATGATCGGCCATTACATCCCAAATGCAAATCTGGCCTTAGAAATCTACAAGAATGCATTGGATTCGGTGACCTCTATTTTCCTCAAGAGAGACATTAATATCACAACCCTGGCAGGTGCTTATAAAGAAGCCTTAATTCTTGAAAGACAGCTAGGATCTCAAATTTTGAGCAGTCCTTTGATATCCTATGTTACACAGAACATGCCTATTTTGAATCCCATTCCACATCATGAGTTAGTGCCAACATGTCATGCTCTACCCAAGGAGACTCCGTTAACTGTCACATCCACTCAGCATGTGCAAAATATAGAGAAAAGTTCTGACAAGTTCAAAGTGGAAGTGCTTGAAGTAAACAGTTGTGATCTAGCATTACCCAAATCTGAAGTTTTTCCTGGTGAGTTAAATTTTCCTAGAGATCAAAGAAATATTGATATTTTTAGTTCACCCAAAAATAGTACAACCAGGGTTTCAGATTCTTTCACTTTTCCTGAAGAGAGAAAGTCTTGTACAGACTCCTGTGGATGAAATGCAAGATTTTCAGCAGTTCAAAATGGATAGTTATAATTTGAGATGTCAGAGTCCAGAACCTAACAATGATCCTTCCTCATCAGAGGATGATGAAAGTGAGATTCAATGTCACTATGTAGAAGTAACTGAGGAGGATAACATCATTGAGGATATGAGGGAACTTAAAGTTGACATCACCCTCTATGAACTGCCCCAGATTGTTGAACAAAAGGATAGCTTGATTGAAGCTTACTCTGGACCACCTGTTGAATTTCAAGAAAAGGAGGAAAAGATAGTAAATATGAATGTGGTCAGCCAACTTGGAATTGATGAACTGTCTCAACATAAGCCTGCAACTTCTGAACATAATGTCAAAGAGAAGGTTGTAAATCATGTTGATGTAAATATTGGAGTTTATAAGTTGGCAACTGAGAAGGTGGGAACAATTACAACTCTAAACCATCACAACAGTGACAGTTGGATATTACACATTGATGAGGTTAAATCTAAGCAAGGCTCAGGTGAAAAGGAAAATTGTAAACATTCTGCTAGAGAGATAAAAATTGAAGTCCTGGATATTGAAGCAGTACAACAACCACAAAATGTTCAAGTTGTTAAGAACCAGGGCATACAGATAAAACATGATTTCTTTCAGTTGTCACATAATTTTGAAGATGTGGTGGTCTGGGTCTGTCAAGATTTTAAGGTATTTGATCCTGGGGGTTTTTTGCATTCAGTCCTTTTGAAAGAACTCTGCAAACCCTTCAAGTAGAAGCATAAACATGTTATCATATGATTTGTTATTATATGATTTGTTTAATTTGAAGGAGTTGCAGATTTGTTTTTCAAATGGGACAGGGAAGACAGTAAACACAAGTCTTTCCCAGATAGCAAATTTTTGAAGCATAGTCTGGAGTGCATTTCGTCAACAGGACCTGAAAGGTAATTTTTCTAAATTACTTGCACATGGTCAAAAATTTTTTTTTTAAGGCACCATTTCTCTGCTTTCCCAACTGCTGCATTTTTTGAGTATGAAGGGAAGTTGTAACATATGTATACATTGTAAGTAAGCTTTGAAGTTTTTCAGTTTTATTTCTTTGTCAGTGCAGTTTTATTTTTAAATGTCTGTACAGTTGCAGTTTAGTTTATTTCAGTTGCTTTAGTTTATTTCAGTGCTGTTGCAGTTTAGCTTTGCTGCAGTTCAGCAGTTTTAGTTGCTTTGCTTCAGTTCTTTTAGTTTTATGTTTCTTCTTGGTTGCCTGTACAATTTTTAGTTGCTGTGTTTTTAGTTAATCATTGCTTGTTGTTTAAGTCTGTACAGTATTTTGTTTCAGTTTTAGTTGTTTTGCTTCTTTTTCTTTGCTGCCTGTACAGTTCTGTGTTTTAGTCTGTGCAGTTTTATTTTTGTTTTGCTTTAAGGCCTGTGTCTGTCCTTGGAAGTCTGTGCAAAGTCCTTTGGCTTCTGAAATATTCTGTCCTTTAACCTTTGCCTGAGCAATCAATGAAAAGTCAAGCCTTTAAAATTGTTTTATTCCTAGCTGATCAATCCACAATCCAGTGCCCCATTCTGTTCACCATTCTAATAGAGATAGTCTGCTTGCACTGAACAGTAGAACTATTTTGTTATTCAGGACAAAGGTAGAGAGATGATTGGATTTTGTGTCTTACTTGCCACAGTTGTTTTAATTATAGAAAAACTGCTATGCTGTTTAGTTGGAGGAACTCCCGGGGAATCCAAGAAAAGCTGGTTATAAGAGGGGACTATGGTTCATGCAATTATTTGGGTATATCTAGAGGCTATCAATGCCTAGACTGAAGCAGTTCCGGATTGATCACAGTTCCAGATTGATCAAATGATAAAAGAAAATTGTGATTTCCCTAAAAGCATTTCAGATATTGATATAT
The DNA here is from genome assembly GCA_028583015.1 of Wollemia nobilis. Classification (NCBI taxonomy): domain Eukaryota; kingdom Viridiplantae; phylum Streptophyta; class Pinopsida; order Araucariales; family Araucariaceae; genus Wollemia; species Wollemia nobilis. Next base: position 10,904,955 of record JAQPPZ010002979.1, read on the forward strand.
TTCAGAGGGAGAGATATAAAAAAAAGAGAAAAAAAAAAAGAGAAAAGAGTTGAACAATTAAAAGAGGCAGCCAATACTTCCAAAAATATTTTCTTCTAAGTTATAGATTCTGCCCTACAGTTGTAAATTTGGGTCGTGTAAATCTAAAGGGTAACTCTGTCTAGGCTGTAAAAGGCTAAACTAGTAAACAGAGCTCTACTCGGTTTCCCCTTTTTACAATCTAGAAAAGTTGATCAATCCAAGTTCATCAATCAATCCAGTCATCCTTGAAGAAAGTTTTATACCCTTTGTAATTGCACATCAGAAATCTTCCTTGAAGTAATCCAACCTAGTATGTCCTTGGGAAATTTTAACAGCTAGCAGTTAGCAGTCAATTTATTGTGAAGAATGTCTGTGGCAAGGCATGATGCATGGTCTTTTTGTTTTGAAACTAGAGTCCTGGGTTCTAAAATAATGCTACTATTTTACCCGCAGATATCGCCATTTGTTGAGAAGCAACACACCCCCACTGAAAAATGCATTTCCATCCTCTTGAAGATTTTGAGATACCATTTTGCAGCAGGGACCCTCTTGATGATCTTCAGTTTTAAATCTTGCTTGCCTCCTTTTTAAAGTTGTGTTTTTCTTGCATTCTAGCTTTGATTATCTCAGGCTTTACTTTTCACATGCTAGAATGATTCATGCTTAAGCCAAATCCTGCACCGGTACCGAGGAAAATCCAGAAAACAGTTGCATAAATTCATGAAAAATCAAACTTTCCTTTTTAGGCAATGTCACGAAATCGCGACACTTCCATTTATGGAAATGTCGCGAAATCGCGACAGGTAAATCAAAAATCCGCCAAGTCATTTTTGTGTAGCGAAATCGTGACACTTTCCATTTTTGGAAGTGTCGCGATATCGCGATTTCAATTTTTAGAAATGTCGCGATATCGCGACATTTCCATTTTTGGAAAGTGTCGCAAAATCGCTACCGACCGGAGGAGAGAGAAAGAAAGCGTACGGAACAGCGCGATTTCGCGACATGTCACGAAATCGCGACATGTCACATTTTCGCGGCTGAGGAGAGAAAAGTGGTGAAGGAAGCAGAACGTCGCGATATCGCGACAAGTTTCGAAAGAAAGAAGCAAATAAGGAACATGTCGCGAAATCGTGACACGAATCGCAAGATTGTACGGAGGCAAGAAAATGTCGCGAAATCGCGACATGTCGCTATAGAAAATTGGCTAAGTCGCAAATGTGTAGCGAAATCGCGACACTTTCCATTTTTGGAAGTGTCGCGATATCGCGACATTTCCATTTTTGGAAAGTGTCGCAAAATCGCGACAGGGTGAGGAGAAATGGAGTCAAGCAGAAAGATGTGCGAAATCACGACGTCACGATTTCGCAACGTCGTGAAATCATGACAGGGAGAAGAAGGGTGTACGAACGGGCGCGATTTCGTGACATGTCACGAAATCGCGACATGTCGCATTTTCGCTGAGTGAGGATGAAAAATGCCTAGGCCAAGATTCATCGCGAAATCACAACATGATTGGAGAGAAGCATGCTCGGGAGGAAGATGTCACGAAATCACGACGAATCTTGGCAAAGATGACGCAGTTGTACGGACCGTCGCGAAATCGCGACATGTCACGAAATCGCGACGGGTCCAGTTTGTGGAAGCAAGAGGCAGCAAGTGGAATTTGAGGGAAAAAGAGTTAAGTGTTGAAACTGCAGCGACGCGCTGCATGTTTCGAAGTCGAGAGGTAAAGGGTGCAGCGATGCGCTGCGTGCTTCAAAATCGCGGGCTGGAGCTTGCAGCGATGCGCTGCAGGTTTGCCTCAACGGAAAGTCTGGACTCGAAAAGTGCAGCGACGCGCTGCACGTTTCGAAGGCGAAGGGTGAAAATGGTAGCGATGCGCTGCACCTTTTGAGGAAGAGAGCAAGACAAGCATGTCGCGAAATCGTGACATGCTTGAGAAAAGTTGTACGGCCGCTAGCAGGAGGCGCGATTTCTGACATGTCATGAAATCGTGACATGTCACGTCGCGGCCGCGGGAAAGAAGCGCGCGGGGGACGTCGCGATTTCATGACATGTCACGAAATCGTGACATGTCACGTTTTCGCGGCCGACAGGGAAAGAAGCAGCGCAGCGCTGGGGACGTCGCGATTTCATGACATGTCACGAAATCGTGACATGTCGCAGAATCGCGGTAGGAGAGAGAAAGTCCTCAAAGGGCCTGAAAGTGCATTCCAGCTGAAGCAGAAGGCATCCTGGGGTAGCGACACGTGTCAAAGCGTGAATCAGACAGAGTTAGGCCGACATGCAAGCTTATTTTGCGGTTTTTAGTCTATTTTTAATGTTTAAATGCTTTGATTTTAATGTTTATTAAAGTGCTAATATAATCTTTTTCTCTTTCATACAGGATTCCATCTGGCACTTGCGGGACAACCGGGAAAGGCCATAAAGTCAAAGTTAAAGTGCATATTTGATCAAGGACCGCCATGCTAGAGGAGAAGATGCCGATGAAATGCATTCAATGGAAAATTTATGGCAGAATTAATAGCATGAAGACAATTTCAACTTAGGGATGGCCTTACGGGGATGAATTGATGGAGAAGTGGTGACTCATCCGGCTCACCAGCAAAATTAATAGAGGCATTTATTTGCAACTGCGGATGAATGCAAGTGGCTTTAGATTCTATCTTCTCCATTTATGGCAATTGACTACACAGATTTGCAGAAGGGTTAAGTTCTATCCGGACTTTGATTTTAAGATGGATTTTTATTGTAAAACCCGGGTCCTAGGGTTTAGAAAGATAAGATTTGCAGTTAAGGAAGAAGATATTTCGAAAATATCAGGGTCTGTCCTGAGTCTATAAATACTTCTTCCCAATGTAATTGCGGAGGCGAAGACTTAGAAATAAAAGGCTTATAAGCAATTTCTTGCAAATCTTGTGAAATCCTTTGTTTCTGGACTTGGAGTTGATGTGCTTTAGCTTTTCTATGATAGCATGGCCAGGAGCCTAATATTTTGCAGAGTGTGATAAGTGTATCTTCTTCTGTTATCCGTTCCATTAAAGTTTGTTAGATATATGCTATGAATCTGCCATTATCAAGATTAAATATGCTGTTAGGCTTCAGTTGTTCCATTGTCTGCTAGGGGAAATTACAGATTTCAGGTGTAAGTTTATTCTAATTGCTCTGTCTTCACTGTGTGAGCTAGGGTCGTCGATGAAAGATACCAGTTTTAACCAGCTGCCCTTGGATTTATAATTTTCTGCTAGATCTGTTTCACTCTGCCTTGTGCTCTTAGTTGAAAGTGATCTTAGACTGACTGGACACTTTCTTCTTTGATTTGTTCTGTTGTGAAGCTAGTAGCATAGATAAAATTGGTGGGTTTAAGTTTTACAGTTTAATGTTTGATAAGCTTCTCTTTTCTGCCTTACCCTACCCTCTCTTTGCTTTCGGTGAATGATCCATTTTTACTTTCTTTATTTGTCTTTTATTTGAATCTGCTGACCCATGAGAGCTAGATCAAGAATTCAAGTTAAATCTGATAAACAAGTGACAACTACTGAACGAGTTCAGTGAGCCCCCTGTAAGGTAACAGAACAGTCCATATTGAAATCTATTCCAGAAGCGAAAAAGAGTGAATAGCCATTCGACCCAACTCTGTAACTCGCACCTTGGATAACCAGCTACATCCTAAAGTGAGTGGGATTCGTCCCGTGGGTGTCTTCGGAGCTTCCTTGCTCATCCTTCGCGGAGTGCGTATGAAATCCGGACCAACAGGTTGGTAAGTGTTAGGGGATGGTTGATGATAAGTGGATGGAGGTTGATCAAAAGTATATGTGCGTTGATACTGACTCGAAGGGGCTTGATATTTGTTAGGTGGAGGATTTTACTTATTGGATGGGAGTTGATAATATGTCTTATAATCTAGAGGGGACTATGTGGAAATGGATTATGCTTGATATTGGTTTGTTCTGGATGGTGGTTGATTAGAATGTGGTTGATAATGATTGGTGGGTTGTTGAGATCAATTTGGAGTGGATTAGTATTGGTTTGGTGGTGGTTGTTGGTGTTGATTTGGATATGTTGTTGTTGATCATGTGATGGCTAACATGGATTATGGATTAATTGATGATTATTGGGTTGATGTTGATAGTTAGTTGGAGGAGGAATTTTTGGTTGTGTTGATGACCATTGGTAAGAATTTTGAGGAGGAGGTTGTGTTGCATGGATTTTGGGTGGATGAGATATCCATGATGGATCTCGAGTGAAGTAGTTACCTTGAGTAGATGGTAGGTTTTGGGGAGTTGGTCCTTGATATGTTTTTTGATGGATATGGATGTTATATGATGGATGGGAGGATTGTTGGAAATCACTAACGATCACCTATTGCAAAGAAGAATGATTAAAATAATCATGAATGGTTGATATTGTAATGAATAAGAGGAAGAGGGAATAGAAGAAATAGGATAAGGATAAGAAGGATATGATGCATAAGGGTATGCAACATGTGTTCCAGTTATATGAATGGTAGTAGATCAAGGATGATTTGTGATAGAAGGAATGATATTGAGAGAAGCAAGTTACTAAGGTAGATTAGCATTGTAAAAATAGAAGTTTGCATTGACTTGGACATGATGATATTGGTTGTGTGATGATACAACATGGTTAGATGAGGATGGATAATCTAGGTTAGTGTTTATCAACGGGTTGTTGACTATTTGTTAGGGGGTAATATTAGATCCTTGAAATGGGAAAAATTCAAGCGGTATTCCAACAACTATGATAGTCAAAGTGGGATGAATATTAGTAGAATATGGAGGAGGTGGAGTATGATGATAGGATGTATGGGAATAATTTATCTCTTGGATAATGAGGTATAGTGTGGGCATAAATACATAGCGGTAGTAAGGATGGTTGTGGTAAGCTAGGCGAGGGAATATGGGATGAAGAAGAACCCTAGGTAGAAAGTGAGGGCTAGGATGAAGTAGCAGTATGGATGAAACATGTGAAATTGGGGTCAATGAGTGAACCATTGGTATTGGTGGGTGATAAGAGAGTACTAGGGGATTTGAGGATAGTGACATGGGTGGCACAGTACATCATACCTATATCGTATCTAGTGTGATGCATCTAAGGTACGTAAGGGGTGTGATAGAAGATGTTATCAAAGAAATTATGGATCGAGGGAATGGTATAAGGGTGGGAGGATTGGTTAGAATGGTCCATGGAGGCTTGGGCTTAGGATTTCGCTTAACTTCAAGTCAAAACCATAGGCTAATGAGAGTGGACTAGGATGGAGAAGGAATAAATTTTGGGTGGTAGTTATGGATTGGTGGTAGTGAAGGTGGTAAAATGCATTATCTATGCAAACAAAAATGTAAACAACCAACCAAACAAAAAAGTATGGTTTTGAAATGTTTTGATGTGTTATTTGTTTGATTGATGCTATTTTGGGGTGTTTTGGAATGATTTTTGGAAGTGCTTTTGTTTGTGGGTTTTTGTTTTATTTTCTTCTTTTCTCTCTCTCTCTCTCTCTCTATTTTTTGGGGTGTTTGTGTTTGATGTATTATAACCCTAGGATCTACAAAGGGGTGGATAGTGTGAAAACTATGAAGGTGTTTTTATGCCCATCCCCTTTCAAGAAGTTGTACATAAATGGTGATAAAGGCTTCCTAGGATGAAGGGTAGGCCACAAGTAGCCTAAGGGGATAAAATATACCTCTTGAAAGAGGTCATGCTAGCTAGGTCCTACTACTTGCCTAGTTGGGCTTTCACTTCACCCTCATTTGGGCTCAAATAAAAACAATAGTTGTGATTCCACTAATTATTAAGCCATGTGGTCAAAGGAAATCTAACCTTCCTACCCTAAGGTAATATAAAGAGTAGGGGATGTTTTGGTGATGAACTATAAAAATAACTCATAGGGGCTACTATAGTGTCTATGGGGTGAACCAACAAAACAAGAAGAATTCCAACATCATTGGTCTTGATTGGGTATCGATGATGAGATCCGACCTTACCAATGTGTGAAAAGTTGTGCAGGTGTGTGGTGTTTGTTTTGATCTTGTTTTTTTATGTTTTTTTTTTTTTTCTTTGTTAAAAATGTCTATCTACCATGCAAGACTAAATCTAGTCCTAAGAATACAAAACACAATATGGAAAACCACTATTCCTAATATGGTATTAAAGGTGCAATGCAACTAACCTAAAGAAGAATGCTATGTAAAGACACTATAGAAGAAGAGGAATTTAATGACAAAAATATAAGAGGACAAAGTGGGAACCTAGACTAGAGAAGGAAACACTAACATATGCTAGAGAAGGGGGACTAAAGGAACCTAAACTTAGAAGACTGAAATAGAGAATAGAAGGCAAATTATAGAAGAAAACAAGGATTGAAATAAAAAATAGAATTCAAAAATTAGAGGGGAAATGATGCAAACCAAATTTGACCCACAGGTCCAACTGCCTAAAGTGGCTGTGCCACCCACCTAACCACCTAGAATGATTTTTTTATCACTAGGAGTAGCTATTGACCACTAGGATTGGTTGATATTGTGTTCCAAAGATAGGACAAGGGATAGAATAGAAGAAAGTTGATTTTGGGATGACTAGGGGAGGACTAAACTAATTACTACTAACCTACACAAGATAGAATGCTAGGAGGCAATAAAAACTATTCTAGTGACATAGAAGTGGATGGGAACAAATCCAAATTATGACAAGAATGAATATACTAATTGTAGACATGGAAAATTGACCCATAAAAATGATTCAATTCTTACTTAGATCCCTAGTCAGCCACCCAAACTTACTAAGTGTAAATCTAAGACCCTTTTGCCTTCTTCCTTTGCCTTATTTCCTTAGCTTTACCAAACTTGTGTCTGATCCATATGGATCATGAATTTTTCTTGCCAAATTCATGCCCTATAATTATTGGGAACAAATTTGGCATTATAAGGATTTTTCTCACTAAACCCCCCCTCCCCCCCTCGTCAGCCCATTTTGGGGTCAACCTTTCCCCGTGGTGAAATTTCATTTTCCCACCTATTTTTCCCTTCAAAAATATTATAACTATATTATTAGATTCCATATTTAACCCCAAAAATTTATGTAGAGATTCTAATTCTTGACTTGTGCATTTGCTCATGCTAACAAGTGTCCTATTGTAAGTCATTATTTTATTATTTTGTACTTTGGTGTTGGTTGCCCTTGGGGATTGAGTGGAGGAGCCTTGGTGATTAGATATATCAACATTATTGGAGTGCTTTATCAATATCTTAATTTCTCCTTACTTTCTCCATCATCTCATCAGATTTTGCATTTACTTTAGTTGCTTTGCAAATCTATTTTTTATTATTTTACACTCTGTTTTTCATTGTTTTAAGGCTCAAAAAGGGCATCTAAACCTTATTCATTACCTACCCATATAGGACACAAATTTTGTAATACAAATTTATGCTCTCTATTTACAGGGTGAAAATTTGGCAAATTAGGGCTTGGGGTAAGTTTTGCACCCCAAAACCCTAATTTTGCACTTGCATTTTAGTGTTCTATTGTGTCCACCCTATCTGCATTATATATTGTTGTTATCTATATATTTCACTTTGTTTGTGCATGTTCTAAGGGTTAATTTGTTTTGAATGGTCAGCTAAAATGACCAAGGGGGCTTGACTACTACACCTCCAAGCTCAATATTTTAGTGGCCTAAGCAAGCCCCCAAACATTGATCAAATTTTCTAGGGTTTGTGAAGTTATTTTGTAGGATTTAGAGCCACTGGATATTCTAGATGCAATATAAATATTGGATCAATCATAGGATCAAATAAGTGCCCTAATAGATCTTTAGGCTATTTTATATTTTGATTTTGTTCATTTTTTCCAAAACCTAGATTATAAGCAAAGGAAAAGCATTTGATGAAATTTAGAGGCATTTGAGAGAATAAAAGCATTAGTGTGTATCTAGGGTTTTAATATTGTTTGTGCCTTCCCTTGGACCCTTTCTAATGAAGAACACAAGCTTATACTGAGAGGGGGGGTGAACAGTATAAGACCTCTTTTTACTTTTTCCTTTATACTTCAAAATAGTAAAGCAATATACCCAAAGCAATATCAAAGAAATGCATAATAACATCCACAAAGTGACACAAATTTTAACGTGGTTCACCCAGAATGGCTGGGCTACATCCACAAAATTTTTCTCTAAAAGTTATCTCAAAGTTCTTTGGGAATCCTTCCCAATTACAATGTTTATGAGCCTCGGCCCAAAGGAGATACCTTCCCCCAATCAAAATTTATGAGCCTTTTCTCAAAGGAGATACCTTCCCCCAATAAGAATTTATGAGCCTCTGCTCAAAGGAGATACCTTCCCCTCTGCTCTAGAAATGATCCCTCATAATACCAACTGCCTTTACCTCTTTCTAGCATGTGGAACTCCTTTCCATCGAAGACCTCTTGTCATCAATGCTTAGCCTAAGAGACCTCTGCCTTCTATGATCACGTCCACAGTAGCTCATCAACCTGTACCAAACATTGTTAGTCGGTCTAGTACAAGTCTTCCTCTGTCTATCAGATTTGTCCAACTCTTGAACAAATCAATCCTCTGCATACAAGCCTTCTCAAAGACTTGCCAAATTTCCTCAAGTTCTTCTCATAGAACCAATGCACCTCTGTCCTCAAGTTCTCTGATAGAACTATCAAACTCAGCTCATAAGTCATCTACTAGGACCTGTCCAAATCTGCTCACAAGTCCCCACCGGAACCTATCCAAAACTACTCACAAGTCCCCATCGAAACTTGTCCAAAAAACTGCTCACAAGTCCCCACCAGAACCTGTCCAAAAACTCAGCAAGCTCACCAAGAAAAACTTTCTTAGTAGGAAATCACAAAGTGAATTGTTAGAGACCCAATGTGATTTGTCAAACTCATAGAAGCATAAAGAGAATTGTTAGAGACTCAATATGTTCTATACTCAAATCCCAATCTCAAAACTCAACTCAGCTCAATCTCAATCTCAAATCTAAAAACTCAACTCAATATCTGAAATGGATAGGATAGAATGTTTTCTTTCAAGAACATGAAACCCCAACAATTGCCAACTATGCAAAGAATCACATAACAATGATACTCATGTTATTTTCACCATAAATTAGGGTTTCAACAACAATGCTCATCAAACAAGGTTTAGTCAACCAACACCATTCAACTCAACATCAACCTTGAAGCATTCAACCAATCATCACAAGAAAAGGAAACAAGTAGAAATCCTTTTCCCTCCAAAGATATTTGAACAAAACAACCACCAACACAATATCACCAAATGCAAAGAATAACTTGCTCAAATCAACTCAATGGAGTAAGACCAATATCATGAATCAAGTAAAGCAATAACTTGATCAAACAACCTCTATGGAAGCAACTCAACCATCAAACTCAAAACAGCCAACCAAGGGTTCCACCAACTCAATGCAAGTAGCTAGACTCACAAATATAAACCCTAGTGCACAAAGCTTCCACTATCTCAAACAAGAAATTATGCATTCACCAAAAACTCTCCTTAAGGATAACAATGCATAAGAAGTCTTCAACAAACCAAAAAATAGGATTTACACCCAACCAAAGGAAACCTAGTTGAAAACCTTTTCACTCCAACCTTATTTCAGAAAAACATACACCAATCATACTCATAAGGAAAATGTGCCCATACCTTTTTGGAGTAGAAGAAAATTGATCCTTAAAGCTGTCACCACACACAACCCTCAAACTTCCAACCAAGTTAGGGTTAGAACCAAGATAAATGATCATATATAAAAACTTTCCTTAATACACCTTTTAGCTCCTCTTCTTTAAAAACAACCACCAAAGAAGCCAAAAACACAACAACCAAAACTTACACCTTATATCTCCATTTTAAATTTAGCATAGCAAAAGACTAATCTCAAAAATACAACCAAAGAAATATCCCCTTATTTCTCCTATGTCTTTTAAACAATGCTAAACAATGCCAAAAAATCATATCAAGAAAATAATCACACCTTATAATGGCTGCCCTTGAAGAATCTGAAATTCATGGCACAAAACACGTTTTAATAAAAATGTGACTAATCCATGCACAGCTCCCTCCACGAGGATCGAAACACAGACCTCCGCCTATGCAAGGCCCAAATGCAGCCTTCACTGCCACTAGCCCACAAGGGGATTATGAATTCCAAGACGAACTTCCTTCCACATAAACAGTCAAGCTTTCCGAAAGTTTTTCAAACCACGAGCTCTCTTCTTTCGTAGCGTAAACAAAAAATTCGATTGCAGCCAAACCAATTAATTGCCTTCAATTTTCCAAGAGTGTTTAACCTTAGGAACCTTCTCATATTTATAGTCCATATGTGGACTTTAGAACACATCGGCTACAAAGAAAAGTAATTTCGAATTTAATCGAAATTTGCTTTCTAAAGGGTTTAAAAACCCTTAAAGTATTTTTAATAAATTAAAAATAATTTCTCCCTTAATTAATTAAATAATTAATTAATTAAAACCTTGAAGGGTTTTAAATAATAATTAAATAAATAATAAAGATAACCTCCATTGGTTTTAATAAAAACCATTGCCAATGGAATCTCTCCGGATTCTCTTAAAAATATTCTCTTGGAATCTTCCACCTTTGAAGCCAACACATCCTCTTAACATTAATGTCATTTCATTTTGACATCAATGACAACTCATAGACAAGAAGCTAGGATCTCAAACCCAAAATTGCCAACAACTAAAAGAATTTATTTTGCAATCCTAGGGTTAGACATCATTGAATTACAAAATCATACTAGGGTTAGTCCTTGTATTCTTGCATCTTGTGTGTCTTGCATTGTTCTTTCATTTTCATAGTTTAGTTTAGAAAGGCCAAATAATAGGTGTATGCTTAATTGACACATCAAACATTTCCACCCTAGACTTGGAGCGAGTCCTAAAACCATTCCTGGTGAACCCATCCTTTTGTGTCCCCGAGTGTAGAGAATATAACACACCCTCATGGTTCACCTCGACTCCCAGTGGATCCAACCGAGAATCATACGCGGTAGGGCAGTTTTCTCCCTCTACATATTTGGTGAACCTAACATGAACACACATCTTAGTGGCCAAGATAGGAAGCCTCTTCCTTTGTTTTTTCTTGAAAACTTTAAACAAGACCACTAATTCTATTTGTTTAGATTAGAAAACATTTAAAAACATCTTAAAAATCTTGTGTGTTTGCTAGTTTTTAGTTTTCCTCCTTTTCCACTCTATCCTTTCTCTCTCTCCTAATGGCTCCCAACCTTAGGAGTGGGTGAAGGCTTTCAGAGTCTGATGAGATTTTTCAAGAAGATGATCAGATTGATAGAGAGAATCATAATCTAGAAGAGGAAGAAAATGAAGAAGTTGGCAATGACCTTGATCCTACTAAGGGGTCCAATGGGAACCTTATCTTTAAATCATTTGAACATGTCTGGAATTTCTACAAGCATCATAAATATGCCTTGGATAAAGCTATGGAAGAGGAAGCCTAACTCAAGGAAGTTGGAACATCTCATCATCAAACCATTTCCCCTTGAGATGTTCATAACAACCCCTTGATTGAATCTTCACATCATGATAATATTGTTCACAACCCAACATATGCTACTACTGTAACCACCAACGTTGGAAGAATTCCACAAGTTCCTCCAACTAGTAGTGCATCTCAAGATTATGTTCAATTTCCTCCTCATTCAGCTAATCTCAACATTCATGCTTCTATCCCACCAAATATTAGTTATCCTCCATAGCAAGATACCACATATCATAACCCATACCATAACAGTGTCAATACCTCCAACATGAGCCAAGTTCCCTTTCAACAACCTACCTATACCCCTCCCCTAGGGAACCTAAGGGCATTGCACAACAACAATCCTGAAGTGCAAAGTTTAACAAATATGGTGAAACAATTAGTTTCAAGAGTGGATATGATTCAGCCACCTAGTTTCACCTACAACTATAGAGAAATGTGCAATCAACCCTTAGACCCTATCATTACCTCTAGGCCCTACCCTAAGCATTTTCCAATGCCGGTTTTACCTATCTATAAGGGAATGAAAGATCCAATTGAGCATTTAAGAATGTTTAGGACAGCATGCCATGATATCATATATGATGACATGTTGTTACTAAAGATATTCCCTAAGAGCCTTGGTGGTATGGCATTAGAGTGGTATTATCAATTGCCTAATCATTCTTTGAGGAATTTTGAAGAGATAGCTGAAATGTTTGTTCAACAATTTGGTGCTTATGTTGAAAAGAATGTGACTATGAAAGATGTCTATATGTTGAAACAAGCTAAAGATGAAAGCTTTTCAGAATTTTTGTCTCATTGGAGGAGTCTAGTTGGATGCTTGAGATATACCTTACCTCCTCGAGACATGCTTGAGATATTTATTGGAAACTTACAAGAACAAATCTCTTATGAATTGGAAACTACAACTATCACATATTTTGACCAAGCTATAGATCTAGCAAGAAGGGTAGAGCAAGCCCTTATCAGAAGAGGTCAACTTAAAGTAAAAGAAGATAGGACCACTAAAAATTAGTATAAGAACAAGCATGTGGTTGGTGATGGGGTAACAGATAGTAGGCCTATTAACAATGTTGTTAACACCCTACAAAATATGGTGCTTAACCAACCTCAAAAACCCCCACAAAGGAATTTCACAAGACTCAACATACCTATGATAGTGGTCCTAAAGCAGCTTTTGGAAGCTAACATGATTGAGTTACCTCCTATAAGGCAACTTGATACCATAACTAATTGGTATAAAGTTGGTCAACATTGTGAGTATCATAGAGTGGAGGGGCACATGACAAATTCATGTAAGAGGTTGAAACATGTGGTTCAAGACCTAATTGATGAAGGTTGACTTGTTATAGAAGGTTCTCGACCCAATCCTCCAACAAACAATCAACCTCCTACTCAACAAGCACCCACAACTAATCAAGACATGGGAATATTTCAAGATCCCCTCCCTAAGCATGGTCAATAGGTAACTAATCAAGTGTCATATCAAAATGTGCCACCTCCCTATGATAATATGGTTGGTATGATAGCAATAACTACAAGGCAACAAGCATAGAATCAATAGACTCAACATTCTCAATAGGAGATGAGTTCTTCATCCAACCCACCTTCAAAACCCACCTTAGTTTTGAAGAATACCCAAAAAAGGAGCACGAGAGTAGAAAATCCACCTTTAGTGTTGAAGCCACAACCTAAAGTCTCCTTTGACATTCAACAACAATTAGCTAGTACCTCGACCAAGATCTCTCTCTTAGAACTTTTGCAAACTTCTCCTATTCATGGGGAAGCCTTGTTGAAGCTTCTAAGACAACAATATATTCCTCAAGACATTTCCCCTAGTGCTATAGCTAATGTTGTAAGTTCTCTTGGGATACATCATATCACATTTTTGGATGATGATATGCCTTCCTCAGACTTATGAGGGGATTCTTCCCTTTACATCACTACATTTATTGGAGAAAATTTTATCAAGTGGATTCTGATTGATAATGGTTCTTCCCTCAATTTATGCACTTATCAATTTTTCCAAAAGTTTGGATTAAAAGAGGAAGATTTAACTAAATCCGATATCATCATCAAAACTTTCAACAATGAGTCCCAAGAAGCTTGTGGTATTGTATCTCTCCCCCTTAGGGTTGGACCTAAGATCTTAGATACCTTGTTCTATGTGGTGTCTTGCCCTGCATCTTTTAATCTTCTTCTTGGATGCCCTTGGATCCATGCGATGAGGGTTGTCCCTTCTACTTTTCACCAATGTTTGAAGTTTGAATTTAAGAATCAATTTATCACCATTTTGGGTGATCCTCACCCATTTGAATATTGTTCACTAGTTGAACAAACTCAATCTGATCTTCATTTATATCCATCAATTTCCTCATCTCACATAACTAAGCAATTTGAAAATCTAAACGTGAGTGAGGAACCATTAATCAATGTTTCATCATAGGATCAAGTCAATCCTTCTCTTCAAGAGCCTCTTCTGAGGATATCTCATCAAGGTTTGGAGTGGAGTGTTGAGGATGAGGGACCACCCTCTCCCTCTTTGTTAGTTGTGACCCCAAAGGAGTATGTTGAAGGTGACACTCTTTATGACATAGTTCATGAGGATGTCCCTCAGAATGGCTTCTCCCTTGATGGGTCAGTCCCTTGCGTAGTGTAGGTTGAGTCTTCTAGTTCTCAAGAGGACTTTGGTTCTATGTCTCTCGAGGACCTTGAGAAACTAGGAGTGATTCTTACCCCACCTCCTCTTGAGGATGAGTCATCCATTCTCATTGAGGAGACCATAGATGTTAACATAGGTTCTGAGGAGACCCCTAGAATCCTTAAGCTAGGTAAAGCCTTGTCCATGGATGAGCAAGAGTAGTTGACCAATTTGTTGAAAGAATTTCATGATATTTTTGCTTGGTCATATGTTGACATGCTAGGGCTTGATCCCTCCCTTGTTATGCATCATTTGGTAGTTCTCCCTAGTGCTAAGCCTGTTAAGCAGAAACTTAGGAAGATGCATCCTAAGGTCACCCTTTTAGTCAAGGAGGAGCTCCAACAACTCCTTGACGTCGGTTTTATAAAAGCTATCGACTATTCTGATTGGATCTCCAATATCATCCCTATGGCTAAGAAGATGGGAACAATCAGGATATGTACCGAATTTTGGGACATTAACTTAGCATGTCCCAAGGATGATTTTCCCTTGCCCAACATAGATCAGATCATAGATTTCATCACCAAATATGGCATGCTCTCACTCATGGATGGTTTCTCAGGATATAATCAGATCATGGTTACCCCTGAGGATCAAGCCAAGATAACTTTCATCACACCATGGGGTACCTTCTATTATAAAGTCATGCCTTTTGGCTTGAAAAATATTGGTGCCACATATCAGAGGGCTATGACTTATATTTTTCATGACATGATGCATGATATTTTATAGGATTATGTGGATGATATTTTGGGTCATTCCATACATCGATAAGATCATGTTCATGATCTAAGATGAATTTTTGAAAGGCTTCATAGTTCAGAGTTCATCTTAAGCCCTCCAAGTGTGTGTTTGGAGTCACATCTAGCAAGTTGTTAGGTTTCATCATTTCTAGGTGAGGTATTGAAGTGGACCCCACTAAGATAGTGACTATCACTAACATACCTCCTCCCTACACCCTGACCAAGTTGCATAGCTTGCAAGGTCAACTTCAAGCTATTCATCGATTCATAGCCCAATTAGTTGATAAGTGTCAACCCTTTCTTAAGCTTCTTAAGAAAGATGTTGTGTTCCAGTGGGATTCTGAGTGTCAACAAGCTTTTGATGAACTCAAAAGGTATCTCACTTCCCTACCTATCTTAGTTCCACCTCTACCGGATAAGCATCTGATGCTTTACATAGCAGCCATAACTCATGCTTTGGGAGCCTTGTTGGCTCAACATGATGATCAAAACAAAGAGTGAGCTATCTACTATATCAGTAGAACCTTGGTCAGCTATGAAACTTGGTACACTCCCTTAGAGAAGCTTTGCCTTACTATGGTGTTTGCTTCCCAGAAGCTAAGACACTACATGCTCAGCCATAAGACATTGGTAGTTGTAAAGTTTGATCCTTTGCATTACTTAATGTCTAAGCCCCACCTTTTAGGTCGAGCTGCTAAGTGGGTCTTAGCCCTTAGTGAGTTTGACCTAACTTTCATAGGTCAGAAGGCTATCAAGGGTCAGGTGATTATTGATCAGTTAGCCTTCACTCCCCTAGAAGCTACCCATCCTTTGGTCATTAAGTTTCTTGATGAGTGCTTCAGCATAGAGGTTAAAGAGCTAGAGTCTTGGAATTTATTTTTTGATGGAGCCTGATGCATGAAGGGTGTTGGTGCTAGAGTCATTCTAGTTACCCCACAAAAATAGCTCATCCCCTTTTCCTTCAAGCTTTATTTCTCTTGCATGAACAACACTACTGAATATGAAGCCTTGATCCTTGGTCTTAGAGTAGCCTTAGCCTTGAAGGTTAGAGTTCTCTCCATCTTTGGTGACTCTCAACTTGTGGTCAATCAGATTAATGATGTTTATCAAACTTGAGATGATAAGCTAAAACCTTATAAAGATATTGTCACCAAGATTTTATCTATATTTGATCGGGTAACCATAGAGTCTATCCCTAGATCCTCTAACCACCATGTGGATGCCATGGCCACTACTGCATCCTTATTTCCTTTGGAGTTGGATGATGATCAAGCATCGATTATCATTAGATAACTCTGAGAGCCCACATCACTTGATTCTTGTCTTATTTCATTAGATGTTTTGACCATAGGAGCTTCCCCATATGAGCCATGGTATACCAACATATTTAATTTCCTTAAGGATGGTTTGATTCTTGATGGTTTAGATCATAATAAATATAATATTTTGTATAAAAGAGCATGTCAATTCATTATAATTGGTAATACTTTGTATCAACATTATTTTGAAGGTATCCTCTTGTGATGCCTTAACTCTGATGAAGCTCAACTAGCTCTTAGTGAGGCTCATGAAGGTTCATGTGGAGGTCATTTTAGTGGTAATGCTATTGCCAAAAATCTCCTTCGAATGGGGTATTATTGGCCTTCCATGGAGAAATATGCATGTGACCATGTTCAATGTTGTGACAAGTGTCAATGCCATGACAACCTTGTCCATGCTCCTTCTCAACACCTTTAGGTTATTTTTTTCCATTGGTCATTTTCCATGTGGGATTGGATATTATAGGGAAGATTAACCCATTCTTTTGATGTATTATTTTTTTATAACAATGATATAATACTTCACTAAATGGGTCGAAGCCATACCCTTGGCC
The DNA here is from genome assembly GCA_028583015.1 of Wollemia nobilis. Lineage (NCBI taxonomy): Eukaryota > Viridiplantae > Streptophyta > Pinopsida > Araucariales > Araucariaceae > Wollemia > Wollemia nobilis. Next base: position 10,921,853 of record JAQPPZ010002979.1, read on the forward strand.
ATGGTGACTAGAGCTCAGGTTTCCAAGTTCATCTTTAACTAGATCCTTTGTAGGTTCAAGATTCCTTCGATGATTATTTCTGATAATGGCACTCCTTTTAAGAACAAGGATATCCATAAAATTTGTGCTAAGTACAAGATTCAACATAAGTGGTCAACTCCATATTACCCTTAGGGTAATGGATAAGCCGAAGCATCCAACAAGTCTTTGATCAAGATCCTCAAGAATTTGGTTAGTAAGACCAATCATGACTAGCATATCCAACTTTATCCTACCCTATGGGCCTATCGCACTAGTGTGCAAACTCCTACAAGTGCTTCTCTATACATCTTGGTCTATGGGACTAAGGTGGTCTTTCCATTCAAGTTAGAGGTTCCTTCATTGCACATCTTGTTGCAAGATGCCTCGATCAATGATGAGTATCACTTAGATCATTTGAATCAATTGGAGCTACTGGATGAAAAGTGCATTCATGCCTTAGAGTATTTACGAGCCTATCAGAATAGGCTCAAGTAATCTTATTCCAAGAGAGTTTACAATCATTATTTTGAGGTTGGGGACCTTGTCCTCAAGGAAAACTAGAAGAACACCAATGCTCGATCAGATCTTAAAGGTAAATTTTAGCCCAATTGGTTAGGCCCCTTTATCATAACAGCCAAGTTTGGTTTAGGGGCCTATCATTTAGCTTCTTTGGATGGTACAGAACTTAAAGAACCAATGAATATAATGCATCTAAAGAGATACTATGCATAACTTGGCACTCTACATCTTCATATTGCATTTAGCTTAGTTTTCATACTGCATTTGGTTTGCTTGTTCATACTACATGATTGCCTATCATATTTTACATGTTTTACCTGACATTATATTCCTTGCATTTTGCTTGTCATACAATTGCATTGCTGCTTGTTCATATTTGCATGACTACTTGATCATATAGATTTTTGGGATTTCATGATAATGGCAAGTGATGACACCTAGTTAGGTCATAGCTCACATGCATTGCACTCACACTAGGGCTCTGATGCCTAGTGAATCCCCAACCTAGGGCTCATCTCCATGCATTTTCATCTTTATTTCATTCACACTCATGTTTCTTTTCTATATTCCTTGACCTTGAAAGTTTTAATGATCAATTTTTACCTTCCCAAGTCAAGGAATATAGTTCTTCTTCTATGTATCCTTGTCCCTTCACTTTTCTCTTTTCATCAAGACAAGGATACATGTTCTTTCTTCCATTTGTGAATATTTCTTTTTTCACACTTTCTCCTTTCTCGATATTCTTCTTCAATAAGGGTGCACACACGCACTATTCTTCTTCTTTATCTCTATTTCTTCTCTCTATTTTCTAGCACATGCACACATAGGTTATGCTTCACTTTGATCACTCATATTTTACACACACCACACCCCTATTGGGTAGTACTCACTTTGGAAAATCAATCATATCATTTCAACACCCCATAATAGATAGCTTCATGGTCACGAGTGAGGGGTAGCCTCCATTCAACCATTTATGAGCATACATCCTAGTGGGTATATCTCTTTTTCTCTAGCCATCAATGAGCACTACACCCATAGTGGGTACTGCTCCACCTATCCATCTCTATGAGCATAACACCCTTACAAGATAGCTTCATGGCCACTAGCGAGGGGTAGCCTCCATTCAACCATTTGCGAGCATACATCCTCATAGGGTTTCACTTTCTATTTTATTTTCTTTGACCTTTTGGAGCTTTTACTTTCTTCTTATTTCATCCTTCTTTCTTCTTTCATCATTTATTTTCTTCTTATCTTTATTTACCTTTTCCTCTTTCCATCCACTCATCCATACATTTCACTTTACATTCATTTTAGCTTGCATGTTAGATTACATTTTAATTCATATTAGTTAGGATCATTTTGCATTGCATTCATTATGTTTGTAATAATCATAAAAAAAAAAAAAAAAAATATAAAATGAATAATTATTTTTTTTTTTTTTTTTTCTTATTTTACTTCTTTTTGTTTCTTATTTTTTGCTCTCTTTTTATTTTGGGTTCATTGTTTTGAGTTTCCTTAGGAATTTTACATTCCTTCCAAAATCAAGGGGGCACCCTAGCCTTAGAGGCATTAATGGTAGTAATGCCTCATTTTACATGTAAATTTGTGGTGTTCAGGCTAACACCCCTTTTTGCACCACCCCTCTATCCAAACCTAGCCACCCCTTTTTGTGTTTGTTACTTTCACCCATAGGAGTCTACATATTTCTTTGATGCATTTATTTAGCCATAAATGCATCAAAGAGGGGTAAAATATAGACACAAAAAATTGACCCATCAAAATGAGTCAATTCTTCCTTAGATCCCTAGTCAACCACCCAAACTTGCTAAGTGTAAATTTGGGACCCTTTTGCCTTCTCCCTTTGCCTTATTTCCTTAGCTTTACCAAATTCATGCTCAATACATATAGGGTATAAATTTGGTATTCTAGAGATTTTTCTCACTAAAACCTCCCCCTCATCGACCTGTTTTGGGGTCGGCCTTTGCCTATGGTGAAATTTCATTTTCCTATCCATTTTTCCCTCCAAACCTCTTATAAATAGAGGATTGGATTCCCTCTTTAACCCAAACAAGTTATTTTGAGATTCTAATTCTTGACTCGCTCATTTGCTCATGCTAACAAGTGCTCTTTTGCTACAAGTTATTTTTGTTTTGTGCTTTGGTGTTGGCTACCCTTGGGGATTGAGTGGAGGAGCCTTGGTGATTGGATAGATCAACCTTCTTGGAGTGCTTCATCCATCTCTTCATTTCTCCTTTCTTTCTCCATCAGCTCATCAGGTTCTGCATTTACTTTAGTTGCTTTGCAAGTCTATTTTTCATTGTTTTGCACTCTATTTTAGGGCCCGAAAAGGGCATCTAAACCAAATTCATGCCCTACCCATACAAGGCATGAATTTGGTAAGCCATATTCATGCTCCCTATTTATAGGGCATAAATTTGGTAAATTAGGGCTTGGGGGTAAGTTTTGCACCCCAAAACCCTAATTTTGCACTTGCATTTTAGTATTCTATTGTGTCCATCCTGTCTGCATTATATTTTGTTGTTATCTATCTATTTCACTCTGTTTGTGCATGTTCCAAAGGTCAAATATCAATTTTTATTTTGAATGGTCAGCTAAAAGGACCAAGGGGGCTTGACTGTTGCACCTCCAAGCTCAGTCTTATAGTGGCCTAAGCAAGCCCCCAAACGTTGATCAAATTTTCTAGGGTTTGTGAAGTTATTTTGTAGGTTTGAAACCATTGGATATTCTGGATGCAAGATAAATCTTGGATCAACCATCAGATCAGATAAGTGCCCTAATAGATATTTAGGTTTTTTGGTGTTTTCTTTTGTTCATTTCTATCCAAAACCTAGATTATAAGTAAAGGAAAAATATTTGATTGAATTTCTAGGCATTTGAAAGAATAAAAGCATATAGTGTGCATCTAGGGTTTTAATATTGTTTGTGCATTCTCTTGGACCCTTTCTCAAAGACTTTATTTTGCAATCCTAGGGTTAGACATCATTGAATTACAAAATCATACTAGGGTTAGTTCTTGTCTTCTTGCATCTTGTGTGTCTTGCATTGTTCTTTCATTTTCATAGTTTAGTTTAGAAAGGCCAAACAATAGGTGTATGCTTAATTGACACATCAAACACTTCCACCCCAAACTTGGAGTGAGTCCTAAAACCATTCCTAGTGAACCCATCCCTTTTGGCATCCCTAAGTGTAGAGAATATAACACACCCACGTGGTTCACCTCGGCTCCCAATGGATCCAACCGAGAATCATACATGGCAGGGCAGTTTTCCCCCTCTACACTAATCTAAAGAATGCAACTATTCTAAAAAAAATAGTGAAAGTAAGGAAAATGACCTAATATAATAACACAAATCAACTATGCTAAAGTTAAAAAAGCAATCTATGCTAAGTAAAATAAATATAGAACAACTATTTAAAAAAAAAAGTAACTTAATCTACTAGAAAGAAAGCAATTTACACTAGTGAAATAAAATAAACTAATCTATGAATGATAGAAGTACCTATTTGAACTATAATATGGAGAGGAAGACACAACTATGCTAAAATAACTTAGAAAGGGACTATGGAAAAGAGAACAAAGGAGACTAAGAGGCACTTTTTCTAAGAAATTATGAAGAAGAAGAAACAAACTATGGCAAATGAGATAACTACGCCTAGGAGAAGAAAGACACCTAAGCTAAATAAAGTGGGAAGTTCTTAAGCTATGAAGAAAAAGGGGAAATCAAACTACCTAGATAGAGGAATTCCTTTAGACTAAAGAGGGACTTAATAAACAAAAAAACTAAATAAGAACCTATGAGAAACTAGAGGGGGCAAGAACTATGCTAAGAAGAAGATGAATACCTATGGCAAGCTAAAGGATTGAAGAGGGTACACTAAGCTAAGGGAGTGATGCATGTTGTTAATATCATCATTTAATCTTATGATTTGTCAAATCCAGGGTGGTGTCCAAGTTTGTACATGATAGAGGATTAGGGTAGATTACAGTTCAAAAATTTAAAATAAAAGCATTACTTTGGTGAAATAGATGTTGGTTTAGCCTCTTTGTGTCACACTAAACCTAATCTACAAATTGGAAACTAAATGAACTTGCAAGAATTGAAATTATAAAATTGAAATGTTGCTGAATTGAAATCTATTTTACTCTTGCTGAATTGAAATAACAGAATTGAACTTGCTCAAATTGAAATACACATGCTAAACATTTATCAGTGTCCTATTATAAAATGTTGTCAATATTTTGGTACAGTTGCTGACAGCAAAATAAAGAATATTAGAACCTGGAAAAAAATTATTAAAGCAAGAAAAATAGGGGATAACATAATTACTGCTAACTTATGCTACTTGTTCAATCATAGAAAAATAAAATAGGGGAATCACAAATCTAGCTATTTCATCAGCTGACACACACTTATGCTATATGAAAACATAACTTTAGAACATAAAAACATCACATGAATTCAAAACAAAAGTTTGTATGCAACAAATATTGGAAATTGACAAGTGACCTACTAAAATATGTTGCAACAAAGTTTAGAAGAAACCTGTCAGTTAGTCCTTCTAGACCTGAAAGTGACCCTTGTTTCCTAATCCAAAATAAGGTGGAGAAACTCTACTAACTAGATAACACTCACACTTGCTCATGAACAAAATTTGATAAAGAAACTACACTTTTATTAACTATTGCACAACATTACAATGCTGCAGGAAATTCTTGCTATCTATTGAAAAACCTATTACAATATATTATCTACCTTCCCATTTTATATGCTCTTAGCTCAACCAATTATGGTCTTTTATTTATACTAAGCTATTACAATTCCTCATGCTCATATTATTTTATGCTATTTCTCGGTGATTTGCCAATCAACTCTAAAACTGAATAAGTCTAATTTAGGATAGTGTATGCTGTAATAATGGTTATTTGTCCTTGAGATGCATCTCTAGTGGTGGGAGTGCATTATAAATTGTGGGAAATAGTCTTGTACACCTGTTTATACCTTAAAATACATTTTCCCTACATTTTTGGGCATTCAAACCTCAGTTTGATAAAAACTGACCACTTTTCCTTTCATTTTGGAGCTTCTTCGGAATATCAGGTTGTGAAACATATTTTATGCTTAGATGCGACTAAATTGGATACCAATGCAGTTGTAACTGAATAGGTTGTTTTATCTATCCCTCAGGAGGTGATCCTAATTTTTTTGCACACCTTGGTTGACTAATTCCATGACCTGACATTCATTGGTAGCTGATTAGAATTTATATGGCAATTTCCTACTTTTTATAGATTTTGCTACACAATTATAGAAAATTGGCATTTCTTGCAATTCAAACTAATCAACAAGTTGGAGAAATATTCAAATATCAAAATTAAGGATTACAACTTAACATACATCAATTTTCTATTTAAATTACACCTTGCATTCACCAAGTAACCATATTGAAATAGTGCAACAGTGCTGCATAATTATTCCTTCTCTGTTATACCCTATTTCTATCCATTTAGACCATGTGGGAATGCTTCTAAATAGGTCATATGTCTTCTTTAGTCCCTCTAAACTCATTCCATCCATTTTATCATGCTTTGCTTGAAAATTTCAAGGTGCTCTTATAAAGTGACAACTTGCTGGTTTTTGTATGGCTATTTTTTGCAGATTTCTATATTTATGATAGTCCTAGGAATTTGAATCCAATTTGGATTTCAAACAAGTTTAAGGGTGGGAAAACATTCAAACACCATTGTGAAGTTAATGGACATCAACATACAACATTTGGCCAATTGAAATGCACATTTTATTTGCTACTTAATCAAACTGAAATAGTGCAAAAATGTGTAGAAAACTGTAAAATAGAGTAATATGTTCCTAAATATTTTAACCATGCAAAAAATAATATATAATACATTAAAATAATCTAAATTAACATAAATAACATAACATAATGTTTATGTGGTAGTTTGAAGTAACCAAAAATATGCCATTGACGAGGCAATTCCTGGCCTCATCATTCTCCCCCCAACCTAATTTAATGCATGCCCTCATGCATTCTGTAGGGCTACAGAAGCACATAGGTCCATTTCTTGATTAAAGCTCTTCCAAAATAGCACATTCTCTATATAGTATCCTCTGCTCTTCTGTAGCTATTTGAGCCAATTCTGGAACTGGTCATCTGGTTGAGGATCACTATCAAGGTAATAAGGAACAAGGGTGATAATAGTAGGTAATATGTACCTCAGACCTATCCATTGATGTTCCAATATGAGGATGGTTTGCATCACACCTAATTCTATTCTTATGGACCATAACAAGTTGATTGGTGAGATAGGTTCCCTCTTTTTCAATGATATTGGTAATTCTGCCCACCTAGCCTTATAGGCTGATAAAACATCTGTAAACTTTTTTGCATAGAACATCTAAAAACCAGTCATGCAATCCTTAAGGTTATTTAGATAAACAAACCTAATTTTTTGGTTTACTCATCATAGTAAAATATTGACTGATGGGGATCTTATGATTTGGCTGGATATGTCTTATCAGTAGCTCAGCTTTTAATTCAGTCTCCTTATTTTGCTTCTCTTATTTGTCATAGTATATTTGATTTTGTAATGTGGATACAAAAGACCTTAATTGAACATCCCCTATGAAAATATGAGGTAGGAACTCCACATCCTCAACCATGAATAATTTTTGTAGGAACAACTCACAAATAAAATTCTTTTTTTCTTCTGGGCTATGCGGGTAAGCATCCAAAAACTCTTCAACAATGTTCAAATCATAGGAGATATTAGAATGAATTCTCATTATCTACCAACATAGATACTTCTCCTGAAGTATCATACTGTAAAATTTAGGTGGCCTCCTACATTGTACCAAATATTTTGCAGCCTAACAAAGATATTGTACCTTTTTCTTGTAACCTATTTATTTTTACAATTTTAGATTTAACTTATTGTTCTAATGGTTTGAGTGTTGCAACCTGGGCTTCTAATTTTTGATAATTCAATGCCAAGTATGCAATATCCTCATTGTACTTAACCAAAAGAACTATTTTTGGAGGCATACATATCATTTGGTTCAGATTAAATTATACCCCTAACTCTGTTGTTTCATTTTTATGTAAATTTTATGGAAAAACTTGTTTAGGGAGATGGCATAAAATTGAACTTACTGGTAAGCTGAACATCTGTGGCCTCCTCCATACATGATGTTTATTCCTCCTGCTATTGTTGTCTATCAGATTTGCACTTAATATTTTTTGGTTTTATATTTTTTTTTCACTCCATTGTCTAACTTCACTCCCGTCAGTTACAATCTCACTTCTACACTTCTCACACTACAATTTTATTTGTATTTACCTTCTAATTCTACTATAACTTTGGTTCTATATAATTTTGTAATTTTAAACCCATTCTCATGACTTTTATGATTTGAAACTACAATGATTACAAGATATTTCATTGAATTCTAGAAGTGCTTGAATCAACTATAGAAGGTGGTGCAAAATACCAAAAATATTTGGTACATTATGGGTGAATGTGTGGTAGACTATCATTTGTTGCTTTTCCAAATTTTCAATTTGTAGAACTGTTGGTCACAAATCTTCCTAAGTACAATATATTATCACTTGTGCACCCTAGACTCGGCCAAAATTGAAAGGCCAATGGAAAGAGAAAATTCCTTCGGACCGATCTCTAGAGAGAGTTGTGTTAGGATCCTCAATCCTAACATTATTAGTTAGTATTAGTTAGTATTATTAATCATTTAATTATTATATTATTAACTTATAAAGTGAACCATCACAACCCTTCATAACATGAACCATCATGTCTCTTCATACGTGAACCATCATGTCTCTTCACCAACGTACCCTTAGGGTAGATATATATGTTAGGTTGGCCATCCATATCAAATCATCCAAGAAGAAGAATAAGAATCATAGATTTTAAATGAGGGAGCCCCATATAGTGGCAAAGCGATTACAAGGGAGCCCCATTTGAGTGGCCTGTGATTACATTTACATTAATTTGTTAATAATTTTATAGTAAGACCTTGGGGTCTTACCATTTGGTATCAGAGCCATGTGGGACCCAAACATGTGGTATTTTATCAAGGATATTCATCAAATCACTTTCGTGCATGAGTATCAAATGCGGTTTGAGGATATCACCAAACACAACATAAGGTTGGATGAATCAATTCTCATTAATAACTTCATTAGTGGATTGAAAGAGGAAATTAGAATGGAGGTGACAAGGTTCAATCCCTATACCATGATGCAGACCTATGGATTGAAAAAATTAGCTGAAGATAAAATCAATGCACAACAACGATTAGGAAAACCACTTATGGAAAAATCGTCGACCACTTACATCGCTCCCAAACCTATGCATAATGGAAGGGCACAAAGCACTTACACAACCCCCAAATCTAATCGAACTTTACAAATTAAACATCTTAGCTTTGAGGAGATGAAGGAACGACGAGCAAAAGGACTCTGTGATAATTGTGATGAACAATTTGGACCCCACCATAAATGTGCTACACTAACATTGTATTTATTGAAGGAAGTTGATCTCTGTCTCTCCATAGAGCAAGCAGATGAGGTAGTTGTGTCTAAAGTGACTAGTGCACCTACTCACTGCAATGAAGATAATGAGGTCAATGTGCAAGAAGTTATTGGTGTACCAAGCAAGGATGAGGTAGACATACCCAAAGTGATCAATGCTAGCCAAACATGCACTCTACAAGACCTACACATACCTTCCTCACCAATAGTGAGTTCTTGCCATATGACCAAACCTATTCGAAACCAATGCAGAGTGACTACACACTCCTTCTCCGTTGGCTCTACCAAGAAACCAAAAAAGGATATGAAATAATTACCATCACTTTTGAAGCATCATTCTAAAGTATTTGAGGAACCCCAAGGGTTGCCCTCCCATCCTCATCATGATTTTCCTAAGGAAGATTCTACTATTATTCTTGGCAACCCCTCGCTAATGCTTCATCCTTCTTGATATCCCTGCCTATGAAAGGATGTCATTAAAAGAGTCCAAGAACTTACACAAATCCTTCTTGGAAAACAAAGGACAAAGCTTCTCACTTTGAGCTTTGAGGACAAAGATATTTTTAAGGAGGGTGGCATGTTAGGATTCTCAATCCTAACATTATTAGTTAGTATTAGTTAGTATTATTAATCATTTAATTATTATATTATTAACTTATAAAGTGAACCATCACAACCCTTCATAACGTGAACCATAACGTCTCTTCATACGTGAACCATCATGTCTCTTCACCAACGTACCCTTAGGGTAGATATATATATTATGTTGGCCATCCATATCAAATCATCCAAGAAGAAGAATAAGAATCATAGATTCTAAAGGAGGGAGCCCCCTATAGTGGCAAAGCGATTACAAGGGAGCCCCATTTGAGTGGTCTGCGATTACATTTACATTAATTTGTTAATAATTTTATAGTAAGACCTTGGGGTCTTACCAGGTTGGTTCCCTTACTAAATCCTACACTGTTGAAGACTAGAGTTGCAGGAAAGGAACTGAAAATAATGAAAAGTAAGGGAAATATGGCCATAGGTCGAAGATGTAGGATTGGGGAAATATTAACAGTAGGAATTCCACTCAAGCATATAAATAGCGTATAATAAAAGAGAGCAACAAAATTTATTTACAACCTTGCACAAATAACCTCCAGTATTGCATTCCAAAAACTCACTTCGTCACCAGCAATATTCAAAATCAGATGCAGAATTTAAATTTCAATAGCAGATAAGAAATACGAGCATAAAAGAGAAATGCATAAAATAGAAGGAAATCACACATAGAGTCGCTTGAAAAATTAGAAGCCAAATATCTCTTATTTACGCAGAGATCTTGATAATTTTTTCTGCAAAATGTCTCTCCTCTTTTTACAATGAAAATTTGATTAGTATTTATAGAGGTTTTAGCCTCTTTCATTAAATACATGTGGAGGCAAGGTGTCGGCAACTCAGACACCAATAGTAGCAACTCTCTCCTCGGAAATAATAATGAACCAATGAACAAATTCCAAAGAAAATATCTACTAATTTTATCACATGGCATATCAGGCTTCAATAGGAATCAATGATCTGATTTCATTCTCTATGATGGCGTCTTGGAAATGCATACCCACAAAGTGGTCAGTGCCTCAAAAATGAACAATATTGCACTGGAGTCAAAAGCACTTGGCAGTTTTGGTGATAATATTGCCACAGGAATAAAATTTTTCAATATTAATCCTTTTCAAAGAAGATTTTCATTGAAAACATGAAATTTCACCCAAAAAATGGACCTTCATCTTCAATTAGCCTAAAACGAGCCTTTGCTTAGAATATGCACTTAATAATTTTATCCTATGTGAAATGAAATTGTACCCCAATATTTGTCCTTTTATTCCGACTTCTTCTGGGAAAATATTCTACTACCATAAGTGGGGCCAATATTGGAAACTTGATTTCTTTGAAAATTAATGAGAACAAAACTGCCAAAAAGCGAAAAGGCATTTCAAAGAGTGAAAAGGCATTTTGGAGGGTGAAAAGGCATTTCGAAGAGCGAAAAGGCCATTTCTAAGAGCGAAAAGGCCATTTCGAACAAAAAGCATTTCGGAGAGGGGAAAAGCATTTTACTTTAATTGCACCCAAAATTACACCCATCAAAAATTTTCAAAAAACAATGCTCAATGTGTGAAAACACTCAAAAAGCATTTGTAAGTTTTACTGGCAAATTTACAACAAAATTTCAATGTGGCAAAAATACCAACAAGAATATGCATTCTGGGTGATGATATTATTCAGGCATTGATACTCTACTACTGGTCATGGATTAGCAGAGTTGGAAGATCATAATTGGTGGTGACTCATCCTACTCTATAGACAAAGAATACAGATTGCGTTGATCTCCATACTCTTGCTTGTTGAGGCATTGTGATTGAATGGCATGAATATTGTAAAATAAAATGAGGTATCCATTTTCCATCAAACCCTAATTCAATAGCACTTGGGAAAATGCAACATGTGACCCTTGGTACTTACACTTTGACCTTCATGCCTGCTTGGATGATGTGGTAAAACAAACAAATTTCCTTACCCTTTTTATGCATGTGCCACGTGGAACTTTGAATTTCAAAGTCTGCCATGAATTTTACATTTCAAACCTACCCATTTCTTGTTCTGAAGCTTAGAAACTCATTTCGGAGTGTTTTGTATTTTCCTATCATTTTGTCAAACAGTTTCTCATTTCGAAGTTGTTCTCACCTGAAGATCTGAAATTTTCCACTATAAAATAAATAAAACTGCATTTTTCTCCCAAATATTGGTATCATTATGAATCTCTATGAAATATTTGCATAGATATGTAATCAAATTCATGCCTAATTTCATGGGGCTATCACTTACCTATTTTTCTTTTTCTGCCTATAAAAACCTACAATTTGTAGAATAGCAGAAATTCCCCTTTGTTTCTTTTAAACAGGTTGGATGTTTTTGGATTTTCCAAACCCTATGAATATTTTATGCTAACTAGTGATTTAAACACACTACATACTAAATGCCTATAATTATCAAAAATGCAAGAAACATATACCTGATTTGAACAATTATCATACACTCTACCATTGGCTGCTTCTGCTGATTACTAGCTAATTTTTATGAAATAAAATTAAAAAAAAAAACAAGTGCAACTGGTGAAATTTTTATAGTGGTATAATAGAAGTGGGTGGATCAAATCAAGTAAATGCATACCGAAAAACTGGTTTTCATGCAAACCAATTCAGAAGCACCTCTAAGGAGATTTTCACTATTGAATTATTCATTTTTTTGCATCTGTTTTTTCATTTCTTTTTTTTCTTTTTCTTTTTTCAAATTTTTCACCAGAAGAGGATGCCATTTCTAGTTTTCAACCAACTTCTATATTTTTAGGGTCTTAAATGAGATAGAATGTATCTCATGAGGCTACAATGAGAGAGAATGTCTCTTATTCTTATTTGGATAAGAACAATCCTTATTCTGCAAAAAGTACATCAATTTTTTTGTATGAAAACATATTTTTTCTGCTTGAAAGCGGCAAAAATGATCTAACCTTTCTTTCCAGATGAGCAGTAAGAATATTCTTATGTCATCATTAACTCCTTATTGTTAAAAATGAAGCATTGACTTCATTATTCCTCCTCCCTACTAAAATTGATGCATGTCCTCATGTATCCTCATTTTGTGGGACATGCCTTGTGCTACAAAAAAATTTCTTCTTTTTCTCTCTTTTTTCTTTTCTCTTTTCTCTTTTTATTTTTTTTATTTTTTCAAGATTCAAAAAATATGATCATTTGGAATATTTTTCATAAGAGGAAGCCTCTTCTATCATATGCAATTTTGAATGTGGGAAATATTGAGCAAATTCCACCTTTGTTAGTGGTTTATGGTACAACTGTAAACAATGTCCATTCACCACTAATGTCCTCCTTAAATCATCAATTGAATAAAGTTGAACAACTTCATTCTCAAACTCCTTTGGTTCATCCTTGTTGCTCTTGATGTGATAATCATGCCACATTCTCCATTGTTGTTGAATGAACTCTATTTGGTGAAGTACCTCCAACCAAAGTTCATCCAATGTTCAATTGTAAAAATAATTTATCTTTTACCTGCAACAACTCAATGCCAAATTCTAAATATGTATGAAGTGTTAGTAAAGCATGAGGATGTTGTATCAATGTATCAAATAATTTTGCTTCTTGGTGATTAGTCAACCAACTATTGATGTTCAATGACTATTTTTGTTGCATTTCAATTTGTGCCATACTAGGATGTATTGAACTGATTCTTGGAATATGATGCATTAAAAATTAAGAGAGCAATGATGTGGTGGAAAGGAATGAAAAATATTTGTATCTTTATCATAAAAAATTCTTTAATGAATTAAATTTGATAAATGAAAATGAAAAGACGAGAAAAATGATGCCATCCATGTGGTAAGTGAAAAAATGTTTTTTGTATTGGAATGGGTGACAAATTTTCATAATTCTATTTTTCATCATTCCATTATAATTTCTTAACAGTATTTGGTTCATCTTTAAAATATAAATTTTTAACATTTTCATCAAAAGCAGACTAATGGATGAATCCAACCCTTCTACATTATCCTTTACAACAATGGAGGTCAAAATTGAAATATTTTTTTTCATTTTTCTTATTTGATTTAAGAAATAGTGAACTTCCTAGACAATCATACTTAAGTGGAGTAAGTTTTCCTACAAATAATTCAACTAATTTTACACCTACTTATATGCTTTCAGGATATACTTTCTTTTTTTCTTTGATTTCTTCAAACACATTTCTTGAAAAATCTTATTAATGATTGGTACATCTTTAATAGCTTGAATTAAATGGATTTTAACAGTTAAATATTTTAATTCCTTTATCCAATTTGATTATGAAGTTGTCAATTTTGATATTTCAAACTATTCAAGATATGACACTTCCTTTGATGATTTATCTTGTGGGAGGTTTTCTTTTTATTTTTGATGTTTCAATGTAATTTTTTTTTTCATGTTTATTTTTCTAACTCCATTTTCTACACTAATAGGTGGAATAGATTCAAGAAGTGGTTTTCCTGAACAGAGCTGAGTGTTATCATAGTTACTAGCATTTATTATGGCTGTATTTTTTTTATTTAGCCATAGAGACAGGGGTTGTCCATTTAACAATGTTGGAATTGGCCACAGGTTGAGCTAAAAATAGAGGTTGTTTTGATTTTTGTTGTTGTTTTCCCTAAGGTAAATTATGGGTATGAGTAGGCAACAAGTTTGATTTCTATTTTTGATAATATTGCTACCCTTTTACAGTTTTTGATGTTGTACCCATTGATATCCCTACAATTTTTGTTGCAACCATGGTGGATGTTGTTGATTCCATTGTTGTTTCATCCAACCATGTTGAGACCACTCTTGGGAATATGCCCATGGTGGTTGACTCCAACATTGACCTGAAGTAGACCATAGCATATACCAAGGATTATTTCCCCAATGTGTAGGAAATTGAGAAGAATTATAATATGGAAACTTAAGAAAATTATCCCCTTGTATTTGTCCTATAAAATTGAACTCTTTCATAGGTTGAGACTGTTTTTCAAAGACACTTTTGAGTTTTGGTAACAATTGACATTGATCTGTAGGGTGTCCTTTTTCCCAAATGCTACATGTAGCAGGTATAAAAGTTTTGTTCAAAGGACAATCATGAAGAGAGTGTTGCTTCTCACATATTGAACAAAATATGGCTAAAGGTTCAGCAAATTTACTCTTTTCATCTACTATTTTATCAATATGTATAAAAATATCAGCTTTTAGATTAGCAAACCCTTTCATACATTCTTTCAAATCATTTGTGTTACTACTAGTTTTGTATTTTCTATGCTTTAAACAAGAATAATTTTTATAGAGTTCAATGATTTCTAGAAATTCAAGTCTATGTGCATCTCCTCTTCCCAAAATATCCAATACATCTCTAGATATGTCTTGCAGTCCTCTTAAGAATATGACTTTACAAATTTCAGGTTTAACACTTCCACATATCTTATGAACAAAAGAAAATATGTCTAAATAGTCTTCTAAAATTTTATTTTCCTCTTGTTTCATTCCAAGCAATTCATCGTTTTGATTATTGACTTGATAATATTCTTGGTATCTATCCAAAAATATATTTTCCATCTCATCCCAAGTTCTAATTGAATCAGGTTCTAAGGTAATAAACCATCATAGAGATGACTCTTTAAGAGTGGAAGGAAATAGTTTGAGTTTTTTATTGTCATTATTATAATCATGAAGTTGACATACAATCTTAAACTCAAACAAAAACATATCAGGATCTTCATATGCAACTCCCTTGAAAGTTGGTAACATTGAAGGTGAAATGACCTTCATGGAAATTTTTTGATTAGGATCTAATTGAATGGAATTTTGAAAAGTTTTAGTAGGTGTACTAGTTGCACTAGGGTGGAGCACATTATTGGCTCTCCCTAGATTCTCTTATGAGCCTACCATTATAGGTTCCCAAAAACAATTATAAAATCTATTAAAATTTTATCCCTCTAGAGAGGATGAAGATCACATTGTTTGGGCTGAGACTGAAAGTGGTGACTTCACAGTTAAGTCTGCCTATAATTTGCTTCTCAATGTGGAAGGTCAAAAATTTCAACCAAGTTTGGTTTGGAGCAAAGGCTTAATTCCTAAAATATCCTTTTTTTCATGGCTAGTGATTCAAGGAAAAATCCTCACTATGGACAATATGTTATCCAAAGGTATGGTTATTGCTAACTGTTGCTACATGTGTAGGGCAGGATGGGAGACAACCCAACACTTGTTTTTGGAGTTTCTGGTAGCGGAGTCCATCTTGGATAAACTTTTCCAAGCCTTTAGGATCTCATGGGTTAAGCCTGCTCTTATATCCGAAGTGTTCCATCAATGGCCTCAACCCTTTGTTAGCCTAAAACTTAAGTACCTATGGAAAATCTGTTGGCATCATTTTCTCTGGAAGATTTGGCTAGAAAGGAACCATAGAGCCTTTAAGGATACCATTCACAACCCAAAAACCATCCTCAATAGGATTATTGTCTTTGTGAAAGAAAACCTTAGCACCTTAGTGTATGAGAACCACTTAATTCCTCCCCAAGAAAAATAATTAGCTCAGGCCTGTTGAGAAGCCACACACCCCCACTAAAAAAATGAAGTTCCATCCTTTGAAAATATTTAGTTTTCATTTTGTTGTAGGGACCCTCTTGATGTTTTTCAGGTTTTAATTCCAAATTTTGCTTGCCTCCTTTTTCTTCAAGTTTTGCATATACCAAAGTATCTAAGTAGGCTTGCATATGCTTTAATTTCAATTTGGAATTCACTTCTTTAATGTTAGAATCTTTCTGAGTAGAGAACATCTTTCACTAGTATGTAAAAATGCAGAATACAGATGAATAAATTCATTGGAGTCAACCTACAATTTTTTGGAAAATTTTGCTAAGTAATGAAAACGTCACGATTTCGTGACATTTCCATTTTTGGAAGCGTCGCGATTTCACGACATTTCCATTTTTGGAAACGTCGCGATTTTGCGACATTTCCATTTTTGGAAACGTCGTGATTTTGCGACATATTTTGGTTGAAAGCAAAGCTTGTAGAAAACATCGCGATATCGTGACATATTTGGACTAAAAGAACCAAGTGATGAAGCGTCGCGATATCGCGACAGGTTTGGACCAAAAGGAAAGCTTGTAGAAAACGTCGCGATATCGCGACGTGTTTTCGAAAGAAAGTACCAAGTATGGAAAACGTCACGATTTTGCGACAAAGAAGCCCAAATATGGAAGCAATTCAGGAGAGCATCGTGATTTCGTGACATGTCGCGAAATCATGACATGTCGCGGTTTCGCGATAGAGAAAACGAAAAAAGAAGCTAAGTAAGGACCGTCACGATTTCGTGACATGTCATGAAATCACGACATGTCACGGTTTCGGGATGAAGAAATCGAAGCAGAACAAGTGCAAATGGACGTCATGATTTTGTGACATGTCGCGAAATTGTGACATGTCATGGTTTCGCGACCAAGTGCAAAGGGACGTCGCGATTTTGTGACATGTCACGAAATCGTGACATGTCACGGTTTCACGGCCAAGTGCAAAGGGACATCACGATTTCATGACATGTCGTGAAATCGTGACATGTCACGGTTTTGTAGCCAAGTGCAAAGGGACGTTGCGATTTCATGACATGTCACGAAATCGTGACATGTCACGGTTTCACGGCAGAAGAGTTAAGCAGAAGCCAAGTGCAAAGGAGACGTCACGATTTTGCGACATGTCGTGAAATCATGACATGTCACGGTTTTATAGCCAAGTACAAATGGGACATCATGATTTCATGACCAAGTGCAAAGGAATGTCGTGATTTCACGACATGTCACAGTTTCACAACAGAGAAAAGAAAATGAAAAGCAGCTTGAGGAAAACATCGCGTTATCGCGACACGTGTCAAAAGAAATCAAGCCGACATATAATGAACATTAGGGTTTAATTTAATAATATTAAAATGCTAATCCTTGTTTTTCTTTTGTAGAAAGCTATTCAGCAGTTGCATACTAGCGAAAGTAATGGCGAAAAAGACAAAAATAAGCGTGGATCAAGCGAAGGTCATCAGATGGAAATGTGAGATGCCGAGAATTTTTGGTCCATCCAGATTTTACAGATCTGGCTGCAAAGAGACTTTACGGTGACTAAGCATCTGCCTCATTTAATGGAATATGTCAAAAATTAATCAAAAAATGAAAATATCTACACACAGTTACCGAAATTTGTCGATGGACGCATTTAACAGGAGAATTTATGGTGAAAGTAATGGCATGCAGAGAATTTCAACTCAGAGGCGGCTTTGCGAAGATAAAATGTCAGAGAAACCAGTGACTCATCCGAATTTCTCTGAGGAATTAATGAGACGTTCTCGATAGATGCACCAACCGGCCAGAAAACGAAGATATTTACTTGCAATTATAGATGGATGAGAATAATATCAGATCATGCCTTCTCCATTTATGGCAAGTAACTGCACTAAGATTTGCAGAATGGTTAGGGTTTATCAAAACTCTATTTTTAAAGGGCCTTATATTGTAAAACCTGGGTAGTAGGGTTTAGGGGATAAGATTTAGGGTTTGAGAAGAAGATATTTCTGAAAAGATCAGGGTTCTGTCCTAAGTCTATAAATACTTCTTCTGAATGTAAATTAGAGGAGGCGAAAACTTAGAAATAAAAGCTATTGGAGCAATTTCCTGCAAATCTTGTTTGAAAGCTTTGTTCTGGACTTAGAGTTGGTGTGATTTTCATTTTTCTGTGATAGCATGGCTAGGAGCCTAATCTCTTTTAGATTGTGATAAGTTCATCTTCTTTTGTTTTTATTTCATTAAGGTTTATTTAAATTATGCTGTAGATCTGTGTTACCAGGATTGGATATGCTGCTAGGCTTCATTTTCTTTATTGTATGTTAGGGAAAATTATAGATTTAAGGTTCAGGCCTATTCTAATTGCTCTGTCCTCACTGTGCGAGCTAGGCTACTGGTGAGAGATACCAATTTTAACCGACTTCCCTTCTATTTGTGATTTTCTTTCAGATCTGTTGTTGTCTCTGTCTTATGCTCTTAGTGGAAGGTGATCTTAGAAAGCTGGACACTTTCCTCTTTGATTTGTTCTATTGTGAAGCTAACCGGTATAACTAAAATTGGTAGTTTTGGTTTTGTAGCTAAGTTAGATAAATTTCTCTTTCTGCCCTACCCTACTCTCTCTGTTCCACCGATTGAATGATCCATTTTTATTTTCTTTTAAATTTGTCTTTTATTTAAATATGCTAACACATAAAGAGCTAGATCAAAGAACCTGATTGTAAATCTGAGTGTCCACAAAGATAACCAATTCCAAAAACATTACTGAACCAAGTCCAGGACCCGTTGTAAGGTAACAGACAGTCCACTTGAAACTATTTCAGAAGCAAAAAAGAGTGAATAGACATTTGACCCAACTTTGTAACTCACACCTTGGATATCCAGCAAGATCCTAAAGTGAGTGGGATTTATCCCTTATAAGTGTTATCGGGATTTCATGCTCATTCTTCACAGGGTGTGTATAAAAGTCGAACCAACATTTAAAATTGGCGCTAGAAGGAGGGCAATAGTTCAGTAGTTTGTTAAGGATTGTAAGATTATAAGTTGCTTGTGAAAAGCTGGATTCCACTTATAGAGTAACAAGGTCCCATTCCAGAGCTGGAGAGCTCCTTGTGCCTGAGTTAGAAACTCCAAGAAGAAGCAGCCTCAGAAGGGCCAAGTCCTTGTCTGGAATAGTTTTGTCACCACTTGTAGTTACTCCAACTACAACTGAAAGTATCATCGTCAATCAAGTAGTAATGGCCAACTGGTTGGGTTCCATTGCCTTAAATATCCCGGGTGCAGCCCATGACCTGCCCAAAAATCCTGAGAGATATCTTCCCAGATACAAGCATGATGGAACTAGGACAGTAGAAGAACACCTAGTAGCATTCAAGAATGCTCTAAAATTGTTAAATGTACAACATGAAGATGTGGCTTGCAGATTGTTCCCGTTCACTCTCCAGGAGGGAGCTTACGACTGGTTTCTAAATCTCACTAACGATTCTATTACCAGTTGGAATGACTTGGAAAAGGTTTTTGTATCGCAGTTTGGTGAAGTAATAGATCCCAGTGTATTATATCAACAATTTTTTGGTATTAAAAGAGAAATAAATGAATCTGTCAGATCTTACAATGTCAGATTTCGGAAGGCTTATGGTATACTGACTGGTTATTATGTGCCAAATGTAGACCTGGCATTAGAAATTTTTAGGAATTCTCTAGATCCAATGACTTCTATTTTCTTGAAAAGAGATGCCTCTATTACCAATCTAACAGAGGCTTACAAAGAAGCTTTAGTTTTGGAAAGGCAATTGGGGCCTCAACCTTTAAATGCTCATCAAATTCCTTTGGTCACACAAGGTACCCCTATCTTCAATCCCATACCGCATCAGATGATGTTGCCAACACATCAAATCCCACCGATAAGCAATCCATTGGCTGTAACACCTGCTGAAAATGTACAGAATCCAGGTAAAGAAGCTGATAACACAAGAGTTGAGGAAGTGTCAAAAATAGTCCAAAAGTTGGCCAATGACTTTTTAAGTTTTAAAAGGCAGGTTTCTACTGGGGAGAACTCAAACAGGTATTCTTATCAGCAGAATAGATTCACTCAGCCCCCATACGAACCCAATAAGGATTATAAAGGTAAAGGTCATGATGTAAATATTTGTGATTTGGCTTTGCCTAACTGGTGCAGGATACATGCTACTTCTCAGCACGGGGAATTGGATTGTTTGGAATTCTGTAACGCCTTTGAAGCTTTATCTGGGGAGTTGATTTCTCCTGAACATCAAAGAAATGCGGACGGCCCAAGTTCATCCAGCCACAGTGCAGCTATGGTCTTAGATTCTTTCACTTTTCTAGGTGAGTCTGAGAATGTAGTTGAAATGCCTATGGATGAGGTGCAAGCTTTTCAACAATACAAGAGGGACAACTACAACCTCAGAAACAGAAATCCGGAGCCCAACACTACATCTACCCCTCCGGACAACTCCCACAATGTTCCTCCGGATCCATCTTCAAGCAATAACCCATCTCCACCCAAGGGAGGAAATCCGAGAGGACCGGATGCATTTGTCCCTCCACTCAATAAGGGATATAATATAGTGGAGGACATGAAGAAGATCAAAGCCAACATCACTCTTCATGAGTTGGCCCAAATTTTAGAACAGAGGGATAACTTGATTAAAACATACTCTGGGCCTACTACCAAATCTTTGGACAGGGGAAAGAAGATGGCAAATGCAAATGTAGCCATGTATAAAGAGAAGACTGAAGTTCCGCCTTTTCTACTGACTATTCGTATTTTTGGGAAAAACTTACACAACTATCTGGTAGATTCGGGTGCTTCAGCTAATGTTATGCCTTTGGCCATTTGTCAACAGTTGGGTTTAACCCCAATGAAGTCTAAAAGAAGAGTTGTCCAATTGGATAAATCCAGAGGTTAAAGTAGTAGGTGAACTTTAGAATATTCATATCCAGTTAGCATCTGAGCCAAGGGCACAACACAGGATTGAAATTCAGGTGGTAGATATTCCTGTGGGGTACGGGATGCTTCTGAGCAAGGATTGGTCGAAATATTTGAATGGATACTTGGCAACTGATTTTTCACATATGTGGTTGTCGTGGAAAGGAGTTGCAAACCAATTAAGGGTTGAAAGAGAACCCAGATACAAACATACGATCACTGAATATAATGCAGAAAATGAGACTGTAAATATTGCTGATGTAGATATTGGGGTTTATAATTTAACAACGGGACAAAATGAGAAGTTTAGTAAAGCTCATCTTGTTCATAGTAATGAAGTTTGGACGCTTCATGTGGATGGGGCTAAATCTAAACAGGGTTCTGGTATGGGGGCAGTCCTTAAAGGGCCTGAGAGTCAGACATATTTTATGTCTTATCGCCTACAGTTCCCTTGCACAAATAATTTAGCGGAATACGAAGCACTGGTGCTAGGATTGAAATTTGCTTTGGACAGAGGTGTAAGAAATATCCAAGTTTTTACAGATTCGAGTTGGTGGCTAATCAAGTTAAAGGTAAATTCTAGTGCAAAGCATCTTACTTAAAAGGATACAAACACCGAGCATGGGATCTCGTGGAAGATTTTGATGCTTTTAATTTAACGCACATACCTAGAGAGAAAAATTCACGTGCAGATGTCTTGGCTTCATCAGCCGCAAGTCTGAAACCACTGGAAGAATTCAAATGGAACAAGTTTTCGATCGAGTTAGTCCCTTGTCCTTCGGTCCCAAATAATGTGGATAATTTTTAGGTTTTCTCTGATGACCAACAGATTATAAATTTTTTACAGAGTACCAAAGCGTTTGAAAATGCTATAATCGATGATGGACAAAGGGATACTCTGCTGGAGCGAGTTAGACGATGAAAGGGGAATAATAAGGTTGAAAGATAACAGAATTCCAAAAGGGATGGTGGAACTGGAGCGGCTCTTTGATGTTGACCAAATCAAGCAAAAGGTGAGTTCTGGGGATTCTATTGGTGTAACAAACAGTGAGACCGAGAACCTGAACGTGGGGACTGAAGAAGATCCCAGGCACCTCAAGTTGGCTAAAACTTGTGACCCTGAAATAAAAAGAAATATGATTGATTTTCTTCACCGGTCCAAGGATGTTATGGCCTGGTCTTACAAAGACTTAAAGGTTTTTGATCCGAAAGTTTACACTCATGTTATACCTTTAAAAGAGTTTTGCAAACCTTTCCGGAAAAAACAGAGGCATGTCAACGCTCTGCTAGAGCCCCTCATCAAGAAGGAGGTAGAAAAATTATTGAGTGCCGCCATTATTTTTCCCGTTAGGCATTCTACTTGGGTGGCCAATTTGGTGTCGGTCAGAAAGAAAAATGGAGAGATCCGCTTATGTGTGGATTTTAGAAACTTGAACAAGGCATCTGAGAAAGATAATTATCCTCTGCCTTCCATGGATGAGGTGCTACAAATTGTGAATGGTTCGGAAATGATGTCTTTCTTAGACGGATTCTCAGGGTATAATCAGATACTAGTTGAGAAGGAAGACAGGATGAAAACTGCCTTCACAACCAAGTGGGGAACTTTCGCCTACAAAAGAATGTCGTTCGGATTGATTAATGTCGGAGCTACTTTTCAACGTGCAATGGATCATGCTTTCAAAGGCCTTATGGGTAAGTGCATTGTTGTTTACATGGATGACTTAACAGTTTTCTCTAAATCTCGGTTTGACCACGTAAAACACTTGGAGTCTGTTTTCAACAAATGCAGGGAGTTCGACATTTCTTTGAACCCGAAGAAGTGTGTTTTTGGTGTAACTGAAGGAAAGCTCCTTGGACACTTGATCACCAAAGATGGCATTTCCATGGATCCTGACGAGTTGAAGCCATATCCGGGATACCCTTTCCCAACTCTAAGAAAGAGTTAAGATCCTTTTTTGGGAAAATTAATTTTGTTAGGAAATTCATCTTCGGCTTCGCAGAAATAGTCAAGCCACTGAATGACATGCTGAAGGAAACTGCTAAGATCGTTTGGACAATAGAAGCCAAAACAGCGTTCCAGGAGATCAAATCTGCCATCCAACAAGCTCCAGTTTTGGTGAGCCCAGACTTCAGTACAGATTTTTATTTGTACTCTTTTTCTTCTGAACACACACTTGCTACGGTTTTGACCCAACGAAGAGAAACAGGGGAGCATCCGATTGCCTTCAAGAGTACCAACTTAAAGGGGGCTGAGCTCAAATACTCTCGCTTGGATAAGCAAGCCTATGCCTTAGTAAGAGCAATTAAGCAATTCAGGCACTACATACTAAGAAGCAAAGTCCATGCTATAGTTCCTGATCCAATTGTCAAATACTTATTAAGCCAGGACGAATTGGGTGAACTGAGAGGTAATTGGGTTACAAGACTATAGGAATACGACTTAGAAATTTGGCCTACAAAATTAATCAGAGGACTTGGGTTGTCTCGACATATTGTTGAAGTACCTATACAAGGAGAAATTAATCAGCTGGACTCTGGATTCGATGATTGGTATGGAGATATCATTCATTTGCTGCAATTTGGAATTTGTCCATCTCACCTGAATAGAACCCAGAGAAGAGCACTAAAGTTGAAATCTGCTCATTTTTTGCTCAAAGGAGGTAACTTGTATAGAGAAAATTATGCTGGCATATTCTTAAGATGCATTTCTCAGAATGAAGTCAATGAGGTGATGTCCAATTTTCATGAGAAGTTAGGGGTCGGGCATTCCTCAGGTTCCGCTACTGCACACAAGATATTGAGAGCAGGCTATTACTGGCCTACATTGTTTAAAGATGCACATCAGCATGTGAGAACTTGCCATCAGTGTCAGAATTTTGCATCCAAAGAGGCTAATCGAGCTCTACCATTGCAGCCTGTTGTAATAAACAAACCTTTTATGCAATGGGGACTTGACTTTGTGGGTGTGATAAACCCAAATTCATCAACGGGGCATAAGTATGTTCTAACGACCATCGATTATTGCACAAGATGGGTTGAAGCAGCAGACTACCATGAGGAGTACAACCCATGAGGTGATCGAATTTCTAGAGTCAAATATCATAACCAGGTTTGGAGTTCCTTTGAATTTGGTGTGCGATAATGGGCCGGCCTTTCAATCATTAGAGTTTGCAGAGTGGGCATACCAGATGGGGATAGTCATCAGATTTGCATCCAACTATTACCCCCAGGGTAATGGACTAGCTGAGTCCACAAATAAGAATATGATGAATGCCATTAAGAAGTCTCATGTGCAGACAAACCCAGAAAGTGGCACACATTACTGAAATATGCACTTTGGGCTGACAGGATAAGACATAAAGTAGCTCTTAAGACTTCCCATTTTGCTTTGTTGTATGGTATTCAGCCCATTGTTCCTATTTCTTTGAAATTGCCCACTTATCAATTTGTTTTAGACTATTTTGAGGATCAAGCAGATGCAGAGGCTCGTATTTTGGATTTAACTAATTTGCAGGACGAACGACTTCAAGCCCTGGAACATTTCAGTCGGCACCAAGAAACAGTCAAGCGCTGGTTTGACAAAAGAGCCAGAGTGAAGGCCTTCAGACTCGTAGACCTGGTGCTTCTATGGGACAAAGCCCATGAAAAGAAAGGTAAACATACAAAGTTGCAGCCGCTATGGATAGGGCCATACCAGATTGCCGAGATCCTAGGTAATAATGCATTCCGTCTACAGGACCTTGAGGGTAATTTTTTGAACCTTCCTGTTAATGGTCAATACCTAAAGCATTATTTCTCAACTGTCCCATCCGATACATCGTTTGAATAAATCACAAAGACGTTGTAACATGTGTATATATTGTAAATAAGCTTTGAAGTAGTTTGTTTTTATTTTATTTTTTTGTAAGTAGTTTGTTTTTATTTTATTTTGTTTATCCTTTGGGGTCTGTACAAAGTAGTTTGTTTTTATTTTATTTTGTTTGATTTTAAAGTTCTGTGTTTTATCCTTTGGGGTCTGTACAAATTTCTTTTAGCTTTTAAAATTCTATTTTTTTTTTTAAGTTTTGCTGAGGCAGTAAAGAAAGAATCAACATTTAAAAAAAAAAAAATTATTCTGAGTTCAAAATCCTGTGTTCATTTTGTTTTATTCTAATTAAGAGATAGTCTGCTTAAACTGAACAATGGAACTATTTTGTTATTCAGAACAACAGTAGAAAGATAATTGGATTTTGTGTCTTGCTTGCCACAATTATTTTAATTATAAAGAAACTGCTATACTTTTTGGCTGGAGAAACTCCCAGGGAATCCAAGAAAAGTTGGTCGTAAGAGGGGACTCTGATTCGTGAAATTATTTGAGTATCCATAGAGGCTATCAGTACCCAGGCTGAAGCAGTTCCAGATCGATGAAATATTTAAAAAAAAAAATTGTTTTTTTAGCAAGGCTTTTCAGATTTCGGTATATTTCAAAGGAGAGAGAGAGAAGGTGAAAGTTGAGCAAGACAACATAAAACTGGCACTCTGTTATTTCCCACACAAAAAAAAAAAAAAGAGAGAAGAAGTTATGTAATGAAAGAGATAGCCAAGGCTTCAGAAGATGTTTTCTTTTACCAAGTTGTAGATACCACCTCACAGTTGTGGATCAGGGTCGTGAAAATCTAAAGAGTAACTCTGTCGGGGCTGTAAAAGGCTAAACTAGTAAACAGAGCCCTACTCGGTTTCCCCTTTCACAATCTAGAAAAGCTGATCAATCCAGAGTACAACATTCGAAGGCCCAGTCATTCTTGAAGAAAGTTTTATACGCTTATAATTGCACATCAAAAATCTTCCTTAAGTGATTCAACCTAGTATGTCCTTGGGAAATTTTAACAACTATCAGGTAGTAGTTAAATTATTTTGAAGAATATTTGTGGCAAAGCATGGTACATGGTCTATATTGTTTTGAAACTAGAGTCCTGGATTCTAAAATAGTGCTACTATTTTCCCCGCAGATATCGCCATTTGTTGAGAAGCAACACACCCCCACTAAAAAAATGAAATTCCATCCTTTGAAAATATTTAGCTTTCATTTTGCCGTAGGGACCCTCTTGATGTTTTTCGGGTTTTAATTCCAAATTTTGCTTGCCTCCTTCTTCTTCAAGTTTTGCATATACCAAAGTATCTAAGTAGGCTTGCATATGACTTTAATTTCAATTTAGAATTCACTTCTTTAATGTTAGAATCATTTATGAGTAAAGAAGATCTTTCACTAATATGTAAAAATGCAGAATACAGATGAATAAATTCATTAGAGTCAACCTACAATTTCTAGAAAATTTGCTAAGTAATGAAAACGTCGCGATTTCGTGACATTTCCATTTTTGGAAGCATCGTGATTTCGTGACATTTCCATTTTTGGAAATGTCACGATTTCGTGACATTTCCATTTTTGGAAACGTCGCGATATCGTGACATATTTTTGCATAAAGACCCAAGTCCAGAAAACGTCGCGATATCGTGACATATTTGGACTAAAAGAACCAAGTGATGAAGCGTCGCGATATCGCGATAGTTTTGGACCAAAAGGAAAGCTTGTAGAAAACGTCACGATATCGCGACGTGTTTTTGAAAGAAAGTACCAAGTATGTAAAACGTCGCGATTTCACGACAAAGCAGCCTAAAGATGGAAGCAAGTCAGGAGAGTGTCACGATTTTGTGACATGTCACGAAATCGTGACATGTCGCGGTTTTGCGACAGAGAAAACGAAAATGGAAGCTAAGTAAGGACCGTCGCGATTTTGCAACATGTCACAAAATTGTGACATGTCGTGGTTTCATGACAGAGAAAGCGAAGAAGAACAAGTGCAAAGGGACGTCGTGATTTCGTGACATGTCGTGAAATCGCGACATGTCACGATTTCACGGCAAGTGCAAATGGGACGTCGCGATTTTCTCGACATGTCGCGAAATCATGACATGTCGCAATTTCACTGCCAAGTGCAAAGGGAGCGTCGCGATTTCGTGACATGTCACGAAATCATGACATGTCACGGTTTCATGAAAGAGTTAAGAAAAATCCAAATGCAAAGAGGATGTCATGATTTTGTGACATGTCACGGTTTCACGGCCAAGTACAAATGGGACGTCGCGATTTCACGACATGTCACGAAATCGTGACATGTCGCATTTTTGCGACCAAGTGCAAAGGGACGTCGCGATTTCATGACAGAGAAAAGAAAATGAAAAGTAGCTTGAGGAAAATGTCGCGTAATCGTGACACGTGTCAAAATAAATCAAGCCGACATATAATGAACATTAGGGTTTTAATTTAATAATATTAAAATGCTAATCCTTGTTTTTCTTTTGCAGAGAGCGATCCGACAGTTGCATACTAGCGGAAGTAATGGCGAAAAAGACAAAATAAGCACGGATCAAGCGAAGGCCATCAGATGGAAATGTGAGATGCCGAGAATTTTTGGTCCATCCAGATTTTACAGATCTGGCCGCAAAGAGACTTTACGGTGACTAAGCAGCTACCTCATTTAATGGAATATGTCGAAAATTAACCGAAAAATGAAAATATCTACACACAATTATCAAAATTTGTCGATGGACGCATTTAACAGGAGAATTTATGGTGAAAGTAATGGCGTGCAGAGAATTTCAACTCAGAGGCGGCTTTGCGAAGATAAAATGTCAGAGAAACCAGTGACTCATCCGAATTTCTCTGAGGAATTAATGAGACGTTCCCGGCAGATGCACCAGCCGGCCAGAAAACAAAGATATTTACTTGCAGTTACAGATGGATGAGAATAATATCAGATCATGCCTTCTCCATTTATGGCAAGTAACTGCACTAAGATTTGTAGAATGGTTAGGGTTTATCAAAACTCTATTTTTAAAGGGCCTTATATTGTAAAACCTAGGCAGTAGGGTTTTGAGGATAAGATTTAGGGTTTGAGAAGAAGATATTTCTAAAAAGATCAGGGTCTGTCCTGAGTCTATAAATACTTCTTCTGAATGTAAATTCGAGGAGGCGAAAACTTAGAAATAAAAGCTATTGGAGCAATTTCCTGCAAATCTTGTTTGAATGCTTTGTTCTGGACTTAGAGTTGGTGTGATTTTTTTTTTCTGTGATAGCATGGCCAGGAGCCTAATCTCTTTCAGATTGTGATAAGTTCATCTTCTTTTGTTTTTGTTTCATTAAGGTTTATTTAAATTATGTTGTAGATCTGTGTTACCAGGATTGGATATGCTGCTAGGCTTCATTTTCTTTATTGTATGTTAGGGAAAATTATAGATTTAAGGTTCAGGCCTGTTCTAATTGCTCTGTCCTCACTGTGCGAGCTAGGTTGCTGGTGAGAGATACCAATTTTAACCGACTTCCCTTCTATTTATGATTTTCTTTCAGATCTGTTCATCTCTGTCTTATGCTCTTAGTGGAAGGTGATCTTAGAAAGCTGGACACTTTCCTCTTTGATTTGTTCTATTGTGAAGCTAACCGGTATAACTAAAATTGGTAGTTTTGGTTTTGCAGCTAAGTTAGATAAATTTCTCTTTCTGCCCTACCCTACTCTCTCTGTTCCATCGATTGAATGATCCATTTTTATTTTCTTTTAAATTTGTCTTTTATTTAAATCTGCTAACACATAAAGAGCTAGATCAAAGAACTGATTGTAAATCTGAGTGTCCACAAAGATAACCAATTCCAAAAACATTACTGAACCAAAGTCCAGAACCCGTTGTAAGGTAACAGACAGTCCACTTGAAACTATTCCAAAAGCGAAAAAGAGTGAATAGACATTTGACCCAACTCTGTAACTCACACCTTGGATATCCAGCAAGATCCTAAAGTGAGTGGGATTTATCCCTTATAAGTGTTATCGGGTTTTCATGCTCATTCTTCATAGGGTGTGTATAAAATTCGAACCAACAGGGCCTTAGGTATTGAGGATAAACCTTTGATTCCTTTGCCCAATCCTAGAAATGGGATTTCTTGGGAGCCACCCCCTGGGGTTGGTTTAAACTAAATTTTGATGGTGCAGCCAAAGAGAACCTGGGAAGAGCTGGAGCTGGAGGAATAATCAGGGATCATCAAGGAAATCTTGTCAAGGCCTTTGCTAAAAAATTGGGAATCAGAACTAATAACGAAGCAGAAGCTAGAGCCCTTTGGAGAGGGTTGCAAGTAGCCCAAGCAACTCAAGGTAACTTGATGATTGAAGGTGATTCGATGAACATCATCAACCTGTTAACCAAAGGAAAAAAACCTCCATGGAGAATCGAGGGAGTCATCCATGAAGTGAGGATTATTTTTGCGACAAGACAGAATAGGAGGGTTCGTCATGTGTACCGTGAAGCCAACAAGTCAGCTGACAAATTAGCAAACATAGGTTTTGATGTTGGTAGTTTGGTGACATAGACACAAGGTGTGCCACGTGAAATGGAAAACATTATTAGTCATGAAAATAAACCTACCCGTTAAGGAGAAATATGAATGGGTGTTCTTTCCCCATGGAGCTGGTAATAACTATGGGGTTTCCATCTCATACCAAATTAGAAATGAAGGTAACGGGGTGTAAGCCTTGGAGGATTCTGACAGAGAATAGGAAATGGGCAAGCAACAGGTTTCACAAGTGCAAAGTTCTAAACTTCAATTTCATATCAATGTAAGTAATGTTTATAGTTATGTTTAGGTATGGGTGTGCCTTGTTAGTAAGGTGTTGTAGGGGATTCAACACAAGTTCTAGTAAGAAATTTTCAAGGATGACTAGGATATACAATCTCAGCAGAAGGCTAGATATTGCAATAGGTTTTGGGTTAATCTGCAAAACCCAGTAATTAATGAAGACTTTTATTTACCAAAAAAAAAAAATCTATTAAAATGTCCTAATTGTATGGATTTGTCAAGAGAAAGTGGTGTTGAACTACTGATTTTACCTTCTTGTAATGATTTTCCAAGGGATCCTGCAGTTCTTGAAATAAATGATTGTGATTCTCTGAGAATTCCAACATTTTTGGAAATCACAAATTTAGACAAATTTGACATAGTTTCAACCTCTTGTGAAAATTTTCTTCCTGTGGTTTCTTGCTATGCTTGTTTTCTAAATGGATTGAAATGCAACTATCAATAATTGTTACTTATACCAGCTATTACATTCATATTTTACTCTAAAATTCACAACTTAGCACAATAATAATTATTTGACTACTTTTACCCTCTAACAACAACATACTTCCCAAAAATGGTGCCAAAAAATTTACATATTTTTAATAGCATCATTTAATATTATGATTTATCAAATATGAGGTGGTGTCCAAGGTTGTCTACGATAGAGGGATAGGTTATATTATAGTTCAGACATTCAAACTACAAGTATTACTTTGGTGAAATAAATTTTGGTTTAGCCTTTTGGTGTCACACTAAACCTAATCTGCAAATTGGAAACTAAATGAACTTGCAAGAATTGAAATTGCTAAATTGAAATGTTGTTGAATTGAAATCTATTTTACTCTTGCCAAATTTAAATAATAAAATTGAACTTGCTCAAACTAAAATACACATGTTGAAAACCTATTAGTTTCATGTTACAGAAGGTCATAAATATTCTATTACAATAGCTGACAACAAAATAAAGAATGTTGGAACTTGGAAAAAAGTTACTAGAGCAGGAAAAACAGGGGATAATAGAATTACTGCTAACTTATGCTACTTATTCAATCAAAAAAACATAAAATAGGGGAATCACAAATATAGCTATTTTTTTTGATGACACACATTTATGCTATATGAAAACACAACTTTGAAACATAAAAACATCACATGAATTCAAAACAAAAGTTAGTATGAAACAAGGAATAGAAATTGACAAGTTACCTGCTAAAATTTGTTGCAATAAAGTTTAGAAGAAACTTGTCAGTTAGTCCTCCTTATAGACTTGAAAGTGGCTCTTTCTTCCTTATCCATAATAAGGTGGAGAAAATCTACTAACTAATTAACACTCACACTTGCTCATGAAAAAAAATTGATAAAGAAACTGCACTTTTATTAACTGTTGCACAATATTACAATGCTGCAGGAAATTCTTGCTATCTACTGAAAAAAACCTATTACAAGCTATTATCTACCTTCCCATTTTCTATGCTCTTAGATAAACCAATTATGAGAGCTTTTATTTATACTAATATATTACAATTCCTCGTGCTCAAATTATTTTATGCTATTTCTCAGTGATTTGCCAATCAACTTTGAAACTGAATAAGTCTAATTTAAATAGTGTATGCTGCAATAATGGTTATTTGTCCTTGAGATGCATCTCCAATGGTGAGAGTGCATTGTAAATGGTGGTAAATAGTCTTGTACACTTGTTTATACCTTTAAATACCTTTTCCCTATCTTTTTGGATGTTCAAACCTCATTTGATAAAAATTAACCACTTTTCCTTTCATTCTAGAGCTTCTTCAGAACATCAGGCTGTGAAACATATTCTATGCTCAGATGCGACTAAATTGGATACCAATGTGGTTGTAACTTGACAGGTTGTTTTCCCTATCCCTCAGGATGTGATCCCAATTTGTTTTTCACACCTTGGTTGACTAATTCCATGCCCTGACATTCATTGGTAGCTGGTTGGAATTTATATGGCAATTTCCTACATTTTCTAGAATTTTCTACACAATTATAGAAAATTGGTGCTTCTTGAAATTCAAACTAATCAACAAGTGGGATAAATATTCAAATATCAACATAAAGGATTACAACTTAACATACATCAATTTTCTATTAAAATTACACATTGCATTCACCAAGTAACCATACTGAAATAGTGCAACAGTGCTGCACAATTATTCCTACTGTGTTATATCCTGTTGTTGTCCATTTAGACCATGTGGAAATGCTTATAAATAGGTCATATGTCTTCTTTAGTACCTCTGAACTCATTCCATCCATTTTATATTTCTTTGCTTGACAATTTCAAGGTGCTCCTATAAAGTGATAGCTTGCTAGTTTTTGTATGGTTGTTTTTTGCATATTTCCAGATTTATGATAGTCTTGGGAATTTGACTCCAATTTGGATTTCAAACAATTTTAAGGGTGGGAAAACATTCAAACACCATTGTGAAGTTAATGGACATCAGTATACAACATTTGACCAATTGAAATTCACATTTTATTTGCTACTTAATCAAACTGAAATAGTGCAAAAATGTGTAGAAAATTGTAAAATAGAGTAATATATTCCTAAACATTTTAACCATGCAAAAACTAATATATAATGCATTGAAATAATCTAAATTAACATAAATAACATAACATAAGGTTTATGTGGTAGTTTGAAGTAACCAAAAAAATTTCATTGATGAGGTAATTCCTGGCCTCATCATTCTCCCCCCAACCTAATATAATATATGCCCTCATGCATTATGTAGGGATACATAAGCACATAGGTCCATTTCTTGATTCTAGATCTTCAAAAATAACATATTCCCTATATAGTATCCTCTAATATTGTGCAACTATCTGAGCCAATCCTGGAACTAGTCATCTGGTTGAGGATCACTATCAAGAAAATAAGGAACAAGGGTGATAATAGTAGGCAATATGTACCTCAAACCTATCCACTGATGTTTCAATGTGAGGATGGTTTGTATTAAACATTATGCTCTTCTTATGGACCATAAAAATTTGATTGGTGAGATAGGTTCCCTATTTTTCAGTAATATTGGTAATTTTGCCCACCTGGCCTTACAGGTTGATAAAACATATGTAAACTTTTTTGCATAGAACATCTGAAAATCATTCATGCAATCCTTAAGGTTATTTAGATAAAAAAACCTAATTTTTGGTTTTCTCATCATAGTAAAATGTTGACTGATGGGGATATTATAATTTTTTTGGATATGTCTTATCAGTAGCTCAACTTTCAGTCTCCTTATTCTGCTTCTCTTATTTGTCCTAGTATATTTGATTTTACAATGTGGATACAAAAGACCTTAATTGAACATCCACTGTGAAAATATGAGGTAGGAACCCCACATCCTCAACCATGAAAAATTTGTGCAGGAATAACTCACAAATCAAATTCTTTTGTTCTTCTGGGTTATGCAGGTAAGCATCCAAAAACTCTTCAGCAGTGTTCAAATCATAGGAGAGATTAGAATGAATTCTCATTATCTATCAATGTATATACTTCTCCTTAAGTATCAAACTGTAGAAATTTAGGTGGCCTCCTACATTGTACCAAATATTTTGTAGTTTGACAAATATATTGTACCTTTTCTTGTAACCTATTTATTTCTACGATTTTAGATTTAACTTGTTCTAATGGTTTGAGTGTGGCAACATGGGCTTCTAATTTTTGACACTTCAATGCCTAATATGTAATATCCTCATTGTACTTAACCAAAGGAACTATTTTTGGAGGTCTACATATCAACTGGTTTAGATTAAATTATATCCCTAACTCTGTTGTCTCATTTTTATGCAAATTTGATGGAAAAACTTGTTAAGGGAGATGGTATAAAATTTAACTTACTGGTAATGCAGCTTCCTGAACATCTGTGGGCTCCTCCATACGTGATTTTTGTTCCTCCTACTATTATGGGCTATCAGATGTGCACTCCACATTTTTTGGTTTTGTTCTATTCTTTCGCTCTATTTTCTAACTTCACTCCTATTGGTTACAATCTCACTTCTACACTTCTCACACTACAATTTCGTTTGTACTTACCTTCTAATTTTGCTGTAACTCTGGTTCTACACAATTTTGTAATTTGAAACCCATGCTCATGACTTCTATGATTTGAAACTACAGTGATTACAAGGTATGCCATTGAATTCTAGAAGCTCTTGAATCAACTATAGAAGGTGTTGAGAAAATA
Source organism: Wollemia nobilis (assembly GCA_028583015.1). Taxonomy (NCBI): domain Eukaryota; kingdom Viridiplantae; phylum Streptophyta; class Pinopsida; order Araucariales; family Araucariaceae; genus Wollemia; species Wollemia nobilis. Next base: position 10,955,947 of record JAQPPZ010002979.1, read on the forward strand.
AAAAATCTTTGGTACATTATGGGTGAATGTGTGGAAGACTATCATTCGTTGCTTTTCCAAATTTTAAATTTGTAGAACATGCATTCCAGGTGATTAGATTATTCAGGCACTGATACTCTACTACTAGTCATGGATTAATAGAGTTGGAAGATCATAATTGGTGGTGACTCATCCTGCTCTGTAGACAACGAATACAGATTACATTGATCTCCATACTCTTGCTTGTTGAGGCATTGTGATCGAATGACATGAATATTGTAAAATAAAATGATACATCCATTTTCCATCAAACCCTGATTCAACAACACTTGGTAAAATGCAACATGTGACCCTTGGTACTTACGCTTTGACCTTCATGCCTGCTTGGATGATGTGGTAAAACAAATAAATTTCCTTACCCTTTTTATGCATGTGCCATGTGGAACTTTGAATTTCAAATTCTACCATGAATTTTACATTTCAAACCTTCCCATTTCTCATTGTGAAGCTTAGAAACTTGTTCTGGAGTGTTTTATATTTTCCTATCATTTTATCAAACAATTTCTCATTCTGAAGTTGTTTTCATTCCGAAAATCTGAAATTTTCCACAATAAAACAAATAAACTGCATTTTTCTCCTAGATATTGGTATCATTATGAAGCTCTATGAAATATATACATGAATATGTAATCAAATTTATACCTAATTTCATGGATTTTCCACTTTCACCTTTTTTTTTTTGCCCATAAAAACTTGCAATTTGTAGAATAGCAAGAATTCCCCTTTGTTTCTTCTGGACAGGTTGGATGTTTTTGGATTTTCCAAACCCTATGAATGTTTTTATGCTAACTAGTTATTTAAACACACTACATACTAAATACCTATAATGATAAAAAATGCAAGAAACACATACCTGATTTGAACAATTATCATACACTCTATCGTTGGTTGCTTTTGCTGATTACTAGCTGATTTTTCTGAAATCAAACAAAAACAAGTGCAGCTGGTGAAATTTTTACAGTGGTGGAACAGAAGTGGGTGGATCAAATCAAGGTAATGCAATCCAGAAATTTTGTTTTCATGCAATCCAATTCAAAAGCACCTCTAAGGAGATTTTCACTATTGAATTATTCATTTTTTTCATCATTTTTTTTGCATCTTTCTTTTTTTTCATTTTTTTCAAATTTTCACCAGAAGAGGCTATCATTTTTTGTTTTCAACTAGATTATATCTTTTTTAGGGTCTTAAATGAGATAGAATGTATCTCATGAGGCTACAATAAGAGATAATATCTCTTATTCTTATTTGGATAAAAACAATCCTTATTCTACAAAAACACATAATTTTTTGTATAAAAACATATTTTTCTGCTTGAAAGTAGCAACAATGATGCAACCTTTCTTTCTAGATGAGCAATAAGAATATTCTTGTGTCATAATTAACTCTTTATTTCTATAAATGAAACATTGACTTCATTGTTCTTCATCCCTACTGAAATTGATGCATTTCCTCATGTATCCTCATTTTTTGGGACATGCCTTGTGCTACAAATTTTTTTTTTTTTCTTTTTTTGATTAAAAAAATATGATCCTTTGGAATATTTGTCATAAGAGTAAGCCTCTTCTATCATATGCAAGTTTTAATATGGGAAATATTGAGCAAATTCCACATTTGTTAGTGGTTTATGGTACAACTATAAACAATGTCCATTCACCACTAATATCCTCCTTAAATCATCAATTGAAGAAAGTTGAACTTCATTCTCAAACTCCTTTCATTCATCCTTGTTGCTCTTGATATGATCATAATGCCACATTCTCCATTGTTGTTGAATGAACTCTATTTGGTGAAGTGCCTCCAACCAAAGTTCATCCAATGCATTCAATTGCAAAAATTGTTTATTTTTTATTTACAACTCAATGCCAACTTTCAAATATGTATGAAGTGTTAGTAAAGCATGAGGATGTTGTATCAATGTATCAAACAATTTTACTTCCTAGTGATTAGTCAACCAACTATTGATGTTCAATGGCTATTTTGGCTGCATTTCAATTTGTGTCATACTAGGATGTATTGAACTGATTCTTGGAAAATGATGCATTAATAAATTAAGAGAGCAATGGTGTGGTGGAAAGGAATGAAAAATATGTGTATCTTTATCAAAAACAATTCTTGAAGGAATTAACTTTGATAAATGGAAATGAAAATATGAGAAAAAATGATGCCATCCATGTGGTAAGTGAAGAAAAGTGCTCTGTATTGGAATGGTTGACAAATTTTCAAAATTCTCTTTTTTATCATTCCATAATAATTGGTTAACAATATTTAGTTCATATTTAAAATCTGAATTTTGAATATTTTCATCAAAAGCAGAATTTTTGGATGAATCCAACCCTTCTACATTATCCTTTACAACAATGGAGGCCAAAATTGAAATATTCTTTTCATTTTTCTTATGTGATTTAAGAAATAGTGAACTTCCTAGACAATCATACTTAGGTGGAGTAAGTTTTCCTACAAGCAAGTCAACTAATTTTCCACCTACTTGTATGGTTTCAGGATATACTTTTTTTTTTTTCTTTGGTTTCTTAAAACACATTTCTTGAACAATCTTATTAATGATTGGTACATCTTTAATATCTTGAAGTAAAGGGATTTTAATAGTTAAATGTTTTAATTCTTTTATCCAATTTGATTGTGAAGATGTCAATTTTGATATTTCAAATTGTTCAAGATATGACACTTCCTTTGATGAGTTATCTTGTGGGAGATTTTCTTTTTCTTTTTGATGTTTCAATGTAGATTTGTTTTCATTATATTTTTTTAACTCCCATTTCTACACTGATATGTGGAATAGGTTCAAGAAGCATTTTTCCTTAATACAACTGAGTGTTATCACAGTTACTAGTATTTATTATGGCTGTATTTTTTAATTCAGCCATAGAGACAGACGTTGCCTATTTTAAAATGTTCGGATTGGCCACAGGTTGATTTTGGACATTTTGAGCAGTTGTCATTGATGTCCAAAATTAGTTGTCATTGATGTCAAGGTGCCAGGTGATAGCTCAGCTCAAGTGCAAGTGGGATTTTAATGAAATTCATGATGGGTTAAAATATCTATATTTTACACCCAAGAGAATGGGTCAAAATATGGTTTAATTCTCCCAAGGAAGCAATTTATCCAAGGCATTAAAGGATATAATATTATAATAATTGTTATTATAATATTAAAGTGATATGGTGAAAACCCCAAATAAAATATTTATAATTTTCATTATAATATTTTATAAATCAAAGTGGGTTTTATAAAGTTTAATTATATTTCATAAACCCAAAATTTGGGTTTGGAGGCAAAGGCATTCGAAGCACCTTATGAAGTTATTAAACCTCTGTCAACGTCATGGAAGGAGAGTCTTTGGAAGCACCGACGTTCTCCAAGGAGTGGAGAAAGCAAATATAAATACCTTGCCCAAAGGGCATAAACATTATCCTTGCTCGAATTATTAATTGGCATGCGAAAAGGAAGAAGAGCTCGTGAGATTTTGATTTTCATGTACAACGAACAATTTAAAAAGGGAAGCATTAATTGTTCGAAGGCCAACCGGGCAGCGTGGCCTAGTGGTGAGTGGGCAAGTGCAAAAATGTTTGTTTGCAAGAGGGCCTACGTTCGAAATATGGTGGTTGCGTTGGAGGTCGTGTTGGTTGAAAGGCGCCCAAGGTGCACATTGTTTTTGCCAAGGGCAAAGGGAGCACGACTTGAAGCACGTGGTGCTTCATTGGTTTCAAATGAGCACATAGCTCATGCGGTATTTGAGGCCATGACTAAGGTGCACGTCATGGGCATAGTTGAGGGTTCGATTCCCCCAAATGCGAGGTAAATATTTTTGATTAAATTTTTATTATCCACCTAAGTTGGAGGTATAAGGGTGTTTAAGGTTTTATGATTATTTGCCTATGTTGGAGTTATAAGGGTTGTTAGTGAAAATTTAGAAGGATTAATTATTGGATAAGTGGTGGTATTTGAGTATTGTTATTAGGAGTAATAAGGAGGTTTTTTATTTTAATTATTTATTAAAGTCTTAATTAATATATTGATATATTGGAGAATTAAGACTATTGAGCATTGATTTTATTTTAATAAGGGTTTTTCTATTAAAGAAGATTATGGTGAATATTATTTTTAAGTTGGAGTGATAAGGTGTAATTTAGTCATCATTTTGTATTGTGTTTTATTGAAGTCTTCTAACCCTTATTGAGATTGGAAAAGAGGAATTTGTGAGTGTGGCAGATTTGTGAGATCAACTCCTTGTCAAGCAAAAGGTATGGGCAATCTCTTTCTTAGTTGAGTTGATTGGTTGGTTTACTAAAAATAAAGTTTGGAGTGAAAAGGATTTGTTTAGGGCTTCCTTTTTGAAAGTGCTTGAGTTAATGCTTCAAGGTTTTCTGGAATTAAGAGTTGTTATTAAAACCTTGTTTGATAAGCATAGTTGTTGAAGCCATTGGTTGTGTGAAGAACTTGAGTTAGGAGTTGCAAAGATCATGAGTATCATTGTTATATGAAGATTTTTTTATAAGCATTGTTGTTGAAGCCAGTTATTGTGCGAAGAACTTGAACTAGGGTTTTTGAAAAGAACATGAGTATCATTGTTATGTGAGATTTGTTGTTGAGCATTGTTGGAAATATTTTGAGTTGGTTGATATATACTTGGACTAGGGTTTGTGAGAAAGGGGAGTTTCATTAAGTAATTGGTTGAGTAGATTTGGTTGAGCCTAGTCAAGTGGTTGTATGAAGTGATTGTTCAAGTTCCATAAAACAAACTATTCTATATTCTGATTTGAGTTGAAAAAGTGATTGAGCATTGAGTATAGAACATTTGAGTCTCTAATAATTCTCTTTATGCTTCTATGAGATTGAGTAAGTTGAGAAAGTGATTGAGCATTGAGTATAGAACATATTGAGTCTCTAACAATTCTCTTTATGCTTCTATGAGATTGAGTAAGTTGAGAAAGTGATTGAGCATTGAGTATAGAACATATTGAGTCTCTAAAAATTCTCTTTATGCTTCTATGAGATTGGACAAGTTCTATGTGTGGACTTGTTAAGCAGATTTGAGGCAAGTCTTTGAGAAGACTTGTGGACTGATTTTGTGTGAGCTTTTGTAGAAGCTTACAATACATATTTGGTTAAGTTCTAGAGAGGACTTATTGAGCAGATTTGGACAAGTTTTGTGTGAGCTTGTTGAGTAGATTTGGACAAGTTCTATGTGAGCTTGTTGAGTAGATTTGGATAAGTTCTGTGTGAGCTTTTTGATAATGTTTGGACAAGTTCTATGTGAGCTTATTGAGTAGATTTAGACAAGTTCGAGTGGACCTATTGAGCATATTTGAGCAGGTTCTGAGTGGACCTATTGAGCATATTTGAGTAGGTTTTGAGTGGACCTATTGAGAAGATTTGAGTAGGTTCTGAGTGGACCTATTGAGAAGATTTGAGCAAGTTCTGAGTGGACATGTTGAGCATATTTGAGCAGGTTCTGAGTGGACCTGTTGAGCAGATTTAAGCAAGTTATGAGTGAAATTATTGAGCAGATTTGAGCAAGTTTTGAGTGAACTTGTTGAGAAAATTTAAGCAAGTTCTATGTGGACTTGTTGAGCATATTTGTGCTAGACCGATTGGACTATGTTTAGTATAGATTTGAGTGGACTTGTTGAGAAGATTTGTGCTAGACAAACTAGACTATGTTTAGTGCAAATTTGAGTGGACTTGTTGAGTAAATTTGTGCTAGACTGAATGGATTGTGTTTAGTACAGATTTGAGATAGAGATTTGGAGGTGATAGAGCAGAGAGGATAGTAGTCTCTAGTGGATAGAGATCCATCAGCCAGGGCAGTGAGGATAGGTCTTCTGAGTGGGGACAAGAGTCTTCAATGGAGAGAGATCCACAAGCCAGTGTAGTGGAGGCAGTAGTCTTCTAGAGGATCACCAGCCAGAGTAGAGGAGAAGGAGTTCTCCTATGGATAGAGATCCACAAACTAGATTTAGGGGATCAACATATCCTTTGGATAGAGGTCCATAAACATTGTAATTAGGAAGGATTCCCAAGAGATTATTTGAGAAATATTTAGAAAAATATTTTCTCTGTGGATGTAACCCACATTGGGTGAACCACGTTAAATTGGTGTCTCTATTATGTGTGATGATTTGTGCATTGCTTTGGTTATTGCTATTGATATTTCCATTGATTATATTGATTAATACTATTTGGGAAAGAAAAGTAAAAAGTGGTCTTATACTGTTCACCCCCCTCTCAGTATAAGCTTGTGTTCTTCAATTGGTATCAGAGTTGGTTCCTTCAGAAAAGGTTTAACAACTTGAAGGAAGATCTTACAAGAACACAAATGGCAAAGAAAGGCAAAGTAGAACCATGAGACACAAGAAGAAAAGAACACACATGGTCATGAAAGAAAAAGAAGATGAATTTGATATTGTTGTTTTGGGAGGAAGAATGGAAATAGATTCAAGAGATGAATCAAGCAATGGAGAAATAACCAGGTTGATAAATTTTTGTACCAGATGTAGGAATACAGGTCACCATGCAGCTTATTGTCCACAAGAAGGTGAAGAATGTTTTGTTTGTGGTCAACTCAGCCATGATGCAGGTTATTGCAATGGGTTTAGTAGTGGTGAAGATGAAGATGATATTTTTGGAAATGAAATCCTAGAGGTTGGTTCAAGAAAGGATAATAGGGACAATCAAAATAGGTATGAAGAAAAACTCTACTTTCAGTATTAGAAGAAAATGCTCCTATAGAAGATCAAATAAAGAAAGAAGAGGAAGATTCAGAAAAAGAAAAAGAGAAAGCCACTCTTAAGGAACTCATTGAATTGAAAAGAGAGAATTTAGAATTGAAGGGTCAAATACAAAAAGATAATAAATGTAATACAAAGCTTCTACAAGATCTTTCTGACTTGAGAGATAAGGTTGAAAAGGCAAGAAGAGTTGAAAAAGGTATGGTTGAACAGTCAAAGGTAAAAGAGATAGAATGTGAAAGACTTATGGTTACTCTTGAAGAATTAAAAAGGGAGAACTCAGGATTAAGGGTTCAAGCTCAAGAATATGAGAAAGCAAAAGCAAGGTTTCTACAGGAACTCACCAACCTCAAAATCAAAGTTGAAGAGGTAAGAAAATTTGAAGAAGGTATGGCCAAAAAATTAAAAACAAAAGATCTAGAGTGTGAAATATTGGAACATGAGATAGTTTCACTAAGGATGGAAGTAAAAGGTTCTAAGGACAAGCTACACAAGTTTGAGGAAAATTCAAAGACTTTGGATAGGATTATCAATGCACAAAGGTCATCAATCACCATAACAAGACTTAGTTCTAAAGAAGAACAAGGGAAACATGAAGCAGAAAAAGGAGAGTCAAGCTCAAACACCAGAAAAGAAGAAGCATCAAAAGAAGTAAGTAAAAGAGAGAGTGAGACCTCTAAGGATAATTTGGATAATAGAAAGTTCAACAAGGAAAGGAACAATGCACAAGTAAGGAACAGATGGAACAGGAAATAGGTAGAAGAGACTAAGAGACCAATGGGGTCTAGGCAAGGTTTCTTCAATGGAATATGTTTTTCATGTCACAAGTTTGGGCACATGGCTTCACAATGCAGGACACATGTAAGACAGGAATATGGTAACAGATAACTTTTTCATGGGTATTGCTACTCATGTAATCATTTTGGTCACAAGGCAATCAATTGCAAGGTTAATGATAGAAGAGGATATGGCTTCACTAGGAGAAATCCTAAGATATTTGCACCTATAAGGAATAATAACATTAAGTGTTATAAGTGCAATAATGATGGTCACACAACAAAGTGGTGTAGAGCAGACATTCCAAAAATAGGTATAAACAGGAATAGGAACAGAATAGGAATAAGAACATGAACATGGATAGGAACAAAAAGAAAGAATATGAACATGGATAGGAACAGGAACATGAATGTGAACAGGAACAAGAACATGGATATGAACAAGAATAGGAATAGGAACAAGAATTTTGACATGGACAGGAACATGGACATGGATAGAAATAGTCAGAGGAATCAGAAAACTCAGAAAAGAAGAGAAGAGGATAAAGGTAAAGAACAATGCTTTCTAGGAGTAGAAATACTCCCACCCTAGAATTAACCACCTCAATAGAAGGTGGGGGAGGGGCTAAGCTAAGAGGCTCATTCTTAGCCCCAAGCCCCAAAGGTGACCCTTTGCCATTGATGTCAAAGGGGGAGATATTTGAGTAAGGGGGAGCAATTTGATAAGTTAAGAAAAAGGGGAGAGATTTGGTATTTAAGAAGAGCATTGAGCTAGGGGGAGCAATGTCCTAGGGGGAGCAGAGCAAAAGTGAGTTAAGCTTTCAGTAAAAAGAATTTGGGTTGCCATCAATGACAAAGGGGGAGATTGTTGGACATTTTGAGTAGTTGTCATTGATGTCCAAAATTAGTTGTCATTGATGTCAAGGTGCCAGGTGATATCTCAGCTCAAGTGCAAGTGGGAGTTTAATGAAATTCATGATGGGTTTAAATATCTATATTTTACACCCAAGAGAATGGGTCAAAATATGGTTTAATTCTCCCAAGGAAGCAATTTATCCAAGGCATCAAAAGGATATAATATTATAATAATTGTTATTATAATATTAAAGTGATATGGTGAAAACCCCAAATAAAATATTTATAATTTTCATTATAATATTTTATAAATCAAAGTGGGCTTTATAAAGTTTAATTATATTTCATAAACCCAAAGTTGGGTTTGGAGGCAAAGGCATTCGAAGCACCTTATGAAATTATTAAACCTTCACCGACGTCATGGAAGGAGAGTCTTTGGAAGCACCGACGTTCTCCAAGGAGTGGAGAAAGCAAATATAAATACCTTTCCCAAAGGGCATAAACATTATCCTTGCTCGAATTATTAATTGGCATGTGAAAAGGAAGAAGAGCTCGTGAGATTTTGATTTTTGTGTACAATGAATAGTTTAAAAAGGGAAGCATTAATTGTTCAAAGGCCAACCGGGCAGCGTGGCCTAGTGGCGAGTGGGCAAGTGCAAAAATATTTGTTTGCAAGAGGGCCTACATTCGAAATATGGTGGTTGCATTGGAGGTCATGTTGGTTGAAAGGCACCCAAGGCACACATTGTTTTTGCCAAGGGCAGAGGGAGCACTACTTGAAGCACATGGTGCTTCATTGGTTTCAAATGAGCACGTAGCTCATGTGGCATTTGAGGTCGCAGTTAAGGCGCACGTCATGGGTATAGTTGAGGGTTCGATTCCCCCTGAATGCAAGGTAAATATTTTTTATTAAAACTTTTATTATCTGCCTAAAGTTGGAGGTATAAGGGTGTTTAAGGTTTTATGATTATTTGCCTATGTTGGAGTTATAAGGGTTGTTAAGTGAAAATTTAGAAGGATTAATTATTGGATAAGTGGTGGTATTTGAGTATTGTTATTAGGAGTAATAAGGAGGTTTTTATTTTAATTATTTATTAAAGTCTTAATTAATATATTGATATATTGGAGAATTAAGACTATTGAGCATTGATTTTATTTTAATAAGGGGTTTTCTATTAAAGAAGATTATGGTGAATATTATTTTTAAGTTGGAGTGATAAGGTGTATTTTAGTCATCATTTTGTATTGTGTTTTGTTGAGGAAATTATTATCTTCTAACCCTTATTGAGATTGGCAAAGAGGAATTTGTGAGTGTGGCAGATTTGTGAGATCAACTCCTTGTCAAGCAAAAAGGTATGGGCAAATTCTTCCTTGGTTGAGTTGATTGATTGGCTTACTAAAAAATAAAGTTTGGAGTGAAAAGGATTTGATTAGGGTTTCCTTTTAAAAGTGCTTGAGTTAATGCTTCAAGGTTTTCTGGAATTAAGAGTTGTGATTAAAACCTTGTTTGATGAGCATTGTTGTTGAAGCCATTGGTTGTGTGAAGAACTTGAGTTAGGATTTTGCAAATATCATGAGTATCATTTTTATATGAAGATTGTTTTATAAGCATTGTTGTTGAAGTGAGTTATTGTGCAAAGAACTTGAACTAGGGTTTTTGAAAAGAACATGAGTATCATTGTTATGTGAGATTTGTTGTTGAGCATTGTTGGAAACATTTTGAGTTGGTTGATATATGCTTGGACTAGGGTTTGTGAGAAAGGGGAGTTTCATTAAGCAATTGATTGAGTTGAGTTGGTTGAGCCTAGTCAAGTGGTTGTATGAAGTGATTGTTCAAGTTCCATAAAACAAACTATTCTACATTCTGATTTGAGTTGTGAAAGTGATTGAGCATTAGTATAACATATTGAGTATCTAACAATTGTCTTTATGTTCTATGAATTGGAGTTGGAAAGTGATTGAGCATTGGGTATAGAACATATTGAGTCTCTAACAATTCTCTTTATGCTTCTATGAGATTGAGTTGAGAAAGTATTGAGCATTGAGTATAGAATATATTGAGTCTCAAAAATTCGAAAGTGATTGAGCATTGAGTATAGAACATATTGAGTCTCTAACAATTCTCTTTATGCTTCTATGAGATTGGACAAGTTCTATGTGTGGACTTGTTAAGCAGATTTGAGGCAAGTCTTTGAGAAGACTTGTGGACTGATTTTGTGTGAGATTTTGTAGAAGCTTACAATACATATTTGGTTAAGTTCTAGAGAGGACTTATTGAGAAGATTGGGACAAGTTCTGTGTGAGCTTGTTGAGCAGATTTGGACAAGTTCTATGTGAGGTTATTAAGCATATTTGGACAAGTTCTGTGTGAGCTTGTTGAGAATATTTGGATAGGTTATGAGTGGACCTATTGAGAAGATTTGAGCAGGTTCTGAGTGGACCTGTTGAGCATATTTGAGCAGGTTTTGAGTGGACCTATTGAGCATATTTGAGCAGGTTCTGAGTGGACCTATTGAGCATATTTGAGCAAGGTCTGAGTGGACCTATTGAGCATATTTGAGCAAGTTCTGAGTGGACCTATTGAGAAGATTTGAGCAAGTTCTGAGTGGACTTGTTGAGCAGATTTGAGCAAGTTATGAGTGAACTTGTTGAGTAGTTTTGAGCAAGTTATGAGTGGACTTGTTGAGCATATTTGTGCTAGACCGATTGGACTATGTTTAGTGAAAATTTGAGTGGACTTGTTGAGTAGATTTGTGCTAGACTGATTGGACTGTGTTTAGTGTAGATTTGAGTGGACTTGTTGAGTAGATTTGTGCTAGACCGACTGAAATTATTTAGTATAGATTTGAGACAAAGCTTTGGAGGTGACAGAGCAGAGAGGACAGTAGTCTCTAGTGGATAGAGATCCATCAACCAGGGTAGTGAGGATAGGTCTTTTGAGTATTTAGTGGAGAGAGATCCACAAGCCAGTGTAGTGGAGGTATTAGTCTTCTAGAGGATCACCAGCCATAGTAGAGGAGAAGGATTTCTCCTATGGATAGAGATCCACAAACCAGATTTAGGGGATCAACATCTCCTTTGGATAGAGGTCCATAAAAATTGTAATTGGGAAGGATTCCCAAGAGATTATTTGAGAAATATTTAGAAGAAATATTTTCTTTGTGGATGTAACCCACATTGGGTGAACCATGTTAAATTGGTGTCTCTATTGTGTGTGATGATTTTTGCATTGCTTTGGTTATTGCTATTGATATTGCCATTGATTATATTGATTAATACTATTTGGGAAAGAAAAGTAAAAAGTGGTCTTATACTATTCACCCCCTCCATCTCAGTATAATCTTGTGTTCTTCAGTTGATATGAAAATAGAGGTTGTTTTGATAATTTTTTGTTGTTGTCCCTAAGATAAATTATGGTTATGAGTAGGCAACAAGTTTGATTTCTATTTTTGATAATTTTGCTAGCCTTTGTACAATTTTTGTTGTTTTACCCATTGATATCCCTACAGTTTTAGTTGCAACCATGGTGGATGTTGTTGATTCCATTTATGTTTCATCCAACCATGTTGAGACCACTCTTGGGAATATGCCCATGGTGGTTGACTCCAACATTGTTGAAGTGGACCTGAAGTAGACCATAGCATATACCAAGGATTATTTCCCCAATGTGCAAGAAATTGAGAAGCATTATAATATGGAAACTTAAGAAAATTATACCCTTGTATTTGTCCTATAAAATTGAACTCTTTCATAGGCTGAGACTATTTTTCAAAGATATTTTTGAGTTTTGATAACAATTGACATTGATCTGTACGGTGTCCTTTTTCCCAAATGTTACATGTAGCAGGTATAAACATTTTTTTCAAAGGACAATCATGAAGAGAGTGTTGCTTCTCACATATTGAATAAAATATGGCTAAAGGTTCAGCAGATTTATTATTTTCATCTACTATTTTATAAATATGTATAAAAATATCAGCTTTTAGATTAGCAGACCCTTTCATACATTCTTTCAAATCATTTGTGTTACTACCAGTTTTGTATTTTCTATGCTTTGAATGATAATAATTTTTACATAGTTCAATGATTTTCTAAAATTCAAGTGTATGTGCATATCCTCTTTCCAAAATATCCAATACATCTCTAGATTTATCTTGCAGTCCTCTTAAGAATATGCCTTTGCAAATTTTAGGTTCAACACTTCCACATCTCTTATGAACAAAAGAAAATTTGTCTAAATAGTCTTCTAAAATTTCATTTTCCTCTTGTTTCATTGCAAGCAATTCATTATTTTGATTCTTGACTTGACAAAATTCTTAGTATCCCTCCAAAATATATTTTCCATATCATCCCAAGTTCTAATTAAATCAGGTGCTAAGGTAATAAACCATCATAGAGCTGACTCTTAAAAAGTGGAAGGAAACAGTTTGAGCTTTTGATTGTCATTAGTGTAATCATGAGCTTGACATACAATCTTAAACTAAAAAAAAAAACATATTAGGGTCTTCAGATGTAACTCCCTTAAAATTTGGTAACATTGAAGATGAAATGGCCTTCATGGGAGCATTTTTATTAAGATATATTTAAATGGGCTTATGAAAAGTTTTAGCAGGTGTACTAGTTGCACTAGATTGGAGCACATTACTGGATCTCCCTAGATTATCTTATGAGCCTACCATTATAGGTTTCCAAAAACAATTATAAATCCTATTAAAATGTCCTGATTGTATGGATTTGTCAAGAGAAAGTGGTGTTGAACTACTGATTTTACCTTCTTGTAATGATTTTCCAAGGGATCCTACAGTTCTTGAAATAGATGATTGTGATTCTCTGAAAATTCCAATTTTTTTGGAAATCATAAACTTCGATAAATTTAACATATTTTCAACCTCTTGTGAAAATTTTCTTCTTGTGGTTTCTTACTATACTTGTTTCCTAAATGGACTGAAATACAACTATCAATAATTGTTACTTATACCAGCTATTACATTTAGATTTTACTCTAAAGTTCACAACTTAGAACAATAATAATTATTTGACTACTTTTACCCTCTAACAACACCGTGTTCCCCAGCAATGGTGCAAAAAATTATGTGTCATTAATAGCATCATTTAATATTATGATTTTTCAAATCTGGGGTGGTGTCCAAGGTTATCTACGATAGAGGATTAGGGCAGATTACAATTTAGACATTCAGACTACAAGCATTTCTTTGGTGAAATAGATGTTGGTTTAGCTTTTTGGTATCACACTAAATATAATATGCAAATTGGAAACTAAATGAACTTGCAAGAATTAAAATTGCTAAATGTAAATGTTGCTAAATTGAAATCTATTTTACTCTTGCCGAATTGAAATAACAGAATTGAACTTGCTCAAACTAAAACACACATGTTGAACACCTATCAGTTTCCTATTACAGAAGGTCTTAAATATTTTGTTACAGTAGCTAACAACAAAATAAATAATTATGGAACTTAGAAAAAATTTACTAAAGCAAGAAAAATAAGGGATGACAAAATTACTACTAACTTAAGCTACTTGTTTAATCATGGAAACATAAAATAGGGGAATCACAAATCTAGATATTTCATCAGCTAACACGCACTTATGCTATATGAAAACACAACTTTAAAACATAAAAACATCACATGAACTCAAAACAAAAGTAAGTATGCAACAAAGAATGGAAATTGACAAGTGACCTGCTAAAATCTGCTACAACAAAGTTTAGAAGAAACCTGTTAGTTAGTCCTCCTTCTAGGACTGAAAGTGGCCCTTCCTTCTTGATATAGAAGAATGTGGATAAAATCTACTAACTTCTTAACACTCATACTTTCTCATGAACAAAAATTGATGTACATTTATTAATTGTTGCACAACATTACAATGCTATAGGAAATTCTTGCTATCTGATGAAAAACCTATTACAAGCTATTATTTACCTTACCATTTTCTATGATCTTAGCTCAATAAATTATAGGATATTTTATTTATACTAATATATTACAATTCCTCATGCTCAAATTATTTTATGTTATTTCTCAGTGATCTGCCAATCGGTTCTAAAATTGAATAAGTCTAATTTAGGATAGTGTATGCTGCAATAATGGTTATTTATCCTTGAGATGCATCTTTGGTGGTGGAAGTGCATTGGAAATGGTGGTAAATAGTATTTTACACCTATTTCTACCTTGAAATACCTTTTTACTACCTTTTTGGATGTTCAAACCTTCATTTGATAAAAACTGACAACTTTTCCTTTCATTTCGAAGCTTCTTTAGAATAGCAGGTTGTGAAACATTTTCCATGCTCAAATGTGACTAAATTGGATACCAATACGGTTGTAACCAAATAGGTTATTTTCCATATCCCTCAGGAGGTGATCCCAATTGATTTTGGACACCTTGGTTGACTAATTCCATGCCCTGCCATTCATTTGCAGATTACTAGAATTTATATGGCAATTTCCTACTTTTTCTAGATTTTGCTACATAGTTATAGAAAATTAGTGCTTATTGCAAGTCAAACTAATCAGCAAGTGGGAGAAATATTCAAATTTAAAAATTAAGTATTACAACTTAACATACATCAATTTGCTATTAAAAGTACACATTGCATTCACCAAGTAACCATACTGAAACAATGCAACAGTGCTGCACAATTGTTCCTTCTTTGTTATACCCTTTTTCTGTCCATTTAGACCATGTGGGAATGTTTCTAAATAGTTCATGTCTTCTTTACTCCCTTTTAACTCATTCCATCCATTTTCTCATGCTTTTCTTGGCAATTTCAAGGTGATCCTATAAAGTGATAGCTTGTTCGTTTTTATATGGTTGTTTTCTGCAAATTTCCAGATTTATGAAAGTCTTGGGAATTTAACTCCAATTTGGATTTAAAATAATTTTAAGGGTGGGAAAACATTAGAGAACCATTTTGAAGTTAATGGAAATCATCATACAACATTTTTCCAATTGAAATGCACATTTTATTTGCTACTTAATCAAATTGAAACAATGCATAAAACAATAAAATTGAGTAATATATTCCTAAACATTTTAACCATGCAAACACTAATATATAATGCATTAAAACCATCTAAATTAACATAAAAAACATAACATAAGGTTTATGTGGTAGTTTGAAGTAACCAAAAACATGTCATGGATGAGGTAATTCCTAGCCTCATTAGAGAGGAAATCCCTAAACTATGGCAATGCTAGAAGACAACTAACTTTGAATTAAAAGCAAACAAAAGTAGAGAAAAATATAGTGATGATAATCTAGTTTGAACCACTAACCTATGAGCCTATGCTTATTGTCGAAAATGAGTTTGTTGTTTTGAGTTTATTTCTATGTCTATGTTTGTGTTTGACCTCTCTAGGTGGTTGGTTTACCGCTCTGGATGGTTGGTGAGCTTGATGACCACTTGAAGTAGTTGGTTGACCACTCTAGATGGTTGGGTCTAAGTGTAGGTTGTTGTTTTAAGCTTCATTATTGGTAAAATTATGCTTTTTTATTGGTTTTGAACACTTGTAACCTAAATAGAGAGTAGTAAATTAGTGAAATAGGTAAAATATATAAAGAGCAATGACAAACCCAAAGTAAAACACACAAGGCATGATATATTAAGACCAACAAGAGCTTGCTACTCCTATAGTCTATGCAAAATGAAAAATACCAAATGTGCTAAGGGTAAGAAAACCACCATGATCACCATTTTGTATGAAAAAATAAATACACCCTTTCATAAAATGAAATGCAATATGATGTGATATTATTAAGCACTTTTGAGTTACATAAAAACCCTCTTGGGGTTATTACAAATGGAGTCTCCAAGGTGGAGAACTCTCCTTTTTGGCAAATAATAATTTAGGGTGTCTTCAAGAGTCTTCCTTTGGTCACACAATCAATTTTGTAGGAGGGTTTTGAAGCCTAGTTGCTTGACCTCCCAAGCCTTTGTGCTAGTCTAAACACCTACACACAAGTCCATAAGAAACAAGTCAAAAGTATCTACTGGGCCTTTTTAGATGAGGTCCCGTGTTCATAAAATATTATTTATAAAACTTTACTAAAAGATTAAAAAACCTCATAAAAAACATGTAAATGATTATAAAATCAAGTAAAACATTACAAAAGTATGAAATAGATGTTGTTATTTCCTTTTTACCTATTCCATGTTGATTCTCTATCTATGTTTATATGATTTCAATGTCTATATGTGACCGTATGGGATGGTTAGATCTGTGACCATATTAGACGGTTGGCTCTAGGTGACCATCCTAGATGGTTGGCTCTATGTGACCATCCTAGATAGTTGGCTCTAAATGGTTGAAGGGGCTAAAAACAATGATTGGGAGCTTTCTAGGGTTGTCTTGAGTCTCTCGTCAAAGTTTGGTGCAGTCTGGTTTCCCAGTCTAAGAGCATTTTCTAAATGAAGATGTGTAAACCCTTTAAGAAGACTCCATTTTTGTAGTAGCCTTGATTTTTCCAATGGTATGGTCACACTCACAAGCTCAATAAATCACAAGAAGGAAAAATTGGGGCCAAAAAAATTTTGGTAGAGTTTTGTTAAGGTTTTCTTGTGCTCATGCAAATGGAGGGAAATGAGGGGGTATTTATAGGATTTTGGGCAAGGTGAGGGGGGATGACATGGGAGTGAGGTGGAAGGTATGTGATAGCCATGTAGTATATGGGGAATACAAGGAAATTTATGGAGGCCACATGGATGAATGTGCACCCTCCACATTTATTAGCTTTAGGTGAGGTGAATCCTCACCCACCCAAATGCCATAAAGTGGCCTAAGGGGATGTGAGGGGTGGATGGGGATAAGTGTGCATTGGGTGATGTGATCATAATTTTAAATTCATAAAATTAAAGGGTGGAATATGGAGTGTACAAGTGGCTTAATGAGGGAGGTTGACTTTGGGGTTAAAGGGTAATTTTAAATTCATCCATTTTGGAGGGAAAAGGGTGAGGGGACCAAGCCAATTAAATGGAAGGAATTTAGGTGAGGATTTGGGAAGGGATTAGACTTCCTAGGGATTTGTTTGGGATTTTTAAATTAATGGTGTAATCTCCTAGGGATTTGACCAAGGGTTAAGGGGTATGGTTAGGGCATGGTTAGGGGTTTAATGAAGGGTTTGGGTGAATATTGGAATTTGTGAGGATTTATTTAGGAATTTAAAATTCAATGTGCACTCCTCTTGGGATTTGGTCATGGATTATGATATGATTAGGGATTAATAGAGGGTTAAGTTAGGCAAATGGAGGTTATGGGAACTTTGATATGGATTAGAATAATTATAAATGCTAACAATGGATTAGAAGAATTGAAAGAAGTAGGGGGAAATTAGAGGATGATCAGGAAGAATTAATGAAATGGAGAAAATTAATGGAATTAATGAGAAATTATGGGAGGTTAAGAATATTTAAAGGGAATTTTGTGAATTTAGGGACATTAATGTCAACTTTAAGTGGATTTAGTGAATTAGAAATGGTTTTGAATGAATTTAGGGTTTGGGATCATTTTGGGGATTTTTGGAGTGGTTTTGTGATAATTTTATGGCTTTTATGAATTGATGGGGATTGGATTGGATAGTGATAAAATTGGCTAATTTTGGGTGTCTACACTTTGATCAAAATTGCCTTCTCAATATGGTTTGCTCGATGTAGTGATTTTTCACTCTATATTTGGTGATTCATAAGGGATCTGTTACTAGGAGATAAGCAACCCATAAATGCTAAATGTAGAGTCATAAGGGAGGAAAATATTGAGGATTTTGTAGCTTGGGAAAATAGGAGAAGGCTATGGTGGTGAAATTAGTTCCACTCAAGACATCATGAAAAAATGAGGGAGGTAGTGCCTTCTTTTATAGGCCTTGCCCTCTAGGATGAATCCTAGAGACTATTCCCTCTTGTCTATCATTCTACTCATATTATTTGAAGGAGGAGATGCGAGAGGACTATTTCCTTCATGTTTGAGTAGTGAGGACATCCTCATCCTTTATTTCATTTTATTCTTACTTTTGGCAGCTATCCTTCCTCTAATAAAATGGTCTTAGGTGGTAATCCCAAGAAGGACTATGCTCATATCGCATATTACAAGGGCTATCCTTCAAGTGTGATAATGATCTAACTATAAGTCTAGACTTGCTCGTATATTATAACACCTAGATAAATACATTAGAAAAGAAATATATATAAAGGCCTAGGAAGGTCCAGTGATTCACCCTCCTAGATGCTATTCCATGCCAGTGCATTCAAAGGTTTTACTAGGAGCATAATTCCAAACTTTAGCAATTCTTTGCTTTCTTCTTTTGGATAAGTGTGTTTTGTCTAAGGGTTCCTATGATTCAAACCACTCGTTTTCTTCCCATGGTCAAGTTGATGTCTAAGGAATATCTCAATAACTAGAGATATTTAGCTAGAATCTCAATCTTAGCTCTATGCTCTGCTTCTAGTCAAACCATATCCAATCCACCCACAAATAGCTTCTTGGTCTAATGGTGAAGTCACCTGGGAGAAGGTGCCAAATTTTCCTAGGAGATAATACTTATGTCATATTTGGGTACCATGGATCTGAGGCCTTTCAAAATCCCATAGGATTGAAATGTGTTATTCTCAACCAAACCACTCCCCTATTAGTCTACTAAAAATATTTCCTCATTTCCTTCACCATTTCTTTTGAAATTATTAGAACACTAGGCCTGGGATTTATCATGCAATCATGTGCCTACTCATCATCATAGACCAAGGTCAAATAGGTCTAGCCTAGTATACTTTTTCATAAAAATAGGGATTTGCATGATATTTGGTTGCTCTAGTCCTCCTTAATCTACTAGGGTTTCTTTCAAATCCTTATTTGGTGATGTGCTTAGCAATAGTTGTGATTTAGGCCCATATTCAATTTATTTGGGAGCCTCCAAGAGTCCTAAAGTGTTGTACTTGGTCATTACTAGAAATTATGGTAGATTTGGGATCTATATGTCCATGGTAGTCGCAACCCTTCCTTTTATTATTTTGTCTACTTTCATAGAGTCCTCTATTTATCCTAGGCCTAGTTGACACCTCAAATCTTGGTTGGAATAGATTCCCATTAAGTGTTGGTAGGATTGTGTGGTTGGATATTGTATGAGCTCCTTCCTCCTCCAAAGAAACCATAACCTATTTCAAAAAAGCAATAATTAGGCTATATATTTCTAAGGGGTGGGCTAGCCAACATCCAGCTAGTGTCTCTACCTCCAAAAAATAGGTAGATGTCCAAATGAGCATCCTCTTATTTGGCATTGCTATAGATGAATGGAAACTTCCTTCAAGATGGGTATTATGGTGGCAAGTTTTTTGTGACTATGTGGAGGACTCCTTTGAGAAGTTTAATATGAGATTAATGCTCTTGACATGATTATAAGGGGTTTGCTATGGTAATAAGGGCTTTATTTTCTAGTTGTTCTAGGACCAGTTTCAGTGAATTCATTAAATGTTTGGTTTCTTTAGTTGTTGGATTCATTAAGTGAATATTTAAAATGCTTCAATAAGCACCAAATCAAGATCTTCACCAAAGTCTTGGATTAAAATTTGATCATAATTATGGGATAAATATTGTGATGATTTGGGTCCCATCAAGCATGTCATTTTAATGATTGGAAATCAAATTGTATCCATTTCACACTCTAGGAATAATTACCACCCACTATGTTTGTCAAATGTAATTGATGCCTATGTCTCAAGTGGAACATACAGTTTGGGAATTTTATGGAGTGTGGAGTGTGGCTTTAGGTATGACCTTTGGGGTCTTTGTCAAGGTTGATTCCTTGTTTGTATGTGATCTTGGCACACTCTTTTCTTAATCTATCCTAGCCAATCGAGTTCTTATCTAGGAAAAGGGATGAGAGAAAAATAGTAAAACTATCTTGCCTAGACTATGGGTGGTGATGAACTAAGACCCTAAACCTCTCCACATCATGATAGGATTAAAATAAACACATGCATCATTTTTGAAAATGCACAAGGAACACTATATTCAACAAGCATGAACTACACAATTATATTTAAACAAGAAATAGGATAGAAAGAAGGTAATAGTCAAAATTTTATGTATAAAATAATAAAATTACATATATTATTAAGAAAGGGACTCAAAATTTATAAATAAAATGACACTGGGTTCAAGCTAGTCATAATACATAAGAAGGGTGAAATAAAGACTACATGCAAGTCTATATACTAGGAACAAATACAATAGTTTTTTTATCATCCAATTCAAAATTTGCAATGTATTTATAAGAACATTAATGGAGGAATTCAAAATCATCCAATTCATAATTTTCTTGGGCCTTTTTCCATCAATTTTGGATGATCCCAAGGTCTCTAGATCTATAGCCATAAATTCCATAGGCAATTTGGTTTTATTGGAGGTAGTCATTTTCACCATTTTGTCTAATTTTCTATGCTAGATATCCATTGTGATTAGACCCCTTAGATTATCCTCCATTAATGTTATTGGTTTTGGTATTTACCTTTGGTATACCTTCGTGTTGTTGCTTTAAATGTGCTAGTTGTTGCCTAAGGTGTCATTTTTGGTTGTTATGAGTGGTAAGACTAGAACTAGATTGACACACCTCCCCTTGCATCTAGTCTCTTTGGGATGGGATGGTTGCCTAGTAATAGATGATGTTATACTCCCTTCACATCCTGACTAGATCCTTTGGTGAAGTCCTTTGTGCACCCTTTGAGATTCCAATTTTTACCTTCTTTTATTTCTTTTGGTCTAGAGGGATGTCCTTCATCATTGACCCATTTTTGCTTTCTTTTTGGTGTTTTGATGGTGACCAAGACTATTGAATACTTTGCTTTGGTGGGTGTGTTTGAGACATCCTTCCTTTTTGGTCTTTCCTCTTTTTTCTACTACTCATCTACCATCACCTATGTTTGTTTTGATGGCTAAATGTTAAAATATGAAATATCTTTAAACTAAAAAAATGCATAAGATAATAATGCAATAAAACAAGAGCTAACCTATGGATGATTTTTTATTTAATGAATATTAGCCCTAAATTTACAAGAAAATTAAATCTTTTATTTTAAGCAAGGGTGCAAGAAGGATGTAACATACAAGTTTTCTTGAATGTAAATCTACATGTAATTTTGATATTTATGTCTAAGTCAATAAAGGAGATAAACAAATAGAAATTAGGGATTTTTTGACTTCTTTATTTTCTTTAGTGTGTCCTAAAATAAAGCAAGCTAAGATCTAGCTTAAATATTCCTTTATTTTACCTCTTTAATATGTCTTAAGGAAGAACAAAGATGTATATAGACAACAAAAGACAAACAACAAACAAGTTATCCTAGTAATTAGTATAGACATTAAAAATTGACCCACCTAAATGAGTCATTTTCCTTAGATTCCTTTGGAAGGATCTCAAACTTGCTAGGAGAAAGTTTGGCCCTTTTTTTTCTTGTGTTTTTCTTTGCTTTGCTTTTCTTAGGTTCATTTTCAGTAAATTTATGTTTTTTCTTGAAAAAACTAACTTTTAAACTGACTATTTTTGGGGCATGGACTTAATCAAGGTTAAATTTTGTTTTCCCACATCTTAGCCCTCTAAACCCTTTATAAATAAAGGGATTGAATTTCCTTTTTCACCCCAGTTCCTCCCACAATCAAGCTATCAAATTTCATGTAAAAAAAGAATTATTTTGGTCTCTTGTACAATCTTTTGGTGTTGTTGGTGCTTTTATGTTCTATTGTTGGTGTGTTCCTGTGATTTTCAAGAGAAAACCTTGACAACAACTTGTATTCCTGAAGGAGGAAAGGTATTTCACCTTTGCTCTTGCTTCTCCCATGAGATCACTAGGTTATTTCTTTGCATTCATTAATTTTTTATTCATCTTAGTTCGCATTTTGTTGCATATTTGATCTTTTTTTAGGTTTTTAAATCCTTTGTGAGAATCCACGTCCTATCTGCTACAAGGCATGGATCTGGTGAAAACCCTATTTTCACTTGTCATGAGTTTTGTGCTCATTTCTCTTTATGTTACCAAATATACACTTAATAATTTGTAGAGCATAGATTCAATCTAGTTGGATTTTTGGATGGCTTTTCATCCTCAAATCCTAGGGTTTTGATTTGCATACCCTTTGCATAATGTTTCATCTTTGTTTGCATTATGTTATGACTATTATCATTTTATTTGCTTATATTTTATATTGCATTAGCTTGGGGGCAATCACTTGTTCCCAAAACCTAGATTTTAAAGTTGCATTATTGTTCAAGCATTGTGCCCATTCTATTTACATTTCATTTACTATTCTATGCTATCATATTTCATTATGTTTTTTCCAAAGGTCAAAGCTCATTTTATTTTGAACGATCAACTAAAAGGACCATATTTTTCTATGGGGCTTGATTGTTATGCCTCCAAACTTAGTATTATAGTCACCTAAGTAGTCTCCCAAACACTAACCATATTTTATAGAGTCTTTATGAAGCTATTTTACATTTTTGAAGTTATGAAATATTCTAGACGTAAGATAAGTCTTGAATCAAATACTGAATCAAATAAGTGCCCTGAGTAAAGTTTTTAGGCTGTGTGTTGTTTGTTTTTGTTATTTTGTTCATGACCTAGGTTATATATAAAAATAAAAATAAACATTTTATTTCTTTCTATGCAAAGGAAAAAGGCATATGGTTTTGCATCTAGGGTTTAGTTTTGTTTGTGCATTCCCTTGGTCCCTTGCTCAAAGAAAAGACTTTATTTCTTGTAACCTAGGGTTAGATATCATTGAATCAAAACATCATATTAGGGTTATTTGTTGTCTTCTTGCATCTTTTGTACTTTGCATTGTTATTTCATTTTCATAGTTTAGCATAGAAAGGGAAAACATAAGTGTTTGCTTAAATAACATATTAAACATTTCCACTCCAAACTTTGAGTGAGCCCTAAAAATGTTCTTGGTGAATCCATTTATTTGTTCTGAATGTAGAGATATAACAAACCCCCACGATCACCTAGTCTCCCAATGCATCTAGTCAAGAATCGTATGCGATAGGGTAGTTTTCTCCCTCTACATATTTGGAGAGATATTAATGTCCCTAATGCTTCGATTTGCATGCAAAATGTTTAAGGTGTTTGGAATGACATGTTGTGAACCTCTCTTCTTATTCCATAAATCATTCAATAATATACATAAATACATGCATCAACAAATGAATTAATTGCACAACAAATTACTCAAAATAAAATAGAGATTGATTATACCCTTGAGGTAGAGAAACACCATACAATGCTCCTTTTAGAAGGAAGCCACTCCACAATATCTCTAGATCCATGAGCCAAGACTTCTCCAAGAATACTGTTGGGAAAAAACATTGGTTAGTTTTCTACATTCATATTCATTACCTCATTTAATTTGTTAACCCGGGGTAGCTTGTAAACTTGTGAGCAACCTTACACAATATATGCTTGTAATTCCCTCCAATGAGATGAGTCCCTTAGATTTATGGTTTTGGGGTGTTGTTGTTTTTCTGGAGTTTTGGTTTAGTTTCCAAACCACTAATCTATCCTAAATTATCAAGACATACCTATACTATATTCAAAAACCAAAATTGTACACTTACTGGAAATTATAGAAAACGGGAAAAATAACAAAAATTAAACTAAGTATAGAAAATTGGAAACTAGATTAAAAATGGTAGAGAACAAGAAAATAGAAGGGAGGAATATTGTTGAGAGTGGGCCCATACTTCCAGCATATTCTACCCGCATTCAATCATACACCAAATACTAAAAAATATGGATGAAAAATACACAGGTGTATTTTATTAATTTGCAGCAAAGAAATTTTATTAAAAATATTTGGGATCTTTATTTCAGGGGGTGGCCTGCATATTTATAAGATATACAACCATACCCTATTACATTATGAAGGTAAATCAAACTCATATTCTTATTTTACAATAGTATGCATAAATGAAAGAGATCGAATAAAATATCAGTTTCAGACCAATCAACATATTATGTTTTATCAGAACAAAATACGTCTAATATTTCCATGCTTATTTGATTGCATTGATATTTTATATTACTACTAAAAAATAGATGATTGGTGATCTTTGAAAATGTTCTTGGTCCATTTTTTCTGCTAAGAATTCATTTGCATCCATTTCTGAAATCGTCATTCTATTTTACCGATAAGAGTCATGTTGTAATTATGTGTTAATGGGAATCAAGCACCTTATCTGTAGAAGTCAGGAAGTAGGTGCCAAAATAGGATTCAAGCACCTAACAGGAATAAAGCACCTGATATTCAAGCACCAAATGGAAATTAGGTGCCCGAAAATCAAGCACCAAACAAAATTCGGGTGCTTGAAAGGGAATTAGACGCCTGACTTAGCGCTTCACACTTGTGTACTATAGATGTTTTACCTTTACTTTTGCCATCATAAAATTGAAAGTACCATGCTCGAGTGGGACCTCGACATAAACATGCTAACAACATCAAATTTCGTGAAATCTACACAAAATGCACTCAAAAACAAATATTAAAGAACATGCATAATAAATTGTTAAACATGTATAAAATTTGCATAGAAACACAAATTTCTATTAAAATAAATATTGTAATATATATAGAAAGCTTGTACAAAAATGATCATTTTCAGGGCTCATCATCTCCCCATGCTTAAGGATTGGCACATCCTTGTGCCACTTTATACTGGTAATTATCAGTTTTATTCACAACCTTCCAGTAAGCCTTGATTGTTTCTTTTATCTTATTTATAGTGGCCTTAGCTTTTTTCTTATCCTTGGGTTTTCACCCTTTTGGTGCTTTTATAATGGCTTCCTCCTGTTCCTGCTATCTCTGGCACTTCTTCGAGCTGGCTGAATTGGACCTGCTCCTTTACTTGGATGTTCCCTTGTCCAGACTACCTTTCCTTTCTCAATTTTCAAGTAGTAACCAGTAAAAATGGGGTCATCCTTCTAGAATGTAGGCTCAGCCATCTTCTAGTATTCTTGGTGAAGGGATAAACATTCTCCCACTAGTACAACAAATTCATCACAAAATAGGATGCTAGACTTCTTAGCAACTTTGGTTGTGGGCATATTGGCCCCCATTAGGTTGAGTTCAACATTATCCTTAGACTCGGTTTCTTCCATCGAAGGGGTTTTGCTACTTTTTTCTTGATATGTAGGTGGTACAAGACCTAAAAATCCCATCTTCATGAAATATGCCTTCATATTTGAAGGTTGATTACCTATTGACCCATACAAGTCCTAAAATTGCACTGGTTAGGAAACTTCAATTTTTGGTCGAGGAGTTTTGGATGCCTCTTTGGCCTCTTTTCTAGTTTCCTTCGCTACTCTCTTAGAGGATTTATTAGACTCCTTTTTATCTACTTTGATATTCACCTTGAGTTGTTCAAACTTCTGTATCTACTTATCAAATAGCTTCAAGGTCTCTACCCATTCCTCATCAGAATTCATGTTGAATTCCTTTAATTGTGTAGTCCTTGCTCTGGTCATGGGTCTTCATTGGGATCCCCTTATATCCTTCCTCTTTGGTCTCAACTTTTTGGGCTGTCTCTCAAGACCTGTAGGTGTATTCAAAGTAGGGGAATTTCCTTCTTCTATTGATTCTACTACTAGGGCTTCTATTGTAGTTGTTGGAGTTTCTTTTTCTGCCTAAAGCTATTCAGGCTCAGTCCCTACATCTCTCTCTAGTTATTGATATACAAAATGAGTATACTCTTAGGATTTTTCAACCCCTTGATCCTCCTCCATAGCCTTATCTAAAATTTGAGGCTCTTCAGCCTCAATCTCATCTTCCTATTTTTTGTCTTCCTCTATAGATTTTGCTGATAATTGAGGTTCTTCAACCTTAATTTCTTTCTCCTGATTTACTTCTGCATCTACAGAGAAATATGATGTTTGGAACTATCCCACATCGACTTCAATACCCTGGTCTTACCCCTTTTCTATAGAGTAAGTTGGTGAATGGGACTGTTCAACCTCCATTGCTTCATTTGTTTCCTACTCTACTTTTGCATGTGATTTTAGGGCTGATTCTTCATCTGCACTTTCAATAATGATTGTAGGGGTTATTGCCTAATAATTAGGGCTTCCCCATGTAGATATATTCCTATAATAATCCATTGATTGGTCTCCTGCCTTAGCTTCCTAGCTATAATTTCTCACATCTAATAAAAAATACCAAAGGAGAATGTTTTCTCCTTAGAATCTAGAGAATTAGTGGGCACTTCCATAGCCCAGTTAGTTTGTACTATCACTTATGCCATGGATGGCTATCCAATCCCAGTTTTTTGGACCTACAACTAAAATTTTGATATTATCCCCTATAGTTGATGGATAGTTTGATACAGTTCCTACAATTTTGCTGCAACTAATTTTTGGGACTCTTGAAAAAGAGCATGCTCTTCCGTGTATTTGGCCTCCCAAGTGAAGGCTTGTTCTTTTAATATCTATAGCTACCAATATAGTTTATCTATTTGAATTTCCTACTGAGGAGTATTACCCCTAGATAAATCCTATAATATGTAGGCTATGAACTCATACTTTTTTAGCTCATCAATTACTACTTCATCATCTGATGATCTAGAAACCACCATAGACACCTTTGTCCTTCTACTTCTGGTTCTGGTAGAAATTGACATGAAAGTAGGGCTTGGCGGATCATGCCCTACCTCATCATCAAATTGAGGTTCATTAGGGGATAAAGCATGTCCTACTTCCTCATAAAATTGGGGAAAAATAGGGGATGAGGCTTGTCCTGCTTCCTGTGTATTTTCCTCAAGTAGGGACATAGGAACTGTCTCTGCTTGCTTTGTCACCTTATCAACTGATTGATCAGTCTATTCTGGAAATTCAACTTCTTCCTATACCCCTAAAATTGCATTATTACCCTCAGCTTCCTCAATCATCACATTTTTGTGTGACTCTGCATATCGCACCAAGGCTAAAATTAGGCCATGGTGAGCCAAGGTAGATGTTGTGCCTACCTAGTACCATCTGGCATCATATTTGAGTGCACATGTAAGGTAATGAGGGACATTGATCTTATCCCCATGTAGTATATGGTTGAGGAAATAAAAATGATTAGAGTTGAGCTTGGAAATCCTACCCGTGAAAGTGAAGAACCAAGTAATTTGCTCGAAAACTACCCTCCAGATCTCGAGGATGTGTTGTTTGGGTAAACCAACATGCATAAGGTACTGAGTTGGATGCTTAAATAATATTTACATGTAGATTCTAGGATTTTCCTCCTTATATGCACATTATCCTATTCGAGGAAGGCCTGTTACTACAATAATGTATTCTTTGGTGACTGGGATTTTTAGTCCCCGCATGTGAACAATTCCATTCCTCATGGATGCTACAAATTCATTAGCCACCCTTGTGTCCTGAATCTGGCTAACCAGATGGTAGTAGTCCAACCATCCTATAGTGTCAAATTACGTCTGTACGTCCTCACTGATGCTTGAAAAATTTGTAGGCTCATTCTTTTTCAATGAGTGGTTGGTCAATTTTTCCCCCATGGCAAAGTTTAAATTTCTCTCTTCTCTAAGTTTCTATCATCTATAAATCTATTATTTTCTTACAAAGAGGTTTGCCCATGCATGGTTTAAATTGCCTATATCTATGAATGTAGGTGCCTGATTTCC
The DNA here is from genome assembly GCA_028583015.1 of Wollemia nobilis. Classification (NCBI taxonomy): domain Eukaryota; kingdom Viridiplantae; phylum Streptophyta; class Pinopsida; order Araucariales; family Araucariaceae; genus Wollemia; species Wollemia nobilis. Next base: position 10,984,048 of record JAQPPZ010002979.1, read on the forward strand.
ATAATTAGAAATAATTATGGTTATTTGTGCAAAATTTTGTTATAGCGTGTGCCAGATTTTTTATAGAGGATGACCATGAGTGTTTCCCCAATCATAATATCGACACATGAGAAAATGACAAGTGGAGAGAGATGATTGGCTATTAATTTTATGGGGGTTGTGTCGGAATTATTTTAGAAATATATGCCTATGAAAATAATATATACATAAAACAAAAAATTGTGCGCATACCCGTGTGATGTTTCATGCATGTATAATGTGCAGACACTCGTGGTGCACTGGCATTGGTTGCTTGATGATGACTAGGCATTCTAGAACAAAGAAATATTTTCATGCGGTAAATTTTTCTTCGTTTTAGTTAGTTCTCGGTTGTTGCCATTTCATTCCTTTAAGATTTCCTGCACATTTCCAAGAAAAAGTTAGAAAAAAACGTATTCTTGGGATGACAAACATCCCCTCCTTGAAAATTGTCCACTAGTGACTTTGGAATGTGCACAAATATTTAACAAAAAAATTAAAATAATTTTATCCATTGAAGTTTTGACTTTTGCACATGAGTGGAATGTTGATGTGGCTCGGGCCACTTCCCAATGCTAAATTTTATTTTTACGAGGCACAAATGCCCATGAAAATAGAAAGCAGGTTCCTTTTACTATGTGGAAATTAGGTGCCTTCTTTCGAATCAAGGTATGTAGATGCCTAGAAAATAGAAAGCATGCACCTTAGCAATTGGGCACCATTCTTAACATGGAAAGTAGGTGCTTTTTTCTAGCAAGCAGGAACCGTACTTAAAGAAAACTTTATACAAAAGTCAAAATTTATATACAACATTTTTTTTTTATGATGTGTTCAGGAGATTAGGTTTCTCTTTCCTGAAAAATGGAAGTTGGGTGTCATCTCCTTGGAAAAACCAAGAATCAGACATTGGTCTATTAGAAAAGAGGATGCAGGTACCTTTTCCTTGATATGTTGGGATTCAGGCACCTTGTACCATACAAATGGGAATCGAATACCTCATTTAAATATAGGAATCAAGCGCCTTCTTTTGTAAAATGAGAATCGAGCACCATTTTCTCTAAGAACCAGGAATAAGGCACCTTTCTCATCAAAAAACGAAAATCAGATGCTCCTCATTTATTTCAACTTCTACTTAATATGCCCACTTATGTATGCTTAAGGTTGATCAGGCCTTTAGCGCTCTTGTTGAATAACATGGACAAAATCAACATCCACTACTTGAACTGGTAGTTGAGTGTTTTATTGTCAATAAGGACCAACCCAAACACTCTTGTACAGATTTAGGTATAGTATCCCCATTTCTAAGTGGGAACAAACTACTCCTACTATAAATAATTCTTTTAGAAATTTTGGAAGGTGCAGGTTCATGGATCCTGTGCTTGTTAGGCCTAGGTTTCCCAGGTTACCTAACAGTTTCACTCAGGGCATCATCTTTATAAAATAGAAATACAACTTCAAAAAAGAATAATTTAAAAGAATAATTGTTTTTATGACCATGTGGACAACGTCCACATATTACTAACTCAATTTGAAATTAGAATCAACTAGGGTCTCCCCCATGCCTAATCTAGACTTCATCATGTATGTTTTAGACACATGATATGGACGCAGACAATGACCATTGACTATTATTGTAATGTTGTTGTCGTCAATTGTTTTGATCCTAATAGCTCCATTATTAATGACTTCAATCACTTCATATGGCCCCATCCAACACTGCATGAGCTTGACTTTCCTTTCTTGGAACTAGGAGTCATATAGTAATGTCTATTCTCCCACTTTGAGTTGATTTATCCTAGTGTGGCGATTATACCACTTGACCCTTTATTTTTGGATGACCTTTGTTATTTGTAGAGCATCAAGGTGGTATTCATCCAATTGGTTAAGTTTTTGAATCCATTTCTTCTATGCATAATAAAGTTTTATATTCAACTCTACTATAGTCCTAAGTATTTTAACTTCAAACTATATAGACATCATAACATTCTTTGCATATACTAGCTGGAATGGTGTGAAACCATAGTAGTCTTCCAGGTGGTCTTGTAGGTCCACATTGATTTTGGTAATCTAGTGGTCCAGTCCTTCCTATGTTGTTGTACTGTCTTTGTCAAGATATTCTCCAATTATCTGTTGGTGACCTCAACTTGCCCATTTTCTTGTGGGTGGTAGGGAGTGGTTTTGTTATGCCTAGTTTTATATTATTGCACAAGTTCATAAATCATATTTGAAGTAAATTGAGGTCCTTGATAAGTTGTGATCTCCCTTGGAAACCCAAACCTTGTAAAAATAGATGAATACAAGAAGTCTGCTACAGTCTTCTCTTTTGAATCACGTAATGCCTACACTTCAACCCACTTGGTCACATAGTCAGTACAAACTAAGATATACCTCTTACCTATTGATTATGGATTAATGGGTCCTATGAAGTCCATCCCCCATTTATCAAATGGCTCTATGTGAACATGTGGTTGGAGTGGCATTTCATCTCTAAGAGTATGTCTGCCCATCCTCTGATATTGATCACATTGACTTATATGCTTGGCTGCATCTTTGAATAGTGAAGATCAATAGTAGCCAGCCTGCAACACTTTGAATGTAGTATTTTTCCCTGTAAAATGGCCACCACAAGGTTCATCATGGCAAACCTTCAATATTTATATTATCTCTATCTAAGTAACACACCTTATCATGATCTGATCAGGCCCTGGTTTAAATAGGCACCCATAAATCCATGAGAAATTTGTATTTTTCTCAATTAAAGTTTGTTTCTCATGTGGTGAAAGTGCAAGGGATACTTTACTAGTGGCTAAATAATTAGCCATATCTGCGTACCATGGTATCTATTCATTCAGAGCAAACAAATGCTCATCTAGAAATTTTTCATCTATAGCTACATGATCTGGAGGTGTCAACCTAGATAAGAAATCAACTACCACATTATCTTTACTTGGCTTATCTACTATTGTCACATAAAACTCTTGTAGAAGCAACAACCATCTAATAATTTTACCACTAATATTAGGTTTTTTTGTCAGTTATCTAATAGTTGAGTGATCAGTATGTACAAACACTTGATATCCTGTGATATAATGATAAAATTTGTTAAGAGCATGTATAACTAAAAGAAATTGCTTTTCAGTAATTGAATTCAGCACCTGTGAGGTGTTTACTGATATAATAGATGGCATAGAAATAATCACCATCCTTGTGTCCCAACACTAACCCTATTGCATTGTTAGATGCATCAACATATATGTGAAAAGGTATGGTCCAATTTGGACCTCTCAGTACTAGAGCAGTGTAGACCCAAAATGGCCACATACTTAGGAAAATTTTGCCTAAGTCATGAAGTTCTCATACGCACACTTTGTAGTGTATTTTAGATCGAATTCGTAACAAAGGCCACAAACCCGCCCAATACTTAGTGAATTTTTACACTTGGAGCAGTTATGCATAGTTTATTATGTTTTTGGCTCCAAACTGACAACGCATCCCAAATCCGCATAAGATTTTGAATAATGATGATGTCAGCATAAAATAAGTGTGGATTGGCAATCGCTTGATATTTTAAATACCTTATGAGTGGCTAAGTGTTGGAAAGCCTAATTTTGGAGAGTGCATTAAACATTTTTCCTAGAATGGTAACAGAAGAAGGAATGCTAAGTGTAAGCGATGTGAAATCATGATGAAAGGCAATTTTGACTAATTTTCTTCCAAAATGGTAACAAGCAATATTTTACTTTGAAGCCAGTGCGGAATGGTTCCCAGGGCTTTTTAGGTCTCTGTGACACTCAAAATTGGTACTTGGAAGATACATAAATAGATGATATTATCATATTCACAAAAAAAAATTATCCTGACACTATCCATTGTGGGAGTCCCATCGAGAGTGACAGAATGAAATAGCCAAAAAGCGGCATTTGATCTAACAACATATTAATGACATATTATTTAGAAAAATGTATTTTTATTCATGTAAAGAGTGCATAGGTTACAATGGGGGCAAATTCCCCTTTGTCCTTTCTTTCCATAAATGATACAATAGAACTTATGTCATCCTTTTGTATTCCTCAGTGTATATGGGCTTGCATCCCAATGCGGGGTTGTAGTTTGTGGTTGTTTTCCCTCATTGGTTCTAAGCCAAACCTACAAAAAGGGGTTAGTTCATTGTGGGGCTTGCCTTAGTTAGGACCCATATTTAGAAAGACAAATTGACTGTAAATACATGATAAAAAATAAAATAAATTGTGTAGAAGGTCATGAAATAACAAAATAAAGCTTACCTCCCAAATTTGAGCTGATTTGGGACCTGTAGGACCAATTCACCACCCGAGGGGAAAACTGGTGCTGGATTCATGAGGCGGGAGGTGAATCAGAACCTGAGTTATATTTTGTAGAAATCCTTCGATGGAGAGGTTCCTTTGCTATTGAAATGTCAATGTGCAAGTTTAGATCTACATTGTTGTACATTGGTACATATTTTGGTAGATTGTTTGTACTTTGGACATAATATGAAGAGAGATTTAAATGAGGGTTTGGGCCCACTATATATAGAAAATGGTAAGTTTCAGGAGGGAGAGTTAAGGAAACTAACCCTAGGCTAAATTTTGACCAGAGTTAGGTTAGGTTTTGTGAGGTGGAAGCCTCATATTCCTCATAGGAAATATCCTATCCTCACACATGTGTGAGGAAGGATTAGGTCTAATTAGGATTAGGAGGTCCTAAGTCAAATTAGGGCTTGATTAGGGTTCTTAGGAAAATATCTTAGATAACACTAATTACACACATGTGGGAGGGTGCAATAGTGTTAATTAAGGATTAAGATTTTAATTAATCAAAATTTCCCTAAAAATATGACTTAAGTGAAGTCAACATTAAATTAGATTTTAGGAATTGTCTTGATAATTGCTTTTGCCAATTAATAGCCCATGGGGGTCTCAATTGAGTGCAAATAGGCTTTGTATCACCTTGGGAAGCTTATGGAAGGTATCTTGATGCATGGGAAATGTTTGTGATGTGATTTTGCTAGCTTATTAGGGTTTTGGACCTAAGAACTAGCAAAGTGGTATGTGGAAGTCTACATAATGCTACGATAATCTATGATGATCTATACATGACTACGCATGACTACAGTGGTCTACGCATGACTATGCATAACTACAATCATCTACACATATCTAGGATGATCTGCAATAGTCTACGCTAGTCTACAATAGCCTAGGGGTACCTAGGATGGCCTATGTGAACCTACAAGTGTCCAAAAGGATCTACAAGTACGTAGGTATAGCAATGTGCAACTTTTAGGTGTCTATAAGAAGTCACTTTACACTGTAACAGGTCCAAAATGATATTCACATGACAATGCACTTACTTAAGTCCAAAATGGAATTTTTAGAATTTTCAAAGGAGATATCATATCATCAACTTTTTTGTGCATATTGGTGAATTTTTCATCGCCAATGAAGAGAAATGAAGGATAGGGAGAGGATTTCATCTCACTTCATTTTTTAAGTATTTTATTGCTGGAGTGGTGTTCAACTATTTCTGAAGCATTAAAGGTGATGTCATAATCTTTAAAGAGGAATGACACTATGTTCTCCCTTGCCATTACATCAAGATTATTTCAGATTTAATCATAGCCATATGATGGGGAAATTGATGGTCGAGACCTTGCTAAGAATTTTGAAGCATATAAAAGCAATGTCTCACTAGAGTTGAAATAGTTAGTTGGAGGAGGAAGCCAAAGCATCAAGGGTTTCAAGAAGATGATAACCAAAGATGGTTGCAAATCGATGATGGCAAAAAGCTTCTAAGAAATATCAATGATGTATATACAATCTCCAATGGCCATAACTCCAATTAGCATTGAATAACCAGCAAGTTGCAGAGTTTTAAATTTGCTATGGTGGTCCACTTGTAGCAGATTTCCCAGAGGTTGAACTAGTAAGAGAATGACAACAAGAACTCTCTATTGATCTGTCAAAATTTCATCTTTGTAATGTTCCTTGTTATTTTAATTTTGCAAAACTATAAATAGAGGTCAAACCCTCATTTTTAAGGGTCGAATCTAGTGTGTTTTCATGTGCTACTACAAATATTCCTAAGCGCTAATGAAAGGAGTATTACATTGATTTTCACCTTAAATATTTGTATCTTCATATTGTGATATCAGAGGTTAAAATTATTTGGTTGCATTTTTGTGAATACTTGAATGGTTAGTTTATGTCAAATTAATGGATTACTAACTGCTAGAGTAATTTAAATCTACTTTTGAATTTGATCTTTATTTTTACGGAGTGTATTTCTATAAAATCTAAATGTTGGTGAATTCTACTATTTGGATTATCATTTTTTAGATATTGGAATCACTATCTGTAATATTTCTTTGTTGTTCTTTAATTAATGAAAGTACATTTTATTTGAGATAATGTTAATTTGAATGATGTGTCTTTAAGTTTTTTTTTTGAAGATTTTTGTTGTAGTGCAATGTTGTTAGCCTATCTCTCCATGATTGTTCACATTTTCTAACCCTAACCTTTTCTTACCCTAATATCTAAAACCTTAAGTGAGCATAATTGTGTCAACACCATGTTTAAGTTGACAAGGAACCAAACTACTCTAGAGTTTGGATCGAAAACTTTATTTTGGTCCATCCAATATTGAGTGTTGAGTTGTAGCTATCGGGTGCAAGTTTGGATAGAAAGTAGGAAGATAGACAATCATAAGTATTGAGTAAAACTTGATGCAATGCAGTGCCCAATAGTTTTTGGTATGCTCAGTGGGACCAGTTCACAAGGAACATGAAAATCCATCATATGAAATATTATTTATCTCAACCTAGAGGAATCAAGATTTGGTGAATTATTTTGACCTTGTAAGCAGAGAATAGCAAATTCACCTAGCGACTCCCTGGTCCTTGAACCCAAAAAAATAATTACCCCTGTAGACCAGTGTCCTTATATGTATACTAGGTCTTTCAAAAGGAATAACCCTAACTCCTTTTTCTATTGTGAATTACCTTATAGATGATCTATTGTTATCAGAAGTTTGAATCAAGACTTCCTCTTAGAAGAGGAGCTTCCTGAGTAAAACCCTGTAATTAACCCAATAGCCCCTCCAATAGGATCTGCAACTGGAAATATGGCATAGAATGTGGCCCCTAATCATCCATTACAAAAGTACCCCAACTAGAATACAGCTGGTCTCCTGAGATTAGCCCAAATGAATGTCATCCCCAAGGATGTATCCAAAGCTATCCCCACTTATGATGGATTTGGGAAGGCAACTTATGAGCACTATCAGAATATTTTAAATCTAGAAACAATTCACAACACAAAATAAGAGGATATCATTGTAAGAATTCTAGCCCTGTCCTTAAGAGGAAAGATATTACATTGTTTTATAACTCTGGAGGATAACACCATCACTTCATGGAAAGCATTGGTTGAGCCGTTTGTGGAAGAATTTTATGAATCTACCTATCCTTTTTCCCTACTTAACCAGTTTACATCCATGTAGAAATCTCAGCAAGTGACTGTCTCAAATTTTAATTTGATATTTAGCAGGACATGGAAGAGAATACCTCCTATAGCTACACCAGTTGCGTGTTTGTCTTATATGTATTATATCAAAGCTCTTGTATCATAGTTAGACCTACATATGCAATATTATGGAGTATAAACCTTCCCCAAAGTTTACAATGTAGTAGTTCATGCTAAAAATATTCTAATTAATGTGGGGAGACTACCCCCAAGACTGTGTTGCCTTATAACTCAGAAGCCACTAATGGACAAATCCAAACTACAAATCCATCTTACATGGATCCCCTTTCTTTATCATCCCCATATTCATAAATTAATGACATTCCTCAACCCAAAACAACATCCTCTATAGTTCCTTTCCCTCCCCTTCCTTCTCAACCATCTCAAGAGTTTTTTGCTACTCTTGATATACAAAATACCCTAAAAATTTTGAGTAATAGAATTAATTAAATGGAAAAGAGAGACCAAGAAAGGTCATAGCAAAGAAGATTTTCATATGTAAATAAATATGAGAGACCTAGTCCTAGTAACAGTACTGGGGTTAGAGTGAATGCATTATATGAGGATCTTGGGTGTTCTTCAGATACTACTCTTGTAAATATCTGGTGTCTGGTATGTAATGACCCTCAGGACTCATAGTCTTGTATCATGTACCAACACCATGTCCAAAAATCTATGGATCAAGCTGAAAGAAATAAAAAATGGAGAGTAAACATGTTATGGCAGCCTAATCAAATCATGGTTGGGAAAGAGCTGGATGAAGACAACCCAATTGTTGTTATGGCAAGGTTTGGAAAGAAAACCTTGCAAGTAGATCCCCTAAATATGGGGCAATTCCAAGTTTCTTCTCAAAAAAGAACTAATTCTCTTCCTCAAAGTAGTGATACTTTCCCCATCCCTCAAGCTAGAGGGAAAGATAAGATAGACAATCTTCCTGAGAGGTTGAAAAATAAAACTGAAGGAGACTAGATGAGATCTAAATATAAGGCTCAAGAAAGGCTTAGATTTCTCTCTATTACCAAGAGACAAATAATAGAGGCCACTCAGTAGTACAAAAGAAAATATGGTGAGCTAGAAAGAAGGTTGGAAAGACCTACCCTGACTAAATCTGAGTATAATATTATTGAAGAGATGAAAAATATTCCATCAAAATCTAGCCTGTATGACACTCTTTTCATTCCTAGTCAGATAGATCTGCTTAATGTTTCCCTCAATAAGTATCCGCAAGATAAGCAGTCCACTATAATCCTTACTATACCATCAAAAAATAAAGAGATGTCCTCTATGTTTTTAAATAATAAACCTCCTCCTTTCTATATCTCTCTAAGTATGGAAGGTTGGATAGTCTAAAATTGTATGATAGATTTAGAAGCATCAACTACAGTTATGTCTAAAGTAGTTTGTGAATAAATGGGTATGCAGTATACCCGATCTTGTCCTATAGTGTTACAACTAGATGAGACACTTGTTAATATAGTTGTAGTCATTAAGGATGTTTTAATGAGGCTGGATAGAGTCCTTGAGGTGACAATAGTATAATAAATAGTTGTGGATGACCTAGAACCCTATTTTGGATTATGCCTTTCAATTTAATTTACTACAAAACTGGGTGGATGTATGTACTTAGATTATTCTAGTATGGCAATTCCTTTCAAATGAAAGAGAATAAGGATAACACCTAAAAAAAAAATAGCTTATCACATTGAAAAAATTGAGGAAGACATGTGCAATATTACTCCCTTGGAAGAATTTGAGCTAGTTGAAAACATTAAGGATTTGGATATTGAGGATGAGTTGCCCTTCAAAGAGGATTACAGTAATTTTGGAACTATTATGGTAACATATAGTATCTCATCTAAATTAGAGAAGAAAATGCCTTCTATATCCAATAAATATCTAAGAGAAAAGGAAACATGGATCATGCACTTTGACGGTGCTAAATGCAAAAATTATGTAGGAGCTGGTGTGGTTTACAGTCCCAATCAGAGGGGACAAAGAATATTTCCTAAAGACTAACATGGTCATGTACAAATAATGTTGCAAAATATGAGGCCCTGTGTCTTGGATTGATGCAGGCAAAAAGCATGGGCATTAATATTTTGAACATATATGGAGATTTTGAGTTAATAATACATAAAGTGAGAAACAAGTGCAGCAATTAACACCATTACCTAAAATCTTACAAAAATAGGGTATGAGATCTAATGGAATCCTTTGATGCCCTAAATTTAAATTTTGTTCCTAGAGAAAAGAATACTCAGGTAGATTCCTTAGTAGCAAAGGGAGCTAACTTCAACCCTTATGTAGAATTTGGAATCAAGAAATCCAAAGGAATCAAAATGATTTTTAGACCTGCGGTACTAGACAAGCAAATTTCTAGTAGGTTTTTGAAAGTGATGAACGAATAATTGAATTTATGGTAAGATAAGAATGTCTCTCCACTTTCCAAGACAAAAATTTAGAATAAATTGATCAACAAGATGTTATTCAACTAAGAAACAATCACATTCCTAGGGTATTGGTCACCCTAGAGATCTTGTTTGATAATGAAGATAGAAAAAACACCAAAGCTATGAAATTTAGTGAAAAAATATATAAAGAAGTTGAATTTCGTACTAAAAAGAAGCTCAATGTTGGAGTTCGGTGTTCACCAGATAAGCTAAATATATCAAATCCCTATGCCTAAAATACCTAGATATTATGGCTTGGTCATATGAAGACCTCAAGGTATATGACAAAAAGGTTATCCAACATACTATTGAGCTAGATCCTGGTGCAAAACCTTTTAGGCAAAAGCAAAGGCCTGTAAATCTAAGGATCGAATCCATTATGAGAGAGGAGCTCTTAAATTTATTAAAGGCTAAGATCATATACCTAATAAAACATTCAACCTAGGTAGCCAACTTGGTACTCATGAGAAAAAAGAATGGGGATATTCGTTTGTGTGTAGATTTCATAAATCTTAACCAAGCATCCCTTAAGTATCACTATCCTCTCCCACACATTGATCAGATCTTACAAATAGTGGCAGGGGTCGAGAGGTTCTCATTACTGTATGGTTACTCTGGATACAATTATATTTGGATGAAATATGAATATCAGTATAAAATAGCATTCACCACAAAGTGGGGCACATTTACCTACCAGAGAATGCCTTTTGGTCTATCCAATGTGGGAGCCACATTTTAGAGAGCCATGTATTATGCCTTTGGAGCACTGATCAACAAATTCATTCTAATTTATTTGGATGACATGACTGTGTTTTTCCATGATAAGCAATATCACCTATCACACATGGAGAAAGTTTTTCAAAAATATAGAGAATTTGGTATTTCGCTAAATCCTAAGAAGTCATTCTTTACAGTTCATGAAGGAAATATTCTAGGTCATGTGGTATCAGAACAAGGTATGGCCATATATCCAAATATAATCAGATCTATTCTTACTCTCCCGTTGTCTACTAACAAGAAAACCTTGCAATATTTTTGGGTTAGATCAATTTTGTCAAAAAATTCATTTCTGAGTTTACACATAAAGTAAGGCCAATATCTGAGTTACTCAAGAAAATATTGAGTTTAAGTGGACTGAATTTAGAAAATAAGCTTTCAATATTATCAAGTAGTCAATTGCAATAGCCCCAGTACTGGTAAATCTAAATTTTAGTAAATATTTTATCCTTTATGCTTATGGAGCTAAAGAAAGTTACGCCTCAGTGCTTACTAAAAAATATGATCAAGGTGAAGAGCATCTTGTATTATTTTTAAGCCATACACTCCATGACTACTAGGTCAAATATAACTTTATTGAAAGACAAGTATTCATTGTGATGAAGTTACTAAAGAAGTTCAGGCAGTACTTGGTGCAGAGTAAAACCCTGGTATATGTAGTTCATCTAGATGTAAGAAGTTTTATCCTTCAAGGCGAACTAGGAGATAAAAGAGCTAGTTGGATTACCAAAATCTAATAGTATGATGTAGAAATACATCCCACCAAGCTGGTGAGAGGTATAGCCTTGTGCCATGGTATGATAGAGGTCGTAACTTCAGTAGAAGTGACAGCTTGCCAGATAGCAAAAGAAGATCAAGTTGAAGGAGTACAAATAGTAGACTCTGATTGGATCGATCATATGACCAAGTACTTTCAAACTTGAGTATGCCCCATAAATATAAATGCATACCAAAGGAGGAGATATAGACTTCATGCTTTGAAATATGTACTACTACTAGAAGGCCTGCATAAAAGAAACTTGGATGGAGTTCTTCTAAAATGCTTAAAATATGATCAACAAAAGAGGGTCTTTGAAGAATTCTATGGAGGAGCAGCTAGAGGACATAGCTCAGGTAGAGTTACAACTTTGAAAATCATAATAGTGGGCTATTATTGGCCTACTGTATTTTCTAATACTTACAAAGTTACTAGGGCCTGTGACAAATGCTAGAGATATGTTGGAAGGACAAGGAATGTTGCATTCCCCCTCAAATCAATATAGGTTGAAGAGAATTTTCAACAATGGGGGCTAGACTTCATAGAAGTCATCAACCCTAATTCCTCAGAAGAGCACAAATATATCCTGACCACCATAGATTATCTTACCATATGGGTAGAGGCTATTCCTACTAAGAAACCATATCAGGAAGTTGTGATCAATTTTATTGAAAATTTGATTTCAAGGTTTGGAGTTCCAAAAGTCTTGGTGAGTGACAATGACCTAGCTTTCATATGAGCCAAGTATATCGAGTTTTACAGCAAGTATGGCATTATTCTTAAGAATACTTCTAACTATTACCCTCAATGGAATGGACTTACTGAATCTACTAACAAGAACCTGTTGAGGATTCTAAGGAGATCACTTGAATGTAACAAGAGAGGTTGGCACATGTTACTAGACCAAGATTTGTGGGTAGATAGGATTACTATTAATAAGTCTATTAAGACTTCTCCTTATGCTCCGCAGTATGGCAAAGATGCAATGATACCTATCCATTTGGAATTTCTAGCACTTAAACTTGTCAATGCAGAGGAAGAGTCAGAGAAAAATCTAGTAAAGACCAGGTTGAACCACTTGTTGTAACTGGAAGATAATAGAGCTCAGGCATAGAAAATTTTCAAAAGCATTCCTTATATGTCAAGGAATGGTTTGATAAGAAGGCAAGATTCAAAAAATTCCAAGTTGGAGATGCAGTTATCAGGTGGAATTTTGACAAAGCAAAACCAGGCAAGCATGAAAAGTTTAATTTTTTTGGGATGGTCCTTTCAAAATAGTAGAGGCCAAGGAGTCCAATGTGTTTCAGCTAGAAGATCCATAGGGGAACATACAACCAATTCCAGTAAATGGTTTTCATATCAAGCTCTACTATGTTTGAAATATGAGCTCATTGTAACATATGTATATACCTTATATTATATTCCCCTTTCTTTCTACACTTTGTATTTAGTTTCTTTTTGCACTTTGTACAATATCATTGAAAAATATTTACAAAAAATGTCTAAGTGTTGACAAGTTATTTAGCAAGGTTCCATCCCGTACTCAAATACACGTTAAGTGTGGCAGAACAGTGAGCATCTCCAATTTTAATCAAAATGCATTAAAGTTCTAGCAAAATAATGCAAGTGTTGTTTTCTACATGATGAAAAGAGCCAAGTCTCAAAAGAAGTGAAAGTGTCTCCAATTCAGGGATTTTGAAGCTAAAGCATAGCGGAACAAAACTGAGGTGAATAATCCACGTGTGAAATGAGCTAAGTGTCAACGAAATCAAAGGCACCTTCAATTCACTGGTTTAAAAACCAAGGTGGAGCTGAGAAATGATTTTGTGACTATGCCATGTGGAGAAGAAAGAAAATCCAGCATTCAATGCTAACGAACTCACGCTCAAACCAAAGAGTAGCTGAAGAGATGTAGTGAGGTGGTAGTGTAGTTTAATTTTTTTACCAATAAAAATTTAGAATACCACTGTTGAGCCATCGAAAGAAATGAGTGGAAGTTGGAAAGTGTGCCAATGGGTAGATTGTATAGTGGCCACATTAATGGTGGAAGATACGCACATGTCAAGAAATAAAAGAACCAAAAATCTTGAGCAATTTCATTTAGTAGCAAATTGCATTCACAAAGTAGAGAAGGGTGAAATGATACTCAAGATATTTCATTATGAATTCTAGAAATAAAATAATATTATTGCTATTAGGATGGCTTCTAAAGATACCTAGAAGGTTGAAACCTCAGAGAGAAGGGCAGTGGCTCCATACATCGACAGATCAAAAGCTATGGTGGATACTGAAATGGTCCTCATCTAGATAACAAGGCTCAGAAGAAGCGTTAATGATAGATTCAAGAAGGGAGTTTGTTTGTCTATGGAAGGTAGATATATTGTCCTTTATTACCTATATTTTTACATTTGTGAATCTTTTCATCCCTATCCAGAATTAGTAGCAATAATAGTTAAATTTTATGATCCAATGGCCAAAGCAGTGAAAACCTCTAAGGGCAAAATCCTCTTTAGTATCATCGCCTCCTTCTGTCATAATATTTTCACCTTAGGTTCATAACCATCAATGAGACCAAAGGTATTTAGGGTGACTGACCAGGCTGGGTATTACTCTTTAGAGAAATGAGCCAATGATGGTGAGTTGTTTAAAATAAGGGTTTATAAGCAGCTCAATGCTAAGCCCAGGAAGAAATTACCTGAAGTCCCAATCCCTATTGATTAATTTCCAAACCCTGTAATGTTCTCTATGTTGGCCTGTATGGAGGGTTTCAATTTTGATAGAATGATGTATGGCCGGTAAATTGTCACATCCTATTGTATTTCTAATTAAATAATGTATGAGGAAGACATAGAGGAAAGAGGGACTAGGGTGATTTATTTTGACTAGTCAGCATTTCTTACCCCAAGGATACATGAATAGTTGGTAAGAATGAAAATGTGCTCTAACACTCCTAGTTTCAATCATTTCTCAAGTCTAATATGGATGTTCTATGGTGCCATTAAGGACAAGATGCCTTGGATTCCAATTAGGTACAAAACCAGTGATGGGTAACCCTTTTCGGTTTACTATTGGACAAGCCACTTGATAAGTGGTGAGTCTTTTTATAGATTCAATTTGGAATTCCTTAAATTTGCCTTTAAAATAGTATATGGAGAGTGCCCTAGATTTCCACCCTTGGAAAAGCAAATTCTGATAGCATAGGGTGCTGAGGAAGGAGATTGGTATTTGTTGACTAAGGGAATAATAATCAGACTATATGGTTTCCTGGGCAAACCTAACCTATTTTATCACTGAAAGGCTCTTTGCCTTAGAATATTTGAGGCAAGCAGAGTACATTGATTTGAATTATGGTTCTGGAAGAAAGATAAAGTCTTTGCTTACATACCGCATTATGGAGGACATTACTATCACAAAGAAGGGTCAGAGTGAGCATATTGACCAATAACTTGACATGTTAGGTCTATTTTATATTCCCCAAATATGGAGTTATGACCCTGATGGTATTTTTACTATAAGGAATGTAGCCCTAAATGGATAAAAGGCTTACAAATTTTAAAAGAGGCCTAGGGTTCATTTCGAACAAGGCAGAAACAATTATGAGACCGCTCTTTTGGAGTGGACTGTGTCAAAAATAGGTCAACTATCTCCATGGTTAGATTTCTATGAACATATTATGGATTATGATCCAGATAAGAAGAAAATTCATCGGCTAATAGAGGCCATCATTCATGATATTAAAGATAAATCTAGAAATAAAAGGGACCATCAACTTGATGAGGATGTTGTTGAAGAAGAGGAAAAAGTAGAACTATGGAACATAGCAAAATTACAGATTTGTGGAATATGAGAGTTGAAATTGGAAAACCTAATTCTAGATTCAGCATGAATATTGATAATGAGTTTTCAAATAAATATGATGAAAATATCATAACCTAGAAGCAGAAGGACATCAGAAACATAGTGTTGACAGTTAAAAATTCCAAGGCTATTTCTAAATCTCTCTCTCCACCCACAGATCAAGAAGCTCCTATAGAAGAGTAGGAAAATCCTTTAAAAACAATTGAGGTCTTGAAAATATTTCATCCTACCACTGAGCAAGTGGAGAAGTTTCCTAAGGGAGCTCAACTTCTGAGCAAAATGCAATATTCCAGTGAAAAAGTTGTCAGCACTCCAGTCATCAAAGTAGTGTCTAGGCCTAAATGCTTAGCTCTGGGGGGACAGCCTCCAGACATAGATATTTAATGGAGATAGAAGTATGAGAGTTTTAGGTTCACCCTCCTTTATTTCACCACTGCAGTATCAATAGAACTACATCCCATTTTTGAGCAAGTCTTGCTTACTAAAGCAGTGTAAGGAGATGAAACAAAGAAATATTCAAAGAGTGATATGGTTTCCTTTCAATTAATTCATATAAGAACTAAAATATCTCCAAAAAGAAGAGAAAGAGAAGTTTCAAAGAAACAAAGATTGGATGTGGAGGATATTGCCAAAAATATAGCTATTTCAGTTGTATAAGAATTGACTCATCAAGAGTAGTAGCAGTAAATAGAGGTGGAACAAGAGCACCCTACATCTGTAGGCAAAGATATGGTTTCTTATTTCTCTTCTCCTCTTCATGCTCCTAAATCCCAAAGAAAGTATCCCTCCATTTTTGGTCAATAGAATGTGTCAAAGGTACCTTCTCCCTCTCATGGTCCACCCCATGTTTCATTGGTCATCACTGAAGTACAAGTCACCCCATCTCCCACAAAGTCACCCCAAATTCCACTTTCATCATCTAAAATTCCCACTTCATCATCTTCCATCACTTCATCTTCACTATTACCACCACCCCTGTCAAAGGGATAAATTGTTCCAAACACCACCATTCACTCAGTTTTTAGTCTTGCATCAATTCCTATGATTTTACCAATAGCAACCACAATAGTGGTTACAGAGTCAAATGTTGTTACAAAGACTGTTGTAATTACTTCCACACCTCCATTGTGAACAATTTATTCTGGCCTTACATTTCTAGTATCTTCATCTCCCTTGGCTGCTATTTTTTCAAGTCCTATCACTTTGCCAAAAGAGCAGGTAGCCACATATAAAGTAAATGATTTCTAGAATAGAGAAGCTTTATAAGCCTTCCAAAAAGATGGCTATCAAAATAAGAAGAATGTATGTTGATCCAATTTCTAGGCAGAGGTATCTAGATCTATGACTACACTTGTAAGTAGACCTAAAACTGAGATGACTGTCAAAGATTATCGAGTGGAGGAGGTCACAAAAGATATTGACAAGCTTCCTGAATAAGATGAGTTGATTATAGCCAGAGCCCATTTAGACATCTTCTATGTGAAAAATGATATAGTTAGAGAGAAGGTGAGAAAAATCATGTCATGCTTAGGGGAGCTACTTACATAGACACACTCATAAGATCATAAGACATAATATTGGACTTTCCAAGCATCAACAGTGGTTCTCACCACTCATTTGGGGCCTTTTCAAGCCATCCAAGCTTGGCCACTCAAGCCAAGAGTGACCAGATCCTAGCCGCTCAAGCCTAGAGTGGCCAGACCTTAGCCACTGTAGATGATAGCAACAGATCATAGCCACTGCAGATGATAGCGGCTAAGCCATAAGAAGTGGTTTGCCGACAAACAAGCCCAATCTCGGGTGGAAGTGGTAGTCTACATGCAATAAAGGTGAGCGGGAGTGACTTTGCATTCCTTTTCATGACCAGTTCACATAGGAGACTTGAGTTTGCATTTAGACTTAAGTTAACTAACCTCCAAGCATAAACAAAGGACAAAATCTTCTCATGCTAATGACCAGTTCGCATAGAAGACTCAAGTGGGCAGTTAGATTTAGTTAACTGGCCTTCAAATATAGACAATGGACAAAGGCTTCTCATGCTAACTTGCACTACGCATGAGAAATTCATTTCTAGGGCTTGGACATAGACCTAGGGTTTCACACTATAAAAGGTGCAAGCCTAAGAGCACCAAGATATATAGAGAATCACACATACAGGAGATCATTTCAGAGAGAGAGACATCTTTTTGAGGAGAGATTTTGAGACTCAGAGAGTTCTCTTTGAGATCACGTGTACGACGGAGCTTTGACGAATCGAAGAGCATAACACCTACTATCTTCAACATCAGATTACAGTCTTTGACCCATAGCTTTGGGGCAAAGAGGGTAAGGTTTACTTTAGCGGCCGTTGTCTTGGACAGTGGCCCACAGGCTTAGCTTAGATAGACATAGCATCTTTTATTCTATTTTCTTATATCATTAGCATAGATTTACATGATTTCATGGCATAGTTTTATCATATTTCCATTACATTCTTTGATTACTAACAACCTCATCCGGGAGGCAATCTCGAACACCTAAATGTGTGTTGTTGTTTCATTGCTTGCAGGGCCACAAGTACATCGAACGAAGATTACAACATACGAGAGCAAAAGGGATCCCTCTAGGAAACAGACCTAGAGAAGGAGGCATCTGTAAGCCCTCATACATTTTCGTGTGTAGAACTGGGAAGCTTTTATAAGTGCACCACCTCTTCATGGAAGGGGCACTCCTTGCCTATTTGTAATTTATAGTATCAAAATGGGTATCCCTAAGAGGGACCAACATGTAACCGAGCTTCAGTATCAATAAAGAGATTCATATTTTGTTATTTCATGTTATATGCTTTTTCCTCTTGTCTTTCCATTTTATCTTTGGTATTTTAAATAAGCATTGCAAGTAGGGTTTTAGAAAAGGGACCGGTGCGTGCATTCCCGAGGTCGCTACAGATGGCGATCACGGTGGGACCACCACTAATTTTTCATTTTTTTCCAGAAAACTAACTTAATTTTGTGTGCAAGTCTAGCCGCTCTGAGCTACAATGGCCAAAAACTAGCCGCTCTGAGCTACAACGAGCCAGAAACTAGCCGCTCTGAGCTACAACGACCAAGAACCAGCCGCTCTGGTCAACAACGACCAGAACTAGAGTGCAATAGAGGTCAAAACATAGACTCTCTGAGCTGGATCAAAGGTTGGTATAGCTTCTCTGATATTTTATAGCTTTCTGTCTGCTTTTGTGTGTTCAAAATAGAGAACTTAAAGCACATTTATGTTTGGAAATTGAAATAATAAAGAAGAAATAATTAAGCATTTCGCATATCTTAGATCTTATTTTAAATTTTCCACTAGGTGTTGCTAGGAACAATGGCTTATGCCTAAAAATTTTGCCCTAGAATCCAACGTGCTAGACATTGTATGTTGTTTGCTTGCTTTGAGGCCCTGCTAGAGGCCATAGTTGCATGAAATAAAGTGCGCTCATACAAATCATAGTAGTTCATGCATCTTTCTGAATATTGAAATGTATTTTTTGCACTTAGGCATATAGGAAAGACTCATTGCTGCTATATGATGCACTTTATGTTATGCGAGCTTAAAATGAACACCACACATGCACGTCTCATTTAAACATTGGAGAGTTGGATTTCATCACCAACCTTCAATTCAGTCCAGTGACGTTGGAATTCATCTCCTTCCACTGGTTTTCCCCCTAGAGCTTCCTAGAAATGGATTGAGAAACTTACTTATAGTGACACTAAGTTACTTGTGTTCAAACTGTCTCCCACTATTGGAACAATCATTGGTTCAGAGTGGAAGAGCTAGGAGAACCCTCCATTGGGTCTTCAGCGGTGTACCCTAGCTTCTTTTGAGAAAATCATGTTTGGCATGAGTGTACTTGATTGTCACTATGGCTGAGTCTTCTCATTCTTAATCCAAGAACAAAAGCAAAGAAATCGAAAGAACAACACATCAAAACACACCAAATAGTTTAGGGCACACTTAAATCGGTAATCAAGATAAACATTTGTTTGGAATTGTGTGGTCATTCCTAATTTGCAACTCAAAAAAATCAAGTCATAAAACAACATGGTCAAAACAAGAAGTAAACACCCTCGGTCTGATATCGAGGGAGAGACAGAAGCAATTCATGCCCATAGGCGGAGTCATAGTAACATTGAACGACCTACCCATAAGACCGTGAGACGTAGTTCCACGAGCCTAAGGGGTGATAATTCAACCCTTGGGGGATCTCCTCGAGAAACCCCAAGTAAGGAACCACATCATGGAACAAAGTCACATAAACAAAAAGAGGCTTCACAACCATCCTCATCAAGGAGACATGAGGAGACCTCAAGGGCCTCCTCTAAACACATAGAAACATCTCAAAGACATGAGGAAGCTTCAAGGGCTTCCTCCTCACATGGACATAGAGAAGGTTCTAAGACTCATTCTTCACATAAGGATGATGAGACTACCACATCTCCATCCACATGGAGGAAGCATGTTACCACCAAGCCCTCTTCATCAAGAAGGCAAACAAGAATTGCAACACCTCAAGACTCACAAGAAACATATGAAATAGGTCTGCCCACTGAAGGGAAGGAAACTAGAGCTACATCTAGTCATGGGAATCATATAGAAGAAACCCTTCACACAAAAGGAAATATTCCCATAGACTATGACCTCATAGGAGTAAATGGCACCCCATAGGATCAGCCATGGAAAACAAGACAACTAGATGGGTTGGATCGATTTCCTACTCAACCAACTCAAAGAACTGTAGCTACTGAGAACTCTACATCTGGAAGCTCATGAACTGTGACTTCTAAACATACCTCCCAGTCTGGGGGTACCTCAGAGTGACCCCATAGAAGACGCATGGAGTTTGATCATAGGGATACTCAACAATACACTGAACAAGTCACATTAACTAGCAAGAGTACAGATACAATAGAAACCCCCTCGAGGAATCTGCGAGTCAAAACAACAAGAATAGAGTCAGATAAACATGAGTCTTCTATGACAGCACAAACTGACCGAATGAGGTGGTTAGAAAATGCATTACATAAAGAGCGAGAGCTAGTGGAAGCTCTCAAACAAGAGAAACAAAGAGAAAGACTCTTGCGCCAACATGAGCAATGTTTAAGAGAGCAAGCTGAGCAGCTAGCTCTTAACAATTTATAGGAAAATATTGGTGACCACCAAAGAACAAGACACGCTGACTCACCTAAGGAGAGGCACACTAGACAAGATAGCCCACAACGAAACCCCCCACCAAATCATGAACGAAATCCAACTAATGGGGGAAGGGCAAACATAGCAAACCAAGATCATAATCTTGGGTCCCCTCCTAGGAGGGAGGAAAATGGAACAAATCAAATGGATAGAGGGTTACCTCCATTGCCAATACGAATAGGCTTACAAGAGGAGGAAATTCGTGCATCAAAGGCATTTCAAGAGCTTGTTGAAAATATGAAAACCTTTGAGAAACAAGAGGCAGCTGGGAACTCACCAACATTGAGCAAGATACACAATCAACCATTGTGCCCATCAATCCCTAGCCCTCCATATCCTAAGCACTTTGAGATGCCTAGGTTAGAAAAGTTTAAAGGTGAAGAGGATGCACAAGAGCATGTCACCAATTTTATCAACGCCTATTTTCATCTTGAAGACAATGATGCTCTCATGCTAAGAACATTCATAATGATATTTTTAGGTGCTGCCACTCAATGGTTCAACCAACTACCTAAGCATAGCATAACCAATTTTGAACAACTAGTAAATGCATTCTTGAAGCGTTTCTCCTTTGGTGCTAAGAAGAAGGTGAACCTTTCAGATATGGCTAACTTGAAATAGTATGATGATGAGCCAGTAATGGATTATGGGAATAGATGGAGAAAAATCATGGCAAAATTATCATTCTCCGTTCCCACAGAAGAGATCATTCGCATGTTTACCAAAATTTGTTCTAAACATATCTCCCTCTTGCTACAACTCCAACAGTATCCTTCATTTGAGGAAGCTTTGGCACAGGCCAAGCTCATCGAAGAGATAAAAGTAGATGAGGGAACCATTAAGCTCCAAAACAAAAAGGAGTGGAACAAGAATGGTAAGAATGACAAGTACAAATAGAAGTAGGGCAACCCTTCTCCAGTCAATCAAGTCATATTGGCTACACCCAAGGATGGGGGTGCACAACAACCATAGAACTATCAAGCACATCCCCCGCCAGCCAACTACGACCAAAAGAACAATCAGGGAAGAAATCGAGAATGCAAGCCGCCTCGTTATTTCATGCCTCTGATAGAATCAATGCAATCAATATTTAATCAATTGAGCGAGGCCAGGAGGATCAGATTTCTTGATATACCTCTTATAGATCCCAACCATCCTAAGCCAAAAGGATATAGGGAAGATCAATTTTGCCCTTATCACAGGATACTAGGGCATGACATTGAGGCTTGCATCGGGTTTAAGCATCAAGTGCAAAACATGATTGAGGTGGGAGAACTCAAAGTTGACAACCCACTGGCTCCTGATAATAGAGACATGGGCATATACAGAAACCCATTGCCCAATCATGAGGCCCCTCGAGAGCAAGGGGCCCAAGTCAATCAGGTTTGAGCTGACATACCTACCCATGGATGCATTGGGATGGTTGAGATCATTAACATAGCAACAAGGACTAGGTGGTATGGTCAACCACAACTGCCTGCAGCTCCCATGAACATCCCAACCACTCCTAGGCAAAGGCAAGACAACCTTCCAGGTCCACCAATGAGACCTGTGGTAACTATTCGGAGTAGATTGGAGCAAAACCTACAGATGACTCTAGCTAAGTTATCCATCTATGAGCTCATACAATAGTCCCCAAAGCATAGGGAGACTCTAATGGAGATTTTAAGAACAATTGAGCTTCAACCGCAAGATGCGAATGCATTCACTCACTTTGTGGGACAAGTGCAAGAATGCCAAGAACCTGTAATCCGATTCTATGATCATGAGATTAAGATAGTTTCTGTTGCCTTACCAGACCCTCCGCTAAAAATTGTAGTGGCCATCAATGACTTACCTTTCAAGAGGGTTTTGGTCGATATAGGTTCATCGATAAACATCATTACAACAACTGCAATAGAGCACCTCAAGATACCCAAGACCAATATCATTCCAGGAGCTTACACATTGAGAGCTTTTAATGATGCTTTATGCAATACTATGGGAACGATAGTCCTACCCATCAAGGTGGGGCACAAGACCATCCCCATGATGTGTCATGTCTTGGAAGGAGCTATGTAATATAACATCCTCTTAGGGCGCCCTTGGATAAGGGCCATGAAGTGTGTGCCTTCGATCTTGCACCAGTGTGTCAAGTATGTGCACGAAAACAAAGTCTATGTGGTTCTGGCCGATGAAGAGCCTTTTAAATATGTTAATCAGGTGGACATTCTGGGAGAATTCATGATCCCTTCTACTCACCTATACGTGGCACCTTCATCCCCAACCACACAAGTGGATAACGAAGACAAAGGGGTAAGAAAAGACCCATGCACATCAACACCTCCTAATGCACTCAAGACAATCAATGCTTCTAAAGTACCATCAACGTCAAAACCAAAAGACAATCAGAAGCTAAAGGCACCCTTAGTTAAGGAAGAAAGGCCCAAAGAAGTGCCAACTATAGCCATTGCTAAAATACCAAGTCCTATGGAAGAGGAAGATCCTCAAGATCAAGATGAAGATAGTGATTATCACCCTGCTTCGCCAGTATCATCCGTGGGGTCATCCACATCGCATGCATCAATACACTTGGCAAGCACAGGCATAGGGGAGTACCTTGTGCAGAACATTACCTTTACACCTATCATTGAGTCTCCACAAGACATAGGGAGGCCTAAAGACTTGAGGCCACCAGTAGGAATAGTGGTTCCACTTGGAATCCCTCCCAACCAAACCAATTTTGTCTATGCTGGCCTGGACTGCGCTCATAAGTCTTCAGATATAGAAGAGGATGGTGACGAATTATTCACAGTCAATGTTTGTTACCTCTCTAATCTCGAGTTTGCTCTAAGATACTTTGAGCATTGCCATTGGCATGGCTATGGCCTTGGCATATATGAGTAGGGGTGCAGGAGGCCTTACGAGCCACTATATTAGCTTCCCTCCAATATATTTGGCTTAGGCTATTATAGCGGAGGTCAAGATGACTCTCTTGCAGCAGCATTGGAAATATTAAGCATAGGGTTGGGAGAAGACATTGATTTCATTCCTTATCACCCCCTAAGAATAGCAAATTTGAGCAACAGACAAGTGGCCACGGTAAACATACCACCTCCAAAAACTTATCATCCAAACACCTCAATTGATTCCACCCCAATAGGGTACAACTCATGGGATGAGGAGAATGGATATGAAGCAAGTGATGATGAGGCACAATTTGGCTTAGCCTATCAAGGGCCTCACTATTTGCAAATATTCACATGGTCCATCCACGATGAGAGTGGATATACATCAGATGAAAGTGACTATGAATCAGAAGACTCAATAGAAAGAGCTTACCTAGGCCTAAGCCATCAACCCCTAACTTTGGGGTGAGAGACAAATGCAAATGGATTCTTCATAAGTGATGAAGAATATGAAGATGAAATAGAGATGGCCTACTTGGGGCCAAGACATGAGCCCCTTGTCTTAGGGCCGCATACCAATGCTAATGGTTTTTGGATAAGTGATGATGACTTTGAGGATGAGATCGAGATGGCTTATCTTGGACCTCACCACTTGCGGCAAGTCAACGAGCTAGTAGAGAGAGAGGCGGCACTCCGTGCCATAGACCCTCATCTCTAATTTTTGGGGAGACCTATTGACCTAGCTGCCATTCATCGGATGGTCAATCCCCCTCTGCATACATTCAGAGAGCAATTAGAGCCCAATGATCCTATTGTCCGCCCTGCTCATGGGCCAGATCCAAAAATTCCCATTCCTCCAAAACCTCATCGCGAGTATGGAAGGAAAACCCCTGAGACAAGATTGCACCCATGTGGTCCTGGAGATTTCATCCCATCCATCAACATGATCTCCATCGATTTGACCACTCCACTTCATAATCTAGTAGATCCTACCAAATCATTGCATCTTGATGTAGAGGCTATTGATTGGGATCGTGCTAGTTCGCCCATAGAGCCAGAAGACCTCTTCCCCAATGAAGAGATGTTACAACCATTCCATTTCGCATTAGGTTGTACGTATGACGTCTTCCATGTTGGTTTGGAACCTGAGTCAGTAGGTCCTATGAATCCCGTCGATGACATTCATTTGATACCCATGCCTCATCATCTAGAGGATGGGTCACATATGGCTATAGAAGCAACTTTCAAAGTGGACATCAGTGATGATCCTACCCAACCAAGGAAAGTCAAGTTCGAAGAAAGTCTATCTCCAGAGGAACAAGCCATCTTAATTCCTCTCCTCAAGGAGAGGCCAAACATTTTTTCTTGGACTTACAAAGACATGCCAGGGATAGATCCAAAGTTAGTCATTCACAACCTTTCATTGGATCCCATGAAGAAGCCAGTCAAGAAAAAACTGAGGAAAATGCATCCAACCATCGCTTTGATGGTGAAGAACGAATTGCAAAAACTACTGGATGCAGTATTCATAGTTCCTATCGACTACCCTGAGTGGGTGTCAAACATGGTACCCATAGGGAAACCTGATGGAAGAGTCCGTATCTGCATGGATTTCAAGGATTTAAATAGGGCAACACCAAAGGATTCATTCCCATTGCCAAACATAGATGCTCTTGTAGATGCAACCGTAGGTCATGAAATGCTCTCCCTAATGGATGGTTTTTTTGGATACAACCAAATCTAGATTAAGCCCAAAGATCAACATAAAACTGCTTTCATTACTCCATGGGGAACATTCTGTTACAAAGTGATGCCATTCAGTCTCAAAAATGCTGGTGCCACATATCAGCGGGCCATGACATACATATTCCATGACTATATGCATAAGATCTTGGAATATTACATGGATGACTTACTAGCCAAGTCCCTATTGCGGCAAGAGCATGCCGAAGTCCTTAGACAAGTCTTCGATCACCTCATAGAACACAATGTCCGATTGAATCCTAAGAAGTGCGTATTTGGCATAACTTCTGGCAAGCTTTTGGGATTCATCATATCCAAGAGAGGCATCGAAGTAGATCCTACAAAGGTAAAGGCTATACTGGAAATGGCCGCCCCTACCAACATTAGGGAGTTGAGGAGCCTACAAGGCAAGATAGCATCCATAAAAATATTCATCGCGCAATTATCAGACAAATGCAGACCTATGAACAGGTTGCTATGCAAGGAAGTCCCATTTCATTGGGATGAAGAATGCCATCAAGCCTTTGTAGAGATCAAAACTTATTTGGCAACACCACCAGTATTGGCTCCACCAAGGCCAGACATACCATTTTTACTATATATATCGACTACTGATTTTGCATTGGGCACCATGTTAGCCCAAAAGAATGCACAAGATAAAGAGCAAGCCATATATTACATTAGTCACACCTTGGTGAGCTATGAGCTAGGATATGCGTATGTCAAAAAGTTGTGTTTAGCAGTGGTCTTTGCAACTCAAAAGTTGCGACACTACATGTTGAGCCATACGACCTATGTCATATCAAAACAAAATCCTTTGTAGTACATGATGAGCAAGATATATCACAATACACGTACCGCAAAGTGGATCATGCTATTGATAGAATTTGATCTAGAGTTCATAAGCCAAAAGTCCATCAAGGGACAAGTCATAGCATATCAATTAGCAGAGGTGCCTCTTCAGGATAACAAGCCTCTCACCATAGAGTTGCTTGATGATGCGGTCTTTGCATTATCAGATCCACCAGAACTCGAAGAACCTAAGAAAGAAAAAGACATGTCATTATTCTTTGACGGTTCAAAGTGTGAACAAGGAGGCAGAGCAGGGATTGTCTTTATCACACCGTAGGGCACTCCATTGCCCTTATCATTCAAACTAGACTTCCCATGCACAAAAAACAACACAAAATATGAAGCATTGATCCTGGGACTCCAAACAGCCATAGCGATGGGCATTAAAATATTGAATATCTTTGGTGACTCCTTGCTCATAGTAAACTAGGTCAAAGGACTATTTCAATGCAGGTGCCCACTCCTGAAGACTTACAAGGAACTTGTTGACAATTACTTAGCTCGGCTAGAATGGTACGACATCGAGGCAATCCCTCGTATGTCGAATAGATTTGTAGACACCATGGCCTCTTTGGGATCCTTAATCCCTTAGAATCCATCTACTGATTTTACTACCATTCATGTAAAAGTGCTTTCGCATTCAACAATACGCCATGAGGCTTTTGACAATCAAGAATCAATCAACATGATCAACATCAAACCAAATTAGGATTGGTCCTTCGTAGCCAAAGATTTCTTGCAAACAACACCTTGGGGGTCTTTGATCTCCCAAGGACCTGTAGAGTGTGGTGCAACCATATACCATAGATTTGTTCCTCAATCCATGTTCACTACCTCAAAAATGCAGGAAGAGCAAGTTGTCTATTCTATAGAAGTTGTGGCCTATCAGGATTGGCTTTCCCAACTTCGGGACTTCCCGAAGCTTGGAATAATACCTCAAGGTTTGTCGCATACTGAAAGGTGAACGTTCAAATAGAGAGCAACAATATACATTTTTCTAGGAGAAATCCTCTACAAACAAGGATATGATGGAGTATTACTCCATTGTCTTGAGCCCCAGGAAGCATCTTGGGTAGTTTTGCAAGCTCACTATGGAACATGTGGAGGCCATTTTAGTGTCATGGCCATCATTAAGTGCATCTTGAGAATGGGTTACTATTGGCCCACAATGGAAAAGGACTACTACGAGTATGTCAATAAATGTAATAAGTGCCAGCATCATGCAAACCTAACGCACTTACCATCGCAAGCTTTGCAGCCCATCCAGGAAGCATGGCCATTCTCGCAATGGGGACTAGACTTGATTGGGAAGATCTCACCCCTATCCTCATGCCGACATACATTCATCATAACGGCCATAGAATAATTCACTAAATGGGTAGAAGTGATCCCCTTAACATCAACAACTAGACCAAGGATTGTGGATTTTATACTCCATAATATCATAAGTCATTTTGGGGTCCCTTCTAAGATAATATCGGATAATGGGCCATATTTCAAGAACAAAAATGTGCATGCTTTAATGAAAAAATACCATATTCAGCATAGTTTTTCAACGCCTTATTATCCACAAGCAAACGGGCAATCAAAAGCCTCAAACAAAATAATAGTCTCCATTTTGAGGAAGATAGTGCAAGAAAATCACAAGGATTGGCACATGCAGTTGCCTCTTGCATTATGGGCATACAGGACTAGTATACGGATGCCCACTGGGGAAACACCATTTTCATTAGTATATGGCATTGAAGCCATCATTTCTCTAGAGTTGGAAATCCCAAATCTATGCATAACATTAAAGGACTTCATATATGATGAAGTTGCGCGGCAATACCACCTTGATCAGTTGATGCTTCTTGATGAATGTCGAGTCAATGCTTTGGAGCATCTCCATGTTTACCAAGATCTCCTTGCACGAGATTACAATAGTAAAGTCCACCTAAGAGAATTCAAGGTTGGAGATCTAGTGCTCAAATAAAACCAACATAATTCAAATCTATCGTCGCATCTATGAGATAAGTTCATAGAAAATTGGATAGGTCCATATATGATTTCATAGAGAGTTGGGCCTGGAGCATATCACCTTATATCATTAGATGGTGTTGAAGATCCTGAACCTCTCAATATCATTCATTTAAAGAAATAATTCACAATAAACATGAAAATGGTGCAAAAGAGTACGAGTTACTCTAAATCTAAGCAAAGGAAGAATACATTGCACCTAATCAAGCAAAAAAAATTAAAAAGTCAAAAAAAACAATCATAAAAATTAATACACAAAATGCAAAAAATAGGGTTTAAGCTCTATTCGTTGTCGCCTACAGTGGCCAAAACCTGGCCACTGGAGGCAGTAGTGGCCAAGGCCCAATGGTAAAATTTTTTACTGTTGGGATTCAAGCTTGGCCACTTTGAGCGACAACGGCTTAGATCCGGCCGCTCTGAGCGACAACGGCTTAGATCCGGCCGCTCTGAGCGACAATGTCCAAGGGGCGGCACGGAAAACCCGTGAACCCTTGCCTAGAAAATAAAAAATTACAAATTTAACGAAATAATTTCAAAAAATGACATAGGGATGGAAAGTAGACAAAATGGAAATCAAATCCCCTACCCAAGCATAAAAAATAAGCTAAGTTTGAGAACACCCAAATGGCAATAGCAGGTGAATAATTAAAAAAAAATTCAAAAAAAACCCTAGGTTGAAGCCACTAACAGATAGCAAAATTGTGGACTAACCCGCCATAACAAAAGGGAACCTAAGCCTAATTATGAAGTTTATTCATTGCCAGCAAGTTTAGTGAGTTTCGTTTTGCTCATTTCTTAGTGAAGTTCAATTTTACTTAGACAAAGAAAAGATAGCTAGGGTTTTGAAGAGAAATACCCGAGAAGCTCCGGCTCCTCCAACAACTAATGTCTCACCCCGTGCAGCCATGTCCTCAGCACCAACAAATTTTTGAAGTCACAACCGTCATCGCTGCACCAGAGATCTGAAAATGGAATCTTCAACAATGAAAATGATAGGTCAAACCCTAGAATTGCAAATTTTATATTTTCTTAATTATGCCTTGGTCGCTACTGACATCAGCGACCTGAGGTTCTTGGCCACTCAAGGCGACAACGGCCATAGGCAAGAACTTAGAGGCTGTTGGACCTAACAATGGCCAGACCCACAGATCAAAGTAAAATAGTTCCTTCCATGAGGGAATAGCAAAGTAATAAACAAGTACACTTTGGTGGTTTAGGATCATCAGAATGTTCAAAAAAACAAAAAAATAATCACATAAAATCACAATCTCAAGCAGGTCTCGTATCCAGTTACCTACTCTATCCACTCGGTAATTGCAGCGACCTGCACTCCATGTATTTTTATGAGATGAGTAGGCAACCATAAGGTCACTTGGGGCAAAAAACAACTCATTTTAGAATTATGATATGTCACCCTTCAAAACCAAAGAAGATCAAGATGGTCGGACTACACGGATTGGAAAGGATCATTCTAATTCCCCTATGACATCAAAAACATTAAGTCAAAGTGATAAAATCTAAACATAAACAGAATCACTCATCCTAACTCCCTAAGAAGGCTATTGATAGCCGGATCGCTCCTCGGGATAAGGATGGATGATTATCATAAGCAATTGGAATCACACTTGGATGTGGGATTGCCCATTAAAAGTAGCAAATGCTAGAAAGGAACCAGATTAGTCATATTGGTCAAGTGACTTGTCACTTCATTCATTGTCATTTCTTCACCAACTCATTGTGTGAAGAGGTAGTTCAAAACTTCAACATAATCATAATCAAAAATCAACAAAATATCACTCGATCATAGCAAAATTGCATTCGTCCTTCGAATCATTGCACACAACAATCACAAATTTCTCTTGTTTTCTAGGAACATAAGCAAAACATGACATCTTCAATTGTAGCTCTCCTACCGGTCAAAATTGTTGTAGAAGTTGAAGCTACTCGATTGAGTTTGAGGAACGAGTGCAATTTAACATGCAAAAGCCACTAAGCTAATTCTTCTGAACATTAAGGCAATGATTCAAGGGATGCACACCATCTTGCATGATTGGGCCATCCGACGTTGATCAAACCATTGATCACCATACACCCTACAAATAGATTAGTCTACGTTTTTTCTCAGCGTTGTGTTTTCCACACAGCGCATCACAAAAAGGGGCATCTGTAGACACCAAAATTATGTCATGCTTAGGGGAGCTACTTACATAGATACACTCCTAAGATCATAAGACATAATATTGGACTTCCAAGAATCAACAATGGTTCTCACCACTCATTTGGGGCCTTTTCAAGCCATCCAAGCTTGGTCGATCAAGCCAAGAGTGACCAGATCCTAGATGCTCAAGCCTAGAGTGGCCAGACCTTAGCCGCTGCAAACAACAGTGGCTAGATCATAGCCACTGTAGATGACAATGGCTAAGCCTTAAGAAGCGGTTTGTCAACAAACAGGCCCAATCTCAGGTGAAAGTGGTAATATGCATGCAATAAAGGTGAGCGGGAGTGACTTTGCATTTCTTTTCACAACCCATTCACATAGGAGACTTGAGTTTGCATTTAGACTTAACTGACCTCCAAGCATAAAAAAAGGACAAAAGCTTCTCATGCTAATGACTAGTTTGCATAGAAGACTCAAGTGGGCAGTTATATTTCAGTTAACTGGCCTTCAAACATAGACAATGGATAAAATATTCTCATGCTAACTTGCACTACGTATGAGAAATTCATTTCTAGGGCTTGGAAATAGACCTTGGGTTTCACACTATAAAAGGTGCAATCCTAAGAGCACTAGAGCATCAGATCTTCTAGCATCAAGATATATTTTATTGGACACATATAGGAGATCATTTTAGAGAGAGACATATTTTTGAGGAGAGCTTTTGAGACTCAGAGAGTTCTCTTTGAGATCACGTGTATGGCAGAGCTTTGAAGAATCAAAGAGCATAACACCTACTATCTTCAACATCAGATTACAATCTTTGACCGATAGCTTTGGGGCAAAGAGGGTAAGGTTTACTTTAGCAGTCGTTTTTTTAGAAAGTGGCCCGCAGGCTTGGCTTAGATAGACATAGCATCTTTTATTTTGTTTTCTTATATCATTAGCATATATTTACATGATTTCATGGCATAGTTTTATCATATTTCTATTACATTATTTTATTACTAACAACCTCATCCGGGGAGGTAATATCGGACACCTAAATGTGTGTTGTTGTTTCATTGCTTGCAGGGCCACAAGTACATTGGACGAAGATTACAACATACGAGAGAAAAAGGGATCCCTCTAGGAAATAGACCTGGAGAAGGAGGCATCTGTAAGCCCTCATACATTTTTGTGTGTGGAATAAAAAAGATTTTATAAGCGCACCACCTCTTTGTGGAAGGGGCACTCCTTGCCTATTTGTAATTTATAGTATCAAAATGAGTATCCCTAAGAGGGACCAACATGTAACCGAGCTTTAGTATTAATAAGGGCACTCCTTGCCTATTTTAAATAGCATTACAAGTAGATTTTTAGAAAAGGGACCGGTGCATGCATTCTCAAGGTCGTTACATATGGTGATCACGGTGGGACAATCATTGGTTCAGGGTGGAAGAGCTAGGTGAACCCTCCATTGGGTCTTTGGTGATGTACCCTAGCTTCTTTTGAGAAAATCATGTTTGGCATGAGTGTACTTGATTATCACTATGGCTGAGTCTTCTAATTCTTAATCCAAGAACAAAAGCAAATAAATTGAAAGAACAACACATCAAAATACACCAAACAGTTTAGGGAACACTTAAATCGGTAATAGACATAGACCTAGGGTTTCAAAAACCTCATCCACACAACACACATTTAAGTAAACCTAAAAATGAGATGACTGTCCAAGATTATTGAGTGGAGGAGGTCAGAAGATATTGACAAGCTTCCTGGAGAATATGAGTTGATTATATCCAGATCCCATTTAGACATCTTCTATGTGAAAAATGATATAGTTAGAGAGAAAGTGAGCAAACTAGAAAAACAAATTGAAAAGTTTCAGAAGACTTTGAGAAATCAAAAGGAAGTAGAAAAGGCTCTGAATAAGGATACCAAGGGTTGGCAGGAAAAGTACCAAGAAGCTAATAAACTCAAAGATAAACTAGAAGAGCAAAAGAAGCTAAATGAAGAACAAGCAAAAGAAATTCGAAGTTTGAGATAGCAACTTCAACTTGAGAGAACTAAGTATTCTAGTTTTTCCAAGGCCGGTTTGAAGAAGATTAGAAAATAATTTCTCTCTGAGGTCCAAGAGAAATGTTCAGGGCTTAATCTTATGATTGACTACCTTGATGATGTCAGTCGCTTACTCCCCAATGTTTAGAGAGATCTAGATCAGATCACCAGAGAGTTGCAACTTATGGTGAATCCGGTAGAATAGATTTATAGGTTGGTTGATAGCAGACTCAATAATTCTGCTAAAATTCCCAGTAAAGATTGGAATCTTGCTAGAGTTACTGCCAGAATCATGGTAAAGAAGCATAGGTACTTCCAAGATCCTAGTTTTTGTTTGATAGGATTGAAGGAGTAATTTAGGATGTTGTGGATGTGAATAAATAAATTATTCAAGTTGGCTTCAAAGGCCTATGTATGGAGGATCACAACTTACTATATGTGGAAGAGATCTAAAAGAGCATTGATGAAAATTTGTTGGATGAGTCTGGAATTGATTCTCTTAAAGAGCCACTACCCCAAGAGCAAGCTGCCCAATTATTGTTAATTTTACCATATTAAGATATCTCATGGAAGATCTAGTGAGTAGAGGGAATGCTTCTAATTATGAGGATATTGGAGATTATAATATGTATATAAGCAACTCAAAGAAACATCAAACCTCTCTAAAGCATCCTCGAAATAGGCTTTACAATATTTGAAATTGATGATTCAGTTGTTTGGTGATGATTTTGGAGGAAGGCATAAAAAACAACCTTCCCCAGAAGAAGAAAATTAAGAAGAAGAATAAGAGAATGAACAAGAGATCTAGGAAGAGGCCCGTGAAGAGGAAGAGTAGGGTGGAGCTGTTGCAAGCCCGAAAGGGGCCCACACTTATGTTATTTTTGTTTTTTGTACATATGCACAAGTTTTGCATTTTTGTTTTTTTTGCTCTGACAATTATCAGAAATAAACAATAAAGGCATGAATCCTAGAGAGGCATAGAGAGCAACAGATTTTGTGTGAAGGCATTTTTGTAATAAGGCCTTATAAGAGGAGTAGAGTTATACCTAATTTTTTAAGACAATGGCAACAAGCCTGTATTTTTGGTATGGTCTCCTTATAAGCGGATGAGTCATGATATTTTTTGCCATGATCTCTATATGAACCTTTACCCTATAAATAGACTGTTAGATTTTTCAGAGGGTAGTGTTTATATGGAATTTATTCTTTAAAGCATTATTTTTTTTTTTAAGATGAACATTTTTTGACTCCTAAGGCCCAATGCATAAGACTCTAAGTTCTATGGCTTTGCAAGAAAATCCACCGAGGAGGCACTAGAATGTAGGTCCAAAATGGCCACATACTTAGGAAAATTTTGCCTAAGTCATGAAGTTATCATTCCACACACTTTGCAGTGTATTTTGGAGTGGATCCATAACAAAGGCCACAAACCCACCCAATACTTAGTGAATTTTCACACTTGGAGTAGTTCTGCATAGTTTCTAATGTTTTTGGCTCCGGACTCGTGATGAATCTTGAATCTATAAAAGTTTTTAAATAAGGATGACATCAACGTAAAATAAGTGTGGATTGGCAACTGCTTGATATTTTGAATACCTTATGAGATGCTAAGTGTTGGAAAGCCTAATTTTAGAGAGTGCATTGAAATTTTTTTACCAAAATGGTAACATAAGGAGGAATGCTAAGTGTAATTTTGACTAACTTTTTTTTGGAATGGTGACAAGCGGTATTTTACTCTGAAGCCAGTGTGAAATGGATAGAAGTCACTTTACACTGTAACAGGTCTGGAATGATGTTCACAAGACAATGCACTTGCTTAGGTTCAGAATGGAATCCATAGAAGTTTCAAAGGAGATATGACATCATCAAAAAAATTGTGTGGATTGGTGAATGCTTCATCGCTAATGAAAAGAAATGAAGGATAGGGAGTGGATTTCATCCTGCTTCATTTTTAAAGCATTTTATTACCGTAGCGGTGTTTAGTTGTTTTTGAAGCATTAAAGGTGATGCCATCATTTTTAAAGTGAAATGGCGTTGTGTTATCCCCTGCCATTACATCAATCTTACGTTAGATTTAATCATAGCCATACGATGGAGGAGATCGACGATCGAGACCTTGCTGAGAATTCTGAAGCATATAAAGCAATGTCTCACTGGAGTTGAAATATTCAGTTGGAGGAGGAAGCCAAAGCATCAAGAGTTTAGAGAATATGAGAACCAAATATGATTGCAGATCAATGGTAGCAGAAGGCTTCCAAGAAATATCAATGATGTATATACAATCTCCAATGACCAGAACTCCATTTAGCGCCAAACAACTAGTAAGTTTCAAGCTACCATGGCAGTCCACTTGCAACGAATTTCTTGAAGGTTGAACCATTAAGAGAATGCCAACAAGAAATATCTATTGAGTTGTCAAGATTTCATCTTTGTAATGTTCCTTGTTATTTTAATTTTGCAAAACTATAAATAGAGGTCGAACCCTCATTTTTGAGGTTCGGCTCTAGTGTGTTTGTTTGTGCTACTGTAAATATTCCCAAGGGCTAATGAAAAGAGCATTACATTGATTTTTGCCTCAAATATTTGTGTCTTCATATTGCGATATCAGAGGTTCAAATTTTTTAGTTGCATTTCTATGAATAATTGAATGGTTATTTTGTGCCAAATTAATGGATTACTAACTACTAGGGTAATTGAAATCTACTTTTGAATTTGATCTTTATTGTTAGGGAGTACATTTTTGTAAAATCTAAATTTTGGTGAATTCTACTATTTGGATTATCATTGTTTAGATATTGGATTCGTTGTCTGCAATATTTATCTATTGTTCTTTAATGAATGAAAGTACATTTTATTTGAGATAATGTTGATCTGAGTGATGTGTCTTTAAGTTGGTTTTTCGGAGCTTTTTGCTATAGTGCAATGTTGTTAGCATATCCATCCACTATTATTCACATTTTCTAACCCTAATATTTTCTTACCCTAATCTCTAAAACCCTAAGTAAGCATAATTGTGTCAACACCCTGTTTAAGTTGACAAGGAACTAACCTACTCTGGAGGTTGGATCAGAAACTCTATTTTGGTCCATCCAATGTTGAGTGTTGATCTGTAGCTATCGGGTGCAAGCCTGGATAGAAAGTAGGAAGATAGAAAGTCACAGTATTGAGTAAAACTTGATGAAATTCAGTGCCTAAAAATAAGTAATTAGTTTTTCCTTTAAGGTGTTAAATGCATGTTCATGTTCCTTTGTCCAGATAAACTATATGTCTTTTTATAACAATGTGTTTAGGGGTTTAGTAATTTTTCTAAAGTTTGCTATAAACCTCTTATAGTATCCAGTTGATCCCAAGAAACTACAAATATCCTTCTATGTTTTGGAAGTAGGTAGGTTTTGAATAACTTCTATCTATTTCCTATCTACTTTGATCCCATCTACAGAAATGTGATATCCTAAAACCATCCCTTCTTACATTAGCATATAACATTTATCATTGCTTAGGGACAGGTTAGTTTCCTTACACCACTTAAGTGTTTTATCCAAATTTTCTATGGCTATTTCAAAATTTTCACCATATACGGTGAAATCATCCATGTATACCTCCATAATTTCTCCAATCATGTCAGGGAAGATTCTCAAAACTGCCCTATGGAATGTGGCAGGTGCATTGCACAAACCAACAAGTAAAACTCGGTAAGCAAAAGTCCTCCAAGGGTAAGTAAATGTGGTCTTTTCTTGATCTTCTTCCCCTATTTGAATCTGATTATATCCACTAAACCCATCCAGGAAAGAAAAATACTTCTTACCTGATAAGGTGTCAAGGACCTGATCTATGAAGGGTAAGGGGAAGTGGTATTTCTTAGTTGCTTTGTTTAGCAACCTATAATCCACACAAATTTGCCACTTGCCATTTTTCTTGGGCACCACCACCAAAGGTGATACCCATTCACTATCTAAAATGGGGTAAATAAACCCAACTGTGAGGAGTTTTTGCAATTTAATCTTAACAATTTCCTTAATTATTGGATTCATTCTTCTCTGTGGTTGCCTTACTAGTTTAATTTGATCTTCCAAATATATTCAATGAGTATAGGTTTCAGGAGCTATTCCTCTCATATCTTAATATTCCCAAGCAAAGGCATTTTGATGGTTGACTAAGGTTTTCCTTAGTTTTTTCTACTATTCAGCTATCAACCCATCATTTATGTTTAAGACTCTTTCAAGTGCAACTTCAATTTGTTGTATATGGTGGTATTTTCCCCTTACTAATGGGAACTCTGGAGGAGGACAAGAGGGTTCTCCTTGGGAAAATGTTGATATTAACCTATCCTCATCGCTCTCATCTTCCAATTCATCAAGTGTCATGACATATTGGATCATTGATAGACCACCAAAGTTTTGGGTTTCATATTTAGGTTCTCCCAACAATTCTACAGATTGTGCAGGTGGATGGATGATCAATTTTTTATGTTCTAACCATCATAAATAGTCATTTGACCATCTCTATATCTTGTGTAAGAATCAAATGTTTCCAACCAAGGTCTACCTAATAGTAATGGATATCCACCCAACCTAGACTTGGATTGTAACACTAAGAAATTTATTGGATACTCCCATGCATCCACTGTAATAGTGATATCCTTCAGCATTCCCTCTAGGAGTATTGTAGACCTATCTGCCAACTGAAAAATATTCTTGGTTAGCTTCAGGTTAGATAGTTTAAGATTTTTCATGGTTTCTTTGGGTATGACATTAATGGCAGCACCCAAATCTACTAATGTATTGGGTAAAACATAGCCCTCTATTTGTACAGTTAGGATAGGGCTTCCTAGATCTGAGTATTTTTGGTTGTAGGTGTTCCCTAACATAAGATCAGCTAACTAACCCACTAAACTAATTGACTTTACAAGATTTATTCCTATTTTCTTTAGGCACAATTATCTTATGGCCTTGCCATAGATATGAATATCTCGGATGGCCTGAAAGAGAGGGATTATGACTGTCAGGTTCTTTAGACTAGAGAGAATATCAAATTCTGATTGTATTGTCTTTCTGGGTTTCTACAACCTTTTTGGAAAAGGTGGAACCCCTTATTTGTTATTTACAAGTGTTTTTTCTTCTTCTAAATCTACTATAAGAGGTGATTCCTCTTTTCTAATTCTATGTTTTCCTCCTCTTCTACCAGAGGAGTGACTTCTACACCTACTTTTTTCCCTGACCTTAATTGTATAGGACTATAATCTACTTTAATATTGTACATGGGATACATCTCATTATCCATTTGATAAGTTGGATGTTGTTTGTTATTTGGATTGGTTGTAGGTTGTATTGGCAGTTGAGCAGGCCTAAAATTAGGAGCTGGTAAGGTTGGCTGTAGTGGAATTGGAGTGGCATATTGTGGCTTTTAAATCTAAGCATTCTATGTCCTCCACTATTTCCCAGGATACTAGTATTACATCCATGGATAGGGGTTGTAATTATTTGCTCATTGGGGATATTTATTCCAAGGTTGTTGTCCCCACCAGCCCATGTTGTGTGGTTGAGCTTGACCTTGGTTATGAAAATTACTACCTTCATAAGATGGAATTCCTATTAGCATGTTGTTTCCAATAGGAGATTGCTTCCAGTTTCTCTTATTACCCATGAATTATACTTATGCTACCTTAGGTTCCTCTCTAGGTTTTGATAACTATAGACACAACTTTGTTTTACGATCCTTTAAACATACAACACACACTCAAACTTTTTTTTTAGGACATTCATTTCTAGGGTGTTTTCCCTTGCATTTAGGACAAAAGTAGGCTAATGTTACCTCATTTTCCTACTTTTTTTTTTTAAGTAGAAGGGTGTCCATTTGGAGAGCCAGAGATGATAACATCTCACTCTTGATGTCTTCAAGCATATTGCCTATTTCTATTTTAGTGACAGTGGTTGATTGTTTGATATTTCTAGGGGTCAACTTACCTTTCCTTCTTGAAAATTTTTGACACAAACACTGAATATCATCCATTTTATGTTGATAAATATCCCCTCAAAAAATCATGTTTAAGGCTTCCAGAGATTCATTTGTAAGTTCCTTTAAAAAAATGCTTCTTAGGGACCTATCTCCTAGTTTCGAATGGGGTGATCTTTGCAAATTAAAGCTAAACCTATCCCAATATTCCTCCACATATTCTCCTTCCCTTTGTATCATACCTAGGAATTCTTCCCTTACATCACATGCTCTGTCAAAATCCTGGTATTGATCTAGGAAAATTTTCTTCAATTCTTTCCAGGTAGTTATCTATTTATTCCCCAAACTGATGAACCAGTGTAAAGCTAAATCATCAAGAGTGGAAGAGAATAATTTTAGTTTTTGGGCATTAGCTATATAATCCACTAATCTGCATAGGACATCAAATTTAAACAAAAAAAGATTTGGATATTCTATTGGTAGTCCTCTAAATATTGGAAGGTGGGCAGGGAAATATGTTTTATCTTATGGTCTCCTCCTGCCTCTCCTATGGGAAAATTAAAACTAGTGGATGCTTCCTCTGCATCAGCCATCTTGTCTATGAACAAGGTATCTACACCAATTGTGTTCAAAGCAACTTTCAAGGCTTCTAATTCATTTCTCTTATCCTATAGAAGGATTACTAAATCTGTGTTTGATATAGTTCCTTCTCTAACTACTTTCCATCGTTAAAAGTTTAATAAGTCTTCCTCAGGTGAACTCTACTTATCTCAAATCCTCCTCTAATATTTTATTGATTTTTTTCAGAAGGATCTTGTGCAAGTACTAGATGTTCAATTCAATCCACAGGTGGATATTGTGGAGAAGAGGTATTAGTCTCAGGATCAGGTATAGTTGAAGCAGAAGACTTTTAAGAAACATCTTTGTTTTTGAAAAAATGGCCATTCAATCCTCTATTCTTAGGTGGACTTATACAAAGCTAAAATGGAGAATCTGTAGGTAGAAACCTAAACTACTATTAACATGCTTCCTTCAAAATAATAAATTACAATAGGATACTCCCCGAAAATGATGCTAAAATATTGGGCAAAAAAATTGGTTAGTTTTCTACGTTCAGATTCATTGCCTCATTTAATTTGTTAACTTGAGGAAGCTCATAAACTTGTGAGCAACCTTGCACAATATATGCTTGTAATTCCCTCCAATGATATGAGTCCCTCAGATTTATGGTTTGAGGGTGTTGTTTTTCTGTATTTTTGGTTTAGTTTCCAAACCACTAATATATCTAAATTATCAAGACATGCCTATACTATATTTAGAAACCAAAATTGCGCACTTGCTAGAAATTACAAAAAATAAAGGAAATAACAGAAACTAAACTAAGTACAAAAAAACTGGAAACTAGATTAAAAATGATAGAGAAAAAGAAAAGAGAAGGGAGGAATATTATTGAGAGTGGGCCCATGCTTCCAGTAGATTCTTTTTGCATTTAATCATACACCACATACTAAAGAAGATGGATGAAAAATATGCAGGTGTATTTTATTAATTTACAGCAGAGAAAGTTTGCAGAAAAGATACATGATATTTATTTCAGGAGGTGGCCTTCATATTTATAAGATATGTGGACATACCCTATTACATTATGAAGGTAAATCAAATTTAGATTCTTATTTTGCAACAGTATGCATAAATGAAAGAGATCAAATAAAATATCAGTTTAAGACCAACCAATATATTTTGTTTTATCATAACATAATACATCTGATATTTCCACGCTTATTCGATTGCATTGATATTTTACATTATTGCTAAAAAATAGATGATTTATGATCTTTGGCGATGTCCTTGGTCCTCTTTCGCTACTAAGAATTCATCCGCATCCATCACTGAAGTTGCCATTTTGTTTTACCAATAACAAGAGTCATATCGTAATTCTACATTAATGGGAATCAGATGCCTTATCTATAGAAGTCGAGAAGTAGGCACCAAAATAGGATTCAGGAACATAACAGGTTTTAGGTACCTGATAGTCAAGCACCAAATGGAAATTGAGTGCCTAACAGTCAAGCACCAAATGGAAGTCAGACGCTTGAAAGGGAATCGGGTGCCTGACTTAGCGCTTCACACTAGTGTACTATAGATGTTTTGCCTTTACTTTTTCCATCATGAAATTGAAAGTGCTAGGTCCGAGTGGGACCTTGATGTAAACATGCTAACAACATCAAATTTTGTGAAATCTACACAAAATGCACTCAGAAACAAATATTAAAGAACATGCACAATAAACTGTTAAACATATATAAAATTTGCATAGAAACACATATTTCTATTAAATAAATACCGCAATATATATGGAAATCTTGTACAAAAATGAGCATTTTCAGGGCTCATCAAATATATCATAGATACCTTTAACAATGGGGGTACATACCTCTTTATAAAAGAGTGTGATGGTTTACCTTCCATGAGTTACAAGATCACTCATGTGGTAGTTCACCTTCCATGAGTTACAAAGTGCATAATCATATGATAATATTCCTTGCAGTTATTTACGACAATATTCCTTGCGGTTACATATGGTAATATTCCCCTAATAGTTACATATATGATTCTATGACATACCTATTTCTAATTCAACATGTGGCCTTCCTTACTCAGTAATTAATTTATGGCTTATGCCATTATATAATACAATATTAAATTATTAAGTACCTATCTTGGATACATAACATTCCATCCCCCTTACAAAATATTTCATCCTTGAAATATTAGAAGAGGCTAAATAATAAGATCTTCTGAGCCATGATGAATATTTGTACCAATCTCGAACATTCATCCATCTTAATAAAAAAATGATTGGTGATGATATTCATTGATGCCAATGCCATGTGTTGGAATGTGAACCAAAGGAACCAATGAAACTTGTAGTATATCCAAAGGGTTGGCTCCTTTGATTCCTTGTATGTTCCTCATTGTTCTTATGTTTCCTTAAGCCCTATATCCATGATTTTTACCTCTTATGGTGGTGTGGATGGTGATATACTCCAACCTTAGCCTGATGTTCAACCTATTTTTCACTTCTCTCTTACTCTTTGTCATTTATTCTTCTCTTACTTTTGCTTCCTTGATTTTTTGCTACTGCCTCCTCCTGAGATTATGTTTTAGGTTCTATTGTTTGCTCTTCATTTTTTTCCCTTGCAATAGCTACTTGTTTGTCCTTACACTAAGAAATATCCTGTAATGTTATCTTCTTCTTCTTGTACCATAACTTCATGAATTGCTTTTGCACATTAATGTTAATAGTACCCAAAGAATGCAACCAAGGATAACCAAGGACAATATCTACATCATTCATCTCAATAGCATGAAAATTTGAATGTAAGACATATTTATCCATGGTGATTTTCAAATCTTCAAAAATTTGAACATTGTGACCCTCAAGTTGTATGTCTTTGATTTTATTTTCTTGAACTTGCAATCTCTTAGTCAAAGACATATTGATAAAATTATATTTACTACTAGGGTTAATGGAAATAATAATTTTTTGATTTTGAATGCAACCATAAACTTGCAAAATAGAATTTTTACATTCAAACAAATATTTTTGACCACTGATTGGCCCTAACACACAAGGTGTAGTTTCCTTAACCTGCACATTATTATCATTTTCTTTTGATGCCCTTTTGCTTAATAATGCAACTTCAAATTCTCTTTTTTGACCACTGATTGACCTTGACACACAAGGTGTAGTTTCCTTAGCTTGCACATTATTATCCTTTTCTTTTGATGCCCATTTGCTTAAAAATAACTTCAAATTCTTCCATTGTATATTTATTTTTATAAGCACACAAAAATTCATGAAACCAAGAACAAGCTTCTTCTTTCAAGGCAAAATGAAGGTTATTTTTCCACCATGACTTAGAAATAGTTAAAAATAAATTATTTATACTCCTTCAACCAATCCTTGGCATTATTATTAGCCCTTCCATGGAATTTCGGTAACTCCATAATTTTTTTTTTTTTAAAAACAACTAGGGTTTTAAATAGCCAAAAACTCAAAAATTAAAATTTGTGAAATCTCATCTATTCCCTTCTTCAAAAATTAAATCTACAAATTATCTTCAAAACAAAATAAACAACAACTGAATTGCCTACCGGGATTGAAAGTTATGATTTTTTTGTTCATGCAACCCAAAAACAACACCAAGCACCCAACTTGCAGCAGCTATAACTCCCTCAATACTTATCTGAATTTAAAGAGTAGTCATTTTTGTAGTACTCAAAATAACCTCCATGTTGATACAAAAATATTTTGAAAATTACTACTTTAAAATTTGATACGAATTTTTTTTTTGAAAAAAAATTGCACAACCAAAAAACAACCTCAACAACCCAACTTCAAACAATTGTAACTCTTTCAATATGTATCAGAATTTCACAAGTGAGCAGTCATTTTTATAGTACTCAGAATAATCTACATGTTGATGTAAAAATATTCTGAAAATGGCTGCTAAAAAATTAATACGATTTTTTTTTTTTTAAATTGTGCGGCCAAAAAACAACACAATTAACCGAACTTAAAATAGCCATAACTTTCTCAATACTGATCAAAATTTAACAAATTAGTAGTTTTTTTGTAGTACTCAAAAATATCTAGACAATGGTACAAACATCTTCTAAAAATAACTATTGAAATAAAAAATATAGCCTCTGTAAAATGTGACATTTTTATGAAAAACGTGCCTTAGCTCTGCAAAAACAAACCCACTTTGCCCAAATCGCTGCTCTGATACTAAATGTTGTGAACCTCTCTTCTTATTCCATAAATCATTCAACAATATACATAAATATTCAACATGCATCAAAAAATGAATTAATTGCACAATAAATTGCTTACAATAAAATAGAGATTGATTATACCCTTGAGGTAGGGCAACACCATACAATACTCCTTTTGGAAGGAAGCCACTCCACAAGATCTCTAGCTCCATAAGCCAATACTTCTCCAAGAATACATCATAGATATCTTTTACAATGGGGGTACATCCCTCTTTATACAAGAGTGTGATGGTTCACCTTCCATGAGTTACAAAGTGCATAATCATATGACAATATTCCTTGCGGTTACATATGACAATATTCCCCCAATGGTTACATATAATTCTATGACATACATGTTTCTAATTTGACATGTGGCCTTACTTAATAATTAATTTATGGCTCATACTATTATACAATACAATACTAAATTATTAAGTACCTATCTTGGGTACCTAACATTACAACATTTTAGCACCACCCATTTCTTCTAAATTGATCACCCCTTTTTCCTTGCATTTGACATATTTTTCATCCATAGGTGTCTACATTTTTTTTGAAGCATTTATTAAGCCATAAATGCATCAAAGAGAGGGTAAAATGTAGACATAAAAAATTGACCCACCCAAATGAGCTATTTTTCCTTAGGTTCCTTTGGGAGACTCTCAAACTTTCTAGGAGCTAGTTTGGCTCATTTCTTTTCTTGTGTTTTGCCTTGCTTTTCTTAACCTTGACCAAATTCAAGCTGGGTAAATTATGAGGCACGAATTTAGCAAATTTAGGGTTTTTATTAAAAAACTAAATTTTAAGCCGACCCTTTTTGGGACATCAATCTAATCAAGGTTAACTTTAATTTCTTGCCTCTTAGCCCTCCAAACCCTTTATAAATAAAAGGAGTTGATTCCTTTTTTCACCCTAGTTACTCCTGCAATCAAGCTATCAAAGTTCATATGAAACAAAAATTATTTTAATCTCTTATGCAATATTTTTGTGCTCTTGGTGTTGAGGATACTTAGGTTATATCTTTTAACCTAAGTATTTTATTATTATTATTATTATTGCACATTGTTGTACTACATAATTTGGCAGGTTTGCCCATGTAGAGTGCATGATTGGGTTGTTGCACCCGCTATTTATATTTTGCATTATTTAGCTTCGTTGGTTGCTCCATGTTTGGCATTGGTTATAGAATATTGCAACCTTCAATCATTTGATGTGTGTATATATATTATGCATATTATGTAATAAAATCATTCAGAATATTAAGTTATGTATCATTGGTATCAGAGCAATAGATTATGCTCTTGTCTGGGTAAGGCACCATGTTGTCTACTCAAGATGAAATTTTCTTCAAAAATTTGAAGCAATGACTTAGAATTATCGTTGCTAATGTCCAACATATTCAAGTTGTCCACCTCGTAGAAGAAATAACAGTAAAAGAAGAATTTGTAGAGGAAAAAAATCTTTCGGTAGAAGAAGAAATTCCATATATTCTTTCTATCGAAGAAGAAACTCTTCCTGTGGAAGACATTCCTACAAAACAAGAAATTGTTGCAGAGGAAATTATTGGAGATGAAATTACTATTGAAGAAAATATTACAACAAAAGAAAATATTGCAGAAGAAATTTTTATTAAAAAATTACTGAAGTAGTACCTGGAATCGAACCAGGATCTGTGGGCATGGAGCCCATCGTCCTTCCTTTGGACTATACTATTATTAATGTAAAAATTTAAGAAGCTCTGGCTCTGGTGACTGTTGAAAATATCAATAAAATTGAAAATATACAAGATGGAGAAAT
The DNA here is from genome assembly GCA_028583015.1 of Wollemia nobilis. NCBI lineage: Eukaryota > Viridiplantae > Streptophyta > Pinopsida > Araucariales > Araucariaceae > Wollemia > Wollemia nobilis. The sequence goes on from JAQPPZ010002979.1 coordinate 11,028,930, forward strand.
TGAAGGTTTACCTAATGCAGATCCTAAAGAAGACTCCACCTCTTTCCCTTCCACTACAGATGGTGGATCCTGTTATATTCTTGGTTTTGTCCTTTGGTTTACCATAGTTACCAAATCCATTGCAGATGCCAGCCTCTCTACTTGCTACTACAAACTTTCAATCTTATGAAGTTCTTGCTGTTGTGGATTATCTGTTGTTGCAGATTCCACTATGGCCCCATTGCCTGGAAGCTCCAGATCTGATCCCTACAGGATGATCAAGAAAGAAAATCATGCAAAAATTGCACCAAAAATATAATTGCATGTGCAGGCATGGCCCTAAGAAGAATTAAAAATATATATATCTATTTAAATAAATTAAAATTAATGAATTTATTAATTAAATAAATTAATTCATAATTAAATTAATTAATTTAATTATTGTTATATGAATTTTTATGCCACCGAAATGATTCAATTCATCCATATACAAGTATAGTCAAGTTTACAATCGTTGGAAAGCTCTTTTCAAGCCCAACTCAATGGTATTCTTCTTTTGGCATTTTGTGGAGACCTGTTCCAACTCATTCTTGGTCTTTCCTCCTTTGTATCTAGGAGTGCATTTTTGATCGTACCCGACACTCCTAAGCTCGCTCCCACTTTTCTTGTGAAAGCATTGGGGTCCAATGCTTATATGGTTGGGAGGAGTGTTGAGGATACTTAGGTTATATCTTTTAACCTAAGTATTTTATTATTATTATTGCACATTGTTGTACTATGTGATTTGGCAGGTTTGCCCACATAGAGTGCATGATTGGGTTGTTGCACTCGTTGTTTATCTTTTGCATTATTTAGCTTCATTGGTTGCTCCCTATTTGGCATTGGTTACAGGATGTTGCAACCTCCGATCATTTGATGTGTGTATATATATTATGCATATTATGTAATAAAATCATTCAGAATATTAAGTTCTGTATCACTTGGTGCTTTTGTATTTTGTTATTGGTGTGTTCCTATGATCTACAAGAGGAGAAAGCCTTACCCAGGTGTTGTAGGTGAGTTGGAGAGGAGAGGGAAATCCTCCAAGAGAGGTCCCAGGTTCAAATCTCCACCCTACCAAAAATCTGAATTGGGTATCCAAAATCCAATTGATAATGTTGGTGCGAGCAGGGTCGGGTGCGACTCCCGGGTGACTTTGACGGTGTAGAACCCCTTTTTCATGGTCTCTCAGACCAAGGCGGCCCCGTAAGGGGTTTTTCGCTTTAAAAAAAAAGAAAAAGCCTTGATGGCAACTTGTCTTGCTAAAGGAGGAAAGGTCTGTTGGTCCGACTTTTATACACACCCTATGAAGAATGAGCATGAAACTCTGATAACACTTATACGGGATAAATCCCACTCACTTTAGGATCTTGCTGGTTATCCAAGGTGTGAGTTACAGAGTTGGGTCGAATGTCTATTCACTCTTTTCCGCTTCTGGAATAGTTTTCAATATGGACTGTCTATTACCTTACAACGGGCTCTGAACTTGTTCAATAATGTTTAGAAGTTGTCACTTGTTGACAATCAGATTTAAAATTAGTTCTTTGATCTAGCTCTTATGGGTCAGCAGATTTAAATAAAAGACAAATTTAAAAGAAAATAAAAATGGATCATTTCACGGTAAAACAAAGAGAGTAGGGTAGGGCAGAAAGAGAAGTCTATCAAACTTAGCTATAAAACCTAAACTACCAATTTTATTTATACTATCAGCTTCACAATAGAACAAATCAAAGAAGAAGGTGTCCAACTTTCTAAGATCACCTTCTACTAAGAGCATAAGACAGAGATGGAACAGATCTGAAAGAAAATCATAAACGGAAGGGAAGTCCCTTAAAATTGGTATTTCTCACCAGCAACATAGCTCACACAGTGAGGACAGAGCAATTAGAACAAACTTGAACCTTAAATCTATGATTTTCCCTAGCATACAATAGAACAAATGAAGCCCAACAACATATTTAATCTTGATAACACAGATTTACAGCATATATTTAATAAACTTTAAAGAAATGGATAACAAAAGAAGATGAACTTATCACAATCTGAAAGAGATTAGGCTCCTGGCCATGCTATCACAGAAAACAAAAGCACATCAACTCCAAGTCCAGAAATAAAGCATTTAACAAGATTTGCAAGAAATTGCTTCAATAGCATTTTTATTTCTAAGTCTCCACCTCCTACGATTACATTTAGAAGAAGTATTTATAGACTCAGGATAGACCCTGATCTTTTCAAAAATATCTTCTTCTCAAACCCTAAATCTTATCATCTTAAACCCTAGTACCCGGGTTTTACAATATAAAGCCATTTAAAATAAAGTCTTGATAAAACTTAACCATTCCGCAAATCAGTGCAGTCACTTGCCATAAATGGAGAAGACATAATTCGAATGCCACTTGCATTCACCCGCAACTGTGAGTAAATGTCTTCATTAATGCCCTCGAGTAATTTGGATGAGTCACCACTTCCCTGACATTTCATCTCCGTAGAGCCATCCCTGAGTTGAAAATGTCTGCACGCCATTAATTCTGCCATAAATTTTCATTAAATGCATCCATCGACAAATTTCGGTAACTGTGTGTAGATATTTTCATTTTTCGACCAATTCTCGACATACTCCATTAAATGGGCAGCTGCTTAGTCACCGTAAAGTCTCTTTGCGGCCAGATCTGTAAAATTTGGATGAAACAACAATTCTCGGCATCTCTCATTTCAATATGGCGATCTTCGATTAATTTGCACTTAACTTTATCTTTTTGGCCATTTCTTCCGTTATCATGCAAGTGCCAGATGGCTTCCTACATAAAAGACAAACAAGGATTAGTATTTTAAATATTAAATCAAAACTTTTATTATTAAATCGAAAACCCTAAAGTTTATTTGCATGTCGGCTCTATTTATCTGACACGTGGCTTGCTTATTTGACACGTGTCGCTGAAACGTGGTGCTTCCTGCAACTGTCTTTCATTTCGGGCCTCTATGTCTACTGGCGCGAAACGCGACATGTCGTGAATTCGCGACATGTCACGAAATCGCGACATTCCCTACGCCTAGCACTTCTTGTTTGGCCATGTCACAATTTCGCGACGTCACGATTTCGCGACACCTATACCCTTGGCCCTTCTTTGTTCTTGTCGTGTCGTGATTTTGCGACACGGCCACCCTTGGCTTCTCTTCTATTTTGGCATGCTCTTTGCTTCTCCCTTTGTTTTCTGTTGCTGCCCCTTTTTCGGCTTTCTTGTCGCGATTTCGCGACGTCTCGAAGGCGTCGCGAAATCGTGACACTTTCGGGACTTCGGGCCCCGATGCCAAACGCTTCGCGATTTCGCGATGTCGCAATTTCACGACGCACTCTTGCCTTGCCCCTTTTTCTTTTCGACCTTCTTCTTTTCTTGCTTTTTTCCGACGTCATGAAATTACGACGTCGTGATTTCATGACACCCAGCCCTGTCTTTGCCTTAGCTTTTCTGTTTTGCGGGGCTTTGCCTTCCGATTGTGGCTCATTTCTTGTTGCTTTGTGTCACGATTTCGTGACGTCATGAAATCGCGACATCATGATTTCGTGACACCTTCCGCTCTCGGGCCCCCTTCCGTCAACTGTGTCGCGATTTCACGACGTCGCGAAATCGCGACGTCGCAATTTTGCGACACCTCCTCCGCCATCAGCCTTTTCTCTTAACGCGTTACGAAAATGTGACATGTCTCGATTTCGCAACATGTCATGAAATCACGCCCTCTTTCATGCCTTAGATTCTTTTGGCAACTTTTTCTTCGTTGTCCTTGCTGACCTTGGACCTGTTGTCGCGAAATCACGACGGTTTGTACGCCCTGGGTTCCTCCTCTGAAAAACGTCGCGATTTCGCGACGTCGCGATTTCGCGACGTCGCGATTTCGCTACATGTTTGTGACTTGTGCTTTTTCGACTTCCTGCGCCATGAAAACGTGACATGTCACGATTTCGTGACATGTCACGAAATCGTGCCCTTTCATGCCTTAGTCACTTTTTTTGCATTTGATTCCTATTGCTCGCCTTGTTTTGGCTTAGACTGTCACGATTTCACGACATGTCGCGAAATCGCGACTCCGTACGCCTTGGGCTCTCTCCTAAAAAAACGTCACAATTTCGCTACACTTTCTCGTCTTGCTTCTCTGTGCCAAAACTTGTCGCGATTTCATGACATTTCCAAAAATGGAAAGTGTCACGATTTCGCGACCCTTCCAAAAATGGAAGTGTCACGATTTCGCTACGTTTCGTACGCATTTGCTCTCTCTCCAGACCTGTCGCGATTTCGTGACATTTCCAAAAATGGAAAGTGTCGCGATATCGCGACATTTCCAAAAATGGAAAGTGTCGCGATATCGCGACATTTCCAAAAATGGAAGTGTCGCGATTTCGCTACGTTTTTGTGACTTGGCCGATTTTTCCAAAACCCGTCGCGATATCGCGACATTTCCAAAAATGGAAGTGTCGCGATATCGCGACACTTCCAAAAATGGAAAGTTTTGGTTTCTAATGAATTTATCTGTCTGTATTCTACATTTTTCTCATATCAGTGAAAGATTTTCTTTACTCAGCAATGATTCTAACATTTGAAAAATGAATTCTAAAATAAATCAAAGCCAGATGCAAATAAAAGCACAACTTGAAAAAAGAGGCAAGCAAATTTGGAATTTAAAACCTAGAAAACTCAAGAGGGTCCTTACTGCAAAATGAAAGCTCAATATTTTCAAAGGATGGAAATTCATTTTTCAGTGGGGGTGTGTTGCTTCTCAACAAATGGCGATATCTGCGGGTAAAATAGTAGCATTATTTTAGAACCCAGGACTCTAGTTTCAAAACAACATAGACCATGTATCATGCCTTGCCACAAATATTCTTCAAAATAAATTGACTACTAACTGATAGTTGTCAAAATTTCCCAAGGACATACTAGGCTGAATCATTTAAGGAAGATTTCTGATGTGCAATTACAAGCGTATAAAACTTTCTTCAAGAATGACTGGGCCTCCGAATGTTGAACTCTGGATTGATCAGCTTTTCTAGATTGTAAAAAGGGGAAACCGAGTAGAGCTCTGTTTACTAGTTTAGCCTTTTACAGCCTCGACAGAGTTACCCTTTAGATTTACACGACCCAAATTCACAACTGTAAGGTAGAATCTACAACTTGGTAGAAGAAAAACATCTTTTGAAGTCTTGGCTATCTCTTTGATTACATTACCTTTTTTTTTTTTTTTTTATATATATTGGAAATAACAGAGTGCCAATTCTATGCTGTCTTGCTCAACTTTCATCTTCTCTCTCTCTCTTTTGAAATATATCAACATCTGAAAAGCCTTAGAAAGAACAACAATTTTCTTTTAATATTTCATCAATCTGGAACTGCTTCAGCCTGGGCACTGATAGCCTCTGTGGATACTCAAATAATTACATGAATCATAGTCCCCTCTTATAACCAACTTTTCTTGGATTCCCTGGGAGTTCCTCCAACCAAACAGTATAGCAGTTTCTTTATAATTAAAATAACTATGGCAAGCAAGACACAAAATCCAATCATCTTTCTACCGTTGTTCTGAATAACAAAATAGTTCCACTGCTCAATTTAAGCAGACTATCTCAATTAGAATAATGAACAGAATGGACACTGGATTTAGAACTCAGAATAAAAACAATTCTGGAAGGCTGACTTTTTTTATTGATGCTCAAGCAAAATTTAAAAATAGAATTTTAAAATAAAATAAACTGTACAGACTTCCAAGGATAAAATAAAATAAACTGAAAACATAGTACAGACTGAAAAACATTGTACAGACCTTTAAAAATAAAACAAAATCAAATAAAACAAAATAAAACAAATCAAATAAAACAAAATAAAACTGTACAGGCATTTAAAATAAAACTAAAACTGCACAGACTTTAAAATAAAATAAAATCAAATAAACTAAAATAACACTGTACAGACTTTTAAAAACAAAATAAAATAAAACTAAAAACTGCACAGACATTAAAGCTTATTTACAATGTATACACATGTTACAACTTCTTTGATCACTCAAAAAATGTAGCAGATGGAAAAGCAGAGAAATAGTGCCTTAAAAATTTTTGACCATTTGCAAGTAAATTTAGAAAAATTACCTTTCAGGTCCTGTTGACGAAATGCACTCCAGACTATGCTTCCAAAAAATTTTTGCTACCTGGGAAAGACTTGTGTTTACCGTCTTCCCTCTCTTTTTTTTTTTTTTTTATATATTTTTTTTATGGATCTTGTCCCACTGAAAAACAAATCTGCAACTCTTTCAAATTAAACAAATCATATAATAACAAATCATATGATAACATGTTTATGCTTCTACTTGAAGGGTTTGCAAAATTCTTTCAAAAGGATGGAATGTAAAAACCCCTAGGATCAAATACCTTAAAGCCTTTATAGACCCAGATCATCACATCTTCAGATTTATGTAATAACTCAAAGAGATCAAATTTTATTCGTATGTCCTGGTTCTTAATAACTTGAACATTTTGTGGTTGCTCTACTGCTTCAATATCCAAGACTTCAATTTTTATCCCTCTAGCAGAATTTTCATAATTTGCTTTTTCACCTGAGCCTTGCTTAGATTTAACCCCATCAATGTGTAATGTCCAAACATCATTGTTGTAATTGGTCGTAGTCGTAACCTGTCTTACCTTCTTGGTTGCCAAATTATAATCTCCAATATCCACATCAACATGATTTACAACCTTTTCTTTAATATTATGTTCAGTGATCACATGCTTATACTGAGACTCTTTATCTATTCCAAGTTGGTTGACCACATTCACATTTACTATCTTTTCCTCCTTTTCTTGAAATTCAATAGGTGGTCCAGAGTAAGCTTCAATCAAGTTATCTTTTTGTTCAACAATCTGGGCCAGCTCATGGAGGGTGATGTCAGCTTTAATTTCCTTCATATCCTCAATGATGTTATCCTCCTTCCTAGTTACTTCTGCATAGTGATATTGAATCTCATTTTCATCATCCTTTGGTGAGGAAGGATCATTGGTAGGTTCTGGATTTTCACATCTCAAATTATAACTATCCCTTTTGAACTATTGAAAATCCTGTACTTCATCCATAGGAATCTCTACAAGATTTTTTGACTCTTCGGGAAAAGAATCTGAAACCCTGGTCGTACTATTTTTGGATGAACCAGAAATATCAATATTTCTTTGATTTCTAGGGAAATTTAACTCACCAGGAAAAACTTCAAATTTGGGTAATGCTAGATCACAAATGTTTACTTCAAGCACTTCCACTTTGAACTTGTCAGAACCTTTCTCTATATTTTGCACATGCTGAGTGGATGTCACAGTTAACGGAGTTTCCTTGGGTAGAGCATGACATGTTGGCACTAACTCATGATGTGGAATGGGATTCAAAATAGGCATGTTCTGTGTAACATAGGATATCAAAGGACTGCTCAAAATTTGAGGTCCTAACTTTCTTTCAAGAATTAAAGCTTCTTTATAAGCTCCTTCCAGGGTTGTGATATTGATGTCTCTTTTGAGGAAAATAGAGGTCACCGAATCCAATGCATTCTTATAGATTTCTAAGGCCAGATTTGCATTTGGGATGTAATGACCAGTCATTCTACCATAAGCTCTTTGGAACCTCATATTGAAATGACCTGATAGCTTCTCCCGACTCTCTCTTGATGCTGGAAAATTGTTGGTATAACACACTGGGGTCTATCACTTCCCCAAATTGTGATATAAAAACTTTCTCTAGGTCATTCCAACTGGTAATAGAATTGCTAGTGAGATTTAGAAACCAGTCATAAGCTCCCTCCTGGAGAGTGAACGGGAACAATCTGCAAGCAACATCTTCATGCTGTATATTTAACAATTTCAAAGCATTCTTGAATGCTACCAGATGTTCCTCTGCTGTCCTAGTCCCATCATGCTTATATCTAGGAAGATATCTCTTCGGATTTCTGGGCAGGTCATGGGCTATACCCGAAATATTTAAGGCAGTGGAACCCAACCAGTTTGCCATTACTACTTGATTGACGATGATATTCTGAGTTGTAGTTGGAGTAACTACCAATGGTGATAAAACAATCCTTAACAGACTACTGAACTTCAGGTCCCCTTTTCTGGCAATTTTAGATATTGTACAGACAATTTACAATACTGAACGGAGTTCAGTGGGCCTTTTAAATGTTGGTGTTAAGTTTCGCTGTTCAGGCAAAAAACTCAAACAACAAAATTTTAAAGGCAGAGGAGGAGGGAAAATTGGCTACCAGACTTTGGATAAAATACAGTATTTGTCAAATACCACATACAATCAGATTTCTCAACTCAAGCGCACTAAGAACGTAAGTTCAGCCCTCCTTCTAGCGCCATTTTTAAATGTTGGTCCGACTTTTATACACACCCTGTGAAGAATGAGCATGAAACTCTGATAACACTTATACGGGATAAATCCCACTCACTTTAGGATCTTGCTGGTTATCCAAGGTGTGAGTTACAGAGTTGGGTCGAATGTCTATTCACTCTTTTTCGCTTCTGGAATAGTTTTCAATATGGACTGTCTGTTACCTTACAACGGGCTCTTGAACTTGTTCAGTAATGTTTAGAAGTTGTCACTTGTTGACAATCAGATTTAAAATTAGTTCTTTGATCTAGCTCTTATGGGTCAACAGATTTAAATAAAAGACAAATTTAAAAGAAAATAAAAATGGATCATTTCACGGTAAAACAAAGAGAGTAGGGTAGGGCAGAAAGAGAAGTCTATCAAACTTAGCTGTAAAACCTAAACTGCCAATTTTATTTATACTATCAGCTTCACAATAGAACAAATCAAAGAAGAAGGTGTCCAGCTTTCTAAGATCACCTTCTACTAAGAGCATAAGACAGAGATGGAACAGATCTGAAAGAAAATCATAAACAGAAGGGAAGTCCGTTAAAATTGGTATTTCTCACCAACAACATAGCTCACACAATGAGGACAGAGCAATTAGAACAAACTTGAACCTTAAATCCGTGATTTTCCCTAGCATACAATAGAACAAATGAAGCCCAACAACATATTTAATCTTGATAACACAGATTTACAAGATATATTTAATAAACTTTAAAGAAACGGATAACAAAAGAAGATGAACTTATCACAATCTGAAAAAGATTAGGCTCCTGGCCATGCTATCACAGAAAACAAAAGCACATCAACTCCAAGTCCAAAAATAAAGTATTTAACAAGATTTGCAAGAAATTGCTTCAATAGCCTTTTTATTTCTAAGTCTCCACCTCCTGCGATTACATTTAGAAGAAGTATTTATAGACTCAGGATAGACCCTGATCTTTTCAAAAATATCTTCTTCTCAAACCCTAAATCTTATCATCTTAAACCCTAGTACCCGGGTTTTACAATATAAAGCCATTTAAAATAAAGTCTTGATAAAACTTAACCATTCTGCAAATCAGTGCAGTCACTTGCCATAAATGGAGAAGACATAATTCGAATGCCACTTGCATTCACCCGCAACTGTGAGTAAATGTCTTCATTAATGCCCTCGGGTAATTTGGATGAGTCACCACTTCCTTGACATTTCATCTCCGTAGAGCCATCCCTGAGTTGAAAATGTCTGCACGCCATTAATTCTGCCATAAATTTTCATTAAATGCATCCATCGGCAAATTTCGATAACTGTGTGTAGATATTTTCATTTTTCGGCCAATTCTCGACATACTCCATTAAATGGGCAGCTGCTTAGTCACCGTAAAGTCTCTTTGCGGCCAGATCTGTAAAATTTGGATGAAACAACAATTCTCGGCATCTCTCATTTCAATATGGCGGTCTTCGATTAATTTGCACTTAACTTTATCTTTCTGGCCATTTCTCCTGTTATCATGTAAGTGCCAGATGGCTTCCTGCATAAAAGACAAACAAGGATTAGTATTTTAAATATTAAATCAAGACTTAAAACTTACTCATTAAATCGAAACCCTAAAGTTTATTTGCATGTCGACTCTATTTATCTGACACGTGGCTTGCTTATTTGACACGTGTCACTGAAACGTGGCGCTTCCTGCAACTGTCTTTCATTTCGGGCCTCTATGTCTGCTGGCGCAAATGCGACATGTCGCGATTTCGCGACATGTCACGAAATCGCGACATTCCCTGCGCCTAGCACTTCTTGTTTGGCCATGTCGCGATTTCGCGACACCTATACCCTTGGCCTTTCTTTGTTCTTGTCGTGTCACGATTTTGCGACACGGCCACCCTTGGCTTCTCTTCTGTTTTGGTGTGCTCTTTGCTTCTCCCTTTGTTTTTTGTTGCTGCCCCTTTTTTGGCTTTCTTGTCGCGATTTCACGACGTCCCGAAGGCATCGCAAAATCGTGACACTTTCGGGACTTCGGGCTCTGGTGCCAAACGCGTTGCAATTTTGCGACACCCAGCCCTGTCTTTGCCTTAGCTTTTCTGTTTTGCGGGGCTTTGCCTTCCGATTGTGGCTCATTTCTTGTTGCTTTGTGTCACGATTTCGCGACGTCGCGAAATCGTGACGTCGCAATTTCGTGATACCTTCTGGTCTCGGGCCCCCTTCCGTCAACTGTGTCGCGATTTCACGACACCTCCTCCGCCATCAGCATTTTCTCTTAACGCGCTGCGAAAACGTGACATGTCGCGATTTCGCGACATGTCGCGAAATCGTGCCCTCTTTCATGCCTTAGCTTCTTTTGGCAACTTTTTCTTCGCTATCCTTGCTGACCTTGGACCTGTTGTCACGAAATCGCGACGGTCCATACGCCCTGGGTTCCTCCTCTGAAAAATGTCATGATTTTGCGACGTCGCGATTTCGCTACATGTTTGTGACTTGTGCTTTTTCGACTTCCTGCACCGCGAAAACGCGACATGTCGCAATTTTGTGACATGTCACAAAATCGTGCCCTTTCTGTGCCTTAGTCACTTTTTTTGCATTTGATTCCTCTTGCTCGCCTTGTTTTGGCTTGGACCTATCGCGATTTCATGACATGTCACGAAATCGCGACAGTCCGTACGCCCTGGGCTCTTTTCTGGAAAAACATCGCGATTTCGCTACACTTTCTCGTCTTGCTTCTCTATGCCAAAACTTATCACGATTTCGTGACATTTTTAAAAATGGAAAGTGTCACGATTTCGTGACCCTTCCAAAAATGGAAGTGTCACGATTTCGCTACGTTTCGTATGCATTTGCTCTCTCTCTCCAGACTCGTCGCGATTTCGCAACATTTCCAAAAATGGAAAGTGTCGCGATATCGCGACATTTTCAAAAATGGAAGTGTCGCGATTTCGCTACGTTTTTGCGACTTGGCCGATTTTTCCAAAACCTGTCGCGATATCGCGACATTTCCAAAAATGGCAGTGTCGCGATATCGTGACACTTCCAAAAATAGAAAGTTTTGGTTTCTAATGAATTTATCTGTCTGTATTCTGCATTTTTCTCATATCAGTGAAAGATTTTCTTTACTCAGCAATGATTCTAACATGTAAAAAATGAATTCTGAAGTAAATCAAAGCCAGATGCAAATAAAAGCACAACTTGAAAAAGGAGGCAAGCAAATTTTGGAATTTAAAACCTGGAAAACTCAAGAGGGTCCTTATTGCAAAATGAAAGCTCAATATTTTCAAATGATGGAAATTCATTTTTCAGTGGGGGTGTGTTGCTTCTCAACAAGGTCTTCCACCTTTGCTCTTACTTCTCCCATGATATCATCAAGTTATTTCTTCACATTCATTAGTTCATTTATTCATATTAGTTCATGTTCTATTGCATAGTTGGTCTCTATTTTAGGTTTTAAAACCCTTTGTGTGAATCTGCATCCCGTATGTTATAGGGTTGGATTAAAAAAAAACCATGTTTCGCATGTCATGCATTATGTGCTCATTTCTCTTTCTGTTACTAAATTTGTGTTTGATAATTTACAGAGCATGAATATAGTCTAGTTGGATTTTGGGATGTTTTTATCCCTAAATTCTAGGGTTTTTTATTTGTGTCTCCTCTGCATATTGTTTCATCTCTATTTGCATTTTGTTCTAATTGTTATCATTATGTTTGCTTATATTTCACATTGCATTAGCTTAGGGGCAATTACTTGTTCCCAAAGCCTAGATTTTGAAGTTGCATTCTTATTTACTGTTCTATACTATCATATTTTGCTATGTTTGTTCCAGAGGTCAAAGCTTATTTTATTTTGAACAATAAACTAAAAGGACCTAGGAGGCTTGATTGTTGCACCTCCAAGCTTAGTATTATAGTGGCCTAAGGCCCCCAAATGTTGACCATATTTTCTAGAGTCTTTGTGAAGCTATTTTGTAGATTTGAATTTGTGGGATATTTTGGATGCAATATAAGGCTTGGATCAAACATCAGATCAGATAAGTGCCCTAAGTAAAGTTGTTAGGTTGTGGGTTGTTTATTTTTGTTATTTATGTTCATGACCTAGGTTATATATAAAAATAAAAAACATTTGATTGCTTTCTAAGCATTTAAAAGAAAAAAAAACATATATTTTTGCATCTAGGGTTTAGTTTTGTTTGTGCATTCCTTTGGTCCCTTTCTCAAAGAAAAGATTTTACTTCTTAAAACCTAGGGTTAGATATCATTAAATCAAAGAATCATAATAGGGTTAGTCACTGTCTTCTTGCATCTTGTGTGCTTTGCATTATTCTTTCATTTCCATAGTTTAGCATAGAAAGACCAAACATAGGTGTTTTCTTAAATCATACATTAAACATTTCCACCTCAGACTTGGAGTGAGTCCTAAAACTATTCCTGGTGAACTTGTTTATTGAAGAGAAATAATACCCCGATAAACAAATTCCAAAAAAAATAGTGATTGTAGAATCAAAGGAAAAATAAAGAACACATTACACAAGAATTTATCCTGGGAAACCCTTTCGTAAAAAAAACCAGCAAGAATATCTCCTTATTATATAAACTTGATCATCTCCAATACAATAATATCCTTTAGTTTCTTTCTCGTTTGCTCTACCATTTGTGTTCCCCCCTTGGGGGGTGTCCGAACATTCACCATACCCAAAACCTCATGCAAGTGTTGTTTTATATACCAACAACACAAGAAGGGGTTTTACAATACCATGGCCATAAAACCCGGGTTCAAATATATTAACCCAAATATATTAAAACATTATTCAAATATATTAACCCAAATATATTAATCCATGGGTTCAAATATATTAACCCAAATATATTTATCCATGGGTTCAAATATATTAATCCATGGGTTCAAATATATTAACCCAAAACCCGACCATAATAACATGAAAAATATTCAACACATTTCCAATATTCTCCCACTTGTTGAATACTTTCCATAGGGTCCAAAACTACCATAATAGTTCAATGTTCCTTCCCTGGATTGGACATATATCTGCTAACTAAACATATTAGCTTCACTTTTTACCCTCAACTATATACCGATAAGATAAAAAAATAGTACAAAAAACCACTTTAAAAAATATTACAAATATTACTTGAGCTAACTATGAGAACATTACACCAGGCAACCACCACTAGCATCCACATCAGTATCTTTTGGCCACAACTACACCAATTACAGTAGCTTCTTCAGGTATAAGCTACACTATTTATAGTAGTTAATACTTGTCCAAAAACTTGTGGTACAACCAATATACCATCTCATTAGAACAAGCATTTCTAGCCTTAATCTCTAGATCTACAATTTTTGAAGCTCACTCAGATCTATCACTATCGGAGCTCACCAGATCTACCATTTTTGAAGCTCACAAGATCTACCACTATTGAAGCTCACTGGCTCTACCGCTGTCGAAGCTCACCATATCTACCACTATCGAAGCTCACCGAATCTACCACTATCGAAGCTCACCGAATCTACCACTACCGAAGCTCATTGAATCTATTGCTATCGAAGCTCACTGGTTCTACCATTATCGATTCTACCTGTGTGCTTCCTATCAATTTTTCTTTGCCTAGATTCTTCCACACACTGCTCCCACTCAAGAATCAATTTATCCTAGGGTTGAAATCCTTATTCCTCGAACAAAGCTAAAACCTAGTTTTGATACCAAATAAAGAGAAATACTGCCACGATAAACAAATTCTAAAAAAAAATAGTAATTGCATAATCAAAGGAAAAACATAGAAGAAGAACACATTACACAAGAATTTATCCTTTCAAGAAAAAAACTAGCAATAATATCTCCTTATTGTATAAACTTGACCATCTCCAATACAATAATATCCTTTAGTTTATTTTCCACTTGCGATTACATTTCTCGTATATTGTGTTCCCTCCCTTAGAGGGTGTTCGAACATTCACCATACCCAAACCCTCATGCAAGTGATTTTTTATATACCAACAACACAAGAAGGGGTTTTACAATACCATGGCCATAAAACCCGGGTTCAAATATATTAACCCAAATATATTAAAACATGGGTTCAAATATATTAACCCAAATATATTAATCCATGGGTTCAAATATATTAACCCAAATATATTAATCCATGGGTTCAAATATATTAACCCAAAACCCGGCCATAATAACATGGAAAATATTCAATACATTTCCAACATTTCTTTGTTCTAAGTGTAGAGATATAACACACCCCTACAATCACCTCGGCTCACAATAGATCCAACCAAGAATCATACACAGTAGGGCAATTTTCTGCCTCTACATTTTTTCAAACTTCTCATATTCATAGGGAAGTTTTGTTAAAACTTCTAAGACAACAATCTATTCCTCAAGACATTTCTCCTAGTGCTATAACTAATGTTGTAGGTTCTCTTGGGATACATCATATCACATTTTTGGATGACAATATTTCTTCCTCAAACTTAATGGGGGATTCTTCCCTCTACATCATCGTGTTTATTGGGGAAATGTTTATCAAGTAGATTTTTATTGATAATGGATCTTCCCTCAATTTATGCACTTATCAATTCTTTCAAAATATTGGATTAAAAGAGGAGGATTTAACTAAATTTGATATCATCATCAAAGCTTTCAACAAACGAGTCCCAAGAGGCCTACAATGTTATATCCCTCTCCCTTAGGGTTGGACCCAATATCATAGATACCTTGTTCTATGTGGTGTATTGTCCTACATTTTTTAATCTTCTTCTTGAACACCCTTGGATTCATGCGATGAAGGCGATCCCTTATACTTTTCATTGTCTAAAATTTGAATTCAAGAATCAACTTGCCACCATTTTGAGCGACCCTCATCCTTTCCAATATTATTCAATGGTTGAGCAAGCTCAATTTGATCTCAATGTATGTCCTTCAGTCTCCTCATATCATATAACTAAACAACTTAAAAATCTAAAGGTGAGTGAGAAACCACTCATCAATGTCTCATCACGGGATCATATTAATCATTTTATTTCAAAGGTTCTTTTGGATCTTGCTAAGCTACCACCTTCATCAAGGACTATGGGTTTACCCTATAAGAAAGGGGAAGTTGTACAAATTGGTATATGTACCTTTATCTTTGTAGATATGATCCTCAAATAAAAAATATGTGGTAGTAACCCTCTTCTCGTAGAGCATTTGTTTGTCTACTTTTACCTATACAATGATTACCCACTCCCTAAATAAATCTTTTCTAGTATGGGATATGTAGGTAAAGGTTTGGGGCCATGATATAAAGGCATTCAAGAGCCTTTGGAAGTTGATCTTTGTGGTGTAGGCTACATCCCTAATAAAAACCAACCTTTACCCTTTTATAATGATGATCACCTTGTTACTTATGCTAAATAATTAGATCATCAAGGCTTGGAGTGGAGTGATGAGGATGAGGAGCCACCTTATCCCTTAGATATTGTTTTTTGTAATATGGTAACTTTCGTGCATCTTGAGTTAGTTGTAGCCCCATAGTATGCTAAAATGGATACCCCTTGTGACATGGCTCATGAAGATATCTTCAAAAATAGCTTCTTCTTTGATAGGTTTATCTCTTGTGTTGTGCATGTCGAGTCTTCTCATTCTCAAGTGGACCATATTCCTCTATCTCATTGAGACCTTACAAAGTTGGGAATCTCTCCCCTTTCGTTAAAAAATATGGCACACTCAGATTTTGCAATGACTTTCGTGTAACAACTCCTATAGAATATGTTGTGGATGATCTACTTTGTGATGAGAATCATGAAGGTATCCTCCATAATAGCCTTCTTTTATGGATCAACTCCTTGCACTACCATCTTGTTTGTCAAGATAGGCAGCACAATTAGAAGTTGTGTTGACTTTAAGAACTTAAAGCACTAATAATAAAAAAATGACTTTGCATCTTAATCTCGTTTAGTTCGCATATTGCATCCAGTTTGCTTAATTCATATTGCATGATTGCCTATCATATTTTTACATGTTTTGCCTCATATTCTGTTCCATTTGCATTTTTTCTTGTCATACAATTACATTTCTACTTGTTCATACTTTCATGACTGCTTGATCATATAGATTCTTGGGGATTTCATGACCATGGCAAGTGATGACACCTAGTTAGGTCATATCTCACATGCATTGCACTCACACTAGGATTTTGATGCCTAACAAATCCTCAACCTAGGGCTCATTTTCATGTATTTTTATCATTGCATTCACCCATCCCATCTTCTCTTCTTCTTTCTTCCTCTCTTATATTCCTTGACCTTGAAAGTTTTTATTGCTTCTATCTCTCCAAGTCAAATTATATAGTTCTTCCTTTGCATATCCTTGTCCTTTGCATGTTTTCCTCTCTTCCTTTCATCAATATAAGGATATACACTCTTCGTATATTAGTCCATTCTTGCTTTAACACTTCTTCCTTCTTGATTTTGATGGTTAAGCGATCCTCGTGGGATAGGATAGATACCACATGAATATCACTCATGGTGTTCATATAGCCACTGACTATCTTATGCACACCTCGTAACCATTGAAACTTCAAGACAGATACACACAATCACCTCTTGTTCTGCTCCATTGGATTTGTTCATACACCTTCTTGCACACACCACACTCCTAATAGGTAGTACTCATTTTGGAAAATCAATCAAAATTTCACCCCATATAGAATAACTTCATGGTCACGAGTGAGGAGCAACCTCCATTCGACCATTTGTGAGCATACATCCTAGTGGGTATATCTCTTTCTTTTTTATTATCTTAGTAAGCACTACACCCATAGCAGGTATCGCTTCACACTTGTCCATATTTTTGTGGACATAACACCCTTATAGGATAGCTTCATGGCCACACGTGAGGGGTAGCCTCCATCTTGATTATTTGGGAGCATATATCTTTACAATATTTTGCACTATTTTCTCTTTTTTTGCTTAGCCTTTTAGAGCTTTGTTTTTTTCTCTTTCTTCTTCTTCATCATTTATTTTTCTTCTTATTCTTTCCCTTCTTTCTTATTTCCATCCATTCATCTATGAATTTCATGTTGCATTTCATTTAGGTTTGCACTTAGATGTTTGCATTCATTAGATTCTTGTCATTCATTCATTTAGTTGCATTCATTGCATTCATTATGTTTGTCATTACCACACATAACAAATCACTCAACAAAAATTAACATAATGCACACACACTTTCACACCATAACATAATAATAAAAACCATAGCATGATATTAGTTGATAGTAGGGAATACATGTCAGTTGGGTTGGTGTACCACAGTCCAAGCCCGATGCACTCGATCCTCCCTAGGGATGCATACCACAATCAAAAATTGACATGTCACCCTGATCCCATCCCTAGATCTGTGAGACTACCTCCTCTGCTCTTCTTGCTAGTGGTGGTCCTAGTAGGGGTATGTTCATAGACCACATAGTTATTTGTGATCGAGATCATGACCAACTCTACAATTGAAAGGAGGTTGGTGGAAGCACCCTTTGATCCACCAACATCGCCTAGAAGTATAGAGCCTAGTAGGTCTCCCTTTATACCACTATGTCCCACCTATCATCTTCCCTTTATAGTTGCTCCTGTAGCAAGCAGATCCCCTTGTTTGGTTGGCTCCTATAACAACCATCCCCTCAGCCCAAGATCGTTGATGCTTCTACTCTAGTCAGCCCATCTCCCCTCTAAGGTGGCTTGTCTCGACCATCATTGCATCTTGCTCTATCGTGATCTAACCCAACTATGCATAGAGAGTGTCTATCTCTCCCTACACGATAGCCACCCTATCTAGCGATCACTTTGCCACCCTCACTAGATCTCCCTAACTCGTGGTCTCACTCGGTCCTACCTATGCCACTATGGGGACACCTTCGGCTATCCTCCCCAGCTCTGACCCGAAGAGAGTGATGGTGGTCCTTGTGGTTGTTACCCAAGAGTAAGTGTATAGACCTTACATGATAGTGATAGGGAGGTATGCAAGGTAGCTAGATAAAGGAAAGTGCTTTTTCTTAGGAGATCCAAGGTTAAGGATATAGACAATGAATATATCACTTGAACATGCTATAGACAACAGATTCAACTTTGAAAAATAAGTGCAAAAGACAAATTAAAAGAGATTATAGGCCACTGTTGGGGGAGTAAAGAGGGTCCTACTAGAGGTCTATTACCCTATGAAAGTATCAAAATGACCTGCAAAAGGTAGACTAAATGCTTGATGGTCTAGGGATTTGTTAGTTGTAAATATGGACAAGAAGATACAAAATAATTCAAGAAAAAGAGTATGCTTATAGTCATAAGATTAAAAAGAGAAGGTGAAAAGAGACACAACTAAGGGTCACTATGCTAGTTGCCTCTCATATCCTTTGGAATCTCACTAAATTCTTGAATATGAATGAGAACTTGAGTATTTTGGTAGGGTGCTTGTATGTTAAAGTTGTTTGTTGAGAGGTTATCTCAAGGGTCCAATTTATAGAGTTCATGGTCTTAGGAAATGAGAGAATTGAAATGAGGAAAATGCATAGATCTTGGTGAGATTGCTTAGATATTGGAAATATTGCATAGGGATTTGATTTAGGGAGTTTGAATCCTAGAATTTTGTGAAATGGTTGAGGGAAGCTTTAAAATTTGTAAAGGACTGCAAGTTGGTCATGTCATTAATGACACAAGGCTCGAGGGCAACTAGGATGTTGGCTTACACATGTGAAGCTAATCTACCACCATTGAATTTATAGATGATGAATTAACACTTTTGATCATTGCTAGTCAAATATGATAGAGAGACTCAAAATCTAGGTATGAAAAGAAGGTGGTGTGAGTTTAGCACCTTAAGCGACAAATTGCAATTAGTGAATTTAGTTTTAGACGATGAATTCACCGATAAGCAATAAATGTTGTAAATATGGGTTAAGGCAAATAACAAGGCTAAATTCATCATTTTGTGCATTTTTATAAATTGGATTTGTTAATTGGTCCAATTTTGGACTTCTACAACATGTATGCATATTATTTATGTAGTCTCATAAACTATTTTTCATTGCACATAATTTAAGTGTTTATTTTATTTTATTTGCTTGTACTCATAGAAGAATGCACTCATATATGAATGATTCAACATAGCCATGGAAGTTTACGAAATGTTTAACAAATAATTTTTTTTTAAGGTCTCAACATTTGAAACCTTATATTATTTATGAGATTATAAGGGACAATGAGTTAACAAAATGATTATCCTTAAGTTGTCTTCTTTACTAACATTGTTCAAATTACCTAGGTAGATTTATAAG
Source organism: Wollemia nobilis (assembly GCA_028583015.1). Classification (NCBI taxonomy): domain Eukaryota; kingdom Viridiplantae; phylum Streptophyta; class Pinopsida; order Araucariales; family Araucariaceae; genus Wollemia; species Wollemia nobilis. The sequence goes on from JAQPPZ010002979.1 coordinate 11,048,637, forward strand.
TTTAATCAAATTTATACAAGTAAAAGGCTTATCATAATATTATCTAGAATAATATAACGACCGTGTTAAAATTCATTAGTAGCACTTAATTATTTAAATACGCTAAGGTTTAGGTGGTAATCCTATTGGTTATATACACATTAATTGGTGAACGTAAATAGTGATTTAAGACAAAGTAATATGTAAAAGTGAATTAAGCCATTGATTAAGATAGAAAAATAGGTGAATGCTTTATTCATAGAGTGAAGAATAAGGACAAACTAGTTGAATTCTAGGAGGGATAAAGCTTTTGGAGTAGTAGTGAAGTTTTGATAGTAATGACAAATTACTTGTTGATTTTATTTACCACCCACCTTCCCTCATCTGATTAGACGCCATCCCTACTTGATATATTAGAACTCATCTTTATTCATTTCAATATAAATTGAACTTGTAGTTTGAGTATGCATTATTATTGCTAATTGATTGGTGATAGTTTTATGAAAAATATGAACAAATGATTATCATTTTAGATATTATATGAACTACTTGGATGATAGATATTTTGGAGGAATTTTATCAATAATCTTAACCCAAAGAGAGAGAATATATATGTTGTGATGTGATTACAATATTGAAGGCCAACCTCAAGGAAAGAACCCATGTCTTAGGTGGAGCTAGGGCTTTCTAATTTCATCTTGTTAGGAGATCCTATTTTATTGCACAAATTGAAAATTAGTGTATTGTGAATTAAATGTTTCGATGCATGTGTATGTGCATTCTTCTCTATGAGATTCATTAGCTTGTGGTTTGGATTAAATAAGTTGGAGGTATAGGAGAATTTGTCTTATAAACTTTTTTCTAGAGAATGAAGTTGATGGAAAAAATTAGAACTAGAATAGTAAAGGGAAGAAGAGGTAGGAAACTCTCCCTAAGAGTGAAGTTCTATGGAGGAGAGAACATGGTAAACTCTCCTTGACAACTAGTGCAAATGAGGTGAAGAGGTGGGAAATATATGCAAGCGAGATGAGGAAATGAGAAGGGTAAAGGTGGAGAGGTGAAGAAAAGAACAAGTGGGTAAGTAGGAGGAAAAACTTGGCTCTTACATAAAGGTGGAAAGTTGAATAAAAACAAGTGGGTAAGAAGTAGGAGGAAAAACTTGGCTCTTACATAAAGGTGGAGACATGAACAAGAACAAGTGGGTAAGTAGGAGGAAAAACTTGGCTCTTACATAAAGGTGAAGAGGTGAAAAAAAATAAGTGGGTAAGAAGTAGGAGGAAAAACTTGGCTCTTACATAAAAGTGGAGAGGTGAACAAGAACAAGCAGGTAAGAAGTAGGAGGAAAAACTTGGCTCTTACATAAAGGTGAAGAGGTGAAGAAAAACAAGTAAATAGAAAGTAGGAAAACAAATGGACAAAAAGTAGGAAAAGGTTTTGCATTGCTTTGATTATCTAGGTTAAAAGATGTAAATTTTATAAGAATTAATTTTATTATTTTATGATTGTGATTGATCTTTGTAACGGTAGAAATCAAATAAGCAAACTACACCCATCCTTCCCTAGGCCTTCTTTACACGATGGCCGGTGTTGTGTCCAGTACAAACCCAACCCACTGTGTGCGATTGGGACAGCGTCCACGCTCTTCACACATCACACAACCACCTTTCACCATTATTTCTGTCTATGGCCCCACAATTCTACTGACGGCATTCAAAAGATTTAGTACTTTTGGAAATTTGTTAACTCTTAACTCTTGTGCCTGTCACACCCGACCGACGGAGGATGATTTGTTGTGTTATCGTAGGCCTCCGACGGGGATGATTTGTTGTGTTATCGTAGAACGCGTGGCATCTTCCAAGATGGGGAATATCATTATCTAGATTTTTAGATAACGAATTTCGTTATTGTACCAAGGTTGACCATAAATTCTCATTAAGACAAGGTTTGAGGATTTTAATGTGTGGAGGTGCCTCGTACTACATTAAAAAAATATAAGTACATGGAGAGTGATACCTTTAATTATGCTTCTATAGTTACTACAAATATAGGTTAGGATTTTTTTGAGTTACTTAGGAGAGTTGGTCACAACTACACTATTTTTAGTAATTAACAAGTTCAAATTATAGGGATTGTTTTCATTAAACCTATTCCACTTCGTCATTGTTGACCCGGTATAAAGGGGATTACCGGTTGCTCGGGATTTATATTGTCATCGTCGATTTGATGTGTACTCAAAAAATTCAGATCAGATTACTACCTTTGCAAACAGGCTGCCCTCGAGGTTTGAACCTAGGTGTCTTCTTGGTAAATGTCTGACCAAACAAGCACTTACCAATCCACCTAACCCTCAAGAATTAGGTTAAGATTTTAAAGTAAATATCTGGCCAAACAAGCACTTACCAACCCATCTAAACCTCAAAGATTAAGTTAAGATTTTAAAAAGGCGATTCTAGGATGTTCTAACATATTTAAGTTTAGTATATCATAAGTGACAAGATAAAACAATAAATAAATAAAGTTAGAGATTTGATAATGTTAGGGTTAATAATTTAGTTTTAAATTTTAAATTTATTATTTAAACTATTTTTCTTGGGTTTAAAGAAAATATTTAGATTTTTAAGAAGGATACATTTAACTTTAAAATTTGTTGAGATGATATAAACTTAGTGGAAATAATAAAGTGTGTTTGTAAATAACGATAGTGAAGCCTATTTAAGGATGACTTTTGAAATATAATGTAGATTTTTTAATGTAATATTAATCATTTGACAGAGATTTAAGTTTCAAATTTTATCTATGAGGAATCTTAAACTGCATATATAACTAATTGTTTTTTTATTGAGTAAATACTTCTTATACATATACATATCCGCCCTGGGATTGAACCCGGGTCACATCACCGATAATGCAAGTGGCGTCCTTGCGGTAGACCACATCACGTGGATATATAACTAATTGTTAAAATAATCAAAATGAAAATGAAGGTCTTAAGCTGCATATATAACTAATTGTTTAGATGATCAAAATGAAAATGGAGGTCTCAAACCCTTTTGAACTTTTCTAAGCAAAAGTATACACAAATGTTATAATCCTTAAAAGGATGGAACCAATTTTTAAATTCAAATAGTCATTTGGAACTCCTTAATGATATGGTTTTCTTGTAAGCCTCTCTAAAACATTAAATGTATTTGTGAAAAATTATTGTTGTGTTTTAAAATCATTGAAGGTCATCACATTTCAAGAAAAAGAAAAATATAAAATAATAATTCACCTTTACAATATCTTTTTTCTAGAAAACATAAAGTAAAAAAAAAATAATGCTTAGTAGAATTAGAGGTAAAGACTCTTCAATAACTTGTTTATAATGTCACTTAAAAATGTAATTAGTAAAAAACTCATCCATAATCCATAATGAGAAAGTTCATTACTAATCTTCTTCCATCTAATTTTCAAACTATTTAAAATAAAATTAACCTATTCCTTGTCGAGTTAAGCTTGGGTGGTTGAAATGAGTTGTATGCCATGAAAAAGGGTTATGTTCAAGTTTCAGTGGACATAAATACCTTATTTGTGTGAGTGGTCGGTGACCAACAACAAGTTGTCTATCATCATCAACAAAAATATATGTTATTCCATTAAAAAAATAAAATAGATTAGTCATTAGAAATTAACTTATCCAAAGTTTGAAGAAATCAGGTTTACACAAACATTAAAGGAAGGAAACAAATTTGTAGATAGGCTAGCCAATGGACGGGTTTTAATTGAGGATCGTGAAGTTAAATTCTCTTTTCCATGGTTAGAGGAAGTAGTAAGTTTAGTTGAAGCTAACAATAAAATGTTGATTACCTAAATCAAATAATGATTAAGATTTACTTTAATATTTTTCATTGATAATATTTGCTTTATTTTATAACATTAATGTGTTTTCATATAAACTATTTATTATAATTTTTATGGTTGCACTTGTGCTTCAGGAAGGAAACTAACAAATCCAAATTTGGTAAAGAAGACTATGATAGTGCAATGTTTTGGAAATATTTCTCTACCAAAATATAATGCATAGATTGTAAAGGTGGAGTTTTGGTACTGTGAAGGTTGTTGTAGAAAAATGTCAAGAAGGATGTTGAATTTTGGAATATTTGTATTCACACAAAAAAAATTGAAAAATATCTAAAAAATGAAAATAGAAATTCAGACATTTTATGTAAAATGATATAGGTTTCTAGCTATAACAACTCAATTGAGATTATAATTGAATTTGTTTGTAAAATATCAATATCTAAAAAATAGAGTTGTGATTTGTCAAGGGTGGGGACCTGAGTACAACCCCTTGTTCTCCAGCAAAAAAAAAAAAAACCAACTTATCCATAATGCCAATTTGAATATTAACACTTATGCTATGGGGAACTATCATAATGCAAATTGAAACAAAACTAGTGTCATCATACCGGAATTTTTTAAGATCAATAATGACATCCCTCAGGCAACACTCAAATATTTTCCCACATATGATGATGTAATCAATATGCATATGAACACTACTAAGATATGATTTCATTGGCCGCAATTCATAATATCTGAGAAGAAGACATTATGGTTTGACTCCTTGCCTTATCATTTAGAGGAAATATATTGCACAAGTATCGTACTTTTGAAGATGGAAGTATTCTGTCATGGGCTGATTTAGCTAAAACCTTTGTCAAATAATTTATGAGTTAGCTGATCATTTCTCATTACTTACTTAATTTACTATTATTCATAGACATCCTCAGGAGGTCATCATTTATTTCAATATCAAGTTTAGTCAAACCTAGAAAATAATTCCTTAAGATATTATACTACTTGGTCCTCTAGCATACATCTATTATATAAGATATTTAGAGCTCAATCTAGGCCTATAGACACAACAATCTAATATGACAACTTTTCCTCAAGTCTATCAAGCCAGTTTAGCCATTGAAAAATGCTTTAATTTTTGTAGAAAGACTACCCCTAGGGTTGTCATGCCATACTTTCCAGAGATAATCCAACCCACTTGACAAAAATAAATATTGATTACAATTACACATCTCACTTCAATAGTTCCTATTCCTACTCCTAAGGTATTAGCTCTATTACCAACCTTACTAGCATTACCTTCCCTAGAGCCAAAAGAATCTCTAATGATGCAAGAAATGTTGACTACATTGAAGACTTTGAGAAATAAAATGACAACTATTGAAAGAAGAGAGCCTAAAAGATATCAACCTAGAATATTTTCCTATGTGGTTAAAGATCAAAGAGCTTCTACTAGCAATGCAACTGAAAAAGCTAATAATATATACAATGATCAAGAATCAAAACCATAAAATTCTAGATCCAAGGGCAGCCCCTCATGCATAGTATGTAGTGATCCTCATAACGTTGACACCTATGTAATGTACCAACATCAAGCTTAGTTAGCAGCTGCAAAGAAAGCTAAAAAGGCATAAAAGGGCTAGATAGATATGTTGTGGGATCCAAAACAAGTTATGATCATGCAAGATCCTTTAGAGGAAGAATGCATATTAGTGCTAACCAAGTCCAAAATGAAACCATTACAAATAGATCCATAGAAGTTAGGGACATTCATAGTTCCAACCCACCCACAAAAGTTGAAAGGGAAAATGTTTGATTCTAGAAAACATTCAGTTCAGCTATAACCTGAAAAGACCCTACCTCTACCAAAGCTAGAGAAGGAACAATCAAATCCAAAACAAGGCAAAGAGGCAAAATAAAATCCACCTAAGTCTAAAAATAAAAACTTGGGATAAACTAAGATATCATTATATAACCAAATTATAGGGGATATAAGCTACTCGAGAATACAAATAAAGGTTCGATGAACCAAAGAAGAAAGAAAGGAAACAACCGAAATCATTAGGATTTAACATTGTCAAATAATTAAAGAAGACTCCCTCAAAAGCAAGCATGTATGATGCCTTGATGATTATTAGATAGATTGAACTTCTCAGATATTCATTGAAAATGGCCAATCCTATAGGTGTATCAAATTCAGATTATAATTTAGCAAAATATGTGTTGGCTCTTGTAATCATTAAAAACATGCCACCATATTTCTGCATGTTCTTATGCATGGAAGAATGGATCATGCATAATTGTATGATTTATTCTAGACTTGTGACTATTGTTATACCTAAAGTAGTGTGTGAAGTTATGGGTATGGAGTATACTTGTTCATGTCCCATATTTTTGCAATTGGATGGTACCCTTTTGAAGACAATCAAAGTAATCAAATATATTCCCATGACATTACATAGGGCATCAAAAATCACTATAATACAAGAAGTGGTAATAGCAGACCTTGAGCACTACTTTGGTCTCTATCTTTTCTAAGAATTTATAGGAAAATTGGGAGGCTATATGTATTTTGACTATTCTCACATGATAGTTCCACATAAATGGAGATGAATTAAAATCTATTGAGAAAATTTGGCATCTTATCACATAGAAAAGATAGAGGAAGAGTGCATCAATATGATCAACAAGGAAATAGATACTTTGGGAACTTTCCTTGAAGAACTACAAATAGAAGATGAATTTTATCTTAAATATTGCAACACCATGACTAAAAATAGAATCGACACATACCACATAATAGACCTATAGCCACAAAATGTCCTAGATATATCAAATCGAGAGCTCTAAAAAAAGAGCTTTGGAAGCTTTACTTTGATGGTGCTAGGTATAGGAATGGTGTTAGATCCATAGTAGTATTAATATCTCCTTTGAAAAGGGTTAAATAATTCTTATATATTAACATGGAGTTGTGTTGTACTATCGCATAACTAACCCCAAAATTGGAGGCCACCTCAAATGCCTATATCGACTAGCAACGGATGCTCTATATATGCAAAATCCAACACCAATGGATAGAGACAACTCAATGCGACATTTTATTAATAGCTTGGAGTCAGTGTTGATGGGAATGACATAGAGGAGATTCTTGGATGGATATGTGGTGCGATGTTCTAGGAGGAGAACAAACTGAAGGGTGTTGGCTTGGATGCAAGGACAACTTGGACACACCCAAAAGTTGATGTGGATAATCATGGAAGGTATACCAAGATGAACAATGTATGGAACGTCATGGAATCTGGATGAATGGGGATACACAGTACACATAATCTTGTAGGGGCATACAAGAGTGGTGATATATCAATGATACAGGCTCAGTAGACTGGGTATGTGCAGTGTTTGTAGACGAAGATAGCTATTGTGAAGCGTAGGAAGCATCATCAGTGGTGGGGTTGATGTTTTAATAAACGTAAATAGAATTAGGGTAAAATCATATAACAAGTGTGATGGCAATATAGTCATTTCATGTGGTAGATGAAGAGTAATTCAACTATCATGGATGACAGATAGTGCAGTGGAGAAGCTACAACAATGCATGGTAGTTTTCATCAGGGTCAAGCATGGTAAGATATGCTACACTATGCAGATAGGATACGTTGGATGATGGTGAGGACCAACATGAGTGGGTAGAAGATGGAAACTCCACATGGTTGCATGATAGCCGATTAAATACGACACACTCTCAAGTTTAGTTACTAGATAAAAAAGAAACGCATACAACTTTCAAAAACATTATATATCACCAAATAGACCTCAATGTTGATGATGAATGGCAAGCCTTGGACCATGGAGTTAGTGAGTGAAGGAAGCTAATGCATTAGATGTGTCCTAATTGGATCTGTAATATGACATGTGACAACTATTTTATATTTGATGGTGATGCTCACAATGGTAGTATAGATGAGATATCTAAATGTGGACAACATCATGTGCTTGTGGACAAAGGGTATATTCGGAGATTATGAAACCTAGCAACGTCCAGTGATATAAAGAGAAGTAATGTAAATGTTATGAATACGAGACTTGATTAAGGTGGACTATGGTGCAAAGCAGGTTTGATTTCGTTCATCGATGTCTTCCCCACGATGAAATTACATGGTTCATGGACAAACCGAGGAATAAAAAATCCTGAAAGCAAATGGTTACTGAGATGATCCGACGTTGTAGCATTTTTGAAATGTAATACGAGCATTGGGAATATATTCTAGTAAATGTGAACATGTGTGTACCACGAATTAAGGCCACACAAATGAAAATAATAAAGGAATATGTAAACGAAGAGTTTTCTTGGCAAGTTTAAATACGCCATTGGAAGTAGAAAAGGGGGATGGATCCTATTGGAGGCCATATGCTAGATTATTTTTAGAGAAACTGAAAATGCATTTTGTGTAAAGCAAAATAATTTTTTTTAATGCAAAAAATTTAGAAACTTGCACTTTGTGAGCAGTATTGGGGAGAAATTTCAATGGGTAGTTGTTTTACTATCAATATTTCTCTACGCTTTCCTGGATTTCTATCCGGTGTTTAATTTTGTAAAAGGTTGCATTGCGTGAATATCCGTTGGTGTAGATTTTATTTATTTTCCTTAGAGGCTAGCACTTGGTCTAATTCAAATTGTGTTTTTGCAGGTTTGATTAGGTCAGGTTACCCTTTTGAAATTTCTCACTATCTCTGGTTTTGTTGTGTAGGGTGGCATTAGACTGAGAATATTTGCATGTTTACATTTTCAGTTTTTTGTTTTGTTTTCCAGATTTTTATTTTTATTTTTCTAACCCTTCCTTTTGCAGATTTTTTTAAAACTTCGACGACTAAAATAAAAATAAAAAAAAATTAAAATTTCATAAATAAATGTATGGGTGTGAAGAATGAGCTTCAATATTTCATCCGAAACAATTTTGATCCCATTCTGAAGCCATTTCGAAATTATAAAAATTATTGAAAATTGTTGTTTTATGGGGATTTTTATAATTTTGAAATTTTACATTATTTCATATTTTGAAGGTAAATCGATTTTTAAGCTTTGCATTTTTATTTGCAAGCAATAAATTAACTTTCCTTTATGAAAATTACAATTTCATTAAAGGGGAGTGATTTATATGGCATTTTCAAAGGCCATTATTTTAAAGCAATAAATTGGCATCTCTTTATGAAAATTAATTTCATCAAAGAGGGGTAATTTATTTATTATATCAAAGGCTATATTTATTTTCACAATTGAAGTGACATTGAATGAATCCAATTATCATTTAAGGTTCACATTTAGAGATAGATTTTAATCTTCTTTTTCATGCTCAAAGCAGGGTTTAATAATGCAAGATAAAACTTGTCTAAAATATGCTTAATCAAAGGAAGATAAAATCTACCTAAAATACTTCAAGATAAAAGGAACTAAGGCTTTACATCGTGGTCATATGAGGGCCAATCACATTTTACTTTTCTTTTAAGTTTCATGAACAATCACTAGCATAGCATAATAAAATAAACCAACACAGACCCCTTGTTAACAGTTACTTGCAAATCACTAAGGTATTCCTAGCACTTATTTAACACATCTTCACAAAGATTACTAATACACATGTGCAATGCTTATATAGCGGAACCTTGGAGAAGTTGTTTTTGTTTTTAACTTCTTTGCAAGAGAGGGTTTTGTGATCAAAATCCTAAGTGTGAGTGTGGTTTTGCAATTGGGTAAAATTACCACTCAACATTTTGGTGCTAGAAGGAGGGCCTGAATTGGTTTACTTTATTGCTATTTAGATGCTAAATTGTTCATTTTACTTGAAAGATTTATTTGAAAGGAATTGGTCTTGACTAATGAGATTTTGTTTACATGTGATCACTTTCATTGATTCAAACATTCTCTAATTGATGATGCATTAATGCTAACCTTTTGCAAATTGGAAAATATTCTTTAATATCATGGTTTAATTGATGCATATCTTTTGATTGATGCTAACATGATGATTCATATGTTAAACATTTGAGATTTGTTAGTCATTTCATGCTTCTTTGCAAGATATATTTATTTGACTAACAAAATTGGTTTTGAAGTTATTCTTTGAGTTTCACTAATGGCGACATTTGATCAAATAAGAGCAAGAATGGCATCTTTGTTAGGTGACCATTATAGTCATTTAAACATGCCTGGAATACCCCATCAAATTCTTGAAAGTGTATTGGAGTTTCCACCATAGTTTAGGCAAGTTGTGGCATTAGGACACATACAAAGATTGTATATCTACAAGAGCATGTTAATTCACTTGCAAATTTTCCATGAGGATGTTGCTTGTAGGTTATTCTCATACATATTGGATGACATAGCAATGGGTTGGTATACCCAATTACCTCTAGAGGTTATCACTTCTTGGGTCCTACTAGAAACAACATTTCTTGACCATTTTGGAGATCAAGTTGACCCAGATATGATAGCAAATCAATTTACCTCTATCTGTAAAGAACCTAATGAATCCATGAGTCAATTCAATGATAGGTTCCATGGGTTGTACACTAAAGTGGTGGAACATTACGACATAACAGAAGAGGAAGCCTTTCAAATTTACATGGGAGCCTTAGACCCCTTAATATCCAAATTTCTAAGGAAGATTCTTGAAGATTCATCCTTGCCTAAGGCCTACAATGAGGCAATTATGGTAGAACGATGGTGGACTTTGATAAAGGCTAATATGGGTAAGCTATCATTGCATAACCCTAAGGCTAAAAATCAAAAGTCACCCCTGAGTCAAGTTGAGGTACAACATGTTCCCATGAGAGATTGTTCTTCAGGAGTTATTGAAGCCAACCTACACCAACCATCTAATCTAGCACCCTCGAATCCAATGATGTCTAATGTGAACAATCAATGGGATGAAGTTGAATGTCCAAATGTTACAACCACCTTAGATATTGTTCAAGAGGAGGTGCAAGTTTCAAAGCCAATATCCAACAATGAGGATTGTGTAGAGATGGGTTCATCTCTAGAAATGCATGAGTATTCGAACAATGGAAGAGTCCTAGAGCTAACTAGCATTGAGATATGTGATAGGCTTGGAGTCATTGTTTACAAAGGAGAATTGGGATGATCAGAAAGAAAAAATTATCCCATAGAACCCTAAGCCATAAAGTGGTTGAAAGTGAGGTTGAAAGAGAATCAATAAATGAATTTGAAGACATAATAGAATTTCACCACTTGTTCTCGAAAGACACTTTGGATGAGATTGTTGAAACTGATGGTCAAGAAAACCCACACCTTCCAAATTGTGATAAAATTGAATTATGGGTTACAAATGTGGATTGTGATCTTGCAAGATTGAATGCAAAGAGTAGCCCACTTTTGGAAATAATTGAACCATCTAAGGAAGGTGAAGGTGAATTTGATGAGAAACACGTTGATGAATTGGAAGATGTTGAAGAAGTAGTTGAGCATCACCACGTGATTTTGGAAGATGATTACTATGATTCTTGGAAGAAGTGGGAAGAATATGCTCACTCCAAACCTTCTAATGAAATTTTTGTGTCAATTGATATGCAGGATAATACAATTGCTTTCTCGCATGAGGATATTACAAGTCTTGTACAATCTGAGAATGTTTTGGAAGAAGGGTTGGAATCTCATCAAGTGTTGGAAAATGATAATGATTCTACTACCATGGATAAAGAAGAAAAAGAATTGATAGATGAATCTAAGGATCATGCCAAAGATACAATAGAGTTTCATCCCATGGATTTAGATGAAAATTTTTATAATGGTTGGGGAAGATATGAAGAATCATTAGTTTTTCACACCCCTATTGATGAAATTTCTATTGATATGCAGGATGCTAAAAAAGCTATCTCACATGAAGATATTGTATTTTCAAGAATAGAGAAGGTTCCAAAATTTTATCATGTTGAATATGAGTTTATGGAAGATCTTGTTGAAATAGAAAGGGAAGAAATGGTAAATGTTTCTTATGATTCATCTATTTTGGATGAGGAAGAAGTAAAATCTCCTCTTTCATTTTGGAATACTAAAAATTTGGGTACAAATTCTCATGATTGCATTGAAGATTCTAAGGAAGAAATATCATGGATAGTTAACGAGGAATTCGAACCAACTCCTATTCATCCAAATGATAAAAATGTGGATTCGATTGAAACAACTCAAATAATTGATCATGGAGATTTGTTATTTGACACATCCTTAGATAGACAAGACTTATGGTTTGAAAAGGATGGTCATATTTTTGATTGGGTGCCTAAATTTGGTATTTTTGATGAATAGGTAATGATGAAGATGAAGGCTACAAGATGATGATGATGAAGCCCATGAAGAAGAAGAAAATATTACAATGGCTCACCAAGTGTTGGTAAATGAAAATGTACAAAAGGTAGAATCTAACCTTTTGTGTCCAAACATCCAAGCTTCAGGTGAAAATTTGTATAATCATTTATTGGATTCAAATGCTATTTATGATGAAATGCCATTAGAGGTGAATGAAGAACTAGAGTTGATTTCTACTCACACCTCTAATGATATTGCTTTGGTGAATGAAAGAGAAGTTGATGTGCTTGAATTGTTGAATCAAGTTCATCAACAATTAATAATCGAATCTAGGATAAAAACTTATAATGATTCTCATTTAATAAATATCCTAGATGCTTGCAAATTGTTATATAAGTTTGATTGGCCTAAAAACATGAAAAATGAATTGGCTTTAAAATTTTTAGAAATAGGCTCCTATTTGCAAGATCTCATATTTGAAAAGGAAAGCCTAATTCTAAATCATGAATCGAATTGTGAAATTGACATCTTAAGGAATAGACAAGAAAGAATTGAAAATCAATTATTGTCTAATCAATTTAATGATTTGAAGCTCACCTATGGGATTGTTAATGGAACTAAATCAAATTGGTGGGGTGAGAGAGGTAAGATGAGAATTGTTGTATTGTTTGGCCTAATCTTATTTTGGTTGGATTCCTGTAAAGCTTGGCATGTGTATCATGTTATATGTCTTTTGAAATGTGCTAATCATGTTTGGGATCCAAGGAAGTGATAGCTCAAAATTTTGCATCATCTTGTACCATAGTGTATATTATTGTATATAGTTTTGGTTTTCATGTTTTTGTTTAGCTTTGTTGTTTTTGTGCTTTGTCCTTAATTTTTGATTTTTTTGTTTTCTTGTTAGTTTGCATTAGGTTAGGTTTTGGTTTGTGTTTTTAGTTTTGTGTTTTGGGTTGTTCCCTTGTTTTGAGGTGATGTTTCGTGGTCACTAATTTATGGCCTCTTGCCCATTTTTTGTGTTCCTTTGTTAAGTAGGTTGGAATACCTAATATGAAAGTAGGTGAACCTGAGAAAAGGGGGATGAATTATTTTATGATCATGCTCAGATTTTGGGACTAAAATGGTGGAGAGTGGAACAATGAAACATTTTGCTAAAGCTCCACATGTAACCCACATATTAAAGGGTATTTCTGGAAGTCCTGAAGGATGAAGTTATCTTGATTTGCAAATTAAGGCTAAATTCTAACATGCTCAAATTCAAGTGTTACATAGAGGTTTGCAAAGTTCTCTATAAAAGAAGAATACAAGCAATGCAAAGATTGATCAAATCTGTCACCAAGTTTAGATAAACTCCATCGGGGCTATAGACGCTTGACTGGTAGTGGGGCTCTATCTAGACAAAGCTTGATATATAAAAAAATGAGCATTGAAAAGCTTGATCAAATCAGTCACCTAGTTCAGAAAATCTCCACCGGGGCTATGGATGCCTAATTGGTAGTGGGGCTCTATCTGAACAAATTATGCTCAAAAGAGACTTTGCAAAAATATTATTCAAAATGAAATATTATGAGCAATATTTTATAGCCTAATGCAAGTCAGGTGATGGAATCCGAATGGTTTTCAGAGGTGCAAAATGAATCACTTTGTCACACACTGAGCAAAGGCAGATGGATTAGTTGTTTTTATTCGAAGTTGTTTACCCCCACCTTCTCGGGACATCGCTAAATAATTCTTATTTTGCTGATATTTTGTGTTCTCATTTCAGATTGGGTTCTTCACCCAAAATGCTCAGGAGCATTTCCTAGTAGAGTCACCATTTGTTGTGATTGTCGCACAACTAACCCCAAAATTGGGGACCCACCTTTTATTTTGAGTTTTTGGGTGTCGTGCTTGTTTTTGAGTGTTTAGCTTCTCCTTTTGGTTCCTTGTAGATTGTCTAGTGTGTCGATTAGGTTGTGTTCCTTGGTTTGGTTTTATTGTTTTAGTTAATATTAATGATTGGAATATAACCAATTCAAGCATTTGATGTTGATTAAATCAATAAAACATAAATAAAATGAAAAGGAACTTTTAATAATTTAAATTTTAAAAAACAAATAATATATATATATATATATATATATATATATATATATATATTTATATATATATATAGTAAAATAATAAAAAATAAAAAGAAAGTAAAATAAATATTAAAATACCTGTATATATTATATGTATATGGGTAATTTAGTGAAATCATAAAATAAAATAAAAACAATAAAATTTATGTGAGGTTTTATTAATGGAATTTAAAATTTGGTTGTACATATTTATTTAATGTTATCCATGTACGAGAGGCCATTTGAAGCTGTGTTAATTGACTTTGTGTGTTTCATAGGTGATGGTGATAAAAGCGTGGACACCCGTGGATAGATTCTGACATGCCGTAGATCAATGACATGGTAGCACTACTACAAAAGGATGACGTGGCTCACGGAGGCCACCTTAAATACCTATATCGACCAACAACAAATTACTTGGATATGCAAAATCTCGGCACCAACAAACAGAGACAACTCGACTGCAACATTTGATTGATATATTAGAGTCAGTGTTAATGGGAATGATGTAGAGGAGATTCTTCGACAGATATGTGGTGTGGTGTTCTAGGAAGAGAGTGAGCTGAAGGGCATTGGATTGGATGCAATGACAACCTAGACACATCCAAAAGTTTATGTGGACAATCGTGGAAGGTATGCCAAGATAGAAAACGTATGACACATCATAAAATCTAGATGAATGGGGATACGTGGTACACGTTGGTTTGCAGAGGCATACACAAGTGGTGATAGGTCAATGATACGGGCTCAGTAGACTGGGTATGTGCAACGTTCACAAACAAAAACAACTATTGTGCAGTGTAGGAAGCATCATCAATGATGGGGTTGATGTTTTAAAAAATGTAAATAGAATTGGGGTAAAATTACATAACAAGTGCAATGGTAGTATAGTCATTTCATGTGGCAAATGAGGAGTAATTCAACTATCATGGATGACAGATAGTGCAGTGGAGAAGCTGCAACGATGCATGGTAGTTTTCATCATAATTGAGCATGGTAATATATTCTACACTGCACAGATAAGATACGTTGGATGCTGACGAGGACCAAAACGAGTGGTTAGAAGATGGATACTCCATGTGGTTGCATGATAGTCGATTAAATACGACCCAATCTAATTTTGGTTACTAGATGAATATAAATGCATACAACTTTTAAAAACATTATATCACCAAATCAACCTAGATGTTGACGAATGGTAAGCCTTGGACCGTAGAGCCGACGAGTTAAGGAAGCTAGTGCATTAGATGTGTCCTAATCGGATGTACAATATGGCAAGTGACAACTATTCAATATCTAACAGTGATGCTCACAACGACAGTATATATGAGATATCCAAAGGTGGACATCATGTGCTTATGGATAAAGAGTATATTCGACGATTATGAAACCTAGCGATGCCCAATGATATGAAGAGAAGTAATGCAAATGTGATGAATACGAGGCTTGATTAAGGTGGACTATGGTGTAGAGCAGGCCTGATTCATTCATTGGTGTCTTCCCCATGATGAAATTACGTGTTTCATGAACAAACCAAGGAATAAAAAATCCTAAAATCAAATGGTTACTGAGATGATCCAATGCTGTGGTATTTTTGAAATGTAATACGAGTGTTAGGAAAATATTCTAGTCAATGTGAACATGTGTGTGCCACAAATTAAGGTCATGTAAATGATAATAATGAAGATGTAAATGAAGAGTTTTCTTGGCAAGTTTAAATACGCCATTGGAAGCAGAAAAGGGGGTTGGGTCCTCTTAGAGGCTAGATGCTGGAGGATTTTTTAGAGAAATTGAAAATGCATTTTGTGTAAAGTAGAATAATTTTTTAATGCAGATAATTCAAAAACTTGCACTTTGTGAGCATTATTGAGGAGAAATTTCAATGGGTAATTGTTTTATTGTCAATATTTCTCTACGCTTTCCTGGATTTCTATCCGGTATTTAATACTATAAAAGGTGGCATAGCATGAAGATCCATGGGGTGTAGATTTTATTTATTTATCTTAGAAGCTAGCACTTGGACTAACTCAAATTGTGTTTGTAGGTTTGATTAGGTCAGGTTACCCTCTTGAAATTTCTCACTATCTATGATTTTGTTGTGTAGGGTGGCATTAGACTGGAATATCTTGCATGTTTATGTTTTTAGTTTTCTGTTCTGTTTTCCAGAGTTTATTTTTATTTTTCTAACTCTTCCTTTTGCAGATTTTTTTAAAGCTTCGATGACTAAAATAAAAAAAAATTAAAATTAAAATTTCATAAATAAATGTATGGGTGTGAAGAATGAGCTTCAATATTTCATCCAAAATAATTTCAATCCCATTTTGAAGCCATTTTGAAATTATAAAAATAATTGAAAATTGCCATTTTATGGGTATTTTTATAACTTCGAAACTTTACATTATTTCATATTTTGAAGGCAAATAGATTGTTAAGCTTTGCATTTTTATTTGCAAGCAATAAATTAACTTTCCTTTATAAAAATTCCAATTTCATTAAAGGGGAGTGATTTATATGGCATTTTAAAAGGCCATTATTTTAAAGCAATAAATTGACGTCTCTTTATGAAAATTAATTTCATCAAAGAGGGGTAATTTATTTATTATATCAAAGGCTATCTTTATCTTCATGATAGAAGCGACATTGAATGAATCCAATTACCATTTAAGATTCACATCTAAGGATAGATTTTAGTCTTCTTTTTCATGCTCAAAGCAGGGTTTAATAATGCAAGATAAAACTTGTCTAAAATATTCTTAATCAAAGGAAGATAAAATCTACCTAAAATACTTCAAGGTAAAAGAAATTAAGGCTTTACATCGTGGTCATATGAGGGTCAATCACCTTTTACTTTCTTCTAAGTTTCATGAACAATTACTTGCATGGCATAGTAAAATAAACCAACACAAGTCCCTTGTTAACAATTACTTGTAAGTCACTAAGGTATTTGTTAGGATCTTATCCTAATATTAATTAATAATAATAATAATATATTTTATCCTAAGTTTATAATAATAAAATAATATAATAATAAATAATATAATAATTAATTATATTAATTATTATATTATTATAAGATTAGGGTTAGGAAGCATTGCAACCTTTCACCTAAAACCCTAGAGTGGGTATAAAACACTATACAACTCTATCATTCAAAATATCCATGAAATATATAATATATGATTTATTGAAGGGACTTCTCGAACAATATAAAAAGCGATTCTTTTAGTTTTAGGTTATTATTATTTATTTATCATTTTATGTGCTAGGAACCCTAGGTTCCTACCATATGGTATCAGAACCTTATGGATCCAACCATATTGGTCAATGAAATGAAAAATGACATTGCAAAAATTAGAAGAATGATTGAACAAAAACAAAAAAAAACAAATGGAATGTTCTGATCGTATTATACAATATTTAATGGAAATGCAAGAGGAGACCCTAGCCATGGAATATCAGGTAGAGGAGGAAGAACCCATAGCCATGAAATCCCAATTGGTACCTATTGCACTTCTCAAAAATAAAAAAAATATTTTAAACCATCAAGATATCAAGAACCTTGCCCCCAATCCGGTTCATTCCTTGGCGGATGACAAACCAAAGCAAGTTGACCACCGCCCTCTCCATATATTAAACCATAAATTTTTATTAATTTCATGGACACAGTCAGGGCAAACCTCTCTACTAAAATCAAGGAAAAGAAATAGAAATTTTGCTTTAAAAATAACCATCTCTCAAATAGAAACTTCCATGAAACAACCTGTCGATTATGACATCAATAGAAAAATGATATTACAGAAGGTGTCTCTTCTCAACTTGATGGATTACACTGCAAGGCTGCTCTCTGATGCACATCCACCTCCATGGCCACCACCATAAGAAAATCTTAATCCATCCAACCATACTTTAATTGTTTCTTCGTACCCTACAATGATTGTGAGTAGAAATTGCATGGGCGGTGGTGAAAGCTCTTTGTCTTCATTTCAAACGACACATGATGTATTGAGGATGTAAATGGGAAGCCTTTTGGTAGCGTAAGTGTTTAAACCAGAGAAACTACCATGGTTTTCCTTAACAACTTAAGCTTGGTGGAGACATTTATGAACGTGGTATGTGTTTCAAAAGTATTCATTCACTTGTTCAATATTGGGGTTTATAAAATTATTTAAAGTAGGTGATATTACTAAAACTGACAAGTGTAAGACACTAAGTTATGGCTGAATCGGTGGAGGGAGATGTTTTTCATGTATAGTATCCAAGGCAATTACTGTTGATATTATATCTAATGGAGTTGTTGACACTTTAAATGGTGCCATCCTACTGGTATATGCAGAGCTACAAGTTATCTCAGTATTAGTGCCAACTAGGGAGGCTTACTTCATTAGGTTTTGCAAGCAATATGAGGACAGTGTCTAGGAAGTGGTGGATGTATCCATTGAAAGCCTCACTGAGAGCCCATCTAAGAAATACATTAGGATATCATCTGGTTTCTTGATCCAGGATAGGGCTAACAGATATTCAAAGGTCTGTCTTTTTCAAATCAATCAACTAGATAACACATACCTCGGTGCTGACGATCGGTAACATGCTTTATGAACATTTGCAAGAATACTAGATGACAATAAATTTAGAATTTTGATTTTGGGTTAGTGAGACTCAAAAGAAAATAGACACGTCGATGTTGAAGATCAATATTGTACTCCATCCTTAAATGCTAATACAATCACACTACAACTGACAATGTTCAAAGGTGAAATGCAAAGAAATCCTCAAACAACCCAATACCCAGTTGGAGGCCATGCAATTCCAATAACTAAAATTACAACTAATCAATGAAAAGTTAAGGGTGACGTTAAAATTACAATTTAAGGTTGCTTTCGGGTATGGAACTCTTGGAAAGGTAGAAAACAACACAAATAAAATTGGATTCATAGACATCATCATAGAGTTTCCACGGACTTGGTGTGATGTGAATCTGTGGCGATGGGCAAGGGATTCTTTTCCCAGTTGTTTGATGATGATCGATGAAATCGACAATAAAAAGAGCCCTCGCAGGTCATCGATGAACACATGTTTGCATGGGCTTTGGCAAACTCACCACCGCACTCACATCCTCCGAAGACGATGTCGTTCCTGTAGACCTCAAATTTGTCATTGATGATTCTGAGCCATTGAACTCAATGTGATAATGATAATTGCCCTTTACAGAGCCCATTTTGCACAATATATCATTCAGATCTCCATTAAAATCTATTTTTTAAATTAACAAAAAATTGGTAACAGGGATCCAATCATGAATTGTTGCTACTGCACCATGTGTCTAGGATTCCTGTTGATGCATTGGGGAACTGACTTAGTTCAAAAAAATCGATGCTTCATTTTATTCATGATGATCTCAAAACTAACATGGACAAAAGTAAATTCTTTCAAAAATTACAGATCACACCAATGACCGAGAAAATGTTGCATCTACCTGACAAATATAAGAGTGAATATTACTCAAAATTCAATGTTTCTAACATAAAATTAAAACTACAAAAATTTTAAAACCTAAATATTTCTTTCAACCGATGCTTGACACCTAGTGGTTGATCAATTTACTTTGAGAGCAACACAATCATATTGTATGAGAGGAGTGCTAAGAATGAGTGAAAATGGGACGAAAGAGACTCAGGAGGCTTAGAAGAAGAATATTGTATACCTATTTATCTCAGAATAAAGATAATATTGTCTTGCATCTTCTATTTTTGATGCTCTACTACTCAAGACTAAGGTCAAGCGCAAGGACCTCAGCAGTATGCATTGGTTCCTGGGCCTATCTCCAAGAGAAGACCATGGAATTTTGATGAGTAGTGGACATGACCTCTTAATAATCTATTCACGAGGGGGGGCATTACTAGTAGGAGGAGATATCCATGATTTTATTTCCATAAGAGTCCTTTTTAGATGAAGAAATGCATAGCATGATACAAATGTTGTGCAAGTTTTCTAAATGTATAGAGACTGCTTCACACTCATACACCCATTAAATAATCAGAGGGATCTTTAGTGACTTGATCATATTGGAATGGAGAAACCATTTGAACAGGAATCTGTGGTCAAAGGAAGGTAATGATCACACAAGAAATGCACAGTTGTCATTGTAAGGGAAATCCAGGTTTGGTGGTTTCAAAGACTAAGATGATGATGTGACAACAGTGCATTATAAGGGATGTATGGTATAGTTTTATTGGAAAAGAGAGTGAACATGGTTACATACTAAAAGAGTAAATGTATTTTCCTTATTTTTCACATAGTATGCTCTAGACTATTTCTGGGATTATAATTTAGCTGAGCAGACCCTTAAAAGAGTTGGAATGCCAATAGGTTTGTTAGAGACCACCGGAAGAAACAAGTGCAAGAGGTAAACAATAATCAATGGCTTAAGTGAGAATTCAGGCTTTTTACCAGCACTAAAATCCTTGTTGAATCTTATCAACCTTTTTTAGTGCTCAAGAGACAGTATCTTATAAAGAATGAAATGTAGTTATTGGAGTGGCTCAGAAACACAATGACATAAAGTTATTACAAGTTATAAATTTTTTGGTCATTTACAGTACAATTACAATTACAGATGAAATTGGGATTCCATTTCTAGAGATAAGTGCCAAGAATGCGACAAATGTGGAGGAAGTATTCATGACTATGGCTGCTGAAATTAAAAACAGAATGGCAAGTCAACCTGCGATGAACAATACAAGACCAAACTATTTGTATGCGCTGTTGTTCCAAACTTTTATAGTATTACAGTATAAGCTACAGTGCCAAGAATCATAATTATTCCAGAAGAATTCAATTAGTTATTATTACGGTATATGACAAGGTGCTTACATGCAAATTTAGGGTTACTCTCTTTAGTTAACATTATGACAAAGATAAAAACGATATACAATTTTATTTTATCCATTGGATGAACTTTCCATTGCTTCGGAGCTTACAAGGGCAGACGCTTTGAGACTTACACACTACAACTCCAAGCTTTGAGGACAAATCTTGTTTTAAGGAGGATGGAATGTTAGGATCTTATCCTAACATTAATTAATAATAATAATAATATATTTTATCCTAAGTTTATAATAATAAAATAATATAATAATTAATTATATTAATTATTATATTATTATAAGATTAGGGTTAGGAAGCATTGCAACCTTTCATATAAAACCCTAGAGTGGGTATAAAACACTATACAACTCTATCATTCGAAATATCCATGAAATATATAATAAATGATTTATTGAAGGGACTTCTCGAACAATATAAAAAGTGATTCTTTTAGTTTTAGGTTATTATTATTTATTTATCATTTTATGTGCTAGGAACCCTAGGTTCCTACCAGATATTCCTAGCACTTATTTAATACATATTCACAAAGATTACAAATACACATGTGCAATACTTATATAGCGGAACCTTGGAGAAGTTGTTTTTGTTTTAACTTCTTTGCAAGAGAGGGTTTTGTGATCAAAATACTAAGGGTGAGTGTGGTTTTGCAATTGGGTAAAATTACCACTTAACAAGTTGTACCAACAACATAGTAGAATATGAATCTTTGTGTCTTGGCTTTATTCAAGTAAAGAAAATGGGGATCATATTGCTATCCATATTTAGTGAATTTGAAATTATAATCAATCAACAGAAAAGTGCAATAGTAAGCATCATTAATTGAAGGGATATCATAATAGGGTGTAGGACCTAATGGAAGGCTTCAAAGCCTTAAATATGAAAGTTATTCCTAGGGGAAAAAATGAAATAATAGATACATTAGATTATCAAAGAGTAAATTTTATGCCTGCCATTGATTATAATGAGAAATCAAATAAATTAAATATAGTGTTAAGACCCTCAATTTTGAACAAAAAAATATTTTGGCAAGTGTTTGAAGATGATCAAGTATCAACAAATCGTTGATGTTGGAAATTTTGAGTTAGTTGTGTTGTCATTGATGTCAAGAGTCAGTGTCAGTGATCAGTGCAAGCATTTGGCAAAAGAAGGGTTAAAATATTTATATTTTAAGCCCAAGAGATTTGGTTTAAGAGCTTCACATGATTGGTCAAAAGGATGGTTAAATTCCCTAAGAAGGAAAAACCAGGCCTAAAGGAAATAATATTATAATATTTATTATTATAATATTAAAGGTGGTCAGATTGAAAAATAAAAATACCTAGGCTCAAAGGAAATAATATTATAATATTTATTATTATAATATTAAAGGTTTAAAATTAAAGCCTAAGGTAATTTATAAATTATTTATAATATTTATATTATAAATTAATTTATAAAATAATATTATTAAACCCAAAGTAGGGTTGGGCGCAAATTCAATTTAATTTTTTCTTCCCCCATCGACGTTCGAAGGAAAGTGGCATATGGTATAAATACCATAAGACTTGCCTCACAAAAGCAAGTCTTCGAATATTAATGCACATGCGATTATTGAAAGTGGAATGCAAAAGTTCATGAGCAAATAAGACAAGAGGATATTATTTTTTATTGCAGCCAAAAACATGAAGGACAAATTGACCAAGGCATAAAGCCTTGTCACCAACCAATCGGTTGGGCTAGTGGCAAGTTGTTGGTGTGTAAGGCGTAGGGTACACGGAGGTTCCATATTCGAGTCTCGATGGCTACGAAGGGACAAAGCCTTTTGTTTTGGATTTGGCATTGGTCGAAGAAACAAAGTGCTCAAAGCACTTTTACCTCCCACGTGAGCACCTAGCTCACGTGGCAGCTAGGTCATGGCTAGGGCGTAGGCGACAACTTGACCTAGGATCGAATCCCATCGAGGAGTGTGCAAAGGTACTTTAAATTTTTGTTGTAATGTGCATGTGGTCTAAGGTTGTATTGTGAGCACCTTGGGAGATATAAGGTGATTAAAGAAATTTTTATTTTAATTAAAGTTTGTGAAGGATTTAATTATGGTTTAAAAGTGAATTGCATTATTTCTGGATAAGTGATGTTAATTATTTTGAAATGCAATTTTTAAGTTGGGAGATATAAGGTGATTAAGATATATTTTATTTTTGTCTTAGTTGAAGATTGAGGAGGATTTAATTTTGGCTTAAAAGTGAATTGAATTATTTCTGGAAAGGTGTGTTGATTATTTGATAATGCATTTTTGAGTAGGGAGATATAAGGGAGTTATTTTGATTATTTTATGCATTAAAATTCTGAAGTGAATTATTGTGAAAGTGAGTTAATTGAACCTTTGCTAGTTATATTTTGAAAAGTTTGGAGATTATAAGGTGTACTTGAGACTTGTTATTTTTGTATGGTGAAATAAATATTGAGGAGAATTTTGAGTGGAGATTTTGAGATAGATTGTTGTTACCTAACCTTGAAATTGGCAAAGAGGTTTTGATTGTGATTAAGACAGGTTTTGAAGACATATCTCCATCAAAACAAAAGGTATGGGTACATCTTCCTTATGAGTGAAATATTGTTGGATTGAATATTGTGAAATGCAAAGTTGGAGTGAAAAGGATTGTTTGATAAGCATTGTTGGAAATGTTTGAGTGAGCCTTCATATGCATGATTAGGGTTTGTGAAAGTACATGAGTATCATTGTTATGTGAGATTGTTTGAATTTTTTTTGTTTTAGGGTTTGTGAAAGATCATGAGTATCATTGTTATGTGATTTTATGAGTATCATTGTTATGTGAATTTGGAATCATCTTGAGTCAAGGGTTGAGTTCCATAGTGTGAGTTGTTGGAAGTATAGTGAAACACTTGGTTAGGGTTTGTAAGCAAGTTGTGTTTCATTGAGTGAATGGTTGAGTGAAGTTGATTGAGCATTATTGATTGAAAGCATTGGAGTGATAGTTCAAGATTTGTGAAACAAATTATTCTTTATTTCTAAATTGATTTGAAAGAGAGTTTGAAAGTGATAGAGTGAGTTGTGAGTGTGAAACATATTGAGTCTCTTACCATTCTCTATATGTTTCTATGATTAAACAAGATTCTGAGTGAAACTTGTTTGTGTGATTGAAGAGGTTTTCTAAAAGAGATTAAGTTGAGTTTTGTATGCAAGTTTTGCAATTGATTTGAATAAAGCTTTTGTGAAAGCTAGTGAGCAGATTTGAGTAAGTCCTAGAGGGGACTTAAGGACAGAGTTGAGTAAGCTTTTGTGAAAGCTTAAGGATAGATTTGTGTGAGCTTTTGTGGAAGCTTACAAGCAGATTTGAGGTAAGTCTTGGTGAAGACTTGTTGAGCAGATTGGACAAGTTCTAGAGAGGACTTGTTGAGCAGATTTGAGGTAAGTCTTAGTGAAGACTTGTTGAGAGATTGGACAAGTTCTAGAGAGGACTTGTTGAGCAGATTTGAGGTAAGTTCTTGGTGAAGACTTGTTGAGAGATTTGAGGTAAGTCTTTGAGAAGACTTGAGAGTAGAGTTGATTGATTGATTTGTTCAAGCTTTGAGTTAAGGCTTGGGACAGATCTAGTAGAGTTGATTTGTGATTGGATCAAGCTTTGTGTTAAGGCTTGAGGATAGATTTGAGATATTGAAATTTGTCAGACAAGGACAAGTTTAGTGCAAATTTGAGACAAAGATTGAGAGATTTGTGCTAGATCAAGGATAATGTTTAGTGTAGATTTGAGATAGATATTGAGCAGATTTGTGCTAGACTAAAGGATAGTGTTTAGTGTATATTTGAGATAGATATTGAGAATATTTGTGCTAGATCGAAGGACAGTATTTAGTGCATATTTGAGATAGATATTGAGCAGATTTGTGCTAGATCGAAGGATAGTGTTTAGTGTATATTTGAGATAGAGATTGAATAGAGTTGAGAGCAAGCTTTGGAGGTGATAGAGTAGAGGATAGTAGTCTCTAGTGGATAGAGATCCATTAGCTAGGGTAGTGAGGATAGAGGTATTCTAAGTGAGGACATAGGTCTTCTATGGAGAGAGATCCACAAGCCAATGTAGTGGAGGTAGTAGTCTTCTAGAGGATCACCAGCCAGAGTAGAGGAGAAGGAGTTCTCCTATGGATAGAGATCCATAAACCAGAAAAGGGGAAAGAGTTCTCCTATGGATAGGTATCCATAAACTTGATTAGGGGATTGGTGTCTCCTTTGGATAGAGGTCCATAAACATTGTAATAGGGAAGGATTCCCAAGAGATTTGTTGAGAAAATTTTAGTGAAATATTTTCTCCGTGGAGTAGCCCACATTGGGTGAACCACGTTAAATTGGTGTCTCTATTATGTGTGATGATTTGTGCATTAATTTGATTACTATTATTGATATTTCCATTGATATATTGGATAATATTATTTGGGAAAGAAAAGTAAAAAGTGGTCTTATATTGTTCACCCCCTCTCTCAGTATAAGCTTGTGTTCTTCAATTGGTATCAGAGTGGGTTCCTTCGAAAGAGTTTAACAACTTGAAGGAAAATCTTATAGGAACACAGATGGATTCTTAGAGTGGATCTTCAGGGAATAAGGCACCATTGTTCGATGGGAACAATTATGCATTTTGGAGTGTGAGAATGAATATTTTCCTAATGGCACTAGGAAATGATATATGGCAAGTAGTTGAGGATGGGTACATACCGCCAGCTACTCCACCTACAGATAAATATGGTAAGCTCCTACAACTGAATAATTCAAAGGCAATGAATGGAATCTTAAATGGTTTACGTGAAACAGAGTTTGTAAAAGTTATGCATTGCACATCAACAAAAGAGATTTGGGATAAGCTGAAAAATATATATGAGGGAGACAAAAAGGTCAAGATGGAAAAATTGCAAAATCACAAGAAAATATTTGAAGACCTAAAGATGAAGGATGAGGAAGACATTGCTACATACTTACTTCATGTGGATGAGGTTGTTAACTCCATGCAAGGACTTGGGTTTAAAGTGGAAGAATCAGATGTTTGTCAAAAGGTTTTAAGATCACTCCCTAAGAGGTATAGTGAAAATATTTCAGCCATAGAAGAAACAAGAGATATTGAAACTTTGACAAGGGATGAGTTACATGGAACTCTCACAGCTTTTGAGATGAGAATAAAAGAGGAGTCTATTCCCCAGAAAGAAGCAGCCTTCAAAGTTACAAAGAAGACAAAGGGTAAGAAGTCAGATTCAAGTAATGAGTCATCCAGTGATGAAGAAGCAAACTATGGCAGAAGGAACAAGGACACAAGAAAGCACAAAGGTACAAAATTAGTTAAGTGTTTCAAATGTGGTAAATATGGTCACTATGCATATGATTGTCCAGAAGCTAGAAATAGTAATGGTGATGAGAAACAGGATCATAAGAACAGGGAAGCAGGAAAATTCAGGTACCAAAATAAAAATAGGTATGGACAAAACAAGCATGAAAAGAAGTTTTTCCAAAGGCATAAGAAAAGTTTTTATGTAGATAAGGCAAGCAAGAGTTCAAGTGATAGTGATGAAAGGTCCTCAGATAATGAAGAAGAAGAAATTATATTTCTGACAGTAGAAAAAGAAGATGATAAGAAAAAGGTAAAAAGGGCACCAATAATTCTCAAGTGTTTTAGGTGTGGAAACTTTGGTCATCTTGAAGATAGTTGTACAAGGAATGGGTTCAGTTTTAGTGAAGATGAATATGAAGATGCTCTTGAAGGTCCAGAAGAAGAAAGTCTTCTTATGGAAATAGAAGAAGAAGGAAGTGCTTCTAGTGGAAATGAATCAGAAAAGAATGAAGATGATCTTGAAGACAAAAGAATAGAGGAAGAATCAAAAAATGAAGAGGAAGGAGAAGTTGATCTTGAGGGTGAGCTTATTTTTGCTCTTAATGAATTAAGAAAGGTAAGAAAGTAGAACTCAAAACTCAAGCTTCAATTTCAAGAATGTGATGAAGAGAAAGGAAAGCTTATAGAAGATCTAACCAACTCAATAGCTAAGACAAGGAGATTTAAAGAGAGGTTAGAGGCAAAGGTTTTAGAATGTGAAAGGTTAGAGCATGAGGTAGCTTCACTAAGGAAGGAAGTAAAAGAGTCTAAAGATAAGCTACACAGGTTTGGGAGAAGCTCAAAGAACTTGGATAAGATTATCAAGGTACAAAGATCTTCATCAAACAAGACAGGACTTGGCTTTGAAGAAGAATATAGAGGACAAGGAGAGGAGTCAATCTCAAGCTCCAAAGAAGAAGAAGCTTCAGAAGAAGAGAGTGTAAGAGAGAGTGAGACTTCTAAGGATAAGTTGGAAAATAGAAAGTTCAACAAGGAAAGGAACAATGCACAAATGAGGAATAGATGGAACAGGAAACATCACAAGGAAGAGGAGACTAAGAGACCAATGGGGTCAAGGCAAGGGTTCTTCAATGGATGTTGCTTCTCATATCACAGGTTTGGTCACAAGGCTACACAGTGCAGGACACATGAAAGATAGGGATATGGTTTCACCAATAGAAATTTTAGAAATGGGTATCTCTTTCAAGGGTATTGCTACTCTTGTAATCAGTTTGGTCATAAGGCAGTAAATTGTAGGGTTCATGATAGGAATGGATATGGCTTCACCAGGAGGAACTACAAGATATTTGCACCTTCAAGGAATCACAACATTAAGTGTTATAAGTGCAATAATGTTGGGCATATGGCTAAGTGGTGTAGAGCAAAATTTCTAGAGACAAGCAGGAACAAGAATATTCAGAGGAATCAGAAGGATCAATTGAGGAAGAAGGTGGACAAAGGTAAAGATAAGTGTATGCTGGGAGTAGAGATACTCCCACCCCAAAATTAACCACCTCAAAGAGAGGAGGTGGGGGAGGGGCTGAGCTAAGAGTCTTATATTTAGCCCCAAGCCCCATAGGTGGCCCTTTGCCATTGATGACAAAGGGGGAGAGATTTGAGTTAGGGGGAGAGCATTCAGTAGGGGAGCAGTTTCTAGGGGAGCAATTTTAGAAAAAAAAAGGAATGGTTACAGAAAAAGGGTTGCCATCAATGACAAAGGGGGAGATTGTTGGAAATTTTGAGTTAGTTGTGTTGTCATTGATGTCAAGAGTATGTCAGTGATCAGTGCAGGACTTGGCAAAAGAAGGGTTAAAATATTTATATTTTAAGCCCAAGAGATTTGGTTTAAGAGCTTCACATGATTGGTCAAAAGGATGGTTAAATTCCCTAAGAAGGAAAATACTAGGCCCAAAGGAAATAATATTATAATATTTATTATTATAATATTAAAGGTCAAAAAAGGTCTAAGGGTGAAAGAAAAAAATACCTAGGCTCAAAGGAAATAATATTATAATATTTATTATTATAATATTAAAGGTTTAAAATTAAAGCCTAAGGTAATTTATAAATTATTTATAATATTTATATTATAAATTAATTTATAAAATAATATTATTAAACCCAAAGTAGGGTTGGGCGCAAATTTGATTTAATTTTTCTTCCCCCATCAACATTCGAAGTAAAGTGGCATATGGTATAAATACCATAAGACTTGCCTCACAAAAGCAAGTCTCCGAATATTAATGCACATGTGATTATTGAGAGTGGAATGCGAAAGTTCATGAGCAAATAAGACAAGAGGATATTATTTTTTAATGCAGCCAAAAAACGTGAAGGTCAAATTGACCAAGGCATAAAGCCTTGTCACCAACCAATCGGTTGGGCTAGTGGCAAGTTGTTGGTGTGTAAGGCGTAGGGTACGTGGAGGTTCCGTGTTCGAGTCTCGATGGCTATGCAAAGGGACAAAGCCTTTTATTTTGGCTTTGGCATTGGTCGAAGAAACAAAGTGCTCAAAGCACTTTTACCTCCCACGTGAGCGCCTAGCTCACGCGATAGCTAGGTCACGGCTAGGGTGCAGGTGACAGCTTGACTTGGGATCGAATCCCACCGAGGAGTGTGCAAAGGTACTTTAAATTTTTGTTGTAATGTGCATGTGGTCTAAGGTTGTATTGTGAGCACCTTGGGAGATATAAGGTGATTAAAGAAAATTTTATTTTAGTTAAAGTTTGTGAAGGATTTAATTGTGGTTTAAAAGTGAATTGCATTATTTCTGGATAAGAGGTGTTAATTATTTTGAAATGCAATTTTTAAGTTGGGAGATATAAGGTGATTAAGATATATTTTATTTTTGTCTTAGTTGAAGATTGAGGAGGATTTAATTTTGGCTTAAAAGTGAATTGAATTATTTTTGGAAAGGTGTGTTGATTATTTGATAATGCATTTTTGAGTAGGGAGATATAAGGGAGTTATTTTGATTATTTTATGCATTAAAATTCTGAAGTGAATTATTGTGAAAGTGAGTTAATTGAACCTTTGCTAGTTATATTTTGAAAAGTTTGGAGATTATAAGGTGTACTTGAGACTTGTTATTTTTGTATGGTGAAATAAATATTGAGGAGAATTTTGAGTGGAGATTTTGAGATAGATTGTTGTTACCTAACCTTGAAATTGGCAAAGAGGTTTTGATTGTGATTAAGATAGGTTTTGAAGACATATCTCCATCAAAACAAAAGGTATGGGCACATCTTCCTTATGAGTGAAATATTGTTGGATTGAATTTGTGAAATGCAAAGTTGGAGTGAAAAGGATTGTTTGATAAGCATTGTTGGAAATATTTGAGTGAGCCTTCATGTGCATGATTAGGGTTTGTGAAAGAACATGAGTATCATTGTTATGTGAGATTGTTTGATAAGCATTGTTGGAAATATTTGAGTAAGCTTTCATGTGCATGATTAGGGTTTGTGAAAGATCATGAGTATCATTGTTATGTGAAATTGAGAACTATCTTGAACTAGGGTTTGTGAAAGAACATGAGTATCATTGTTATGTGAATTTAGAATCATCTTGAGTCAAGGGTTGAGTTCCATAGTGTGAGTTATTGGAAGTATAGTGAAACACTTGGTTAGGGTTTGTAAGCAAGTTGTGTTTCATTGAGTGAATGGTTGAGTGAAGTTGATTGAGCATTATTGATTGAAAGCATTGGAGTGATAGTTCAATATTTATGAAACAAATTATTCTTTATTTCTGAATTGATTTGAAAGAGAGTTTGAAAGTGATAGAGTGATTTGTGAGTGTGAAACATATTGAGTCTCTTACCATTCTCTATATGTTTCTATGGTTAAACAAGATTTTGAGTGAAACTTGTTTGTGTGATTGAAGAGGTTTTTTGAAAGAGATTAAGTTGAGTTTTGTATGCAAGTTTTGCAATTGATTTGAATAAGCTTTTGTGAAAGCTAGTGAGCAGATTTGAGTAAGTCCTAGAGGGGACTTAAGGACAAGTTGAGTAAGCTTTGGTGAAAGCTTAAGGATAGATTTGTGTGAGATTTTATGGAAGCTTACAAGCAGATTTGAGGTAAGTCTTGGTGAATACTTGTTGAGCAGATTGGACAAGTTCTAGAGAGGACTTGTTGGACATATTTGAGGTAAGTCTTAGTGAAGACTTTGAGAGTAGATTGAGCAAGTTCTAGAGAGGACTTATTGAGATAGATTTGAGGTAAGTCTTGGTAAGACTTGATAATCTTTGAGAAGACTTGAGAGCAGAGTTGATTGATTGATTTGTTCAAGATTTGAGTTAAGTCTTGGGACAGATCTAGCAGAGTTTATTTGTGATTGAATCAAGCTTTGTGTTAAGGCTTGAGGATAGATTTGAGATATATTGAGCAGATTTATGCTAGATCGAAGGACAGTTTAGTGCATATTTGAGACAAATATTGAGCAGATTTGTGCTAGATCGAAGGATAGTATTTAGTGCAGATTTGAGATAGAGATTGAGCAGATTTGTGCTAGATCGAAGGATAGTGTTTAGTGTAGATTTGAGATAGATATTGAGCAGATTTGTGCTAGACCGAAGGACAATGTTTAGTACAGATTTGAGATAGATATTGAGCAGATTTATGCTAGACCAAAGGACTAGTGTTTAGTGCAGATTTGAGATAGATATGAGAGTAAGATTTGGAGGTGATAGAGGAGAGGATAATAGTCTCTAGTGGATAGAGATCCATTAGCTAGGGTAGTGAGGATAAAAGTCTTCTAAGTGAGGACATAGGTCTTCTATGGAGAGAGATCCACAAGCCAGTGTAGTGGAGGCAGTAGTCTTCTAGAGGATCACCAACAGAGCAGAGGAGAAGGAGTTCTCCTATGGATAGAGATCCACAAACCAAAAAGGGAAAGAGTTCTCCTATGGATAGGTATCCATGAACTTGATTAGGGTATTGGTATCTCCTTTGGACAGAGGTCCATAAACATTGTAATAGGGAAGGATTCCCAAGAGATTTGTTGAGAAAATTTTAGTGAAATATTTTCTCCGTGGAGTAGCCCACATTGGGTGAACCACGTTAAATTGGTGTCTCTATTGTGTGTGATGATTTGTGCATTGCTTTGATTACTACTATTGATATTGGATAATATTGTTTGGGAAAGAAAAGTAAAAAGTGGTCTTATACTGTTCACCCCCCTCTCAGTATAAGCTTGTGTTCTTCCGTTGAATTCTTTATAAAAGAAGCAATTTATGCAATAAAGCCATAAGATATGTTGCAATATGTTGACAAGAAGAGATGATTAAACTTAAAAATAATTATACACCTAAGGGATTGATTACCTTAGAGAGTCTATTTGACAACAATGACTGAGCAACTGGACCAAGGATGAGAATATAAGAACATGTTTTCAAAAAGTTCAAATCAAACCAGGTAAAAGTCTAAAAGTCAAAATATATTGGGAAAGGAGGGCCTTAGCTTGGTAGTTTTGGGTCCAGTTGATAAATTTCCAAGTTCCATCTTCTAGAGGGTAATAAACCCTTCAGTCTAGTTGGCTTAGTTCTCGATAGTCAAAGGACTTAATGGCAATTGAATTCCTAAAGGATGTAAACAATCAAATGAGAGGTTTGTTGGATGGGGTTGTTGCGCACATGAAATTCCATGATTAATTAATCATTTTATTCTGGTGTAAGGCCCTTTATCTAGTAGGGTAAGCTATTAGGTTTGTTCCTGGGATGGTTTTTTACATCCTTTTTTTCGTTTGCTTTAATTTTTGCTCTTGAGGCCCTCTTTTTTTCTGGTCTCCTACGATATTTTTTGTATCGGGTTGTGGGATCCTCTCAAAACCCTCACCTTTAATTACCAAAAACAAAAATATATACTGCTCCAAAGAAGAGGTAGATAAGTTCATGTTGCTATGTAAACAATATCAAGATATAATAGCATGGAGTTATGATAACATTTGGCTCTAGGAAAAAGTGTTATCTAGCATACTATAGGGCTAATGCCTAATTCCAAGCCATTTAGGCAAAAACAAACGTTGGTCAAATAGAAGCGATAATGAAGTAAGAGCTTCTAAAGATACTAAATGCCAAGATTATATATCCAATCAAGCACTCCATATGGGTAGCAAATTTAGTTCTGGTAAGGAATAAGAACAAGGATATTTACCTTTGCATTGATTTCTAAAATTTAAACAAGGCATTGTTAAAGGACTATTACCCTTTGTCACAAATCAACCAAATATTATAGAGCATAGTAGTTGTAGAAAGGTTTTTTCTCCTTGATGGTTTTTAAGGATACAATCAAATATGGGTAAAATATGAAGATCAACATAAATCAACCTTTACCACCAAATGGGAAACTTTTGCATACCAAAGAATACCATTCGAAATGTCTAATGTTGAAGCAACTTTTCAATGAGCAATGGACTTCAATTTTAGTGAGTTGGTCAATAAAATAATCTTGATATACTTGGAAGATATGACAATTTTCTCTCATGATAAACATAAGCATCTAGATCACCTAGAAATTGTTTTCTAGAAATGTCATAAGTTCAAAATATTTTTGAATTCCAAGAAATTAATATTTGTTGCACACAAGGGAATTTTTTTGGGATATGTCATCTCTAAGAAAAAGCTAGCTATTGATCTAGAAAAATTCCAAGCTATCCTAGGTTTACCACTCCATCTTAGTAAGAAGGCTTTGTAGTCCTTTTTTGGGGAGATTAATTTTATCCAAAAAAATATTTTTTATTTTGCATAGAAAGTCGAACCTATGACTGAACTCTTGAAGAAGAATGTAGTATTTGCATGGGCCCTAGAAAGGAGAAAATCATTTGAATAGATTAAGTAGGCTATAACATAGGCTTTAGTTTTGATAAACCCAAATTATAATAGGGATTTAATTTTTTATGTCTACAGATCTAAAGATAGCTATGTTATGGTTTTGACTCAGAAAGATGATAATAAAGAACATCCAATATCCTTTATAAGATAGGCATTACT
Source organism: Wollemia nobilis (assembly GCA_028583015.1). Taxonomy (NCBI): domain Eukaryota; kingdom Viridiplantae; phylum Streptophyta; class Pinopsida; order Araucariales; family Araucariaceae; genus Wollemia; species Wollemia nobilis. Next base: position 11,082,093 of record JAQPPZ010002979.1, read on the forward strand.
TGATTATTAAAAAAACTACAAATTCATAGAGAAACAAGTGTTTTCCATTATGAATTCACTTAATAAGCTCAAGCATTATGTGTGTCAAAGTGAAAAAATTATTAATGTGGTTCACTCAGGTGTTAGAAACTTCATTCTTCAAGGAGAATTAGGAGAAAATGAGCTAGATGGATCACTAAAATATAGGATTATGAAATCAAAATATGCCCTACCAAATTGGTGAAAGGAAGAGCCTTATGCTAACAACTAGCTTCTACATTAGATCCAAAATACAATGTGCATAAAATATGACATCGTTGTGGATTTTAGAAATAAGCAATACATGGAAGAAACAAATTGGGTTGGCAAATTGGTAAAATACCTCTAAACGAGTAGATGTTCAAAAGTATTTTTTTTTGGTAGATAAGATACTATAGCATTAATACCGGGTTTTACAGGTTGACCCAAAAACTTTTACAAAAATCAGCCCAGGGTTGTTGATGAACATATCCTCACTAAGGATCCTATCTATTTAAAATCTACATGCCGCCAAAGCCATTACATCCGATAAGGCACATAGCCTGTTATCAAAAATAAACTTCCCATACAACATTTTGGGTATACCCCGAGAAAACACACATGCATCATAATTACAAAAAAGAAACAGACACGAATCCCTTCCTTGAGACAATGGAGAAACAAAAAGCTGCAGAAACACATAGCAGAGTACTAAAAAAAACTCCCACAAGATCTATATTGACAGTTACTCTTAATAATTCTTTGGTAATTGCTTTCTTCCATATATGACATGCTTTGGTACCACATACTATCTTGGCCAATCAACCTTGGAGAAGTGAACCTGCTGGCTAGATTTATGGTGGTGGCTATTTTGTGGTCCACGTGGCTTTGGTTCGAAGTCTTGTATTATCGTTTATTTCCTTCCCTGTGATTATCAACCAACCTCAAATTACTAAGATGACTAGGAGCCATGTTATCTGACATGTGATTGTCCCCATTAGTCTTTGTGGTATTTCCAAGCAGCATCCACGAAGACTGACAACTCAGATAATTTTTATTGTGAGTCCAATTCAAAAAAGATACGGGAATACTCCTAGCCTTTGAACTTACAGTGCATTCCCTATTGGTAAATTTGACTATCATTCTTCACAAAAAAGTATTGAATGCTTCACAAAATTTTTGATATTGATTACAAGCATTAAAATATTTTCTATTGGTAGAAATACTATTTATGAAAAATTTGATGGAGTCCTCCTCCATTGCATAAAACTAGAACAGGCTGAAAAGGTGTTGAGTGAGTTTCACTCAAGCTTATCTGGAGGACATTATTTAGGAAAAAATACCATTTCTAAATTTCTTTGAGCTATATACTATTGGTCTACCATCTTTGTAGATGCCTTCAAAATAGCCAGAGCTTGTGAAAATACCAATGGTTTGATAGAAGGATAAAAATCTTGCACTTCCTCTGTAATTGATTATAGTAAGAAATTTTTTTCAATATTAGGAACTATACTTCATTGGAGTCATAAAACCAATTTAATTAGTGGGACAAAATAAATCCCAATGACAAGTAATTATTTCACTAGGTGAATAGAGGCAATAGCTACAAAAACGACAGATTAGGATACGATAATTGATTTTTTTAAAAAACTAATCACAAGGTTTGGCATCCTAGACATTATAGTAACAGACAATGGGATTACTTTTATAGGATAAAAAATCATTGATTTTATAAATAAATATGGCATTTTATTAAAGGTATATTCAAACTACTATCCATAAGGAAATGGGTTGGCCGAATCCACCAACAATAATTTGTTGAAGATCATCAAGAGGATCATTGGGGAGAACAAGAAAAACTGGCATTTGCTACTCGATCAAGTTTTATGGGTGGATCAAATAAAAGTAAAGAAAGCATTAAAATTTTTACCATATTCCTTAGTGTATGGAAAGGAAGTCGTTATTCCCCTACACCTTGAGTTATTTATAATGAAATTTATAGACAAAAGAGAATTTCCAAATATCTAAGTAGTCAAAGTCTAGATAATAGAAATTCTACTTTTGAAAGAACAAAGGAAAAGAGCTTATAATAGCCTCCAAAAGCACCAAGCTAGAATTAAGTAGTGGTTTGACAAAAATCCATGTTCCAAGATTACCAAATTGGTGACCTCATGCTCAAGTGGGATGAAGATAGAACAAAACCAAGAAACCACTAGAAATTTGATTCATTTTGGTCTAGACCTTATTGTTACATTGCCAAACATGAAGAAATGCGTATGAGCTATTATACATCAATAACTAGATATTATTAATCCTAATAAATGACCTACATTGAAAGCACTTTGTATATAATGCCACCACCCTTGTATCATATGTACATAGAAAAGCAAAAAATAAATAAGTTGCAACAATTTTGAAAAGTTGAAAGCTCACTGGTCGAAGTAAAATCTAGCCAACAATTTTTTTTGAAATGTTGCACACTCATTTTCTAGACAAGAATAACACCCACAATTTGATAGACACGTAATTCTCTCACACATTTTCAAGAAGCATAAAAATTTGATTTGCAAAAGGGATAAAAGCATGCATCAACCATCACATAAATTTTATTAACGACCATTTTTGTACTATTTAAATGAAAGCTTTAGAAAGAAATATTTTCACTAAATTTGCTAAGTGTGATAATTCCTAAGATAACAAAGTATCTAGAGCAAGAAATATGCAACAACTAACAATGATGACTAGCAGAAAAGTGAGCATAGAGGTATTAAAATACGAGTCTAGTAGTTATGATCAACACAAAGACATATGCTAAACAAGCATCAAGTGCTCAAAAGACCATGAAAGCAAGGCAGACACAAAAGGAAAAGACAATGTTGCAAGACTACACCTATAGAATTAGAATTTGAGACATAGAAGTTACCTTACAAGCTAAACACAAAAGGTCTTTGAGAAGTTGCTAAACAAAGAGCATGAGAAATATCACCAAGTAGCCCAAGTTTATTTGTATGACACTCTTTTTTGTCCTCTTACATGTATAAGCCTATGCATCCTTTTCCTGAGTTAGTGTTGGCAATTGCACAGTATTATAATCCCCAAATGAGATCCATCCAAAATTGCAAAGGCTAGGTACTTCTTCATCTTACATCTAACCTCCTCATTGATGGATTCACTATAGGAGTTAGACCTAGAGCAACCCCTAAAACATTCATTGTTGAATATCAAATAAAATATCATGACCTTAGGAAACACAAAGAAGGGGGTTTCAAATTTTGGCTAGAATAACAACTGTATCACCCTCCACCTGGCAATGCTCTTCCCTAAACCCAATCCCAATTTTAGATTTCAAATTCCCATACATGTTCTCAATGCTAGCCATTATATTTGGGTTACCAATAGATAAGGAGATCCACAACTATCAAATTACCATGGCATATGCCATCTCTAACCCTAATTATTATGCGACATATCACTTTGACCAATCAAATAATCCTTTTTTCTTTAATTGGGTTGAATTCTTATTGAAAGGATGCATGAACAACTTCTACAATTGCAAATGTCAAAATATTGAACATTGTAGTATCCTTTACACTTGGCCTGGTTGTTCCTTTTATCCATCATAGAGAGCATGCCATGGATAGGAGTGAATAGATAAAATGATATAGGGAGAAATATGAAGGATGTATATTAGACAAACCTAATCAAATTTTCTAATTCCTATTATGACTTCAATAGGGAATTCCTAGGAATGACATTGAAACTCATATATGAAAACGTTCCCTAACTGCCTCAGGCAACAATAAAGAAATTATAGAGCCCTTAGTTAGTAGAAGGATATTGGTACTTCTTGATAGAAGAGACAATGATAAGATTGTATGGTTTTGTGGGAAAATATTTCTTGTTTTCATATTATATCATCGAATGGGTACTCGCCATGGAATACTATCGATAAGTAGATGAGATAAACATAGCCTTCGATGCAGGTGTAAATAAAGTCAGTATATGTGAATTATCTTTTAGTTTTGAATCTATTATGCTAACAATAAAATGGAAAGGTAAAATCTTGAAGGATTATCTTGAAAGGCTAAAATTATGTGCAATACCACACAAATGGAGGTATGAACCACTCGATAAATTAAAAAATAGATTAGTATAATTGAACACAAGAAAACCATTAGCATTCAAAAGGTTCAATCAACCCAATATTGAACAACTCTAGAATAACTCTAAGGAGAATGAGCTAGACTAGAATATAAGCAAGATATAGGAGGTTCCTCCTTATAGATAGTTCTATGAATTTGAGCACAACTATGACCCAAAGAAAAAAAAATATCACGAGTTGACCCAATATAAAAAATATACAATGATGGAAAAATAGGTTGGGAAGAGGAAAAAATCATGGAATGGTGGATTTTCAAATGTGAATGCAGTGTATAGAAATCTATATATCCACTGGCTATGGATAAAATATTTTCACAAAAATATGATGAGAACATAGATACTTGGAACCCTAAGGAGGAACAAGTCAAAGCCAAAATTATTGATAGTGAAGGAGAAGAAGTACAGGAAGAAGAATCCTTGGTACAAATATAATAAATAGAAATAAAAATTTAGTGGATAAGTTATGAAGTAAAACATATCAAACAAGAAGATCAACAAGCAAAAGGTATCACTAGAAGAAAACCGAAAGGACAAATGACTATAAAAAAACTTTGGAATCATGTCAAAAAACTAACATTTTTCCCAATTGAGTTCTAGAAATAAAGATATCCAATGGGGTCTAAAATTATTGATAGAATATGATACACTAGAGGAGGCTTAGGGAAAATTGCCATCGGATCACAAGAGCTTCCAAAAGTGTAGCAATGACCTCAAAATTTAGCTTTGGGAGCCCCATTTCCTAAATCCCTTATTCCTAAGACCAAAGGGAAGATAAGTAAGTGATCCATGCCTAGGTATCCACCAAGGCTAGCACCTAAGTTTGTAATAGGGCTATCAAAACACCAAAGCCACCTAGAATAAGAGACACCAATAGAGACCACCAATGTAGGAACTAGGTTAAGCCACAAAAAGTAGTGAAGGATTTTATGTGAGCATAATGTCGTATCTACAATAATGATTAGGAACACCACCATATAATTGTTGTACCCCAATAAAATAACAAGGTATGATGAAAATTAAACCCAATCCTCTAATATGGTTGCAAGAAAGGGTGAGTAAAAAATACAAAAATCAAGGCATAGTCTTGGCAATGGCATAGGTAGTCACACCAACCTCAAAGAAGTCGTAATTAAAAAAACTAGGTATGACCTCTCAAGACACTACTTCTACTTCTTGTCCTCTACTTTTTCCCACTAATATTCCCTCCCCTTCTCCTCCACCACATAATTCTCCACCAAGACCAATCACTCAAGAAATAGTAGTGCCTAAACCACCTCCTATTGCATCCACTTTGTAAACACAATCTCCCATGGAAATTTTTGTTTCAGTAATTCAAAAAATAACTCCATCTCCATTTCTTATTCTCCAACCCATCTTCCTAATATTACCACCTCTTAATCATCCATCCACAACCACCATCAACAAGCTCAAGTAAATGAATTAAAATGCACAATATTGGTTGAAATATAAGCCACCAAGGAAGGAAAAGAAGCAAGCATCCCAAGGCTAATGAACATGGTCAACCCAACTACTCATCAATATTTGAGGTTTACCACAACTCCAAAAGTTAATAAGCCAAAATAAAAAATAACATCGGATGACTATCACATCACAATATAAGTAATAGATTTCTCGACTACCATTATAAGATTACCTACTCAATTCTTAGACTTAGATCAATACCATATACCTCCAATGTGATATACTAAGAGAAAAAAGTAGTAAATTGGTGGAGAAAATAAAGAACCTTGAAGTAATACAAAAGGAAAACAAGAATATAAAGAAATCCTTGGAAAGCAAGATTTAGAAGCTGAGGAGGATTATTAAGAAGCTCGTAACTCCAAAATAGTTGTAATAAAAGGAGGAAATGGATCAATTTTTGATAGAGAAAATGCAAAGTATATAGAAGGAATTGAAAAAGGAGAGGAAAAAAGCTCAAGCCTCTTGCTTCTCCTTAGATATGCTAATACAACTAAAGAAGGAAAGCTAGAATAAGATCCACCAAAGCTCTCTCAAAGCCTTCCTAGTCATTGACCACCTAATATTTAGCATAAATTCATCGAAACTACAAAAGCAAACATACAAGTAGCTCAAGACAAAATAGGGGATAAAATAGAACAAGACAAATTGCTCCTAAAAATTGTGAGAAGAAACTTTGATCCATCTTCTATGGGAGTGACAAATAGGTAATGGAATGCAAAGATACATGTTACCTAAAATATGGTAAAATAAAATAAAGTAGTCCAACAAGGATGGGATATGCTAAACAAACTATGAAAAAATCCAAAAAAATAATGGCCCTAGTAGATGAAATCTAAAGCCTTGGGTTTCTAGGATTCTAGAATGAGTAGATCCAATCTTGTACAAGAGAACTTCATGCCCAAATAGATTTGATTACAATAGAAAAAGAATAGTTTTACTAATGGAAGGAAACCATCACAAAAGTTCAAGTCTATGAATTTTTGTGATGGTTTCCTTCCATTAGTAAAACTCTTCTTTTTCTATTGTAATAAACTCTATTTGGGCATGAAGTTCTCTTGTACAAGATTGGAGATCACCACAGCGATGTCCGGTCTCGACCTTCTGTCGGTTCCAAAGGTATTCGTTTGTGCCCTGCTTCCGCTTGGTTTCCTTTGAGCAGCGATGCGGTAGAGGGTTGGTCACCGCCGATGCCTTGGGCTTCGGTTGCCTTGCGAAAGCTTGCCACAGTGATGTTCACTCTCGACCTTTGGTCGGTTCCATGTATTCGATTGTGCACCTACTTTCGTTTGGCAAAGACTTGTCCAAGTAGCGTGCAGCGATGGCCCTTTGCTTTGATAATGAACAACAGTGTGGTAGAGGGTTGGTCACCGCCGCATGCTACTTGGACAAGCCGTTGCCAAACATAGCGAGCACACAACCGAATACATGGAACCGACCAAAGGTCGAGACCGGACATCGCTGTGGTAAGCTTCCGCAAGGCAACCGAAGCCCAAGGCATCGGCGGTGACCAACCCTCTACCACATCATTGTTCACTACTGAAGCAAAGGGCCATCATCCATGCCTTGGGATTTGGTTGCCTTGCAAAATCTTGCCACAACGATGTCTGGTCTTGACCTTTGGTCAATTCCATGTATTTGGTTGTGCGCCTACTTTTTTGGCAACGACTTGTCCAAGTAGCATGTGGTGGTGGCCCTTTGCTTCGGTTGCCTTGCGAAAGCTCACCACAATGATGTCGAGTCTCGACCTTGGATTGGTTCCATGTATTCGGTTGTGGCCAAGGAACCGACCCAAGGTCAAGACCCGACATTACTGTGGCGAGCTTTCGCAAGGCAACCAAAGCAAAGGGCCACCATCGCATGCTACTTGGACAAGCCATTGCCAAATGGAAGTAGGCGCACAACCGAATACATGGAACCAACCAAAGGTCGAGACCGGACATCGTTGTGGCAAGCTTTCGCAAGGCAACCGAAGCCCAAGGCATCGACGGTGACCCTTTGCTTCAATAGCAAACAATGATGCGGTAGAGGGTTGGTCACCTCCGATGCCTTGGGCTTCGGTTGCCTTGCGGAAGCTTGCCACAGTGATGTCCGATATCGACCTTTGGTCGGTTCCATGTATTCGGTTGTGCGCCTGCTTTCGTTTGGCAATGGCTTGTCCAAGTAGCGTGCGGTTGTGACCAACCCTCTACCTCATCGCTGTTCGCTACCGAAGCCGAGGGCCACCGCCGCATGCTACTTGGACAAGCCGTTGCCAAACAAAAGCAGGCGCACAACCGAATACATGGAATAGACCAAAGGTCGAGACCGGACATCGCTGTGGCAAGCTTCCGCAAGGCAACCGAAGCCCAAGGCATCGGCGGTGACCAACCCTCTACCGCATCGCTGCTCAAAGGAAACCAAGCGGAAGCAGGGCACAAACGAATACCTTTGGAACCGACAGAAGGTCGAGACCGGACATCGCTGTGGCGAGCTTCAATATTGTACAAGAGAACTTCATGCCCAAATAGAGTTGATTACAATAGAAAAAGAAGAGTTTTACTAATGGAAGGAAACCATCACAAAAATTCATAGACTTGAACTTTTGAAAATTTTGACCACAATACAAGGAAAGATCTAGGATATGGTAATAATTTATTGAGAACCCTCATAAAATAAAGCCTTCAAAATTATGGTGATCAATGGTAATATTGGGGATATAAAGCACCCAACTCTAAAAGAATGGAATACCACCTATCAAGTACTACAAAATATTGAAAAGTGTTCACTAATCAAGAAGTTGATGACAAAGAGCATGGAGAAGAGTTAGGAGTCAGTGATGAGCAAGAGGAGTAATATGTAGTGGCAAAAGTCCCAACCACCAAGACTATAAAGATAGAATATAGTTAGAAGTTGCTTGACACTTGACATGCAAAAGTAAGAAGGGAACATAGAAGGATCATAACATGACACCTCGCCCCCTAAAATATGGAAGCAAATATAAGATGCACAAATTAAAATTTACATGTTGAAAAAAGACCATTGGTCATAAAAATGGGAGCACATAAGTGGGATAGCTATACAAAGTGGGAAATTCTTAAAAAAAAATGTTAGTTTAGAAAGAAGGGCCCAACCTTCAAGTATCTGTAAAATCCACCTGAGGCAATTTATCTTTTTTGCAAAAGGTATAATCCATTTCCACACCACTTTCATGTCCACTCCAATTAACTACCTCCTCTCACTCCATGATCATTTACATCCCTAGTTTATGTCATTCAATATCACCAATCCATTACATATCATACCTATATAATTATGTTTCCTTACATCAATTCAAGTTCTCTCACATTTTGGAAGCTTTGACTCCATATCCAATGAAATAAGGCTTTCTAGGTTCTTAATTCCCTCAATAAAAAATCTCGAGGAGGCACCAAGAATGTAGGTAAAATTAATACCCTCATTTGCAAATTTTTTTTTTCTAATATTTTGCTTAAATCTCACTAAAGGAATATATCTTGAATTTGACCTGAACACCCAAGAAACATAGATAGCCAATACTCTAGTGCTTCAGCCCAAAAATAAGCCTCAATGTGGTGAGGAATATCTTCAAAAAAAAGGCTAAGTCCCAAAAGAATGTACAAAAATACCCAAATCCAAAATTGAAAAATTTTGAGCCCTTTTAAGCAATGATGTCAGCACCATGTTCTGAAAGTTTAAAAATATGCTAACATGCATAAGATGGAACAAAGCTATATTTTTAAAAAGATAAATCAACACAACTCTAGTGTTGATCAAATAACACCCTCTCATATCAAAGTAAAAATGGAATGACTTTGGGCTTCTTCGAGCAATGAGATCAACATTTACATTCCAAAGTCCAAAAATGTGCAAAATATACTAGAGTGGAACAAAAAAATAGGGGTCCCAACACAGAAGTGCCACAAAGGCCCAAAATGCATAAGGTTGGGAGGTCAAATTACTAGCTAAAAATGCACAAATTTAGGTCTTATTAAGTGATGATATCATCAAATCACGTCAAAGGTCTAGATTTCATTTAGGAGGTTCCCCAAGCAACTAAAATCCCCAATATTATCACAATCCTAACTTTGATACTATCATCCTAGAAAATACCTTTCAGATCTACAACTACCTTAATTCCTTCCAGTTATTCAAGCCAAGACTGTTGTTCGAGAGTGATATATCTGATAAATAGTTCCATCAACCCAACTATTTATAGAAGATAGTTGAAGATCCATAGACCATATTACAAACACATTTGAATTAAGATGCAAGTAAAAATATGAACTAACCACATCAATAATACAAGTAGTTGAACCAATGCAGTGCAAAAATAATAGTTATTCCCAAGAGCGCTCCCTACTAACAAACTAAAAATGATAGTTAGGTTGTCTATCTAACAAACTTGTAAAAATATTATAAATCTTATACTACAAGATTCAAAAATAGTCTATAAATAGCCTAGTGCACCTCAAAATGAGTGTTGGCTCTGTAGCATTTTGCCTCGGTACATGTGTAATCATTACCAATTAATGAAAATTCAAAGTTATTTGACCTCCATTATGATTGTTACTACAAGTTTTTATGAATGAATGTTGTGTTTTAAATCATTTTTGTTACACTTATGATTAGTTTATTTTTTTAAAGTGAATTTTGCTCTTTAGATTGCTATTGGATTACTTTTCATAAAGTCTTTAGAATTATTAGAGCATATAGATATAATTGAATGAACTCTATAAAAAATGGTTGGTCTATTAAGTTTCATCAAAAGTTAATTGTGTTAGGCTTATATGTAGTATGTATCCAATTCTATTAAATTATACCCCATCCATAATTCAATAACTCTTCTAAATCCTTACTCTTTTCTAACTTTCCATTTCTTACTTTTATCTTAAATCCACATTTTAATTTTATACATACTTCATGAAGTCGATGTACTTCAAAGGTTGAACTTGGGAGAAATCCCAGTCATCCAAAATAGATGAAGTGGTATCTTGGAAGTCAAATAGTTGATGCAATTATTGATATGAATATATGTTATGATAATGCTCATAAATTTATTGACTATATATCCTTGTACCCATCAAAAGGTAATCACTTCAATAAATATCGCCTTATAAGTATTAGGGTGATGATACCCATGAATGAGAATAGGAATTAACAATACCATTATTTAAGTCATATGTTAAATGATTCATTTAATATGTCATGCATAGGCCATGATGTAGCTTGATGAATTATAGGGTGGCATGACCCATAGAAAAGCACTAGTAAATCTATTATTTAGGGCCACCATGTTGCATACAGAATACATATGCAATGGTCAATTAAAAACTATTTTAATAATGTGAGTGTCATATGAACATATTATGATAGAAAGCTACTTCTTTATGAATTGAGAATAGATATTTTCACCCATCAATTAATAAAAATATCTATGAAGATATCATTTAAGATCACATAATTATGTGACTCGTGAACAAGAACCCATGGAACCATCATTTAGGTTCATATGTTTGAATGACATATCATAGGTCATATCTTACAAATGGGATAAGTTGATGAGTCATAACTTTGTATGACTAAAAAAGGAGCATCAATGAAGTCACCATTTACGACTATTCAAAGAGACCATATAATGAATATTGATGGAATCATCACTTAAAAACCACATACATATTATGACATACATGTGCTCCTTTATGCATTTTTCATAAGGTTTTGCACCTATCAACAAGCATCAACATCTCCAAAGGTCACCCTCTAGGGTTAAACAAGTGCAAGACTCATGAATAAGTATGATCAATAAAATAACACACTCCTCTCAATGGGTACTATTTTGATGATCCATAACACACTCCTCTCATTAGTGAAAGTAAGGAATAAGGGCTTTCTATAGCCATAGTGAAGGAATAAAATCCATGCATGAATTTTTCCTCTATAACTTGAATTATGAATATGTAGTTAAATAGAATCAAATCCTCAATATCTCTACTTCTCCAATATCTAAGCTCAAATACCAACATATGAGATGTGGTGGTACTTTGTATTAGATATTAAGATAGCATAAGAAAATGATTAAAATTTAATTTTAGAAAAAATCCCCCAAAAAATACTTTTTCTTCTCTTCAAATATTTACATACAAGTTCAATGTAATGTTCTATCCTTATATACATATTAAAAATATATCTCTTTATTGTCTCAAGAGACATTTTATTGTTCACATTCTCTTCAAATTAGGGTGATTTTGTTTTTTTTTTTCCTTTTTAATTTTTAGTTTCAGCTCTAATTTTATCTTCTTCTTTTTTGTCTTGCTCTATTTTTTAGCATATTTAGTATTGTAGCTTCTAAAATTCTCCCCCTTTACACAAAGTGCACAAATTTTTATTCTAATCTATTTAAAATAAATGATTCTTCACCATTAGCTTTATACAAAATTGTACATATTGGTCTTCTAAGTTGCATTGTTTCAATTTAGAAGTATTTTTCTTATTTGTCTCTATTAAAATGGTGACTCAACTCAATTATTTGATCTTGTATAAAAAATAGGACTTTTAGTAATTTGGATTGCACTCCATAGTTGGAATTTCTTTATTTTCACCCAAGTCTTCTAGGACTCACCTCAATCATATTGCTTGTGTACTCAATCTGAAGTACCTCATTTGAGAGTTCATCTGCTCCCCTATTCAACTCTCTATAAACATACCAAAAAGTAAAAGCTTCACTTCAATACATAGCTTCTTTTATTTGAGATATTATGGGTTGTAGAATTATGTTTTCCATCCTAAAAACACCAAACATCCATTTTATTACCACTTGTGAGTCTCTGTAAATATGGATTTTTTGTATTCCTTTTGATTCTGCCAATTGAACCAACAATTTGAGTGCCATAATTTTAGCATAATTATTAGAACCTTCTCCTAGTCTAGCCTTGAATTTAAAATAATGAGAGTCAAAAATATATAGTAATCCTCCTACTCCAAAAAATCTAGGGACCCCCTTATCTAGCCCCATAAAAAAATCCCCAGACCCCTAATTTATTGATCTTTGAAGATATGATTTGTTTGTTTACCTTTGTTGTTGCTAAAACCTTACAATTATTAAAAAAATTTATGATTTGGGAGGAAACCTACCTAGTAGGCTTCTCCTGATCCTAAAAAAATATTGCATTCCTAGATAACCATACCCTCCAAGATAGAAACAATGGGAGAGTTATAAAACCTTTGTATGATCTATTTTCAAAATTTTAAGCACTCTCCTTAGGAATATTCTTGTCATCCTATAGAAATATTTAATTGTGCTATAACCTCCCTCCAGACCTATCTAGTAAATAAGCAATCTACCATTAAATTATCAATTGTTTCATTGTATGACTTACATAAATGGCACCTTCCTAGACCATTCTAGTTCTTCTTCTATAATACCTCCCATGTCAAAACCTTATTTTTCATCACAAGCTATAGGAACAATCTTATATTCAATGGGGCTTTCTACTTCTAGAGTGTCTTCCACAACCATGCTGGATCATCATTGCTATATTCCAAAAAAGTCTTATACCTCAACTTTAGAGTGTACTCCCATGTAGCTCCATTTTTTTTATAGACCAATTGATCAATTTCCTCTATAACTTGATACATCTAACTTTAAGTCTACCCATTTATTCTTCCCATTGGTATGCCTCCTAGACCTGAAGCCCTAAAAATATTATTTCCTTCCATCCCTAACTCTAGTTTGTAGAATATTTTGGGTTAGCTACTTAGGTGAGAGTTCTAGTCCCCTAAGCTCTTAAGGTCTAAATTACATTATTTGGCAGTCTGTGCATATCACCACAACCAATACAAGGGTCTAAGACTAGTCTTATCCTTAAACCATCCTCTATTTTCTAGGTAAGCCAATCACCTACAATATAAAAGGCCTAAATCATTGCCTTCCAACAAAATTGAAATATTATGGGTTTACTTAATTTGGGCTCTTATCCACTCCTTAACTATGAGTGGCTCTAAATGCTTTTCATGTATGATATTATTCCATAAGCCTTCCTTTGATATTATCTTCCAAACACACTTTGTTGTTAGAGCCTTGCTAAATAAGAAGATGTTCTTAAGTATCCATCCTCCATTTTCCTTAGGATTGGCTAAGGATTTCCATTTAACCAAGGGAATGCCTTCCCTTTCCTTTTTCCCTATCCATAAAAACTTATAGCTTAACTATATAATTTTTCACAACACTCCTTTGGGTATATGAGCCAAATATTACCAATATACTAGTATTACCTCCAACACAGACTTGACTAAAGTCAATATCCCCCCAAAGAGATCCATTTATTGCACCATATATTAATTCTTCCTTCCACCTTCTTTGTCAACCTATTCCAGTCTTGTTTAGTGTAGTCATTAGGTTTCAAAAGGAACCCCAAATATTTTTATCCCTCTTGAAGATAAAATTTGTTAAAGGGGAAAAATTAATCTATTAATATGGTTTGATCCTGATTCACATGGTTAAAAGAGATATTTGAATTCTATACATTAATATGCATACCTATTGCTAGACATAAAATATCTAAATATTATTTTAACTTTGTGTAGCTCTTACTGTTCCATATATGAAAAGGAGAACATCATCTACAAAAATTAGATGGGTGACTTCCACTATATGTAAAGGGGCAACCTTGTCTTATCCCTTGAAAAGCTTTGAAGAACTAAGAGGTTGACCCATTAACCAAAACTGCAAAAGAAATAGAACAAAGATATCTCATAATACAGTTAACCATCTACACATATAACCTAATATGAGTAAGTATTATTCTTAAATATAGTCATTTTACTCTAACAAAAGCCATGGACAGATCCAACTTCATCGCCATTACTGGTATTTTCTTTGATTTTATGGTTTTAAGACTTTGCTAAGCAACACCAATTGCTTCATGAATATGTCTACTATGTAGCAAACTAAATTGCTCAATAGATATATTTATGTATAATTATTTATTAGAGAAGTATGAATTATTTATTTAGTGGGTTATTATTATTATTTTTATTTCTTTATTTAAAAAATAAAATAAAATACATGTAATAATATTCCTGATTTAAAATATCCAAATTTAAACATGCATATATATTACACACATATATAATTGATATTTTATTTATAATTTCTTAATTATTAGATTTAATTATTATTTTTAGTTCAAGTAAAGTAACTAGGGGCACAACTGAGGCCACCCTCCCTAAGGCACAACGAGGGCCTCCCTCCTTGTGAATCAAATTTGGGTAGCCTAGATGAGAGTCCAAAAACATACCAATGGTGTGTCCTCATAGGCATTATTTAATATAATTTTTAATATATAGAGATGAATGATTAATAATACTATATTAGAAAGGATTTTACCCAGTTAAATAAATTATTAAAAATATTTAATTTTGTAAAAGAAAAGAAAAACACACATATATAATTTTATTATTTTAGGTTTGAATTAAAATTTCATTAAGAAAAATTAATTATTAATAATATTTAATTATAAATATAATTATGGATTTGGTAAAAAAAATAATGCCTAGGGTTTTTTTGGGTGCGTTCGAGGCTACGATCATCAAGAAGCTCTAGGTGAGGAATTCATGAATGGAGGAGAACATGTGATCCATGGAGGAGCTTGGACTCTCCAATATATCAAAATAGGTGGCATAGCAAGCGCGATGAAGAAATACTCATTGCTCGAAAGAAAGCCATGCCTTTCAGATTCAAACACAAGACCTACTAGGTAATCTTCTAGTTTTTTGAGCAAAATGGGTGTAAACCCTAGGTGTAGTCAAGTGATGGAATAAAGTGATACATTTGGTTACAATATTTGTGAAAGGGATGCAAACCCTAGGTGCAATCAAGCATTGAAGAAAGAGGGTTGTTCATAGATTATCTCTTCAATCTATGAGAAAGCCTCTTCGATCAAAAGAAATATCTCTTAGGGATCTTTGGGTTTGTGGGTGGAGATTCTTGATAAACCTATACCCTCTATTAATATTTTGAAGGATGAATTTGGGCTAGATCTGATTGATCATGAAGCTTGAACAATTATATGCAAACTCAAGGGCAAAATACCAGGCCTGGAGGAGATCAAAGGATACATTAAATATTAGTGGACCAGTACAAAATTCTAAGTAACTCTACTACCCATAAATTTATTTTCTATTTCCTTTTATGATTTAGCAGATAGATATAGGGTATAGGGTTATAGATATAATTAGTTTTTTGGACAAAGGGGTGTCTACATAAGACCTTGGACTCCTTGTTTCAACCCCTTTACAGAAGAATTTAATGGTTTCCCATTTTGGGTGAATATTTATGCTCTCCCTATGGAGTTTTGGGGAGAGAATATATTCACCAAAATTGATAATGCCATTGGTGCATTCCAGTATATGGATACCCAAATAGAGGAAAATTTATCTAGTAAAATTAATATGAGTAAAGAAAAATTGGCTATTTGGATGGATGTTTCAGTTCTTGGGCCTTAATCCATTACTATCTCCTCAAACAAAGGGGAATGAATCCAAAATATTGAATAAAAATTCTTCCTAAGATGTTATGGTTATCAGCAATATGGCCACCTAAAGAAGAGATTCCCGATCATTCTATCATACTCAGATTCCTCCTTGGTGGAGGAGAAGACCTTACACATGAATGATTCAAAACCTTCAAGTATCCCAGTTCAAAAGAAAGAATCTCATCCTCCATATGTGCCAGTTTTCCAATAGGATCATGTGAGCAATAGAAGACTCAACTTCAAAATGATAATTTGAATTAGATCATTGATAAAAGCCAAATGCTTACTAAATGCCATTTAAACTTTTTCATGGAAAATATGAACACCTCACATGGTACTCTTGAAGATAATTATGAAACAATTAGTGATAGTCAGTTTTCTAAAAATGAAGATCCTACAAAATGTGTTACAACTAGATATTATCTCAGAAGCTTGAAGTACAAAAATGTTTTCTCAGATCTTACCACTCTAAAGGAGGAAGAATATCTACTATAGAATAAAAGTAATCAAACTAATTTTCTCTTTGATGGATGACTGTTATGTTCATTTTCCTTCTATTTTTTGGAGTTGTGTCATGTCAAAAAAAGGAGTTGATTATGGAAACTTAACATTTTGAGGAAGATGGAGAATATATTTGATATAAAGGTAAATGAAGAATATTTTTGATAGAAAGGAAAATATGGGTATGCTTTAATTAACTTGCTAGAAATGTAATGAGAGCAATGTAATATTTTTTTGTAATGAGAGTGGCCCCCAATAGAATCCACACATAGCTTATTAAAAAACAATCATGTCTCATGTAATCAAGTGGCATTAGATCAACTGGTTAAATTCCTCAACATTCAAGGAGGAGACCAAGGTTTAAATATTGCCAAGTGATACATGGATAATATCCAAGATTTTTTATAATACCACTATGTGGTGATGATGTAATACGAGTGGGACTCATTCAATCCCATATAACCAATTGAAAAAATATATAAATATAATAATATTTCTACATTAGATATAGTTTATGATTATAATAACTAATGATAATTTAATTAATATTCTTGTTAAGTTAAAATTCTAAATAATAATATTGTTTATAATTATTAAATTCATTAATAACTAATCTTGATGTCAAGAATAATGTAATGCAAAGGAGCATGATTTGAGTGGGACTTGACCATATTTGAGCGAGATGTCATATGGATTAGACTGAGTGAGATTTGAGCAGAGCAGGATATAAGTGGCACCTAAGTAGGATTTGAGCGGGATGTATTCAAATGTTGTTGATGGTAGGCACTAAATATTATTAGGATAATATAATTAGAATGGAAAATTTTGTAGAAATAGATGGAAAAGCTTTTGATAATGATCATTCAAGGTCCTTTGATCTAGGGGAAACTTCCTAGAAGAATATTGTTGAGGGAAAAAAGCCTATGATCTCTAGGAAGTTTAAGATTTCAGCAGTGATAATAATAACTTTGTGGTTCAGGTTCCAAAATTCCTAGCAGATAAGATTATTATTGAGAGGGAGAATTCATTGGTAGGTAAATTTACTAAAAAATTTTGCCCAAAATTAGTTTCTGTTTGAAAGTGGATGATTTTTAGATGGAATTTAAAGGGTTCTTTGCAAGTTTTAGCTCTCCCTTATGCTTTTATCCCTTTTAATTTTACTTGTAATGAATATTTGGTTAGGGTCCTGATAGGAGGACCATGGTTTTTTGGTAGGAGGGGATTATGTTTAAATAAATGGTTTTTGGGTTTCAATCCATTAACAGATAATATGGAAGCTACTCTTATCTAGGTGAGTTTTCTAAGTTTACAAGTGGATTTTTGGCAGAAAACATTTTAGCAAGAATTGCAAGATCTATTGGTACTCTCCAATCTTTTGATCATTCAAATAAAGTGAATTCAAGGCTTCTAATAGCTAGAATATATTTTAATATAGACATGAGTAAATCCTTACCTCAATCAATGAAAATCATGTCAGATTATCGAGAATGGGTTCAAAAGGTGGAATATGAAAATTCTCTTGCTCTTTGTGGGGTATGCAATTGAGTTGGGTATTTTTCTAGAAACTACCCTCAAAAGGAGTAGGAGGTTGAGGTAGGAAAACCCATTACTAAGGTTTGGAGGAGGAAATTGGGAAAAGAAGATAAGGGGTCATGGCAAGAAGCAAACATATTTCAAAAATAATAATAAGTTTCAAATTTTGAAACAATTGGAAGAGAGATTTGTGCTTGAAATCCAATGCCTTACCTTCGAAGGGATTGCCAGGACTAAAGCAAAAATTGTAGAGAATACCTAGCTAGGGTTCATTGGTGAAAAATGAATTAGGGATTTGATTGTAAAAAACTCCATAGATGATAAAAGGATGAAGCTAGATGGTTTGTTACCTTTAACAACAGAAATACAAATTAAGGGACCTAAAAAAACTTTAGAACATATGGATACAAATACTCAAAGGTCATTACAAAAACTAGTCCTAGGAGGAGATGCAACTTCAAGAAGAAATAGTGCAACCATCAAAGTAGATGCTCCAAAAAATACAATAGAATGTTGGAGATGTGATGTGGACACTTTTACAAACAGAACACAAAAGGATTGCATGAATGAAAATTAATTTGTATTACTAGAACATGCCTATAAATAGGCATTACAAAGCTTTTGGATAAGTTCCAATGGATAAGGTTGCATTAAATGTTTTCCACAACCAAGATTATCTGATACAACAACTATGAAATAAAACAAGTGATCACAAATAAAAGATTATTCATCAACTTAATACACTATTCCCTATCATTCCTACCCACCATAGGAGCATTGGACTCCAATGCACTCAAAAGGAAAGGAAAATCATATGAAATGAGAGTTGGTGAGAATACCAGAGGTTATGAGGATGCTTAATAATGAGTGCCCATGTAGATGCAATGTGGACTACCAATATAAATATGATGATTGTGTATGGATGGTATTTGCTGAAGTATGAGAGGATATACCACAAAACATGGAAAGTCCTGTAAGGTAAAGGAGAAAGGATGCTGAGTGGTGTGAACCAAATGAGGAACTAGAGTTGGAGTTGTAACAAGAAGAGATATCAGTGCAAGAGAAGCAGGTGTGGTTGCAAAAGGAATAATTGCTGGTGCAACAGGAGCAGGTGTTGGTACAACAGGAACAATTGCATGTGCAATAGGAACAATTGTTGGTGAAATAGGAATAACTATTAGTGCAACAGGAATAATTATTGGTACAATAATAACAACTGCAACTGCAACATGAATAGTAGCCTGATGAATGTGATGTAAACTAGATAAAAGTGCTCTTGGTTGTGTGTCCTCCTGCTATGGGATACTAAAAATTAAGGCAATTGGTCATACCTAATGCAAATTAGTGTAAGCCCAATGTGGAGTGGATGAAACACTACAGATAAGAAAGGATTTATTCTCATGCTACAAATTATATGTATTATTATAGGCATCATATGTAACACACATATCATATTGATAAGGCTTACCAAGAAATAATCCATAGCAATCCATGGGTGTCACATCATAAGTGACCTTATATTTGTACTTAGGGCCAAAAGCAAATGCAAGTGTGCATGTGTGTGTGATCTATGAAGTGTTGTTACTATCCTTCCACCCAAGAGAGTAAGGATGAGGATGTGGTGCTATAGGAAGCTTGAGCCTATCAACAATTGACTTTGCAATCAAATTTTTTTGCAAGCCATTATCAATGATACAATCAACCATAAAATTATGAAGCAAATGAGGATGCATGATGAACAGATTATCACGGTCACATGTGGTGGAATGATGATGCATCAATGTTACATCATTAAGTTGTCCCCTTAATTCCTCATAAATATCTCCCTCAATAGTAGCCTGGATGGGGTTATCATATGTGCCCTCATCAGACTGTACAAGTAAATTGTTCTTCTTAGAATTCTATAATTTTGGAAATGCAAAGTTATCATGCCCTGTTCGTTCACAATAATTACAAATTTGTTTATATTGAGAAAATTATGAAATGTATGTTTAGAAGCAAGGTATTTATTAGAAATGGGAGTAGAAGAAGAAGGGAATAAAGGATAAGAGTACCTTGGTGCATGTTTCTATTGATGAGATGCTTGTGTCGAACCACCCGAAGGGTAGCGAGGTGCTTGATGTTGTGCAATGAACTTCTTCGTAAGCTATGCATGATTGAACACATAATCAAGTGTAGTGTAAGGAGTATATTTCAACTCATGATAAAAGTGTGCAAGAAGTCCACTTTTAAACTTAGCAATGAGGGCAACTATAGGATCTGATACATGAAGTAGTACACATAGATGGTTGAATTGATGAACATAATCCTATATAGATTGACGATATCCCTATCGAAGGTGGAGCCAATGATTCAACAAATCATCATCATAATTGGATGGATAAAAAGTGGCCTTCAAAGCTTTGACCAAATCATCCCATGTGAGAATGGGGTTTTGAGTTTTGTGGTGTTCGGTTATGAGAACCTTAGCCATGCCAAAAAGTTTGAGTTTGGAAAATGAAACCTTATCATCATCTGAAGTTTGACTCAAGTTAAACCAGGTCTCCATATCAAGGATCCAACTATTTATAACAATAGGATCTTGAGAGCCTTTGTAAATTTTCACTTCACACTTGGCATGAGAAGTATGAGTGGATGAGGATTGCAGTTTGATGTCCTTAATGGTGTCATCCAAAGAATGAAGTTGGGTCAAAGTTGTAGACTGAGTGGTTATTATTTTGGCCAATTTTTTGGACTGCATGGTGGTGACTTTGGTCAATTTTTTAGCTAATGCCATGAGGACAGCCATATGTCTGGTGGGATCTAGGAAGAAAATAAAAAATGCAAGAAATGTTACCACAAGGCAAAAATGCAGGTCTGTTTGAGAAGGTGATATTTGGGACAAAATGAGAGAGACCAAACAAGGTTAAATGAGAAAATAACCATTGTGGATGGCTAGGGCTCAAAATGATCTTTCAAACGATTATATATAACTATATACTTGGACAAATATAGGCCCTATAAAATCAAAATTTACAAAAAATCTCCTTGAATGATGAAATGTAAAAAAATTGGTTTGTTGTTTGCAAGCCAATGTCTAAGTTTCAATGGCAGTCATAATTGCCAACAACTAGTTTCAAAAATCATTTGGAAATGACTAAGTTTCAATGGACCAACGACAACGATAAATGTAGTGTAGAGTTCAAGGAAAGAAACAATGGCTAGTGTCTAGCGTGAATGGCTAGGCGAGAAAGTGGAAATTAATGATCAATATAGTGGGGTAATGACTCGATGACTATCAATGACATAGAATTCAAGAGGAGATAGTAAATAATAAACTATAAAAGATGACATCAATAAATGGACCAACGATCAATTGACATGGATTACCAAGGCTGACACAAATGATAACACTAAAACCAGCTAACAAGTGAGGACAAACATGAGGTGGGGTAAGTGATAGTTTTGACATAATTGTGGATAGTGGATGATAGGGTGTAGGGTTTATGGGTAGACATGTGTTAGCATGGGATAGTAAGGGCGGTAGTAACAGGCAGAAGGTGAAGCCCTGATGTGGGCATGAGACAACACACACATGGCACATAAGGTAGAGCATTGAGGATAAGGTATTAATGGATAGGGACACAATGATGAAGGCACGTCATATGGAGTTGGGTGCACAATAGAGAATAGTGGATACGATGATTAGGGTTAGTAGCGGGTACAAGAAAAAAAAAGAAAGGGATAGCAAGTGAGCTGGCTATATTATGTAAGGTGCATCAAGTAACTTAAAGGGAGAAAGAGGCACAACACTATGGATGTGGGAGAATTCCTAAAAAATATATGGAAAATATCTTGCGTGGATAAAAAAAAGCAAATATAAGATGTCGATAAATAAAATCAGAGGCCTGATATAGTAGAGGAGTGCTCGTATAGACTCAAAATAACACTTCAACATAGAGGAGCATTGTCAAGATACAGATCAAAGTCAAAAATTAGCTAAACAATAGAAAAACATTACCAAACAACTGATTCAACGATAGAGTGGGTGCAAAAAATGCCGAAATGAGCAAATCACACAAAAAACGACCATATATGAGCACCAAATAGCTATCATAAATTATCTATAGAAATAAAACAAAGGTGACCAAAATAATAGTAAATGGTTGAAACATTGTCAAAAAGTTCCAGAAAGACAACAAAATCACCCAAAACAACAAGGTTGCACCAATATCTGATAAATAATTCAAAAATATTCGTAATTGGTAGATTGAAGTGAGTAAGAAATCATAGCCAAAAAAAAAAACAAATAATGATGCGAGTGCACCAGATTGCAAACAAACGAGTAGAGGTGTGCTGAATGAGCCAAGCGAAATTATGGTAAAGTTGCAAAGTAGTTTATGAGCTAAGGGTAAAAATAACACAAACCCTAGCTACGACAAAGTTTTCAGATCAATCAGAGTGAAAGCAAGCCAAAGCTTCAATATGTTTGTAAAATAAATGTAAAAGTGCTCACCAAATGACGAACAAAACCATCAAACCAAGATCCATGAGGAGTATTTCTCGTTCCTTTCTGAACCAAACCTAGTCTAAGGAAGAAGATACTCTCCAGTCCTTGTGCTCAGCTTTGATACCAAACTAATGTGGACACTTTTAAAAATAGAACATGAAAGGATTGCATGAATGAAAACTAATTTGTATTACCAGAACATGCCTATAAATAGGCATTACAAAGCTTTCAGATAAGTGCCAATGGATAAGGTTGCATTAAATATTATCGACAACCAAGCTTATCCGATACAACTATGAAATAAAACAAGTGGTCATAAATAAAAGATTATTTATCGACTTAATACATTATTTCCTATCAATATTGCAACAAATAGAAATAAGAACATGGTATTTTGAGGATGAGAATCAACAAAAAATGATAGGTGTGAGGGTGTAAACTAAGAATCAACAATCATGAGATAAATTGAAGCTAGATGAAGAGGACAGTGTTGAGGAATAGGATTCTTCAATTGATTCAGAGGTAGATGAGCTTCTAAGGACATTGATTAGATGTTTGAAGAAGAAATTTGTTGTTGGTGTGTCAACTCCAAGGGGAAGACCAAAAATAAGAGATGTAAGATCTAGAGAGACAACTAAACAAGTGGTTGATGGTTCTTAGAAGACTTTATTAAGTGGGGGTAAGAACCCACAAAAATCAAAAAATTAATTTGCTTTCTTGGAACATTAGGGGTATGAATGCCCTAGCAAAGCAAAGGGTTTGACTGTAATTTTTAAAAAAATAGAGACAACAAGCTTATCTCTATTGTTATTGTTGTTCTTTGGTTATATTTTGTTGTTGTAGTTTTATTTAGATATGTTGTAAGGTTTTTGTAACTCTTGAGGAGTGTGTTTGTTGTTTGTTCTAATTTTTTGAGCTTAATTGTTTATCTTCTATTAGTCTTGTATATAAGGGTTGGGGCCCTTTCAAAAACCCTTATGATTTATCATAACAAAAATAAATTGTTAATTTGTGTTTTAATATAGTTATTGTTTGTTCCTAAAGAGATTATAACTAGGATTTTTTATCAATTGGATAGTCATCACATAGTCCTATCGAGTTGTCCTCCGTGTCACCACCTTGCACCCTTATGGTGTGGATCATGACATTTTCTTTCATTTTCCAAATGGTTCCAAGATCGAGGCTCCTATTAGAGAATAATACATTATTTGGTACATGTTAATGTACCCACATGGTACCTTCATTGTACAAATGTAAATATATAATAGATCAGGATATGTGTCTATAGTTTAAGAGTATTGTTAGCTTTTGATGTAATGAGCACTAGGAGATAGAAATCACAAGAAGCAAAATACTATGAAATAAAGTAAATCTTCTAGATGACTGAAATATGTTGTAAATAGAAATGACATAAAATAATACAATGTAGCTATGGAGGAAATGAACACTCCATTAATAAATCTATTGAACTACATTACACCCATCACCAATGTATGGTGATCTAGACAGAACAATACTATGATCTAAGATATACTATCTGACTATGTCCCTCGATATATGTGTATTACAATGAGGCATTTTTTATATAGGAAAAAATATTCCTTGGCCAAAACTCTACCTAGTTGTGCAAGGGATAACTTGCACATATACAACTTACACATTGACACTTGTGCATTTATTACATTACATGAAGTAACTAGATAACTTCCCCCTAAAGTAATCTAATGTCCTATGTATGTACCTTGGAAGATACATTTACATGACCCAAATGATATAATATACTCTATTTCTAACACCCTCATGTATTACATTATTTGGGTATTGAAGACTTTAGTCTTCAATATGGATCTTCTTCTTCTTCATCCTAAAATTTGTACTCTTCTTTTGCATTCTTTGTATAATGTTCAAGCAAATAGTTAGTGTCTCTGTAATATGTTACATTTGCTCACAAAGCTTTCACCTCATAGTCTTCTATGGGTTCTTCTAGTTCTTCAATTTCTTCTATCCTTTGAACTAGATGTCCTTTCTGATTTATCTTCTGATATTCCATTTGAGGATAATTGGTTGGTCACTGAGATTGTTGTTGATGAGGGTTACTTTGATATTTTTGAGGTTGAAATTGATTCCCATTATTCATATTATTTCCTTGGTTCCTATTTTTGGAATTGTTTCTGTAATGAATGGCACTATGACCTCTCTTTCTACATATGTGATAATACCATGTTTTCCATCCTCTTGCTAATGAAGTGATATTTCCCTATGAATTATATTTTGATTCCAATGTAGTGTTAGTCATATTATCTTTCAAAGTGTGTTCTACTTCAAATTCTTGAAGTATATTGACTAAGTCATCAAAAGAAGTATCTTTACTTAAAACCTGTAAAGATGTTACCAAATTTTTATAGTTGTCTGGAAGTGCTCTCATGGTTACTTGAGTAAGTAGTTAATCCTTAATTTTTTCTCCTAAGGTCAACAATTTCCCTTTAATATCTGCTACCTTCCTTAGGAACAATTCTATGTTTTCTCCACTATTCATTTTTTTAGAGTGAAGTTGAGTTTGGAGATGAAGAATAGTTACCTTATTCTTTTCTTCAAATATTGTCTCTAGGTTTGTCCATGCATATGAAGATGTTTTGCTAAACTGATATAAGGTTGAATATCATTAGTGATAGCAAAGGTTATAATCATTATATATTTTGAATCATTTTCCTCAAACTTTAGGATTTTAGTTTCACTTGTGGTAGGTCTCTGTTTTTTCCCTTTGACAACATCCCAAAGTTTTTCATATACTAATATTGCTTTCACTTTATTTTTCCAAGAGAAATAATTAGGACCCTTGAGTAGTTGAAATTCTACTAGGAAGAATTTATTTGATGTCATTTAAATCTTCCTAATATCAATCCTTAGATTTGTAGGATTCCTTATGTCTCCCTAGTAATAAGAGTATGGACATATATTTTTAGGTTTTGAAGAAATCTTATATCTTCCCAACTTGATATTATTTAATAGATATTATTATTATCAATTTTTGTAGAATACCTTATGACTCCATAATAATTTTGGAGTATGAATTAGTGCTTTTTTAAATTATAGTTCAATTTTGGTTGATTTTGTACAGTTTTTGTAAAGATCAAAAATCAAATTTTCTAACACCTTATTACTCCTATTGAGCTAAGCACTTTTAAATTTTGAAGAGGTTTTAATGTTGGATTTATTTCCCCTTTTGAGAAATTTTGAGAAAAGAAAATTATAAATTTCCAACCTTAACAAAAAAAAATCTTATTAACCTCTTTTTTAACCCTTAGGTTTTTATTCAAGTGTTTCTAATTTCCAATAACCTAGTTTGATGTTGTAACCCTTATCACTCCCAAATTTGGAAAATTAGAAAATTAATAATATTTGAAAAATATTAAAGAATATAATTCCAAGTAGCATTCCTTTTATCCTAGGTTAAATTGAAAATATTATTTCAATTTGATAAGTTATCCCTTATGGTTTTTTCTTTCAAAATATAATATTTGACCTTAGCTTATAACCCTTATATCTCCCTAAAGTGAAAGTAATAATAAATGGGATTTAAACCTTACCTTTGAATGATGTATCACCGCACTATTAGAGGCATTTTCAGTTGAATATAACAACACTTTAATGTCCTTTGGTGCTAGAAACAATGTTTATGCTTTGGAATTCCTTATCTTTAATTATGGAAAATAGGTTTTGTAAATATGGAGAGGTTTAAATTTCTAGACCATGAAATTTTAATGCTTACTCTTCCTTCCTTCCATGTTATGCTTTGCTATACTTTGACTGTGCTTTCCAATGCTTGACTACTTTGGATTTGAGCATCTTTTATGGAAAAAAGATCTTGAACTTTGTGACAAGTGTCACATTCATTACGTATGAGCACTCCACCTTTCATCACGTACCAATTTCCTTATTTAACACTTCTTGGTCACTATGTAATGTATGAGCACTCATATGGGCACTTGTGTAAGGCTTGTGGAAGATAACAAATGTCACCACTTCCTTGATATTCCCTGTAACTCCTGCATGAGGTTTCTTGAGTGTTGAGAGATGAAATGGCACCTTAGAAAGTTTATGCCAAGTGGCATTCAAGATCTCTACCTATAACACTTCCAAGGAGAATATTATGACTCCTTTCATATGCCTTTCCTTAGCTTGCTTTGTTTCTTGGACAGCAAGCAATATTTTCTTTTGCAGGTGAATTTATGAGGCGTTATGGAGATTTGAATGGCGATTTTGGTTATTCCTTTGGTGGATGATCTTCTCAAAGTTTAATACCTTGAATGTAGCACCTTTTATCCTTGTATTATTATGCCTTCAACGTGCTGATTCCTGTGCTTATTTGTAGTGTAGATAGCCTCTTTTTATGTTGTCCATCCCACGTTGGTAGAAGTAGATTTTGACACCTTATTTTTATAGATGTGCACTATTTTTATCTATGTAAATGCAGCTTGATAATAGCCTTATGTGTTTTTTTATTTTTCAAGTTCATCCATCCAAGATATGCGGAGAGTGAGCCCTTTGAGTGGCTCCTTTTGCTATGGAATAAGAGTGCTAACATTTGGCCTTCCTTGGCTGGCTTACCCTATAGATATTGTGCCTTTTGAGGCACATTAAAATATTCTCTCTTCCTGCGTATAACGTATTGTAGAAGTGCAATACCATGTAACCTTATATGTATATAAAACCTTCTTTATTGCACCTTTTCTTGCACTCTTTTGCAGGTCTGAAATTGTGGTTTTGTAGTAGATTTTTGAATGCAAATATGGGGGTTTTGAGGATGTCTCTTTGGCTATATTCCTTACCCTTTTTTCTTGGGTACTTTGATGATAAATCCAAGCCCTTAAGGATGTAGATAGAAGCTTATTTGTATCTGTAATTTTTTGCCCTTTATTCCATGCAATTAATCCTGTAATGCTTTGGATTTGAGACTCACCAAGTCTCAATATTTGAAAATTATTTTTCTACCTTTAGTTAGTTGCTATTTGGATTGTACTAAAAAATTTTGGTGGCTTCCCTTGGCTACTATGTGTTGCATATTTTTGTGCTTTAATAGTGTCTTTAGACACTTGATTCAAATCATATTTTGTGCCCTTATCAAGTACACAAAACTAATCCTTTTGAGAAAAATAGAATAGTGCAAATGAATCTAATAATCTTTCACTTTTAATGCACTATAAATTTCACCTTATAACTCCAATAAAATCTCAAGATAATGCACTTAATAAATTTACTACAACTAATCAAGAATAATTTGAAATGAACCTTCAATAATTATTTTGCAATTTCACTACAATCAATATTGTAGGACTTAGTCTTATTTTTATTTTTCTAAATTAGATGATAGGTATTTTATAGATGTAATACTAAAATCTAATAAAATCCTAATTATTGTGTAAATTAAGCTTAAAATAACTTTTCTCTTTTTGCACTTTTTGAAGACTGTAATCCAAATTTTCTTCTTCTTGCAACTTTAATCTAAATTAAGATGCTATAACAAATATGATAATTAATCCAATTAACAAGTTTATTTACACCAAAATTTGCTCACCTTTTTAAATATTTTGTAGTTATTTAGTTGTTTTTGTAGAGGATGTGAATCTTGGTGTCTAATATCACCAGTTGCTACTTCGAGCAGGATCTTGTAACTTTTTGTAGACTGTCCTGTACAACTCCTTCACAAAAATATGGTCTCAAACTTTCTTTTACTAGCCTAAGATTTGGTAGCTTTTTCTCCTCTTGTGGTCTCCTCCTTCTACTGTAGATTTGAATAAGTATTTATCTATGAAGTGGTGCCTTATTGCTATGAGAGGTAATCTTCAAATCTCCTATATTTGGTGAGCTTCTTCTATATTCAAGTCTTCTTGTTGAACTCTGACTTCAAGCAAAATATTCTTCTCAAGATTCTAAATATCTTTAGGTCTTTAGTAGACTTTTTTTCTGGGATTTTGCACTCCTTGCTAAATTCTTCTTCTCATATTTGGAACTCCTTGCCAAATTCTCCTTCTTAGATTTGGCACTCCTTGCAAAATTTTCCTTCTCTTGGGCTTGTTAGCGGATGGCAACAATTGTCTCAAGTCATTCACTATCAGGGGCTTCTCCTTGGTAGTGGATTTCTCCAGTGAGTTCCTCTTTGATGATTTCTTTAGTAAGGCTCTCCTAGCCTTTTACTGGATGCTCATTGAGACCTTCCCAAGGTCTTTTATATTGTAGATTTTGCTGGTCTTCCTTGAGATATTCTCTTCAACATTCTTGTATCGCTCCAAATTTTTTGCATCCTTACCTTCAGGCTATAGGATCCGTGCCCGGAAGGAGGATGGGAAAAGGATGGCGTGGTACCTCGGACTGAGAGGCCTTGCGAAGGTCCCGCCTCTCGGGGGAGGTGTATTATGGTGATTTTTCGACAGATGGTGGGTTCACCGGGAAACGTTTGAATGGCGGTTTCCATGCCTAGGTTGGGAATGTGTTTAATGTGTTCGGTTTTATCTTTAAACATTCGAGTCCTAGGTTTGGCCAAATGAATCTAAGTTGTTCTATTATGAAAATGCAGGCTAAATGAAATACAGAAAATAGATTTTAAACAGAAAATAGAGGGAAAAAGCTAAATTACAGAGCCATACCTGATCCGGATGTACGATGGAGATTCTGATTTTTGAAGCAGTCCAGATTGTCTAGAATTTGACAGGATCGTCTCCGAGATCCGACGAATTCGTCGAGACGAATTCGTCAGAGACACACAAACGAGAGAAATAGACACAAAATACAAAAAATACGGTAATGCTAATAGAGGATAAAGATGTAAAATGACAATAAAGATGTTAACTAGATAATCCTAAATAGGAATGCAAGCAAATTACAATGTTTTAATAATTAATCATGATTTCATTATGCAATTAAACTACATGGGTGAACTCCAAGATGCGAGAATAGCAGAAAATAATAAATAAACTGACTAGATGCAGAATAAAACAGGAGATGAGAAGAGAAAAATGCAAACTCTGGGCAGTGATTGCCCCCAATGTTGATTGCAGTCGAAATCGTCTCGGATTGGTACGAAATCATCTCGAATTGAACAGGATCGTCCACGATGAACTGAGCTTGCTCCGGCTGAAAAATACTAAGGTTCCTGCAACAAAATTTGGATAGGACAAGTGCAGATGGTAATTCGGGATGTTTTAATGCGTGTAAAGTCAAGTTACGAGAAAATATCAGCCGGGGGTAGGTTAAGGGGAGGGCCTAAGTTTAAATAGGCTTAGGAGGGAGGTTAGGAGGTTGGAGATCATCCCAATTTGGGAGATCTCCAACGGGGAGGGTCTCTAACGGCGTAGACACGCTTACGCCCATATTAGAGATGTCGTTGGAACAGAGGCTAATTGAGAAAAATTAGTTTTGGGACAAGATCGTCCGGACGTCCTAGTCCAGACGAAATCGTTCGATACGAGGCGATATCGTTTGATCGGCGACGATATCGTCAAACGGTCAAAACAAACTCTAAAAATGGCGCGGGAAAGGAGGAAACGGGTTAAACGGCGGTTTGGGAGCGGTTTTGGGGGTTGAAATTTGAATTTGAATATTTACTAGAGTAATTGTAATTATTTAAGGTTTTTACTGTGCCAATTTTAGGGTGCTACATTTTGCCCCCTCTTTAGAGAATTTTTCGAAGAAAATGCTTTAAAGATGAGTTCTTCTCGATCTACGAGAAAGCAAAAATTATTCCCATTTTTAGGCGACGATTCTAGGTCGAATCGTACGACAACTTACTATGGTGCCCCCTCCGTGTTTTTACCCAAATCGAACGTTTGAGGTAAAAACACAGAAAAGCAAAAATTTTAAAAATGTTGTTAAGTGTTTTTGAATAAAATTAAGAAAAATAGGGTAAAACCCTAATTCATTTTTACTATTCATTTTCCTAGTTTTTAGAGCTCTGGAGACAAGATGGTCGAGACAGCGCACAGATCGACAGAGGTCCGGCGCGGGCTACGGGTAAGGGTCTAAACTGAATTTAGAATGCTTTACTTAGAATTTCATGCTTTTTAGATTAGATTTGATTGATTTTTGAGCATCGCGGCCATTTTTGGGCCGTCGACGTCGTCGAGACGAAATCGTCTCGATTTCATCGAAATCGTCTCGATATCGTCGATTTCGTCCAAGGGCGAAATCGGTGAAATGGGGACGATTTCATCAAAAGGGACGATTCTCGATGGCGAAATCGGAGACGAATTTGCTCAAATTGGGGACGATATCGTCCAATTGTGGACGATATCATCATTTATAAAATTGAACTTATTTTAACTTGCATTTTTAATTAATGATTTATTAATGATTTTTATTGTTGATTTTGTTTATGTTGGAGAGAGGATTACTAAAGAGCAGAGAATGGAAATATGGTGGGTTGAGGGATGACTTGGCTGCCCTATCTCAAGGAGAGTGAGATCAGCTGGCTCGAGTCGGCTTGCAGCATGTGGCGAGAGATGCCACAAGTTTCTAGAGATATGGGGCTATTGACAGCCCTAGCAGAGAGGTGGTATCCGGGTTCTTCCTATTTTCGGTTACCGACAAGGGAGATGACTCCCACATTGGAGGATGTATGGAGGATTTTGAGGATCCCCATACAAGGACGATTGATCACTCCCATGGCCAATCAGGGCCACGTGATGATGCGACTATGTGGTGATCCGAGCTTCACCCTGGAGAAGGGCGGAGTGAATATCGAGTCGCTACGCCAGATGCCTGGGGCATCTAGACTCACACGGGTTTTGGCTGGGGTGGTAGGTGGACTTCTGCTGTGCCACCAGAGTGGATGCAGGGTACCATGGGTACTGACAGATGTGGTCTGCGACATGAGAGACCATGGATACAGATTTGCTTGGGGGAGCTTTGTACTCTGTCGGTTGTATAGGATCCTTCATGGGGTCGTATACAAGGGCGGTCGATGTCTGGTTATGACATCACTACTGTAGGTTTGGTGTTGGGAGCACATTGTGGTGCGGAGGCCGATAGGGCTCCCACTGACAGGGATTGATGGGGAGAGGCCCCGAGTTTTCTACTGGTGGCTTCGAAGAGGGGCACAGTGGCGGATAGATCTACCAGTGTCCTAGAGACTACTAGATGACCTCGTCTCCGACCAGATCACCTGGAGGCCTTGGAGAGATCATCCAGGGTGGGCCGAGGATGGACAGGAGCTGGCTCGCATCAGGCGAGTCTGCTGGCTAAGGATGGAGAGGGGAGAGGTGGAGCTCCATCGGTATGACCGAGTTTTGAGGTAGTTCAGTCTACGGCAGGGGATTCCATCTACGAGAGACTACGAGTTTTCTCGGACTATCCGGGATAACACTACGGTTAGCGGGGCTCCAGATATGCAATGATTCTGGAGTCGGGACGCGAGATGATGCCCCCATTCAGCCGATGGATGGGGATGACGCTGGGGTAGCTGACGGCTATGATGCCTGGTACAGAGGCATCCGCCCTCCTCGGATGACGAGGGCTCAGGGTTCGATTCATGTAGTTGTGCGTCGGATGGGGAGGCGGTGCCAGGCAGCCATTGAGGCGGCACAGGGTCATGACGGGAGAGAGTAGAGGAGGCCACGAGGCTCAGCAGAGGCCATGGCAGTGGGAGAGGAGGGAGGAGAGACCCCCTTCTCCATAGAGAGAGGCCACCATCGCCTGATAAGGGCAAGGGTGTGGACATAGGAGAGAGTAGTGAGATGGCTACTCTCTGGGTGAAGACTGTCCATCTCTAGGCATAGGTGCAGACTTTGTAGGAGGAGGTTGCATGACATCGAGCGGAGGCTACACAGCTCAGAGATGAGGTTGCATGCCTCAGAGCATGGAGCAGAGGAGCGAGCACTCGGGAGCTGGCATGGTCGATTGCTCGGACCACGTTCTACCAGGGTATCTACTTCCAGATGGTGCCAGAGGGTCAGAGGGTATAGCTGCCAGTCGGCATTGCTGACCCGATCAAGATTGGGTCATCGAGGACTTCATCTCGATCGACAACTAGGACTCGCAGTACCACACATACTACGATGGGGCCACCTCGTCCACCTCAGGGCGGGGGAGGAGATGAGGCTGAGAGCTCGAGGGGTTCTCGAGGCTAGGCTACTGCACTTTATAGACTGATTATATGATTTGAGAGGATTGAGTATGCCAAGATGTAGATTGTGGCATACCAATCTATTTTTGAGATGATGTACATATATTTGATATATATATAGATGAGATATTTTTTGATCATATGACTTGTCTTATGTGTTTGTATAATGCTTTAATGTTTGAAGTGTGATTGATTTAATGATTCATGTAATTATGTCGTTGGAAATATTATGGTTGAAATGTCATGCTTTAAAAATTTAAATGAAATAATCTGATGTAACAAATTGGTTGTTGGTGATGTGATAATTTGATAAAAATAAAAGGGACTTTTAACAATAATTTCAAAGGACATTGTCGCTATTATAGACCATTTCATGGAGTCGCCGCTCACTCGGTCGTCAAGCTAATCCCAGTATAGAAATATTGTTAAAAGTAAAGAGTGCTTAAGAGACTGTCTTAAGACTTTGGTGTGATGATGCAAATGATGATGATGATGATGATTTGTTTTCAGACTTTTCATGAAAATATTATGCATGAAATATTTTAAAATGATTTTTGCTAGGCATAAATTCCTAAGTGTGATAAAATTTTTGGATAATTCCCTAGGAATTATACCATCATTGCAAAATTGAAGGTTGACATAATGACATGAAATAGTGATAATGTGCATGCTTTTTTTTAAAACATAATTGTATAACAGAATGATTTAAGTCATATGGTTTTTATGATTTTTAAATAAATGGGGAATAAAATTGATACAATGGTTTGCGCTAGGCATAGAATATGTAGGTATAGACTTATACCATCATCGTGAAAATCAAAGAAGAAAATAGATTGTTTTATTGCATGGTTGATTTTTAATTTTTGAAAATAAACAGAAAATATGAAGAGGAGGACTTGCGCTAGGCATAAGACTCCTATTTAAGTTCTGGAAGTATACCATCGTCGCGAAAGTCGACAATATATAAATATGTGTTTTTATTGTATGGTTTGAAAGAAATTTTGAATTTTGATAATGCATGTAGTTGTCTTTATACTAAACAACTGTACTTTAAAGAAGAAAATGAATTTATTCCAAACAATTTGCAAAAATATTTCAAAGTATCTTAAAGACAAAAGTTAGATTTATAAGGAATCCCATGTGCATATGTGAGTTCATTTCCAATCTTGATTTATCATAATGATACACAAAATCTCTCAAATACAAAATGTGTGTGCAATTGCTATGTTCATTTACCGGTTTTGAGCAAGATAATATGATACAAGTGATTTGAATGAACCAAATAAGTGTTCATTAACCATGATTTAGATGCATATAACCATACCGAGACTACTATGTAAGTCGGATTATCAAGAGCTAGCTAATCCATAAGCGAGACATAGGTCTGTACAAAAGAAGGTCGCTAATGTGACAGACATATCGCCACGCTAGGAGTTACCCAAGGCCAAGCGGGTTGGGCACAAACCACCTGTTATGGGGCTTACCTCACAGTTTTCGAATAATTGAGAATTCCAGGGATTCAAGCTCATCAACCCTTCTTTTCTTTTCAAAGGGTAGGGAGAGGGATTTTATTGCTTTTGCTTTTGCTTTCTTTTGCTTTTCTTTTGTATTTCTTTTGTATTTTTGCTTGATTTTTGAGATAATGCTTGAAACATTGTTGTAATGATATAAAATAACATTTTTCTTTTTCTCTTTTTCTTGAACTTTGCTTTTCTTCCTATGCTAGGGATACTTGCTCGGATTAGCTGTAGAGCAAGGGATTTTTATTCCGGGTAGGGGTGAGCTTGTCCTTTTGCCAATTCTCAAAGATTCTAGACCATGTGCATGATAGGATAGCAGGGGAAACTTTTCGCTCAAGAAACCACTTCTACTATGTAGCATAGCAAGGATATTACAAATATAATCATTTTATTGTGAAAGGATGTGCTTGGTTTAAGTAAATAACAAGATCAATTCTCTGTGCTCAAACTTTATTTAATTGAATTTTGTGGACTTTGATATAAGAGAGATTAGTAATCATGCCAGATAAAAATCAAGATATTTATTTTGTGTTTGTGAAAGTGAGGGATTCCAAATAAATGCTAATTTATCCAAAATAATTTGAAATATATAACTGCAACATTTGTAAGAAGAAATATATACAAATACTTTTTGAGAAGTTTGAGAATGTTGACTCTCTCTTTCTTCTTTATTTTGTTTTGGTTTCGAAAGAGTCAAGAATATTGTTGTTTTTATTTTTATTATTTTTGTTTGTTTTTGTTTTTGTGTAAACAATTTGATATATTTTTAAAATAAGAGAACATGCAAAATATGTACAAATGATGAAATGACTAATTTTTGTTATGCATAGTAACGTTTAAGATGCAAAATGTTCATGGGTTCTTTAAGTTCTTTACCATCTAAGGTAGATAATTTATATGCTCCTGATTCAAATTTAGCAGTGATAATGTATGGTCCAAGCCAGTTGGGCTCAAATTTACCTTTAAGGTCTTTAGTTGCATTAGTATTTTTTTGATTTTCTTTTAAAACAAGGTCGCCGATCTCAAAGGATCGATGACGAACTTTTTAGCATATGATCTTTTAAGCTTGTTTTGGTAGGCACGGAGATGCTCCAAAGCATTGATGCATTTTTCATCTAGGAGTTCCAGTTGGTGAGTCTGCCAGCTCGATATTCCTCTCCTACTTTGGTATCTTGAAGTAGTAGAGCCAAAGAAGGAACTTCTAATTCAAAGGGAAAAATGGCTTCGACACCATAAACCAAAACAAAAGGTGAAGTTCCAGTGGGAGTTCGAACACTAGTTCGATAGGCCCACAAGGTTGGATATAATTGAATGTGCCAGTCGTGGCCAATTTTATTGACCAATATTTTGAGAATTTTGATTAAGGTTCTGTTAGATGCTTACGCTTGACCATTACCACGAGGATAATAGGGAGTGGACCAGCGATGTTGAATCTTATATTTTTGGCATAATTTCTTGACATCTTTATTTTTGAAACAAGTTCCATTATCGGAGATGAGATTTGCAAGAATTCCGAACCTACAAATGATTTGATTAAAAATAAATTTAGAGACTTGTGTGCCAGTGCGGGAAGCTAAAGGCATAGCTTCAACCCACTTCGTGAAATACTCGGTGGCGGTTATGATGAATTTGTGTCCATCAGATGACACAGGATTGATTTTGCCAATAATGTCTAAGCCCCATTTTGAAAAGGGCCAAGGAGATGAAATAGCCTACAGTTCTTGTGCAGGCGCATGGACAAGGTCGGCATGTTTCGGCACTTGTCGCAATGGCGCACATACTCATGTGCATCATTCTCCATGGTAGGCCAAAAGTATCCTATCCTAAGGAGCTTTTTAGCAATGACACTACCACTGAAGTGTCCTCCACAAGATCCATCGTGGGACTTCACTCAAGGCTGATTTGGATTCTTCTAAATTCAAACATCTTAATAGGATACCTTCAAAAGATCTCCTATACAAAGTATTGCCAATTATTACAAATCGACTTGCTCGTCTACGTAATAACCGATCGTTGGTTTCTATTAGAATTGGCGGGGAAAGTCCCATTTTGAAGAAAATCAAATATATCTGTATACCAAGGTTCGGGAGTAGTTTCATTGATTAGAAACACATCCAAAGGTTCTAAGCATGACTTATTTGAAGCGGGTTCCTGGAGTCGATGAATAATGATAGTGGCATATTCGTCATCTAACTCCAAGGGCAGGAGAGATGCAGCTATGGCCATAGCATCAGCTGCACGGTTGCAAGTTCGAGGAATAGCTTCCAAGGAAACTTGATCAAATAGAGACATTAATTGTAAAACATAGGCTTTATATGGGCGCAGTTTATCATCTCTAGTCTGATAAACTTCATTAATTTGGTTTATGACAAGTTGAGAATCACCAAAAACTAGCAGATGTTTAATTTTTAGCGCCAAGGCAGCTCGTAATCCAAGGATTAGAGCTTCATATTCAACAGTATTGTTGGTGCAAGCAAATGTTAATTTGAAGGACAGAGGAATAAGATGTTTTTGCGGGGATATTAAAATAATACCCGCACCAGCCCCACTCATGCATCGGGCTCCATCAAAGTATAAGGACCATTGTTCAATATGGTCTGCCTCTAATTGAAGGCATTCATCAGGAAACTCAATGATGAGGGGATGGGTAGACTCTAAGGGTGCGGCGACTAATTGATCTGCTATGATTTGACCCTTAACAGACTTTTGTCCTATGAATGTGAGGTCAAACTCGCTTAGAGCGAGAACCCACTTGGTTGTACGACCCGATAAATAAGGTCGACTCATGAGATACCTCAAGGGATCATATTTAGCAATGACATAAGTTTTCTGACTAAGCATATAATGGCATAATTTTTGCATAGAAAACATGACTGCTAGACATAGTTTTTCTAACGTTGTGTAGCGGGTTTCATAACTGATGAAGGTTCGGCTAATATAATAATTAGCACGTTCTCTCTTCTCATCATCAAGCTGAGCTAACATAGCTCCTAAGGCAGAATCTGAAGCTAAAATATACAGGAGAAATGGGCGATCGGGTCTAGGTGGTGAAAGCACGGGTGGGTTAAGGAGGTATTGTTTGAGAAGTTCAAAAGCTTCTTTACATTCGTCGTCCCAATTAAAAGGGACATCCTTCTTAAGGAGCTTAAGAAAGGGACCGGTTTTGTCCGCCAACTTATCGATGAAGCGACGGATAGCTTGAAGTTTACCTTGTAAACTTCGTAACTCAGATATATTGGTAGGTGCGGGCATATCAGTGATAGCCGCAATCTTGAGAGGGTCAATTTTGATACCACGTAAAGAAACTATAACCCCTAATAGTTTATCGGACTTAACTCCAAATATGCATTTGGCTGGATTTAATCGAATAAGATATTCTCTTAATCGATTAAAAACTTTTCTCAAATCATCTAAATGATTATCTTCATTAATAGAGTGAGCTATAATATCATCTACATAATCATGTAGGATATCATGCATCATATCATGAAAAATATAAGTCATAGCTCGTTGATAGGTTGCGCTGCGTTCTTTAAGCCGAATGGCATCACTTTCCAACAAAAGGTACCCCAAGGGGTAATAAAGGTTGTTTTAGCCTGATCTTCGG
Organism: Wollemia nobilis; assembly: GCA_028583015.1. NCBI lineage: Eukaryota > Viridiplantae > Streptophyta > Pinopsida > Araucariales > Araucariaceae > Wollemia > Wollemia nobilis. Next base: position 11,120,029 of record JAQPPZ010002979.1, read on the forward strand.
GAGCTATCCTGATCTGATTATAACCGGAGAATCCATCCATTAAGGACATCATCCCACTCCCGACAGTAAAGTCAATGATTTGATCCATGTTTGGAAGAGGAAAATCATCTTTAGGGCATGCGGCGTTAATATCTCTAAAATCTGTGCAAACCCTAACTTTGGTGGCTTCTTTCTTGGTGACTGGAACTACATTTGAGATCCATTCAGCATAATCAATAGCTTGTATAAAAACAACATTCAGGAGTTTTCTAACTCCCCTTTGACTAGCAGGGCCACTTTGGGATGCATTTTTCTAAGTTTTTGTTTAACAGGTTTAGCATCCAGATGGACTACTAGATGATGCATGACTACGGAAGGGTCCAGGCCTGGCATATCTTCGTATGTCCAAGCGAAGACATCTTCATATTCTTTAAGGAATGCAATGTATTGCTCTTGTTTTTCTTGACTTAATTCTGACCCAATATTGATTATGTGAGGATTATCCTCAGTTCCAATGTTAACTTTAATGACGTTTTCTACTTCCATGTGTAGATCTCTTTCAAAATTAGGTGGGGCGGGTGAGACGCCCAATTCTTGTAATTCTTTTAAGGTTAAGTTGGATAATTCATCTTGAGGATTAGTGGTCTCAAGTTGGGCTATAGTTGGTATAGAACCATCAAAATAAAATCCATTGTGTAACATCTCTTCAACGGAGACATCGTGGAAGATATCTCCTTCCAACTCATCATCGGAGTCAGCAATCATTTCAGGGTAAGCTATGGATAGCATGTTACATGTAAATGGCTGATTTTTAGAGGCAAATCATCACGCCTATCCAAATAATCTTGATAACATATGAGTTGATCATCATCTTCAAAAGGAAAGGGTTGACCCTTACTAGGAAATAGGCCCACACCACGGCGGGCGGGCCACGGTTCTACCTCGAAAGGTTCTTTCATGCCATTTTGGAAAGGTCCCAAGCCTTTCCCTTTATATCCCATTTTAAGCATTATGGGTTTAGCTTTAATATACTCATTAGTAAAATAACATCGAGCATATCCATCATGATGAGTTTTGATATTTCGAGGTATTCTTCCCCAGTCATATCCTTTATAAATGAAGGCACAACTCCCGACTTGGTAAGTACTTCCCATAGGTTGTGGGAGGCCCAAGGTACGAGGAGATGGTGGCAAGTTATTTAAAAGAATTGAATCTTGCATGAAAGCATTTGTTTTTTCTGATATTAAGATTGTGGATAAATATGGTAAAAGTTCATCAGAAAGAGCATAAGATGTAGAAGGATCATTCCCTATATCTTTAGATGTGGAAGGTATGATAGATGTTGATAATGTGGAAGTGTTAATAGATGGGTCTATAGGTTTTGAAATTATAGGGATAGAACATGAAGGATTGGTTGTGGATTGAAGATCTTTTTGAGGTTCTAGAGTGGTTTGTTTAGAAGATTGTTGATCTATATATGAGGGTGAAATTAATGGAGGAGAAATAGGTGAAGCTATGGGTGTGTGTTTCACAGTTTTAGATGAAAAATAAGAATTAGGATGTGTGGATGACAGAGCGGGGGCAAAATTGCACTCCAACGAGTTCTACCAAAGCACACATATCAAAGGGTCTAGGATCACCATGGATAGTGACCAACTGATTTTTAAATTCGAATTTAACACATTGGTGTAAAGTTGATGGGACAGCCCGCATTGCATTGATCCAAGGACGACCCAAGAGTATATTGTATGATGCGGGGCAATGTACAATAAACACGGTCGTATCTAAGGTTCTAGGACCAACTTGCAATGGGATGGTAATAACTCCACATGTTTCTTGTGTTTCGTCATTGAAAGCTTTGATAATCATGTCAGTTTTCTTCATTTCATCACTTCTAAAGCCAAATCGTTGGTAGAAGTCAAAAGTGCAAATGTTTAGAGATGAACCATTATCAATCGGGACTCTTTTAACAGCTACATCTCCAATTAGAGTAGTAATATATAAGGGGTTATCCTTATGTAAGCTGTGTTGTGGGATATCTTTATCCTGAAAGTCAATACAATCGACTTCTCTAGTGATGATAGTATTTGCCATGGCTTCCAGGTTGAATGTTTTGAGGTACCATCATTTGGCTTAATGTAAGCATCAACTCATCCCTATGGGTAGGAGAAGATCTTAATAAATCCAAAAGGGAAATTAGGTTGTAGTATTAGATAATTGCTCATTAATATTGTAAGGGGGTTTAGGTTGAACATTGGGAGCATGATTCCCTTTATTGGGATTTTTCAAAACAAATGGAGCTGATCCATCATTCTAGTTTGGTTCTTGTTGAGAATTTTGAGCTTGTTGTCGGGTAACGACTCCAATGGTACCTACAATGTTATATTGAAGACGTTGAACTGGTCTCGGTTGAGCGTTTATGGCTTGTTCATTAGGGAGGAATTGATTAGAAGAGGGTCGAGTAGTAACTCTTCTAGGAAATGGTTCTTCTGGAACCATAGCATCTGTGATGGGTTGAATAGGATCTGATTCATTTTCAGAACTATTCGATTGGTTTGAAGTGATGTCTATTTCACTTTTAGTATCTGATTCTACATCACTAGGATCTGGAGTTTGAAAATTATGTAGGGGCCTGGTCGTGACCAGGGATAAGGTTGTGTCAAATGTTTGAGGATCCTGAACAGGTAATTGTCCGCTAATAGTTCCTACATATCGGGTAGGAGGAGGAACATTATGATGTTCGATTTGATTGGCCACCTCTTTACCATGTCTTGGTAAAGGGTGTTGAAATATGTCTAATGATTGATTAGCATTTTGATTTTGATTTTGGGGAATGTTCTTTTGAGGATTATTAGGAGCATTTTGTTTAGGTTGGAAGGCTTGCACCTCCATTTCATTATTATCAATCAGATCTTGTATTTTATGTTTCAACCTTTTACAAGCGTTGGTAGAGTGTCCAGGTCCTCTATGGAAATCACGGTGTAAGTCGGCTCTGTATCCGGGTATGGTTGGATCGGGTTCCCGGATAGTTGGTAATTGGATCAAACCTCTTTCGGGTAATTGAGGTAAAATAGTTGATAATGGTTGATTCAATCTAGTAAATTCTTTAGGAGGTTTATTGGGAGGTTTCAATATAAATTTTTTTGTTGTCTTCGTTGCATTGATATTAACAACATTTTCTTTGTCGGTGACTCCGTCACCTACGACTTGTTTGTTTTTATATTGATTTCTGGATGTTTTCTCATCATCCTTCTTCCTAAGTTGGCCTCTCCTAATGAGGGCATCTTCTACTCTTCGAGCTAAATCTATAGCTTGATCGAAGGTAGTTAAAGTAGCGATTGATAACTCATAAGATATTTGTTCTTGCAAATTATTGATAAAAATGTCCAACATTTCCCTATAAGGTAGCACAAAGTGCAGTTTTCCTATCAACTGCCTCCATCTAGCTAAGAAATCAGCAAAACATTCATCCTTGTCTTGTTTTAAGTTGTATAAATCTTTAATGGTTACATGCCTCTCGATGTAGGCACTAAATTGATGGACAAAAGATTCAGATTGTTTCTTCAAAATTTCTCAAAGAATGAGTGGGTAGTTGATAGTACCACTCTAATGCCATTCCACCTAAACTTTTTGGGAACATTTTTAGTAATAGCAAGTCATCATGTGATATATCATGACATGCTATCCTAAACATGCGAAGATGCTCTATGGGATCTTCGGTTCCTTTATATATAGGCGAGATGGGCATGGGAAAATGCTTAGGAGTACGGTTGTGCTACAACTATGGGATCCAAAGGTTGACTACATATCTCTCGATAATTGTACGAGGGATGGTAGGGATCTATCTGGTCCATGCGGGAAGCTAACTGTTTCACCATGGCTTCCAGATTACTAGTTTGCCCACCATATTGGTTCGGTAGGGCATTAATATGGGATTTGTGAGCATATGATGGAGGGACATGAAGATTAGATGCTATATTGCTATTGTGTAAATTGTTGGTAGGAAAGGTGTTATGAAGGAATTTTGAAGTTGTATTATGTTGTATTCCAGATTGTTGAAAATTGGTGTTTGGCTTCATTTTAGGTTTTTGTTTACTTGAAGCATATTGATCAATAGTTTGGTGAAGTAAAGCAGTGAAGGAAGTTTTATTTTGTGTGGGAATGATTTTAGGCTCAATAATGGGTTCCTTAGGAGGTTGGGTAACTCTGTTGTTTTGGCATGTTTTGAATCATAGTGACCATATCTCTATTGGATGGTCCGGCCTTATCACTTTCTTGATCAATAAAAGACAAGGGATTAGTGTGCACATCAAACATATGTTCCATGGCTGCTTGAGTGTCACTAATTTGCCCTTTATCAATACGAACTGCCATATTAAGAGCGCCAATGTTATTATTGAAAAATTTCCAGAAATGATCTAAGTTATCAAAAGCAATAGTTCCATCTGGAGCTACTCTAGGGGATGAGGATCCATCCTCTTTAACATTTTCTTCTTGTTCATTGTCTTCACCTAGGTCATCTTCTGGTTGATCTAGAGTTTCTCCTTCCGGAATTGGATCCTCAGGAAGGACATTTGGGTTTCTAGTTTTATCTTCTAACCAATCTTCTTCTTCTCCTTCAGTTTGTTTACCATTCCTAAGTTTAGGCATTGTGCTTAATTTAGATTTCAGCAAATATATATATATATATATATATATATATATATATATATATATATGCTATAAGCTTAAGAGGTATATATTAATTATATACCTACTACAATATTTAAAATGAAATGTTTTGGTTTTTATTATGTTTTTTAGTTTTTCTTGTTTTTGTAATAATATTGTAAAGATAACAAACAACACAATAAATGCAAGAAATAATGAAAGCAATGATCTAGTTTTCTATAAATAATTTATAAATGTCATTAATGGGCTCAAGTTCTTCGGGAGTCATGAAGTGTTCTTCTTCAAATTGAAAATTTTCTTTCAAGAATTTAATGAAAAGGGCTATAGTGATATTATCTGTCTCAGATTCGGGTTGATAGAAGTAAAGCTCGTGGCAATACTCTCGATATAACACAGCTCGAGGAACTCTATTCCATCTTTCCCTATCCGTAAGAACGACCTCTTGGTCTTCTACATGACCTAGGAACTGGTGTATAGTGGCTGCGTTCTCGAGGTATTCCTCGAAGGTGAAAAATTTTGAAGACACAAGAGCTCTCCTATAAGCTAACCATCTATGGCGAGGCTCTCCGAAGTTCATGATAAAAGACGAGTTGATGAGGATCTAGGATTCTATCTAGGACAAGCCTCTTGATTTGTTTAAGTTTTGTTGACCTAGATGAAATGACACCTAGTCTTCTATCAAGTTCGTCCCACAAAAGTTGATTTCTATCTATTTCAGGCACACTAAGCACAAAATTGATTTCTATGGCTGCTAATTGGTTTTCAACATTTATAGTAGCTTGCTAATATTTTCTTAGGAGCTACCATCTAAACATGATATGCAACTTATTAGTTTTAAATGATTTTAAATGCATCTATGTTTTTGTTTTTTTTTTTTTGTTTTCAAAAGGTTTTAAATGCATTCACGTCGGGTTCACCAAAATGTATCGCTCCAAATTTTTTGCATCCTTACCTTCAGGCTATAGGATCCGTGCCCGGAAGGAGGATGGGAAAAGGATGGCGCGGTACCTCGGACTGAGAGGCCTTGCGAAGGTCCCGCCTCTCGGGGGAGGTGTATTATGGTGATTTTTCGACGGATGGTGGGTTCACCAGGAAACGTTTGAATGGCAGTTTCCACGCCTAGGTTGGGAATGTGTTTAATGTGTTCAGTTTTATCTTTAAACATTCGAGTCCTAGGTTTGGCCAAATGAATCTAAGTTGTTCTATTATGAAAATGCAGGCTAAATGAAATACAGAAAACAGATTTTAAACAGAAAACAGAGGGAAAAAGCTAAATTACAGAGCCATACCTGATCCGGATGTCTGATGGAGATTCTAATTTTTGAAGCAGTCCAGATCGTCTAGAATTTGATAGGATCGTCTCCGACCTGCGGGATCGTTCGAGATCGACGAATTCGTCGAGAGACACGCAAACAGAGAAATAGACACAAAATACAAAAAATACGGTAATGCTAATAGAGGATAAAGATGTAAAATGACAATAAAGATGTTAACGGATAATCCTAAATAGGAATGCAAGCAAATTACAATGTTTTAATAATTAATCATGATTTCATTATGCAATTAAACTACATGGGTGAACTCCAAGATGCAGAATAGCAGAAAATAATAAATAAACTGACTAGATGCAGAATAAAACAGTAGATGAGAAGAGAAAAATGCAAACTACGGGCACTGATTGCCCCCAATGTTGATTGCAGTCGAAATCGTCTCGGATTGGTACGAAATCATCTCGAATTGAACAGGATCGTCCATGACGAACTAAGCTTGCTCCGGCTGAAAAATACTAAGGTTCCTGCAACAAAATTTGGATAGGACAAGTGCAGATGGTAATTCGGGATGTTTTAGTGCGTGTAAAGTCAAGTTACGGGAAATATCAGCCAGGGGTAGGTTAAGGGGAGGGCCTAAGTTTAAATAGGCTTAGGAGGGAGGTTAGGAGGTTGGAGATCATCCCAATTTGGGAGATCTCCAACGGGGAGGGTCTCTAACGGCGTAGACACGCTTACGCCTGGATTAGAGACGTCGTTGGAACAGAGGCTAATTGAGAAAAATTAGTTTTGGGACAAGATCGTCCGGACGTCCTAGTCCAGACGAAATCGTCCGATCTGAGGCGATATCGTCTGATCGGCGACGATATCGTCAAACGGTCAAAACAAACTCTAAAAATGGCATGGGAAAGGAGGAAACGGGTTAAACGGCGGTTTGGGAGCGGTTTTGGGGGTTGAAATTTGAATTTGAATATTTACTAGAGTAATTGTAATTATTTAAGGTTTTATTGCGCCAATTTTAGGGTGCTACACTTCTACTCCTGGAAGTGTTGATGGTGAGATCTTCTTCTAGATCTCTAATTTTGCTACTTCTGAATGCAAGTAGGACTCTCCTAGTCCTTATTCTTCTTCTTCCAATATTGGAAGTTCTTCAATGAGATCTCCTGATCTCTTCATTTTTGCTTCAGGTGTTGAGTTGATTTTGAAGAAGATACTCTTCCTAACTTTCTTGTAGGAAGTTTTCCAACTCACTGAATCTTCTTTCTCTACAACAAAAATATTAGTACTAAAATCTTAATCTACTTTTGAATAAGATATTATTTTCGAATTATTCTTCAAGATCAAGGCTTTTGGAGCCTTTTTTAGTATCTAGGATTTTGTGACCTTTTCAGTATCAAGGCTTCTATGGCCTTTTTAGTATCAAGGCTTATGTGGCCTTTTTAGTATTTTTGTGGCCTTTTCAGTATCAAGTCTTCTGCAGCCTTTTCAGTATCAAGGCTTCTATGGATTTTTCAGTATCAATACTAATGTAGCTTCTTCTTCAAGGATTCTATAGCATTTTCTTCAATTGTGAAGTTCTTCAGTCCAGCAATGGAGATCTTAAATCTCCTAACTTCACCATGAATCTTCACCAAAAGTCTTCTTTCATAGTATTATTATCTTGCACAAGGAAGTAATCTTTGCACTATGAAGGCACATTGACCTTGGAGTAATGAAATTGGAGTCTCCTAGCTTTCTGATGTAGGAGGAGTCTTAATCTTCTAAGAATTAATTTTTTGCAATAAAATAAACTTTAGGCAATAGTTAGAAAATTCCAGATATCCTAGATGATCTTCATTAGATGATTTATCAATCTAGTGGATTTAATGATGAGTCCTAGTCTTCATGAGTTTTTCTTGCAACTCTATGGAAAAGACTCTAGTCAAATGTAATCTCAGTATTTTTGGAATTGAGATTTCTTTCAATCCTCACTTGGGCTCTCTCTAATTCTATCACCTAGATTCTTCTAAGATTTTTTGATAGTGGCTAGTCCAGCAGCGCATCAGGTTGACAAAAAAATTAGGCTCAATAATAATGATGGTTTTCCTATTGACCTACTATGGCTAGATCTACCATGGATCTAATACCACTATTAGCTTTTGATGTAACGAGCACTGGAAGATAGAAATTACAAGAAGCAGAATAATATGAAAGAAAGTAAATGTACTAGATGACTGAAATATGTTGTAAATATAAATGACATAAAAGAATACAATGTAGCTATGGAGGAAATGAATACTCCATTAATAAAGCTACTAAACTACATTGCACCCATCACCAATGTATGGTGATATACATAGAATTGTACTATGCTCTAAGCTACACTATCTAACTATGTCCCCTGAATCTATATGTGTATTACCATGAGGTATTTAGTATATAGGAAAATAAATTCTTTGGCCAACACTCTACCTAGATGTGCAAGGGACAACTTGCACATATACATATTGCATATTGACACTTGTGCATTTATTACATTGCATGAAGTAACTAGATAAATTTCCCCTAAAGTAATCTAATGTCCTAAGTATGTACCTTGGAAGATACATTTACATGACCTAAATGATGTAATATACTCTATTTCTAACAAGTATGATTTATATTTCCTCTTTATGTTATTGTTCATGTGTAGGATGTGCACAAGTGTCATGTAATTATGTGCGTAAATGTAACGAGTGATAATTATGTAAAATTATCTTGTAATAATGTGTTCAAGTGTGCAAATAGAAGTGTGCAAGTGTAATAGACTAAAGTGTGCAAATATAGAGTCAAGAGTCATGTATACAGGTGGCAATATGAGAGGATTTGTATTATGCATGGAATAGGAAAGGTTGCATCTCCCAGATGTAAGAGGAGAGCAATAGTCAAGTATTGATGTTATCTATGAAGGTTATATTATGAAGATAAATCTCAACATATTGGATATAGATTGAATATTATCAAAGTATCTCATATAAATTCAAGTATTAATAATATTAAAGCTTGTATGCATATATTTTTTTGGTAGGTAAAAATGATTAAGTGTAGGGTTTAAATGGGACCCAAATCCAAGTACATAAACTGGTAGCTAAACCAATAGCTTGTATGCATATTTTGAGCAATATACTATAAGTGTTTCTTCATGTTGTTACATGAATGATATTGACCATTTTGTTCATATTATTGTCATTGTTATGAATGTTATGTTCATTATATTGGTCATTTAATATAGTAATTGCTCTTATATTTGAGATTACTCAAGATCCTAGATATTGGAACCTATGATAACTTGGAAAAATTCCAATAACTCCTTTACCAGGTAAATTTCATGGTGAAAGTCTATTGTCCACCCTCCAATAGCTCCCTGTTTTAGAAAAGGATCTAGGGAATACTTAGTATCACTTACACAACACTTCTCTCACTCTAATTATCTAACACATCCCCAATAATAAATTAAAGCATTCTTAGATATATAAGCTTATACATGCATCTATGTTACACTTTTAGTTAAAATGACATCCTCATATGCAACAAGTATTTTATGCAATTATATCATTACTAAGGAAATCCATGCACATCAATGTTCCAGATTCAACTAATAAATATAGTAAGGATTTATAATTATGAAAATACATCTAATGTTGGTCGTGTGTGCGACTCCATTTTCTACACCCATTTATTTTACACATCGGTTTTCCTCTGCCCAAAGACCCTTCCTCACTCATCTAGTGAAGGGTTAACAATATCAACACACATCATAAAAGACTAATTAGTTTATTTATATCATCATGGTGCTATATATAAAATTAAATAATAATAATTCAATAGTTAATTATTTCATTAAACATAGATGTTGAGTTAGAAATATCACATCTACAATATAATGTACTTGATTTATCCAAGCAAGGTTGGGGTTGATTTATCTACAATATAATGTATTTTTGGTGCCAACATCTTCTTTGGAAATGGTGCCTCATTTTTTTATGGTGCTAACTCTTCTTATGTATTTGATTTATCCAAGCAAGGTTGGGGTTGCTCTTTATCCCTATGGTTAGAGGGAAGTAATAAGAAATCATGGTTTATGGAACAAATTCAACATGTCAACCTTAACCTCTATTAGTAATGAGAGCTTACCTAACTTTATAGATTGGGTGAGGTGATGATATTTTTGAAATCCAAAGTCAAAACTTTATAATTCAATGGGATCCTTGATATATTAGCATATTTCAAGATTTATCCTTTGATTTATCAAAACAATAACAAAATCCCCAATTTTGATGTAATATTAGATATCAATGTTAACACCAACTGCCAACTTAGGATTGAATTTAAACTTTAAAGTTTAAAGGACACTAAACCTCACCTTAGTACAGTTTCACCAAGAAGCTTCAAGCTTTGATTAATGGCACACATTCACATTTTATAAATAGTAGCATCTAAGATCCAAACTTTAGAATCTAATATAGAAGTCTTCTTGATGCACCAATATTGACACCATCTATTAACTTGGGCCCAAACTTTAAACTTTGAAAATGTGAACTATTGGGTTTGAATAGTCAGTGGATCTGCTATGTAATTTGATATTTCACATTTTATATTTATTTTATTCTCTCATATAAAAAGGAAATGAGTAATGGATGCAATATTATAGCCTTGCACCTTTTCTTGATCTTTCTTAACCCAAAACTTTGAATTATGGATCAATGGTAAATTTTGAATTCTATATCATTACTACCCATATCAACTTCTAATTTTGTGTCACATCCAACATTAGAACTAATAATAATAGTCTAGGTGCCACCTTTAGACTTGAAAATAACTCCAAAAACATTGGCACCAACCTATAGACTTGGTGCTAGAGTGTTATGGCAACAATCCATATAGCTCTAATGTCAGTCTTGGTGCCGACACACAATATCATTCTAGAGCTTATATAATCATTAGAAAATTTTCACAAAACCATTATCTTCATTATATTTGATATATTTCTACTAAATAGCACATGTTAAGTCATCAATGCCAAATCATCCATTTAAAATAATAAATAAATAATTATTTATTACTAAAATTATAGGATATGACATTTGGAGATTGAATATAAGAAAGAGAATGAAAATTTAGTAGATGTCCTTTATTGCAAGTATGATGATTATGTATTTTTCCATGTTACATATATAACCCTTTCATTTTGGTTAAAAAAGCTTTTATGATATTTATATTTATATTCTAAGACTATTTCTTTGATTAATGATGTCAAGTATGGTAACCTGCATAATCTATTGTTCTCTTGGTATAATGGTATTATAAGAAAGAAGGTCCATATTTATCTTAGTCAAACCTCCTAGGTAAAGAATAACATCCTTAAGGAATTACATACTTATCCCTTGGTAATACATTCTAAATTTCTTAAAACCTATTAGCGGGTTAAGTAATATTTTTCTTAAAAAGGAATGAAAGTTGATATCAAATAGTTTATGGCAAAATATGAAGTGTACCAGAGGAATAAGGACAAATTATTTAAGTCTCCAATATTGTTCTATCCCCTTCCTATTCTAAATTTCCATGGGAACACTTCTTCATGAACTTCATTAAAGGTATTTCAAAGTCAGAGGGCAATTTTTTTTTTGATGTGGTGGATCACCTCTCCATGTTCATTTTTATGCCTTACAATTTTCATTCACTATTAGTAAGGTGGCCAATATATTCCCCATTTTTATTTTCAAAATATATGGTATACCCACATCTATTGTCTATGATCATGATCCTATTTTCACTAAAAACTTTTAGGAGTTGTTCACTCTTAATAGCTCTTAGCCTAATATGATATCTAATGTAATCCCTATAGTAAATATTAACAAATAAAATCACTCAATCATGAATGATTTTTGGAACATTTCTTGACTAACTTTTATTTGAAATGGGAGAGAGTGAGAAAGTGGGAGAAATCCAGTAGAGCTTTGGAAGCAAGGCCCTAGAGATGAATTGTTTGATGGGAAGGCGACAATCAAAATATGTGTGGGTCTGCAACCCTCCCCTAGGAGCACATATCCTGGGAAGATTTTACAATATAACCTTTCCTTTCCTTTCAATCTAGGAGCTAAGTCTTTTACAAATGTCATTCTAAAGGATTTGATCTTTTAGAACGTTCAAAGTAGTAGCTTTGACCTGCATCCTTCTCAAGGGAAACTTTGTGTCCTAGTAGATATTTTGAAGATGGTTGTATCCCAATAAGCCAAAAATTTTGTGGGGAAGTTTTTAAGCTCTCACCCTGACATTGACTCCATTCGTAGATGGGCCTTCTCCAAAAGGAAACCACAAGGCCATATGGAGATATTTGTCCTCCCCAAAGGCTTCTTTCTCATCAATTTGAACTATTCCAAAAACTCAATTTGAATCCTAGAAGGATGCCCTTGGTTCTTTGGCAGACATGATATCTTCCTATGGAAATGAGACCTAGACTTCAACTTGAACTCTCAAAGCATCAATTCTATTAGAGAATATTACATTATTTGGTACATGCTTATGTACCACCTTGGTACAATATTAGATTAGGTGTGTGTCTTAGATTAGAGTGTGAGTTTATATTTCATGTAATGTAATAATATGCAAGAAATGCACAAGTGTCATGTAATTGAGTGTGCAAGTGTTGTGAGTGTGGATGTGCACAAGTGTCCATTATGTAAGAGTGCACATGTGTCCTTAGAATAGGAAAGTGAAGAGTTTCAAAGAAGAGTGAAGGTCAAGAGTACTTCATATGAAGAGTCACATACTATTATATATTTGTGATAAAGCATTGTAATTATTATCAAAAATGCATTGCACATAGCATGCATTAGTAGACCTTTATTCTATAACATTTTCAGTATTTTCGTGAGCATTTCCAAGTGATTATTTTGTGAGTATTTTTGAGTTATTTTTGAGTTCATATTATTTTATGAGTTATCTTTATTAAGTCCATTTTACTACAACTTTATTATATACGATTCTGTGGTTATTTACATTGAGTATTGAGCTACAAAAGCTATCAATGGTATCAGAGCCACAACAAGTTTTCTTGCACAGGTTTTTAAAGTTGCAAATAGTCTAAGGATATTTCCACTAGCCAAGGAGAGACCAATGAAGTTGAGGATATTACCACTGGATAAGAAAAACTAGTGAAGATAAGTATTTCCACTGGCTAAGGAAAGACCAGTGAAGTTAAGGACATTACCACTGTGTTGAAGAAAAACTAGTGAAGACAAGTATTTCCACTAGCTAAGAGAAAGACTAGTGAAGCCAAGAATTAATACCACTAGGTTGAAGGACAACCAATGAATATTTAAAGAGGTAATTTTTAGAGAACCAACTCAAGAAGAAAAGTTGGTCATTGCTATTTTGCTTTAGATTATTGAAATTTTTTATAGAAGTTTTATATTAATGCTAGAAAATGTTATCTAAGTTTTTGTTGTAGTGAAAATTAATCTTCAGAATTTGAGAAGCTTCCTACAATGGATAGAGAAGACTTTCATCTTCGATTGCTAGAAGGTAGTGAGATTTCTTCATGCAGGGATTGGTTTGAGTTGTAGTTAAATTTTAGATATAGATCTTGATAAGTATTTTAGGTCTCAAAGATAGACCTTGATAGATAGATTGAGTTTACCTATTCCAAGAACAAATTCGGAATAGAAGGTAATCTACAACATAGTTTCAGGTCTTGAAGATAGACCTTGAGATTGACAAGAGTAAGGAGACCCAAGAGAAAAGAGGTCTCATAGAAGCAAATAAAGGAGACTTGAGAAAAGTCCCATTGAAGGCAAATTAAGAGACCCAAGAAAGAGGTCCTATTGAAAATTTTGATAGAGAAAGCAAACTTGAAGGTAGAAAAAGACTTCAAGAGAATTCAAGACAAAAAAAAATTCTTGAAGATAGTCCTAGCTAAAGGACAACACATAGCACATCAAAGGAAGCATTCTGGTAGTCCACATTGGACAACAAAGTTAGAAGATTTAGAATAGCAAAAGAGGAAGGTAGTATTTGGAGTGAATGCCACAAGGGCAATATTAAAAGTATTTGGATGTCACAAGGACAATATTGAAGAGAAAGGTAGCATTTGAAGGCCACAAGGGAAATATTGAAAGCAAGTGAAGCATTACAATAGCATCAAATACAAAATAATTGAAGCTAGAGAAGGCAACATATTTAGTCAAGAAAAATATTGAAATCTTCAAGAACAACATTGAATATAGAGAAAGAGATAGAAAATAGTTCCAAGAGAAAGAAAGGAGTTTCAAGAAATATCTCATTGGATTTGGGACAATCGTCACCATTCAACGACAAGCCCATAGATAATAGAGAAGTAATGCTCAGAATTAAACTGAGCACTAGGGGAAATAATTAAGGCTCAAAGGAACTATAAGAAATAAAGAAGTCTGGAATCATATACAAGGTAGAGAAAGTTGCATATTAAAGGTGATTAAGTGTATTTTTAAGAAGTTAAATTATTAATGGTTGTAGGTATTCAAGAGGACAACATAGTGTGAGTTTAATCTTGGAGAGCACCCTGCACTAGTGATCCAACGCTTGAGTTTCTTGCACCTATATCTGCAAGAGGATAACAAAGTGAAACAACAAAGGAAGAAAGCATTAGCAAAGTAAATAGTAAGGAGAAGAACATAATCTCCATTAGCACTATGAAGCATCTAAGAATGCTAAAGTAGAATAACAAGCAACGTCAAGCAAGGTAGAGTTTAAGGAAATCTAGGCAGAACTAAAAGTGCTAGCAAGTTGAAGGCTCAAGAACTAGAGAAGAAGATTGTAGGCTCTAGAGGAAAGAAAAGGCCTCCATAAAGAAGTCAAAAGAAAATATAGACAAGTACAACATAAGGAAGAGAAAGATATTCGACCATTTATAGTGAAAGCAAGGTTTCAGCCAAGGGTAGATTTATATGGTCAAGAACAAATAGCAAAGGTCAAGTTATCAAAGTTAAAGTTTATAAAGGAAGTATTACTTCCTAGCTACATTTGAAAGTCAAATAGAGGCACCTACAAAATTAGAAAGATGCATGATTAAGAAGCAAATATGCACTAGACTAAGGTTATTCAAGAAGCATCTAGTGCAGTCTATGAGGAGTGCCATAGTAGTACCAAAAGCAAAGGAATATCATAGAAGCACCATTCTTGAATAAGGTATATTGGTGTAGTTGAAGAGTTTAAGAGTGTCATTTATAAGAGCTCGGTATGTGCACCTACAAATAAGAAAGCATTGTAGTCAAGGAAAGGTTTGTAAGAACGTTCTATGTTAGGGCCAAGGTATTCAAATCTACATCCGCATAGAGAGCAAGAACATCAACAATAGATGACAATATTAAAAGTGATCAAGGTAGTAGTGAAGGGTGAAGATTTCACCATATAAATTTGAGCAGCCAAAGAGCACCAAGTAAGAAGCCGACAACACCATAACAAGGTAGCAAAGCTCCAAAAGAAGTGTAACAACACTCAGCCCAAAGAAGATAGCAAATGTTAAGTGCAATGCCATCAAGGCAACCAATATTATCGAAGAGCATAAGCAACTAAACAAAGAAAGGTTTACCTCAGGTATTAGCTCCATTGAGAAGCAATAAAAATTGAGGAAGACTCTAAGGACCAACAATGTTACATAGGTGTCATCCAAGATATAGAGAAAGTGCCATCCATAGATACGTGAGCCAAGGTGCGTAGAGGATGTAGTAGACACCAACCAAGGAACATAGGGATTGAGAAATGCATGCAGAAGCCCAAGCAACATAGGAGATGAAGAGTTGAGCAGTAAACCCATTTTGTAGGAATCAAAGCACCAAGGAAGTCAAAAATTAGGGCAAGAGAGGAGCTAGAGTCATGGAAGATCAAAAGCCAAGCTTCTAGCAAAAGATATCTAGCATTCTAACGTCGTTCAAAAGGAGCATTGAAAGATAATGCATTAGTGGCCAGAGGGAAGTGCAAGTGTTACCCTAATATAAGCACCCAAGAAAGTGAAATGCTTGAACATTACAAGCATATGAAGGAGCATCAACTATTCAAGCATGCATCACCATGTGGCACAAGGAAGACATATGGGTAGTTTTTGTAACATCTTATGAGAAGCTCAAGTAGGAATACGTGCAAGGAATCTCTATCCACTTCTCACATTCTCAAGTAAGGTGAAGAGATTACAATCCACTTCTCACACACTGAAGCAAAGTGAAATGCCAATACAAATTTAGCACTGAAGCCTCGCACGATTGTAGTAGAGCAACCATATTTTCAAAGTCAAGGGAAGAGCATAACATAGCACCAAAAATCATTCACCAAGTTACACACCCTAAGGAGGTAAATTAGGGTTTGTAGAGATTATTAATTTTTCCTAAGGCTAAAAGGAGAAATAAGTTCAAGTTATTATTTATTTTCTAAGGTTAAATAAGTCTAGTGGAGAGATAAGTAGTTTAATAGAAAAATTAATGCTTTAACTACTTGATTGGAGTGATAAGTAGGCTTTATTATTTTTGAAGTCTTGTTTTTCAAAGGATTCAATAATAGCTTTAGTGATTTATTGAAATTCTAAAACCATAGAGTATTTGCAATAATTTAATCATGGAGAGACAAGGAATTCTACTTAAAATTTAGAAATTCATAAGTTTGCAAATATTCTAGTTTCTATTCAATTAGGGAGCCATAAGGTATTCAACTTCAAAGGTTCTTACCAAACTTGAAAACTTGGAATTTGTTATTCAATAACTAGGGAGTCAAAAGGATGTCTACATTCAAGAAGTCAATGAATAATGATATGGAAAACATAATTAGAAAAGAAAGAGCAAATGTTATAAAAGTTGGAATAAAAATTTGCTTACAAAATCTGAAGGAAGCATAGATCTAACTACAAAATTAATCTATAATGAAGCAATAGGAGAAATATTTGAAACTTTGGAATATTATCTACATGCTAGGATTATTGAAACAATTGATAATGGAAAAGATAATATTCTAATTCCTTTAGATATTGGTAGCATTCTATATATGGCATTGTTGACACTCAAATATTACAAAGAAGAAAGCATGAAACAAAAATAATTGATTGAATCTCTTAAGAGGAAAGCAAAAATAGATGAATCCTTTTTAGAAAATATATTTCATTCTTCATGCAATATTGATACATCAAGTTCAAGATCTTATCATGATGCTTTAAGTGAATGTTCAGAAGACACTATATCAAAGAAGACATGTCATATAAAGGACAAAGGCAAAAGGAAAATTATTTTGGAAGAATTCAATGATAAGAAGATTGTTCAAGAAAACACAAAAACTGAAGTACATGGTGCTGAAACTAAATATGAAGACAAGCAAGAAGACAAGGAATCTGATCAAGATGAAGGAGGCATACAATGCAAAGTAAATTGAAGGATAAATATTGTATTGAAGACAAAGTCTTCAATAACCAAATAATGTAATACAGGGGGTGTTAGAGAATATTACATTATTTGGTACATGCTTATGTACCACCTTGGTACAATATTTTTTTTTGGTATAAGGTAGAGGTGGTTATAAGGTCCACAAACCTTTTACAAAGTCAAAATGGGCTGGTTCTAGCATCAAGCCCGTATAATCAAAATACAAAATGGATCTTTCTAAGACTCACATTAAGCCATACTTAGAGTCCACAGGTCCTATACTTGTCGCTTGACTATTCGGGATAAAACAAAAACCAAACAACACCTAGCACTTACTAACACTAGGTTGTTGTCTCGTACACTTGTCACCTCCCGGGCCCCAACAAATGGGATGCCTTTTCTCGCCTAATTCCATCTGTCGGATTACTCATCATCAGCCCCTCCGATCTCCTGATGCTCTAACAGGTTTGATCTTAGCTCTTCTCTAGCAGCCAACACCAATAGTTCTTGAGGGAAGTTATCCTTCCAAATTTGCATCTCCCCAACAAAAACTGCAATATTTGCCATTAGATCCGCCACCTGGTTCCCTTCTCTGAAGGTGTGTTGGATTCGGGCATTAACCAAATGAGATTTATGAATCTTTGCTTCTAGGATAAGCTCCAATATGGTCCAGCTGGGGTCTTTATCCTCCTTAATTGCCTTGATTATATTAAGTGAATCCCCTTCAAAGATAACTTCCTTATAACCCTCAAGTCTAGCAATTCTCATTGCCTACATGCAGGCTCGGGCTTCTGCAAAATGATTTGTTTGAGTTCCCAAAGGCTCTGCAAATGCAAGGACCACTTTTCCTTCCTCATTTCTCAAAACTCCTCCTGCTCCTGCAGCCCCCAGATTTCCTTTAGTCTGCCCAGTCAAAATTAAACTTAACCCACTTTTGTATGGGGGGTATCCACTTGACACCATCCCGTGGGTTGGTTGTAATGTCTAGGTCCGGAAGTTCCTCTCCCCGGTTCCACAAAATCCTCCTTTCCCTTAGAGACATGGTCTCATTTTTGAAGAAGAAAGTTTTCCAGTTTTCTTTCAAAGCTCTGATTATTTTATTACCACATAACCTCTACCACATAACCTGGGATCTTTCTTACGTCCTTTAAATACTCTCTTATTTCTCTCATTCCATATCCCCCATAAAAAATGGGGTAAGGTCGAGCTTCGAGCCAAGTCAAAAGCTTTGCCGGAAGGGGGAAGCCCATCGTATGCGTAAGTCGGACATGCTATTTGGACAGACCCAATCTATATGAAATTTGGACAGGATCATTTGGAAGACTGTACAAGAAAAATCACAAGTTAGAAATATATGACTTACAGATTCTATTGCTTTCTCACACAAAATACATCGATTGATGAATTGGAAACCTCTCCTTTGTAGATTATCTGTTGTCGGGATCTTATTTTGAGCGCCAACCAAAAGAAGAAAGCTATTTTTGGGGTTAAATTATTTAACCAAATAACGAAGTCGGATTCCGACCATTGAATCCTAAGTGGATTAACTTATAGGCAGTTTTTATTGAATAGATCCCACTTGTAGTTTTGCCCCAAATCGCCTTGTCTCTTCCTCCCCCAGGAATGATCGGGAACACCCTTAAAGCATCATTGAGTTTGGTTAGGGCCACCTTCTCTTGCTCTGACAGATTATGAACTGTGATTTTCTTCCAAGAAGAAGTTTCTGTGCTACGACAATAAAATCCCCTACTTTTCCTCCCATTTCCTTCGAAAGTTTATGTTGGAGGACCTGAATGTCTAAGTTATCTTTCAGAGGGGCCTCTTCCAACCACGGGTCTTTCCAAAAGTCCACTTGTCTTCCATTACCAATTCTCCATCTGATGCCTTTCCTGACTACCTCCCGACATTCGAGCAAACAATTCCAAAAATAGGATCCTCTAGGAAGATTATCATCTTTCAGGAAGTCCTGATTATTTCTGATATATTTTGCCTTAAGAAGTTTTACCCATCCCAATTGATCATTATTGATAAATATCCATACCTATTTGCCAATCAGAGCTTGATTCAATTCTTTCATTCTCTTTAACCCCAGGCCCCCCTGATCCTTGCTTGCACACACCGATTCCATGCTACCAACGAAATTCTCTTTCTCTCCTCTGAACTTGACCACAAGAAGTTGCGTTGAATTAGCTCCAATGTAGCTCGGACCTTTGCAGGCATTCTAAATAGAGACATGCAGTAAATTGGAATGCTCTGTAAAGTAGTTTGAACTAATAAGGCTTTTCCTGCGGAGCTGAGAAGGTTGCCCTTCCACCCTGCTAACTTTTTGGAGATCCTGTCAATGACTGAGTTCCACAAAGTAGCCTTCATTCTTCCTTCGAACATAGGCATGCCTAGATAAGTTGTTGGTAGAAGCTCCTTTCCACAACCGAAGAGGTTAGCTATTCTTTCCTCCCTCCCACCGGGCGTGTTAAAGAAATAGATGCTACTCTTCTTATAGTTTATGTCTTGTCCTCGTTCGTCTCATACTTGGTTAGAATTCTCTTCAACTTCCTAGCTTGAGGCACCGAGGCTTTGGACACAATGATTGTATCATCCACAAAGCCGTTGGTGAGACACCGGCCCTGCTTGTTGATGCTGGTTTAAAACCTTCCAATTGACCATCTGCCACCGCTGCTGAAATGTTCCTACCCAATGCTTCCGCTAAAATAATAAACAAGTATGGAGACAAAGGATCTCCTTGTCGCAACCCCCTTTCACTCTTAAAGTAACCGGAGGGTGACCCATTCACCATGACGATAAAATCTTGTAGTAGAGATACAACTAAAAATCAACTTAATCCACTGGGACAAAAACCAAACTTACCCAAAATCTTGGTGAGGAACCGCCATGAGACCCGGTCGTAGGCTTTATTCATATCAAGCTTTAGTAACATACCCGCTTCCTTACTAGTCACCAATGAATGAATAACCTCATGAATTGTGATGATACCATCCAATATTTGTCGCCCTTTCACAAAGCCACCTTGGTTCATATCAATGATGAAAGGAAGGATAACCTTCAGCCTATTGGCGATTGTTTTTGTGAGAATCTTCATCAGAGTGTTACATAAATTGATATGGCGAAAACTTGAAAATTCCATTGCTCCCACTAGTTTAGGGATGAGAACTAAAAAAGTAGCATTAAATCCTTCTGGGATTTCCATGTCCTTTTGAGCCTCAATTATAGCTTCCACTACATCATTGCCTAGGATATCCCAAAACTTCTGGAAGAAAGCTGCAGGGAAGCCATCCGGTCCTGGGGAGCTGTTACCATCCATGTCAAAAACGACCTTCTTGATTTCCTCCTTTGTGAAAGGACTAAGTAAGAATCCATTAAGATTATCAGTTACGAGGGGTGGAATGGCTGCCAACAGAGAGTCCTCTTCTTCAATAGTCGGATTTACATCTTCTAGCAACGATTTAAAGTACTCAACCGCTTCCCTCCTTATGTCTTCCATATCTTTGGTGTTAGACCCATCGGCCATCTTGATCTCCTTAATTTTGTTAGTACTCCTGTGGCGAAGAGTAGAGACATGGAAGAACTTTGTATTTCGGTCACCCTCCTTTAACCAACGCGATCTGGATTTACTGCCTCCAAAAGGTTTCTTCAAATCCTAGCATCGTGTGGTATTCGGCTAATAACTCCCTCTCCTGGTTTCTCAGATCTTCTGTAAGCTGCTCTGACTTCAACTTCTCCTGTAGTTCATTGATCTTGTCTTTTAGTTCTGCCTTGTTAACAAAAATATTGCCAAAGGAAGTTTTGTTCCACTCTCTAATGTTAGCCTTCACATTCCTTAGTTTACATGCCACTTGGGCCAATTTCGAACCATTATACTTTTTGTCCCACCATTGGGCAACCAGATCCTTGATATCCTGATGTTGGAACCACATAAGTTCGAATCGAAAGGGTCTGATGTATCTTTTCTTAGAGTCCTCCCCTGTTTCCCATAGAATTGGGTTGTGATCAGACCCGATTCTTGGGAGTGCCGTTAATGAAGAGTCCCCAAACCTCTCCAAGAATTCTTGAGAAAGAAGAAACCTATCTAATCTTATCTGAATTTGGTTTTCCTTCAATCTTTTGTTAGACCATGTATAGGAGAATCTACGCGAGTCCACATCCATCGACTCATGTTGCTCAACAAAATCTCTAAACTCGTAGATATCGGCAGTTATTCTTTGAGAGCCCCCCAATTTATCTACGGGATTAAGGTAGCAATTGAAATCCCCCGCCACAATCCAAGGGTAGTTGGGGACCGTCTCCCTCAATTCAGCTAGGTGACTCCAAAGAACCCTTCTCGGTCCCTCGTCTAACCTGGAGCATATACATTCGTTAAGATCCACTCTTCCTGTGTGGTTTTATCCACACATAAGAGACAAATAAACCAACTAGACATCGGAATCACTCTACTATCAATCACATTTTTGTTCCACATAACCAGTAACCCTCTTGCTGTTCCAGTGGCCTCTTGGCCTACTACTTCAGATTCTCGCCAATTCCTATTCTTAAAAGGAATAACTCTACTCTCCTCCATTTTAGTTTCTTGCAGTAAAATCATATCCGGTTTGTGTTCTTGTCTAAGAGCATACAAAGCTCTTATTTTTGCAGGATTACTCCCACGAATATTCCATGAAAGGATCTTCATTTATGGGCTTTGGATCCTCGAGCCTTCGCCCCAAAGAGCAATACTGCTTGAGTGCCATCAGCCACTCCTCGCTCGCTTCTTTCACGCCTTAAGGCGGCATTGCTAGGTTTCCCTCTTCCTACCGAACCATATCCCCATACATCCGCTCTAGGTTGAAGTTCCTTGGGATTCATTTGGCTTCTAGTAACCATCTTGGGTAGGTCGGTCTTGGTCTTTGGGGTAACAATCTGGCTTTCCAGGTTAACTGGTCTTTTTGACAATGGAGATGATTCCATGCTCTTAGCTTCTTGATTAGTAGATTATTTTTTCCCTGCTTTGGGGTTACACTGATCTTGGTGGTTCACCTCTTCCTCTTGAGTATCCTTGCATGTATTATTAGTTTCCTGCTCCTTCCTCTGATTTTTCTCCTCTAAATCCTTCTCTTGAGTCTCCTCTACCTCATATTCCACTTCTTGGCTGTCCATTTGATCTCCCTTCAAATGATTTAATGCATCAAAACTGTTCTCCACTGGGATGTTGATCTCCTTGGAATTTCTTCCCATAAATTCCTCTGCAGTACATGGGACCACTTCCACCGAGCCTCCATAGGCCTCCCGTATCACCCAATCAAACTTACTTGCCCCGGGGCGTTGATCTATGGGGTTCTTTCCTTTGTGATTTGGCTCTGAGGCTTGCTGTATCATCTTAGGAGCAGGTTGAGCTTGAGGGTTCCCATCAAAGGGACCGGCTCCCATGTGAGAGGGTTTTGGGGCATAGGAATTTTTGGGAGGAGGGTTAAAACGTTGCCTCTTGCTTACAATAGGGCGAACAGGGTCTCTGATATTCGGATTTTGAGCTCCACGTCCTTGAGGCCCAGATTGGGTAGGAATGGAGATCTGCGGGGGAGGGATATTATTCTGGGTTTGAGGATTAGTATTTTGGAGTGGGGGCTGGTTCTTGGAAATGCAGTAGATACCCTGGTGCCCTACCTTCCCACAAACACTACACTTAAAAGACATATTTTCATATTCAAATACCCGAGTATGAAGGCCAAACATAGACGACAAAATAATGGATTTAGGGAGCTCTTTACTCGGGTCCGCCAACACACACATGCGAGCGAGACAGGAGTCTTGTTTTGCTCAAGGTTGCGGGATCAATAGCTATTAGTTCTCCAATCTCCGTAGCTATCCCAACCAATATTTGTTCGTTCCAAAAAGCGAGAGGTAATCCCGGCATCTTAACCCAAATAGGAGACAAATCCAAGGACTCGAGTCCGGGGGGTTGAAATCGGGGGACCAACGCTTTAGATACAAGCCCCTTTTCCCAAAAAACCAAGGACCTCCTTGGAGAGTCCTTTCCATGTCCTGTTCACATTGAAATGTCACCAAAAGAAAACTCTTGGGTAAAGCCTTAATCATCATACCGGCCCTTGGCTGCCATTTTTGGATGGCCCATCTCCTTATGACTTCCATGTCTAGCCTCACCCCCATAAATTTAGCCACCAAAGATGTTCTGCCCTCCATAGCCACATGCTTGA
This sequence comes from Wollemia nobilis, assembly GCA_028583015.1. Taxonomy (NCBI): domain Eukaryota; kingdom Viridiplantae; phylum Streptophyta; class Pinopsida; order Araucariales; family Araucariaceae; genus Wollemia; species Wollemia nobilis. Next base: position 11,143,546 of record JAQPPZ010002979.1, read on the forward strand.
GCTAAGGAATCCGGGACGTGCAACCTACCATTGATGATTTTAGATTAAAACAAGAGTCGGATAATTTTTGCTTACCGCGAAGAGCATTAAGATATGAAGGTCTCCGGTTGCCGTGTTTCTCTTTGTCTCCTTCTTGGGTCTTCCTTTGATCCTGACGCATAGAGTCCTGGTCCCCCTCAGAGAAATCTTCAACCGCATCCGACCAACGCCCTTGGACCGGTTCCAATAGAACTTCCTTGTCCACATCCTCCACCTGGGGGCCTGCTATCTCGCCAGATCCCCCACCTGTCGCGTCTGCTGATCTGCCCTCTGAAGTCCCACACCTAGGGTTTGATGCCCCTAGACCTCTCGCTCCTCCTCCTTGCTGCTCCATCCGTCACAACTTGTTGCCTCCACCTTGGTACATTATTATATTAGGTGTGTATCTTAGATTAGAGTGTGATTTTTTATTTCATGTAATGTAATAATGTGCAGGAAATGCATAAGTATCATGTAATTGAGTGTGGAAGTGTTGTGAGTGTGGATGTACACAAGTGTCCATTATGTAAGAGTGCACATGTACCCTTATAATAGGAAAGTGAAGAGTTTCAAAGAAGAGTGAAGGTAAAGAGTACTTCATATTAAGAGTCACATACTATTATATATTTGTGACAAAGCATTGTAATTGTTATAAAAATGCATTGCACATAGCATGCATTAGTAGACCTTTATTCTATAACATTTTTCTTATTTTCATGAGCATTTTCAAGTGATTATTCTATCAGTATTTCTTAGTTATTTTTTATTTCATATTATTTTTGGAATTAACTTTATTAAGTCCATTTCATTGCAATTTTATTATATATGATTCTATGTTTATTTACATTGAGTATTGAGCTACAAAAGCTATCAAATTCAACATTGTTATGGGTAAGAATCCCTAGCCTTCCTATTCAGTTTTAGCATGAGGATATCCTTCCTAGAATAGGGAGATCCATATATGAGCTAGTCTTGATTGACCTTGCCACTAAGGCTGAATCAAGAATGGTGTTCATCAGAATGTGTATTAACATGAATCTAGAAGTAGAAATTCCTAGATCTATAGAGTTGATTTTTGAATATATCACTTGGGCCTAGGAAATAGAATATGAAAAGAGACCTTCTTTTTATAACTCCTGCAAAAGGAAAGGACACCCTACTACCCAATGAAATTTAAATAAAAATCTCCCTCATCCCAAGAAAGTTTGGCTCTAAAGGAATATTTTGATCCCCTAGCCAACAAAAGGGATTCAGCATGCCCCTCTAAGGATTCCTCCCTAATTGCTTCTGATAATCAAGAAGATTCACCTATTTTTGATTTTCCAATCACAAAATGAAGGAGAGTTTCTAAAGTCCATGGACCAGGTAAGTCCCTTGAAACCCATATTAGGTAACTCTTCTCTTGACTCTCTCCAAGAAAACCCTTTTGTATGTTTAGAAGGAGATTTTTCTCTATCCATGGAAGATAATAAGGTCACTCAAGAGAAGGATTATATTGAAAAAACCCTCCTATTTGCTTCTACTTTTAAAATTAAAGAGACTTAGCTCTCAAAAGGTAATGAGATCATAATTTCTTTAGTTTTAGAATCTAAAGAAGAGAAATGATCAATCACTCCATGCCTTGTAACTAAGAAGCAGAAGAAAGGAGTAAATGTAGTTAGTGATAGAAATATGTTCAAACATTTGATTTAGGATCTTAGGAATAGAGAAATAGAGGTAAAAATAGCCAATGACTCATAGATAATCTTGGTTTTAGGAGGAAATAAAAACCATCATATGGACTTTGAGCTTGAAACAATGCTTGGAACCAAATTTTCTTCAACTTTAGGCAGAGGGAAGAAACATCATGTCAATACCTGCAAATAAATATCCTTTATTGGAATGTGAGAGGCCTTAATGGCTAAGCCAAATATATACTACTAGAATCTATGAGAAATATTTAAATCCCCAGATCATCCTTCTCCAAGGAACTAAAGTTGAAAAATCCAATTCTGAAATGGTTGTAAAAGCTATTTATAAGGATTCAATATTTTTGGCCAGTCATGCCCAGGGATCCTCGGATGTGTTATTATGCCCATGGGACCGCTAAAAGTTAAAGGTAAACTTATTTCCTCCTAGGATAGACTAACCAGTATCTTTTTTTCTATAAAGATACCAAATGTAGATGGGTCCTTTCTAACATTTATGCCCTAAACTCTATTTCAAGTAAAGTTTCCTTATGTAACAACCTTAGCCATATGAGGGACATATTCAATGGTGAGGTATGGATGATAGAGGGGGAATTCAACTCCCCTCTCTATATGTCAAATAAAAATGGAAGTAACCCAAGTATATCTAAAGGCCTTGAGGATTTTGCTCAATTTGTGCACAATAACAAGTTGATGGATCTAGATTTGAGAGGGACCAAATTCACATGGAGTAATAGAAGGATTGGAAGTCAGCTAATTCAGCTCAAAATTTATAGAGTTATTATCTCCAAGGGTTGACCCCCTTTGGGGATGCCACCTTAAGCTCTCTCCCCAAAAATGTCTTCAATCATAATCCACTAGTTTTGGAGGCTTTTTTTTCTAATAGGCATTTCAAAACCCCTTTCAAGTTTGAAGTGATGTGTCTCCACCATGAAGATCTAGTTCTCCATGTGATTGGATAGTGGGCTTAGCAATTCCTTGACCCTCTTGTCTCTCAAATTGCAAAAAAATATTGATTCATTAAATCTAACCTAAAAATTTGAAATAAATCAGTATTTAGGCATCTTTTTCATAGAAAATTAGATATAAAAAAAGTAATTATGTGACATAGAAGCCTCCATTGTAGATGGTAGCTTCTCTATTGACACTAGAGTTAAGGAGAAAAATATCCTAGTTGAATTCCATAATACTCTCACCTGTGAACAATCCTTCTAAATATAGAAGTCAAGAGCCCTCTGGCTAAATATGAGGACCACAATACCAAATTATTCCATGCTTCCACTTTAAAGAATAGAAGCTTCAACAAAATCAAGAAAGTTGTCAAAGTAGATGGCTCCTTGACCTCTATTAGAAATTTGGGCTGAATATGTTAGCTTCTATGTAAAGTTTCTTGGGTCTAGGGAAATCGATAATGACTAGGCTCTGAACATGCTTCTTGCCAATATTCCTCCCATTTTTTCCTAATATTTGAATTCCTTTTTGACCAGCCCTTTCTCAATGAAGGAAGTTAAGTCAACCATATTCTCCATGATGGAGGATAAATCTCCTACTCTTGATGGTTTCCTTACCTTGTTATTTAAAAAAATTGACACATTATTGGGGTAAAAGTGGTGGCAGTCATCTACAAAATTCAAAAGATAGACCACATCCCTAAAGATGTAAACTCCATGTTCTTAGTCCTCATTCCCAAAGTGGAAAAATATAAATATTTCAAAGACTTTAGACCCATTAGCCTATGCAATACCCTTTACAAGATCTTGATAAAGGTAATGGCTAATAGAGTTAGAAAGGTATTACCCTTTATAATTGATCCCTATCAAGGCAATTTTATTGAAGGAAGGCTTATCATAGATCGTGTCATAACAATTCATGAACTAATGCATTCCATGGATAAAAATGGGAAACCTAGCATCTTCCTAAAGTTGGACATGAATAAATATTTCAACAGTCTCTTGGGATTTCTTGCTAAAAGTCATCCAATTTTGGTTTCCACCAAGATTAGACTAATTTTACCAGCGAATGCATCTCCTTAGCTAGGTTATGTGTCATTGTTAATGAGGATACTATAGTGTACTTCAAGAGCTATAGGGGATGGTAGCAAGATGGCCTTATTTCCTCCTATCTATTCATTATGTTGGTTAAAGCTTTAGGGAGATCCTTGAAAGTTACCTTTGCCTAAGAGCCATTGATAATATTAAGTCGACCTCCACCCTTAACCTAATATTTCATCAACAATTTATTGATGACATCATCCTAGCCACCAGCTACTTTGTTTCACTAGCTAGAGTTATCAAGGGTATCCTAAGTATCCATGAAATCAATGCATGGCAAAAAGTCAACTTCTTGAAGAGTAAACTATTTTTCCTCAATACCACTGTTGCGGGCCAAACAAGGTGAATGGTTTCCTATTTTTGTCACATGCCCGTGCATTAATTATCAACCTAGGGAGATTCATAAAATTGCGAAGAGTCAGAATTAGGTTACTACAATACCACTGGAGGTGAATCTGCTAATCCTATGTTTGGGGGGTGTTCTTGAAATGGTTGTCAATCATTCCCGCACTCCTCAATAAATTACGTAAGAAGAACAGAATTAAATCTACAAAAATAAATCATGTATACATTCCTAAAAATAAACCTACTACAAATACTGGAACTAGAAAACTAATGAACGTTCCTATGAAAGCAATAAACTAATTAAAATAAATAAACAAAAAGGAAATGGGGAAGAAATACTGGCTTGGAGTGGGCCCAGGCTCTAGCAGCTTCTTCTCGGTCGAACACGCGCTTAGAACTTTTGGAACTGGAATATATTTATCAACGTTTTACAATATATCTTCTGTAATTCAAAATAGATCTTTATTAATTATTTCTTTTTTATCTCAGAATGATCTGCGTGTGTTTATATAACACACCTGTAGAACTTTTGTTACAGAAGTGGTTACAACAGTCGATTCTTCCCAGACTAAATTAGAATAGTCTGGCAAATGCAATTGACGTCCAGCATTCTGTTCTGATGGTGGCGTGTTCATTTCAATTCATGATTTTCCTGGCATCAGTAAGACGATTGGATATGTTGGTGCTATCTCCAAATTAGCTATGCATGATGCAGAGCTAGAACTACACCAGCCGCTGCCATCCACATCGTTCAACTCTAGTCAACGGGTAAAGAATCAGTGGTGCATTCCTTATGAGGAAGGTACCTTGTTATCGCAGTGCCTTCTGGTTGTAGGGAGGTGCCTGCCTTCTATTAGTGCCTTCTAGTTGTGGGGAGGTGCTTGCCTTTGGTTAGCACCTTTTGGTTGTAGGGAGGCACTTGTCTTTGGTTGGTGCCTTCCAGTTGGAGGGAGGCGCTTGTCTTTGGTTGGCGCATTTTGATTACAGGGAGGCAATTGTCTTTGGTTGGCATCTTTCAACTGCAGGGAGGTGCTTGGATTCAGTTGGCACCTTTCGACTGCAGGGAGGTGCTCACATTCAGTTGGCACCTTCCGACTGCAGAGAGGCGCTCGCATTCAATTGGTGCCTTCCAACTACAGGGAGGCGCTCGTATTTGGTTGGCGCCTTTCGGTTTCTGGGAGGTGCCTATGTTCTCTACATTGACCCCCGATGAAATAAAGTGCCAGGTCCATCAAAAGACCTCGAAAGTTCCAAATCTAACTAAATCAACTGCAATTCCACAAAACATACTAAAAGCACACAAATTAGATAACACGCATAATTATATCAAATATCTATATAATCATTCATAAAAGTATGCAATCCTTATTATACAAATGCATATTGATCCAAGAAATATGTACAAAATATGAGCATTTCTAGTGCTCATCATCCCCCCATGCCTAACATATGCCATGCCCTCGTGGCATCCAAACTACAGGTAACCCTCTGAATTTTCATCGCTGCCATCTCTTAGAGGATTTGGCTACCCCTGTGGCTTGAGTCTATCTTTTTGTGTCGACATTTGAAGGTGTGGTTCACCTTTGCCTATGGGAAATTGTGGCTGCCAATTGTCCCCTTCTTGTTCTGGCCGCTACTGGTGGTGGTCTATCTAGTGTTGTTCTTGTCGATTGAAATGTAGCTTCGGTAGCTTGCTAGAGGTCAGCGTTTGGAGGTTTGACCACTACCAGAGGGATATCCGAGTTATCCCCTCTGGAAGGCACTACTTGGGACTTATGTAATCCGATCGCTTAAGGGGTAAGCCCTGCATTCTCCTTTGCAATTTTAGCGACCTCCAATTGTGGGCCATATACTCCCCACCATTCCAAGTACCTCCTCATCATGGAATGTCACCCTTAGGATGAACCATAGATGTCCCAAAACTGGCTATCTTCTGTCGAATTGACGTTGATGCCAGAATCTCCTTTTACCCTCGAAGATGCCTTCCTGGCCTCCTTGGCTGCTTTCATTTCATTGCGTAGCTGCTCAAAATATTTTTGCCTTTCGGCGAATGGCTGCATGTCCCATTCGTCCTCCTCTGACTCGACGAAGGTCACTTTCACCTTCTGTCGAGCCGTCCTGGGCCTCCTTGCCTTGGCCTCTGCAAAAAATGTGGTGGCTCAGACCGGGGTCTCTTATTTTTTTGAGGGTGATCCTTCGTTCTCCTATCTACCTGGTGTCGACCCCTCAGTCTCTTCTCCTTCTTTAGTCTTGGGGAGGTCCTCCTTATCCTCTAGTCTTATCTGTTATTGGAGACCTTTTTCCTACTCTGTGTCACTCAGGACAATGACAGGGGGCATCGTATGACTTCTTTCCTTTTCACCCTTGAAAATAGAGGAATCCTCCCCTGCCTCCAAGCTGCTCTGTCGGGCATCTGATCGAATCTCCCCCAAAGAGAATACTCGTTCAGAGGATGTGGGAGAGTTCATCGGCACTTATTCTGCCCAATCAGTCTGAGTTGCCACCTCTTGTCTTGCTGTTCCTATGTCCTAGAGTATTTTATTTTCCTCCTGCAATTGCTAGACCAGCTGCTCGAGCTGAGTGATTCGTCTATCCCTTTCCTCCAATTCCCTTTTATGCTAGTTTTGGCAATCTTCCAGAGTCTATTGTACCATCCAGCAATTGGTTTGCCATTCAAGAACCTCCTCCAAGGATGCATCGATCTGGTCGTTACTCCCAAAATTTCTTTCATTCCGTGGGCTCTGGTTCATTAATTATCAGAGGGTTTGGGCAGAAACATCTATCTTCAGGTCATTTTGTCCTTCCTCTATCGATAGGAATCACCACAGATGTTTCCTCCTGGGGATTGGTTCATCCTTACCACAAGCGAGTGGTGCTCCTTCCTTCTTATACTCGGGCACTAGGAAATGCCCTTTGTCCTCTATGTCTTCAGGCACCGGTGACTGCTCCGCACCTCCTAGAAAATAGGGCAATGCCAATTGCTCAATGTTTGTTATCTCCTCTACAAGGGATGATTCATCTTGCCCTAATTCGGCAACCGCATTGTGTTGCTCTATTTGGCTGCCATCTCCCTCTGCATCGTGATTCTGTCTTTGTACTTCTGCGTGGCGGACCAATGCCAATATCAGCCCATGGTGGGCTAAGGTGGATGATGCCCCCTTCTAGTACTGAGCCGATTCACTTTTAGAGCAGTCACCAGGTAGAAAGGTATATTTAATTTCCTACCATGCACTAGGTGATTGAGGAAGTGCACATGATTAAGGTGCAGATGGGTATACTTCCCTGTGCATGTGAAGAATCAGGCAATCTGCTCGAACATCTTATGCATATTCATGGGGAGACTATTTTTGAGTAACCCCTCCCTGTATATCTGCACATTTCCTCCTAGCAGCAGTATTTTGGCGTATAGTTTTAACGCTTTGCCCTTGTAAGTACATTCCCCCGTGAGAGGCAATCCAGTCACCTATGAGATGAACTCAGGGGTGACTGGAATTTCCATCCCTCGTACTTGGGCCGCATCACCCCTCAAAGAGGTAGCAAATTCTCTAGCTGCCTCCATGTCCTGGCCCTGACTGACCAGGGTGTAGTATTCTAGCCACCCCTCAGCTTCGAATTGGGTCTTCACTGCCCCTCTGATCCCATCAGTATCATTGGGTTCATTCTTCTTTACCGCATGGTTCTTGGACCTTCCTCCCATGGCACCTTCTGCTGATGTATTTTTTTTGTCCTTACTTCTTCAGGAAGGCACCTTCTTATAGAAAAGACACCTAACCCTAGCAGTTATGGAAGATGCCCTATCATTGGCATGCATTTCTGGCTTTGGGGGGATACGATCTCTATGACGACGGTATCTTTTTTAGTACTACGTATTTATAAATAATTATATAAAAGATTTGATTTAGTATGCATGTACCTGATTTGGCGTTCCAGTTGTTGTGGTAGCCACTGATTTGCTGACTTGTGACATGAGGGAGGGGTATGGTCATTTGATGTCGCTCATTCTTGCGATGCTTCGTTCTGCCCGAGGCATCTGATAGATGTAAATGTTGTACACGAGAGGCATTCTTTGGTACCTTCCCCATGTGGATGGTGCCCTTGTAGTGCCTTTCCAATGTTGTCGGTGCTCTTCATCGAACGAATGCGCCTTTCGACTGTAGGAAGTGCCTCTGATTGGCTATCGTCTGTCAGTGGAAGGCACTTTTATCTGCAAGCATCTTCCCAATGTGGGAGGTGCCTCCTTCTAGTTTGTGCCTTCCTGATGTTGGAAGGCGTTCGTCTAGATGAATGTGCCTTCCTGATGTTGGAAGGCATATTCGACTGGATGAATGCGCCTTCCTGATGTTGGAATGCGTCTCGGCTGGCTTTTTTTTTTTTTTTTTTTTTTAAGATTTGGTGCCTTCCTACCACGGAAGGAACCTACATATGTATTTTTTTTTTTTTTACTTCTGCATGGATGGAAGGCACTGTCTTTCGATTTGGTGCCTTTCGGATGTAGTAAGGTGCCTTCTTCTGGATGGGTGCCTTTCGGGTGTAGTAAGGCACCTTCTTCTGGACTTGGCACCTTCTTTTGGATGCAGTAAGGTGCCTTCTTCTAGGTGGGCACCTTTCAGGTGTAGTAAGGCACCTTCTTTTGGACTTGGCGCCTTCTGGATGCAGTAAGGTGCCTTCTTCTGGATGGTGATTTGACTGGAAAAAGGGTGATCAAGCCTTCCTAGTTTTTCATGCTGCCCAGATTCTACCTACAAGCCGATGTCGGAATGCTGAGCCAAAACAGGCCTGGTTTCCTAGATACCTATCCCTCGTGCTATCAGGTCCTCCACCTACAAAAAGCAACCGAAAAAGAAAGAAAAATAAAGGCAGTTAGACGCGTTTCGTGCCTGTTAAGCCCTAGATTAGGATGCCTGCAGCTTGCATACGGGCGTCGTCCCTACAAAAACACACATTACAAAAAAACTATATTAACTAAAAAATTTTGGGTGAGCACTTTTGTGCCCACCATTTCACCTGTGAGATTTCGGTCTAGATCTAGCAAGATGGGGTCTCCCCCATGCCTACTCTGGATTCCACCAGTAACATTTCGGACATATTATAGGGGCGTGGTCGGTGGCCACTGACTGTGAACATGGTGTTGCTATCGTCAATTGTCTTAACGCACACCGCCCTGTTCCTAATGAGATCTGCCACCTCATATGGCCCCATCCACCTCTACATAAGTTTGCCCTTCCTTTCTTGGAACTAAGAATCGTACAACAGTACCCATTCCCCTACCTAGAATTTCTTCAGCTTGATGTGGTTATCATGCCACTTCCTTCTCTACTTCTGTATAATCTCTGTCCTCTGCAAAGCATCCAATCGGATTTTGTCCAGCTGATCTAGCTGGCGAATCCTCTATTTTTGAGCTTCGTCCAAGCTCAAATTTAATTTTGAAGCCGTCCTCAGAGTTTTGATTTCGAAATCGATGGGCATCATCGCATTTTTTCCATAGACCAGTTGGAAAGGTGTGCATCCTGTGGTGGACTTCCACATGGTGTTGTATGCCCAAACTGCCTCTGGCAACCGTGTGGCCCAATATTTCTTGTGTTGCTGCACGGTTTTGGTCAGGATATTTTCTATCTCCCTGTTTTTCACTTCTACTTGCCCGTTCGCCTTTGGATGGTAGGGCGTGGTTTTATTGTGCCGAACTCTATACTACTCCATCAGGTCCTCAATCAATTTGGAGGTGAATTGGGGCCCTTGGTCTGTTGTTATCTCCCAAGGAACCCCAAATTGTGTGAAAATATGGGCAAATAAGAAATCGGTGACCGTTCTTTCCTTTGAGTCCCTTAATGCCTGCACTTCCACCCATTTGGTGACGTAATCCGTGCAGACCAGAATAAACCTCCTTCCCATCGAAGGTGGATTAAATGGTCCCACAAAGTCCATGCCCCATTTATCAAAAGGTTCCAAGTGTACCTGGGGCTGTAGGGGCATTTCATCTCGATGGGTTGGTCTACCCATCCTCTGGCACTCATCACACTTGCTAGTATACGCTGTCGCATCCTTGAACAAAGTGGGCCAAAAATACCCAACCTACAAGATCTTGTAGGCAGTTCGTTTCCCTGCAAAGTGTCCTCCTCATGGCTCATCATGACATGCCTTGAGCACTTCAAAAAACTCCTGTTCTGCTACGCATCTTCTTATAATTTTGTCCCATCCTATTTTAAATAGGAGACCATCCATCCAAAGGAATTATGCGCTCTTCTCTATGACCGTCTACTTTTCTCTGTAGGAGAGAGTTGGTGAGGTCCTTCCAGTGGCCAAGTAATTGGCTATGTCTGCAAACCACAGAGTTTGTTCACTAATAGCGAATAGATGTTCGTCTGAAAACTGATCTTCCATTGCTTGATGATCTGTTGGTATCAATCTGGATAGAAAATCCACCACGATTTTGTCCTTGCTCGATTTATCGACTATAGTGATGTCGAATTCCTGCAATAGCAACAACCATATGATAATTCTGCCACCAATGGCCGGCTTGCTCATCAGATACCTAATAGCCGCTTGGTCCGTATGGACGAAGACCTTGTATCCCGTTATATAGTGGCAGAATTTGTTTATTGCATGGACAACTGCAAGGAATTCTTTTTCATCCTTGTATAGTTGAGCTCTACTCCCGCAAAGTTTTTCTCGACATAATAGATGGCATAAAATTCCTCGTCGTCTTTCTGCCCGAGGACTGCTCCGATCGCACCGTTAGATGCATCGCAGTAAATATGGAACAGTATGGCCCAATTTGGTCCTCTCAATACCGATGCAGATATCAAATTTTCTTTTAGAAATTGGAACACTTCTTCGCAATCTCCCGTCCAATTGAACTCTACGTCCTTAGAAAGTAGGGTGTGCAGTGGTTTGGCAATCTTACTAAATTTGGTGATAAATCACCGATAGTACCCGGCTGATCCAAGGAAACTTCTTACCTCCTTCTGTGTTCTAGGACTAGGTAGGTCTCTGATGACCTTGATCTTCCTCTTGTCTACTTTTATTCCTTCTGTAGAGAGGTGGTGTCCCAACATGATGCCTTCCTGCATCATCATAAAATATTTTTCATTACTTAGGGACAAATGATTTTCCTTGCTCCTGTCGAGCACTCTTTCCAAATTTGTCATTGCCTCCTCAAAGGTTTCTCCATAGGTGGTGAAGTTTTCCATGTATACTTCCACCCATCTCCTATCATATCAGAGAATATGCTAAGCATCGCACTTTGAAAGGTGGCTAGTGCATTGCACAGTCCAAAAGGCAATACCTTATAGGTAAACGTTCCCCATGAACAGGTGAATGTTGTTTTATCTTGATCTTCTTCCCCTATCTGGATCTGGTTGTAACCACTGAAACTGTCCAAAAAGGAGAAGTATTTTCTTCCTGAGAGTGTGTCCAAGACCTGATCAATGAACGGGAGCGGGAAGTGGTCTTTCTTAGTCACCTTTTTCAACACCCGGTAGTCCACACAGATCCACCATTTCTCATTCTTTTTTGGGACCACCACTAATGGTGATACCCATTCACTATCAAAAATTGAATATATGAATTCGGTAGCTAGAAGTTTGTGCAGTTATTCTCTGACAATGTCTTTCATTTTTGGGTTCATCTTTCTCTGTGGCTGTCGACTAGGAGTTGCCTGGTCATCTAAATAAATTTGATGGGTACATATTTTTGGGCTGATGCCGTGCATATCTGCGTAGTCCCATGCAAATGCTTGCTGGTGTTTTACCAGAAGCTCTTCCAATTTTTCTAGCTGTGTGGGCGTAAACCTGCTGTTGACGTTTAATTTCCTCCCTGGCCCAATGTGTATTTGTTGGATGTGCTGATCTTGGGCGCTAGTCAACGACGATCCAGGTGTGGGGGTGGATGATTCTCCATGGAGAAACTCCATGATAGCACCATCCACATCCTCTTCTGCCACCTCCTCCAAGGTCATCACCAGCTAGATTATGGACAACTCTGTAGTTCCATGCTCGGTGATCCTGGGTTCTTCTACCGAGTCCATAGACTGAGCTGGCAGTGAAATGGTCAGCCTTTTGATGTTTTGCCTATTGGAGATGGTCATTAGCCCATCCTGACAGCTGATGTAAGCATCAGCTATTGCCAGCCATGGCCTCCACAAAATGAGCAGGTAACCGCCTAGCCTGGTCTTGTTTTGCAAAACTAAAAAATTGGCTGGATATTCCCATGCACTGACTATTACAATCACATCTTCCAGCATCCCTTCTGGAAAAATAGTTGATTGATCAGCTAACTGTAGCACTATCATGGTTGGCTTCAGGTTCGTGAGCTACATCCTCTGCATGGTCTCTTGAGGCATCACGTTGATGGCTGCCCTGAGGTCAACCAATGTGTTGGACAGGGAATGTCCTTCAATTTTTACAGTCAAAATTGGGCTACCTGGATCGGCATACTTTAGATGACGTGTTCTACCCATCATTAGATCTGCTAGTTTACCCATGACATTAATAGTCTGGGTAGCTTTTCATCCCGGTCTTCTTAGACACATTTCTCTAATTGCCTTGGTGTAAATGGGGACATCTCGTATTGCTTGAAATAATGGGATTGTCACCGTGAGATTCTTCAAGCTCGACAAAATGTCAAATTCTGGCTATGTTGTTTTTCTTTGTTCCTACAGTCGGCTAGGAAATGGAGCCTTCGCTCTCTCAAGTTCTTTTCCTCCTTCTACCAGAGGTGTCTCCCCTATTTCTGCCTCCTCTTCTACCAGTGGAGGTGTCTCTACTATTTCTTCCTCCTCTTCTACTAGAGGTGGTGTCTCTACTCCTAGTTGCCTACCTGATCTAAGCTAAATATTGTACATATGATACATCTCACCTTCTACATTGTATGCCGACTGATTTACTCTATTGTTTGGGTTTGCTGTTAGTTGTGTTGGTAGCTGCACAAGTCTCGCTGTTGGAAATGTTGGTAAGTTCTGTTGGATGTGAGCAGGCGCTACACTTTGTGGAGTCTGATTCCACACATTGTGGCCTCTCCAATGCTACCTAGGATATGGATATGGCATCCATGGCTGCTGATTCAGAAATGTTGCTGGGGGTGCATTCGTCCAAGTTGATGGTCCCCACCACCCCATATTAGGTGGTTGAGGGGGTCCTTGGTGCATGTATGACCCTCCCCCATATGATGGAATTCTGGTTGGTATATTCCCCATGGGGGGCTATGGCCAACTCTTCCTATTGCCTATGAAGTAGGCCTCCATGCTCTCATCCGCTTCCTGGTTACTGGGTAGTTGTGGGCATAATCGAGTTTTATGATTCAGCCTGCAAACTGTGCATACTTTGACCTTGTTTTTTGGGCATGCATTCTTTGCGTGCCTTCCTCTGCATTTTGGGCAGAAATAGGCTAATGTTGTGTCATTTTCCTATTTCTTCTTTTCTAATAGCAGCGTATCCATCTGCAGTGCTAGAGATGAGAGCATTTCGCTTTTCAAATCCTCTAGCATGTTGCCTATTTCTATTTTTGTGATTGAAGCAGTCGCCTTCATGGTCCTGGCGGTGATTTTGCCTTGCCTTCTTGAGTAGTTCTGACATAATTGCCGAATGTCGTCCATAGCATGCTGATAGACATCACCTCCAGAGATCATGTTGAGAGCCTCCAGTGACTTATTGGTAAGTCCCCTCAAGAAGATGCTTTTGAGGGACTTAGCAAATAGCTTCGAGTGAGGGGACCGTTGAAGATTAAAGTTGAATCTCTCCCAATACTCCTCAAGAGACTCATCTTCTATTTGTGTCATGCTCAGGACCTCCTCCCTGGAGTCTCTCGCTCTCCTGAAATCTTGATATTGCTCTAGAAAGAGCTTCTTCATTTGGTCCCAAGTGGTGATGTGTTTGTCTCCCAGATCAATGAACCATCACAGAGCTGCATCGTTTAATGTAGAAGGAAATAATTTCAACTTTTGCATGTTTGATTTGTGATCCATAGACCTACACAAAACATCAAACTTGAATAAAAACAGGTCAGGGTCCTCAGTCGGGTGTCCTCTGAAGGACAGAAGGTGAGCAGGGGATATGTTTTTCATTTTGGTATCTCCTAATCCCTCCTCTATTGGGAAACTAAAGCCAGATGAGACTTCATCTTTATCCATTTTTTCAAGAAATGTGGTTTCTAATGCAGTGTTTATGGCCTTCCAGTCATTTAAAACTTTCTGATTCAATGCTCTAAGGTTGTCTGGCGAGATCGTCTGATCCTCCACAGCCTTCCACAATAGGGCTTCCTCTAGATGAGTCCTATTAAATAGGGGATTTATGATGATTCATTCTTCCCCTTGTTGATGGGATGATGTGGCACTTTGCACAAAGTGCGGTTCCTCACTCCAATGGATTGCTGGTAGGTCGGGCGAGTCTAACTCAAATCCAAAATGCTCGGCTGACTCAGGTCCTGATGGATTAGTTCTTATAAAGTGACCATTAGGTCCTCTTCTTCTCGAAGAACTCATACAAGGTTAGATGAAGGTTTCAGGGTATTGTAAGTAATCTAATTAATATGCTTCCCTGGCAACGGTGCCAAAATGTTGCAGGCCAAACAAGGTGAATGGTTTACTATTTTTGTCACATGCCCGTGCATTAATTATCAACCCAGGGAGCTTCGTAAACTTACAAAGAGTCGAAATTAGGTTACTACAATACCACTGGAGGTGAATATGCTAATCCTACATTTGGGGGTGTTCTTGAAATGGTTGTCAATCATTCCCGCACTCCTCAATAAATTACGTAAGAAGAACAGAATTAAATCTATAGAAATAAATCATGTATACATTCTTGAAAATAAACCTACTGCAAATACTGGAACTAGAAAACTAATGAACATTCCTATGAAAGCAATAAACTAATTAAAATAAATAAACAAAAAGGAAATGGGGAAGAAATACTAGCTTGGAGTGGGCCCAGGCTCCAGTAGCTTCTTCCCGATCGAACACGCGCTTAGAACTTCTAGAACTGGAATATATTTATCAACGTATTACAATCTATCTTCTGTAATTCAAAATAGATCTTTATTAATTATTTCTTTTTTATCTCAAAATGATCTGTGTGTGTTTATATAACACACCGATAGGACTTCTGTTACATAAGTGGTTACAACAGTCGATTCTTCCCAGACTAAATTAGAACAGTCTGGCAAACGCAATCGACGTCTGGCATTCTATTCTAATGGCAGTGTGTTCATTTCAGTTCATGCTTTGCCTGGCATCAGTAAGATGATTGGATACGTTGGTGCTATCTCCAATTTAGCTCTGCATGATGCAGAGCTAGAATTGCACCAGTCGCTGTCATCCACGTCGTTCAACTCTGGTCAACGGGCAAAGAATCAGCGGTGCCTTCCTTATGAGGAAGGTACCTTGTTATCGCGGCACCTTCTGGTTGTAGGGAGGCGCTTGCCTTCTATTAGTGCCTTTTAGCTGTGGGGAGGTGCTTGCCTTTGGTTGGCGCCTTTCAGTTGCAAGGAGGTGCTTGTCTTTGGTTGATGCCTTTCGATTGTAGGGAGGCACTTGTCTTTGGTTGGCGCCTTTCGGTTGTAGGGAGGCGCTTGTCTTTGGTTGGCACATTTTGACTACAGGGAAGTGGTTGGATTCATTTGGTGCCTTCCGACTGTAGGGAGGCACTCACATTCAATTGGCACCTTCTCGACTGCAGGGAGGCGCTCACATTCAGTTGGCACCTTTCGACTGCAAGGAGGCGTTCGTATTTGGTTGACGCCTTTCGGTTGCAGGGAGGCGCCTATGTTCTCTACATTGACCCCTGATGAAATAAAGTTCCAGGTCCATCAAAATACCTCGACCATTCCAAATCTAACTAAATCAACTGCAATTCAACAAAACATACTAAAATCACACAATTCAGATAATGCATAATTATATCAAATATCTATATAATCATTCATAAAAGTACGCAATCCTTATTATATAGCCGCATATTGATCCAAGAAATATGTACAAAATATGAGCATTTTTGGTGCTCATCAATCACCCAAAAGGTAAAGAATGATTGCTTAGATCATTGGGTGTGAGCTTTTAGACCTCCCCTCAACCTACTTGGGAATGCCCCTCTTCAAGGGAAAATGAAATATGGTTTTTGAATCCCTGTTATTGAAATAATCCAAAATAAATTGGTTAGTTGGAAAAGGGAGCTCCTTAGTCAAGCTAGAAAAGCCCAACTTGTCAAAACCACTCTTCAAAGCATCCTAGTTTTTTCATATCCCTCTTCAAACTGTTACCATTTATCAAAAAATGAGAAAATTCAAAAAAATATCTTATGGTCAAGTTCCAGGAAAAAAAATTCCCCCTAATGGCTTGGAAACACGTCTATTCCAAAAAGAAAGTTGACAATCTAAGATTCAAAAAAAATAAATAGATAAACCATGCCTTAATTTCCAAGCAAGGATGGAAGCTCCAGAGATAAGTCAACTCAGGATTGATCCACATTCTCGTGGCTAAATATATTTGGCAAGGATGAAACTTCTTGTAGAAATTCAATCCCCCTAAAGGTTCCACGTTAAGCTAATCCAAAAATTAGAATTGACCTCTAGAGGGATCCCTAGATCTTGGATTCCCCTCTTCTTTCCAATTCTAATCTAGCAATGCTGGAACCTTTAACCTCATGTATCTTAGGATCTAGATTCACTAATTTCATTGAGAGGATCGATAGAAGAAAAATTTGGAAGTATTTTTCCTTATTACTCCTAAATAAAAGAGAGGAGAAATCCATGAAAGAGATTTTCAGGATACTTAGAACCCATTCAATACAAAATTTTTATGTTGAAGACTCCTTGATTTGGAAGGTGAATAACAATGAACTCTTCTTATATGGATATACCTACTTCTTGGAGGAGGAATAGAGGGTAGAATAGTTCCTAATCAAAAAATTTTGTCTAAAATACCTCATCCCAAAAATCACCTTCTTTTGGTTGGTTGTTCAAAACAAGATCCTCACAATTGATAATATTAGAAAAAGAGGAATGACCATACCTAATAGATGATACCTTTGTAAGGCTAACTGTGAATCTTCTCACAATATCTTGTCTACCTTCCCCTTCTCCCAAGATGTGTTTCATTCATTGCTAATGTGCTTTGGCTTTTCCTAGGCACCCTCTAACTACATCAAATACTTATGCCTCCAATGGACCCCCATTTTATAATGCGTGACTATGCTCCCTTTGGATTCTAAGCTTACCTCACTTACTTTGGGGTATCTAGAAGAAAATGAATAATAGAGCATTTAAGAATAAGAAGAGAGGCCCCTTATCCATTGGAACCAAAATCCTTGAGGAATTAAAGAACATGCCTCCATCATCCCCTTCCAAGATGAGTGGGAAAGTTATTTTGATTCTCAATTAGGTGATTATCTTGGCCTATCCAATAGGCATATTTAATATCTAAGGCTAGGCATTATTGATCTCTTCCAATTCAAATGGATGCCCCCACTGCTAGGATGGATAAATCTCTCTTTTTATGGGGCTACCAAGGAAAATATTGAAAGCTCCAAGGTCAAGGTGTTATCAAAGATACCAAAGGTCAAATTCTCCTTGCCTATGTAAAAAACCTAAGATTTTAGTCCAATCACTTTATTGAAGCAAGGGCCCTGTTCCAAGGAATTAAACTTCTAGAAAATATGCCCAACAAGAAATTTATTAATGAAGGTGGCTCCATGAACATCATCAACACTCTGAAGGGATCAAAAAATATAACTTGGAGTATTGAAGACCTTATGGAAGAGGCCAAAATAAAAAAATTTCTTTTAGAAAACTCGAAGATCCAACATGTTTATAGAGAAGGAAATAAGGTTTTTGACTCCTTGGCTAACCTTGGTATCCCTTAGGAGGTCCTCATAGTCTATACAGATAGTTTCCCCCATGCTCTCATGTAGGCCATCCTCATTGATGCTTATGAGTCCTCATGTTGATCTCAGTTTTGGATGCCCCCTTGGCCATCCTTTAGAAAGGTTCAAGTTCCTCCCTCTCCTTTATTGATGTATCCTTTTCATCATGTGGATCAAGCTAGCACCTTTTCCTACCTCTTTAGAATGACATGTCCTTTTATCTTGATATATCTCTTTGATCTGTTGAGTCGTAGAGCCTTGTAGTCTCCTCTTGTGATGTATCCTTGTCTTCAATGAGGTAATTCAAAGCCTTTTCCCTTCTCTATATCATGATGTGTCCTATTATGATGTGTCTCACTAATTTGTTGATTCCTCATGCCATGAAGTCTCCTCTTTTGATGTTTTCTTGTCTTCCCATGAGGTAAGTCAGCACCTCTTCCCATATTTCTAGCATTTTGTATCCTTTTATCTTGACGTGTCTCATTGTTTTATTGGGTCCTGATGCTATGGATTTTTCTAGCTAGTAGTAGTGAGTTGACCCTTATCAAGCTTATTTTTACAAGAGTTTTGAGGGATCAAAATTGGAGACCACTCTCCATGTTTTCTTATGATGGATTGAGGGACATGACTCCCTTTTATCTATTGTGTTGCATGATATTGATATCTCCAAGATGATTTTGATGGTAGGAGAGACTCAACATCATGACTTGAAAAGGTGCCAAGATGAGTGACACATCCGCTAATGCCCTCTTTTTGCCAGATAGCCTATCATGTCCCACTACTATGATATGTCCCCCTAACATGATGAGGTAAGCTGATAAGCAAGCATGGAAAATCTCTCTAAATAAGTCTTCCAATCCCATCATCATGAGATGGTTCTGTTTGGGTCCCTATAGTCACATATCCTTTTGGCCTTGGAACCAAGAGCCACTCCCTAAGCTTTTTAATTATGACCACGGGATAAATATTTCAAAATTATCCTTATGTTGCATGAGAATGCTAGCCTTAAGGAGGATTTTGCAAATGAAGGAGGATAATTTTCTAGCTTGGGACATGCATTTTCCTACAATCAAGGCCCTATTTTTGAAAATTTTCTATTATGTGGCCTGTTCGATTGCCCTTTTATTTAGAAGTAGATTGGAAAGTTGCACCTCCTTCATTGTTATTCGCTTCCTCATTCTCCCATCACTATCCTTTCTCATTAGATATTTAGCTACATTTTTTGAGTGAGGCCAAAAATGGGAGAAGATCATCATGTGGACCCTGCTGCCCTTTCTCTAGATAAGTATGTTGAGGATACCTTCAAATATTATGGCTTTCTTCCATTTTAAAGAAATTATGTGGCCATGGAAAGGATATTTTAAATAAACTAGCCCACACATGGGATGAGGGCAAAGTTGAAGCTAGGGTCTTTGAATTTTCCATCAGTGTAGCTCTCATTGAGGAATTCTCATGATTCACTACTAGTGGAGAATGCATCAATAGGAAAAAACATTCCTTGGAAAAAGAGTTGATCATATTCTATGATAAAGGGGAAAATATGAACAAATATCATAACAACATCCTTTGAGAATATCTTCCCAGCACTTAATATAGAGTCATCATCTCCATCATGCACTACCTCACCATGGATGGGTAGTTCTCCATCATTAGAATCTTCCACCTCACTTTTCTCAACCGCATTTTATGGAAGAAGAAAATGAACTTTCTTGCATTTTTCTTCAAGTCAATTGAGAAATCTGTGAAGCAAGTGTAAAAGTGTGAATCCTCTTTTTTGCTTCACCAAGGGCTTCTCAAATTATTTTTTTTGCACTCAACAAAGGAGGGCCATGGAGCTATGGTGAGCCTTGGCCTAGACCTCAAGAGCCCATCCATTTTGATGAGACATCACACCACCTTTAATATCACTAAAAAAGAACTAGATGTGACAAATTGTCATGCAGGGGTCAATTCTAATGTAGCCATGGACAACATCCTCCTAGAGGAAAAAAATGAAATTTTGAGTGGGGAAGCTCCCTCTCTACTCAAATGTGGTGTCAAGATCAGAAAAGATCCTGACCAAGTTAAGGGATTTATTGCTACTCCTAGAGAAAGGTTGGAGATCCAAAGATGGTCCAAATGCCTAAATAATAAGCTTAGGAATATGGAAACTCTCCCATGCAAGTCTTGTCTGATCTTAATTTGGAAGACTCCTAGGAATCCTTCCCTAATTCCTCATTCAAAAATCTTAGCAGTGCAGTGATTCCTTGATCTCCACCCTAAAGGAATCCATGCAATGCAAGGATTCCACTACTAAGAAATATATTCTAAGGGGGCATTCAGTTTTATTTCTAAATATTAAGTATCATATCCTCAATATATTTGAACTTATCTACTCTCTATAGAGGTTCAGCAAGATGACTTTGACCTATGTGAATGAGGCGGTCCTTCTCTTGGATGACTATAAGAAAATATTAGGCAATTTAGGAGCTAGTGCTTTGAAGGAAGCCCCTACTAATGAAGCTAACTAGTAATGATCTTGTGGGGTTATCTTATCTCCCCCTCCTCATTTATTCTCCCTCTCACTATCTATTGCTTTTGTATTCTCTTTGTTATTAGGATTCTCCTCTAGTGGTTGTATCTTGGCTAGTCCTTTTCTTATTTCTTTTTTGAGGATCTCTTTAAATCCTCTCTCTGAGGCTTTTTTTATTTGTAAAATATTTGGGGATCCTTTCAAAACCCATTATTTCTACCAATCATAAAGAAATAAAATTATTCAATTACTAGTTGCCATGTATATTGTTAGATGAATTCAATAGTGAATATTCTTATTTTTCATCTTTTTAATAGTATTCAATATTGGGTAAGTACAAAGCTTATTATGATTGTAGTATTATTCATCACTCACTTGCAAAACCATAATCCCATGCATTCAAGTTTCTTCCTTATCTCTTGCTTTAACCCAATGCATCCATCCCCCTTGGACCACAGACCTTTAGTCATCCTCATTGACTATGTAATATTAATGTCCATACCATCCATATATTTTAATTAATTTTATAAGTAATCTATATAATGTGATGTTTTTTATCCCTAAATAAGGGCCCCATCGATGAAGGAAGGCCACTCCTCTAACTTGAATTCATTTTCATTATAGATTTAAGGATATAAGAGAGACCAATTAAACACATAACCAAAGAGAATTGAGCCAAAATTGTGAATATATATTATATTAACACGGCCTATTTGGGTAGGCCAATGATGGCCATGATAATGCTCTAGGGCTCAAATATTGAAGTGATAATGTTGAATATCTTAGTATCATGTTTTAATGCTTGGAACAAAGACTGCCTCTTAATATTCAAACCAAGGCTAAATTATGTCATTAAGGCCTTTCATAGGTGGAATCTCTTCTTCAGTTCTAATTTGGAGAAGCACATGAAATAGACAAAGATCATGTTTATATCTATAAACATTTCCATCGATATCATTTGTAAAGATAATGTAGTGGTGGTCCAACATTAAATCGGGTGGGGCAACAACATGTTTGACATGATGAAAAAGGGCATTTCTATGGCAAAGGGCATTGGTGCTCACATTGTTTCCTTTTTGGGTTTAAAATTCTATGTACTCTTGAATTTAAACTTATCTAAGAAGAGGATATAGATTAGATAAACTTTATGTGGGTTTTATAGTGTTTGATATCTTTTGGTTGTATCTTTATTGAATGAAGACACGTTTAGCTTTAATTTGGGGTTGACCAAGTTTTCTCTTATCAAATGCTTTTAAGATTATTTATTCTTTGGCAAGATCTATTTTTGTGGGGTTCAAATGTTTATTGATAAAATATATGTTGGTAATAATATTTTTAGTTTTAGTTTAAATTGATTTAAGTGTATTTTTCCCTTTAAGAGGCTATCAATGATCAAATTATTTAGAGTGCAATTTTTTTTTCAATTTTGATGATTGTTCTTCTTCTTGTGCTTGTACCTATCTTTCTTCCTTTTGATAAGTGCAAAATAGGTTTCTTATTAGTAAATATCTTTGATTATTTTATGTAAAACACTTCCAATATAATGTAGTGAAGCATGAAATTATTATGAAGAGAAAATAACTAGTTATTACCATTAGGTAACACTTTGATTCTAAGATACACCAATCAATGTTTCCTCCTCAAGTATTGAACTATTAAGATGATTATATTTTTATATTAAAAAATGTTAGGGTATGATGTTTAAAATTTTATGTTGGATTATTTTTTGTGCATCATATTTAGATTATTTTAAATTGGGTTCTATCATGATGGATTGTATTTATTGTATTAAGTTTTTAGTGTGGCAAGTTGTTAAGGTATTTTTATTTTTAAAGCATAGGAACTATCTTCACACAAATATCTAGCTCTTTCCCATAGGTGTGGTGAGCTTCCACCATCAACTTCAACATAATTCATAAGAGGAGTACAAAGTGATCCACCAAACCATGTGGTTGCCCAACAAAACTAGCATCAATGGACATCTCCTAGTTTTTTTGTTCTCTATGGGTTCTCAGGTAGTTCTCTCCATCCTTCAAGGTATTTTAGCAAGCTAGTTATTTTATTTTGATTGTCTACATATTTGATTCAAAAAAATTAATTTGGGAATTTTTCTCATAATTTTTCTATTATTTATTATTCACAAAAATGCCATTGATTTCTATAGAATTTTTTAAATTATTGCATTGTATTTTATTTCAACGCTAGTTTTATCAACAAATTTTTATTTCTTTATTTTGGGAATAGAAATTAGGAATTACCTTTCTCTTACATTAGATTATTTATTTTTACTATTATTGCTAATCCTTGTAATAGAGATCTAGTGTGTATCAAATTTCTCTAAATTTAGGAATAATTGTCATGGTTTATTATTTGTAAATAATTCACTGATTACGCTAGAAATATTTATTTAATTGCATTATATTTAATTTTTACAATAGTTTTATTAGTAAAATTTGATTTCTATACCTTTGTAATATAAATTAGAATTGACTCCCTCTTGCATTAGATTCTTTGTTTTAACTATTATTGCTTATCCATAAAATAGAGATCTAGTCTGTCAATTTTTTTTTCAAAAATTTATAAATATTTATCATGTTTTTGTTTGAATTTACTATTTGCAAATATTTCATTATTTACTATAGGTATTTTCAATTTATTATATTGTATTTTATTTTTCAATATTTTTACTAGCAATTTCTGATTACCTTACACTAGTAGTAAAATTAGGAATCACCCTTCTATGCCATTAGATTATCTATTTTTACCATCAATGCTTATTCTTAGAATTAATATCTAGTGTGTGCGATTTTTTCTAAATTTAAGAATATTTTTCATCATTTATTATTTGCAAATATCACATTGGTTACTATAGGAATTTTTATTATATTATGTTATATTATATTATGTTATATTATATTATATTTCTATAGTATAAAAAAGTTTAGGAACTGATATTATTTTGTATTATACTCTTTGGTTTACTATAAAAAAACATCAACGGTATATAGTGTATAGGAAGAAAGTATGAATAGAACAATAGACTATAAAGGACCATATGTTATAGGTAAACGTACAATGATTCACACAAATCCCTATTATGAAAGCACAATGGATGCAATAGCATGTTCCTTTGAAATATCAATCCAACCAAATAAAGAATTAAAGGATAAAAATATAGTTTATTTTGGTAAATCTAAAATAGTACCCTAGGATACAAAATCATAGACAAGTTCAAGCAAATGCAAAAAAAAATAAAGCCCATAAAAAAAATGGATTGACCAAAATTAAGCTTAAATTTCTAGATGAAAAAGAGAGGCATATCAAGTAGATAAGAAGAAAAGGAAATGGGGACAAAAGGAATAATATTATATCCCCACATCAACCCCACTTACATGGGAATTAGAGTTTTATGTAAATAAGTTGATGATGTTTAAGAGCATATTAGAATGAGTGGAAAGTAGGAAACAGGAGAATAACTACAAGCTCCAAGGAATTATGGAGATAAATAAAAAGTTAAAGGAAATATAATACTAAAGGAACAAGTAGCAAGATACACTTCAAGAGTAGATTGGAATGCATGGGAAATAATAAAATAATCATAACCTCCAAGGAATTATAGAGACAAATCAAATGCTAAAAGAGGACAAAAAAATACTAAAGGAATAGGTAGTAATGGTACAAGAAGCTTTTAGGGAGACAAACAATTATTATAAACCACAAAAAATATGAAAACCAATCAAGAATATATAAACATGAATACATGTAACACAACAAACAATAATGACATATATGAAATTAAAAGAGAGCAATATAAGAAATTGGATAAAGGAAGTCAATACATGGACATAAGTGGTAAAAGGATCAATAGGAAAGAAGAAAGAGATGGATGAAAACAAATTGGAACACATATAAGAGAAAAAAATAAAGACATGATAGATAAATAAATATAATTATCAGAGGGGTAAGACACTCTGAAGAAGCTAAAGACATGTTTAGTCTTACAAGAGGATTTCTCAAAGATAAACTATAATGGAAAGGACAAATTTTCCAAGTGAGGAGGATAGTAAAATAAAAGAAGAAAACTGTAGGATTATCAAAATTACCATGTTGAAAAAGGAGGGCAAGAACTAAATCATAAGAAATATGACACTAAACCAAAAAAGGGCTTTAATGGCGGCTAAAATAAGGCATTTTTTTACGATGGTAAAAAACTGCCCTAATAGATTCTAAGAGGGTGGTTTATAACCACCCTCTTAGGATAATTGCCCTCTTAGGGTCACCCTAAGAGGGTGGCTATAAACCACCCTCTTAGGACTAATATGGCAGTTATAAACTACCATATTAGTGTAGCACCCTAAAATTGGCGCAGTAAAACCTTAAATAATTACAATTACTCTAGTAAATATTCAAATTCAAATTTTAACCCCCAAAACCGCTCCCAAACCGCCGTTTAACCCGTTTCCTCCTTTCCCGTGCCATTTTTAGAGTTTGTTTTGACCGTTTGACGATATCGTCGCCGATCAGACGATATCGCCTCAGATCGGACGATTTCGTCTGGACTAGGACGTCCAGACGATCTTGTCCCAAAACTAATTTTTCTCAATTAGCCTCTGTTCCAACGGCGTCTCTAATCCGGGCAGAAGCGTGTCTGCGTCGTTAGAGACCCTCCCCATTGGAGATCTCCCAAATTGGGATGATCTCCAACCTCCTAACCTCCCTCCTAAGCCTATTTAAACTTAGGCCCTCCCCTTAACCTACCCCTGGCTGATATTTCCTGTAACTTGACTTTACACGCATTAAAACATCTTGAATTACCATCTGCACTTGTCCTATCCAAATTTTGTTGCAGGAACCTTAGTCATTTTTCAGTCGGAGCAAGCTCAGTTCGTCGTGGACGATCCTGTTCAATTCGAGACGATTTCACACCAATTCGAGATGATCTCGACTGCAGTCTGCATTGGGGGCAATCAGTGCCCAGAGTTTGCATTTTTCTCTTTTCATCTCCTGTTCTATTTTGCATCTAGTTAGTTTATTTATTATTTTTTGCTATTCTGCATCTTGGAGTTCACCCATGTAGTTTAATTGCATAATGAAATCATGATTAACTATTAAAACATTGTAATTTGCTTGCATTCCTATTCAGGATTATCTTGTTAACATCTTTATTGTCATTTTACATCTTTATCCTCTATTAGCATTGCTGTATTTTTTGTATTTTGTGTCTATTTCTCTGTTTGCAGGTCTTTGACGAATTCGTCAGATCTCAGACGATCCTGCAGGTCGGAGATGATTCTATCAAATTCCAGACGATCTAGATTGCTTCAAAAATCAGAATCTCCATCAGACATCCGGATCAGGTATGGCTCTGTAATTTAGCTTTTTCTCTCTATTTTTTGTTTAAAATCTTTTTTCTCGTATTTCATTTAGCTTGCATTTTCATAATAGAACAACTTAGATTCATTTGGCCAAACCTAGGACTCGAATGTTTAAAGATAAAACTGAACACATTAAACACATTCCCAACCTAGGCGTGGAAACCGCCATTCAAACGTTTCCTGGTGAACCCACCATCCATCGAAAAATCACCATAATACACCTCCCCCGAGAGGCGGGACCTTTGCAAGGCCTCTCAGTCCGAGGTACCGTGCCATCCTTTTCCCATCCTCCTTTCGGGCACGGATCCTATAGCCTGAAGGTAAGGATGCAAAAAATTTGGAGCGATACATTTTGGTGAACCCGACGTGAATGCATTTAAAACCTTTTGAAAACAAAACAAAAAAATAAAAAAAAACAAAAAACATAGATGCATTTCAAATCATTTAAAACTAATAAGTTGCATATCATGTTTAGATGGTAGCTCCTAAGAAAATATTAGCAGTTACTATAAATGTTGAAAACCAATTAGCAGCCATAGAAATCAATTATGTGCTTAGTGTGCCCGAAACAGATAGAAATCAACTTTTGTGGGACGAACTTGATAGAAGACTAGGTGTCATTTCATCTAGGTCAACAAAACTTAAACAAATCAAGAGGCTTGTCCTAGATAGAATCCTGGATCCTCATCAACTCATCTTTTATCATGAACTTCAGAGAGCTTGCCATAGATGGTTAGCTTATAGGAGAGCTCTTGTGTCTTCAGAATTGTTCACCTTCGAGGAATACCTCGAGAACGCAGCCACTATACACCAGTTCCTAGGTCGTGTAGAAGACCAAGAGGTCGTTCTTATGGATAGGGAAATATGGAATAGAGTTCCTCGAGCTGTGTTATATCGAGAGTATTGCCATGAGCTTTACTTCTATCAACCAGAATCTGAGATAGATAATATCACTATAGCCCTTTTCATTAAATTCTTGAAAGAAAATTTTCAATTTGAAGAAGAACACTTCATGACTCCTGAAGAACTTGAGCCCATTAATGACATTTATAAATTATTTATAGAAAACTAGATCATTGCTTTCATTATTATTTCTTGCATTTATTGTGTTGTTTGTTATCTTTACAATATTATTACAAAAACAAGAAAAACTAAAAAACATAACAAAAACCAAAACATTTCATTTTAAATATTGTAGTAGGTATATAATTAATATATACCTCTTAAGCTTGTTGCATATATATATATATATATATATATATATATATATATATTTCTGAAATCTAAGTTAAGCACAATGCCTAAACTTAGGAATGGTAAACAAACTGAAGGAGAAGAAGAAGATTGGTTAGAAGATAAAACTAGAAACCCAAATGTCCTTCCTGAGGATCCAATTCCGGAAGGAGAAACTCTAGATCAACCAGAAGATGACCTAGGTGAAGACAATGAACAAGAAGAAAATGTTAAAGAGGATGGATCCTCATCCCCTAGAGTAGCTCCAGATGGAACTATTGCTTTTGATAACTTAGATCATTTCTGGAAATTTTTCAATAATAACATTGGCGCTCTTAATATGGCAGTTCGTATTGATAAAGGGCAAATTAGTGACACTCAAGCAGCCATGGAACATATGTTTGATGTGCACACTAATCCCTTGTCTTTTATTGATCAAGAAAGTGATAAGGCTGGACCATCCAATAGAGATATGGTCACTATGATTCAAAACATGCCAAAACAACAGGTTACCCAACCTCCTAAGGAACCTGTTATTGAGCCTAAAATCATTCCCACACAAAATAAAACTTCCTTCACTACTTTACTTCGCCAAACTATTGATCAATATGCTTCAAGTAAACAAAAACCTAAAATGAAGCCAAACACCAATTTTCAACAATCTGGAATACAACATAATACAACTTCAAAATTCCTTCATAACACCTTTCCTACCAACAATTTACACAATAGCAATATAGCATCTAATATTCATGTCCCTCCATCATATGCTCACAAATCCCATATTAATGCCCTACCGAACCAATATGGTGGGCAAACTAGTAATCTGGAAGCCATGGTGAAGCAGTTAGCTTCGCGCATGGACCAGATAGATCCCTACCATCCCTCGTACAATTATCGAGAGATATGTAGTCAACCTTTGGATCCCATAGTTGTAGCACAACCGTACCCTAAGCATTTTCCCATGCCCATCCTGCCTATATATAAAGGAACCGAAGATCCCATAGAGCATCTTCGCATGTTTAGGATAGCATGTCATGATATATCACATGATGACTTGCTATTACTAAAAATGTTCCCAAAAAGTTTAGGTGGAATGGCATTAGAGTGGTACTATCAACTGCCCACTCATTCTTTGAGAAATTTTGAAGAAACATCTGAATCTTTTGTCCATCAATTTAGTGCCTACATCGAGAGGCATGTAACCATTAAAGATTTATACAACTTAAAACAAGACAAAGATGAATGTTTTGCTGATTTCTTAGCTAGATGGAGGCAATTGACAGGAAAACTGCACTTTGTGCTACCTTATAGGGAAATGTTGGACATTTTTATCAATAATTTGCAAGAACAAATATCTTATGAGTTATCAACTGCTACTTTAACTACCTTCGATCAAGCTATAGATTTAGCTCGAAGAGTAGAAGATGCCCTCATTAGGAGAGGCCAACTTAGGAAGAAGGATGATGAGAAAACATCCAAAAATCAATATAAAAACAAACAAGTCGTAGGTGACGGAGTCACTGACAATAAAAATGTTGCTAATATCAATGCAACGAAGACAACAAAAAAATTTATATTGAAACCTCCTGATAAACCTCCTCGAGAATTTACTAGATTGAATCAACCATTATCAACTATTTTACCTCAATTACTCGAAAGAGGTTTGATCCAATTACCAGCTATCCGGGAACCTGATCCAACTATACCCGGATACAGAGCTGACTTACACTGTGATTTCCATAGAGGACCTGGACACTCTACCAACGCTTGTAAAAGGTTGAAACATAAAATACAAGATCTGATTGATAATAATGAAATGGAGGTGCAAGCCTTCCAACCTAAACAAAATGCTCCTAATAATGCTCAAAAGAACATTCCCCAAAATCAAAATCAAAATGCTAATCAATCATTAGACATATTTCAACATCCTTTACCAAGACATGGTAAAGAGGTGGCCAATCAAATTGAGCATCATAATGTTCCTCCTCCTACCCGATATGTAGGAACTATTAGCGGACATTTACCTAATCATGATCCTCAAAAATTTGACACAACCTTATCCCTGGTCACGACCAGGCCCCTACATAATTTTCAAACTCCCGATCCTAGTGATATAGAATCAGATACTGAAAGTGAAATAGACATCACTTCAAACCAATCGAATAGTTCTGAAAATGAATCAGATCCTATTCAACCCATCACAGATGCTATGGTTCCAGAAGAACCATTTCCTAGAAGAGTTACTACTCGACCCTCTTCTAATCAATTCCTCCCTAATGAACAAGCCATAAACGCTCAACCGAGACCAGTTCAACGTCTTCAATATAACATTGTAGGTACCATTGGAGTCGTTACCCGACAACAGGCTCAAAATTCTCAACAAGAACCAAACCAGAATGATGGATCAGCTCCATTTGTTTTGAAAAATCCCAATAAAGGGAATCATGCTCCCAATGTTCAACCTAAACCCCCTTACAATATTAATGAGCAATTATCCAATACTACAGCCATAATTTCCCTTTTGGATTTATTAAGATCTTCTCCTACCCATAGGGATGAGTTGATGCTTACATTAAGCCAAATGATGGTACCTCAAAACATTCAACCTGAAGCCATGGCCAATACTATCATCACTAGAGAAGTCGATTGTATTGACTTTCGGGATAAAGATATCCCACAACACAGTTTACATAAGGATAATCCCTTATATATTACTGCTCTAATTGGAGATGTAGCTGTTAAAAGAGTCTTGATTGATAATGGTTCATCTCTAAACATTTGCACTTTTGACTTCTACCAACGATTTGGCTTTAGAAGTGATGAAATGAAGAAAACTGACATGATTATAAAAGCTTTCAATGACGAAACACAAGAAACGTGTGGAGTTATTACCATCCCATTGCAAGTTGGTCCTAGAACCTTAGATACGATCGTGTTTATTGTACATTGCCCCGCATCGTACAATATACTCTTGGGTCGTCCTTGGATCAATGCAATGCGGGATGTCCCATCAACTTTACACCAATGTGTTAAATTCGAATTTAAAAATCAGTTGGTCACTATCCATGGTGATCCTAGACCCTTTGATATGTGTGCTTTGGCAGAACTTGTTGGAGTTCAATTTTGCCCTGCTCTATCATCCACACATCCTAATTCTTATTTTTCATCTAAAACTGTGAAACACACACCCATAGCTTCACCTATTTCTCCTCCATTAATTTCACCCTCATATATAGATCAACAATATTCTAAACAAACCACTCTAGAACCTCAAAAAGATCTTCAATCCACAACCAATCCTTCATGTTCTATCCCTATAATTTCAAAACCTATAGACCCATTCATTAACACTTCCACATTATCAACATCTATCATACCTTCCACATCTAAAGATATAGGGAATGATCCTTCTACATCTTATGCTCTTTCGGATGAACTTTTACCAGATTTATCCACAATCTTAATATCAGAAAAAACAAATGCTTTCATGCAAGATTCAATTCTTTTAAATAACTTGCCGCCATCTCCTCGTACTTTGGGCCTCCCACAACCTATGGGAAGTACTTACCAAGTCGGGAGTTGTGCCTTCATTTATAAAGGATATGACTGGGGAAGAATACCTCGAAATATCAAAACTCATCATGATGGATATGCTCGATGTTATTTTACTAATGAGTATATTAAAGCTAAACCCATAATGCTTAAAATGGGATATAAAGGGAAAGGCTTGGGACCTTTCCAAAATGGCATGAAAGAACCTTTCGAGGTAGAACCGTGGCCTCCCCGCTGTGGTGTGGGCCTATTTCCTAGTAAGGGTCAACCCTTTCCTTTTGAAGATGATGATCAACTCATATGTTATCAAGATTATTTGGATAGGCATGATGATTTGCCTCTAAAAAATCAGCCATTTACATGTAACATGCTATCCATAGCTTACCCTGAAATGATTGTTGAATCCGATGATGAGTTGGAAGGAGATATCTTCCACGATGTCTCCGTTGAAGAGATGTTACACAATGGATTTTATTTTGATGGTTCTATACCAACTATAGCCCAACTTGAGGCCACTAATCCTCAAGATGAATTATCCAACTTAACCTTAAAAGAATTACAAGAATTGGGCGTCTCACCCACCCCACCTAATTTTGAAAGAGATCTACACATGGAGGTCGAAAACGTCATTAAAGTTAACATTGGAACTAAGGATAATCCTCACATAATCAATATTGGGTCAGAATTAAGTCAAGAAAAACAAGAGCAATACATTGCATTCCTTAAAGAATATGAAGATGTCTTCGCTTGGACATATGAAGATATGCCAGTCTGGACCCTTTCGTAGTCATGCATCATCTAGTAGTCCATCCGGATGCTAAACCTGTTAAACAAAAACTTAGAAAAATGCATCCCAAAGTGGCCTTACTAGTCAAAGGGGAGTTAGAAAAACTCCTAATGTTGTTTTTATACAAGCTATTGATTATGCTAAATGGATCTCAAATGTAGTTCCATCACCAAGAAAGAAGCCACCAAAGTTAGGGTTTGCACAAATTTTAGAGATATTAACTTTGCATGCCCTAAAGATGATTTTCCTCTTCCAAACATTGATCAAATCATTGAATTTATTTCACGGAGTGGGATGATGTCCTTATGATAGCTTCTCCGTTATAATCAGATCACAAAGTCTCTAAATTTATTTTTAATCAAATCATTTGTAGGTTCGGAATTCTCGCAAATCTCATCTCTGATAATGGAACTTGTTTCAAAAATAAAGATGTCAAGAAATTATGCCAAAAATATAAGATTCAACATCGTTGGTCCACTCCCTATTATCCTCAGGGTAATGGTCAAGCATAAGCATCTAACAAAACCTTAATCAAAATTCTCAAAATATTGGTCAATAAATCTGGCCGTGACTGGCACATTCAATTATATCCGACCTTGTGGGCCTATCGAACTAGTGTTCGAACCCCCACTTGGAACTTCACCTTTTGTTTTGGTTTATGGTGTTGAAGCCATTTTTCCCTTTGAATTAGAAGTTCCTTCTTTGGCTCTACTACTTCAAGATACCGAAGTAGGAGATGAATATCGAGCTGGCAGACTCAGTCAGCTAGAACTCCTAGATGAAAAATGCATCAATGCTTTGGAGCATCTCCGTGCCTACCAAAACAAGCTTAAAAGATCATATGCTAAAAAAGTTCGTCATCGATCCTTTGAGATCGACGACCTTGTTTTAAAAGAAAATAAAAAAATACTAATGCAACTAAAGACCTTAAAGGTAAATTTGAGCCCAACTGGCTTGGACCATACATTATCACTGCTAAATTTGAATCAGGAGCATATAAATTATCTACCTTAGATGGTAAAGAACTTAAAGAACCCATGAACATTTTGCATCTTAAACGTTACTATGCGTAACAAAAATTAGTCATTTCATCATTTGTACATATTTTGCATGTTGTCTTATTTCTAAAAATATATCAAATTGTTTACACAAAAACAAAAACAAACAAAAATAATAAAAATAAAAACAACAATATTCTTGACTCTTTCGAAACCAAAACAAAATAAAGAAGAAAGAGAGAGTCAACATTCTCAAACTTCTCCAAAAAGTATTTGTATATATTTCTTCTTACAAATGTTGCAGTTATATATTTCAAATTATTTTGGATAAATTAGCATTTATTTGGAATCCCTCACTTTCACAAACACAAAATAAATATCTTGATTTTTATCTGGCATGATTACTAATCTCTCTTATATCAAAGTCCACAAAATTCAATTAAATAAAGTTTGAGCACAGAGAATTGATCTTGTTATTTACTTAAACCAAGCACATCCTTTCACAATAAAATGATTATATTTGTAATATCCATGCTATGCTACATAGTAGAAGTGGTTTCTTGAGCGAAAAGTTTCCCCTGCTATCCTATCATGCACATGGTCTAGAATCTTTGAGAATTGGCAAAAGGACAAGCTCACCCCTACCCAGAATAAAAATCCCTTGCTCTACAGCTAATCCGAGCAAGTATCCCTAGCATAGGAAGAAAAGCAAAGTTCAAGAAAAAGAGAAAAAGAAAAATGTTATTTTATATCATTACAACAATGTTTCAAGCATTATCTCAAAAATCAAGCAAAAATACAAAAGAAAAGCAAAAAAAAAGCAAAAGAAAGCAAAAGCAAAAGCAATAAAATCCCTCTCCCTACCCTTTGAAAAGAAAAGAAGGGTTGATGAGCTTGAATCCTTGGAATTCTCAATTATTCAAAAACTGTGAGGTAAGCCCCATAACAGGTGGTTTGTGCCCAACCCGCTTGGCCTTGGGTAACTCCTAGCGTGGCGATATGTCTGTCACATTAGCGACCTTCTTTTGTACAGACCTATGTCTGCTTATGGATTAGCTAGCTCTTGATAATCCGACTTACATAGTAGTCTGGTATGGTTATATGCATCTAAATCATGGTTAATGAACACTTATTTGGTTCATTCAAATCACTTGTATCATATTATCTTGCTCAAAACTGGTAAATGAACATAGCAATTGCACACACATTTTGTATTTGAGAGATTTTGTGTATCATTATGATAAATCAAGATTGGAAATGAACTCACATATGCACATGGGATTCCTTATAAATCTAACTTTTGTCTTTAAGATACTTTGAAATATTTTTGCAAATTGTTTGGAATAAATTCATTTTCTTCTTTAAAGTACAGTTGTTTAGTATAAAGACAACTACATGCATAATCAAAAATCAAAATTTCTTTCAAACCATACAATAAAAACACCACACACACACACACACACACACACAC
This sequence comes from Wollemia nobilis, assembly GCA_028583015.1. Taxonomy (NCBI): domain Eukaryota; kingdom Viridiplantae; phylum Streptophyta; class Pinopsida; order Araucariales; family Araucariaceae; genus Wollemia; species Wollemia nobilis. The sequence continues at coordinate 11,177,429 of JAQPPZ010002979.1, forward strand.
ACACACACAAAATATATATATATATATTGTCGACTTTTGCGACGATGGTATACTTCCAGAACTTAAATAGGAGTCTTATGCCTAGCGCAAGTCCTCCTCTTCATATTTTCTGTTTATTTTCAAAAATTAAAAATCAACCATGCAATAAAACAATCTATTTTCTTCTTTGATTTTCGCGATGATGGTATAAGTCTATACCTACATATTCTATGCCTAGCGCAAACCATTGTACTAATTTTATTCCCCATTCATTTAAAAATCATAAAAACCATATGACTTAAATCATTATGTTATACAATTATGCTTTAAAACAAGCATGCACATTATCACTATTTCATGTCATTATGTCAACCTTCAATTTTGCAATGATGGTATAATTCCTAGGGAATTATCCAAAAATTTTATCACACTTAGGAATTTATGCCTAGAAAAAATCATTTTACAATATTTCATGCATAATATTTTCATGAAAATTCTGAAAACAAATCATCATCATCATCATCATTTGCATCATCACACCAAAGTCTTAAGACAGTCTCTTAAGCACCCTTTTACTTTTTAACAATATTTCTATACTGGGATTAGCTTGACGACCGAGTGAGCGACGACTCCATGAAATGGTCTATAATAGCGACAATGTCCTTTGAAATTATTGTTAAAAGTCCCTTTTATTTTTTATCAAATTATCACATCACCAACAACCAATTTGTTACATCAGATTATTTCATTTAAATTTTTAAAGCATGACATTTCAACCATAATATTTTCCAATGACATAATTACATGAATCATCAAATCAATCACACTTCAAACATTAAAAGCATCATACAAACGCATAAGACAAGTCATATGATCAAAAAATATCTCATCTATATATATATATCAAATATATGTACATCATCTCAAAAATAGATTGGTATGCCACAATCTACATCTTGGCATACTCAATCCTCTCAAATCATATATACAATCTCTGTGTAGTGCAGTAGCCTCGCCTCGAGAACCCCTCGAGCTCTCAGCCTCATCTCCTCCCCTACCCTGAGGTGGAGGAGGTGGCCCCATCGCATTCTGTGTGGTGCCATGAGTCCTAGATGTCGATCATGATGATGTCCTAGATGACCCAATCCTGATCGGGTCAGCAATATGAGCCGGTAATGGCACCCTCTCGACCCTCTGGCACCACCTGGTAATATAGAGCCTGATAGAATGTAACCTAGGTAATAGCGCATGCTAAATCTTGAGTGCTCGCTCCTCCGCCTCGAGCTCTAAGCCATGTAGCCTCATCCTATAATGTATGAACCTAAACTTGCAGGCGGGCAACCTCAGCTCGGAGAGTAGCCATCTCACTACTCTCCCTAGTGTCAACACCCTTGCCCTTATCAAGCGATGGTGGCCTCTCTCTCTATGGAGAAGGGGGTCTCTCCTCCCTCCTCTCCCGCTATCATGGCCTCTGCTGAGCCTATGGCCTCCTCTGCTCTCTCCCGCCGTGACCCTGTGCTGCCTCAATGGCTGCCTGGCATCGCCTCCCCATCCGATGCACAACTGCGTGAATCGGACCCTAAGCCCTCATCATCCGAGGAGGGCAGATGCCTGTGTACCAAGCATCATAGCCATCGGCTACCCTAGCATCGTCCCCATCCACTAGCTGAATGGGGGCATCATCTACATCTTGACTCCAGAATCGTTGCATATCTGGAGCCCCGCTAACTATAGTGTTATCCCGAATAGTCCGAGAAAACTCGTAGTCTCTCAAAGATGGGATCCCCTGTTGTAGACCGAACCGCCTCAAAACTCGGTCATACCGATGGAGCTCCACCTCTCCCCTCTCCATCCTCAGCCAACAAACTCGCCTGATGCGAGCCAGCTCCTGTCCATCCTCGGCCCACCCTGGATGATCTCTCCAAGGCCTCCAGGTGATCTGGTCGGAGACGAGGTCATCTAGTAGTCTCCGGGATGCTGGCAGATCTATCCACCGTTGTGCCCCTCTTCGGAGCCACCAGTAGAAAACTCGGGGCCTCTCCCCATCAATCCCTATCAGTGGGAGCCCTATCGACCTTCGCATCGTAATGTGCTCCCAGCACCAAACCTGTAGTAGTGATGTCATAACCAGACATCGGCCGCCCTTGTATACGACCCCATGAAGGATCCTATACAACCGATAGAGTACAAAGCTCCCCCAAGAAAATCTGTATCCGTGGTCTCTCATGTCGTAGACCACATCTGTCAGTACCCATGGTACCCTGCATCCGCTCTGGTGGCACAGCAGAAGTCCACCTACCACCCTAGCCAAAACCCGTGTGAGTCTAGATGCCCCAGGCATCTGGCATAGTGACTCGATATTCACTCTGCCCTTCTCCAGGGCGAAGCTCGGATCGCCACACAGTCGCATCATCACGTGGCCCTGATTGGCCATGGGAGTGATCAGCCGTCCTTGTATGGGGATCCTCAAAATCCTCCATACATCCTCCAATGTGGGAGTCATCTCCCCTGTCGATAACCAAAAATAGGAAGAACCCGGATACCACCTCTCTGCTAGGGCTGTCAATAGCCCCATATCTGTAGAAACTTGTGGCATCTCTGCCACATGCTGCAAGCCGACCTGAGCCAGCTGATCTCGCTCTTCCTGAGACAGGGCGGCCAAGTCATCCCTCAACCCACCATATTTCCATTCTCTGCTCTTTAGTAATCCTCTCTGCAACATAAACAAAATCAACAATAAAAATCATTAATAAATCATTAATTAAAAATGCAAGTCAAAATAAGTTCAATTTTATAAATGATGATATCATCCACAATTGGACGATATCGTCCCAAATTTGAGCAAATTCGTCTCCGATTTTGCCATGTCGAAATCATCCCCTTTTTGATGAAATCGTCCCCCTATCGTCGATTTCGCCCTTGGACGAAATCGGCGATATCGAGACGATTTCGGTGAAATCGAGACGATTTCGTCTCGACGACGTCGACGGCCCAAAAATGGCCGCGATGCTCAAAAATCAATCAAATCTAATCTAAAAAGCATGAAATTCTAAAATTAAGCATTCTAAATTCAGTTTAGACCCTTACCCGTAGCCCGCGTCGGACCTCTGTTGATCTGTGCGTTGTCTCGACCATCTTGTCTCCGAGCTCTAAAAACTAGGAAAATGAACAGTAACAAATGAATTAGGGTTTTACCCTATTTTTCTTAATTTTATTCAAAAACAATTAAAAACATTTTTAAAATTTTGCTTTTTCGCGTTTTTACCTCAAACGTTCGATTTGGGTAAAAACACGGAGGGGGCACCATAGTAAGCTATCGTACGATTCGACCTAGAATCGTCGCCTAAAAATGGGAATAAATTTTTGCTTTCTCATAGATCGAGAAGAACTCATCTTTAACGCATTTTCTTCAGAAAATTTGCTAAAGAGGGGGCAAAATGTAGCACCCTAAAATTGGCATAGTAAAACCTTAAATAATTACAATTACTCTAGTAAATATTCAAATTCAAATTTTAACCCCCAAAACCGCTCCCAAACCATCGTTTAACCCGTTTCCTCCTTTCTCGCGCCATTTTTAGAGTTTGTTTTGACCGTTTGACGATATCATCGCCGATCAGACGATATCGCCTCAGATCGGACGATTTCTTCTAGACTAGGACGTCCAGACGATCTTGTCCCAAAACTAATTTTTCTCAATTAGCCTCTATTCCAACGACGTCTCTAATCCGGCGGAAGCGTGTCTACGCCGTTAGAGACCCTCCCCATTGGAGATCTCCCAAATTGGGATGATCTCCAACCTCCTAACCTCCCTCCTAAGCCTATTTAAACTTAGGCCCTCCCCTTAACCTACCCCTGGCTGATATTTCCTGTAACTTGACTTTACACGCACTAAAACATCCTGAATTACCATCTGCACTTGTCCTATCCAAATTTTGTTGCAGGAACCTTGTCATTTTTCAGCCGGAGCAAGCTCAGTTCGTCATGGACGATCCTGTTCAATTCGAGACGATTTCGCACCAATTCGAGATGATCTCGATCTGCATTGGGGGCAATCGGTGCCTAGAGTTTGCATTTTTCTCTTTTCATCTCCTTGTTTTATTCTGCATCTAGTCGGTTTATTTATTATTTTTTGCTATTCTGCATCTTGGAGTTCACCCATGTAGTTTAATTGCATAATGAAATCATGATTAACTATTAAAACATTGTAATTTACTTGCATTCCTATTTAGGATTATCTTGTTAACATCTTTATTGTCATTTTACATCTTTATCCTCTATTAGCATTGCTGTATTTTTTGTATTTTGTGTCTATTTCTCTGTTTGCAGGTCTCTGACGAATTCGTCTGACGAATTCGTCAGATCTCAGACGATCCTGCAGGTCGGAGATGATTCTGTCAAATTCCAGACGATCTGGACTGCTTCAAAAATCAGAATCTCCATCAGACATCCGGATCAGGTATGGCTCTATAATTTAGCTTTTTCTCTCTATTTTCTGTTTAAAATCTGTTTTCTGTATTTCATTTAGCTTGCATTTTCATAATAGAACAACTTAGATTCATTTGGCCAAACCTAGGACTCGAATGTTTAAAGATAAAACTGAACACATTAAACACATTCCCAACCTAGGCATGGAAACTGCCATTCAAACGTTTCTTGGTGAACCCACCATCCATCGAAAAATCACCATAATACACCTCCCTCGAGAGGCGGGACCTTCGCAAGGCCTCTCAGTCCGAGGTACCGTGCCATCCTTTTCCCATCCTCCTTTCGGGCACGGATCCTATAGCCTGAAGGTAAGGATGCAAAAAATTTGGAGCGATACAATTAGGTTGATCTAAGAGGACAATTTATAACCACCTTCTTATATTTAAGAGGGTAGTTTATAACCGTCTTCTTAGAGGTAGTTTAGATTTTTTTTAATAGTCGAGCTTAAACCCTTGCATGGTGACATCATTGTTTATTCGAAGCTTTCACTACTGCACGAATAGATAGTCCATTTGCCTTATCTATTGCAACCTCCACACTGCATGCACAACCTCCACATTATGCCTTAGCTACTACAACCTCCACACCACGTGCACAACCTCTACACCATGCCTTAGCTACTACAACCTCCACATCATACGCATAACCTCCATACCGCACCTTAGCTACTACAACCTCCACACTATGCCTTAGCTACTACAATCTCCATATCATGTGCACAACCTCCACATAACTTGAACCAATCCTTATCTCATCTATCTTACTAGGGTTCTTGAGCTTCGATTCATGCTATTCATTTTTTGGTTGGGGTTAGCCCTAAAATTTCTTTGAAACTTCTACTAATTTACTCAAAATGGCAAGAGATGAGTGTTGAAGCCAAAGGTATAGAATGGGGTATGAAGATGAATTTAATATTGGAAGAGTTGAGGTTAGTTAGGTTTAGTGAATTTTACATTATTTTAGGTATTTTTGTGATTAGGGTTTGGAATTTTTTAGTTTGTAATGTTGTGTTTATGCATGAGATTTGTAAAATTTAAACCCTAATTTAGGCCACTTGTCACAGGGGCGTTTGAGGGAGTAGAGTTTTCCTTTGAATAAATTATTTTGAGAGAAATTTTGTACCATACATAGAACCTAGTAGCCTCAGATGAACCAAATAGAACCCTAGCAATATTTTGCTTCACTCTTGCTTCAATAGGAGAACTGATAACTCTATCACATAATGGTATATTCTATAAATATGAATAATGGAATTCAGCTCTCATGGATTTTTGAAAATAATAATAGAATATTCACTCTACACCTGATCACAACTGAAGACTATGAAGAGATAATTATTTGATGGTAGAGTACACTAGTGTTGATAGAAGGTATTACATTTTAGTACCAGCCAATCAATGTCATAAACTATTATATTACAAATAAAAAACTAGTTACAATTGAGTTATGTACGACTTAATGAAGGGTGTTTAAGGGTTCAATATTCACTTTGTTGGTGGCTCAACACCCCAATAACTAGAAGGGCCAATAAGAATCTAAATTCAAGTCAGAATGGATCCATCCTTCACAATAAAACAATGAGTCAAAAGGGTAAATGGTTGATGTTATCTTCACTGGAGTTACCTTCAAAACCTTCTCCAAAAAACTCACATAAGAACAATACATTGTTAAACTATTCATTTTATATTTTTTATGATTTTGTATTTCAATCCCTTTGAATAAGGAGATATAAACTTCACTATCTCAAAAAATAGATCTTTCAGAAGCATGAAAAAAGCTCATACGAATGGAAGTATCCTCTAAAGATACAAACATTATTATTAAAAATTTGCATTTTTAAATTTCATTACACTTTTACCACTTTTTCAGTAAAATGTGTCTACCTATCAACCAAAAACACAACACCAACTGCTTCACTGACATGGAAATAGGTACTACAACTATCATGAATGCTTAATTAGACCCTTATCAATATAAAATGTTTACCAGATGACAACCTTAGAAATTTTTATAAAACAATTTATTATCATTCCAATTGCCAGGTATTGTAATTCTTTAGATGTGACATTGATGTTTCTATTTCATACTACCATCTAACTCTTTTGAGCATGTAGAGACAAAAAATAATTCTTGTCTTGCAAATTATATTTATTAGAGGTAACCATATAGGATTAAGAAGAACAATCACATATCATATGCTAATCAATCCAGTGAAAGAAGCTAAAAATCTAACAACCATGGCAATATGTAATCAAATGCACAAGATATAACATGTAATCAATGCAAAGAGAAGGAAATACAAGAAATAGTGCCCATTTTATTCATATTCATAAGTTCTCTTTTACATGAGGTTACAAGAGCATCCCTCTGAGGGATTGACCATTTGATACATATTACAATAAAATCACTCCATGTGATAGATGTCTTCAACAGATTCTTAGAATCCTCAAAACTTGATTATAGGAGGGATTATCCCTAGAACCTCCTCTTATGAATGCCAAGAAATTGGTCCTTGAATATGTGAAGCTCTTGAATGACCCTGATATTTGCACACAAGAAACTTGAAAAGTATCAAAAGCAAGAGTGCGGCCTCTCAAAATGAGGCCACTTCATGAATATTGTGAAATATAAAGAAAATATGTAAAGAAACAATGAAATGCATGAAAATATTGAAAGGAATGCTTGTAAAATAAAAATAAATGCTTAAATATAGAATGTAAAGCAATCTATTCTAGATTAGGAAAGCAAATAAAATGCAAAGAATGATAAATCTATGAACTAAACATAGGAAAAGACCTATCAGACCATAGCCCCTGATGATTAGAGCAATCAATTATATTAGTCGCTATCAACGTTGGTGACAGCACCTACAGGTCATTGTCAAAAATAGCATTCATGGGACAGGGGTTATGTTCTCTATTTTTTGACCCAATAATGATCAATTCTATTGTGGAATTGATTTTCAAGGGTTACCGCTATATAGAAACACAAATTTATGGTAAAATTTGCTTCACTCCATTATAATTTATCACTTGAATAGCAAGGATTGGTATTCAATCTAGGATAGTCTCCAATGGTGGAAAAATAGGTATCATTATGCAATTTGATAGGGCTTCATTGTGCCTTAGAGGTATGTTGATTCACTCATCAATATGATAGATATTCATTATAGCATTAGCACATGAATTTCTCCAGGGTTTGCATATAAAATTGAGGCCTTAAATAGACACCCAATTTCTCATCCTAGCTTCACAGGGAAGCCAAGAACAAGAAATAGTTATGCTTGGGCAGTTGTAGGGATGCTTCTAGAAGCTTCAATCTCCTAAACATCCAATAATCAATTACGCTCAATGTATTTCACTTGGCTTTGGTATCCCGAGTTTGTTATAGGGTTAGCCATTATTGACAGGTGCAGCTATGGGTAAGTTTCCTGTAGCTGCTATCGACAAGTATGGCTAGGCTATAGCCACTCTGATCATCAATTATTGTATAGGTAGCCATTGATTCCATTAGCGGATATGGCTAACTAGGACTAAACTACCCTATTTATGTGGTTAGAACCACTGTTGGATCTTGGTAAGGTCCAAGATCAGTCATATGGTCTACAAATGTGTCCATATGAGTATCCTCCTAAACATGATGTGTTTTAGGTATCTATAGATACCCCTTTTTAAGATGCATTGTGGGAAAACACAACACTGAGTAAAAACAAACAACCTAAAGCCATATTATAGGTTGATTGATGTTCATTGATCTGATCAATGTTAGATGCCCCAATCATAGAAAGGGTGTGCATCTCCAAATCACTGCTTCCAACGGTATGGAAGGCCTAAAATATGCAAAACTTTAGTGTATCTGAGTATAATCGGGTAGCATTAAGCTACAACAGAGTTGATAGATAGTGCGATAAAGGTTTAAATTAGCATATTTGCTTTTTGCCCTTATAAATGGGGAAGCTTATGATAGTTGTTAGCAATGATTCATAAGACAAATGCAATTCACATGATTAAGTATTTAATTATTTATTTTGATTATGACTACCCCCTCAAGCAATGAGTTGATGAGGAAAATGGCAAGTGATGAAAGTGATGAGTCGCTTGACTAAGATGATTGATTTGGACAGTTTAAGATGATTAAAGTTGTTTTAAGGCATGTCCTATTAGAGCTATGATTTCAACCATTAATAGTAATTGTACATCTATATCCTGTGGATCAGTCCGAACACAATGGCCTTCTTAGGAAATCAAAATTATAGCAATTCAATTTAAGAATGTGATGAGTCACTATGTTCGATGATTTGATAAAATTTCATATAAAAATAAAATAAATACCTCATTTATGTGGAGCAATTTGGTTGCAATGGCCTTCTTGGGGATTGAAGTGAAGACATTTCAAGTTGACGATGAATAATTTGGTTCAAATGGCCTTATGGTAATTTAATCTTGTCATATTGCATGGAGCGCAAGTCTCTACAACTGCCAAGTGTATAGGTAAATAACTGGATACGAGGCTCACTTGAAAGTTTGGTTTATTTAATTTTTTTGTGATTTTTGATGATTACGGATTGGTAAATATGCATTGATGTCCATTATGAAACTCCTCATGGTGAGCAATTAAGTGCATTTATTGTTATTTCTTAGTCATTATGAGGTATGACAGTCATGGTTTGCAAATCTCATAGTCATTATCAAATTTAGCGGGTGGGGTTGACCTGATCCGCAACTACTGTCAAAGTGAGTGGTTTCCAAAATTGTAAAATATAAATATGAATTTTGGCAAATTTTAGTTCATTATTTCTAGTTTGCAATGGATAAAGTGAGAGATTTGAGGGAGAGAAGCTAAAAATTGATACGTAACGCTATCAAAACTACCCAAAACCACCATGGCGGATCAACCAGAAGCCTCTACAAGTGGTAGAGCCAGAGCTCTTAAGGTAGATACACCATCTCCTACTATAATGAATTAATCATTTAAAAAGAACCTCATGAAGTAATGGGTTAACTAAAATTCACTAAACTAGAATAAATGAACCTCACACCTTAGGTTAGAATTTAGCTTAGGTTAGCTTAGGAGGTTGGGATTTTAATTTTGGGTATTTTTGGGTGGGTATTTACCTCACGTGGGGTCAATCCCATAGCCATTGTTGGTGAGGGTGGCTCCCAATTTGGCAATTAAAGTTCATCATCATTGTGGGTGACTGGGTTTAAACCCCAATGGTCAAAAATTTGATCATTAGTGGTAGTCGCTGACGATGTCGACGATGGTCGTGGCGGATTTCGACTATGTGAGAAGCTAAGAACCTTAGTAAAAAAAAATATCTTTTTGCTTGATTTTTTTTTAGGATGTTTGGATGAGGGATTTATTTTGATTATATTTATTACACATTAGACCTTGATAGCATGGGTGCAAGAGCCTAATCTACTTTTGGAACTCTAACCTCTATTAGATGATGTAGACTTAGAGTGGTTTGGTATGATTGGCCTTATCTACGTTGTTAGATTATCGACGATGATGTTAGACCAATATTTCCTAACAACCCTAGCCCATTTATGGGATAGCAATATGAACACTTTCCATATTCCCACTGGAGAGATGATGGTGACATTGGAGGATCTCTACCTATTTTCAGGATTCTCATTAATGGATGGGCCATCATTTCTTCTCCCACTACAACTAGGGATATAATCTTTGCTCAAGTTTTTTGAGATAGAGCAGATGAGGTACTGGGGGATATTGAGAATGGAGGGGTACCAATGGACTTTTGGTTTAGGTTGGATGTCTTCTCTTGACACTGGGTGATACTGATGCACATTATTTGTAATGTGCTACTATAAGACACATCAAAAATGAGGTTCCCTTGGAACCTCCTAGACACAGTGTAGGACCTGTTAGAGTGCACCTCGCGACAACCTATAATCATGGCATGGGAGAGCACACTTCTATTATAGATCTATGATGAGCTATATTAGATTATGTGATGGAGGTAAGTGGGAGTGGGATTCAGCCTTCTACTGTAGATATGGGGGTGGGAGAATATCCACATAGACTAACCTAGAATATTGCCCTTGGGGATAGCGGTTGTAGCAGTAGATGATCAGTACTATGTTGTGATATGGCCATGGTTGGTAGATACTATCCTGATATAACCATATTTAGGGGATATAGACCACTACATTGGTTCACTAATTGGATTACAGGTCAATTAGATTATATGGAGACCCTACTTAGATTGTCCTAATTTGGAGGAGGTAGGGAGTTACTTGGATCATGTTAGGTATAAAAAATGGTTTATAAGGAATTGTAGGAGGATTAGAGAGTGCTTTCATTACTTATAGGTCACCAGGTAGTTTGGGGTTGCGTAGGATATACCAGAGGAGCCAATCCTCTACCACCATTAATAGGCAAAAACATAGCTTCCAACATGACAAGTTACAACATTGACTGAGTAAGCGGATCATGTGGTAGATGATACAAGTGCAGAGGACCCTGGTACCATGGTGGATTATGATACTTGGTGGAATACTCAATTATGTTAGGGTGGCAGTAGCCTAGGTAGAGCTATATATGAGGCAATAGATGAGGGAGACGATGGTGATGGGTGATGAGTGTATCACAGGGTGGAGGATGAAGGGAGATAGGATACAGGGCAGATGGATTATCCTCATGATGAGAAGGAGGGTGAGGAGGATTCCCTAGATGATGATATCTCCCATATATAGGCTCAGGTACACATCCTAGAGACAACTTCAAATGGCTCAGAGGTAGGTAATGGAGTGAGATACATCTCTCACTACTATGTAGATTCAGTTGAGTGTAGGGTAGCGACAGTGGCAGGGGTATGCAGAGGATAGGACCACTCTCTAGGCTTAGGTAGACTCATCTCAAACCATGATAGATACTCTATGGATGCAATTGGTGGCTAAGACCATCAAGGCAAATACTTCGAGGACACAGCTATCTATTTCTCCTATTGCTCAAGTTACACCAGCTACTCCAGCTGCTCATGGATTGGTAAGTTTAGGTGGATATACAAATATCAGGTAACTATAGGGCCTCTTAGTAGATTATGTGAGGTGACATACATCAGATGTAACATACATAACTCATCTAGAAGCTAAGGTCAGGCTATGCGATGGTGTTGTGCCAGCTATGTCCATAAAAGGGGGCTCTTAATGGAGTAGGTAGAGTAAGTTTGGGCAGTCATCAGTGCATCCCAGTCATAGGTTAGGTGCTTGATCTGAGAGATTGATAGGTACTAGCTCCAGATAGCCTCACAAATATGGAGTAAGGGTGGAGGTGACTCAAGAGGTGTAGGCCCAATTTGATACGTCATGCTGACTTGTATCATTTTTAAGTGTAAGGTTTGAGGACCTACACTATTGTAGCCTGCAAGCATTTTTGTACCTCTATGTACTTTTTGACACACACACACACACACACACACACACACACACACATATATATATATATATATATATATATATATATATATATATATGTGATACTTTATTATTGTCTCATGATGTGTATTATGTCTTTGATTTTATGTTTATGTGATGCAGTTATGGATGCAATTATTTATATGATTATTTGATTATGCTATATGTATGCAATGTATTGATGATATGCACTAGTTATATGATAGATGTATGATTAGATGCTATGATATAGACATGTATATGCACTACTATGTATGCTTATATGAATGCAATGGTGAATGTTAAATGCATGTTTAATTTTTTTCCACTGTTTATGCATTTAATCTATGTTTATGATATGGTAAATGCAATATATGTAATGCATTATTTATATGAGGATGATCTAAGGTAAATGAACTCGTATGATTTAATTACTTAAAACATAAATAATGAATATAATATGTGTTACAAACTAATGGAGGACACCACAGAATGTATGAAAATCATGAATGGAAATGGTAACTCTTATCATAATAATTAATCATTTATGCATCCATATGTGAAATGAGATGATGTGAGATGTAGGAGGCTTTCCCTATAAGCTTCTATAAATTAAAATATATGCACAAAATAGTCAGTGGTCATCTAAATATCATTGTTGATATCCATTCGGTATCTATCCTATTTTGTGAACACCCCTTAATAAAAAAAAATCTCATGGGGAAAATTGTGTATGATTGATGAGAGGATTTTTTGCTATAGGAGACTTTTTGAGGTTTTCCATGAGACTCAAACACCCTAGTTGATTAATAAAATGTTGTATAATGACTACACAAGACTTCTAAAATATAAAAGCCTATTAAGAAGACCAAGATATTCATTATCCCTATGTGTGCAAATGAATATATTATATGAGGCATAAGACTACCTCATTGCCAGGCGGGTTTAATTCAACTCATTGTTGTAATGAGGATAACCATATGTTCATCATGATCCTAAGTTTGGTCATAGTTGGAATAGACTACTAGGTAAATACAAAGCCACATAAAGCTATATTATCCATAAACTGACATTGGTCTATATAAAATAAGGTCGCTAATATGACTGACATATTGCCATGCATAAGGATACCCCATTGCCAGGTGGGTTTCATTCAACCCATTGATGTAATGAGGATCACCCCATGGTGGTCGAATACTGAATGTTCCAAGGATTCAAGCTCTTCAACCCCTTCTTTTATTTTCATTTATTGGGATACTTGCTCATGCTTAGTGATGAAAATCACTATTTATTTTACATTTTGTTTTCTTTTGGAGCAAGGGATTTGCTTAGTGATGAAAATCATTGTTTATTTTGCTTTGCTTTATTTCAATAATTTTCATATTTTGTATGAAAGCATGGGATTTCTTAAGTAGGGGGGAGCTTGTCCTTTTGCAAATAATCAGTATTCTAAACCATGCGCATGATAGGATGAGCAAGTAAACCTTTCGCTTATGGGGACTAGGATCACTTTTTAGTGTCATCCTTCCTTGTTCAAACTAGTATTGTTAATGTTTAAAATTGTGATGGGATTCTGATATATGCAAGGTAATATAAAAACTAGACCTCACCTTCAAAAGTGAAGATAGCCTTCTACAAGATCTGATAAAATAATTAGGTATGGCTGAATGACCAAAAAACCCTAGTATATACCTCATAGCAATTGAATGGTTGTGTTGAAAAACACAATTACTCATAGGGGATGATGGATGATGATGATTTAAAGATGCATGATTAGCATACAAATGTGGTGTCATTTGTAATATTGTAAACACAACCTATCCTAATACAAATGCAATGGATGAAAATACCTAATGCAATGCAATTAAATGAATGCATATGCAAAATGTAAATGCAAATATTTTTGTGTTTTTGATGTTTTAAATTGTTTTTGTGTTTTATTGCTTTCTAATTTGTTTGGATTTTAGATTTTTTTATTATTTTTGGATTTTATGTGTAAAACACCTTTAAATGAAGAATGTTGAGAGGTGCAGGCTCTTCAACACCTTCTAGCGATGTCAAGCACTAAGTACCAAGTCCAATATTTTTTAAAATGATGAAAGGACCTAACCAATTAGCCATAAATTTGTCTCACATATGTGGTGGTCGGTTTGAGTTCTATTGGTTCTCTTTGAGCATAAGATCCCTAAATTTAAAATCTCTTAGGTGGACTTTATTTTTGTAAGCTCATTTCAGATGATCTTGGTAAATGTAGAGATGCTCGAGGGTATTGACTTGATGTTCATCAAGAAGGGTCAGTTGATCAAGGTGAGCTTGCTGTGTAGTGTCATCATCAATGAACTCTTTCAATGCAACTTGTAGTTTTAGAATTTCTAATTCCAGGGGCATGATGGCCTCAGATCCATAGACTAGCAAAAATGGGGTTTCCCTAGTGGGTGTTCGTATGCTAGTTTGATAAGCCCATGATGCAAGAGGTAATTGTATGTGTCAATCCTTATAATTTTTTGTTATAGTTTTCTTCAATATGGCTGCTACTATTTTATTTGAGGCCTCTACTTACCCATTTGCTTGTGGATAGTAAGGTGTGGCAAAGTTGTGATGAATATTATATTTGGATGTTAAAGCCTGCACATATTTATTCTTAAATGAGGTACCATTATCCAAGATTATTTTGGATGGGATCTCAAAATAACATATGATATTGTGAAGTATGAACTCCATAATACATGCTCCAATCATAGAAGTTAAGGGGATCACTTCCACCCACTTGGTAAAATACTTAGTGATCATTATGATAAATGTATGTCATCTTGATGATAGGGGAGAGATCTTACCAATTAGATTAAAACCCCATTGATAAAATGGCCAAGCCGCTTGAATGGGCTATAAGACCTATGATGTTAGGTGTATAATATTAGCATGGTGTTGGCATTTAATGCATTTCCTGACATACGCGCAATAATCCTTATCCATGGCAGGACAATAATAACCCATTCGAAGGATGCACTTGATGATGGCCATGTCGCTGAAATGGCCATTGTATGTACCATCATGAGCCTATGAAATCATCCATGCTAATTCTTTGGGATCAAGGCAATGAAGGATAATTCCATAGTAGCTACAATGATACAAGATGTCTCCTAACAAGACATATCTGATCATTTTTTGCTTGAATGCTCTTTTGGTAGCATGTGATAATCCCTACGATATTATTCTAAACTTAAGGTAATTAGGTAATTGGGTTCACCAATCCTGATAAGTGATAGCTTCAACATATTGAACGACATGTTCCCATTGCAACTCATTGTGTATGAATGCAGATTAGGAGATAATCCTATGGTGAATGGTAGTACCACTCTCCATGGGACCTTGCGAGATCAAATATCCCCAAGACATCTTCTTCAAAAAGTATCTAGCTTTATAGAACCTCTCATGGCTTGGTTCTATATGAATCATGTGGAATAATTCATGATTATCTTGAGCCTCACGTTGTATCACGAATTGTGATAGCATCTTCACTTGGATGGTAGTAAATTTAGTAGATGGATTCTAAGGGATTAAGGATCCCAAAGATGCCATAGTGTCTACAAATATTTTTAACATATGAGAGACTGCCTCAATGTCATACCACTCCAGTTGGGCTAAATTAGTTTCCACAAGTTCCTTATATGCTTTCAAGATGTGACACCTGCACTAATAGATTCCCTTAACTTGATTAACTATGAGAAGGGAGTCACCAAAGATATTTAACTTTTTGATCTTCATGGTGAGCATTGTTTGGATACCCAATATTAGGGCTTTGTATTCAACGTTGTTATTGGTGCAAGGAAAATTGAGTTTAAATGACAAGGACATTGGAGCACCATACAATGTGAAAAACACAATTCCTACACTACCCCCTTGCTTGCATTTTGAACCATCGAAGAATAAAGTCATATCATCTTTATTTTTTGGTTCTTTTGGTTTGGGTGACTCTGATAATTTAAAGACTGCATCATCGTGAAGTTCTATGACAAGAGGCTTATGATCCTGAAGAGGTACCTCTACCATTTGATCAGTTATGACCTGTCCTTTGATTAACTTTTGGCTTATGAATTCTAGATCAAATTTTATCAATAGCATGATCCACTTTGCAATACATGTATTATGATATGTTTTGCTCATCATATACTACAAAGGATTTTGTTTTGATATAACATATGTTGTATGACTTAGCATATAATGGTGCAACTTCTTAGTTGTAAAAACCACTGCTAAACATAATTTCTTGATGCATGCATATCTTAGCTTGTAGCTAACCAGGGTTTGACTTATGTAGTATATCACATGCTCTTTTTCTTGCTTGTTCTTTTAGGCTAAAATGGTTCCCAATGCAAAGTCAGTGGCAGAAATATACAACAAAAATGGTACATCTAGTTTTTGGAAAGCTAGTATTGGCAGCACTACCAAGTATTTCTTGATCTAAGAAAACTTTTTTTGGTAATCCTTGTCCCAATTAAATTAGACTCCCTTGTGTAGCAGTCAATTCATGGGTCAAAATTTATCCGATAACTATGCAATGAAGCGCTTTATGGATGCTACTTTTCCCTGTAGGCTTCTTAGTTCCTTGATGTTTATGGGGGGCACATTTCCAGTAAAGCTAAAAATCTAACATCCATGGCAATATGTAATCAAATTCACAAGATATAACATGTAATCAATGCAAAGAGAAGGAAATACAAGAAATAGTACCCATTTTATTCATATTCATAAGTTCTATTTTACATGAGGTTACAAGAGCATCCATCTGAGGGATTGACCATTTGATACATATTACAATAAAATCACTCCATGTGATAGATGTCTTCAATAAATTTTTAGAATACTCAAAAATTGATTATAGGAGTGATTATCTCTAGAATGTCCTCTTATGAATGCCAATAAATTGATCCTTGAAGATGCGAAGCTCTTGAATGACCCTAAGATCTACACACAAGAAACTTGAAAAGCATCAATAGCAAGAGTGCAACCTCTCAAGATGAGGCCATTTCATGAATATTACGAAATATAAAGGAAATATGTAAAGAAACAATGAAATGCATGAAAATATTGAAAGGAATGCTTGTGAAACAGAAATAAATGCTTAAACATAGAATGTAAAACAATATATTCTAGGTTAGGAAAACAAATCAAATGCAAAGAATGATAAATCTACAAACTAAATGTATGAAAATACCTATCAAACCTTAACCACTGATGATAAAAGCAATCAACTCTGTTAGCCGCTATCAACATCTATGGTAGTGCTTGTGGGCCATTACCAAAAATAGTGGCCATGGGATGGGGGTTTTACTCTCTATTTTCTAGCCTGATAATGATCAATTCTACTACATAATTGATGTTCAAGGGTTTTTGGTGTCTAGGAACATAGATTTGTGGTAGAATTTGCTTCACTTTGTTGCAATTTGTTACTTAAACAAAAAGGATTGGTCTTCAAACTAGTATAGTCTCCAATGGTGGAAAAATAGGTGTCATTGTGCAATTCTATGGGGCTTTGATGTGCCTCATAGGGATGTTGATTCACTCATCAATATGGTAGAGCTCCGTTATGGCATTAGCACATGAATTTATCTAGGGTTTACATATAAAATTGGGGCCTTAAATAGACACCCAATTTCTCATCCTAGCTTCACAGGGAAGCCAAGAACAAGAAATGGTTATTCTTGGGCAATTGCAGGGATGCTTCCAGAAGCTTCGATCTCCTAATTGTTCAAGAATTAATTATGCTCAATGGATTTCACTTAGCTTTGGTAGCCCGAGTTTGTTATAGAGTTAACCGCTATCGATAGGTGCAGCTATGGGTAAGTTTCTTGCTGCTATCAATGGGCACAACTAGCTTGTAGCTGCTCTGATCATCAGTGACTGTGGAGGCAACCACTAATTTCATCAGTGGCTATGGCTTACTAGGACTAGAATGTCCTATTTGAGTGGTTAAAACCATTGTTGGATCTTGGCAAGGTCTAAGATCAGTCATATGGCCTGCAAATGTGTCCATATGAGTAGCCTCCTAAACATGATGTGTTTTAGGTGTCTATACTATTTCATATTACCATCTAACTCTTTTGGCATGTAGAGACAAAAAATAATTTCTGTCTTCCAAATTATATTTATTAGAGGCAACCATATACGATGAAGAAGAACAATCACATATCATATGCTAATCAAAGTTGAGGTTTATAAGCAAATAATCCCAAAAATGTGTATTACTAACCAAACCAACATTCAAATTTAAAATTCTAGGTTGGTAGGGTGCATGGGTTACAATAGATACAACCTATAGTATGAAGTTCTTACAATCTTAGCCTATGTATTTACAATTGCTTCTCCTCAACCAGATCCATGCAGCATCCAAGATCATCCTTTTCATCTTCTTCCTCTGACTCAACCATGCATAAATGCACTTGGTTGACCAATTCCTTGCAATCATGAAACTCCACTCTGCTATTTGAGACTACCAAGTACTCTTCTAAATAGACTCAGTGTGTCTTATGGTAAGGTCCATATATATATATATATATATATATATATATATCTTTGATTATTTTCATAATCCACTCTGCTTTTTAGATGCAATTTCATTTACAAATATTGTTATTTAATATGCAACGAGGCTGGTTAGTGATAAGAATAGTTGAGGCAATTTTGTAAAATGTGGATAAAGTTGAGGTTTAACATATTGACACCTGCTATTTGAATATGATCAAGGTTGGGTATACACCATTTTTAGAAATAAATTTTTAATAATAAGTTACCAATTTATTTTTTTGAGGCTTATGCTTTTTTGGTAATCCTCTTTGGATATACAAGTAATATGTATAATTTATACAAATAATATATCAACTACAAAAAATAAATCTTAATTATGACAATAAGCTAAAATAATATTTCTTTAAGTATAGCATGTTATGGAGTCTTAAAAAATAAACTATAATACTTTGCATGATTTTGTACATTGTAATATATTTTTAGGATGTTTAAAAAATTTATTATCAATTTTGATGAGATGCAATGAAGGGGCAACAACTTGTAAGACTAAGTTCTATATCTACCAATATAACACTTATATCTCAATTTTTTGTAAAATTCATTTTTTTAGTTTAAGTTATAGGTCTGCGATTTATGTAGATTTAGAATAATTACGAGATATTTTACATACCCTTACATCTAGCTATCATTTGGAAGTCCATGGATCAAGATGCCTTGCAGAATTACTTTCCATCAGAACCATTTTCATCTCCTCAAAATTAAATTATTTCCACAAATTTGATTTATAATTTATTTTTCAAAGCATTCTTTACCCTAGATGGGCCTTATGTATATGATGGTGAATGGTGAATTTTTAAGGCTACCTTACCCCAGTGTGACAAGAAATAGTAATTTTTACAATCAGTCCTCTGCTATTTGTTTGCATGACTATTTCAGAAGATTATTTGATCAAATCCATAAGGATTGGAGGCGTAACACATAGCCTCATTTCCATAGTCTAGCATAGGTGAAAAGACTGACAAAGGATGAGCAAAGAGAGAATATTATGATAGTGCCCAAGGAAGTCACATTGCAAAGTAAATAATAATAATTTTCAAGGTGTTTATCACTTCCTATGTTTGTCTGAATGCATTCAGTTCATTCTCATTTTTTCTCCTACTAAATCTGATAAAATAGGGGCTTTGATTACTACCGAATGTTATCCATTAGATAAATTTGTATGGGATTATTTTCTTAATTAGAAGCCTTTGTTCCAGGATTAGTTTAAGCAATTAATTTCAAAGATATATATATGATTATTTTCATCATCCACTCTGCTTTTTAGATGCAATTACATTTATAAATATTGTTATTTAATATGTTGTGAGGTTGGTTGGTTGTAAGAAGTGTTGAGGCAGTTTTGTAAAATGTGGATAAAGTTGAGGTTTAACATATAGACACCTAGTATTTGAATATGATCAAGGCTGGATATACACCATTTTTGAAAATGTCTTTTTAATAATAAGGTACCGATTTATTTTTTTGAGGCTTATGCATGTTTGATAATCCTCTTTGGATAGACAAGTAATATACACAATTTATACAAGTAATATATCAACTACAAAAAAAAATCTTATTTATGACAATAAGCTATAAATAATATTTATTAAAGTATAGCATGTTATGGAGTCTTGAAAAACAAACTATAAGACTTTGCATAATTTGGTACATTGTAATATGTTTTTAGGATGTTTAAAATATTAATGATCAGTTTTGATGAGCTGTGATGAAGGGGTAACAACTTGTTATTTTAAGTTCTAGGTATACCAATATAACACTTATATCTCAATTGTCTACAAATTTTATTTTGTTAGTTTAAGTTATAGGTCTACAATTTATGTAGATTTAGAATAACTACAAGATATTTTACATACCCTTACATGTAGTTGTTGTCTGGCAGTCCATGGATCAAGATGCCTTACATAATTACTTTCCAACATAACCATTTTCATATTCTAAGAATTAAATTATTTCCACAAATTTGATTTATCATTTTTTTTTCAGATTATTCTTTACCCTAGATGGGGCTTATGTATATGATGGTGCATGGTGATTTTTTTAAGGTTACCTTACCCCAGTGTGACAAGAAATGGTACTTTTTCACAATCAATCCTCTACTATTTTTTTGCATGAATATTTTAGACGTTCATTTGATCAAATCCATAAGGATTGGAGGCTTAACACATAGCCTCATTTCCATAGTCTAGCATAGGTGAAAATACTGGCAAAGTATGAGCAAACAGAGAATATTATGACAGCACCCGAGGAAGTCACATTGCAAAGTAAATAATAATAATTTTCAAGGTGTTTATCACTTCCTATTTTTGTCTAAATGCATTCAGTTCATTATCCTTTTTTCTCCTACTAATTTTGATAAAATCGAGGCTTTCATTACTACCGAATGTTTTCCATTAGATAAATCTGTATGGAATTCTTTTCTTAATTATAAGCCTTTGTTCCAAGATTAGTTTAAGTAATTAATTTCAAATATATATATATATATATATATATATATATATCTTTGATTATTTTCATCATCCACTCTGCTTTTTAGATGTAATTTCATTTACAAATATTGTTATTTAATATGCAACGAGGTTGGTTGGTGATAAGAACTGTTGAGGTAGTTTTGTAAAACATGCATAAAGTTGAGGTTTAACATATAGACACCTGATATTTGAATATTTGTTTTTTGGCAAGTTAATGAAATTCATTAAAAAAGGGCATTTTAAATGCGTCCCAACGCCTTGTACATCAGCAGAATCGAGAACATAAAAGAGGGAACAAAAGAGGAAGCAAAAAAGGAAACACCAGAGGAACAAAAGGCATTCAACCAACAGAACCAAAAAGGACCTGAATCACCACAAAATGGAGCATTACAAAAAAGTGAAAGCTAAGACTAAGATTTCAATAGCAGAGACAGTAGATATGTTAGATGGGAACATCAATCCGCATTGGTGATGCAACCACAATCTCCATATCAGCATCCTTAACATCATCCTTTGACGTATCCTTTGGGGTTTCCTTACAAGCTTCCTTGGCGATCTCCACAACCTCCTCATCCTTAGCACTATATTTTATGTAAAAAGGTCCCCCCACAACAGAAGTAGCCTGAACTTCCTCAAAAAAGTCATAAAAGAAAAATAGGCTAAGATTTTGATGCTGCTCCTTAAGCTGCATGATAGCTTTCCCAATGGCAACATGAGTAGTTTCCATGTGATTGATAGTATCAGATGTGTCTTGGATAGTAAGCTGATGAAGGTATTTTTCCACAATGTCAAGAGAACTAGAGAGTTCTTTCTTGGCCCTTTCAGAGGAAGGAGTGGACATTTTAGAAATATCCTTAAATTTAAGCCTCTTGGAACAATGAACATGTATTTTTTAAATTCTGACATTTTTCATGATGTTGGACACAGCCTGGGACTTCTCAATATTGTTATTTCTCTTGGACCTAGATCCCTTAGGGCTAGGAGTAGAGGAATAATTTTCTTCAACAAAATCAAGGTTAGGGATATTACCTTTGGGAAACTTGAGGATTAAAAACCTATAGAGAATTTTGAATAACCCTTGATGAGAAGACCAACCCTCATCCTTCTTTCCTCAGGTTGAAGTTATAGCATAGTCCATGGACCAGTAGAGAGCAGCAGGGATGTTCATAATTTTGACCTCATAGAAATGGTTGACAAATGCTTAATGAAAACTATAAATTTGGGAATCGGGATGGTCAATAGTCAAGTATTACATGATAGGCTTAAGTAATTCTTTCCAAGGGGTGGAAATGTGATGGTGATACAAACCTTCTTTGTGGAGCTTGCGGATCACGGATTTCTATTCAAAGTGGGTCAATTCAGCCTCCCAATGGTCTTTGTTCCTCCGAATTACCTTGCCCTCAAGAATTTATCCTGTAAGCTCAGCCAAAATCTCCATAATTATCTAGAACTCCATGCCATGAATGGTGATGACACCATTGTCCCAAGTCTCAGCAAATGCGATAGTTACCTCCCAATAGACGCTAGAGAAAATTTTGAAAAAATTTATGAGGCCACCTTTACCCTTAAAAATGTCATTAGAAATAGTTTCAATTTTGAAAATTTTAGACTCAATATACTTAGGTTTCCCTTATTTCATGATTGAAAACCAAATAAAAGTTGAAAGGAAGGAACAGAAAGGGGAAATAATAGATAGGAACATCCACAGGGAAATTGGAGGATAAATGAAAGGATCATACATGACACAGTATTGAAAACAAGTGAGATTACAGATTTGGAACCAGCAAGCAAACCAGTGAAAATGCCTCAAAAATGAAAAACCCACTTATTGGAAGGAGATTGGCTAGGTTTGGGAACAGAGAGGATTTTCTAATATTGGAAATTGTGACAAGCGATTGGAAAGTGCAATCTACGGGGATAGTGTTGACTCTTTGGGATGCCCAAAAAAATGGAGCCAAAACAGTGAACTGGCATAGGAGACAAGGAGTATTGGAAACCCCCACTAAATTATCCTTAGAACAAAGCGAAAAGTAAGCTAGTTCACATGGTATTTGAATATGATCAAGGTTGGGTATACACCATTTTTGGAAATGAATTTTTAATAATAAGGTACCAATTTATTTTTTTGAGGCTTATGCATGTTTGGTAATCCTCTTTGGATATACAAGTAATATATACAATTTATACAAGTAATATATCAACTACAAAAAAGAAATCTTATTTATGACAAAATAGGGGCTTTGATTAGTAATATATCAACTTCAAAGCATTATTATTCAAGACCAGTTTTGCATACTATAACAATTATCTCTGTCATGCTTATTATCATTATTTGCATGCATAAAGTTGTATCAACAACATAGAGCTCTTTAAAGGACGTCCTAACTAAAGCCAGACTGCAACAAAAT
Source organism: Wollemia nobilis (assembly GCA_028583015.1). Taxonomy (NCBI): domain Eukaryota; kingdom Viridiplantae; phylum Streptophyta; class Pinopsida; order Araucariales; family Araucariaceae; genus Wollemia; species Wollemia nobilis. Next base: position 11,200,772 of record JAQPPZ010002979.1, read on the forward strand.
TTGTATCTTTGAATCCATTAAACACTTCATCAACTTTACTATCATCATTTATCTATAGTAGGAATTGTAGCTGGCTTCAAAGTAGCATCCTTATCATTTTCCTGCATTTGCTATTTAGCATTAGCAGAGTAACATGTACACCACCTTCAACACAATTATACCATTATTTTCTTTAATCTTACAATTACATGTGTTTTGAGACTCATTGGATGCTTGAGTGCTTCAGCTATGGTTGGCCTCTTGTTTGGATCCCATGCACAAAGTGACTGCAAAATTATTTGAATCTTGCTCCTTTAAATCATATTAAATATTTCTATTACATCATCAACTTTAGTAAAGGTGGAAAGCTTTCCCTGGAGTGTACTGTGTAGTAATAAGTTGCACAAGAAACTCCACTTACCTTGTGCAGGTTGTGCTTGGGCAGCAGGATTATTATCTTTACTTTTAACAGTTGGATCATCCTCAAGACTCAGAGCACCAACTCTAGCCAGGTCAATTGGGTCAATATTTTATGTCCATCAAGTATCATGGACAAATCTTGGCTAGGATCAGCCAGGTATGTCAACTATGTTATCTCCATTAACGAAGAAAAGTTGTGCTTTCGATGCGATCTACCTGTATAACTATACTTTCTTATTTTTTGGGGGGTTTGTTTGTAGAAATAGTGAGGACTATTATCGTGGGGTTCACCAATTCCTAGATTTCGCAAGAAAGAATTCAATGGACCCTGAAAGAACTAGATGTCCATGTTGAAAGTGCTCAAATATGGAAACTCTTGGTTTTTCGGAGGTTCGTGACCACCTGATTTATCACGGGATTGACAAGACATATACCGAGTTTGTTTTGCATGGAGAAGAACCCTCTAGTTTTGATAAATATGCATCGAACACATGCTCTACCACTGATGAGGGTCCAATTACCGAAGATGTACAAGATGACATCATTGGAATGGTCAATGATGCATACGGATTGTTCAATGTCAATTGCCCAGAGAGTGGACCAGAACTGCTAGATAATGATGTTGAGTTCCAATCATCTTATGGAGCAGTTCCTATTGATGAATATCGTAGCTTGCTCAAAGATGCCAAATGACCATTATACCCAGGTTGTACAAAGTACACAAAGCTATCGATGATCGCTAAATTGTATAATCTCAAAGCAAAACATGGCTGGTCAAACAAAAGCTTTGGTGACTTACTAGAGTTATTGAAAGATATGCTCCCAATCGATAATACAATTCCAGAGTCCACATATGTAATAAAGAAAATGATGAGGCCATTGGGATTAGATTATGTAATGATACATGCATGCATCAATGACTATATTTTATATTGGAAAGATCATAAAAAGAAGTAAGCTTGCCCAACATGTGGTGCATCTCGATGGAAAGTTGACCCTCATTCACAAAAGGTATGCATTAATGTTCCTGCGAAGGTGTTGAGGTATTTCCCCATTATACCGAGGTTGAAGAGAATGTATAGGTAAGGGATTTTATTATATCATTAGCTTTGTTGTGTTTGTTTTGACTTTCAACATTGTTAGACGTGACTGAAGTGAGTTGCTTTCTTCCTATAGCTCTGCAAAGGTTGCAAAGAATATGAGGTGGCATTCCTAGCACAAGAGTTCATATGGAAATATGTGACATCCAGTTGACTCCTCAATGTGGAAAACTATAGATTTTAGGTGGAAATATTTTGCCAAGGATCCACGTAGTGTACGACTTGCAATGGCAACCGATGGGTTCAACCCTTTTGCTGACTTTAGTACTACTTACAGTTGTTGGCCCATTGTGTTGGTCACTTACAACCTCCCACCATGGATGTGGATGAAGAGGAAATATTCAATGCTCACCTTGTTAATACCTGGCCCCAAGCAACCAGGCAATGATATTGATGTTTATCTACAGTCATTGGTTGATGACTTGCATGAACTATGGACTAAAGGAGCAGAAATGTATGATGCATTTTCCAATACTACGTTCAATATGAGAGCAATAATGATGTGGGCCATCCATGAATTTCCTACTTATGGAAACCTATCAGGATGTATGACAAAGGGAAAGGTAGCATGTCCAATATGCAGGGAGAACACCTATGCAGAATATCTTAAATGCAGTAGAAAGATGGCTTACATGGGCCACAAGAGATTCCTTCCTCCAGATCATCCATTTCATCATCAGAGGGCATCTTTCAATGGTAAACAAGAGCTCGATAAACCACCCAAACCTTTAAATGGGATGGAAATACTAAAAATAGTATAGGGAATCCCACCAAATTGGGGAAAGAGCAACTCAAATAAAAGGAAATGCAACACGGATGAGGATAGTATGTTTGTTCCTATAGCAAGATGGAAGAAGAAATCTATATTCTTCAATCTATCATATTGGGAGGTATGACATGCAACTTTCTTTCTGTATCTATTGTTATGTCTCTCAATGTCGAGTAATTTTTGTTTGATGTTGCTATCTATGAACAACATCTTCTAGTTCATCACAACTTGGATGTGATGCATGTGGAGAAAAATATTTGTGAAAGCCTATTCGAAACACTGCTAGGTATCGATGAAAAGTCAAAGGATGGCAAAAAATCCTATGAGGATTTTAAAAATATGGGTATCAAGAACACATTATGGCTAGTAATGGATGGAAACAAGACATATCTTCCACCAACACCCTACAATCTATCAAAGGTTGAGAAAGAAAGGTTTTGTCGTACACTATACAATATGAAAGTACCGGATGGATATAGTTCGAATATTAGAAAATGTGTCTCTATGAAAGAACTTAAGATCTAGGGCCTGAAATCACATGACTACCATGTTCTCATGCAACAACTTCTTTTGGTAGCGCTACGATATTTGCTTGATAAGCTAGTGCGACAAACCATTTGTCGGTTGTGCATGTTCTACAGGGATATATGTGCTAAAGTGGTGGATCCCATAAAAATAGAGAAATTATCGATAGAGGTCATGGAGACATTATGTTTGCTTGAAAAGTACTTCCTCCCTTCATTTTTTGATATCATGGTGCACCTGAATATTCACTTGGTGTGGGAGGTACATCTATGTGGACCTGTACAATATCGATGGATGTACCCTTTCGAGAGGTTTGTATGCATTCATCAGTTTCATAAACCACCATTTTTCTAATTTTTGTAGTGTCTCATCTAATCCAAATTGTTTGTTTCCTTTCTTAGAACTATGAATATTTTTAAGGGGTATGTAAAGAACCGAGCTAGGCCCAAAGGTTGTATTATCAAACATTATCTTGTCGAGGAATCTATTTCATTATGTGCAGACTACATGAGAGGTACAAAAGCAATTGGTAATCACCTTGGTCGCAACGAGGTATGGAGTGATGAGGATGAAGAAACTATAATCGATGGGAGGCCTTTATCCAATGGTGAAGACTTTGATTTAGATGAAACTTCTTACGAGCAAGCCCATCGATGGGTTCTCTTTAACATGGATGAATTTCAACCTTGGGTAGAGTAAGTAGATGTTTATTTATTGTTGTTATATATGGTAGAATATTAATTAGATCCAACTAAGATTGAAAAAATTTGGGCCAAATCAGGAAGCACCTGAAGAGTATCAAGGAATCCAACCCTCGTGCAGCGAGAGATGAAGGGGTGTTGCAAAAAATCCATAATCAGACATTCATCACTTGGCTACGAGATCAGGTTATTGTCTACTCTCTTGAATATGATCTTTGATATTTATACTGATTGTCATGTACTGAACATCATGTAATATTCTACAATCATATTTAAACTATTCTACTTTGTTTCAGTTTCATGGAGATGAAATGCAACATAATGATGACTCCAACATAATAAAATGGTTGGCACGTGGTCCGAGGAAAGTTGCAACCAAACATTCAAGCTATTTGATCAATGGTTATAGATTTCATATCAAAGACAAAGAAGACCAAAGAACAACTCAAAATAATGGTGTGTGTGTCGATGCTACTACTTTGTGCAGAGCAAGCACAAAAGACACAAACCCAATGCTTCAAACAGTCACATATTATGGTGTTATTAGGGAAATAATCTTGTTGGATTACTATCGGTTTTGATACCCCCTATTCAAATGTGACTGGGTAAATATTCTTGATACGAGGAATGGATGTAGAAAGGATGAAATGGGCTTCACACTAGTCAACATGAACATATTACTTGGCTGAGATAGACTACAAGATGATCCATTTATCCTAGCATCGCAAGCCAGACAAGTCTTTTATGTAAATGATCCACTTGATACCAGCTGGTATGTGGTTCTCACATCACCTCCAAGAAGGATCAAAGACATTGAAGCATACGAGGCAGAATATGTCAGTGTCTTTGGAGCAACAGATTTTGTTGGACCTAAAACTGCACAAGATGAAAATGCAAATGATGACAACATTCAATATGTCCATGAAGAATGTGAGGGTACATGGTTGGAAGCCTAATTATTGTACTTCAAAAGTAGTTATAATTAATGGAAATAATTAATGAGTGTTGTTAGACATTTTTTGTTCTATTTTTAGAAAATGCTAGTAGATAATTAATGGGCAACCAAGCTAGGAGTGAGGTGAGTAGGTATCCTGAGCATGAGGTTGGCCAGTCAGATACAAGAAGGTAATTTGGTAAAAAAAAGAGAGAGAATACAAGTGCTGCTAGGGCATAGGATTAAGAGTCTAATCATGCATGCATGTTGTAATGTGTTGAAATGAAGGTTTATTGTGTTGAGTGTGTGTTAGTTATGAAATTGATGTTTCATGTTTGACTCTTAGTCCTAGTCCTTAATTAGCAGCAATACTTGATTTGTATAGATGGATATTTATGTATCTGACAAAAGTCTCAGGATACCCTCTCACCTCATCTCTAATGGTTGGGGTGGGTAGGGGTGTTTAGACATCTACCCATTATATGGAGGGCTCAGGTTGTCCATTTAAGCTTGCATTGAACTGAGTGTTTTTGTAGTTGATTTTGGTTTATGTAGTTGTTTATTAGTGTTTTGTTCTTCCCTTTTCAAAAGGGTTTATATTCTATTTATGGATAAAATCACTTCTACTCTATATTTGATGTTACCTCTTTTAGTTGTTGACATCTATCTTTATGAGTGACTCATTCATAGCCCTTGTGTTCTCTTATGTTGCTTGAAGATGATGGAACTTTTTCTAATAGAGGTTGTGACAAGATGGTGCTAGAGCTGAACTCATTCATGCAATTTTGGTTTAAAATGTTGTTGAAAGAAGTTTTAGATTATAAAACAATGGTAGTATTTTCACACAACAATGATGAGAATGTTTTACAAATGTGCCTATTTGTCCTAGGAAGAAATTTTGGATATGAAGTTGAGAATGCTTAGTTCTATTTGAGGGAAGATATTTTGGGCATAAATTTAACCAAAGAATGGAACACCCGGGGTTGTCATTGTTTCAAAATCCATATCTCAAAAAATTATTATTTCTTCATTCATTTCTGACTTGCAACAAATGGCTGACTAAATTAAACATGCCCCCAAAAATTCTATATTTTGATTTAGCTCTCTGATAGTTTATGTTCTATCTGATGGATGTCAGTCAGCTGGTGAAACTTAGAGTATATAGCACTGAGGTAGTTCTCCAATGTAAATATTGTTTGTTGTTTACTGACTTTCAATGACAGAGCTTATTACAATATATCCTTTTATGTTTAGAAAGATGAACTATTTGTAATTTTTTGTTGACAACAGTTGATGAATCTTACTTTTGTATAAGAAAATATTTAAAAGACCCTAATATTTACTTCTGTAATTTGTAATTTAGGATCGATGTTGGCTTCAATGTCAAGTGTGGTGTTATTAGTGGTGATGATAAAATACTGGCACTACTATCTATAATTCTAGAACTGACACCTAAAAGGGACTTTAACATTGATGAAGAATTTGAGACTGAGTGTCTTGATCACTGTAAGGAAAATATGGTTAGATTGTGAGGAAATCCTACCTAGTCTTGATATATGATACTAATTATCACGATCATTCGGTTGCATATTCTTGCATTTTGTTTGGAACTTCATATTTATTTCATTCTTAATACATTATGTCCTCACTACAAGGTATTAGTCCTGGAGAGTATTTTATAGGGATGCCTTGTGGCATGGAAATTTATTTATTGCTACATACAAGGTGATGGAATGATGAGAAGCAAGAAGAATTTAATTTTGCAAAGAATTTTAGAATTTTAAGATATTTGTTTTTAGGCTTGAAGAACTTTGACATGTTTTTGCATTTGCATAAGAAGAAATTATCATGTTCTATGTTAGATGGATTGAACAAACCCTGTAAGTGTGTCTTTTTTATCTTTTATGTTTTTGATAAACTTTCCTGTGGACTTGTTATTATGTTCTCGTTTGTGGTATAATTGTAAATTACATTACTATTTGGCCTAACTTCTAGTCCCTCCAACATGGATCGTCTCCTTTATATTTTTTCCAATTGTAGGCATGTGTTGTTTTATTTATAATGTTGTGCTATCTACTGGTCAATATACTTTGAGGTAACATGAACAACAATTGCTTACTACTTATTTAGGACTACTTGCAGACCATATGTTAGGATCTGGTACTACTATTATGGCTCATGGGAATCAAAGGCTTGAGAAACTGATGTTCGTCAAGTTGCTTCTATCCTGGAACAGGATAGTATGTTGCATGTGTTGTTTTCTAAATTTTTGAAGAACTAATGTCTATGTTCCATTTATAGAGAGACCCTTTTGGGTAAGAGACTACCTACTTATGATGGTCGAAAGAGTTTATACACTACTAGGGCTCTACCTTTTGCATCGAAGGAGTTTATGATAATGCTAATTGATGTAGAGGAATCAAACAACAGTCCAAGGTACATCATAAAAATATCTTGAGTTATTGAACATTACTTGGAATTATCATGATTTTGTTAATTTCTTGTCTTTGGCTATTAGCCAATTATGTGGGAATTATGTAAGCTATTCTATTAATTGAAAAAGAGAATAAATTATTAAATTCTTCTACATTATACAATTTTTGCATGTAAAATATTGAAGTTTGAATACAACTAGGTGGAGGTGGTAGGAATAGAACCTATGAATCTTTATTCAACTTTGCAATAGATAATCATTTTGTTTTCCAACACAAGCCATAAATACAAAATCATCACAACACTGGCATCAATTTCAATTCTTAGCAACTTTTGGATACAATAATATTCTCCACTCTTTTTCTAAGTCCCATTTTGATGTAGTCAAACTAGACTACAAAGTCCTTGCATCATGTAAAATTATGTTTATTCAATGTAGGTTCTTGTTCCATATGACTAGTTCACATTCCCTTCATAATAGTCTTTATATTTTTAGGTTTTACAAGTATATGTCCATAAGCAGGTCCTACAAACTTATGGTTACAATATTGAAATTATTGAGGTAGCACTCATTAGATGTGTAATGGAATTTCACCTCACACTCTAGTTTGTACTTCATGTATGAGTTTACAAACATGAAAAGGATAAGTGGTTGAAGAAGGAGCATTCAACAATCTGGTTTTAAAAAACCTCAAAATTCCTCTTCAATTGAGGAAGATCTCAGGTCAACACCTGGAGGATGCTCCACACCATACCCTATACACCAATCAAGTGAAAGGGTATTACACAAATTCATGGCAGCCTCATTAGGTACAAATTGAATATAACAACTAATTGACTACGTTCTTGTCATTATTGTTTGGAAGGACGTGAAGGCAATAAAGGGTTTGAATAAGCAAAAGAATACAAAAGAGAAGATATGGCAATTGGTGTCAATAACTTTCATTCATTTCATATGTCCCCATAAATTTTTAACTGACTGTCCTTCATATGAGGTGATGGACATGTTTTTCCTTGTACAAGGAGTGGGAAACTTAATGTAAGTGAAAGGTCCCACTTTTGGTGAACAATCATTGTTTATTATAGTTATGTTTACATTTTTAAGATATTGTTTTTGGTAATAATAATGTAGAACATTACCTAGAATTGTCATGATTTTGTTAATTTCTTGTCTTTGGCTATTAGCCAATTATGTGGGAATTATGTCAGCTATTCTATTAATTGAAAAAGAGAATAAACTATTAAATTCTTCTACATTATAAATTTTCTACATGTAAAATATTGAAGTTTGAAGTTTGAATACAACCAAGTGGAGGTGGCAGGAATAGAACCTATGACTCTTTATTCAACTTTGCAACAGACAATCATTTTGTTTGCTAGCACAAGCCATAAATACAAAATCATCACAACACTGGCATCAATTTCAATTCTTAGCAACTTTTGGACACAATAATCTTCTCCACTCTTTTTCTAAGTCCCATTTTGATGTAGTCAAACTAGACTGCAAAGTCCTTGCATCATGTAAAATTGTGTTTGTTCAATGTAGGTTCTTGTTCCACATGACTAGTTCACATTCCCTTCATAATAGTCTTTATGTTTTTAGGTTTTACAAGTATATGTTCCATAAGTAGTCCTACAAACTTATGGTTACAATCTTGAAATTGTTGAGGTAGCACTCATTAGATGTGTAATGGACTTTCACCTCACACTCTAGTTTGTACTTCATGTATGAGTTTACAAACATGAAAAGGATAAGTGGTTGAAGAAGGAGCATTCAACAATCTGGTTTTTAAAAACCTCAAAATTCCTCTTCAATTGAGGAAGATCTCAGGTCAACACCTGGAGGATGCTCCACACCATGCACTACTAAGAACAAACATGCACTGATAGAATTGTTTCTACTAAGAGAGTGTTGAATAAAGAGTCATAGGCTCTTTATAATCGATGGCATAACTTATCTGATAACACTATCACTTAAATACACAATTGTTAAGTCAGTGCCTTTCCATCTCGACTTTCCCATATATTGATTTCAGTGCCTATAAATTTTCTATTGTTCGAGTAAGTACACAATAGTGAACATCAATGGTAATTTCAACAACCAGGCTATAGGTAAGGACAATTAAAATACCCATTATCACTACAATTTGTTCATGAGCCTAACTGTTTGGCCTAACTTCTAGTCCCTCCAACATGGATCATCTCCTTTATATATATTTTTAGGGTGGGACCATAAGAGGGCGGTTTTAAACCACCCTCTTAGGTCATCCTAAGAGGGTGGTTATAAACTGCCCTCTTAGGGCTAAGAGGATGTTTAAAACTACCCTCTTAGGCTCTAAGAGGGTGGCTATAAACCTCCCTCTTAGGCCTAAGAGGCTTAACCCTAAGAGGGTGGTTAATAACCACCCTCTTAGTCCTAAGATGATGGTTCACAACCACCCTCGTAGTCCTAAGAGGGTGGTTTTAACACCCTCTTAGACCCTAAAAGGGAGTTTGTTTGAGGTAATTTTTAGTCATCGTTGTATGTCGTAGACTTTTTATGATACCCTCATAGACGGTGGCTGAATAATCGCCTTTAAAGGTCTTTAAGGGTAGTTTGTAAGCATTATTAAAGCTATTTTTTGGTGTAAAGTGAGTCTATTAAAAGGTTCACAATTTTTCATAGATTAATACTTAATCCCAATACAAGAAGAAAAGAAAGAAAAGGAATTTGCAAAAAATAAGAACAATGAATGAAGGCAAATAGACATGGTTAAAAATGAAAAGTCTTGCATCACTAGTCAACATTTTTTAGAGACACTAATACAAGAATTAGAAATAAGGGAGAGTCTAAGAAAGTGTGGATAATAAAGAATGAAAGTAAATAGAAATGGGTGAAAGAAGGAAAATCTTGTATCTTTAGTCAAAGGTTCCAAAATAAATAGGAAATGCTACCCTTAAGAATCAATTCAACCTAGTCTATTGGACTTACAGAGGATACCCATGGCGAAGAGGACATGTGTTAAGGCCCATCACAAAAGGAAAATACATATTTTATCTCATAAAAACTCATGAACCTTATGGGTGTAGGCATAATGGTTTTGCTAAATAAAACTTGAGATAATAATATTTAATTGGAGAAAGAATACCCAAATAAATAATGCATTTAGATTAAAATAATGGAAAATAGAAGAACTATTAGAATCACAACTTGTTATTTTTCGCTATAGACATCTACAGCTTCCACAAACCATGGTATGGAGTGTGACAATATATATGTATATTTCAAGAAAGACATCTTATCATAGTCAAAAAATAGAGAAGTAGTTTTAATATAGGATTTTGATGCAAGGAAAATAAGAAAGCAAACCAACATGCTAATCAACAATAAGGATCTAGATAATAATCTATTATGGCTAGTAGAAGAATAAAAACAATAATGGATAAGATGTTCATAGGATAAATGGATCATTACTTATTTTGGTGAAGAAATATAATTTATTGTATTTGTATCACATAAATGGATTATCTACAATGGTATGAGTACATGGAAAAAATCTAGATGTAGAAACCTAAAACATGTCATGTTTAGGAGACTACCCATATGGACACATTCGCAGACCATATGAATCCTCTTAGAAATCTCCAAGAGAAATCAGTGGTCCTAACCACTCAAACAGGGTAGTTCTAGCCCATACAAGCTTGGTCGCTCTCAAGCAGAGTAGCCAACACACCTGGCCACTAAATACTACAGCGGCCACATATGGTTGCTAAACCTGATAACGGCTAGCACCATGCATTATTCATCCATGAATATGAGCCCAGATCATGCAATCTGACTGCACCTTTGCATTATTTACGGGAAAAATTTGATGAGGAAATTTTGATGAAGAACTCCATGAGTTCCTCCTAATTGCCCCTTCAATTCTAGTTTATGACTGATGCTTCCCACCCGAAATGGTCAGTCACATGCAATCTGGGTTGAAGCTTCTCTAGGAAGCCAAGTTCCAGATCTAAGAGGGAAGTCCACATATAGACTCTCCCACAAAAAGCAAAGGATCCACGGAGTTTTAGAGTTAAGCAATGAAGCCCTATCGAAACGGAGAACCAAGCTACACCCCTTTGAGAAGCATTGGAGCATCGTTCGGTTGAGCTACGACAACACCCCATTTTTTAGATTAATTGTTTCTAATTGCCAATCAATATAGGAGACACGCCCGGTGACCCTTGAACATCAATTTCTATAAGGAGGATAGTGCAACAGCATCTGATTTACAAGGAGAAGAGCTTCATATTGTGGTCACTATCTCGGATAGTGGCTCACAGGCATATTTTAGGGCATAGACATTATTTCCCTTTGTTTTAGTCTAAATCCATTATTGTTTAATAGTTAGTTATAGCTTAGATCTGCTTTCATTAACGCATTTATTCTATATTTCTCATCTTTCCATGCATTTGTTATTCTATTTATGCTTTTAGTTAATTATTATCACATCTATCTGATATTCTATCAAAGGCCTCATCTGGAGAGGCAACCCATCCTACTAAGTGTGCTTTGTTGTTTCTATGAGTGTAGTTATAGACCTTCAAGACCAAATTGAAGCAACAGGAGCACAAAGATCCTTCCAAGACCATATCTAGAGAAGGGGGCATCTGTAAGCCCCCATACAGTTTTGTTTACAAGATCAGGAGGCCTACATAGGCATACTATTCCCTTATGGGGAATACATCCAATCTCTGCTCTATATTGTGTAAAGTTATGTATAAAAATGATGGGTATACCTAAGAGGGACGAACTTGTAACCGAGGATTCGAGACATTAAAAATTGCATCTTTATTTTGTTTCCTTACTTTCATGTTGCACGTGCATGCCCCCTAGATGTCCTTAGACAGAATAGAGAACTCCTTTGTAGTTTGCACATGTCACTTGTGTTCAAACTGTATCCCACTATTTTATAGTGGAAGATCTAGGTGAACCCCTCATTGGGATTTAAGCGATGTACCCTAGAATATTTTGATAAATCATGTTCAGGACTAGTGTTCTTAGTCTCCACTGTGATTGAGTTCCCTCATTCTAATTCCAAAGCATGAACAAGAAGTCAAGATCAACAACAAATCCAAACACACCAAAAATTTTAGGGAATATATTAATCCTTAAAAGAGATAAACACCTGCTTGTTTTGTTTGTGTAACTTGGAAACTAATTAAGAAGATAATGCATAATAAGAATGGTGTACACATGAATAAACCAACCCCGATCCAACACTAAGGGGGAAACTAATGCTTCTCACACTCACACTCACACTAGCATTGAGTCACCCACCCATAGTGTCACTGGATGAAGTTTGATAAGTCTTATAGGTGACAACCCAACCCTTGGAGGGACTCCTTGAGAAACCCCAGCAAGAGAGCCACATCCTAGTTCCTCATAACATAGGCATGAGAAGGCCTCATGGCCTCTCTCATAACTTAGGCACATGGAGGCATCATGACCTCCTTCATCACATAGGTACGAGGAGACCTCAAGGCCTTCCTTGTCACATAGACAAGCATAAGCATCACGACCTCCCTCTTCACATTGACATGCGGAGGCATCACGACCTCCCTCATCACACAAACATGTAGAGGATTCAATGCCTCCATAATCATGCCAAAATTAGGAGGCATCAAGACCTCCATCATCACATAGGCATGCAGGAACTACAAGGCCTCGAGCTTCACATGATAAACATAGGACAGATCCACCTACTGAGTGGTAAGGCCATAGGGCTATGTCCAATCATAAACCCAGGACATCCTATAGCCTCCCTATAGATGGGAGGGTATCCTTGGACCATGAGCTCATTGGTGCCAATGGAACTCCATGGGATCAGTCGTGGAGAACCTGATAACTTGACAGGTTGGATCGAGTTCCCTCGAGGCCAGCTCCTAGAAGTATTGCTACTGAACATTCTGCTTCTAGAAGTTCATGCAGTGTAGCCACTAGATGCACCAATGAACTAGGGGAAGCTTCAAAGTGATCTCACAACACATACACTACTTTAGAACATGAGGGTACTCAACCCATAACATCGTACATAGAGCAGGTCGCCATAGTGGACAAAGGAAAGCATACAGTGGGAGCCTCTCCAAAGGGCCTAAGAATTAGAACTCCTTGCATGGAGTTAGAGAGACACGATCCTTCAGTAGAAGGTCATTATGACTTAATACATAGGTTATAGGAAGTGTTGTGCATCGAGCGAGAACATGTAGAAGCTCTTGAGAAAGAAGAGCGAAGGAATATGCACCTGCACCTACAAGAAAACACTCAAGAGAAGAAAAAGTTGAGTGCAAGGAGATAGCATAGAGGTTGGCTTGAACAGATGTGCACATAGGTGGTGAGAGATACTGACATGAGATACATGTCGATTCTCATTAGGAGATAAGCATTGGGCTAGAAAATGAGCATGCTCACCACACTTCACAACATCAACAACACCTAGACCTCGAACAAACACAATTCAATGAGGAAAGGGTAGGTATGGAAGACCAGGAACATACATCCTAAACCTCCATCCATGGTTATAGTAGATGAGTATAGATGCCCAAACTAGGCCAACACAGGGCTACCTCATTTACCACCACGAGCAAACCTTCAAGAACATGAGATTATTTCCTCAAAGGTATACCAGATGCTTGTCGAGAGATTCAAGTCTCTCAAGAAGTAGGACATAGGTGAATAGAAGCTGACATTGAGCAATATTCACAACCAGCCTCTGTACCCCTTAGTCCTAAGTCCAACATATCCTAGGCACTTTGATATGCCTAGGTTAGACAAGTTTAAAGGGGAGGGATATGCGCAAGAACATGTGACCAACTTCATGAATGTGTGCTTCCAACTTAAGAAGAATGATGCCCTAATGCTGAGGACATTCATCATGATATTCTTGGGAATGGAAACACAATGGTTCAACTAGTTTCCCAAGCATAGCATCACCAGTTTTAAGCAACTAGTTAATGTGTTCCTTGAACGGTTCTCCTTCAGAGCCAAGAATAATGTGAACCTATTTTATCTAGCCTATTTGAAACAATACGATGATGAGCTAGTAATGGACTATGGAGATAGGTGTAGAAAAATCATGGTAAAACTATCACTCTCTGTCTCCACAGAGGAACTTTTTCGGATGTTCACAAAGAGTTGTGCAAAGTACATCTCCCTTCTATTGCAACTGCAGTAATACAAATCATTCAAAGAAGCCATGGCTCAAGCCAAGCTTATTAAAGACATTAAGATTTATGAAGGATACCTTAAGCTCCACAATAAGAAAGAGTGGAGCAAGAACAATTAGAATAACAAGAATAAGCAAAAGCATGCCAAACCTACTCAGGTTAATCAAGTTGTATTGGCTGCACCAAAGAAGGAAAACGGACAACCACAAAATTACTAGGCTCACCCTCCACCATCCAACTATGACCCTAAGAACAATCAAAGCCAGAACAGAGAGTGTTGGCCACCTCGCTACTACACACCTCTGAATAAATCAATTTAGTCAATTTTTAACAAGTTGAATGAGGCACAGAGGATAAGATTTCCTAATGTACAACTTCTTGATCCTAACCATCCCAAGCCAAGGGAATACAGGGAAGGTCAATACTAACCATATTATAGGAGATAGGGGCATGATATCAAAAATTGCATCAGATTTAAGAATGTTGTACAAAACATGATTGAAAAGGGAGAGCTAAAAGTTGACAACCCACTAGCTCTTGACAATAGAGACAAAGGGATATTTAGGAACCCATTACTCAATCACGATGTCCCTAGAGATTAGGGTCCCCAAGTTAACCAGGTCCAGGTCGAGCCACCTATTCAAGGATGCATAAGGATGGTTGAGTTGGTTAATGTGGCAACCAAAATTTAGAGATATGGGCAACCATAGCCTCCAGCGGCTCCCATCAATATCCTGGTTGCACCTCGACATAGACAAGTGCATGACAATGTTCCAGGTCCACCAGCAAGACTTGTGGTGACTGTTCGGAGTAGACTGGAACAAAATATACAAATGACTCTAACTAAGTTATCCATTTACAAGATTAGACAATAGTCCCCTATGCACAAGGAGACCTTAATGGATATTTTGAGATCAATAGATCTCCAGTCCTAGAACCCATACACGTTCACACATTTTGTGGGGCAAGTACAACAGTGCCAAGATCCTATGATTCATTTTTACGATCATGAAATGAAGGTAGTCCATACTACCTTAGCAGACCCACCTCTACACATTATTACATCAATCAATGACATTTCATTCAAGTGGGTTCTGATTGATACAGTCTCATCGATCAACATCATCACCACCAAGGCTATTAGGCACTTGAATATCCCTAAGTCCAACATTATCCTGAATTCCTACACACTTAGGTCTTTCAAAGATGCATTGTGCTCCATAGTGGGTACAGTCATTCTACCTATAAAGGTAGGTGTAGACACCTAAAATGCATCATGTCGAGGGTGAATAATCATATGGACATGCTACAAGACCATATGGAAGATCTTGGATAGACTCCAAGATAGATTAGTGGTTCTAACCACTCAATTTGGGCTCCTTTGCCTAATCAGTCTGAACCACAGCCTAGACCTGCAGTCCACAGGCTGAACCATGGTTGAGATCTATGGTTTGTAGTTGAGACTGCAGCTGTGACCTGCAATCTTAACTGAAGTTCATTTGGCCTTCAATCTGAGCCAAATTGGTTGAAACGACCATTGGATCTAGAATAATGTGGTTAGAGGGTGGAAGCTTCCATTCCAACTGTCTTAACCACCCCTTCTTGATCTTGGCTTCTCTAAGAAACCACCCCTAGCGCTAGGGACATGCTATAAATACCCCCTTCAAATGGGGAAGAGATATACATAGTTGATTGATCAAAAGAGCAGTGAAGCCCTATCAAATTGCATACTAAACATGTGCATTTGAGAGCTACTTCGCCAATACTCTAAAGATCAATTAGTCATGGATGCCCTAGGTGCCTAGGAGAGTCAAGAAGTGCAAATTTGGGCAAATGGAGGCCCAAATAAAATGATTCAATCGCCAAATATATTGAAAGGACATCGAATGCGACCATTGAACATCAATTGGAGAAGGAGGTCAAGCCCACTATCCTTGGAATTGAGGGTAAGCCTATCAGATTGCTAATCGTGGCTCTCAGCCATAGTTTAAAGTGTAGACCACTCATTAGAGCTACGGTTTATAACACATAACCACCTTCCTATTTTCATTTATGTCTGGTTAAATAGCTTAGATTGTTTGTTTTCATGATTTTATGGCAATTTAGTAGATTTTTGATCGTAGAATTAGGTTAATTTAGATTCTTTATGTTTATGCTTCAATTAGGACATTAATAAGTTCTTTATGCACTTTCATACCTTATTTCACATATCTGATCCATGCACATACTAGCTGCTATCTTTCTTTACGTTATTGTATAAATCTTGATTCGATTTGCATAGTTTAGAAGCAACTTTTATACTTTCTTGATTTTGCATGTTTAAGGATGTCATTATGCAATTTACCTAAAATAGCCTTATAATGAGAGGTTGCCTGTCTTTTTGACATTATTGTGTTTTTTCTTGATCGCAGGGAATAGTTTCAAAGGAGAACCAACTATCAAGTTCCTTCCCCATCGCGAAGAAGAGGGCATATCCACCCTAGAGCAGTTCGTGTCACCCTATAAAGGCACATTGAGCATCACACCTATATTGAAGAGGATTACAATCACAAGAAACCTTATTGTAATATTGTATCGACGTGATTATCCCTAAGAGGGACGTAATTGTAACACAAAATTGAATTTCATGAACAAATAAAGTGTTTATCATACATCTTATTGTCAATTTTATCTTTTATGCATGTTGCTTATTCATTTACTATTGCAATAACGGGATTATTGCCTTAGGTGTGAGCCTTTCTGGTGGTTACATATGGCGATCATGATGGAAATCCACATTTTATGCCCCTAATTTTAACCCATGTGTTTTTTTTATATCAGGTGCAAACTACAGATGACAGTTGCGGTCTAATTGTTGGCCCGCAGCTGCAACCTGTGGTTCATATTGCAGCCCACAAACCCAACCTATAGTTTATAGCAGACACAACAGACAGTAGAGGGATAAATATCCATCAGATGAGGGTCTAAGGTAGGTCCATCTTTTAGTCTCTGTCTCTGTTCTTACTGTCTATGTTTTTCTAGAATGCATAAAACAAAATCTAATTAGGACATCTTAAGAAAAGAAAAATGAATTAAGTCCTAGTTTAGCATTCTATTTTCACATCATTAGAAAGGTGCTTCTAGGAATAGCGGATCTCTGATTGTAGTTTGCCCTAGAATATAGCGTTCTTGATAAATATTATGTGTCATTTTGTATGTTTGAGGCCCGATTAAAGGCCATTCATCATTGTAATGTGCATTGTCTGAAATAGCATCTACATTAATTTGCATTCTCTGAATTTGAAACATTCTTTCATTTTGCATATCATATAGAGAATGAGCATGAGTGCTACATGATGCATTTATTTTTGTACAATTAAAAAGAACCACACACACCATGAAATACTTAAATGCTAGTGAGTTGGTCTTGGCATCCAACCTGTAGATTAAAAATACAATGCCAAACAGAAATAAAACCACAATAATGGAATACAGGAAAGTTGCACAAAATAAACAATTTTTATTAATCAGTGGAGTTTAAAAACTCCTTTTGAGTACAACGAGGACTCGTAACCCTTTTTGTGATACACAAATTACGGTTTGTGCTAGGGTTCTCCGAAACCCTAGGCGGCATAAAGTGGTGGCATTTTCCGAAGACGTATCCTTAATCCCAACAAAGTGAGTGGGTTTTGTTGTATCCTTTGGCTCGGACCACTCCAGCTTAAACAGTTGCTATCAACACACCAGATCTGCCATTAAAATCCTGCACACATTAACACTATCAAGGAGTTAGAAATTAATAAGAGGGCTCCACTGTGTGAGCCCTCAGAAACAATTTAAAACCCTAGAAAAATAGAATGCAGGAGTTCAACAACAGATTAATAAAAGAAAAGAAGTTACTTGCTTTAAACTGATTTATACCTGTTCTCTGTTAACGCGGCTAGACCAGGCGGCATCTGGAAGTAATGTGGCTATCAAATCGGCTGCAGAAGGCGCCCTGGTGCACTCGCTGAACGCCCGCATGCTTCTGGATCAAGGTTTCAGATGCCGGTCTGAGTCTATGGCTACGGGTAAACGCCCGTGGGCACTTGTGACAAGAATGGGGAATTCTGCAGAGTACTGCAGAAGAGATGGCGGCGAAGTTGGCGACGGATGCGGCGATGGATGCGGCGAAAAGGGGCGGTGATGGATGGCTGAAGAGATAGATGAAATAGAAGAGATAGGTCCAAAAGATAGCAAAGATAGCCAAGATAGAAGTAGGGTTTGAGCCATCAAGGTGGCTCTATTTATAATCTACTCTTAGGGCACACTTTAGGGTTTTAACGACACTTTGAACGTGTGGCTAAGATTAAAGTGGATCCAAGGGTAGAGAATAAATCTAGGTTGTGAAACGGATTAAGAAGGATGGACGGATGAGATTAAATGAAGGATGGATGGCTTAGATTAAATCACTTAAACTATATTTATATATATATTAAAATATATTAAAATATTAATATATATATAAATATTAATTTAAATAAATTTGGGGATGAAAAATGGCGGGAAAGGTGAAATTGGGCCAAATAATGGCGGGAAGGTGTGGATTTGGGCCAAATAATGGCGGGAAGGTGGATGACTGACACGTGGCTAACAGGAAGGTATAGATGACTTACAAGTGGCTGGATTTTGGTGTCTACAGATGCCCCTTTTTGAGCTGCTTTGTGTGAAGACACAATGCAGCACAAAAACTTAAGACACCTAAAAAGCTGGATCAGACGCAACTCTCTCTCAAGACTAAAGCACAACTTTGAAGACCAAAGAATAAAAGAATATTTAAAATTTTATCAGCTTACCCCCTCAATTGGCGAGCGAGAATGGTTCTCACAAGCCAATTGGAAGAAATTCGGAAGAAAATGAACCGTTTTTGCCCCAACGGTGAAAAAAAGGGGTTGGTGTATGAACCATCTGTTTATGTCCCAACGAGGAAAGGGGTTGGTGTACAAACCAGAAAAGAATATGATTGAAGACGATATGAGTGATGTGAAAGATGGACCATTTTCTGCCCCAACGGTTATAAAGGGATTTTTGCCAAATTGTAAGTTCCATGATCATGTAAGATGAATTCCACTATAGGAAAATTAGAAATTGATAACGGATGCCCCAACTCCTGTGTGTGAGTCCATACTGTTAATGAAATTGCCTTGTTGGCGCCATTGATATGCAGAGATGAAAGATGCATGAAAAGAGTCCAGAACTCAGAGATGCTCCTAGTGACTGTATGGATAATTCCTCGGGTCGGAACCAATCAACCTAGGTAGCCTCAATCTCTAGCAAGACTCAAAATAATGATGATATTAAAGATTGTCCATGTTTAAGGCCCCATGAACTAGGCCATCAATGACAAGCTGTTGAGCAAATTAATCTTGGTATGAGGTCACTTGAAAAGTAGAATACCCAAAATTGATTTCAAATTTTCGAACAGTGAAATAATTGATGATGATAAATGGTAAGTGTCCTTATGGTGGTTTAATCCTCTTACCGAATTGCATGGATGCAAATCGTTGCAATCGCCAAGGTGATAGAATATACCACTAGATACGAGGTTTACTTTAATTTGATTTGGCAAAAATATGCATGATGAAAGAAGAATGAATGAAATTGACGATAGATCAGAAGAATTGATGAATGTGGTTAATTTTGTGAAGGTTTTGAATATTTTTAACCCAATTTGTAAAACAATGATGAATGATGCGCTTTTTGAGCGAAATGACAAAATTTGTGTCCAAAAGCTGTTGTAACCTTCACAAAATGTTTTATTATGATAAGAAGAACGGATGAATGCAATTTGATGAAATTTGGAGGAGGTAAGCTTCGATTTTGCAAGTTTTGTTCCTTTATTCAATACTGACACCAAACGCCGGTCTGCATTTGTGGTTGGCAGAGACGCCCGCCGGTGTTTAGGCGCTCTGCAGACGTAGCACTGCATCTGAATGCGCCATGAAATGCCCCACTACGTTTCAGGGCGCCAAAACCAGCTATTTAAACAATTTCAGCGAGAATTTCGCTCATTTGTGCGTTCGAGCTTGAGAGAAGTGCGTCTGAGGGAGTGGAGTGAAGTGGAGTGAAAGGTTGTGTGGGAGAGTGAAGCACGCGGGAGCTATGGCGGAGATGGGAGCGGACGCGCCAGTGCAGCCAGCTGAGGTATTTGTTCATTTAAGCAAGTACTTATTATGTGTTTTTTTTTTTTTTTTTTTTTTTTTTTTTTTTTGGGAAAAATTTGTAACAAATTTTTGTTTTGTTGTTTTGCAGCTTAGGGTGTTAGAGGCACGACACCGATTCTCCCCTATCATTTCGGGGATGAGGAGGTCGTTGTCCTAGGAAAACTGGGAGATATTGGAGGCGAGTGGGACTAGCGGAGGTAGCCCGGTTGGAGGTAGTTCGGGCGGATGAGGGGTCCTCTTTTGATGGTTAGCTTAGTGCTTAGATGCACTCTTTATGAGCCTTGGTGCTCTATTGTATATTGTAGCCTTTTGGCATTCATTGTACGGTTTGTCCTTTATACATATATATATATACATGGCTTTTATTTATTTGGTGTTTTACTCTCTTTTGTGTGAATGCCTATGTTTTTGTGATGCATGTTTTTATATGTTTTAATGTTTTTGATGCATATGTGATGGAATGGAATGCAAACTTATAGATGATTAATGCGAGACTAAGTATATAACATACAAATCTATGGATGATTAATGCAAGACTAAGTAAATGAAATATGTACTAAGAGGAGATAAGCAAGACAAGAAAAGAAAGAGAAGCACTCATACTTTTAGATAGTTAGATTTAGCCAACTTGTTATCATAATTGTTTAATCAGGGGCACCGAACTTGGTGGCTTGTGAATGGATGACGTATGGAATGACATGAATATGGAAGAAGATATGGAGGGTGATATGGAAGAAGATATGGAAGACTATTTTACAAAGACTCAAACATGCTAGTGGTATCAAACAAACTTACTAATATTGCCTAATTCAACTAGGACCAAATGTGTGTGCATGCGAGTTCATTAACCAAATCAGAAGCATGGTAGTGACTCTAGGCAATCAAAAACCTGTGTGTGTGCAAGTGTGTTCATTAACCTCATCTTGCATAAATTAGGTAACCTCTGTTATGGAGAAGACCCCGAAGCTAGTTTGTCCGTATGAGCATTCGGAGGTCTCTTTTTGAGGAGAGACATGTCGCCACGCAATGAGTATACTCCATTGCCAATCAAGCGTCTATAGCCCCGGTGAAGGTTAACTCCATAGTCCATGTTGTTTTTGACCTTTGTAAGCCTTGGGGATGACTACCTATCCGTCTGACTGGACAAGTAGTACGATCCTTACAACTTATTTGGGATCGGTGGTGTGTGAAAAATGTTCATTTCCTTAGAGCTTTGGGGAATCGGATTCTCAACCGAAGTATGATGAGAATTTTACCCTATCCTTACTACTCTGTTTATATTTATATTTTGTGATTGCTTGTGATAGTGGTAAGAACCACTTGTTTTATGGACTATGTTTGCATGATAGGACAAACGAGGATTACCCTTTTCACTTCAAGGCACAACCCAAGGATGGTGTTATCTCTCTTTGACACAAGATGTTTTTAAGATGTGAAAATGTGATAGGTTCAAGACCGCTTTTGAAATCATTTCCCAATACTCAAGATTTTATTTAGTGTAATTTGTGATATGGCCCTAGAGAACTTTGACATGCATTTCGAAGTTTGCTTAAAACACTAGGAATGGTTGAGTGACTGAAAACATTTTGGCAATGTAAATATGTGCAAATGGAAAATGGGTGTACGAATGACAATTCGGTTTGATGGATTTTATGAAGGTGCCCCTGATTAAGGCAACATGACTTTTGCTTGACCAAATTTTATATCCAAAAGATAGAATGGTCTCTAACATGATATGCAACTATGGCTGAAAATGAAATGTTATGGTTTTCAATGAGATGTATGCACATGAAATGCAATGTTTTTGAATGAGATGTATGCAACTAACAATGAAATGCAAATTCTTTTTATTTATTTATTTATTTTTTTTTTTTTTTTTTGTTGTACAAGCCATGTATATATGTACATATAAAATTCAAACTATGCGTAGAATGCCCTCAAGTGTATAACATTAAGTGGTTCGGGTTCTTCCTCTCCCTCTAAACTGGCAAGTCTATAAGTTCCATTACCCACTCTTTCGGTGACCATATATGGACCTAACCAATTAGCCGCGAATTTATCTCGAAGATGCGGCAATGCATTGGTGTTTTGTTGATTCTCTTTAAGGCATGATCCCTACTTGAAATTCTCTTAGATGGATTTGGCGTTGTAAGCATCCGTTTCAATCGGTCTTGATAAACTCGCAAATGCTCTAAAGCATTGATTCGTTTTTCATCTATGGAGTGTGGAGTTGATGAAGAAGTGCTTGTCAGGAGATCATCATCGATAAATTCTTGAAGAAATTGGAAGGAAGGGACGGAGAGGGGAGGAAAACCGGTGAAGACGCTCGGAAGACCCTGATGCAAAACAACAAAGCTTTTCGACACTTTTTTGTCCATAAAATTGTACATTTTGTAGTAGGTGGCAAAACCACTATTACACACATACATAAAGCAATAAAGCAGTATTGATTTATATATTTTGTATCTTTTTGGATTTTTTTTTTTTTTTTTGGTAGTGGTGAAAACCACTATTTTAGTATATACATATAATACGGGTTTGGATTATGGCTTATGGATGTGGCGGAGGGGGTGGTTCACCTCGTTCTTGTGGAAGAAGCAAGCGAAAGATGGCCTCTTGGAGAGGGAACAATTGGAGATAAAACTCGTCTTGTTTAATGAGGGGAACAATGGGCGCCGACTCTTCTTCAGATTCATCACCATTTGACATGACGTCAAATTCTTCATAGGCTTCATCTTCGGATTCGTCGGGGTGGAGGATTTCTTCTTATGAATTAAGATTAATGCTTTGAAAAGCTCGTTCAAAAGAAGAAAGGGATGGAAGTGGTTGGTAGCCCGGACCAAAACGCTCGGTGGGTCTCCGATATGGCATATCGATGCGTTCGGTTACCCCTTGCTCGTATCGACCTAGGCCAAATTGTTGCCAATTATGTCTGTGGAAATAGCGAGAGGGAAAACCCTCCATCCTTTCGATATTGGCAGGGACTGGATGCTTGGGTTCTAGTATGGTGGTAGGACTAGAAGATGACTCTATTCCCCCATATACAAAATTAATGGAATTTGGCATAGAACCCATGTTATAAACCGATCCAATGGATAAATGTTGGTCATGTGGACGACCAAAATCTTTAACTGTTTGCACATTGAACGGTGTGATGTGGACATCTTGGATGGCATACTCACCAATACCTGCATCGGTGAGATGGACCTTGACTTGGGAGGGAGATGGACTAGATGATGGAATAGAAGAATGTGGGATAGAAGAATTGGAAGGATTTGGTTGGGTTGATGCTTCACTAACTTGTGAAACATCGGCTGGTGATGGTTGGGAAGATGGAGGAATAATAGGTGATGTTGAAGAAGGTGTAGAAGAAGGGGGTAATGACGTGGAAAGAGATGATTGGTCATGGCCACATGTGCATGTGGTCATTGATGAAGAAGAAGGAAGATTAGGAGATGAAGAAAGTGGTGAATGAGATGGAATAGCGAAAGAGGAAGATGGTTGCGATATGATGGGTAGCTCCTCGAGAATGGGAGCTTTAGAAGAAGATGGTATAGAAGAAGTAGATGGGGTCAAGAAAAGATGAGTGGATGGCAACACAATCTCATAAGGATTTGAGACATAGTTGCAATGTTTGAAGGGTTCAGTGTCGAGCAGGTACACAATGAACTCTGTCCCTCATATACATACTTCGAGACATTGATGCGGTATAGAAGGGACACATCTCATCTCCCTAAGCCAAGGCCGTCCAAGCAATACATTGTATGCCATGGTCCCTTCCAAGATGTGAAACAAGGTATGCAAAGTTCGGGCCCCTACCTCAATGGGCAAGATAACCGTGCCAACCGTGGAAGATAAAGCATCATTGAATGCTTTAAGAGTAAAAGTCGACTTTGTGATAAGGGATGGCGACGACTTTAGATGACTCAACGCCGATGTTGTAATGATATTGATTGAGGAACCGGTGTCAATTAAGACTCTCTTGAATGGCTTGTGATCGATCTTGGCCATGATATGCGGTGGAGGATCTATACTTTCCGTTGACATAGGTTTGATTTCAAAATCATAGAAAGTGATGGAG
The DNA here is from genome assembly GCA_028583015.1 of Wollemia nobilis. Lineage (NCBI taxonomy): Eukaryota > Viridiplantae > Streptophyta > Pinopsida > Araucariales > Araucariaceae > Wollemia > Wollemia nobilis. The sequence continues at coordinate 11,225,084 of JAQPPZ010002979.1, forward strand.
GGCTCCATGCATGTTTGAATACTCCCCACAAAGTTGTTGAAGGCATTAGTATCTTGAGTTTGAAGCTCGATTGACTTTAATATTTCCATTAATGCCTCTCTATGCGGGGGAGATTGTTGAATGAGGTCATAGATCGATAACTTGGCGGAAGCCATTTTTAAACTGGTAGTTAACCGGCTACTCAATGACATGATGGGTCGTTGGCGTTGAGTAGAATGATTTAGCGGTTGTTGAGAAGTACTAGCACGTCGTTGGGTCACTTGTTACCGAGGTGGAGTGGGGGTTTGTACAGGTGGTTGTGGTTCAGCCCGATTTGGTTGGTTCGCCCTTTGACCCCGGGTTACTACGTTAATAGTACCCACAAAACCTTGGTATTGTTGTACATGGTTGACTTGATTAGGAGGAGTTACCTGAGTTACTCCCCCTGAAGTTGTTGGAGCTTCCTCCCGATGTGGAAGGGGTGTTTGAAATATACCAAGATTTTGATTTTGTTGGGCTAAGGGGCTATCCAATTTAATGGCTCCAATCTCAATAAGATCTTGGATCACATGTTTGAAAGTTGTACAATTATTGATATCGTGCCCATTTTGCCTATGATAAGGACAAAATAGGTACTCCTTGTAATACTTTCCCCTTCTAGATGGGTCTAAAGGTTTAAACTCAGGTAAAGTTAACTGATTTGTGCTATATAACTTGTTGAATATGACCGCATATGGTTCATCTAAAGGTGTGAACTGTCGCTTGGGACGATTGTTTTGCCAAGGTCGAGTTTCCATGGTTGGCCCGATATTGTGAGCTGGTTGAGGAGGGGCGGGTACCGCATGATAAGCAATTGGTTGCGGTTGACTTTGCATTACTTGTTGTTGTTGAGCCATTACGGGCTGGCTCGCCACCACTTGATTAACTTGGTTAACATTTGAGGCTATACTAGCCTGTGCTTGTTTGTTTTGGCCATAATTATTATTTCGTTGTTGGCCCTTTTGTTGCCATTCTTTTCTACGGGGTTTTAAAACACCCTCTTGGACTTTAATGTCTTCTATGATACTTGCTTGGGCCAAAGCCTCTTCAAAAGTCCTGTATTGTTGTAATTGGAGTAACCAAGAGATAGGTTTTAGACAACTATGGGTGAACATTTTGGTTAACTCCTCCATTGGTAGGGAGAATGGCAGTTTATTAATGATAGCCCTCCAACGGTTTCCAAAGTCATAAACGGTCTCATCGTCATGTTGCTTGAGCTTGTATAAGTCGGACAATGAAACTTTCCTTTGTACATTTAGGGAGAATCGTTCTAAAAATAGATTAATCAATTGTTCGTAAGCATAAATGCTATGGTGAGCTAAATGATTGTACCATTGTACAGCATCTCCCCCTAATGTATGAGGAAAAGTTCTGAGCATAAGAGCGTCATTATTTTGGATTCTAAAGCGAGCATGCATGAATGAGCTCACATGTTCATGAGGATCCTCAGTTCCTCAAAATTTGTCAAACTTCGGTAATGTGAAATCAGTCGGATATGGCGGTGAAGGTACCGAAGGATGAATTGGTTGATTGATCAACGACCTTAGCGTAGGTTTCTGACTAGATGAGCCAGGCATGTTGAGCATAAGGTTGTCAATCTGTTGTTGTATCGCATGGAGTCGATAATCTTCATGAAAATTTTGACTTGTTTGATGATTATGAGGATGCAATGGAGGAGTGGAAAAATGATGAGATGGGATGAAATTGCCTGGATTAGGCGGTGTGGAATGGACAGGTTGTTGGTATGGATGATACCGAAAAGAAGGTGATTGGGGTGAATGATGAACTGGACTGGGTTGGGAGAAAGGTGGGGTAGGAATGGACACCACCGAAGATTGGGGTACCAGGTGGGGCCTGAGCTAAGAAAAAGTTGGTTGGGTAGAAATTGGTTGGGGTGTAGGATTTACTACGACAGGTGGTTGAGCATTTTGTTGTTGTTGTTGCTGAAGCAACTTGTCGAGGTACTCCCTAACCTTATTAATCTCTAACCCAAGGGAGGTGGGATGATTGGATGAAGGTGGAGGGTAGGCTGCCATGGTAGTCACAGGGGACTGCATAGCAGGGGCAATGAAGGTGGCTGAAGTAGGCGGTACCTGGGAAGAAATAGTAGACTGTGCCCTAGGTAGGGTGAAACCATAAATGGTTTGGGAAGAAGAGGGTTGAAATTGGTCATGGCTAGAGGAGGTTCCACCAGCCTCATAGAGAGAATTGGTGTACACCTGGGTAAATGGAGGAGAAAGTGGTCGGGAAGACACTACATTTGTCTCCAAAGGAGGACAATTGAGCATCTGGGAAGATGTTGGAGATGAAGCCGGCTGAACGGATACAACATTAGCCTCAAAAAAAGGGTTAGTGTAGACCTGAGTGAAACCGGCGGGTATGGTTGATGCAATATCCTGTTGAAAAATAAAATCTTGCATAGGGGAATCTTGGATTGGCTCAAGGACATAACCAGTGCCATCTCTTAAGTGAGTTTGCACTTGGGCCATATCAATGTGGGTAATATGACAGGAATTGTCTTCCTCCATGGGCATGGCCATGTGATAGACGGTAGAAGGACGTGAAAGACCTGCAGGCGAACCTGCCTGAAATTCACTAGGATAAGTGGCCATGTTGGTGGTGGGGATGTTCTGTGAATTACCCATTTGATTATTTAGATTTAACATTTTAGATTGATTCCTTGTTAAGACCATGAAGCAATAAATCTAAACAAATTTAGAAAAGAAGAATGCAAAACTGGAATGATAAATTTACACTAAAGAAATTATCGAGAAAACAGTCACAACCTAGGTTTCAACCAATGTGTCTTACCTGCGGTTAATTAATTATTTTCTGATCTTAATCTGTAGTAAATTTTAAGTGTCCGGTTTATGAGTTTTGCATGTGATCTAATCTTGAATTATTCACAAAAAAAGGTAAAAACTATGGCTAGGAAAGGACAACGAGATTCTTACTGGTGATGAAATCCAGCAAGTTTGCTCGGGGGTGACCTATGGTGTCTAAGGCAGAAGTTTAATGGATGGAGATGAATTCCACCGTCACTAAACTTCAAGCAATACCTGGTGATGAAATCCAGGATATTACTATTTTAAATGCAATATGAAATGCAATGAATTTTATTTTAAGTGTTTTTAGTTGTCTAATGTATACATACAAAGCTATAAATCAAAAGTTCTAATGATCTAAGCAAGAGGCTACTGAAAACATGCCATTTCCTCTGAAGAAGTGGAGTACACCGTTTAAAACCCCCTGCCTACCAATGATATCAGATATCAAAGGAGCAACCGGAAGGTTCGTCCACTTCTCTGCCTGGAATCACCCAATGGCAGGAGTACTATTGACATCCAATCAATAGTCCTACTTAGATAACTAAAACAAGATAATTCGTAGCTATTCTAATATGCAGCTAGGTATGCAAAAAAATTTTTTTTATGCAAGCAACAACCAATAATGCAATGCAAAAAAAAATGTAACTAAAAATAACTATTCTTTTCCAGATTACTTAGTTTTTATTCATTTTAAAGCAATGATCTGAAAAAGAAACAAAATACGACAGAAAAACCAAAAACGTAAAAAGTAGGTAACAAAGAAAGAAAAACGCACTTACTCGGAAGCCTACGCTTTTCTGTAAAACTGCCTTCAAACGCCCATGGGAGTCTGCACAGGCTGAAACGCACCTCTGCATTTCGTATTGGACTTCCAGACGCCGCTCTGCGTCTGCTGCGTTTTTTGCAAGCTCAGAAACCCTAGTTCACTGTAACAGCGAATTTCACGATTTTTGGAACCTGCAAAATAAAACAGAAAACAGGAATAGATTAGTAAAGCAAGTATTAAAAACATGAAACCCTAGGGGGTCCCACCGTGATCGCCATTTGTAGATTAAAAATACAACGCCAAACAGAAGATAAAACCACAATAATGGAATACAGGAAAGTTGCACAAAACAAACGATTTTTATTAATCGATGGAGTTTAAAAACTCCTTTTGAATACAACAGGGCTTGTAACCCTTTTTGTGATACAAAAATTACGAGTTTGTGCTAGGGTTCTCCGAAACCCTAGGCGGCATAAAGTGGTGGCTTTTCCGAAGACGTATCCTTAATCCCAACAAAGTGAGTGGGTTTTGTTGTATCCTTTGGCTCGGACCACTCCGAGCTTAAACAGTTGCTATCAACACACCGGATATGCCATTAAAATCCTGCACACATTAACACTATCAAGGAGTTAGAAATTAATAAGAGGGCTCCACTGTGTGAGCCCTCAGAAACAATTTAAAACCCTAGAAAAATAGAATGCAGGAGTTCAACAACAGATTAATAAAAGAAAAGAAGTTACTTGCTTTAAGCTGATTTATACCTGTTCTCTGTTAACGCGGCTAGACCAGGCGACATCTGGAAGTAATGTGGCTGTCAAATCGGCTGCAGAAGGCGCCCTGGTGCACTCGCTGAACGCCCGCGTGCTTTTGGATCAAGGTTTCAGACGTCGGTCTGAGTCTGTGGCTGTGGGTAAACGCCCGTGGGCACTTGTGACAAGAATGGGGAATTCTGCAGAGTATTGCAGAAGAGATGGCGGCGAAGTTGGCGACGGATGCGGCGATGGATGCGACGAAAAGGGGCGGCGATGGATGGCTGAAGAGATAGATGAAATAGAAGAGATAGGTCCAAAAGATAGCAAAGATAGCCAAGATAGAAGTAGGGTTTGAGCCATCAAGGTGACTCAATTTATAATCTACTCTTAGGGCACACTTTAGGGTTTTAACGACACTTTGAACGTGTGGCTAAGATTAAAGTGGATCCAAGGGTAGAGAATAAATCTAGGTTGTGAAACGGATTAAGATGGATGGACGGATGAGATTAAATGAAGGATGGACGGCTTAGATTAAATCACTTAAACTATATTTTATATATATATTAAAATATATTAAAATATTAAAATATATATATAAATATTAATTTAAATAAATTTGGGGATGAAAAATGGCGGGAAAGGTGAAATTGGGCCAAATAATGGCGGGAAGGTGTGGATTTGGGCCAAATAATGGTGGGAAGGTGGATTACTGACACGTGGCTAACAGGAAGGTATAGATGACTTACAAGTGGCTGGATTTTGGTGTCTACACAACCACTAGTAGGGTTCAACGATGGTGGGCGTAACTTCCATCCGTTGGCCCAAATCCTATGAACCCTTGATATATAGACCAATACCGGATCCAAGAACCATCCGTAGCCCAGAAAATTTGCATGTACTCCTCTTCGAAGGGTATAACGCTGACTGGGTGAGATTGGGTGAGGATCTAGCAGGACCTGTGCTCCTTGTCCGGGTGTGGGCTTCATTACCACACACGGGGATTTACGTGACTTGGAGTTCATAGCCAAGTTGTCGAGCTATGAGCGTATAGGTGAAATCCATTAAACCAAGAATAAAATCCAACAAGTTTTACAAAAACACGATAAGAGTTTCTACAACTGATACAACACATATTGAAAACACATCAAATAGTTTAGGGCTCAACTTTTAAAATATAAAGGAGATAATCACATTGTTTACTTTGTATGCTTCTTTATTGCTTAATTCATCAAGATAAGGCCCTCCTTGAGGCCACAATTTTTAGTAAGAGAGGAAACCTCTCGAGTCTTGTTTAGTCGGTTCATCATGACGACTAGGCATGATAGAGCTCAATCACGAGCTAATGAGTCGGAGAGTTCATGGAGGGGCTTTGAATGCTCTCGATGTTCTCCTGAGGATCTTTCAAACCTCGTACGCCTCCTTGCTAGGCATCACACTCATTGTGCACCTGAGGATCCAATCCTCCAAGCGTGACCTTCTGAGAGTCATCATGAGCTCCCTTCATCACGTAGGGGGTTCACCCATACAGAGCATGGGGTTTCTTCACATATGGTGAGAACCCAAGTCCCTAGGTCTCCATCTAAGGAGATAGAGAGTCATGGATCATACTCCATGAGTCAGTCCTATAGGGAATCTAAGTCTCATGCAGCCCATGAGAGGCGACTACTCCAAGACCAATTGGAGGAAGCACATCGTCAACATAAGCGCCTAGAGCGTGAGTCCATAGAGAGAAAGAGAGTGCATCAACAAAGGTTGGATGAGCTCCAACGGTGTGAGGAGAGGATTTACCAACAAAAAGCACGTGAAGAGCAATCATGTGAGGTAATTCCCAAAAAGAAGCTCATACCTAGAGTGTTCAAGCAACAAGTCAACGCGACGCACCCAGTGCATCATCAAGAGTTGCCACTTAAGCAAGTAGATAGCCATGCTTATAGATAGATAGACATGCCTAGGGTTATCGAAGAGCAACCGAAAGAGACATCTAGGGATCCCATGCATAAGCGTGAGGTCGAGAGTAGTCAAGTCCGATAGGTGAGCAGTGTCAACGCTCGAAAGTCATCACAATCCTTGGGGCATATATAGTCTATTCCACCATATAAGGAACCTATGATTACTTTCCATAAATAGGAAGTCAAACCTATCCCTATCAGGGAATCTGATCCTCCATTGCATATCATAGTGAGGATACAAATAGGTGGATATAGGATCATCGATTAATATCATTACCACCTCAACATTCAAGCATCTCAAAATTCCACTTTCTCACATCAAGGAAACAAATTTCATATTGCAAGCCTTTAATGATGTGGAATCCCCTACTAGTAGGCACAATAGTCCTCCCCATCGAGGTGGGACAAAATATTATTCCTACATTGTGCTACGTTTTAGAGGGATCAAGACAGTATAATCTATTGCTTGGTAGACCATGGATAAGAGCCATGGAGTGCATACCATCAATAGTGCATCAGTGCATTAAGTACACCCATGGGGGTGAAGTTCATGTAGTTGAAGTGAACCCAGATCCCTTCAAGTATTATAAGCCTGAGGATCATCCACAGGAACCTAGTGAGATGCCTATGCATCTACAAGCTAAATTGGATGAGCCTATCCAAAGTGTGGATGCAACCTCATAGACGGTGGTGGAATTACCATCCCCACCATTATCACCTGTGGAGTCACCTACAACCACTGCACTCTCGACATCGCTTAGAAGGGAAGGATTAATGAATGCCCTTACGGAGTTGCTCATAGCCACTTCGAAGGTATCATTAGAGGATCTTCACACTCCTATCAAGGAGGAAGAACCTAGCATGGTCATGGATGCACCCGAGTGTATCACACCCTCTTCATCCATCATGACACCGGATAGTTCTTACGAGGACTATGGTGAATATGAAGAGCTTATAGAGGCTAGTATTATGATGCTGCCCACCATAGAGTTCACTAAATATTTAGGTCAGATTTTCATCGAATCTCCATCCTATGGATCCTATCCCAGAGACATCGTATGAGCATGAGGAAGGTTCAATTATCACAACTAAAATAGAATAACCTCAGTATGTGGATGAATTACCCATGATGCATGAAGTTGTGGAGTTTTCTCATGAGTTTGTGGGGATGGTCGACATTAGGCTAGATGATCAAGTGATTCTTAATCACATAAAGCAGGAGATGGGGGAACCCAGTGGTGTTTCCACATTACTAGGGCCAGAAATTTTGAAATTGGTCACTCCTGACTCATTTCTCATGGCACCATCTCGAGAGCACAAACAAGTAGGTTCCTCACATCATATTGGGGGTACTAAAAGTGACACGGTTCAACACAACGAATTGAAACAAGAGCTTGAGCTGAGTCATATGCATGAGCATGTGGATAACATTGATGAAATGTATCATCAAGAAGCATCCACATCAACTCAAGTGAAGGAAATAGGTGATTTGCAATTACCTAATGGATCCATAGCATCCACTTTTCTATTTCCTTCAAATGACAAAGGTATTTCGAATCAGTCATTGGAAATACATATGAATTCTTTGTCAGTCTTGCGATCCATTTTAAGCCATCTAGAATGGATGGAGCATCGAATGGATGAGCAAGATAAGTCATTGCATTTTATCAAGAACCGGATTGAAAATTTAGAATTACAAAAGCAACCCTTGCCTGAGGATGAATCGCTTCCTATGCAAGTACAGGAAAAGCCTCAGTGGAAGCAAAAGCCCATGCGGCCAACCCAACCATTGGATTCTCAAAGCAAACCAATGTGGGGCAAGAGCCCAAAATAGTCGCAACATAGTGGGACTTCATTACAAGAGTCTATGTCTGATATCTTTTAGAAGCTGCAAGAGGCTAAGGTCATCACCTTGCCTAATGTCATCCCTTTGAACCCAAATAGAGTTAAACCTATGGGTTACAGGGAGCATCACTACTATCTCTACCATCGAATAGAGGGTCATGGCATTCGATATTATCATGAATTTAAGAGTGTGGTGCAAAATTTGATAGATAAGGGGGTTTACCATGTAGATGGTTCTCTTAGAGTGCCCCAATATGATGAAGTGGAGGTCACGCCTCCTCAAGAGTGACCTCAGAGTCGTCAATCACCTCGTAGGCCCAATAGGCCAGTGCAACGAGTAGTTTCATTTCAGATGACTACTCTAACTTTGTTTCAAAAGTTACATGAGGCACAAGCATTCATATTACCTAAAGTTAAGCGTAGGGCATCCAAAACTGGGTCACCTGATAGAGGTCCCTTTTGTGTGTATCATCGAGTGCATGGACATGACATTCAGAGTTGCCACTCATTTAAGAGGGTCATCGAAGACCTAGTCGAATGGGATGAGATCCATGAGGATGGCTCTCTCGTTCACCCATGCCAAAGCATAGGCACACCGGTGAGGTCCAATATTCACCTAGGGGAGTTGAGTTCTATCACTCTTCCTAAAAAAGATGATTACTTTTTAGTAAATAGCATGCACACTGGGGGTCTTCAAGGTAGCATACCTTTCCCACCAACCACGCCACATTCGATAAGGAAAAATGAGGAATCTAGAGGTATTGCACCTCCCTCACCATCATCGAATGGCACACTCACTAGGGGTATATAGGGCAGCATGCCCTTCCCAAAAAGGCTCCAAGGGTCCGGAAACGCCAAGTTTCTTGTAACCTCATCATCCTAAGCTCCATCCAAAAGCTCCAAAGGCATCTGTAAGCCCTTTGGTCAAACTCAAAAAGGCACCAAGAGTTTTTAAAAAACTGCTTGGTCAACCCAAAAGCTCCAAAGGCATCTGTAAGCCCTTTGGTCAAATGCAAAAGGCACCAAGAGTTTCTAAAAACTGCTTGGTCAACCCCAAAGGCTCCAAGGATTCTCAAAATCGCTTGGTCATCCCAAAATGCCCCAAAGGTACCCATAATCCCTTTGGTCAATCCTAAAAGCTCCAAGGATTCCTAAAAATCACTTGGTCAATCTAAAGGCTCCAGAGGCATGTACTCATCGTTTGGTCAATTATGAGGCTCAAAACCCATAAAAATTATAAAATCAATAAAATCCAAAAAAAATTGGTAAAGCATAAAATCCAAAAACATTTGCATTTGCATTTGAATTTTTTTCATTTTGCATTCACTCATGCATCCACCGCATTATTGCATTGCATATAGGTATTCGTCATCCATTGCATTCCATAATAGAAGGCATTTGTGTTTGTCAATCTTACAAATGATGCCATGTTTGTGTTTAAATCATGCATCTCTACATTTATCATGATCCATCATTCATGTGAGTAATTGTGTTTTTCAACACAACCTATAATGTTGCTATGGAGATATACTAGGGTTTTTTGGTCACTCAGTCATACCTAGTAGTCTTATCAAGAGTTGGTAGAAAGCTCACTTTGCTTTTGTAGCTAAGGTTCAGTTAGTATAGCCCTTAGCATATCATAAGCCTATCACTAATCAACAAATTTAAACAATCCTAACAAGGACTAGGGGAAGATGAAAGCCATGAAGCAGGACCGGGTATCCTGAAGTGAAAAGAGTTATTCTTGCTTATCCCTCTATGCGGACGGTATGGGAAATGTTGGCAGTTGGCAAAAGGACAGGTTAGTTCCCTATTCAAAATCCCTTGCTTACGATAAAATGAGCAATATACCAAAGAGATATCCCATATCAATCCTCATGATTGAGCCCCTAGATCGATATCATAGCTCGACTCCCTAGAGTGATATCCCATATTGATATCATAAGATCGATATTCTCAATCGATATACCAAAAATAGTTTTTCCAAGTAAATCTCCCCAAAGGAAAGTTTCTGAAGAAGAGTATCAAATGTAAATGCCGAAAAGTAAAGATCAAGTGAAGATCAAAAAATAGGCTTAAATCAAAGTTCAAAGTGAAGATCAAATTAAGATCATAAATCAAAAGTTCGAGCGGAGATCAAATGAAGATCCAAAATCCAGTTCGAAGAGAGATCAAATGAAGATCCAAAGATAGTTCAAAAAGAAGATGGAATCGACTCCCTTGCTTCACTACATATGAGCAAGTATCCCAAAAATTGAAGGATAGAAAGGAATGAGCCTGAATCCCTAGAATTGTCAGCACTACTGTACCTTACGCATGACGATATGTCTGACGCATTAGCACCTCGCTTATGAACAAGACCAATGTTTGAATGTGGAAGAGCTAGCTTCAGGTGTCCTGCATTGCTTAGTGGCTTAGTCCAACTGAAATCTAAACTTGAGATTGGATAAGACATTTGTGGAACCCCTATCTTAGCAATGGGCTGAAAGAATCCCGCTTGACATCGAGGAACGCTCGTGTCTTATCTTAAAATATTCATTTGCACACACAGGGATAATGAACAGTTAGGGTCTATCCTAGCAAAATCCTTTTATCTCAGAAGTCTAGTGTGGTTAGTATGCAACTTTTGATAAGTTTATTAGGGTGTTTGAGTATCACGGAAAACCTCAAAATCTCTCTAAAAAGCAACAAATGCTACAAAAGCATAAACCAGTAAATGGTAAAAGTCATTGCAAATCATCAAATTTCAAAGTATCCAAGAAGCGATACATCATTGCATAAAGCACAATCAAGATATAGGATAGATACCGGATAAATATCAACAACGATGTTTAGACGGCCACTGACTATATCATGCATATCATTCAAAGTGCGAAAGAAAATAGAATGACATATTATCTCATTCGCATCATGCAACTTCATACCATTACATTTCATATATGGGTGATTAATTGATTAAATTCTTATCTTAAGGATTTTCAATTATAGTCATGATTTTTACACATCCTGTGGCGTCATCCATTAAATTTTCAAATACACACTGCATTCATTCCTTATGTTTTAAGTGATTAAAGCATACAAGTTCATTTACATTAGAATAACATCATGTAAATAAAGCATTTCCATAAAATAATGCATACAATGAAGCAATATCAAATATGCGTTAAAAGAAACCATAGCATCCATATGCATTTATCATCAAAAGCATATCTACGCATCTAGATCACTGCATATCATCATCATAAAATAAATAGCTATCTAATGCATGACATCACCATCGCATCATATAGTATCAACATAACATAAGCATTGCATCCATGTGCATCACATAAACATAAGATCAAAAAAATAAATATATACACATGTACACAGAATGAGCTAGAATGATCATATCATATAAATATGTGTCCAAATGAGTACATAGGGAGTATGCAAAAATGCCCGTAGGCTACAATCGTGTAGGTCCTCGACCTTACACCAAAAATGATGATATATCAAAATGTAGTATGTGCTATAAAAGCCCTAGCTCTGTCCTGCTCCCCCTATACTAGAGCTCTCACCGCCTCCCTCAGTACTATGCTCAGGAGCCTACTCTCCCTGCTGCCCTACTATGCCCTACTGGGCACATTGCTAAGGGCCTTTGTGCCACCTAGCCCGAAGAGGCCTAGCACTCGTCCAACCACCACCTATGCAATGGGCACCTCTATGCACCGAGACCTATGGATGGATGTGGCAGTAGACTGCCCTACCTCCCTAGTCCTGGTATGACTACTACCACCATGTGTACTAGAGGACCTATGTGTCCTCTCACTTCGATGGGTATGATGGCTCGAGCTAGTAGTAGACTATACTGTAGTCCTAGTCCTGGTCCGCTGAGACTCGAGAGCGAAAGGATCCTTAAGAACCTATAACCCATGCATCTCTATGTAACCTACCAGCTGGTCCACTCGAGCAACCCGAGATGCATGCATATCATTGGTCCTCATGACCATATCCCGTAATCGCTCGACCTCAGCCATAGGATCCTGGCCACCTGGTACAACTACTACTAGTGCTACCAGAGGCCCCATGATAGCCTGAGGAGGTGGCATAGCCCCCCTCGATGCCCTGATCAGATCTCTCTCCACTACTACCACATCCCACTATGCCTGAGCTAGCTCTAGTGTAGTCTATAGTGTCTGAATCTGTGTCTCTATAGTTGTAGCCCACATAGTCAGAGTCTCAATCTATCCCTATGCCTTAGTCAAGCACCTATCCCTATCAATCAGCTGAGCCTATAGAGTAGCAATCATCGTATCTCGCTCTCGCTGCTGAGTCTAGAACCTACCAAGCTGACTCTACAAGTCAGCCACCTATGCTAGGAGCACCCCCTCTACACTATCAGGAGGGACCTCACCCTCCTCGAAAGCCTCCTCCTCCAGGTCAACCTCAAGAGCCTCCTCAATGGCAGCCTCTATACCCCTAGCTACCCTCTATCCTCTAGCGCACCCTACACCCATCGAGATCCACCTCTACCTCTGATGCTGCCTAGTCTGGCTCTCGACCCAAAGGCCCTATCCCGTACCACCTAAACAATGACCACCATCCATCATATGTTGGGGTAGTCACAGCCATCTCAACACTAGTCTCCTGGTAATCATCAGCCTCATCTCCTAGAGTCATAGGCTGAATCCACTATAGATCATGCTCTAATGCCAAGCGTCGATATCTGAAGGGCATCTCAGGAATGTCCTGCACCATCCCAAACTATCGTAGGACACGAGAAAAATTGGTACTCTCGGATCTCGGCCTTACGATCGATCAACCATCTATCTCAGTGAGCCTATCGAAGCCAATCGCCCACCTCTAGCCATGTTGGGCAGTCCATGTATGGCCGCCACTAAACATCATTTGGGCCAAGTGCCATGAACTGAGTAATATAATGTTGGACGTCACCAGCATGAATCCTATTATGGGTGCCCTCCTCCTCGCGAGGCCAGTAGGCGGCATAGCACTGGCGCTCGATAGCAATAGTAGTAATATCTAGTGGTAGATCCTTAGGATGCTCTATCCTAATATGCTGCCAGCCCTAGATCTGCAATAGTAGACTACAGCTCATGCCCTTATGGCTTCGCTCAGTAAACTGGTATAGCTCCCTATAGAGGTGGCATAATAGCGTGCTACCCCAAGCTAAGTGCAATGGCTGCCTAGTAGAACTCTGGATGACTCTCCAGATGCTAGCCAAGAGGTTCCAGGGAATCCTCATGCCCGAGGAGTCTGGAAGCACAATCTGTACCATGAGGATCATGAAGACAATAGCATGGACTAAAAATATGTGCTTACCCTCCTAGTAAGCAATGTGGACTCCTCCATGGTCAATAGCATCCTGAGCCTGCTGGCTCCAGTCTCCAAATATAGCATCAAAAATGGGCTTCTTAGCCCCAGAACTAGAGGATACGATGGCCTCACCATCGATAGGGATCCTAAAGATCCGATATACGTCCTCTAAGGTGACAGTCATTTCACCTGTGGGCAGGTGAAATGTATTTGTCCGAGCATTCCAGCGCCTGGACAATGCAGTCAAGTAAGCTTGGTTTACCCGAATAGTGGGTAAATCCAAGACATAGCCGAATCCAATGGCTCTGAACCAGTCACGCTCACCACCCGTGAGCCATCCATGGAGAGTCTTAAGTAGATCTGGCTCTCTCACCCTAGAGGTCAATGTCTGGAATAAAAGCATACTATAAGGAAAAAGCTAACTAAAAATGACAAAAACATTTAAAAAATTGATAAAAAGGCAAAAACATGTCATAAGACATTCATCAAAAATAGCAAAAATACTTAGGCGATTCAGAAACGCATTAAATAAGATTAATTGCCTATTAAACTTAGAAAAAATAAAAAAAATTAGGAAAAATTTTTCTAAAGTCGCGAACCGCGGGTCAACCCTGCGGTCCGCATACGGTCAAAATTTGACCGTTGGAATTTTGAATGTTGACCGCAGCTGTCAGCTGTGGTCCCCAATCAGTCAATTGGGCACCGCAACTGGTACCTACGGTCTCCATTCAAACCTCGGACAGGGCTAATTCCCTACCCAAAAAATAAAAAATAAAAAAATTAAAACCCTAATCTAGCTAGCCTAATCTAAGTCTGAGGTTCATTGCCAGTAGTTTAATTGGGTTCATTTATCTCATTTCTTAGTGAGGTTAATTTTACTGGTAAAAAATGCGTGGTCTAGGTATCGAATTACCTTGCCCTCGCTCCGACCTTGGCTGGATGAAGCTTCCTCTCATGCTGCCATCATGCGATAGGTAGAATGTCGGTATGATTAGGTAGGGTTTCAGAGCAGGTTTAAAGTTGTCACTGTCAGAGCTCTAAAACTATAAAATAATAATGAGGTAAAAAGTGAAAATTTGAAATTTTATAACTTTTTACTATTCCATGCGGACCGCAGCTAAAACCTATGGTCCAGTAATTAGGGTTTTGCGATCGTAGATCTTAGCCACGGTTCCCAAATTTGCAAAATGGGAACCGCACATCATGGCTGCGGTTAGCAACTAGAAGAAAAACTAGTAAAATCCCACCATGGGAAGGTCTAAAAAGGTAAATCAATGACTCCCATTGGATCAAAATTTCAATAAAAGCAATCAATGTTGCAAATTTGGTGATGTTCAAGCACCATGATTAAATTCAAAAAAAAAAATAATTTGAAATCCAAATGCACCTCGTATTCAGCTATTTACCCTATACACTTGGCGGTTGCAGCGACTTGCGATCCATGCAATCCGACAAGATGAGTAAATAACCATAAGGACATTTGGGGCAAAAATGTTCATCATTGATCTGATATGCTTCTTCTCAATCCCTAAGAAAGCCTTCGTGGCTGGACTGCTCCATGGGAACGAGGCATTTCATGTCATGTCTCCTATGACATCTTTTTAGCAAATCATCGACAATTTGATTCAACACAAATCTGATTGGATTTGTACCATTTTGATTCCCTAAGATGGCTATTGTAGCCTGACTGCTCCATGGGATAGGAATGTGCAAATCATTATTAATAGTTGGAATCAAAAGCTAAACTAGGCATAGCCAAGCATTTAATGTGCTCAAATCTAAATTTTTTTAGATCATCCATGGTGGTCAAGCGACATCATCACTTCAATCATTGTCATTACCCTCATCGACTCATCGCTTGAGGGGGTAGTCATAATATCAAATCATAATCAAAATCAGTAGAAGATCCCGGAGATCGTAGATCCCTTGATCTTGTCAAAATTGTGTTCGTCCTTATGAATCATTGTAAACAACTATCATAAGCTTACCCCTTTGCTTGGGGAAAATAGCAAATATGATAATTTGTTTGTATCTCATCTCCTTTTGGTTATATAGGCCACTCCTATTGTAGCATCAAAATGCTACCCGAATGACTGATGGTGAGTGCAAGCTTTTCAAGTTTAAGCCTCCAAAGAGTTGGAAGCAATGATTCCAGGATGCGCATCCTTTTGCTGGACCTGGGGCATCTAATGTTGATCTGACTAATGATCATCATAGAACCTTCGACACCATTTTAGGTCTATTTTTGCTCAGCGTTGTTCGATCTCACAATGCATCTCAAAAGGGGCATCTGTAGACACCTAAAACACGTCATGTCGAGGGCGACTACTCATATGGACATGCTACAAGACCATATGGAAGATCTTGGATAGACTCCAAGATAGAGCAATGGTTCTAACCACTCAATTTGGGCTCCTTGGCCTAATCAGTCTGAACCGTAGCCCAGACCTATGGTCTATAGCTGAACCATGATTGAGACCTATGGTTTGCAGTCTAGACCATAGCTGTGACCTATGGTCTTAACTGAAGTTTAGTTGGCCTTCAATCCGAGCCAAATCGGTTGAAACGGCCATTTGATCTAGAAGAAGGTGGTTGAAGGATGGAAGATGCCATAAGCTTCCATTCAAACTATCCTAACCACCCCTTCTTGATCTTGGCTTCTCCATGAAGCCACCCCTAGCCCTAGGGACATGCTATAAATACCCCCTTCAAATGGGGAAGAGATATACAGATTTGATTGATCAAAAGAGTAGTGAAGCCCTATCGAATTGCATACTGAACACGTGCATTTGAGAGCTACTTTGCCAATACTCTAAATATCAATTAGTCATGGATGCCCTAGGTGCCTAGGAGAGTCAAGAAGTGCAAATTCGGGCAAATGGAGGCCCAATCAAATGATTCAACCACCAAATCTATCGAAAGGACATCGAAGGCGACCCTTGAACATCAATTGGACAAGGAGGTCAAGCCCACTACCCTTGGAATTGAGGGTAAGCCTATCAGAGTGCTAACCATGGCTCTCAGCCGTGGTTTATAGTGCAGACCGCTCATTAGAGCTACGGTTTGCAACAGAGGTATAACCACCTTCCTATTTCCATTTTTGTCCGGTTAAATAGCTTAGATTGGTTGTTTTCATGATTTTATGGCAGTTTAGCAGATTTTTGATCATAGAATTAGGTTAATTTAGCTTCTTTATGTTTATGCTTCAATTAGGACATTAATAAGTTCTTTATGCACTTTCATGCCTTATTTCACATATTTGATCCATGCATAGAGTAGTTGTTGTCTTTATTTATGCTATTGTATAAATCTTGATTCGATTTGCATAGTTTAGAAGCATATTTTATACTTTCTTGATTGTGCATGTTTAAGGATGTCATTATGCAATTTACCTAAAAGGGCCTCATCATGAGAGGTTGCCTATATTTTTGACATTCTTGTGTTGTTTCTTGACCGCAGGGAATAGTTTCAAAGGAGAACCAACTATCAAGTTCCTTCCCCATCACGAAGAAGAGGGCATCTCCACCCTAGAGCAGTTCGTGTCACCCTATAAAGGCACATTGAGCATCACACCTATCTTGAAGAGGATTACAATCACAAGAAACCTTATTGTAATATTGTATCAACGTGATTATCCCTAAGAGGGACGTAATTGTAACACAAATTGGACTTCATGAATAAATAAAGTGTTTATCATACATCTTGTTGTCAATTTTATCTTTTATGCATGTTGCTTATTCATTTACTATTGCAATAACGAGATTCTTGCCTCGGGTGTGAGCCTTTCTGGTGGTTACAGTAGGACATAATACCATCCCCATGATGTGTCATGTGTTAGAATGGGTAATGCAATATAACATCCTTCTAGGGCATCCCTACACCAATGCATTAAGTATGTGCATGAGGGACAAGCTCATGTGGTTCCATCCAATGAAGAGCCATTCAAGTACATGCATCAAGTAGACTTACTAGGGGAATTTTTCCTTCCATAAATGCACTTGTACATAAGTCCCTCATCCCCAACCACGTAGCCAGGTAGCAGAAGTAGATTAGTGCGAGGTGACCCATCCACATCAACACCACCTCCTACATCCAAAGCTATTGGTGCTTCTAAAAAGTCTTCTATAGATAAGGCAAAGGACAAATAGAAGTTTAAGGAATCCCTAGTGGAGGAAGGACCCAAGGAACTTCTGACCATAGCAGTTATAGAAGTCCCTACTCCCATGGAGGAGGGACACTCCCAAAAAATAGCTAAGGAGGTACCTCAACCTACCTCGCCTGTATCATCAACAGTAACATCTGCACCGCAGGTGACAATTCACCTAGCCAACATAGCACTAGGTGAATATCGTGTGCAAAACATGACCTTCATGCCAATTATTGAGTCTGCACAAGACATGGAACAACCAAGAGTTCTAAATATTCTAGTAGGGATAGTGGTTCCCCTAGGGGTTCCATCCAACAAAACAAATTTCACATATGTTGGTCTAGATTACACCCATACTACTCCTGATCTGGAAAGGGATGAAGATGAGCCATTCACCATGAACATTCATTACTTATTGAATCATGAGTTTGCTCTGAAGTACTTTGAGTAGTATCACTGGCAAGGCTATGGTTTAGACCTATATGAGCAAGGGTATCAGCTACCATTTTAGCCACAATACCAATTTCCTACTGATAGGTGCAGTGTAGGCTATCAAATGTAGAGTCATGATGACTCTATAGAAGCATCCCTAGATAGGCTAATAATTGGTTTCAGGGAGGACATCAACTGGAATCCCTATCAAACCCTAGAAGAAACTACTTGGGTGACATATGGGTGTCGATGGTCAATATCGCACCACCTGATCAATATCACCATGAATCCTCTCTTGAAGCACCCCCATAAGGAGCCATCCTATGGGAGGAAGAGCCAATGCATGGATATGAGTGAGAGGAGTATGATTATGTTCCAAGAAAGGATGAATATGGAATCGGCCTGGCCTACCATGGGCCTCGATATGTGCAAAACCTTGCTTGGATAGACCACATAGAGAGTGGGCACATCTTAGGTGAGAGCGAATACATCTCAGATGAGAGTGGATACATGTCTAACAAGAGTGGCTATGAGTTAGGATTCAACATAGATGGCCTACCTATGGCCTAGACATACGAGCCACATCATTGGGCCAGAGACAAATGCTAATGGGTTCTTCATAAGTGATGATGACTATGAAGATGAGACTGAGATGGCCTATTTGGGGCATCAAAATGCAAGCCACTATCCCATCCTAGGGCCAAAAACCAATTCCAATGGCTTCTGTATAAGCGATGATGACTTTGAGGATGAGATTGAGATGGCTTATCTTAGACCTCGACACTTGTGGCCAGTCAATCTACTTGTGGAGAGATAAGTGGCACTCCATACTATCGATCCTAATATTTTCTTCCTTGGGAGACCAGTAAACCTAGATACCATCCATTGCATGGTGAACCCATATCCCCCAAAATTTAGAGAGCAAATTTTGCCTAATGATCCCATCACCTTGTTTGTCAACAGACTGGATCCTGAGATCCCTATACCCCTAGAGCCTCATCGTGAGTATGGAGGGTGTACCCAGGATGTAGAGTTTCATCCACCTAGTCTTGGAGATTTCATTCCATCCATCAACATGATCTCCATTGATTTGACCACTCCAAAACCTAGCAAATCCTGTAAAACTATTGTGTATTAATTTAGATGCTATTGATTGGGATCACGCTGACTCACCCCTAGATCCTAAGGATTTATTCCCTAATGAAAATTTGTTGTAACCATTTCATTTTGCATCAGTTTGTACATAGGATGTCTATCATGTTGGTCTCAACCCTGAGTTGGTAGGAACCATAAATCTAGTAGATAACATTCATTTAATCCCCACTCCTCACCAGGTTGAGGATGGGTCACATACAACAATAGAGGAGACTTTCGAGGTGGATATCAACAATGAGAGATCTTATCTCTAGAAGAACATGCCATCATAATTCCTCTACTAAAATAGAGACCAAATCTCTTTGCTTGGACCTAAAAAGATATGTCAGGGCTAGATCCAAATTTGGTTGTCCATAACCTATTGCTAGACCCCACAAAGAAATTGGTCAAGCAAAATCTCAAAAAGATGCATCCAACTATTGCTTTGATGGTTAAAAACGAGTTGCAAAAATTGTTGGATGTAAGTCTTTATTGTTCCCATCGACTATCGAGAGTGGGTATCAAACATGGTACCCATACGAAAACCTTATGGAAGAGTCTGCATTTGCATGGATTTTAGGATCTCAAGAAGGCAATCCCAAAGGATTCATTATCGTTGCCCAACATAGATGCTCTTGTAGATGCAATTGCAAGTCATGAGATGCTCTCCCTAATGGATGATTTTTTTGGTTATAATCAGATTTAGATTAAGCCTGAATACCAGCATAAAACCACGTTCACCACTCCATGGGGGAAATTCTATTACAAAGTGATGTCATTTGGTCTTAAAAATGCTAGTGCCACATATCAGCGGTCTATGACATACATTTTCCATGACTACATGCACAAGATATTGGAAGACTACATCAATGAATTTCTAGACAAGTCATTACTACAAGAAGATAATGTTGAGACCCTTATAAAGGTCTTCGATCATCTGATTGAGCACAACATCAGGTTGAACCCCAAGAAATGTATCTTTGGTGTAACTTTTGGAAAACTCTTACGATTCATTATTTCTAAACGAGGCATAGTGGTAGACCCAGTAAAGGTAAAGGCTATCCTGGAAATGGCCCCACCCACAAACATCAAATAACTAAGAAGCTTATAGGGCAAATTAGCGTCCATAAAGTGATTTATCGTACAACTATTAGACAAATATCGACCCATGAATCGACTTCTACACACAGGGGTCCCATTCCAATGGGATGAAGAATGTCAGCAAGTCTATGCTAAAATCTAAGAGTACCTGGAAATGCTGCCAGACCTAGCTCCACCAAGGCCATACATGACATTCCTGCTATATATATCCACTACAGATTTTGCTTTGGGCACCATGTTGGCTCAAAATAACATGCAAGACAAAGAGCAAGCGATATATTACATTAGTTGCACCCTAGTGAGCTACAAAATTGGATATGCATACATAGAAAATTTGTGCTTATCAGTGGTCTTTGTAACCAAGAAATTGTGCCACTACATGCTGAGCCATATGACATATATAATATCCAAGCAAAATCCTTTGCAGTATATGATGAGAAAGACATATCATAACACACGTACTGCAAAGTGGATCATGCTATTGACAAAATTTAATTTAGAATTCATAAGCCAAAATTCCATCAAAGTACAAGTCATAGCTAATCAACTGGTTGAGACACCTCTTCAGAATAGTATGCCCCTTACCATAGATCTTTCTAATGATGCGGTCTTTGCACTATCAGAAGAAACTGAACCTAAAGAACCAGAAAATGAAGTTGACATGACTCTGTTCTTCAATGGTTTGAAGTGTGAGCAAGGAGGTGGTGCAGGGATTGTCTTTTTCATGCCATAAGGTGCTCTAATGCCCTTTTCATTCAAGCTATACTTCCCTTGCACAAATGACAACACCAAATATGAGGCCCTAATTTTGGGTCTCCAAACAACCATCACCATGAAAATCAAGAGGCTAAATATCTTTGGTGACTCCCTCCTCATAGTCAACCAGGTCAAAGGACTATTTCAATGCCAGGATCCAATCTTGAAAGCTTACAAGGATCTTGTTAACACATACCTAGCCAAACTAGAGTGGTACGACATAGAGGTAGTCCCTCGTTTGTCAAACAAATTTATAGACACTATGGCATCTTTGGGATCCTTGATCCCTTAGAATTTGTCTACCGATTTCACTACCATTCATGTCAAAATGCTCTCACATTCAGTGATCTAGTGTGAGGCTTTTGATAACAAGTAATCAGTCAACATGATCCATATAGAGCCAGACCATGACTGGTTTTGTAAAGCCAAAGACTTCTTATAGAATGCGCCTTGGGGGTCCTGGATCTCTTAAGGTCCTATGGGGAATGGTACCACTATTCACCACAAGGTTGTTTCTCAATCTATATTTGTGTAAGTTGAATTGTAGGAGGAACAAGTTGTCTCAGCTATCAAGTTTGTAGCATATTAGAATTGGCTATCCCAATTACAAGACTTCCTTAGGCTTGAAATTGTCCCATAGGGACAATCGCATGTCGAGAGACAAGCATTCAAGCAAAAATCGACTAGATATGTCTTGCAAGGAGGCATATTGTATCATCGAAGCTACGATGGAGTTCTCCTACATTACTTAGAGCCCCAAGAATCAGATTGGGTGATTTCACAAGCTCACGACAGTACATGTAGAGGCCACTTCAATGACATGGCCATTGTAAAGTGCATTCTTCGAATGGGCTATTACTGGCCCACCATGGAGAAGGATTGTTGAGAGTATGTCAAGAAATGTGTTAAATGTCAACATCATGCAAACCTAATGCACTTGCCATCTTAGGCCTTACAGCCTATTCAGGTGGCTTGGCCATTTTCTCAGTGGGGTTTCAATCTAATTGGAAATATTTCTCCTCCATATTTAGGCCGACACACATTCATCTTAATGGCCATTGAGTACTTCACCAAATGGGTGGAAGCGGTCACCTTAACCTTAACAATTGGTCCTCATATTACAGAGTTCATACTTCATAATATCATTTGTCATTTTGAGGTACCCTTAAAGATAATCTCGGATAATGGTCTATCATTCAAAAATAAAAATATGCGAGCTTTAACGACCAAATACAACATTTAGCACAATTTTGTGACACCATACTATCTCCAGGCAAATGAAAAATTAGAGGCCTCAAATAAGATAATAGTAACCATATTAAAGAATACGGTGAAATAAAATCATAAGGGTTGGCATCTACAATTACCCTTAGCATTATGGGATTACAAGACTAGCGTGCAGACACCCATTGGGGCAACACCATTTTTGCTCGTATATGGTGTTGAAGCCATTATGCATCAGTGTGGTAACAACACATCAAAGCCCTTGAGCACCTTCGCGATTACTAGGATCATCTAACATGAGCTTATAACAATAGATTCCATCTGAGAGACTTTAAATTTGGGGGTCTTGTGCTTAAATAAAATCAGTAGAACTCAAATCTATTGCTGCATCTGCAAGATAAATTTACGACCAAATAGATAGGTCCCTATATCATCGCTAAAAATATTGGGACGGGGGCATATTACCTAACAATGCTAGAAGGTGTTGAGGAGCCATAGCCTCTTAATATCATTAATCTAAAGGTATTTCACACATAAATCAACAAAAATATCAAAAACATTCAAATAATTTCAAAAAAATGCAAAAATAATAGAAATCATAAAAATCCAAACAAATAAAAAAACATTAAAATAAAAAATAGAAAGGCTCCAAAGGCATTTCCAAGTCGTTTGGTCAAAAACACAAAAATCTCCAAAGACATGTTAAATTCCTTTGGTCAATTAAGAAAAAGCTCCAAAGACATCTTAAATCCATTTGGTCAATTCACAAAAGCCCCAAAGGCACCATAGGCCCTTTGGTCAAAAACACAACACAAAAACAGTTTAAAATTAAAAAATTCCAAAACATTCAAAATAATCAAAAGCTCAAAAACAATTGAAAGCATCAAAAGTACAAAAATATTTGCATTATACATTTGCATTTGCATTCATATAGTTGTAGTACACTTAGGCATGCCCATCCATGGTACTTGCATTAGGGTAGATTGTGTTTGAAATCCTACAAATGACACCATGTTTGTATCTCAATCATGCTTCTTCAAAATCCATCATCATCCATAACCCATGTCTGTAACTATGTTTTTCAACACAACCCCCTCCTGTTGCTATAAGGAATATACTAGGGTTTTTGGGTCACTCAGCCATACCTAGTGGTTTTATCAAAATTCGTAGAAAGTTATCTTTGCTTTTAATAGATGAGGTTTGTTTCTGATAGCACCTGGTATATTTCAGAATCCCATAACTAATCAAAATACTAAAATCCTAGTTGGAACAAAGGAAATATGAACGCTGCAAAGTGGTATTAGGTATCATAAGTTAAAAAGTTTATCTTGCTCATCTCCTTGTGCGACTAGCTCAAAAATGCTAAGAATTGGCAAAAGGACAAGTGCACCCCTACCCAAAGAAATCCCCTACTTTAATCAAAACAAGCAAAATCTTGAACAAAGAAAAATATTCAAAAATAAAATAAACAAGTGATTATCATCACTACATAAATCCCTTGCTCAAAAGAAAAATAAAAATTCAAAATAAACAGTGATTTTCATCACTAAATCATGAGCAAGTATCCAAAATAAATATTAAGAAAAGAAGGGGGTATTGAACTTGAATCCCTAGAATTCTCAGTATGAATGAGCCATAAGGTATCCTTGCACATGACGATATGTCTGTCACACTAGCATTGCTTTTGTACAGGTCAATGTTTGCATGTGGAAGAGCTAGCCTTAGGTGTCCTATATTGCCTAGTGGTCTAATCCAACTGAGTTCAACTTAGGATCAGGATGAACATTTGACAATCCCCAATATAAAAATAGGCTACATGAATCTTGCCTGGCACTAGGGTATACTTATATTCTATCTAATATATTCATTGGCACACACAAGGATAATGAATATCTAGGTCTTCATAACAAAAATTTATCCTTCAGAAGCTCTGTATGATCAGTATACAACTTTTGATGAGGCATCTAGGGTGTTTTAGGCTCAAGGAAAACCTCAAAGAAAAAAAATCCTCTAATAGCAATAGGTCATATCATCAGTCACATCATCAACTTTATTTAGGAGGTTTTGTTTGCTAAACGAGTGCATAAGATAGGATAGATACCGGATAAATTTTAAAAATGACAATAAAATGGCCATTGACTATTCTATGCATATCTATAGCAACCTATAAAGAAATCCATCATCTCACCCCACATTTGATGTTTAAATTATTAGTTCTTATTATGAGAAATATTGTTTATTCATGATTGTTATACATTCTGTGGTATCACCCATTAGATTGTCAAACTCATATCACATCATATCATATGTTTTAAGTGATTAAAGCATACAATTTCATTCACATTAGATCATAAGCATAACATAGCATATTTCATTTGCCATATCATAGAAACATAAAGTTATATGCATACAACATATCAAAAGCAAACATGTGTTTAATAATAAGCATTGTATCCATATATGCATCCATCATCATCATCTAGATCATGCCATCTAAACATCCACACATCATAAAGCATAAGTCATGTGAGCCACATAACATAAGATCATAAAGTAGTTCACCTAGACATTTACATCATAGCATCTAAACATCACATCACATCATATCATAATATTATGATACTGCATCCATAAACATAAAAACATAATCATAATAAGATACATGCAATGAGTCTCAAAGTCTAGATATCATATAAATGTGTGTCCAAATAAGTACAAATGGATAAAAAAATTGCCAATATAGCTATAATTGTATAGGTCGGCTGACCTTACACCCAAAAAGAGGTACAAAATCCAAGGAACCATAGTGTTCAAGAGTGGCCTGCACCACTAGTATCTTCTCTACCCTCACTGCCCCCTTTGGGAGACAGCATAGAACTGGCACCCCAGTCCGCTCTGTCTAGGACCTAGTCTTGTGGCTCAATTGAGCTGATGACTATCCTGAAGTACTTTGATCGGTCCTTTGTGACCCTCCTACCCTGGGCCTCTCTGGTAGAAGATCTCCTTGAATCCTTATCTCATGCTCTAATACCAGGATATAGGAGGCATCTCGGGTGCGCTCCTCCAAATCATCTACTAATAGTCCATGCAAGCACTAGATATCTACACCTACATCTAGACCACCAAGTCCTTGAGGCACTGCAGGAGGTGGTGTAATCTAGCTTCGAGCAGCATATCACTCGATAGTAAGTTGGATAACCTATCTTTGAAGGTCAGCAATTATGGCATCCCTCTACTGCACCTGAATCTAGGATGTTTATAGCTCAGTCTTAACCTGGTGTAACTGAGCCTGAAGAGGAGACTCCTACTCCTTAGGAGTTAGCTCCTCCTCCTCCGTAGGGGTAACCTACTCCTCTATAGTTTGCTCCTATGCCACCTAATCCTGCTGCCCTGTCTGACCCCAATCATCTATCTGAACCCACACTCAGAATCCATCAAGATCCTTAGCCTCAACCTCATCCAAAGACCACCCCAGGAGGCCACCACTATGCCATAATCTTGTACGCCACCAATGGGTGTACGCCTTTGTAACCCCAACATCAGCCACACCAAGATCAACTATAGGAGGGTCATCCTTCTCTAGCATTGTTGTAAACTTGTGGCGGTGGAAGGTTCCTCTCTACGACAATCCAATGATAGACAATTGACTCAAGGGGAACATCCTACTAAATGTCAAATTTATGGAGCACCCTAAAGTATTAGAAGAACTCTCTAATTTCATCCTTGTGGTTGATAACCCATCAGTCGTGTTGAGTCCTCACTATGAAGC
Source organism: Wollemia nobilis (assembly GCA_028583015.1). Classification (NCBI taxonomy): domain Eukaryota; kingdom Viridiplantae; phylum Streptophyta; class Pinopsida; order Araucariales; family Araucariaceae; genus Wollemia; species Wollemia nobilis. Next base: position 11,251,121 of record JAQPPZ010002979.1, read on the forward strand.
CAGCTGGATCCTCCTAGACAGGGCACTCGTGATAAGATCTCCAAATGATGTCAGTGGACCACAAACTAGTCAAGGATACCATGAAGTGGGAAATCTCCCCTGTGAAAGGCCAGATCTTGCGGTCCTTGAGTGCTCTGGGCCACCTGGATCCATAACATTGGACATCATCATCTAATGTAGTGATCTCCACTGGAAGTCCTACTGGGTGGTCAACCCTAATATGCTCCCATCCCCAGATCTGGAGGAGTAAGCTACAAGAAACACTGGCCTATCCATGACATTGTATGTGATATAGCTTGTCATAGTAATATACCAGTATTGAACTCCCCCAAGCATAGATAATAGGTGCCTCACTATCGATAAAGTCTTGTACCATCACCAAGAGGTTCCATGGGAACCTTGCTCTAGAGCAGTCAGGAATAAGGATGTTGTAGATGATCATCAACAACACAACATGCCTCTAGGAGAAGACATCCTCCTGGTACCACTAAGCAACTGAAATCCTACCAGAACATGTATCCTTGAAGGCAATAGTGACATGTCTCCCAAAGACCCTCATGAACACTGCATCTCGGGCATTAGTGGGAGAAGAGAAAATGGGCACTCCATCAAAAGGGATCCTAAAGATCCTGTAGATATCCTCCGGTGTAATGGTCATCTCACCGGTAGGAAGGTGGAAGGTGTTGGTCTTGGAGTCCCACCTGTGGGCCAGGGCAATCAAATAGGCCTGATCTAACATGATCGTCGAAATGCCATTGGCATACGTGGTCCTATGAGCATCAAGCCAGACCCACTCCATATCATCCATATTAGGTAAAAGGTCACAAAGCAGCTTTGAGTCTTGAGCCCGAGTAGACAAGATCTAAGAGTGCAAAATAAAGCCTAAATCAAATGCACTAACAACTAAATAAATGCATAAAACAAAGCCGATGTAAGTTAATCCAATATGCACTTAAGGCAACAAGCATAATGGGTAAATGCACCTAAGAATCCAAAAACATCAAATACTATTCTTAAAGTTTCAAAAAATAAATTAAATGACTCTAAAAACCAAAAATCAAGAGAAGACACCTAAGGCCACCTGGTTGTTGGTGTAGAGAGCAACCACGAAGCAGCCACTAAAGCAAGCAGCGGCCAGTTTCTAATGGTTAAAAATTTGATCGTTGGATTTCAATCTAGCCACTAACAGTGATAGTGGCCAGCTGCAGGCCAAGCTAGCTACTTTGAGTGGTAGTGGCCAGTGAGTGACATGCCAACGGTGTGCCCTCGTGGCCAAAAATCATGAAAAAATGCACAAAAACATAAATCTAAAGGAAACCCAATTAAGCCCTAAATTAAGCCTATCTACCAGTTTAGTTCATTGCCAACAAGGTTAATGAGGTTCCTTTACCAAATTTCTTAGTGAGGTTAATTTTATAGCAGTAATAAAATAAGGCTAGGGTTTAGAGAGGTACCCGTGAAGCTTTGACTCCTCCGCTCGTTGAAGCCTCACCTTGCTCAGCCATAATGTCATATGAACAGCGTCCTAGATCACAAGCGGTCACTTTTAGCTCAAAGCTCCAAAAGTAGAATGGATAGTTGGAAGAGTGAAAGTTCAAAAACCCTAATTTGCTTTTGTCTTTTTTAGTCAAGCTTTGGCACTACTAGCGTCAACGGCCTGAACTTTTTGGTTGCTAGACTTGATAGCGGCCACAAGCGCTATTTGGCGGTCTCTGGACTTGAAAGTGGCCAAGAACCAATGAGAAATCTCCATAATTTCTCACCACATAGCACCTCAGAATAAGCCATAAAGCACATATTTTAGATTCAAGGCAACCAAAATAAGCAAAATACCAAAGAAATTACATAAAATCCAATTAACAAAAAATTCAAATAGCAATGATATCCCAATTGATCCTTGTAGTCAGTAATTTGTTCTATACACTGGGTGATTGCAGCGACTAGCACTCCATGCAATTTGGTGAGGTGAGAAAATTACCATAAGGTCGCTTGGGGCAAGATAGTTATGGTAGAATTGAGACACTTCACTTCAAACCCAAAGAAGGCTATAACAGTCAAACCGCCCGACAGGAGCGAGGATCCATCTCATTTCTCCTATAAAAAATAGTAATTCAATTCAAGCTAAATTAGAATTACTATCATCTTGATTCCCTAAGAAGGCCATTATAGCCAGACCGCCCCATGGGATAAAGACGTATAATTACCAAACAGGGTTGAAATCACACCTAGATGGGAACTACTCTATAACAACAAATGTAAACCTCTAAAGAGGTCCAAATCATTCATTTTGGTCAAGAAACTCGTTTCTTCATTAATTATCCTTTCCTCATCAACTCGTCGCTTGAGGGGGTAGTCAAAAAAAATTCAACAATCATAATCAAAGTCAACAAAATATCATCTCAATCATGTCAAAGTTGTGTTCATATTACGAATCATTGCCAACAACTATCATAAGCTTACCCTTTTTGGGACAAAAAAATAAATATGACAGTTTAGTTTGTAGCTCTCCTCCTTTCAAACCTATAGTAGTACTAAAGCTACATGATCGCTTGATGACGAGTGCAAATTCGCTCACATCTAAGCCTTCCATTTCATTGGAAGCAATAATTCTAGGATTCGTGCCCTACCACATGACTGGGACATCCTATGTTGATCATATCGATGATCATCATCCAACCTACAATATGGTCCTAGGGGGTCTACTTCTTTGATCCATGTTGTGTTGCTCACAGAGCATCCCAAAAAGGGGTATTTGTAGACACCTAAAACATATCATGTTTAGGAGACTACCCATATGGACACATTCATAGACCATATGAATCCTCTTGGATCTCTCCAAGAGCAAGCAATGGTCCTAACCACTCAAACAAGGCAGTTCTAGCCCATCCAGGCTTGGCCGCTCTCAACCAGAGTGGCCAACACACCTAGCCACTGAAGACTACAACGACCACACCTGGTCGCTAAACCTGATAGCGGATAGCACCACGTACAGTCTAGCCATGAATACGGGCCCAGATCATCCATTCTGACTACACCTTTGCATTATTTACGGGTTTATTTTGGCAAGGAACTCCTTGAGTTCCTCCTAACTGCCCCTTTAATGCTAGTTTATGACTGATGCTTCCCACTCAAAATGTTCAGTCGCATGCAATCTAGGTTGAAGCTTCTCTAGGAAGTCAAGTTCCAGATCTGAGAAGGAAGTCTACATATAGACTCTCCAACGAAAAGAAAAGGATCCACAAATTTTTAGAGTTAAGCAACGAAGCCCTATCGAAATAGAGAACCAAGCTACGCCCCTTTGAGGAGCATTAGAGCATCGTCCAGCTAAGCTACGACCACGCACTAATTTTTAGATTCATTATTCCTAACTATCAATTAGTGTAGGAGACATGCCCGATGATCCTTGAACATCAATTTCGGTAAGGAGGATAGCACAACAACCTTTGATTTACAAGGATAAGAGCTTCATATCATGGTCGTTATCTTGGATATTGGCCCATAGGTATATTTTAGGGCATAGATTTTATTTCCCTTTGTTTCATTCTAGATTCATTATTTCTTAGTTTGTTAGTTAGCCATAGCTCAGATCTTCTTTCATTAATGCATCTATTTTGTATTTCTTAGCTTTCCATGCATTTGTTATTCGATTTATGCTTGTATTTAATTATTATCACATCTATCTGATCTAATGAAAAAGACCTCATTCGAAGAGGCGGCCCATCCTACTAAGTGTGCTTTGTTGTTTCTATGAGTGCAGGTACAAATCTCCAAGACCAGATTGAAGCAGCAAGAGCACAAAGATCCCTCCAAGAGTAGATCTGGAGAAGGGGACATCTGTAAGCCCCCATACAATTTCATGTGCGAGACTAGGAGGTATGCGTAGGCACACAGTTCCCTTGCGGGGAATACATCCAATCACTGCTCTATATTGTGTAAATATTTGTATCAAAATGATGGGTATCCCTAAGAGGGATAAACTTGTAACCAAGGATTTGAGATGTCAATAAATAAAGCATCTTTATTTTTTCCTTACTTTCGTGTTGCACGTGCTTTCAGTACTTTCATTTTATGCAAGTGATAATATACATGATAAATCAAAATTACAAGTAGGGTAGTCAGGGTGCACGGTTCTCGAGGTCGCACACTAGAAATTATAGATGCAAATATTATAATGGGACAAGCATTATTGACTATCATTTGCTTGCAAAGTTTGATAGAGAAGATAATGGAAGTAGAAATTGAAGACTCCCCAACAAAATTAATATTAGATCATAACTTAGTGTGTGTAAAACTATCATGGCAAGAAATCAACAAATAGAAAAATTTCAACTCAATCACCAATCATCAATAGAGGAAAAGATCCTCATAAACCAAGATAATCGTTTAATTTTTAGGAAGTACTAAAATAGATTTTTTAAAAGGAGAAAAAAAAGAGAAAAAGGAATCAAGAGTTGTAAGTTAAAAAATATAATTCTAGAGGCATTAAGTAGGTGCAAAAGGTTTAAATTTAGAAAGAAGAAAAAAGGAAGCATTTCGACAAATGCATGGTATGATGAAGACTATAAAGCAACAAGGAGAGCTTTAAAATAATTAGGTAAAGAAAAGGAATTAAAATTTTATACAAATAGATAGTGAAAGCAAGAAAAAAAAAGGAGCATGTGAGTGTGAGATGAGAAGGACTATTTATTTAACCTTGAAGAATAACCTAAATTTATTTTGGAAGGAACTTTAGAAAAAAATAAAAAATGTAATGGATGGAATATGCAAAACAACTATATGAACGAGAACAAGAATTTGATGCCCCTCCTATAATCATTACAACATATTTACATTAAGATATGTCACAAAAGGTATTCAAAAGTTAGGAACATGTAAGGCTTGTGATGTGGATGGACTACAAGCAAAATACTTAAAATGGGGAGTAGAGGACTTAGCACCACACATCAAGAGGATATTCAATAAAATTATCTAGCATGACTATCTAAGAAGTTAGATAACATGTCCAAAAATACCTCTCTTTAAGAGTGGTAATGTAGACAATCCCTCATAACAATTATGGTAAATCCCCTCTTTACAAAGCTATTTTTAACCATTATGGTCAATCCCCTCTTTACAATTTGTTCTTGCGACTTTTGAAGGATTAATTGAAATTCAAGTATATGCATATATGTACTTGTCAAAAAAATCAAGGCAAACTCAATAAAAGAAGAATATTTGAATTTTGTAAAGATTAGCATGGATAGTGAAGCACTAAAATTCTTGTTACCAAACTTCCAATTGTTGAGGGGAAACAATTATGTTACCTGCAAGACCAAACTCATGACACAACTTGAGTTTGAAGAAGTAGAAATTGGTAGATGTAAACACTTCACATCCTACTATAGAAGGACAAGATCAAACAAAGTTTGACAAGACATATAGAAAGGCAAGACTAATTATCATGTTTGGAGTAGAAGATGAGGTCCAAGAATACATTAGGGATATGACCATATCTAAGGATGCATGGGAGAAATTGAAGATAGTATATGAATCCAAGAATCAAAATAAGATTCTATTCCTCCAAAGCTAACTCCATTTTCTAAAGATGAGGATCGGAGAAAAGTTAGAATCATTAATGAGAAGAATAGCAAAATTGTGAGCATCATTGCAAGCACTATGAACTCAAGTATCTAATGAAAGGTTAGTTCCTATAATTTTGAGATCTCTCCCATCAAAGTACAATTTTTTTGTGGCTACATTAAATATTATTAAGAAAATACCAACTTTTGAGAAGTTGGTGAACCTCCTTCAAAAGGAAGTGGTATCACATTCAAGACAAAAATAGGAACAAGTACCTCTTAAAAGAAAGAAGACATTCATAGGCATAAGGAGAGATAATTATCATCATAAAAAATAAAATGCATTAGCTACACATGCCCAACTCAATGATATCTATTATATTTATTCTAGAGCAACCAAACACATGACAGGAAGAAAATATCGGTTTCAAAATATAAGGTATTATAGACATGCAAGAAATGTTTATCTTGGGGATGACAAATATTATGAAATAAATAGCATAGATGATATAAAATTGTGACTTGGATCATTCAAATATAGAATCACAAAAGTTTTATATGTTCTAGGACACCAAAAAACTACTCTTTGTCAATCAACTACTTGATCACAATTTAAAGGTTAAGTTTGATAAGCAACAAGGATCCAAATTTTGTATCATTCATGATATAACTAAGAATTCTAATATTATAGCATATGTCAAAGGAAAAGGAAATATGTTTGAACTTAAAATGATGCATCATGATAACTTAGTATTAGTTGTCAACTCTAATATATCTGCATCACTTTGGCACCAATGATATGGTCATCTAAGTTATGACCACCTTATTGCATTATAAAACAAAAATATGGTCAAAGGTCTTCCTTATTTACATAATTATATAAACATTTATCATCATTGTTTAACTAGGAAGCAACATTGAGCTCCATTCAAGACTATAAAATACCCGACCAAGGCATCTCTTGATTTGATTCATACATATTTGTGTAGACTTATGGCTCCAAGTTACAATGGAACCAGGTACTTTCAAATTTTTGTTGATGATTATACTAAAAAAATATGGGTATATTTTTTAAAAGCAAAGATAAAACTTTCTTCTACTTTCAATAATTTAAGGACCAGGTAGTGACTTCCATACGAAAAAGGTTTAATGTCATCTATTCAAATCAAGAGGGGAATTTACTAGAGATGAATTTTTAGTTTGAAAGAACATGACATTCAATAATAGCTGAAAACAACCTTCTCACCACAAAAAAAATGGTATTATAGAACATATAAACAAAACAATCATGGAAATGGTATGAAGTATGTTAAAGGATTCACAACTTGGACACTCTTTTTGGGTAGAGAAACTATACATATAGTAGTTTACTTAATCAATCGAGCCCTCACTACATCACTTGAACATATCACTCTAGAAGAAGCATGGAGAGGACACAAACCATCGGTATCTCATCCTTGAGTATTTGATTGTACAACATACATGCACATTCCAAAAGAAAAAGACAATAAGTTGGATGAAAATATTAGCAATGCATCTTACTTTGCTATACATGTAGGAACAAAATATGAAATATTGGAAGGTAGTTTAATGATAAATCACTACACCTTTCAAAAATAGAAATTTGAATCATAGACAGATACATGAAGAAAGGTCCGATCAGAAATGCTTGATCAATCGGAGGCCAGATCTCATGAGCAAGAAATGTTTGATGGCCAAAATTCTTTGAGTCATAGATAAAAGGCAATAACAAAAGTCTCAACAAAGGAACTAAAGACAAAAGTCTCAAAGATCATAAGATAAGTTATCTCTAAGGATAAAGAAAAAACTCCCAAAGAAGATAATGCCAACATCCCAAAAGTCAAATCAATAAAATGCACGTTCTTTGAGGAAGATTGTCCTTCCTGCAAAATATATTTTATATCTTTGATAAAGGACAATAGTAGCATGGATCCATGGTAGAAGCAACTCAAATATCCAAACATTAAACTAAAGAAATCTTCTACACCCAAGTGATGGGAATCCCCAAAAATAGGTAGATGGTAATTAAGGTGGTAGCTACTCATCCAAGGTCTAGGATCGACTGATATTCATACCTTTAAATCCAAAGAATTCCAAAGGGACAAATAGCCAGACAAGACATGACTCAGTATCTATTATGACAACCACCTAGAAATATTTACATGAATTTTGGAGGGAAAATCCTCCCTTGTAGATCTATAAATATGAGTAGTCTTAGCTTTGTAAAGGATTAACAAGTTTACAATTTTATTGAAGAACACAAGATTATACTGAGAGGGGGGGTGAACAGTATAAGACCACTTTTTACTTTTCTTTTCCAATCAATATTATGCAATGTATCAATAGCAATATCAACAACAATAATCAAATAAATGCACAAATCACCACATACAATAGAGACACCAATTTAACATGGTTCACCCAATGTGGGCTACTCCACGAAGAAAATATTTCACTAAAATTTTCTCAAAAAATATATTGGGAAACCTTTCCCTATTAAAATGTTTATGGAACTCTATCCAAAGGATACATCAATCCCCTAATTAGGTTCATGGATCTCTATCCACAGGAGACACCAATCTCCTCTATTGTGGTTGGTGATCTTCTAGAAGAACTGCTGCCTCCACTACATTGGCTTATGGATCTCTATCCACTGAAGACTCTTGTCCTCACTCAGAAGACTTGTCCTCACTACCCTATCTAATGGATCTCTATCCACTGTAGACTATCATCCTCTATACTCTGTCACCTTCAAAGCTTACTCAACTCTGTCTCAAATCTTTACTAAACACAGTCCTTCGGTCTAGGACAAATATGCTCAATCTCTATCTTTGTTCTGGTACAAACCTATCCTCAAATATACACAAAACTCTATCATCAAATTTGCACTAAACATAGTCCTTCGGTCTAGCACAAATCTATCCTCATTATCTGTCCTCAACCCTTAACATAAAGCTTGACTTAATCATAAATCAACTCTGCTAGATCTACCCCAAAACTTAACTCAAGGTTTGAACAAATCAATCAACTAATTCTGCTCACAAGTCCTCTCAAAGACTTATCTCAATTTGCCTTGTAAGCTTCCACAAAATATCACACTAATTTATCCATAAGTCCTCTCTATAACTTGTCCAATCTGCTCAACAATCTCATAGAAATATATAGAGAATTGTTAGAGACTCAATATGCTTCACACTCACAACAATGCTCAAATACTTTCACTCTCTCTCTTTTTATCATAGAAACATATAGAGAATTGTTAGAGACTCAATATGTTTCACACTCACAAACACTCAACCTCTTTCTCAAATCAATTCATAATATGGAATAATTTGTTTCACAAAACTAGAACTATCATTTCAACACTTCCACTTGACTAGGTTCAACCAACTCTACTCAATCACTCAATGAAACAATCCAAACCCTAGTCCAAGCATATGAACACTCACTCAATTATTTCCAATCAATGCTTATAAAATAATCTCACGTAACAATGATACTCATGTTCTTTCACAAACCCTAGTTCAAGATAGTTTGCAACTTCACATAATAATGATACTCATGTTCTTTTACAAATCCTAGTTCAAGCATATGAAAGCTTTACTCAATATTTCCAACAATGCTTATCAAACAAAATTTCTAGAATCAACTTTCATTTCAGAAAAACCAAACTCAACAATGCTTATCAAACAACCCTTTTCACTCCAACTTAGCATTCACAATATCCAACAATTACTCACTAGGAAGATGTGACCATACCATTTGTTTGATGAATAAAATGACCTCAAAACCTGTCTTAAACACAATTTTCTTCTTTGCAAATTTCAATGGTTAGATGACAAAATATAACACTAACACTCTCTCAAAAATATTTCTTAATTACAAAAATAATCAAACTCAAATACACCTTATTACTCCTTTAAAATTAGCAATCATCAAAGCATACATAAAAATTAATTACTCAATTACTCCTTATAATTTCCAATCTTTGATTAACAACCTCCAAAAATCAAACTCTCAAAAATAATGTTGCCTATCCTTTTATCTCCCTCAAATACTCAATAATAAAATTTAAAAATAAACTTTATAACCCTTCAAAATATTTAATTTCCATTCAACCTTAGAAAATCTGAAATACCTCATGCAACCTTGGAAAATATTAATGCATACCTTTTATCTCAAGCAAAAAGGCCTCGATGGATTTCGAATGTGATACCACTCCTAGTCGAGCGCCTTATCGAGGTGCTAGCCCACCACGTGGGATACGAGACTCCACATGAATGGGAAGGCTCAAGCCTTTCTCTTCTCCCTTTCTGATCGGTGCGACGTAAAACAAAACGTACTCCTTCCTTGCAAAACCAACTCAACTAGTTTCAAACCCTGCTCTCCTCGCCTGCCATACATCTTAGAGCTACCCGTTGTTGCCAACTGCACTACACATCATTGTGCAAATATAAAGGAGACCCACTCCTATTTGTCTTATCCTCTTCCATCGAAAGCTTTCAAAAACATGAAAATCTTAGACTCTTCTTTGCGCACGAGTTTTGGAGCTTTGATTTCATCGATAATTGCATAGGGATTTTTGACTAAGGTTCTTGCCCTCTTTTATACACGAAGGCCAATGTCATAGAAACGTTAATGCCTTATTCGAATTTTGAATTTGAATAAATAATTAACCTTTATAAGCCAACCTTAGGGTTATTTAATTAATATAAATTAATTTTATAATTTAAATTATAATTAATCTATACATAACTCAATAACTTTAGAAGTTAATTAAATTAATTTATAATTAATTTAAATCTCTCCTTTTAATATTATAATAAAATATTATAATATTATTTTTCTTGGGCCTCTTCATTGCTCTTTGAACCTCATCTGACCACCTGGAACCGGATCTAACCAACTGGAGGCAGATTTTCCTTTTACACTGATTGTGGAACTGCTTCTTGCATTGCTCACTAAAACTGACTTTTGACATCAATGACAACTCAATTACTCAAAATTTCCAATAATCTCCTCCTTTGTCATTGATGGCAACCCAATTATATTTTCAATTTTCTTAACATTTTCTATTCTGCTTCCCCTAGGAAACTTCTCCCCCTGACTCAATGATCTCCCCTTAAATCAAATCTCTCCCCCTTACTCAAATCTCTCCCCCTTTGACATCAATGGCAAAGGGTCAGCTTTGGGGTTTGGAGCTAAGAATAATAATATTATCTTAGCCCCTGCCCCACCTCCTATTGAGGTGGTTAATTTTGGGGTGGGAGTATTTCTACTCCCAACATGCACTGATATTTACCTTTGTCCACTTTCCTTCTCATTTGATCCTTTTTATTCCTCTGACTATTCTTGTTCCTGCTTGTCTCTGGAATTTTTTCTATACACCATTTTGTTGTATGTCCATCATTATTGCGCTTGTAATACTTAATATTATTATTCCTTGGAGGTGCAAATGTCTTGGGATTTCTCTTGGTGAAGCCATATCTATTCCTGTCATGAACCCTGCAATTCATTGCCTTGTGGCCAAACTGATTACATGAGTAGGAATACCCATGAAAAAGCTACCTATTTTTTAAGTTCTCATATTCCTGTCTTTCATGTATCTAGCACTGTGAATCCTTGTGCCCTGTGACATAAGAAACATCGTACATTGAAATTTCCTTGTCTTGACCTCATTGGTCTCTTAGTCTCTTTTACCCTATGTTGGTTCTTGTTCCATCTGTTTCTCATTTGTGAATTGTTCCTTTCCTTGTTGAACTTTCTGTTATCCAACTCATCCTCATAAGTCTCACTTTATCTTACATTGTCTTCTTCTAAAGTTTCTTCTTCTTCAAAACTTGAGATTGACTCCTCTTCTTGTTTCTTTTGTACCTATTCAAAACCAAGACCTATTTTTTTTGTTGACCTTCTTTGTACCTTGATCATCTTATCTACGATCTTTGAGCTCTTTCCAAACCTGTGTAACCTATCCTTAGAATATTTTATTTTTTCCCTTAGTATATCCACTTCATTTTCTAACTTTTCACATTCTAAGACCTTTTCTTCTAACTTATCCTTGAACTTCTTTGTCTTAGCCATTGACTTATTTAGATCTTCTATAAGCTTTCCTTTCTCTTCATCACATTCTTGAAACTGAAGCTTAATTTAGGAATTTTGCTTTCTTACCTTATTTAATGTGTTAAGAGCATAAATAAGCTCTCCCTCAAGATCAACTTCTCCTTTCTCTTATTCTTCCTCTATTTGTTTACCTTTGAAAACATATTTATTCTTTTCTGACTTGTTTGCTATAGGATCACCTCCTTCTTCTTCTAGTGCCATTAGAATATTCTCTTCTAGTCCTTCAAGTGTATCTTCATATTCATCATCATTGAAACTGAAACCACTCTTTGTACAACTATATTCAACATGTCCAAAGTTACCACATCTAAAACACTTAAGAATTATTGGTGACCTTTCTTAACTTCTTTTTCTTCTATCAAAAATAGAACTTCATCTTTATAATTATCTAAGAAACTATTATCACTATCACTTGAGTACTTACTTGCCTTGTCTGCATAGTAACTCCTCTTCTGTCTTTGAAAAAACTTTTTTCCTTGTTTGCCTTATCCATCCTTGCCTTTCTTTTGGTACCTGTATTTTTTATGATCCTAATTTTCTTCATCATTGCTATTTCTAGCTTCTTGACAATCAGTTGCATAGTGACCATACTTTCCACAATTGAAACATACAACAAATTTCGCATCTTTAAATCTTTTTGGATCCTTGTTTCTTTTGCCATAATTTGTTTCTTCATCACCGGATGACTCATTGCTTGAATTTGACTTCTTACCCTGTGTCTTCTTAGTAGCTTTGAAGGCTTCTTCCTTCTGGAGATTAGGTTCCTCTTTTGTTCTCATCTCAAAAGTTGTAAGAATACCAAGTAATTCATATCTTGTCAAAATATCACCATATTTTGATTCCTCTATAGCTGAAATCTTTTCACTAAACCTTTTTGCGAGAGATATTAAGATCTTATCACAAACAACAGATTCTTGAACCTCAATTCCAAGTCCTTCCATGGAGTTAACAACCTCATCTACACGAAGTAGATAAGCACTAATGTTTTCCAGTTTCCTCATCCTTCATTCTTAATTCTTCAAATTGCCCCTTGAGATTTCGTATGTTTGCCCTTTTGAAATTTTTATCTCCTTCATATATGCTTTGCAACTTATCCCAAATTCCTTTTGCTAATTTTCAATGCATAATCTTTATGAACTTTGTTCTATGCAAACATTTCAAAATTGCATTCATTGCTTTTGAATTGTAATGATGTAGAAGCTTACCATATTTATCTATAGGTGGAGTAGCTGGTGGTATGTATCCATTTCCAGCTGCTTCTCATATTTCATTTCCAAGTGCCATCAGGTGAATCTTCATTCTCATACTCCAAAATACATAATCACTGCCATCAAATATTGGTGTTGAATTATCTAAGGATCCGCTCTTAGAATCCATTGTGTTCTTGTAATTTTTTACTTCAAGTTGTTAAACTCTTCCGAAGGAACCCACTCTGATACCAATTGAAGAACACAAGATTATATTGAGAGGGGGGTGAATAGTATAAAACTACTTTTTACTTTTCTTTCCCAATCAATATTATGCAATGTATCAATAGCAATATCAACAACAGTAATCAAAGCAATGCACAAACACCACACACAATAGAGACACCAATTTAGTGTGGTTCACCCAATGTGGGCTACTCCACGGAGAAAATATTTCACTAAAATTTTCTCAATAAATATCTTGGAAAACCTTTCCCTATTACAATTTTTATGGACCTTTGTCCAAAGGAGACACCAATACCCTAATCAGGTTCGTAGATCTCTATCCATAGGAGACACTAATATCCTATGCTCTGGCTGGTGATCTTATAGAAGAACTATTGTCTGCACTACACTGGCTTATGGATCTCTATCCACTGAAGACTCTCATCCTCACTCAGAAGACATGTCCTCACTACCTTGGCTAATGGATCTCTATCCACTAGAGATTGTCATCCACTATACTTTATCACATCCAAAGCTTTCTCTTAGCTCTGTCTTAAATCTATACTAAACACAGTCCTTCGGTCTAGCATAAATCTGCTCAATCTCTATCTCTGGTCTGGCATAAACCTATCCTCAAATCTGCACCAAAATTTGTCCTCAAATTTGCACTAAACACAGTATTTCAGTCTAACACAAATATATCCTTAATCTTTGTCCTCAAGCCTTAATACAAAGCTTGAATTAATCACAAATCAACTCTGCTAGATCTGCCCTAAACCTTAACTCAAGGTTTGAACAAATCAATCAACCAACTCTACTCACAAGTCTTCTCAAAGACTTGTCTCAAATCTGCCTTGTAATCTTCCACAAAAGCTCACACTAATTTGTCCACAAGTCCTCTCTAGAACTTGTCCAATATGCTCAACAATCTCACAAAAATATATAGAGAATTGTTAGAGACTCAATATGCTTCACACTCACAACAATGCTCAAATACTCTCTCTCTCTCTCTCTCTCTCTCTCTCTCTCTCTTTATCATAGAAACATATAGATAATTGTTAGAGACTCAATATGTTTCACACTCACAAACACTCAACCTCTTTCTCAAATCAATTTAGAATATGGAACAATTTGTTTCACTGAACTAGAACTATCATTTCAACACTTCCACTTGACTAGGTTCAACCAACTTACTCAATCACTCAATGAAACAATCCTTGCTCACAAACCCTAGTCCAAGCATATGAACACTCACTCAATTATTTCCAATCAATGCTTATAAAACAATCTCATATAACAATGATACTCATGTTCTTTCACAAACCCTAGTTCAAGATAGTTCACAACTTCACATAATAATGATACTCATATTCTTTCACAAACCCTAGTTCAAGCATATGAAAGCTTTACTCAATATATCCAACAATGCTTATAGAACAAGGTTTCTAGAATCAAATTTCATTCCAGAAAAACCAAACTCAACAATGTTTATCAAACAACCCTTTTCACTCCAACTTAGCATTCACAACATCCAACAATTACTCACTAGGAATATGTGCCCATACCTTTTGTTTGATGAATTAATTGACCTCAAAACCTGTCTTAAACACAATTTTCTTCTTTGCCAATTTCAATGGTTATATGACAAAATATCACACTAACACTCCCTTAGAAATATTTCTTAATTACAAAAATAATCAAACTCAAATACACCTTATTACTTCTTCTTTGAAATTAGAAATCATTAAAGAATACATAAAAATTAATTACTCAATTACTCGTTATAATCTCCAATATTTAATTAACAACCTCCAAAAATCAAAATCTCAAAAATAATGTTGCCTATCCTTTTATCTCCCTCAAATACTCAATAATAAAATTTAAAAATAGACTTTATAACCCTTCAAAATATTTAATTTCCATTCAACCTTAGCAAATACGAAATACTTCATGCAACCTTGGCAAATATTAATGCATACCTTTTATTTCAAGCAAAAAGGCTTCAACGGGTTTTGAACGTGAGATTACACCCAACCGAGTGCCTTATCGAGGTGCTAGCCCACCTTGTGGGCTACGAGCCTCCACATAAAGGGGAATGCTCAAGCCTTCCTCTTCTCCCTTTCTAATCAACACGACGCTAAACAAAACATACTCCTTCCTTGCAAAACCAACTCAGTGGATTTCAAACCCTGCTCTCCTCGCCTATCGTGCGTCTTAGCACTACCTGTTGTTGCCAACTGTGCTACACAGTGTTGTGCAAAGACAAGGGAGCCCCGCTCCTATTTGTCTTATCCTCTGCCGCCAAAATATTTCAAAAATGTGAAAACCTTATACTCTTCTTTGCGCACGAATTTTGGAGCTTTGATTTTGTCGATAATTGCATAGGGATTTTTGACTAAGGTTTTCGCCCTCTTTTATACACGAAGGCCAATGTCATAGAAACGTCGGCGCCTTATTCCAATTTCGAATTCAAATAAATAATTAACCTTTATAACCCAACCTTAGGGTTATTTAATTAATATAAATTAATTTTATAATTTAAATTATAATTAATCTATAATTAACTTAATAACTTTAGAAGTTAATTAAATTAATTTATAATTAATTTAAATCTCCCCTTTTAATATTATAATAAAATATTATAATATTATTTTGCTTGGGCCTCTTCATTGCTCTTTGAACCTCATCTGACACCTGGAACCGGATCTGACCAATTGGAGGTGGATTTCCTTTTGCACTGATTGTGGAACTGCTTCTTCTTGCACTCCTCACTGAAACTGAATTTTGACATCAATGACAATTCAATTACTCAAAATGTCCAACATTTATGTATTTGTAGGATTTCCTTTTATTTCTCTCTATAAAAATAGTTGTGGTTTCTAAATGGCTTGTGGGAAATTTCATTCCCCCTACTTCTAGCACAATCTTTGTAAAATTTTACTTGCATGCTATATATATATATGGGAGCTTGTGTCTATTTTTTAGCATTTTCTTGCAAACCCATTTTTGTGTATGTGTATGTGTTTGTCATATTTTGTCTGAAATATCAGATTTACTAAGTCTATGTGTGTGAGGGGCTTGTGTTTATTTTTGGACTGAGTCACTTACTAGCTTGGCTTTCCTACAGGACCCACTACTCATATATGCATATAACTGGTAGATTTTTATTGCACTTTATTATGTCAAGGAGATGAAGTGTTCACCGTTGGCACATAGTATTCAAACCTATTTTTGCAAGAAGATCTTAGCAAATCTCTTGGCATATCACCCCATTTTTCTTTTATTTGTTAAGTTTGTTTATTTTCTCACACCCCTTTCCATTTGTAGAGTAATTAGCATCTTGAAGATCACATCTTAACAAGGAGATAACCTTGTAAACACTCTCGAAGGCTCTTGATTAAGTTGAACCTTGTGCTCTCAATTGTGACTCGCTATGTCACTTCAACGTGTGGTGCAATTATCCCAAGTAGGGACAATCAAATATGATAACATTTAGTAAAGATAATTCTAAGATATATATAAGGCACTACTAAATATGGTTTGGAATTCAATATGAGTGATCGGTTCCTCTTAACAACTTATACAAATTTAGATTACGCATGTTTCGTTGATGATAAAAAATCCACCTCTAGCTATGTATTCTACCTAGGGTCTACACTTATATCATGGGGGAGTAAGAAAGAACAAAAAATTGCTAGATCTTCCATTGAAGCAATATACCATGTAGATGAACAAATCCACCTTATTCCTCTAAGATAAGACACCCTAGAATGCCCTTCAACCTATTTTCCATAATTTTTTAAATGATCTGATTGAGATATTTGATTGATTTCAATGTTTTGATATCGAGACATTTTTCGTAGGACTACCCAAACTACCAAACTCATTTTTGCCATATCTCACTCATCCGGACTCGGATTGAGCTAAAATTTTGAGGGTAGATGCCTGAAAAACCCTAGAACGTCTCCACAAATTTTCATATCATTTGGAGCAACACAGATCCTAGCGCATCCCTATGTGTGAACAAGATATTTGGCAAGCGGCTATGCGAGGGTTTCATCTGGGTTGAGTGCAAGCAGCTCCAGAGGTTGGTTTTTAGGGCCTTCGGGCCCTAGCGGCCAATATTTTTGTGGTTTATGCTCAATATTTTAGCAGGAAATGTTGCAGGGGATCCAATATGGGTTAGAAATTTATCTTTCAATAGATCATACTGTGAACTTGAGTGACAATGGCTTCCAATTTGCTGCACAAAAGAAAAGTGAAAACCATACCTTTCCACGGTGTCTAGGGCAAGGATTAAAGAGATCACGAAACAAGTTTCAAGCAGTTGATCAAAAAATGGCTCATATCTCAAGTGAATCTGGTGCTAAGGTGCACCCACAAAATAATTCTACTATGAAAACCCCTATCAAGGGTAAGAATTTTGAAGACTCGGTCCCAAAAATGAATTTTAGGGATGCCCTTCGTGGTGGACAGCCTCAGCCCAATGCTAATATCAATCTTAGGGCTTCCCATAAACCTCTAAGAATGCCTAATATTGATCCTAGGAAAACGGAGTCAGGATGTCTTAAAGCAGTTGATGGAACTCCTATTGTTAAGCTTGATATGGGTAACATTCAGACTGGCATTGAAGATTTGGAAAAAAGAGGACTAATTTGTCGGTTCGTGGGGTTTTTTCCAAGTCTATCTGCTTTCAAATTCCGGGCTACAAAAAGCTGGAAAACTAAAGGTGAGTTACAAATCTCTATTTATCCAAATGGTTATTTTCTTGTTTTATTTGCTAATAATGAAGATAGAGAGAAAACTTTTCAAGGGGGTCCTTGGTTTTTTGGAAGGGCGGGGCTTTTCATGAAGCCCTGGCATACTAAATTTAAAGCCGAAGAAGAGATGCCTTCTATAGCTCCCGTGTGGGTTAGACTCTTTGGCCTCCCTATTGAATTTTGGAATCCTACTATTTTTTCTTCAATTGGAAACTCTTTAGGAACTTTTATGATGACTTTTGATTGTACTCAAAATTTTGAACATATTATTTATGCTCGGATTTGTGTTTTAATGGATTTTGACAAACCCCTACCTAAAAAGATCACATTACAATTTGGGGAAGACACTTGGGAGCAAGTAGTGGACTATGAGAACATTCCTTTTCATTGTAGAATTTGCCATGAATATGGTCATTTGGCCAGTGCTTGCCCAAATAAAATTCTTGATCAAAAGAAAGAAGATATAAACTCAGCAGGTTTCCAAATACCTAAGAAGAAGAACACTCGAAAAAAAACCAGTTATGAAGGATCAATCAAAGTCATCTGCTAATATGTTTGAAATCCTTTCCACAAATGATGTCCCAAGTGAGGAAGAGGAAATAATGGAAACTGAAATCTTAGAAACACAATTTAAATATGAAGGGAAGAACTCAGAGACAAACCAACAAATCAAAGGTTTTCAAAAGAAAAAAAAAGGAGAAAATTTACACAGGAAAAACAATCTTTCAAATGTCAAAACTTCAAATAATGCAAGTCCCAATATAGACTCCATTGAACCATCTAGTAAAATTTTGGCTGTGTACGAGCATTCTTCAAGGTTAGAAGCCATCTCAGATTCAATTGGAATAAGTCAAGAAACAGGGAAAAAAAATTGAAGATGGATTCTAATCAAAAAGCGGGTCGCAAGACCAATCAATATCATATGGTAAAAGAAGGTGAAAAGCTTGTAGAGGAAGGTAAGATTAATGCCCTTCCCAACTTTTTTAGCCCTGGTATTAATGAAGATCATCACTTGGAATATTAGAGGACTCAAAGGGAGTCTTTCAAAACAAAATGAAATTAGAAGAATGATTCAGATAAATCATCCACATCTTGTTTTCCTTCAAGAAACAAAGATGTCAATGGAGGATATGGACTCAATTGCCAATAAAATTTGGCCAGTTGGAAAAGTGGTTTCCCTCAGTTCCCAAGGGACTTCGGGTGGCATTGCTTGTCTTTGGGACCCAAAAGAGGTAGTTATTCACCATATGGTTGGTAGTTGGGGTTTGTTGGCTATAGCTATTCAAAGTAGACATTCCAACTAGATTATGCTCTGCATTATTGTTTATGCTCCGACTTCTTTGGAGGAAAAAAGAAGACAGTGGAAGGATATTACTCATATTATCTCTCATTTTCCTAAAGCTTGGATCTTGATCGGAGGAGATTTCAATACCATCCTCTCTCTGGATGAGAAAAGGGGGGGAAATAGAAATTTGGACAAAAGCAACTGACCTCATGAGCGAATATATTGCAAACCTCCATCTTGTGGATATCCAACCAGATAATGGCCTTATGACTTGGTCTAACAGAAGGCAAGGCTTAGCTTGTATAATGGAGAGATTGGATAGGTTTTTGCTCTCTGAAAATTTCTTAATCCATGGTCACATTCCTAAAGTGAAGACTCTTAATAATGTTGGTTCGGATCATTGGCCAGTCATGGTGGAAATGTGGAAAACCAATGTGAGTTTCTCTCCTTTTCATTTTCAATTAATGTGGCTTAGAGACATTTCCTTCAGACCTCATGTGCAACAATGGTGGAAGGAAGGTAAACCTAGGCATGGGACTAAGATGTTCTATTTTGCCAAAATACTGCAATACATTAAATCCAAAATCAAGACTTGGAACTGGAAAGAGTTTGGGGATGTTCATAAAAAAAACATGAAGTTATTGCTCATCTTGAAAATTTGAATAAGAAAATCCGTTTAGATGGCCTCACAGAGAAGAGAAGTGCAGATGAAATTAAACTCACAACTCGGTTAGAGGAATGGGAAAAAAGAGAAGAAATCTTATGGAAGCAAAAATCTAGAATTCAATGGCTCAAAGAAGGAGATCGAAACACAAATTTCTTCCACAAATCTCTTCTAGCTCGAAGATCTCACAACTTTATTTCTTCCTTAAAATCAGATTCTGGAGATGTTGTTTATACTTGGGATGGCATGAACTCTATTGTTGTTGATTACTTTTCCAATATTTTTGCTTGCTACTCCTCTTGACTCAGCTTCACAACAAAATGTTCTTCAAGCAATCCCTTATCTTATCACTTCCGAGGAGAACTCTATTTTGACTTGCTCCTGTTACTATCAATGAGCTTCAACAAGTAGTTTTTAAAATGCAAAAAGGGAAAACCCCAGGTCCTGATGGTTTTCCCATTGAGTTCTACCAAGAGTTCTGGGATATCCTTCATGTTGATTTATTAGAGGTGGTGGAAGAAGCCAGGAAAGCCAAAGAAATTTTGAAGGTTATCAATAAAACTTATATTACTCTTGTTCCAAAAGCTCAAGAGGTTGATCATATCTCAGCTTTTAGACCTATTGCTTTATGTAATGTTCTTCTCAAAATCATTACTAAAATCATGGTAGAAAGGTTGAAGCCTCTTTTGCATAAGATTATTTCCCCAGAGCAAGGGGGTTATGTGGAAGGACGTCAAATAGTAGATGAGATAGTTCTTGCTCAGGAAGCCATCCATTCCATGGATATGCAAAATTCTCCTTCCATGTTCATTCGGTTAGACTTATCCAAAGCTTATGACAGAGTGGATTGGCACTTCCTTATCAAAGTTTTGAGGCAATTTGGTTTCTCTAAGGATTGGATGGATTGGATTATGGGATGTATCTCTTCAATTTCCTACTTAGTTCTTATCAATGGCAGGCCTTCTCGAGTCATTCCCAGCTTCTAGAGGTATTAGGCAAGGTGACCCGCTATCCCCTTATTTATTCATCATTCTTGTTGAATGCTTGGGTAGGACTATAACCAAAAAGAGGGAAAACAAAACCCTTGAGGGAGTTACCATTGCTCATGGAGCTAGACCTATCTCTCATCTTCAATTTGTGGATGACTCTACTCTTTTAGGTAAAGCTACTATTAAGGAAGCTTCTAATATTAAGCAAATCATTAGCTATTTTTCTAAGGCTATTGGGGAGTTGATCAATGAAGACAAATCTAAAGTTATTTTCTTTCACTGCTCTGCTAGACAGGAATCCATGGTCTTGGATAAATTAAGATATAAGAAGACCTCTCTTCCAATCACTTATTTAGGTATTCCCATAAATATTCAAAGGCAGAAAAATAAATATTGGAATTGGTTGTTGGACAAAGTCAAGAAGAAAATTGGAAAGTGGACCAACAAGTGGCTTTCTTCTAGGGGTAGAATCACCTTGGTAAAATCAGTCCTTCAAGCTATTCCTATTTATGTTTCTTCCATTTTGAATATCCCAAAGGTTGTTCTTCGAGAATTGGATCAAATCAGTCATCGTTTCCTTTGGAGTGGTACTAAGGAGAAAAGAAAATGGGCCTTGGTGAAATGGGATACTTTATGTCTTCCTAAGAGTGAAGGGGGGTTAGGATTCCGGTCTTCAATTAATAACAACAAAGCTTTAGCTGCTAAATTATATTGGAGGATGTTGCATAACCCCAATGCTCTTTGGGCCAATAATCTCCGTGCTAAATATGCTTGAGAACAAAAGTCCTGAAGACCTTGTTCGCTATCAACTTCCTACCAAAGGTTCTCCCATTTTAGCAGTTCTTAAGACTGGTGAGGATTTGATAAAGAAAAAATTATTTTGGATCATTCATAATGGTCAACATGCAAATTTTTGGACAGATTCTTGGGATGGTCACAAGCCTTTGATAACTCAGTTTCCCGATTGGAGGCCTTGGATGGAGGAGCTTCACCAAGCTAATTGGATAAAGGTGGCTAATTACTTTCGGTACCATACTGGTAATTCAAAGGTTGGTAGATATTGGATCCCTATTGAGGACTAGCCTATTCAAATCCCAGAAAGGCAAAGACAAGATATCCAAGGCATCCTTCATATGAGATCCCTCTCTTGGTCCCATGAAAAATATTGTTTTGGATGGAACAACACTACTAAGGGTGAGTATTCAGTTGCTCAAGGTTATTTGACCTTATGCCATAATAATCCCAACCATTCTTCTGACATATTTTCTTGATTGTGGGCTCAAAAGCTCTGGCCTAAGGTGAGGTTCTTTAATTGGATTTTATTGCATCGTAGGGTGCTTACTTGGTGAGCAACTTATGAAGAGGTGGTTTTCATGGCCCTTTTAGATGTGAAATGTGTGAAGAGAATGTAGAAAATCTCAACCATATTTTTATTGAGTGTACTTTAGCCTCCGAGCTATGGAGGAGAATGGCCACTTTACTTGGCTTACAGGTGGTCCAATTTTTTTACTTTTGAACAACTTTGGAGGGATTGGCCTAATCAAGAGGGTGTTGATCATTTTATTAGGCGAGTAGTTTGGATGGGTTCTACCATTCTTCTTTGGAATATTTGGAATGAAAGGAACAACCGAATTTTTAATCAAGATAGGAAGGATATTCACTATATTTGGCAAAATACCATAGCCAACTTAGTTGAATCAGTCCATCAACTCCTTAATCACCCCCAAAACTCCCACCAAAGATGGGATCAAGTGATGCAAAGATTGAAGATTAAATCTTCTAAGGGCAACCAACTTAAAGGGAATGTGAGTATTAGTAAGATGGATAGGACTAGAAATTGGCAACCTCCTCCTAAGGATTTTGGAAAAGTCAATACTGATGGAGCCTCTAGAGGGAACCCTGGAAAAGCCGATGTGGGAGGAATTGGTAGACTTTCGGATGGCTCCCTGGTTTTTACTTTTGCTTGAGAATTTGGGTATTCTTTCCAATAACCTTGTTGAGGGGTATGGTATCCTCGAGAGGCCTTTAGGAGGCTACTAAGGTTGGATGGGAAAAGGTGTTAGTTGAGTCTGACTCTCAACTTATGATTAATCTCTTGAAGACTCCTTCTAAGAATCATAAGGTGGATTGGAGAATAAAAAGAATTATTGAGAAGATTCAATTAATCCGGATGGGATTTTTGAAAGTTGATTACAATCATGTGGTCGAGAGATCAAAACAAGAGTGTTGATGCTTTAGCTAATTGGGCTTTGGACAAAGGTGATCTTACTTGTTATGGCCACCCTCCTATATGGTGGGCTTCTCAAATTAGGGAAGCTCTTCTTTCTATCATTTCTTTGGATGGCTCCAGTTCTGAAGGTACCTAGTTTCTTGTTTTTTTTTTTTTTGCTTCTCTTTGGTTCATTCAATTTTTTTTAGTTCCCTAGCTCATTCTATTCTTTATTTTGTTTCCTCTGTTGATTCTTGCCTTAATAGTCTTCTGGTCTAGATAGGTCATTGTTATGTTCAATTTTTTTCTTTTTTATTTTTTGTTTTTTTTTTTTAGTTTTTTAAGGTGGGTGGGTTCTTTTGTTTTGTTTTTTTTTTGTGTTCTTTGTGTTGTTTTTTGTTGTTCATGTGTTTTTGTTGTTTTGTTTTTTTTTATGTTTTTTGTTATTGTTCTTGTGTTTTTTTCGTTCTTGTTCTTGGGTTTCTCTTTGTTTGTGTTATTTCGTGTTTTTATGTGTGAGTGTTTTCTATGTTTTTTGTTTTTGTTTATTGTCTGTTGTTGGTTGTTTTTTATTTTTATTTTTTTTTTATTTTTATTTTTTTTAGGTTTTGGTTGTGTTTATTTTTCATGTTTTTTTTGGGTTATGTCTTTGTAGTGTTCTGTTGTTTTTGTCTTGTTTGTGTTTTGTTATGTGGTTCTTGTGTTTTTCTATGTGGTTTGTGTTGTGGTTTCTTTTATCTTATTGTGCGTGTTTGGTTGTGCTTTTGTTTTTGACACACTCAAGGAGCATGTTTTTTATTTTATTTTATTATTTTTGTTGTTATTTACTTATTTTTAAATTGGTTTTGTGTGTTTGTTTGCTCCTTGAGTATGTCAAAGGTGGTAGGCCAGGTCCGAGTCCTGGGTGTTTTTGGCGGAATGGATACCCCTGCCTCCTTGGGTCTTACCCGAAAGTGGCATCCCTTTTGGGATGTTTTCCACAAATAAAAAAAAAAAAAAATTCCATGTAGTAGGGGAAGTTGTCTTTAAAGCAATATGTCTAAAACATATGTTGACAAATATGGGAGTACAACAAGATAAACCTATAATCATGCATTGTAACAACCAAGGTGTACTAAAACTTGTTCATAATCTAGTATTCCATGAAAGGACCAAGCACATTGACATGGAGTTCCACTTCATCCGTGAACATGTTCAACAACAAAACATCTAGCTCAAATTTTTTCCTACTCAAGAATAGCATGCAGATATTTCTACCGAACGACTTGGACAAGTCAAATTTGAAGAATTTTAAAGTTTTCTCTTCAATACCATGATGTAATAAAAGGGGTAATGTTAGGATTTATTACATCATGTATAATATGAATATAATTTGAGTAACCATTCAACACATGGTTTATAAGGTTCACTAGGGAAAAAGGGTAGTTGTAGGTTGTTACGCCAAATTTGGGTTTCTATTGTATTTAAATACCCTTTCACTTTCCATTATACATTCATTCAAAGCATTAATATCTAACATGGTTGCGAGGAGAATCAACAAGTAGATAGAAGAAAAAGAAAATAGGACAAAAGGACAACCAAATTTTAAACCAAAACACTTAACAATAGAGCATGTCATCACTTTGAGACATATCACTACAAAATATGAAATGAAAAAAAGAGAATCCTATTACCATTTTGTGGACCTCAAGAAAGTTTTTGACATAGTGCCTAGAAGTAAACTATAGAGTAGAATAGATACCATAGGCATACTAGAAAAGCATAAAGCAACAATTAATAGACTCTATGAGGAATTCCAAGTTAATATCAAAATGTAAGATGGCCTTTCAAAATGTTTTAGAAGGGACATATGGGTTGAACAAGAGTGTTTATTATTCCTACTTTATTTGGTTTATATACTGATAAATTAGAAGAATGGATTAATCTAAGTGGAAGAGTCAGTGTTCATTTGGGAAGATATGTGTTGAGACTTATTTTATGTGCTAATGATCTCATTTTGAATGCAAGGTCAGCATAGGGTTTGTGAGAGTATATAAAGACCTTAGAGAACTTTTTCAAGGAGGTAGGCATGCAAGTAAATATTAACAAAAATAAGATGATGATGTTCTCTAATCAAAAGAAAAAGAATTAAATTTTTACTTTAAAGATATTCTTTTGAAATAAGTAATAGAGTACAAATATCTTAGGATAAAATTCATTAATAAGTATAGTTTGGAAACATGTGGAACAAAGAGAACATTAGGAGGATGGAGGTTTTTTGCATTACAAAATAGAAGCAAAGAGGTTAAAATATGAGACTGAAGGAACTATAATTTTTATTTGGGCTCCTAATGGTACCAATGATGTTGTGTGGGTGTGAAATATGGGCAAGCAACACATCAATTTCAAATTGGACTTAAACAAAGAGAATTTAAAAATGCCTAGCTATAAAAAAAAATAGAATAGAGAGTTTCATGTTGATGCTCTTTTAGCAAATATAGGTACCTTCCTTATAGAGGTAGTTGCTATAGTCTCTCCTCTAGGATATCTAAAAGAAATTGGATAGATGAATGTAAACAAATGTTCTAAAGTTGTAATAAAAAAAATATCTTGAAAAAAAGAAATAAAACATGGATGAAATAAAACAACAAATAGATGAACAAGTGGAATTTCTACTTGGATGAATGCCCAAATAATAACAAAGACATAAAGACATTTGTTAAGAAAACTTATGAGCAATTATATGGCAAAAAAATTAAGAAGAAAGAGAAAATATTATCATGCTAAATTTAACCTTACATACGATTCCCATCAAAAGGCCCATATAGGGGCAAATGGTCAATTAGAGAGCAAAAGCGCTCATGGCTCTTCTAAGGATTAGCTCACACCAACTTAGATGTAAAACATGTAGACTCAAGAGACCAAAATATGAATGATTAGCTCACACCAACTTAGATGTAAAACATGTAGATTGAAGAGACCAAAAGATGAATGAGAGGAAAGAATATGCACATTCCCTACATTAGGGGCAATTGAAACAAAGAAGCATTTTATTTTGGGATGTAAGGCATATAGTGAATTCAAGCTAGCTATGTTGATGCGTTAGCAATGAAATCATTGCATGAATTATTTAAAAAATATAAAGTAGGAGAATTCATCATCAAAATCAATAATAAAAACTCAATATTTCAAAAAAAAATTGGGTCAAATTTTTGATAACCACAACTCTTTGTAAAACTCTTGTCCCAGAGGTTGGTTTTAGCCTCATGGATGTTAAAAAACTTATATTTTATTCTTATCATTTGTCTTGTTCCTTTTCTTTTAAATTAATTTTTGTTGTGTTTTTCTTCCAACTATTTTTACGATGCTTTAGCTATGTGTTAGTGATGGCAAGCCGAGATTCACACAAACAACACTTCAAATTAATTTCTGTAAATTGCTTGACACAGTCTTACAATCCTTTCCAGGCATAGTTCTTCCCCACTCAATCTCAAACTCACCATCCCTCACTTACAATTTTTTCGAGTTTTTATCGAGGTCTCGGCCCTCTAGGCAATTAATGCCCCACCTGAGAGAAATTTCGAAACAAAGAAAATTTGCTTCCTTCCCGCCATGTTTTCGAATTTCTTCCATTAATGTCGCCACCGCCCCGATCCGCTAAGAAGCTCGCATTAAAGACCCCCCCTTGTCCTGCAATCGCCGTTTCACCCATACTGTCCATGGCCTGCAACTGTCGCCTTGTCAGAATACTTCCTTGCGATGGTTATTCCCGTTGAATACACGCGGCCGTCCTCTCTAATTTAAAATACGTGGCCTTCATCTTTGTCTAATACACGTGGCAGCCCCGTGTCCTTCATCTTTGTTAAATATACGTGGCAGCCCCGTGTCTACTTCGGCCTGTCTTCAATTTGGCCATGAAATTTTAATCCACGTGGCAGCTTCCAATTGGCCGTGATATTGTGACCCCCCACGCCCTTGAGCCTCAGCAGCCTTCAACTAGCCGCGATATCGCGACATGTCGCGATATCGTGACCCCCCACGCCCTTGCGCCTCAGCAACCTACAACTGGCCGCGATATCGCGACATGTCGCGATATCGCGACATGTCGTGGTATCGCGACCCCCGCGCCTCAGCTGGCCACGATATCGTGACATGTCGCGGTATCGCGACCCCGCGCCCTGCCTTAGCTTTGTAAAAAACCGTCGCGATATCGCGACGTCACGATATCGCGACCATTTCTGCTCTCGCCTTTTACCTCGCCTTCGGCGACATGTCACGATTTCGCGACTCCCCAACTTGCCTTACAACACTTGCTTTACAGAACTTCCAGCCTTGGAAAAAAAAAACCGAAATGAATCAAAATACAAAGTACTTGGAAAACTTAGGGAAAAATTTGGAGGATGCAAGATTGCTCTACTGACACCGGATGCTCCTGCATCAGACACCCGGGGTAAATAAAAAAAAGTGATCCTCACTTTTGTTTTGTTAGGGGAAGACCTAGGCGGTCAACCTCCGTCTTTGACAACCAAGTTGCATCTTCAACAGGTCTGCCCTTCCACTTTATCAAATATTCAGAATACTGTTTGTTTCTGGTGCTTCTGCCTTCACGAGCGTCTAATATTTCCTCGACCTCGTCTGTGGTTGGATTAGATGCTGGAATTTGCCATAATTTCGTACTTGGTACTTCTGTATTTTCTCCCTCATGATATTCCACTAAATCTGAAATATTAAAAATAGGTGAAATGTCAAGCCAACTCGGCAATTCCACTTCATATGCATTGCCTGACTCCCGTTTTTCCAATATTCTGCATGGCCCAAACTTCTTCATCTTTAATTTGTTGTAAGTTTTGGCTGGAAACCTTTCCTTCCTGAGATGGACCATGACTTCATCTCCTACTTCGAACTCTTTGAACCGCCGCTTCTGGTCTGCTCTTGTCTTATATTGAGTATTCATTTTTATAATTTGTTTCCTTACTTCTTCATGTAGAATTTTCATATGTTTCGCAAATTCTTCTGCCTCGACACTGCACTTTTCTCTCTTATCCAACTTTCTCAGTTCAGACACATTTCTCGGGCTATTTCCATATATTATCCGGAATGGAGATTTATTTGTGCTCTTATTGATCGAATTGTTATATGCAAATTCTGCCTACGGTAAAACTAAATCCCATCCCTTGGGTTGATCTCGCTATCAAGCATCTCGAAGAATTACCCAGGCTTCTATTTACCACCTCTGTCTCGTCCATCGATCCGTGGGTGGTATGCGGAACCGAATTTCAGATCTGTCTTCAACTTCTTCCACAGAGTTCTCCAGAAATACCCAACAAATTTTGTATCTCTGTTCAGAAACAATGCTCTTCGGTAGACCGTGAAGTCGTACCACTTCCTTGAAAAATAACCCTGCAATGTGAACCGCATCACTTGTTTTCTCGGCATGGAATAAAGTGTGCCATCTTGGAAAATCTGTCAACTACTACAAATACAGAGTCATTTCCCCTCTCGTGTTCTTGGCAATCCGAGGACGAAGTCCATGCTGACGTCTTCCCATGGCCGCTCAGTACTGGTAATGGCTGATACAATCCCGTGTTCTGTCTTCTCCCCTTTGCCATCCGGCATATTCTACAGACTCGTACAAACTTTTTCACATCTTGCTGTAGTTGCGGCCAATAGTAATTTTCGCTCACCAGGGCAATTGTCTTATCCTGGCCAAAATGTCCGGCCAGTCCTCCGTTGTGTTTCTCCTTGACTAAGTTTTCCCGCATGGAACTCCTTGGAATGCATAATTTACTTCCTCTGAACAACATTCCGTCTTGGATTAGAAAATCCAACCATTTTGTCCTGTCCATAGTAACAGGTGTCAAGCAAGCCGTCCAGGCTTCTGCAAAATCTGGATCTTCAAGGTACAAACCCTTCAGTTCTTCAAATCCCACTACTTCCACTGTCATTTTAATCAGTAAATTCTGCCTTCTACTTAAGGCATCTGCAACTCTGTTTGATTTCCCGCTTCTGTGCTTCAGCACAAAGGTATAGCTTTGGAGGAACTCCACCCACTTCATGTGCCTTTGATTCAGTTTTGTTTGACTGTTAATGTACTGTAAAGCCTGATGATCAGTAAATAGAACAAACTCCTTTGGCAATAAATAGTGTCTCCACTTCTTCAGAGCCTGAACTATAGCATAAAATTCTTGGTCATAAACTGAATACTTTTTTCGAGCATCATTTAGCTTCTCACTGAAATAAGCAACAGTCCGCCTCCTTGACTCTAGTACGACCCCTATTGCATCGCCACCGGCATCACAGTCCACCTGAAATACCTTTTCAAAGTCTGGGAGTGCCAAAATAGGCTGTTATGTGACCTTTTTCTTTAATGCATCAAAGCTCCTTTCAGCCCCTAATGTCCACTTGAACTCTTTTTTATCCCCTCTCATTGTTTCCGTGAGAGGTGCACAAATGCTGTTGAAGTTCTTTATGAACTTCCTGTAAAAGCTGGCTAGACCATGAAATGATCTTACTTCTGTTGTGCTTCTTGGGGTAGGCCATTCAATGATGGCTCTCACCTTCTCTGGGTCCATTTTCAGACCTTCTGCTGAGATTACAAACCCCAGGTATACTAACTCTTTCTTGACAAAATTACACTTTTTCAGATTTATTAATAATCGCTCCTCCCGCAGCTTTTCAAAAACCCTCCTGATATGCATCAGGTGTTCCTCCAGGGTTCTGCTGAATATTAATATATCATCTAAATAAACAATGACAAACTTTCCTAGAAACTCCTTTAGTACTTCATTCATCAGCCGCATGAAGGTACTTGGTGCATTGGACAGCCCAAATGGCATGACCAACCACTCATACAAGCCCTCTCTTGTCTTGAAGGTTGTCTTCCACTCATCTCCTTCTCGGATACGGATCTGATGATAACCACTTTTCAGGTCAATCTTCGTGAAGTACTCAGCTCCACTTAAACAGTCCATGATATCATCCATCCTTGGCAATGGGAATCTGTATTTGATAGTGATTTTGTTGATTGCCCGAGAGTCTGTGCACATTCTCCACTCTCCATCCTTCTTGGGTGCTAGTACTGCAGGCACTGCACACGGGCTAAGACTCTCCCTAATCAATCCTTTCTCCAGCAACTCTTGGACCTGTCTGTTTAACTCCTCAGTTTCTACAGGTGTCATTCTGTGTGCAGCTTTATTTGGCAAGCTTGATCCTGGCACCAAATCTATATGGTGGCTGATCTTCCTTACTGGGGGTAAACCCTCAGGCACATTATCTGATACAATATCTGGAAATTCCTCCAATAGATCTAGGACTTCTGTCGGGGTATCTTTGCATTCCTCCTCCCTAACTCTAGGAATTATTGCATAACACAAATGTTCATGCTTCAAACCATCCAAAAATTTTCTCCCTTCAACTAAACAGATTCTGGAGCTGTTACACACCTTTTCATCCGCCTCCTTCATGGGTTTCAGCTTATGGCGTACACCATTCTTTGTTAATGAGTAGGTGTTGGCACGACCGTCATGCACTGCACTCCGATCGAACTGCCAGGGCCTTCCCAGCAACATATGGCAAGCATCCATAGGCAGGATGTCGCACAAGACCTCATCACAATAATTTCCAATATTAAATTTAACGGAGCACTGCTCATTGACCAAAGCCCTATGGTCCTTCTGTAACCATGCGACCCGATATGGATGCGGGTGCTTCTTCCTCTCTAACTGTAACTTGGTAACCATTTCTTCTGAAACCAGGTTATCCGTGCTACCATTATCAATAATAATATTGCAAACCTTGCCCGTGCATTTACACCTTGTGCGGAATAAACTTCTTCTCTGATCTGTGTCCTTCTCCTCATTCAATAGGACTCTTCTTACGATCATTGCTTCCCCTCTCTCCGCTTCTTCAGAATGTTCAGACTCAGCATCTTCCTCTACCACAACAGCCCTGGCTGGACCCTCAGGCCTCTTGTTCGTCCTTTCTCGATGTTGTGGACACTCAAATGCCCGATGTCCTTCTTCACCACAAGTGGAAACATGTCCCACGAAATACTCCTCTTCCAAACCCTCGTCCAGATCCACCCCGTCCTCTTGGGTAGCTGTTTTGATCACGGGGCTGATAAACATCCTCTTCCCTTTGATCCTGGTTGCTACTGGCTTCACCAGTCTTCTTCAGATCTTTATATTTTTCTCCACTGGTTCTCCCACCAGTTCTTCCACCATGGCCCCTTCCTCTTTGCTTGCCTTCAAACCGCCTATTCAGTTTTTCTTCCACCTTTAAGGCAAACTGGTAAGCATCCTCAATGGTGCTTACCCGAACTAGGCTCAGCCTCTTCCTGGATACCGAGTCTCAACCCATTGATATAACGGGCTACCTTTTCTTTGTTTGCCTCTAAATGTCCAGTTCTAATAGAGATCTTGTAAAACTCCTCGGTGTATTCTTGGACAGTTTTGTTTGTCTGTCTCAAACTCTGCATCTTCCTTAGCAGATCCAACTCGTAATCTGTCGAAATAAACTGTCTTTTCAGCTTTTCCACCATTCTATCCCATCTTGTTATTCTCTCCTTCCCTCTTCTGTTCCTCTCCAACTGTATTCCCCTCCACCAAATGCTGGCATGACCCTTCAACTTGGTCTTAGCAAATCGACCCGATTAGGGTCTTCAACCTCCTCGTATTCGAAATATTCTTCTAAATCATTTATCCAATCAATCACCTCTTCCGGATTTAGGTTTCCCGAGTATGTAGAAACCTCCATTTTTGGTTGCTTTCCAATCCGAGAGATGGCCTTGTACAACCGGGCTTGTGCAGGATCCACAACCTCTTCTTCTTCCTCGATTGGTCTTCTTCTTCATCAACTTCGTCTTCACTTCCCTCATCCCTTTCGGGCTCGTGCCTTCTGCGTAGCTCCTCTTGTAGGGCTTGAACTTGTCTCTGCAAGGCTCGAAAGTCTTCGGCCGGCACCACATTTCCTACTCCACCACGGTTTCTTCGTGGAGGCATTTTTCTTTCTTCCCTTACAAATCCTTCCACAGATCCTGGTGTAACTGCCTCTCTTCCGACGATCTGTTACACGCTCAGGAGCTCCCGCTCTGATACCACTTGATGGCAAGCCGAGATTCACACAAACAACACTTCAAATTAATTTTTGTAAATTACTTGACACAGTCTTACAATCCTTTCCAGGCATAGTTCTTCCCCACTCAATCTCAAACTCGCCATCCCTCACTTACAATTTTTTCGAGTTTTTATCGAGGTCTCGGCCCTCTAGGCAATTAATGCCCCACCTGAGAGAAATTTTGAAACAAAGAAAATTTGCTTCCTTCCCGCCATGTTTTTGAATTTCTTCCATTAATGTCGCCACCGCCCCGATCCGCTAAGAAGCTCGCATTAAAGACCCCCCCTTGTCCTGCAATCGCCGTTTCACCCATACTGTCCATGGCTTGCAACCGTCGCCTTGTCGAATACTTCCTTGCGATGGTTATTCCCGTTGAATACACGTGGCCGTCCTCTCTAATTTAAAATACGTGGCCTTCATCTTTGTCTAATACACGTGGCAGCCCCGTGTCCTTCATCTTTGTTAAATATACGTGGCAGCCCCGTGTCTACTTCGGCCTGTCTTCAATTTGGTCGTGAAATTTTAATCCACGTGGCAGCTTCCAATTGGCCGCGATATCGCGACCCCCCATGCCCTTGAGCCTCAGCAGCCTTCAACTAGCCGCGATATCGCGACATGTCGCGATATCGCGACCCCCACGCCCTTGCGCCTCAGCAACCTTCACTAGCCACGATATCGCGACATGTCGCGATATCGCGACATGTCGTGGTATCGCGACCCCCGCGCCTCAACTGGCCGCGATATCGTGACATGTCGCGATATCGCGACATGTCGCGGTATCGCGACCCCCGCGCCCTGCCTTAGCTTTGCAAAAACCGTCGCGATATCGCGACCATTTTTGCTCTCGCCTTTTACCTCGCCTTCGGAGTCGCGATTTCGTGACTCCCCAACTTGCCTTACAACACTTGCTTTACAGAACTTCCAGCCTTGGAAAAAAAAACCGAAATGAATCAAAATACAAAGTACTTGGAAAACTTAGAGAAAAAAATTTGGAGGATGCAAGATTGCTCTACTGTCGCCGGATGCTCCTAGCATCAGATAGCTAATAATATAAAATTATGTTAATTTAGATGGAGTCTTTAGAATAGAGGAGATTTAAACTCAACTATCAATGTAATGTTATCAATACTATTGTCTTATTATACATTTTAAATAAATATAAATATTTGTAATTCAAGGAACTATATATATATATATATAATATAATATAATATGTAGAAATATTATATTTTTAATAAATTATTAAATAAAATTAAAAAATTAAAAAAATATGGTTTATATATACCTACTTTTAGTGTAAAATTAATAATTTTTTTTTTTATTATTACATAAGAGAGTTGGTTACAACCTTATTTTTAGTAATTGGTAGCACAAGGTTCAAACTACATGGATGGCTTCCAATAAATATTTCCGTCTCATTTTTGTTGATCGAGCATGAGATGGGGACCACTGGTAGCTTAGGGTCAGTACCATCGTCATCGGTCTGGCACGCACTCAAAATATTTAGAGCAGACTACCTTTGAATTTGAATTTGTATTAATGTCCATCGGTGACCAAAAGAGGTCAATAGGACTGTAAAGTAAGACATATACAAAGCAACGAGAGTGCCTAATGCTGCTCCAGAGAAAATAAAGTAAAAAAAGCAGTAAACAGAATGACATATGATATATAAGATCTGTGGATCAAAGATTACTCCCAACATTCAAGGCTGAAGAGAAGTGAGTGATGTAAGAGTTGGATGTCGTCGTAGATGTTCTTTGTTGGAGTCGACGACGAGTTGATCTTGTTGTATCTCTCTGTGATCACCCTGGCGCTTCCTGGTCGTGGCCTCTAGAGGCTGGAAGAATAAAGCAATAATTCAGGATCCTGTTATCTTCTGCAAACTATTACTAAGTAGTTCTTTCCTGAGATTGAATAATTCCCAAATGAAAAGGGCAATGCATCTCTGATCTTCATAATTAATCCAAGATTTTAGTGTATGGGTGTCTCTAAAAAGCAATAATATCTACTTCGTATCTCGTAGTAGACAGGACAAGTGAAAATGAAATGCTCCTTGGATTCTACATCAAGACTGCACAATCTGCAAATACGCTGATCTCTGGGGAGATGATGATCTATCTCAATATGCAGCTGATGAAAGCAAACTAGTAGCTAAGCTAAAGAAAACATGAGACTTTGTAAAAGGTTAGCTTTTCTAAAATAAATTTAATAAATGTTATAAATGCATGTGTTTATTAATTTTATATAAACCAATTTAAAAAAATTTAATCCTAAGTCGTCCAGATTTGAGCCTTTAAAGTGTTCACTTTCTAGATAATGATACATATCGGACAACCTAATAAATAAAGTGTTGTAATAAAATCTTACCGAGATGAAGTCACAAGAAAGCTCCATGTTATTGTTAAAATTACTAGCCATTCGCTGGGAAAGGGGAATTTTTTTTAAACACTTCTTGGTATTTAATAAAATTAATTTTTATTAAAAACTTTATTTATATTATGGGTGATGTAATCTTGATCCGGGTTTAATTTATGGTAAATATATATAAAAAGTATTAAAAAAAATTAAAATATAATTATAATATAATTATTTTTTTATAATATTTTTTTAATAAAAATTTAACTTTAATTTTTGTTATAAAATAAATATTTTATCTAACCTTGAGACAATTAAACTGAGTGGGTGGTCAATTAAAAGTGGGCGTTTGCAAACGAACATGGTGTGCATATATAACCCCTGTATTTAAGTTTGCCGACAGCCATATTCAAAGCTACAAATTCTGGTCAGCTTTTTCGTTTGGATATGACAGGTACTTAAAAATTTATCAAAAAAATCAAAGGTATGTCAATGCCACATATTCCAACTACCCAAATTTAAATGAAGGAGGTTTCTTGTGATTTCAGTTGTACCATTACTTTGGAAAAAAATCTTTCCTTTACTTAAAGTCCATTTTTATTTTTATGCGATACAATTCAAATGTATATATATTTTAAAGATGGATGTAATTATAAAAAATTTAAAAATTACTTTTATTTTATAATTACAATATATTATTATAAATAAAATTATTATTTATTATTGTGGTTTGCTTTAATATATTAGTATTTTTAACACAAATGATGTAAATAAGGGTTAAAGGTGGATTGATAGTGTTTATGAAGAAGACACCTTGGTAGTTGTTTGTTTGTCTAAGCATTTATGAAGAAGACACCTTGGTAGTTGTTTGTTTGTCTAAGCATTTATGAAGAAGACACCTAAGTTCAAACCTTGACGGCAGACAGACAACTACAAAGATGGTACATGCCAAACCAAAAACAATCCATATGATTTGACAATTTTTTAAAATAGTGTGGTTCTAACTACCTTTCCTATAAATAACAAAACAAATTAATTTTCTAAATCAACGTCAAATTGTAAGCTTACTCGGAATTAAAAAATAATATATATATATATATGTCAAACTTGCATAATCTACATTTTAACTGATGGACGTCACCTCAAGCATGTTTTTAAACCAGTGGACAGCACATCAAGCATTCATGACTGGCATTTAATATCGTCAAATCTATGGCCCGGAACGTCGGCAGCACTTGGCCTCCCTCGAAGTTCGTGAAAGGGAACAATGTGGACGACCGCTATAAAGGTTTATAATGATTTTTGACGTTTTTTATGGCTAACCACCGATTGTAGCCATCATCCGTGACAGTGGAGTATTTTGTCAAACACTCAACAACATGACGTGACGCGCCGTGACAGCGGAGTACTTTGCGAACCGTCAACAATATGACGTCTAACAATGGCTTTTAAATGTATTTTTTGCTATATAGATTAAAATTAATAGTTAGCTGGTCTGCGGAGCTACTTGGATTAGTAAGCTTGGGCACTTATCAAGAGGAGATCTAGGTTCAAAATTTGCGGGCGCGTTTAGTTTAACATAGGCAGTAGTTTCATCCGACTCCTCTGATTGATGCGCCAGACCGATGACAATGGTACGAATCTTGTGTAACCAACGGTCCCATCTCATGCTGGGTTAATGTTAACGAGAGGTGGGTTTGTTGAAAACAGTCATTGATGATTTAAACCCTGCACTCGCAATTAGTAAAAATAATGATTGTAACCAATTCACTATATAACAAAAAAAAAAAAAAATTAATAGTTAACTTAAACTATGCAAGGCACTATAGGTTTTTGGATTCTATTTTTCCTCCACTTCTAGGCTTTCTCTCTCTAGTGAATTTAACCTTGAATAGGCCTTGCATTGAACGGATTCAATTTGTGGAAATGAATATTTCTAATTCTATCACAGTATTTACATTATTTATTTAATTTTTAGTAATTAATAAGTGTAGAAGAGTTCAAATTACATGGGTTGCTTCAAATAATTTTTAGTAATTAATAAGTGTAGAAGAGTTCAAATTACATGGGTTGCTTCTATCAAACCTGTTCCACTCATTAATGTTGACCCGACGTGAAGGTGACCACAGTCACTAACATCATCTAACATCATCGTTGGTTTGGCCCACAATCAAAAGATTGTGATCAGTGTCATTATTGTTGATCCGACGTGAAGGGTGGCGTACACTTAGAAGATTCAAATCAATTATATTATTGTTGACTCGGTGTGATCAATTATATTATTGTTGACCCGGTGTGAAGGGTGGGTTTGGCACATTCAAAAGATTCATATCAACTTCATTATTGTTGACCTGGCATGAAGGGTGGCACACTCAGAAGATTCAAATCAGTTTCATTATTGTTGACCTAGTGTGAAGGGTGGCGTGCACTCAGAAGATTCAAATCAGCTTCATTATTGTTGACCCAGTGTGAAGGGGATCACCGATCATTCAAAACATCATTGTTGGTATGGCGCACTCAGAAGATTCAAATCAGACTACTACCTTTGCAAATCAGTTTCATTGTTGTTGACCCGGTGTGAAGGGGACCACCGATCACTCAAAACATCATCGTTGGTACGGTGCACTCAGAAGATTCAAATCAGACTACTACCTTTGCAAATAAGTTGCCCCTAAGGTTTGAACCTGAGTGTCTTCTTGGTAAATGCTTGACCAAACAAGCACTTACCAATCCACCCTCGGTTGCAAAACCTTATTATAAGAAAAACCATTTGCCATATTCCTTATGACCAAAATTTTCTGTTCCACTGAACCTATCCCAACCTATCCAATGTAAATATGTTTTTTTTGTGTATTGGAACGACCGTAAACCCCGAAACCTTCTTCCAAAACCAAAAATTTAGTACTTGGTGGGGATGGTATTTACCTGGTTTATTAATCAACGAATAACTATCTTACACCGTTTTTTTTTAGTAGGGCGTGAAAAAACTGAAGCCGGCACTGAAACTCAAAAAAACTGAAGCCGTCACGGAGGTTTCATTGACGGCCAGAGGTGGCCGTTGTGAGGGTACAACGACATAGACGTGAGGAAGAAATGGTGTGTTGATCCTTTCCAAGTCCATGCCGGAGTTTTAAGGGAACCAACCAACTCTCTCCCTGATCATAACTTACTCTATCAGGACAGCTGGATGGTGGATAGCACGTCTTATTTTTAGTAATGGACTAAATTTACGTGAAAGCTATATATTAGAGGTTAGCATGATATACTGCTTCAATGGTCAAGCTAGGCCTTAGTAAAATTTGCGAGATAATAATTTTTTTGGGAATGGGAGTTTCAAAATCTGATGTCATTCTTAGAGTGAAGGGGGAGGAGACCTCCATTGTGTATCCAGAGAAGGCAACAGAGAGGCGATCTATGTATCTTTCTAACGTAGATCAGGTTCTGCTCTTCACTCTCGAGACCCTGCACTTCTTCGCTGCGAATAAGGAGGTGAAGGCGTTTGAGGATGTTGTGGAGGGTCTGAAGCGTGGTCTGAGTAAGCTTCTCGTTTATTATGACTTCCTCGCGGGTCGGTTGAAGCTCAATAACGAAAGCAACCGCTTAGAGGTCGACTGCAATGGAGCGGGAGCACTGTTCGTCGTTGCTTCTACCGACCAAACTCTCCAAGATTTGCAAGACATCACATACCCCAATCCCGACTTCCGTCAATTTGTTCCGCACGAAAATAAAGTCCATGCGCTCGAAGATCGCCCGCTATGTCTTCTGCAGGTTATCACTGTTTTCCTCATAAAAATAAGAGTTAAAAACTAAATGGTTGTCAGAAATTTCTGTTTCGTTTTTGAGGCTTTTGTGTTATTTTAAATTCAAATACATGCAGTTTGGAATTGCTGTTCTCTGTTTGGTAGCAAATAACATCGAAATTTTATTTGTGTGGTTTCTTTTTTTTAATATGAAACTTCTGTCTTTACCTTATTTTTTTTTATTAGCACATTGAAATGCTTCAAGAGAAGCAGTCTCCTTTGCACTAGAACGGATCGGATGAATTTACTATAGAATTGCACGATTGAATTTCGAATGAATTTGGATAGTTGATAAGGTGCGCCGTGTGCCAGAAATGTATTGTACTTGGTGTGAAATATTTAACCAGCGGATCATTACTTAGAAATATTTTCAAGATCAGAAGGGAAAAAAAATAAAAATAAATGGCGGACTGTATCCTCCTTTTTATCTCTTGTCGGTCAGAAGGCGGCAAATTAATTTTGCCACTCTTTCGATAGAGCCTTAAATAGCCCACGCTAACTCTAAAGCACATGTCTGGTTCACGAAATAAATGTTGAGAAATTGGGTAGAGCGTTAAATAGCTCACGCTAACTCTAAAGCACATGTCTGGTTCACGAAATAAATGTTGAAAAATTCTTTATGGCGTATTCTTACATTTAGTTTATTGGATTGTAAGTCGTATGGATGACGAACCGAGCTTGTAACTGTACAGGTTACCCGATTCAAGTGCGGAGGCTTCGTGATTGGATCTGGAGTAAATCACACTCTTCTGGACGGAATTGGAATTGCAAATTTCTTGAAAAATCTTGCTTCCCTAACTGCGGGGGAAGGACTTGCCGTACCTGTTTACTCCGACAGAAGCCTCTTGAAAGCCCGGTCTCCTCCTCGCATCCAATACGACCACCCTGAGCTTGTCAAGTTGGAGCAGAAAAAAACTTTATTCGCCAACGAGGGCGGTGCAGTTAAGGACGAGTACGAATTCAGGCTATTCAAAGTGGGAGGGAGCATGGTCACAAGATTGAAGGCGGCGGCGGTGGAAGACGGGAGAGTGAGCAGATGCAGCAGCTTTGAGGCGGTTATTGCACATCTGTGGCGGGCTCGAACCCTGGCCCTCCGAGGAGAAGGAGAAGGAGAAGGAGAAGGAGAAGGAGAGCATCATGTGCAGCGGCTTCTGTTTGCGGTGGACGTGAGGCGCAGAATGACGCCCCCGCTGCCCTCTCACTATGCGGGGAACGCGGTGTTGTTTGCTTATGCAACGGTCACCGCCAGAGAGATGGCGGACGGCAAGCTGTCGAGTTGCGTGGAAAAAGTGCAGGAGGGCGTAAAGAGGATGACGGATGATTATATTCGCTCCGTCATCGACTGGGGAGAGGTGAACGCAGGCGTTCCCTGTACGGAGGGCAGCGTTCCTGTGTCGTCCTGGTGGCGCCTCGGATTTGAGAAGGTGAAGTATCCGTGGGGAATGCCTATCTACTCTGGCCCCGTTGTTCATAGCCAAGTGGACTTCGTGCTGTTGCTTCCCACCCTTGCCAATGACGACGCCGACGATGGAGACGGTGTCAACGTCTTCGTAGCTCTCCTCCCTCACCAGATGATAAAGTTCGAGCAACTCGTCTACGACATCTAAAGGAATGTAATGGGCATGAAAAAAATAAAAATACAGAGAATAATGAGCGATGACGATAGCATAAAATGTCGGCACCCCACTAGATCCCATATAGCTGGACAATCGTATGTAGGCTATGGAGCATTATGACCATGGCGTTAGGCCATAGTGTTCGGATGATGTTTTAGGTGAAATTTGTGAGTGAAGAATTCTGTGAGGGAACTAGGTGTTCCGATTGTGAAGTATGCAACTACGTATAGGCATATCCAAGAGACATCATTAATGCACATATACTTAAATTTGTAAAATTAATTTAATATATATAGACCATGCTGCTAAGCTACTTTCATATGATGGAAAGTAACAACAACACGAAGCCTGTAAAACTAAAGTTTATAATATTCTATATATATTTTCAAAGTATTTTTATTTCTACTTTTAGTAGTTATAGTATGTGGTATATCGAAAGAAAAACGAAAATTTAAACATATATTGGATTGGAATTATAATATTTTTTTATTGAGTAAATATTTCTTATATATACATATCTACAGTGGGGGTTGAACTCGGAACACATCACCGATAATGCAAAGCTTAACTCAAGGTTCAACCTTAATACAAAGCTTGAATTAATCACAAATCAACTCTGCTAGATCTGCCCTAAACCTTAACTCAAGGTTTGAATAAATCAATCAACCAACTCTACTCACAAGTCTTCTCAAAGACTTGTCTCAAATATGCCTTGTAATCTTCCACAAAAGCTCACACTAATTTGTCCACAAGTCCTCTCTAGAACTTGTCCAATCTGCTCAACAATCTCACAAAAATATATAGAGAATTGTTAGAGACTCAATATGCTTCACACTCACAACAATGCTCAAATACTCTCTCTCTCTCTCTCTCTCTTGCTCTTTTTAGCACAAAAACATATAGATAATTGTTAGAGACTCAATATGTTTCACACTCACAAACACTCAACCTCTTTCTAAAATCAATTCAGAATATGGAACAATTTGTTTCACAAAACTAGAACTATCATTTCAACACTTCCACTTGACTAGGTTCAACCAACTCTACTCAATCACTCAATGAAACAATCCTTGCTCACAAACCCTAGTCCAAGCATATGAACACTCAATTATTTCCAATCAATGCTTATAAAACAATCTCATATAAAAATGATACTCATGTTCTTTCACAAACCCTAGTTCAAGATAGTTCACAACTTCACATAATAATGATACTCATGTTCTTTCACAAACCCTAGTTCAAGCATATGAAAGCTTTACTCAATATATCCAACAATGCTTATAGAACAAGGTTTCTAGAATCAAATTTCATTCCAGAAAAAACCAAACTCAACAATGCTTATCAAACAACCCTTTTCACTCCAACTTAGCATTCACAACATCCAACAATTACTCACTAGGAAGATGTGCCCATACCTTTTGTTTGATGAATAAAATGACCTCAAAACCTGTCTTAAACACAATTTTCTTCTTTGCCAATTTCAATGGTTAGATGACAAAATATCACACTAACACTCTCTTAGAAATATTTCTTAATTACAAAAATAATCAAACTCAAATACACCTTATTACTTCTTCTTTGAAATTAGCAATCATCAAAGAATACATAAAAATTAATTACTCAATTACTCGTTATAATCTCCAATATTTAATTAACAACCTCCAAAAATCAATATCTCATAAATAATGTTGCCTATCCTTTTATCTCCCTCAAATACTCAATAATCAAATTTAAAAATAGACTTTATAACCCTTCAAAATATTTAATTTCCATTCAACCTTAGCAAATACGAAATACCTCATGCAACCTTGGCAAATATTAATGCATACCTTTTATTTCAAGCAAAAAGGCCTCAATGGGTTTCAAACGCGATATTACACCCAACCGAGTGCCTTATCAAGGTGCTAGCCCACCATGTGGGCTATGAGCCTCCACATGAAGGGGAAGGCTCAAGCCTTCCTCTTCTCCCTTTCTAATCAATGTGACGCTAAACAAAACATACTCCTTCCTTGCAAAACCAACTCGGTGGATTTCGAACCTTGCTCTCCTCGCCTATCGTGCGTCTTAGCACTACTCGATGTTGCCAACTGTGCTACACAGTGTTGTGCAAAGACAAGGGAGCCCCGCTCCTATTTGTCTTATCCTTTGCCGCCAAAATATTTCAAAAATGTGAAAACCTTATACTCTTCTTTGCGCACGAATTTTGGAGCTTTGATTTTGTCGATAATTGCATAGGAATTTTTGACTAAGGTTTTCGCCCTCTTTTATACACGAAGGCCAATGTCATAGAAACGTCGGCGCCTTATTCAAATTTTGAATTTGAATAAATAATTAACCTTTATAACCCAACCTTAGGGTTATTTAATTAATATAAATTAATTTTATAATTTAAATTATAATTAATCTATAATTAACTTAATAACTTTAGAAGTTAATTAAATTAATTTATAATTAATTTAAATCTCCCCTTTTAATATTATAATAAAATATTATAATATTATTTTTCTTGGGCCTCTTCATTGCTCTTTGAACCTCATCTGACCACCGGAACCGGATCCGACCAATTGGAGGTGGATTTTCCTTTTGCACTGACTGTGGAACTGCTTCTTCTTGCATTGCTCACTGAAACTGAATTTTGACATCAATGACAATTCAATTACTCAAAATGTCCAACATTTATGTATTTGTAGGATTTCCTTTTATTTCTCTTTATAAAAATAGTTGTGGTTTCTAAATGGCTTGTGGGAAATTTCATTCCCCCTACTTCTAGCACAATCTTTGTAAAATTTTACTTGCATTCTATATATATATATATATATGGGAGCTTGTGTCTATTCTTTAGCATTTGCTTGCAAACCCATTGTTGTGTATGTGTATGTGTTTGTCATATTTTGTCTGAAATATCAGATTTGCTAAGTCTATGTGTGTGAGGGGCTTGCGTTTATTTTTGGACTGAGTCACTTACTAGCTTGGCTTTCCTACAGGACCCACTACTCATATATGCATATAACTGGTAGATTTTTATTGCACTTTATTATGTCAAGGAGATGAAGTATTCACTGTTGGCACATAGTATTCAAACCTATTTTTGCAAGAATATCTTAGAAAATCTCTTGGCATATCACCCCATTTTTCTTTTATTTGTTAAGTTTGTTTATTTTCTCACACCCCTTTCCATTTGTAGAGTAATTAGCATCTTGAAGATCACATCTTAACAAGGAGATGACCTTGTAAAAACTCTCGAAGGCTCTTGATTAAGTTGAACCTTGTGCTCTCAATTGTGACCCGCTATGTCACTTCAACGTGTGGTGCAATTATCCCAAGTAGGGACAATCGAATATGATAACATTTAGTAAAGAGAATTCTAAGATATATATAAGGCACTACTAAATATGATTTGGAATTCAATATGAGTGATCGGTTCCTCTTAACAACTTATACAAATGTAGATTACGCATGTTTTGTTAATGATAAAAAATCCACCTATAGTTATGTATTCTACCTAGGGTCTACACTTATATCATGGGGGAATAAGAAAGAACAAAAAATTGCTAGATCTTCCATTGAAGCAATATACCATGTAGATGAACAAATCCACCTTATTCCTCTAAGATAAGACACCCTAGAATGCCCTTCAACCTATTTGCCATAATTTTTTAAATGATCTGATTGAGATATTTGATTGATTTCGATGTTTTGATATCGAGACATTTTTCGTAGGACTACCCAAACTGCCAAACTCGTTTTTGCCATATCTCACTCATCCGGACTCGGATTGAGCTAAAATTTTGAGGGTAGATGCCTAAAAAACCCTAGAACGTCTCCACAAATTTTCATATCATTTGGAGCAACACAGATCCTAGCGCATCCCTATGTGTGAACGAGATATTTGGCAAGTGGCTATGCGAGGGTTTCATCTGGGTTGAGTGCAAGCACCTCCGAGAGGTTGGTTTTTAGGGCCTTCGGGCCCTAGCGGCCAATATTTTTGTGGTTTATGCTCAATATTTTAGCAAGAAATGTTGCAGGGGATCCAAGATGGGTTAGAAATTTATCTTTCAACAGATCATACTGTGAACTTGAGTGACAATGGCTTCCAATTTGCTGCACAAAAGAAAAGTGAAAACCATACCTTTCCACGGTGTCTAGGGCAAGGATTAAAGAGATCACGAAACAAGTTTCAAGCGAGTTGATCAAAAAATGGCTCATATCTCAAGTGAATCCGGTGCTAAGGTGCACCCACAAAATAATTCTACTCGTGAAAACCCCTATCAAGGGTAAGAATTTTGAAGACTCGGTCCCAAAAATGAATTTTAGGGATGCCCTTCGTGGTGGACAGCCTTAGCCCAATGCTAATATCAATCTTAGGGCTTCCCATAAACCTCTAAGAATGCCTAAGATTGATCCCAGGAAAACGGAGTCAGGATGTCTTAAAGCAGCTGATGGAACTCCTATTGTTAAGCTTGATATGGGTAACATTCAGACTGGCATTGAAGATTTGAAAAAAATAGGACTAATTTGTCGATTCATGGGTTTTTTTCGAGTCTATCTGCTTTCAAATTCTGGGCTACGAAAAGTTGGA
Organism: Wollemia nobilis; assembly: GCA_028583015.1. NCBI lineage: Eukaryota > Viridiplantae > Streptophyta > Pinopsida > Araucariales > Araucariaceae > Wollemia > Wollemia nobilis. Next base: position 11,295,582 of record JAQPPZ010002979.1, read on the forward strand.
AAACTAAAGGTGAGTTACAAATATCTATTTATCCAAATGGTTATTTTCTTGTTTTATTTGCTAATAATGAAGATAGAGAGAAAACTTTTCAAGGGGGTCCTTGGTTTTTTGGAAGGGCGGGGCTTTTCATGAAGCCCCGGCATACTAAATTTAAAGTCGAAGAAGAGATGCCTTCTATAGCTCCCGTGTGGGTTAGACTCTTTGGCCTCCCTATTGAATTTTGGAATCCTACTATTTTTTCTTCAATTGGAAACTCTTTAGGAACTTTTATGATGACTGCTGATTGTACTCAAAATTTTGAACATATTATTTATGCTCGGATTTGTGTTTTAATGGATTTTGACAAACCCCTACCTAAAAAGATCACATTACAATTTGGGGAAGACACTTGGGAGCAAGTAGTGGACTATGAGAACATTCCTTTTCGTTGTAGAATTTGCCATGAATATGGTCATTTGGCCAGTGCTTGCCCAAATAAAATTCCTGATCAAAAGAAAGAAGATATAAACTCAACAAGTTTCCAAATACCTAAGAAGAAGAACACTAAAAAAAAACCAGTTATGAAGGATCAATCAAAGTCATCTGCTAATATGTTTGAAATCCTTTCCACAAATGATGTCCCAAGTGAGGAAGAGGAAATAATGGAAACTGAAATCTTAGAAACACAATTTAAATATGAAGGGAAGAACTCGAGAGACAAACCAACAAATCAAAGGTTTTCAACAGAAAAAAAAAGGAGAAAATTTACACAAGAAAAACAATCTTTCAAATGTCAAAACTTCAAATAATGCAGGTCCCAATATAGACTCCATTGAACCATCTAGTAAAATTTTGGCTGTGTACGAGCATTCTTCAAGGTTAGAAGCCATCTCATATTCAATTGGAATAAGTCAAGAAATAGGGAAAAAAAATTGAAGATGGATTCTAATCAAAAAGCGGGTCGCAAGACCAATCAATATCATATGGTAAAAGAAGGTGAAAAGCTTGTAGAGGAAGGTAAGATTAATGCCCTTCCCAACTTTTTTAGCCCTGGTATTAATGAAGATCATCACTTGGAATATTAGAGGACTCAAAGGGAGTCTTTCAAAACAAAATGAAATTAGAAGAATGATTTAGATAAATCATCCACATCTTGTTTTCCTTCAAGAAACAAAGATGTCAATGGAGGATATGGACTCAATTGCCAATAAAATTTGGCCAGCTGGAAAAGTGGTTTCCCTCAGTTCCCAAGGGACTTCGGGTGGCATTGCTTGTCTTTGGGACCCAAAAGAGGTAGTTATTCACCATATGGTTGGCAGTTGGGGTTTGTTGGCTATAGCTATTCAAAGTAGACATTCCAACTAGATTATGCTTTGCATTACTATTTATGCTTCGACTTCTTTGGAGGAAAAAAGAAGACAATGGAAGGATATTACTCATATTATCTCTCATTTTCCTAAAGCTTGGATCTTGATCGGAGGAGATTTCAATACCATCCTCTCTCTGGATGAGAAAATAGGGGGAAATAGAAATTTGGACAAAAGCACTGACCTCATGAGTGAATATATTGCAAACCTCCATCTTGTGGATATCCAACCAGATAATGGCCTTATGACTTGGTCTAACAGAAGGCAAGGCTTAGCTTGTATAATGGAGAGATTGGATAGGTTTTTGCTCTCCGAAAATTTCTTAATCCATGGTCACATTCCTAAAGTGAAGACTCTTAATAATGTTGGTTCGGATCATTGGCCAGTCATGGTGGAAATGTGGAAAACCAATGTGAGTTTCTCTCCTTTTCATTTTCAATTAATGTGGCTTAGAGACATTTCCTTCAGACCTCGTGTGCAACAATGGTGGAAGGAAGGTAAACCTAGGCATGGGACTAAGATGTTCTGTTTTGCCAAAATATCGCAATACATTAAATCCAAAATCAAGACTTGGAACTGGAAAGAGTTTGGGGATGTTCATAAAAAAAACATGAAGTTATTGCTCATCTTGAAAATTTGAATAAGAAAATCCATTTAGATGGCCTCACGAGAGAAGAGAAGTGCGAGATGAAATTAAACTCACAACTCTGTTAGAGGAATGGGAAAAAAGAGAAGAAATCTTATGGAAGCAAAAATCTAGAATTCAATGGCTCAAAGAAGGAGATCGAAACACAAATTTCTTCCACAAATCTCTTCTAGCTCGAAGATCTCACAACTTTATTTCTTCCTTAAAATCAGATTCGGAGATGTTGTTTATACTTGGGATGGCATGAACTCTATTGTTGTTGATTACTTTTCCAATATTTTTGTCTGCTACTCCTCTTGACTCGACTTCACAACAAAATGTTCTTCAAGCAATCCCTTCTCTTATCACTTCGAGGAGAACTCTATTTTGACTCGCTCTTGTTACTATCAATGAGCTTCAACAAGTAGTTTTTAAAATGCAAAAAGGGAAAACCCCGGGTCCTGATGGTTTTCCCATTGAGTTCTACCAAGAGTTCTGGGATATCCTTCATGTTGATTTATTAGAGGTGGTGGAAGAAGCCAGGAAAGCCAAAGAAATTTTGAAGGTTATCAATAAAACTTATATTACTCTTGTTCCAAAAGCTCAAGAGGTTGATCATATCTCAGCTTTTAGACCTATTGCTTTATGTAATGTTCTTCTCAAAATCATTACTAAAATCATGGCGAAAGGTTGAAGCCTCTTTTGCATAAGATTATTTCAAGGGGGTTATGTGGAAGGACGTCAAATAGTAGATGAGATAGTTCTTGCTCAGGAAGCCATCCATTCCATGGATATGCAAAATTCTCCTTCCATGTTCATTCGGTTAGACTTATCCAAAGCTTATGACAGAGTGGATTGGCACTTCCTTATCAAAGTTTTGAGGCAATTTGGTTTCTCTAAGGATTGGATGGATTGGATTATGGGATGTATCTCTTCAATTTCCTACTTAGTTCTTATCAATGGCAGGCCTTCTCGGTCATTCCCAGCTTCTAGAGGTATTAGGCAAGGTGACCCGCTATCCCCTTATTTATTCATCATTCTTGTTGAATGCTTGGGTAGGACTATAACCAAAAAGAGGGAAAACAAAACCCTTGAGGGAGTTACCATTGCTCATGGAGCTAGACCTATCTCTCATCTTCAATTTGTGGATGACTCTACTCTTTTAGGTAAAGCTACAGTTAAGGAAGCTTCTAATATTAAGCAAATCATTAGTCTGTTTTTCTAAGGCTACTAGGCAGCTAATCAATGAAGACAAATCTAAAGTTATTTTCTTTCACTGCTCTGCTAGACAGGAATCCATGGTCTTGGATAAATTAAGATATAAGAAGACCTCTCTTCCAATCACTTATTTAGGTATTCCCATAAATATTCAAAGGCAGAAAAATAAATATTGGAATTGGTTGTTGGACAAAGTCAAGAAGAAAATTGGAAAGTGGACCAACAAGTGGCTTTCTTCCGGGGGTAGAATCACCTTGGTAAAATCAGTCCTTCAAGCTATTCCTATTTATGTTTCTTCCATTTTGAATATCCCAAAGGTCTGTTCTTCGAGAATTGGATCAAATCAGTCATCGTTTCCTTTGGAGTGGTACTAAGGAGAAAAGAAAATGGGCCTTGGTGAAATGGGATACTTTATGTCTTCCTAAGAGTGAAGGGGGGTTAGGATTCCGGTCTTCAATTAATAACAACAAAGCTTTAGCTGCTAAATTATATTGGAGGATGTTGCATAACCCCAATGCTCTTTGGGCCAATAATCTCCGTGCTAAATATGCTGAGAACAAAAGTCCCGAAGACCTTGTTCGCTATCAACTTCCTACCAAAGGTTCTCCCATTTTAGCAGTTCTTAAGACTGGTGAGGATTTGATAAAGAAAAAATTATTTTGGATCATTCATAATGGTCAACATGAAAATTTTTGGACAGATTCTTGGGATGGTCACAAGCCTTTGATAACTCAGTTTCTCGATTGGAGGCCTTGGATGGAGGAGCTTCACCGAGCTAATTGGATAAAGGTGGCTAATTACTATCGGTACCATACTGGTAATTCAAAGGTTGGTAGATATTGGATCCCTATTGAGGATTGGCCTATTCAAATCCCAGAAAGGCAAAGACAAGATATCCAAGGCATCCTTCATATGAGATCCCTCTCTTGGTCCCATGAAAAATATTGTTTTGGATGGAACAACACTACTAAGGGTGAGTATTCAATTGCTCAAGGTTATTTGACCTTATGCCATAATAATCCCAACCATTCTTCTGACATATTTTCTCGATTGTGGGCTCAAAAGCTCTGGCCTAAGGTGAGGTTCTTTAATTGGCTTTTATTGCATCGTAGGGTGCTTACTGGTGAGCAACTTATGAAGCGTGGTTTTCATGGCCCTTTTAGATGTGAAATGTGTGAAGAGAATGTAGAAAATCTCAACCATATTTTTATTGAGTGTACTTTAGCCTCTGAGCTATGGAGGAGAATGGCCACTTTACTTGGCTTACAATGGTCCAATTTTTTTTACTTTTGAACAGCTTTGGAGGGATTGGCCTAATCAAGAGGGTGTTGATCATTTTATTAGGCTATTAGTTTGGATGGGTTCTACCATTCTTCTTTGGAATATTTGGAATGAAAGGAACAACCGAATTTTTAATCAAGATAGGAAGGATATTCACTATATTTGGCAAAATACCATAGCCAACTTAGTTGAATCAGTCCATCAACTCCTTAATCACCCCCAAAACTCCCACCAAAGATGGGATCAAGTGATGCAAAGATTGAAGATTAAATCTTCTAAGGGCAACCAACTTAAAGGGAATGTGAGTATTAGTAAGATGGATAGGACTAGAAATTGGCAACCTCCTCCTAAGGATTTTGGAAAAGTCAATACCGATGGAGCCTCTAGAGGGAACCCCGGAAAAGCCAATGTGGGAGGAATTGGTAGACTTTCAGATGGCTCCCTGGTTTTTACTTTTGCTGAGAATTTGGGTATTCTTTCCAATAACCTTGCTGAGGGGTATGGTATCCTCAGAGGCCTTTAGGAGGCTACTAAGGTTGGATGGGAAAAGGTGTTAGTTGAGTCTGACTCTCAACTTATGATTAATCTCTTGAAGACTCCTAAGAATCATAAGGTGGATTGGAGAATAAAAATAATTATTGAGAAGATTCAATTAATCCAGGATGGGATTTTTGAAAGTTGATTACAATCATGTGGTCAGAGATCAAAACAAGAGTGTTGATGCTTTAGCTAATTGGGCTTTGGACAAAGGTGATCTTACTTGTTATGGCCACCCTCCTATATGGTGGGCTTCTCAAATTAGGGAAGCTCTTCTTTCTATCATTTCTTTGGATGGCTCCAGTTCTGAAGGTACCTAGTTTCTTCTTGTTTTTTTTTTTGTTGCTTCTCTTTGGTTCATTCAATTTTTTTTAGTTCCCTAGCTCATTCTATTCTTTATTTTGTTTCCTCTGTTGATTCTTGCCTTAATAGTCTTCTGGTCTAGATAGGTCATTGTTATGTTCAATTTTTTTCTTTTTTCTTTTTTGTTTTTTTTGTTTAGTTTTTTTAAGGTGGGTGGGTTCTTTTGTTTTGTTTTGTTTTTGTGTTCTTTGTGTTGTTTTTTGTTGTTCATGTGTTTTTGTTTTTTTTTGTTTTTTTTATGTTTTTTGTTATTGTTCTTGTGTTTTTTTCGTTCTTGTTCTTGGGTTTCTCTTTGTTTGTGTTATTTCGTGTTTTTATGTGTGAGTGTTTTCTATGTTTTTTGTTTTTGTTTATTGTCTGTTGTTGGTTGTTTTTTATTTTTAGTTTTATTTTATTTATTTTTTTAATTTTTTAGGTTTTGGTTGTGTTTATTTTTCATTTTTTTTTTGGGTTATGTCTTTGTAGTGTTCTGTTGTTTTTGTCTTGTTTGTGTTTTGTTATGTGGTTCTTGTGTTTTTCTATGTGGTTTGTGTTGTGGTTTCTTTTATCTTATTGTGCGTGTTTGGTTGTGCTTTTGTTTTTGACACACTCAAGGAGCATGTTTTTTATTTTATTTTATTATTTTTGTTGTTATTTACTTATTTTTAAATTGGTTTTGTGTGTTTGTTTGCTCCTTGAGTATGTCAAAGGTGGTAGGCCAGGTCCGAGTCCTGGGCGTTTTTGGCGGAATGGATACCCCCGCCTCCTTGGGTCTTACCCGAAAGTGGCATCCCTTTTGGGATGTTTTCCACAAATAAAAAAAAAAAAAATTCCATGTAGTAGGGGGAGTTGTCTTTAAAGCAATATGGCTAAAACATATGTTGACAAATATGGGAGTACAACAAGATAAATCTCTAATCATGCATTATAACAACCAAGGTGTTCTAAAACTTGTCCATAATCTAGTATTCCATGAAAGGACCAAGCACATTGACATGGAGTTCCACTTCATCCATGAACATCTTCAACAACAAAACATCTAGCTCAAATTTTTTCCTACTCAAGAATAGCATGCAGATATTTCTACCGAACGACTTGGACAAGTCAAATTTGAAGAATTTTAAAGTTTTCTCTTCAATACCATGATGTAATAAAGGGGTAATGTTAGGATTTATTACATCATGTATACTATGAATATATTTGAGTAACCATTCAACACATGGTTTATAAGGTTCACTAGGGAAAAAGGGTAGTTGTAGGTTGTTATGCCAAATTTGGGTTTCTATTGTATTTAAATACCCTTTCACTTTCCATTATACATTCATTCAAAGCATTAATATCTAACATGGTTGCAAGTAGAATCAACAAGTAGATAGAAGAAAAAGAAAATGGGACAAAAGGACAAGCAAATTTTAAACCAAAATACTTAACAATAGAGCATGTCATCACTTTGAGACATATCACTACAAAATATGAAATGAAAAAAAGAGAATCCTATTACCATTTTGTGGACTTCAAGAAAGTTTTTGACATAGTTCCTAGAAGTAAACTATAGAGTAGAATAGATACCATAGGCATACTAGAAAAACATAAAGCAACAATTAATAGACTCTATGAGGAAGTCCAAGTTAATATCAAAATGTAAGAAGGCCTTTCAAAATGTTTTAGAAGGGACATATGGGTTGAACAAGAGTGTTCATTATTCCTACTTTATTTGGTTTATATACTGATAAATTAGAAGAATGGATTAATCGAAGTGGAAGAGTCAGTGTTCATTTGGGAAGATATGTGTTGAGACTTCTTTTATGTGCTAATGATCTCATTTTGAATGCAAGGTCAGCATAGGGTTTGTGAGAGTATATAAAGACCTTAGAGAAATTTTTCAAGGAGGTAGGCATGCAAGTAAATATTAACAAAAATAAGATGATGATGTTCTCTAATCAAAAGAAAAAGAATTAAATTTTTACTTTAAAGATATTCCTTTGAAATAAGTAATAGAGTACAAATATCTTAGGATAAAATTCATTAATAAGTATAGTTTGGAAACATGTGGAACAAAGAGAACATTAGGAGGATGGAGGTTTTTTGCATTACAAAATAGAAGCAAAGAGGTTAAAATATGAGACTGAAGGAACTATAATTTTTATTTGGGCTCCTAATGGTACCAATGATGTTGTGTGGGTGTGAAATATGGGCAGGCAACACATCAATTTCAAATTGGACATAAACAAAGAGAATTTAAAAATGCCTAGCTATAAAAAAAATTAAAATAGAGAGTTTCATGTTGATGCTCTTTTAGCAAAAATAGGTACCTTCCTTATAGAGGTAGTTGCTATAGTCTCTCCTCTAGGATGTCTAAAAGAAATTGGATAGATGAATGTAAACAAATGTTCTAAATTTGTAATAAAAAAAATATCTTGAAAAAAAGAAAGAAAACATGGATAAAATAAAACAACAAATAGATGAACAAGTGCAATTTCTACTTGGATGAATGCCCAAATAATAACAAAGACATAAAGACATTTGTTAAGAAAACTTATGAGCAATTATATGGCAAAAAAATTAAGAAGAAAGAGAAAATATTATCATGCTAAATTTAACCTTACATACGATTCCCATCAAAAGGCCCATATACGGCAAATGGTCAATTAGAGAGCAAAAGCGCTCATGGCTCTTCTAAGGATTAGCTCACACCAACTTAGATGTAAAACATGTAGACTCAAGAGACCAAAAGATGAATGATTAGCTCACACCAACTTAGATGTAAAACATGTAGATTAAAGAGACCAAAAGATGAATGAGAGGAAAGAATATGCACATTCCCTACATTAGGGGCAATTGAAACAAAGAAGCATTTTATTTTGGAATGTAAGGCATATAGTGAATTCAAGCTAGCTATGTTGATGCGTTAGCAATGAAATCATTGCATGAATTATTTAAAAAATATAAAGTAGGAGAATTCATCATCAAAATCAATAATAAAAACTCAATATTTCAAAAAAAAATTGGGTCAAATTTTTGATAACCACAACTCTTTGTAAAACTCTTGTCCCAGAGGTTGGTTTTAGCCTCATGGATGTTAAAAAACTTATATTTTATTCTTGTCATTTGTCTTGTTCTTTTTCTTTTAAATTAATTTTTGTTGTGTTTTTCTTCCAACTATTTTTACGATGCTTTAGCTATGTGTTAGCTAATAATATAAAATTATGTTAATTTAGATGGAGTCTTTAGAATAGAGGAGATTTAAACTCAACTATCAATGTAATGTTATCAATACTATTGTCTTATTATACATTTTAAATAAATATAAATCTGTGTAATTCAAGGAACTATATATATATATATATATATATATATATATATATATATATATATATATATATAAATAATATAATATAATATAATATGTAGAAATATTATATTTTTAATAAATTATTAAATAAAATTAAAATTTTATAAAAATTAAAAAAATATGGTTTATATATACCTACTTTTAGTGTAAAATTAATAATTTTTTTTTATTATTATTACATAAGAGAGTTGGTTACAACCTTATTTTTAGTAATTGGTAGCACAAGGTTCAAACTACATGGATTGCTTCCAATAAACATTTCCGTCTCATTTTTGTTGATCGGGCATGAGATGGGGACCACCGGTAGCTTAGGGTCAGTACCATCGTCATCGGTCTGGCACACACTCAGAATATTTAGAGCAGACTACCTTTGAATTTGAATTTGTATTAATGTCCATCGATGACCAAAAGAGGTCAATAGGACTGTAAAGTAAGACATATACAAAGCAACGAGAGTGCCTAATGCTGCTCCAGAGAAAATAAAGTAAAAAAAGCAATAAACAGAATGACATGATATATAAGATCTGTGGATCAAGGATTACTCCCAACATTCAAGGCTGAAGAGAAGTGAGTGATGTAAGAGTTGGATGTCGTCGTAGATGTTCTTAGTTGGAGTCGACGACGAGTTGATCTTGTTGTATCTCTGTGATCACCTTGGCGCTTCCTAGTCGTGGCCTCTAGAGGCTGGAAGAATAAAGCAATAAGTCAGGATCTTGTTATCTTCTGCAAACTATTACTAAGTAGTTTTTTCCTGAGATTGAATAATTCCCGGATGAAAAGGGCAATGCATCTCTGATCTTCATAATTAATCCAAGATTTTAGTGTATGGGTGTCTCTAAAAAGCAATAATATCTACTTCGTATCTCGTAGTAGACAGGACAAGTGAAAATGAAATGCTTCTTGGATTCTACATCAAGACTGCACAATCTGCAAATATGCTGATCTCTAGGGACGTGATGATCTATCTCAATATGCAGCTGATGAAAGCAAACTAGTAGCTGAGCTAAAGAAAACCTGAGACTTTATTAAAGGTTAGCTTTTCTAAAATATATTTAATAAATGCATGTGTTTATTAATTTTATATAAACCAATTTAAAAAAATTTAATCCTAAGTCGTCCAGATTTGAGCCTTTAAAGTGTTCACTTTCTAGATAATGATACATATCGGACAACCTAATAAATTAAGTGTTGTAATAAAATCTTACCGAGATAAAGTCACAAGAAAGCTCCATGTTATTGTTAAATTACTAGCCATTCGCTGGGAAAGGGGAATTTTTTTTTAACACTTTCTTGGTATGTAATAAAGTTAATTTTTATTAAAAACTTTATTTGTATTATGGGTGATGTAATCTTGATCTGGGTTTAATTTATGGTAAATATATATAAAAATATTTAAAAAATTAAAATATAACTATAATATAATTATTTTTTTATAATAATTTTTTAATAAAAATTTAACTTTAATTTTTGTTATAAAATAAATATTTTAGCTAACCTTGAGACAATTAAACTGAGTGGGTGGTCAATTAAAAGTGGGCGTTTGCAAACGAACATAGTGTGCATATACAACCCCTGTATTTAAGTTTGCCGACAGCCATATTCAAAGCTACAAATTCTGGTCAGCTTTTTCGTTTGGATATGACAGGTACTTAAACATTTATCAAAAAAATCAAGGTATGTTAATGCCACATATTCCAACTACCCAAATTTAAATGAAGGAGGTTTCTTGTGATTTCAGTTGTACCATTACTTTGGAAAAAAATCTTTCCTTTACTTAGAGTCCATTTTTATTTTTATGCGATGCAATTCAAATGTATATATATTTTAAAGAAGGATGTAATTATAAAAAATTTAAAAATTACTTTTATTTTATAATTACAATATATTATTATAAATAAAATTATTATTTATTATTGTGGTTTGTTTTAATATATTAATATTTTTAACATAAACGATGTAAATAAGGGTTAAAAGTGGCTTGGTAGTTGTTTGTTTGTCTAAGCATTTATGAAGAAGACACCTAAGTTCAAACTTTGATGGCAGACAGACTACAAAGATGGTACATGCCAAACCAAAAACAATCCATATGATTTGACAATTTTTAAAAATAGTGTGGTTCTAATTACTTTCCTATAAATAATAAAAAAATTAACCACAAAACAAATTAATTTTCTAATTCAACGTCAAATTGTAAGCTTACTCCGAATTAAAAAATAATATATATATATATATGTCAAACTTGCATAATCTACATTTTAACTGATGGACGTCACCTCAAGCATGTTTTTAAACCAGTAGACAGCACATCAAGCATTCATGACTGGCATTTAATATCGTCAAATCTATGGCCCGGAACGTCAGCAGCACTTGGCCTCCCTCGAAGTTCGTGAAAGGGAACAATGTGGACGACCGCTCTAAAGGTTTATAATGATTTTTGACGTTTTTTATGGCTAACCACCGATTGTAGCCATCATCCGTGACAGTGGAGTATTTTGTCAAACACTCAACAACATGACGTGACGCGACGTGACAGCGGAGTACTTTGCGAACCGTCAACAATATGACGTCTAACAATGGCTTTTAAATGTATTTTTGCTATATAGATTAAAATTAATAGTTAGCTGGTCCGCGGAGCTAGTTGGATTAGTAAGTTTGGCATTTTTCAAGAGGAGATCTAGGTTCAAAATTTGCATAGGCAGTTGTTTCATCCGACTCCTCTGATTGATGCGTCAGACCGATGACGATGGTACGAATCTTGTGTAACCAACGGTCCCATCTCATACTGGGTTAATGTTAACGAGACATTGGGTTTGTTGAAAACAGTCATTGATGATTTGAACCCTGCACTTGTAACCAATTCACTATATAACCAAAAAAAAAAAAAAAAATTAATAGTTCACTTAAACCATGCAAGGCACTATAGGTTTTTGAATTCTATTTTTCCTCCACTTCTAGGCTTTCTCTCTCTAGTGAATTTAACCTTGAATAGGCCTTGCATTGAACGGATTCAATTTGTGTAAATGAATATTTCTAATTCTATCACAGTATTTACATTGTTTATTTAATTTTTAGTAATTAATAAGTGTAGAAGAGTTCAAATTACATGGATTGCTTCAAATAATTTTTAGTAATTAATAAGTGTAGGAGAGTTCAAATTACATGGGTTGCTTCAAATAATTTTTAGTAATTAATAAGTGTAGAAGAGTTCAAATTACATGGGTTGCTTCTATCAAACCTGTTCCACTCATTAATGTTGACCCGACGTGAAGGTGACCATAGTCACTAACATCATCTAACATCATCGTTGGTTTGGCCCACAATCAAAAGATTGTGATCAGTGTCATTATTGTTGATCCGACGTGAAGGGTGGCGTACACTTAGAAGATTCAAATCAATTATATTATTGTTGACTCGGTGTGATCAATTATATTATTGTTGACCCGGTGTGAAGGGTGGGTTTGGCACATTCAAAAGATTCATATCAACTTCATTATTGTTGACCTGGCATGAAGGGTGGCACACTCAGAAGATTCAAATTAGTTTCATTATTGTTGACCCAGTGTGAAGGGTGACGTGCACTCAGAAGATTCAAATCAGCTTCATTATTGTTGACCCGGTGTGAAGGGGACCACCGATCACTCAAAACATCATCGTTGGTATGGCGCACTCAGAAGATTCAAATCAGACTACTACCTTTGCAAATCAGCTTCATTGTTGTTGACCCGGTGTGAAGGGACCACCAATCACTCAAAACATCATCGTTGGTATGGCGCACTCAGAAGATTCAAATCAGACTACTACCTTTGCAAATCAGCTTCATTGTTGTTGACCCGGTGTGAAGGGACCACCAATCACTCAAAACATCATCGTTGGTATGGTGCACTCAGAAGATTCAAATCAGACTACTATCTTTGCAAATAAGTTGCCCCCAAGGTTTGAACCTGAGTGTCTTCTTGGTAAATGCTTGACCAAACAAGCACTTACCAATCCACCCCTCGATTGCAAAACTTTATTATAAGAAAAACCATTCGCCATATGACCAAAATTTTCTGTTCCACTGAAACTATCCCATGTAAATATGTTTTTTTTTGTGTATTGGAACGACCGTAAACCCCGAAACCTTCTTCCAAAACCAAAAATTTACTACTTGGTGGGGGTGGTATTTACCTGGTTTATTAATCAACGAATAACTATCTTACACCGTTTTTTTTTTAGTAGGGCGTGAAAAAACGGAAGCCGGCACTGAAACGGTTTAAGAAGGGTGTGAAAAAACTGAAGCCGTCACGGAGGTTTCATTGACGGACAGAGGTGGCCGTTGTGAGTGTACAACGACATAGACGTGAGGAAGAAATGGTGTGTTGATCCTTTCCAAGTCCATGCCGGACTTTTAAGGGAACCAACGAACTCTCTCCCTGATCATAACTTACTCTATCAGGACAGCTGGATGGTGGATAGCACGTCTTATTTTTAGAAATGGACTAAATTTACGTGAAAGCTATATATTAGAGGTTAGCATGATATACTGCTTCAATGGTCAAGCTAGGCCTTAGTAAAATTTGCGAGATAATAATTTTTTTGGGAATGGGAGTTTCAAAATCTGATGTCATTCTTAGAGTGAAGGGGGAGGAGACCTCCATTGTGTATCCAGAGAAGGCAACAGAGAGGCGATCTATGTATCTTTCTAACGTAGATCAGGTTCTGCTCTTCACTCTCGAGACCCTGCACTTCTTCGCTGCGAATAAGGAGGTGAAGGCGTTTGAGGATGTTGTGGAGGGTCTGAAGCGTGGTCTGAGTAAGCTTCTCGTTTATTATGACTTCCTCGCGGGTCGGTTGAAGCTCAATACCGAAAGCAACCGCTTAGAGGTCGACTGCAATGGAGCGGGAGCACTGTTCGTCGTTGCTTCTACCGACCAAACTCTCCAAGATTTGCAAGACATCACATACCCCAATCCCGACTTCCGTCAATTTGTTCCGCACGAAAATAAAGTCCACGCGCTCGAAGATCGCCCGCTATGTCTTCTGCAGGTTATCACTGTTTTCCTCATAAAAATAAGAATTAAAAACTAAATGGTTGTCAGAAATTTCTGTTTCGTTTTTGAGGCTTTTGTGTTATTTTAAATTCAAATACATGCAGTTTGGAATTGCTGTTCTCTGTTTGGTAGCAAATAACATCGAAATTTTATTTGTGTGGTTTCTTTTTTTTAATATGAAACTTCTGTCTTTACCTTATTTTTTTTTATTAGCACATTGAAATGCTTCAAGAGAAGCAGTCTCCTTTGCACTAGAACGGATCGGATGAATTTACTATAGAATTGCACGATTGAATTTCGAATGAATTTGCCTTGGGTTTGAGAAGGTGAAGTATCCGTGGGGAATGCCTATCTACTGTGGCCCCGTTGTTCATAGCGAAGTGGACTTCGTGCTGTTGCTTCCCACCCTTGCCAATGACGACGCCGACGATGGAGACGGTGTCAACGTCTTCGTAGCTCTCCTCCCTCACCAGATGATAAAGTTCGAGCAACTCGTCTACGACATCTAAAGGAATGTAATGGGCATGAAAAAAATAAAAATACAGAGAATAATGAGCGATGACGATAGCATAAAATGTCGGCACCCCACTAGATCCCATATAGCTGGACAATCGTATGTAGGCTATGGAGCATTATGACCATGGCGTTAGGCCATAGTGTTCGGATGATGTTTTAGGTGAAATTTGTGAGTGAAGAATTCTGTGAGGGAACTAGGTGTTCCGATTGTGAAGTATGCAACTACGTATAGGCATATCCAAGAGACATCATTAATGCACATATACTTAAATTTGTAAAATTAATTTAATATATATAGACCATGCTGCTAAGCTACTTTCATATGATGGAAAGTAACAACAACACGAAGCCTGTAAAACTAAAGTTTATAATATTCTATATATATTTTCAAAGTATTTTTATTTCTACTTTTAGTAGTTATAGTATGTGGTATATCGAAAGAAAAACGAAAATTTAAACATATATTGGATTGGAATTATAATATTTTTTTATTGAGTAAATATTTTTTATATATACATATCTGCCGTGGGGGTTGAACTTGGAACACATCACCGATAATGCAAGTGACATCCTTAATGCGAATAAAATTATAATATTTACTATACATTATTGGTTTTTATTTTCATCAAACATTAATAAATTTTTATAATTTTTATGTAGTCTAAAATTAGCCACATAGATCCATTATAAGTATATGACTTATAATTTTTAGTACAATTAATATGATTAATAAGTTTTAATGTGATTTTAAACTGAATATAATTTTTTTGTTACTTTAAAATATATTATTTATAATTAATAATTGAAAGAAGTAAATTATGATAAAGTTAAATAAATTTATATATTTAAAATCTAAATTTGAATATTATCTTTGAATATTTATCTTTGCACAAATTGCATAATAAAATGATATAATTTAATTTATAAGGACCTTCAAATTTGTGTATGTTAGGAACCTTTTCATTAAAATCAGTACATTCACAAAAATATTGCAATAAAACATAAATGTATGAAACGTAAGATATTACAATACGAAATATAAGTTTAGAAATGAAAGTGTCTCACAAAGTAAAACAATATCGTAGGCTATTTTGAGGGGGTAACCTCCTTCAATACTTTAATTCAATTATGCAAAAAGATATATCCATTCAATTAAGCATTCCATAGAGATGAAATATGGAGTCTAGAAATATTTGAGTAACAACGAAGGTAGAGTAAGGGTGGGATAGAGAACAAAAATTAACATACTTCGTAAGACGATCCACTACCACCAAAATAACCGATTTGCCTCTAGATTTAGGTAATCCTTCAATGGAATCCATAGAGATATATGTCCAGACTTGAATCAACAATGGTTGAAGGGTGCCATGGGAACACTTATTTTCACCTTTCATACATTGGCAACAATCACATTCAACCACAAAAGTATGAATTTCCTTTTTAATTCCCTTCTCAAAAAGATACCCTTGGTCATTGTATAGGTTTTGAGAAACCCTAAATGGCTAGTTGTTGGGTAAGTATGCATCTCCTATAGGATGAGGTCATTTATTTGTGAATGTTGGGGCACAACAAGACAATTATGATACTGTAAATATTGATCATCCTAGGTATAGCTAGGGCATGAATGAGGATCGACTTAGAGTTTATGGACTAAAATTTGTAAAGAGTAGTCCTTGATCAGTTCTTCTTGGAGATGATGAATCCATTGTGGAATAGGTGTGGATATAACATGGAGCATTTCTTGTTCTTCATGGAGTTGGGACAAGGCATCTACCACAATGTTCTCCTTATCCCTCTTATAGGTCATGTCATAGTCATAACCCAACAATTTAAAAACTCATTTTTGTTGTTTTAGGGTGGCCACCCTTTGCTCTAAGAAGTATTTGACACTTTGATGATCAGTATTTATGGAAACATATCTCCCCATGAGATACGATCATCAATGACTTACAACATGTAAAATAGTAAGCATTTCCTTATCATAAGTAGACTTGTCAAAATTTTTGCCTAAGAGTGTTCGACTCATGAAGGCCAAAGGTCTACCTTCTTACATTAAAACTACCTCAATACCATTTCTAGATGCATTACTTTAAATGACAAAAGTTTAACATGGGAGTAGTGGTCATGGCATGCTTCAATTCCACAAAATCCTTCTTTGCAGTTTTATCCACATAAAATAATTCTTCCTTAGCATAGTTGTTAAGGGAGCTACTATCTTTCCACAATTCTTCACAAATTTCCTATAATATCCAATGAGTCTCATAAATCCATGAAGTCCCTTTATGGTACCAAGCTTAGGCTAGCCTTGAACATCCTGAATCTTCTTGGGATCAATGTGAATCCATCCTTAGTGACAATATAATCTAAGTGTTCAATCTCTTACTGTCCAAAAGAACATTTAGATCACTTTTCATAGAGTTGATTGGCAGACAAAAATTGGAGTGCTTGATCCAAGTGTTGGAGATGCTCTTTCCATGAATGAATGACTATAAATCAATATATCATCAAAAAAGACTAAATTGAATTTGCAAAGGAAAGGTCAAAAAATTGAGTTCATCAAACCCTGGAAGGTGGAAGGTCCATTGGTTAATCTAAATGACATATCCAAGAATTCATAATGCCCTTCATGAGTTTTAAAAGTTGTTTTGGAAATATCCTCATATTTGATTTGAATTTGATGATACCTTGACTGCAAATCCAACTTGGAAAAATATTGAGCCCATGCAACTCATCAAGTAATTCATAAATCACTAGAATAGAGAATTTATCTTTGATAGTGATTTTATTTAGGTCTCGATAATCCACACACAAGTGCCAAGTTCCATCCTTTTTTTGTACTAATAACACTAGAGAAGAATAAGGACTAACATTGGGACATATAACCCCAACAACACGAACCTCTTGAACTATTTTCTCAATTTTAGATTTTTGAGCATATGGATACTTTTAGGGATAGATATTTGGGGAAAGACTACTAGGAAAAATCTAAATTGCATGGTCAAGAGAGCAATGAAGAGGTAGTCCCTCGGGGTCCTAAAAATATTGAGCATATTTGTTCAATAAACCCTGTAATTGCATTGCATGGTCCCTTTCCACTTTCTCAAAAGCCTCAACCATTCCATAAGAGGACTTTTTTGACAACTTTTCCACTTTATGGGTAGAAATAAACTAAGCCACATCATATTTCATGCCATGTAAAGTATATTTGGTCCCGTATTGACTAAACCTCATCCGTAACTCAAAAAAAACCCATAAAACTAGACCTAGCATCTGCAACCATTGTGCTCCCAAAACTATATCACACCTGCCTAATGGTAGGGAAAACATATATTTCTTGAGATTATTTTCCCTAATATAGAGTTTGACATTACAACATTTTCTTTTGCATGGTAGGATGTATCCATTAGCAATCATGACTTCAAAGGAATTACACATAGTAAAGTAATGGTTTTGCTATTTGACCACACGTAGAAAGATAAAGTTACGTGCACTACCAAAGTCAATAAGAATGATGACCCTTTATCCATTGAAGTATGTGTTAACTTTCATCATTTGGGGAGTTGAAACTCCTGCTAAAGCATGCATTGAGATGTTCAGTTGGGATTTCTTTGGAACTTCTATCTATTCTATGGTTTTTGCCTCTTGAGGATCCTCTTCTTCCTCTAAATATTCTATAGTTGGTGTCTCATCCATATCAAGCAGATACAATTTTTGATACACACACTTGTGCCTTGGGGAATATTTTCATCACAATTATAGCATAGCGCTTGGGCCCTTCTATTCTATATCTCTTTGCAAGTCAATTTTTTTTATGGTTGGAGATTTAGTGGTAGGATTTGACGTAGACTTGGATGGAAAAAGTGGTTGAGATTGAAGAAATTTAGAGGTGTATCCTTGAGCATTGAATATCTTCTGCCAATCTATCCAAACTTATTGCCTATTGTAATGTTTGGGGCCTCAACATTTTAACATTGCCTTAATGTCATCCTTCGAACCACTCATAAAACAACTTTTAAAGAAGTCAACATTTAAACCAATGGTATAATTTCTTAGTTTTTCAAACTGAATTTAATACTAGGAAGCAACATTGATATCCTTTCAAGACCATAAAAGACCCAACCAAGGCATCTCTTGATTTGATCCATAGCGATTTGTGTAGACCTATGTCTCCATGTTACAATGGAACCAAGTACTTTCAAATCTTTGTTAATGATCATACTAAAAAAATATGGCTATATTTTTTGAAATGCAAAGATGATGAATTCTTCTACTTTCAATAATTTAAGGCCCAAGTAGAGACTTCCATAGGAAAAATATTTCATGTTCCCTATTCAAATTGAGAGAGAAATTTAGTAGTGATGAATTTTTAGTTTGAAGGAACTTGACATTCAACAATAGCTGATAATAGCCTCCTCATCACAACAAAATGGTATTACAAAATATAGAAACAAAACAATCATGGAAATAGTATGAAGTATGTTAAAGGATTCACAACTTGGATACTCTTTTTGGGCAGAAATAATACATATAGTAGTTTACTTACTCAATCAAGCCCCCACTACATCACTTGAACATATCACTCTAGAATAAGCATGGAGTGGACACAAACCATCAATATCTAATCTTCTAGTATTTGGTTGTATAACATACATGACATTCCAAAAGAAAAAATATATAAGTTGATGAAAAATCTTAGCAATGCATCTTACTTGGCTATACATGTAGGAACAAAAGATGAAATATTGGAAGATAGTGTAGTGATAAATCATTACACCTTTCAAAAGTGAAATTTGGAGTCACAGACAAGCACATGAATAAAGGTCTGATAAAAAATGCTTGATAAATTGGAGGCCAGATCTCATGACCAAGAAATGTTTGATGGTCGAAGGTTCTTGAGTCGTAGACAAAAGGCAATAACAAAAGTCTCAATAAAGTAACTAAAGGTAAAAAGTCTCGAAGATCTAAAGATAAACAGTCTCCAAGGATGAATAAAAAACTCCCAAAGAAGATGCCAACGTTCTAAAAATCAAATAAATAAAGTGCACATTCTTTGAGGAAGATTGTCCTTCCTGAAAAATATATTTTGTATCTTTGAGAAAGGACAACAACAACATGGATCCATGGTAGAAGCAACTCAAAGATCTAAAACATTAAATTAAAGCAATCTTCTACACCTAGGTGATGGGAATCCCTAGAAAATGGGTAGATGGCAATTAAGGTGGTAGCTGCTCATCCAAGGGCCAGGATCAACTAATATTCATATATTTAAATATAGAGAATCCTAAAGGGACAAATAGTCAAACAAGACATGACTCAATATCTAAAACAACAACCACCTAGAAATATTTACATGAGTTTTGGAGGGAAAATCCTCCCTTGTAAATCTATAAATAGGAGTAGTCTTAGCTTTGTAAAGGATCGACAAGTTTACAATTTTGTACATTTGTAGGATTTCCTTTCATTTATCTCTATAAAAATAGTTGTGGTTTCTGAGTGGCTTGTGGGAAATTTTGAACCCCGCTTCTAGAACAATCTTTGTAAAAGTTTACTTGCATTATATATATATATATATATATATATATATATATATATATATATATACATGGGAGCCTATGTCTATTTTTGGCATTTTCTTGCAAACCCGTTGTTGTGTATGTGTATGTGTTTGTGATATTTTTCCTGAATATCAGATTTGATAAGTGTATGTGTGTGTGAGGAGTTTGCATTTATTTTTGGGCTGAGTCACTTACTAGCTTGGCTCTCTTGCAAGACCCGCTTGCTCATATATGCATATAACTGGTAGATTTTTATTGCACTTCACTATGTAAAGGAGAGAAAGTATTCACAATTGATACACCATTTAGGCCTATCTTTGCAAGAAGATCTTAGCAAATATCTTAGCATATCATCCCCTTTTTCTTTTATTTGTTGACTTTGTTTCTTTTCTCGCACTCCTTTCTATTTGTAGAGTAATTAGTATCTTGAAGATCACATCTTAACAAGGATATGACCTTGTAAAAAATCTCGAAGGGCCTTGATTGAGTTGAACCCTATGCTCTTGACTACAACCTGCTATGTCACTCCAACGCAAGGTGTGATTATCTCGGGTAAGGACAATCGAAGATGATAACATGTAGTAAAGATAATTCTAAGATATATACATGGCACTACTAAATATGGTTTGGAATTCAAGATGAGTGATCAGTTCCTCTTAAAAAATTATACAAATGTAGATTACACAGGTTTTGTTGATGATAAAAAATCTGCCTCTAGCTATGTATTCTTCCTAGGGTCTACACTTATATCATGGGGGAGTAAGAAACAACAAACAATTGTTGGATCTTCCATTGAAGTTGAATACCATGTAGTAGAGGGCATTTGTATTTGAAGCAATATGGCCAAAATATATGTTGACAAATATGGGAGTACAACAAGATAAACCTACAATTATGCATTGTGACAACCAAGGTGTTCTCAAACTTGTTCAAAATCTAGTATTCCGTGAAAGAACCAAGTACATTGACATGGAGTGCCACTTCATCCATGAACATCTTCAACAAAAAAACATCTAGCTCAAATTTTATCTTACTCAAGAATAGCATGTAGACATTTTTACCAAACACTTGGACGAGTTAAATTTCAAATAATTTTAAAGTTTCCTCTCCAATACTATGATGTAATAAAGGGAGTAATGTTAGGATTTATTACATCATGTATAATGTGAATATAAGTTGAGTAACCATTCAACACATGGTTTATAAGGTTCACTAGGGAACAAGGATAATTGTAGGTTGTTATGCCATATTTGGTCATCTATTGTATTTGAATACCCTTTCACTTTCCATAATACATTCATTCAAAGCATTACGATCTGTTGCGAGTAGAATAAATAAGTAGATAGAAGAAAAAGAAAAGAGGACAAAAGGACAAGCAAATTTTAAACCAAAATACTTAACAATAGAGCATGTCATCACTTTGAGACATATCACTACAAAATATGAAATGAAAAAAGAAAATCCTATTACCATTTTGTGGACTTCAAGAAAGCTTTTGACATAGTGCTTAGAAGTAAACTATAGAGTAGAATGGATTCCACGGGCATACTAGAAAAGCATAAAGCAACAATTAATAGACTCTATGAGAAAGTTCAAGTTAATATCAAAATTTGAGAAGGCCTTTCAAAATATTTTAGAAGGGACATATGGGTTAAACAAGAGTGTTTATTATTCCTACTTTATTTAGTCTATATATTTAAAAATTAGAAGAATGGATTAATCTAAGTGGAAGAGTCGATGCTTATTTGGGAAGATATGTGTTGAGACTTCTTTTATGTGCTAATGATCTCATTATGAATGTAAGGTCAACAGAGGGTTTGTGAGAGTATATTAAGACCTTAGAGAAATTTTTCAAGGAGGTAGGCATGCAAGCAAATATTAACAAAAATAAGATGGTGACGTTCCTTAATCAAAAGAAAAAAATTAGTTAAATTTTATTTTGAAAGGGTTCTTTTGAAATAAGTAATAAAGTACAAATATCTTAGGATAAAATTCAATAATAAGCATAGTTTGAAAACATGTAGAACAAAGAGAACATTGGGAGGATTGAGGATTTTTGCATTACAAAATAGAAGCAAAGAGGTTAAAATATGGGATTGAAAGACTACAATATTTATTCGGGTTCCTAATGGTACCAATGATGTTATATGGGTGTAAAATATGGACAAACAACACATCAATTTCAAATTGGAGACAAATAAAGAGGATTTAAAAATGCTTATCTATAAAAAAATAAAATATAGGAGCTCCATATGATGCTCGTTTAGAAAAAATAGGTACCTTCCTTATAGAGGCATTTGCTATAGTATCTTCTCTAGGATATCTAAAAGAAATTGGACAGATGAATGTAAACAAATGTTCTAAAGTTGTAATAAAAAATGGTCTTAAAAAAAGAAAGAAAACATGGATGAAATAAAAAATAAATAGATGAACAAGTGGATTTTCTACTTGAATGAATGCCCAAATAATAACAAAGACATAAAGACATCTGTTTTTTTTTGAATTGGTAGCCGCCACGAATATCGGTAGGCTATCCAGCTTTTATGGCCACCACAGTATTCTACGTTGTTCGCCCCGAAATTCGCCACACAGATATTCGTGCAGTCCGCCTCGAAAGTCGCCACACAGATCTTCGTGCAGTCCGCCCCTATAACCGCCATGCCACAATCATTTAAAACCTTTTACACAGATATAAAGATATTTGTTAAGGAAAAATTTTGAGCAATTATATGGAAAAAAAAAAAAAAGAAGAAAAAGAGAATATTATCATGCTAAATTTAACCCTACATACGCTCCCCATCAAAAGGCCCATATAGGGGCAAACATCAATCATAAAGAAAAGACACTCGTAAATATTTTAAGGATTAGCTCGCACCAACTTAGATGTAAAACATGTAGATTGAAGGGACCAAAAAATGAATGGGAGGAGAGAATATGCACCTTTTGTACATTAGGGGTAACTGAGACAAAGAAACATTTTATTTTGAAATGTAAGGTATATAGTGTATTCAAGCTAGCTATGCTGATACGTTAGCAATGAACTCATTGCATGAATTGTTTAAAAATAATAAAGTAGGTTCATCATCAAAATCAATAATAAAAACTCAATATTTCAAAAAGAAAAATATTTGGGTCAATTTTTTTTGACAACCACAGTTCTTTGTAAAGTTGGTGTCCCATAGGTTGGTTTTAGCCTCATGGATGTTAAAAAACTCTATTCTATTCTTGTTATTTGTTTTGTTCCTTTTATTTTAAATTAATTTTTTCTTTTAATCTTTTTCTTCCAGCTATTTTTACCATGCTTTAAATATGTGTTAGCTAATAATATAAAATTATGTGTTAGCTAGTAATATAAAATTATGTTGATATATACAATAAATTTAAGTCCAAGATTTTAAATTTGGACCAAGACTAGAAGCGGACCGACTGGAGCGAAGCACATGAACTAGGGTTTCTGGAGCTAGGGAAAAACTAGGGCATCAGTTGGGTTGCCGAAGAGATTTCTGGTTACTGTGGATTTGAAGGCAAGATTGCTGCCCCAAGAGGGTCCAATGGGGACACCTTCGGATCCTCTTCTCGAGAGAAATAGCTCTTATGCAGATTTGCTAAAAGATAAATCTCCTTCCAAGACTGACGAAGCACAAAGAACTACATTTAAAATGCTCTTCATGGCTGCTAGAAATAGATCAACATCTCATCGAGTCAATGGATGCTTGCCACAGTCAGAATCAAGGCCCAAGATTGTCATTGAGCCAAGGATGGTCGAAGAAACAGTATCTTATAGAGCAAATCATGATTTGATCTATAAATTCATGGGTATTCGCCCTACCCTGAATTTTTTGCATTCTTGGGTCCGGCAAAACTAGGAGCCTCATGGTGAGTACTCTTTATGGTTTATTAGCAATGGGTATTTTATTGTTAGTTTTTCTTCTCTGGCCGATAGAAATAGGGCTTTCGAATCAGAAAAGAGGAATCATGGTCCGACAGGATTATTTGTTCAACCCTGGAGAGTGGGATTCGATCCTCGAATTGAACCCATTGTTGTCCCGGTCTGGATCCATTTGTATGCACTTCCAATGGAGTTTTGGAGTGAGCAAGTTTTGGAAATTATCGATAATTCCCTTGGAAGACATTTGGGTGTCTCTAAAGACACAATAGAAGGAAACACAGCTGTTTATGTAAGAGTATGTGTGGAAATGGATCTTAGCCAGTCTCTACCGACAGAGGTGGAACTTGAACTTGCAGGACTATCTTGGATTCAACAGCTGGATTATGAGGCTCTGCCCTTCAGATGCAGAGTTTGCCACAAATATGGGCATTTGGCCCGATCTTGCCCAAATAATATGAACACAAAAATGGAGGCTCCTCTAGGAATGTCAAATCTTCCTAAGGAGGGTAAATCAACAATAAACAAAGAACCAACCAATACTTCTTAGGGTAAAGAAGCACAGAGAGATGGTTTTGAACAGCCCAAAAGAAGGAGAAGGCAAAAGAAAAAAGATGGTAAAGAGCAAACCCAACTCAAGCCCGCCAATAGGTATGAGATATTTAAGACACTAATGGACCAATAAGAATAATTCATGGAAGGAGTGGATGAGAATAGTGAAAATAATAACATCCACATTCAAGCTCCTCTTTCATCTCCCCCTGTCATAGAGCAGGTAATTGAGCATAGTGAGTTATCGCAGTCAGAGAGTGCAGGGGCATTGATAGTACATAACCAAGAGCAGCCAATAATTAAGTATGTCAGCATGAGAATAGCAGAAAAGAACAGAGAAAGGCCAACTTTAGGGATAACTCAGGTGGAAAAGAGATAAAAAAATAGCAATTCTCAAGGAGTGGGTAGAAAATCAAATAAGAAATTGCTAGCAGTTCAAGGAGACAAACTGATCACTGGAGGATCGGTGAGGCCAATATATTCTTACTACTCTCAAGGTAACCAATGATTATACAATCATGGAATGTTAGGGGTTTAAACAGTAGAACCCATCAATCTACTGTTCGAAGACTCTTAGAAAAATGTAAAACATATTTTTTGCTTATCCAGGAGACAAAAATGTTGTTAGATCTTATGTGTAAAACAGTTAACAGAATTTGGAGGGGTGTTGGTCATATGGAAGTGGCTGCCCAAGGTGCCTCAAGGGGGATTGTTACTCTTTGGAACTCTCTTGAATGGACTGCAATAGAACATATAGCTTGGAGGGGTGTTCTCACATCACATTTTAGAAATAATGTCACAGCTGAACATGTTTTAATCACAAATTTTTATGGGGCTCAAAACCTAGATGGTTAGAGGCTTCAATGGAAAGTTGTGCATAACATGAGAGTCTCAAGGGAAGATTTAGACTGGATTATTGTTGGGGATTTTAATGCTAAATTATCCTCTAGATATTAGGAAGGGGGAACCCCAATTTTGGATCCAGGGGATCGACTTATGATTGCCCAAGTCCAGGATTTACACTTGGTGGATATTAAATGCCCTGGAACCAACTATACTTGGACTAATAAGAGGAGGGAGCCACATAGCAGGAAGGTAAAGTTAGACCATTTTTTGGTTTCAGAGGAGGCATTTGTAAAATGGAATACAAAATTTCAGATTTTAGAGGGTCCAGTTTTAGATCACTTTCCCATTTTGTTGGAAGGAGGGATTAAGATAGGGCAGCATCACAAACCATTTATATTTGAAAAATTTTGGTTACAAAAAGAGGAACTTCGAAAGAAAATTCCACAGTGGTGGGAAGAAGGTCGCCCAGCATACGGGACAACAATGTTTAGATTCCACAAACAAATTCATTATGTCAAATATCAACTGAAACAATGGAGGCGAGCAAACAAGACAGACTTCCAGGTCCAAAGAGCTCCTTTGGTGGCCAGATGGGATGAGGTTCAAAAACACTTTAGGGAAGGAAAAATTACAAAGCAGCTCAAAGTCGAGGATGATGCCTTGCGTAAAGCGGTTGAGGACATTGACAACCAAGAGGAGACCTATTGGAAACAGAGAGCAAGAACCACTTGGTTATTAGAAGGTGATAGAAATACCAAATTTTTCCATCGGACTGCCTATGCTAGGAGACAGATGAACAACATGGAAGCTCTTAAAGATGAGAACGAACACTCCTTTGATACACTTCCAGGTATGCATGCCCATTCAATGGATTAATTTTCTAAACTATTTAAGGAAAGTATGGTGCAAGATGAAGAGGCTCAAAACGACGTTATTGCTGTCATACCTTCCATTATCTCTGAAGAAGAAAATCAGAACCTTCTTAAAACCATTGATAGAGAGGAGCTGAAGAATGTGGTCTTTGGAATGAGCATCGAAAAAACTCCAGGTCCAGATGGCTTTCCAATTGAGTTTTTTCAGGCCTTTTGGGATAACTTGGAGGAGGATGTAATGGTTGTTATAGAGGAGTCCAGAGGTAGTAAAAGAATGTTTAAAGCATTAAATCATACTTTCATTACCTTAATCCCAAAAGGGGAGGAGGAGGTACATATTTTAGATTATAGACCTATTGCCTTATGCAATGTTATATATAAAATAATCACAAAGGTAATGGCTGAGCGGCTAAAACCTCTTTTACATAACATTATCTCCTTAGAGCAAGGGGGCTTTGTAGAGGGTAGGCAAATTTTGGATGGGGTGGTTCTGGATCAGGAGGCAATCCATACAATGCAAACATCTGGTAATAAAGGAATGTTCATAAAATTAGATATGTCAAAGGCTTATGATAGGGTGGAGTGGAGCTTCTTGTCAAAGATGATGGCAACCTTTGGTTTCTCTTAGGATTGGATAGAATGGGTCATGAGTTGTGTTTCTACTCCGACATACTTAGTGTTAATCAAGGGTCTTCCCTCGCAATCGTTTGGAGCCACTCGAGGCCTTCGTCAAGGAGATCCTTGCTCTCCCTATCTTTTTCTCATATTGGCTGAAGGATTAGGTAGACTTTTCTTGAGGAGACGACAACAAGGTTTGCTAACAAGTATCAAGGTGGGTGAGGAAGTTTTGACTCACCTACGGTTTGTGGATGACACAAGATTGGTGGGAGTGGCCAGCTTCGGGGGAAGCAAGAATGATCAGAGATACTCTTAATGTCTACCTTAGGGCTACAAACCAAGTCATCAATGATAAAAAATCCAAAGTGGTCTTTTTCAATCTTGATCAAAGGCTTCAGGACAAATTTTTAGAGATCTTGGGATTCACAAGGACCTCTCTCCCAGTGGTTTACTTGGGGGTCCCTTTGCATTTTAAAAAACTAAAAATAGATATCTAGAGGAATCTTTTGGATTGTATCAAGGATAGAATTAATCATTGGTCTCACAAATGGTTAAGCTATGGGGGTAGATTAAATTTTTTATAGTCAGTCATTCAAGCCATGCCAATTTATAAATTCTCTATCTTGGTTGCCCCACATACTATTTGGAAAGAGTTGGACAAGATGGCTAGAAAATTTTTATGGGAAGGAGTAAAAGGAGAGAGGAAATGGGCCTTAGTAGGTTGGGGCAAAGTAACCCAGCCCAAGGTAAAATGAGATTTGGGACTGAGAAGATCCAAGTTAAATAATAGAGCTTTGGCTGGAAAGCTTTATTGGAGGTGGATTTCCCAACCAACTTCCTTATTCAGTAGAATCCTAACTAGTAAATATTTGGGACATGTAAACCCAAACGAGGTGGGTCATTTCCCTTTGGATGGTACTGGTTCCTTAGTGTGGTAGGCTCTCAAGTTAGGATCTCAGGTAGTAAAAGATCGATTATTTTGGAAAGTGGGGAGAGGGGAGAAGGCACGATTTTGGACAGATTCATGGGATCATTACCCACCTATCATTGTTGAATTTCCTGAATTGCAACCAATAAAAACAACCATAGAATCCAAGGGTTGGGTCCAAATTGAAAGTTATTTCACCACTAGTTAGCTAGGGGATTATAATTTTAAGCAGTTTAAGAAGTTGGATGAGTGGCCAATTTCAATCCCTCCGGATTTGGCACCCATCATGACTAGAATCTTGACAAAAAGATTTCTCACAAGTAGAGACGAGGAGGATGAATTAGCTTGGGGCTATGGGAGCCTTGGTGTCTACACAGTGAAGGACGAATATGACAAGATCCTTCCAGAGCCTCCCCCTCATACATATCAGGTTGAGGATTGGAGAAATATTTGGTAGTCCAAGGGTTGGCCGAAAGTAAACTTTTTTGCCTGGCAGTTCATGCATAATGGAATTCTCACTTTTGATAATCTCAGATGTAAAGGAATCATTGGTCCATATCAATGTGTATTATGCTAAAAAAGTGAGGAAACAACTGATCACTTGATGTTTGAGTGCCCATTCATGCGCCAGATTTGGGAGAGATGGTTTTTATATTATAAAATTCAAGTTAATGGTGACTTGAATTGGATTAATATCTAGGAAAGATGGAAGAGGGGTAGATTTAAATCTAAAGCTCTTTGTATTGGTTGGGAGCTTGGATTAAACTTTATTTGGTGGCAAGTGTGGTTGGAGAGAAATGCTAGAATTTTTAGAGAAACTTTTTCTTCTTTAGATGGAGTTTGGCAGGTCATTTAGAGCAAAGTCACAGAAACTGTGGTCGTCTATGCTAAAGAGGAAACTCATGTTGTTATTGGGGCAATGGAAGAGGAAGTTGAAGTGCAAGAGGGACAAGACATAGCTAGTTGGAAACCACCCCCAGAAGGTTGGATTAAAATTAATACTGATGGAGCTGTAAAAGGCAATCCGGGTAGAGCCAAAATTAGAGTGGTTTGCTGGAATCATGTTGGAACAGTGCTCTATTGGGAACTGCAAGGCTTGGGAAGATCCACAAACAATGAAGCAGAAGCCATAGCTATCAAATTTGCTTCTATTTGGGCAGTTAAATAGGGCCATAGGAGGATAATCCTTGAATCGGATTCTTAAATAATGGTTGGAGCTCTAGATTGCATGAGGAACTTTGCTTTGAAAGCATGGAGGTTGAGGATTCTTGTCACTCAAATTAAGGAATTATGGAGGGAATTAGATGATGTGATTCCAGTTTATGTGAGTAGAGATTTAAACAAAGTGGTTGACTTCCTGGCTAAGATGGGTGCTAAGAAGGAGGTAGGGGTTCAATTGCACAGTGACATGGCTATTGAGGATGAGGTGATTAGGCAGGGTCTTGAAAGGTCCCTGAGCTAATGATAAAAGAAAAAGCAAAGGGAGGAAAGGTGTCACGATATCGCGACATGTTGCACCGTCGCGGTCACTGGAGGAAAGGTGTCACAATATCATGACATGTTGCATCGTCGCGGTCACTGGAGGAAAGGTGTCGCGATATTGCGACATGTTGCACCATTGCGGTCACTAGAGGAAAGGTGTCGCGATATTGCGACATGTTGCTTCGTCGCGGCCAAGGGAGGAAAGGTGTCATGATTTCGCGACATGTTGCATCGTCGCGGCCAAGGGAGGAAAGGTGTCATGATTTCGCGACATGTTGCATCGTCGCGGCCAAGGGAGGAAAGGTGTCGCGATTTCGCGACATGTTGCATTGTTGCGACCAAAGGAGAAAAATGTCGCGATATCGCGACATGTTGCATCATCGCGGCCAAGAGAGAAAAAGTGTCGTGATATCACGACATGTTTCATCATCGCGGCCAAAGGAGAAAAAGTGTCACGATATCGCGACATGTTGCTTCATCGCGGCCAAAAGAGGAAAAGTGTCGCGATTTCACGACATGTTGCAACATCGCGGCCGAAAGAGAAAAAACGTTGCAATATCGCGACATGTTGCTTCGTCGTGGCCGAAAGAGAAAAAACGTCACGATATGCGACATGTTGCTTCAACACGGCCGAAAGAGAAAAAGTGTCGCGATATCGTGACATGTTGCTTTGTTGCGGCCCAAGGAGGAAAAAGTGTCGCGATATCGCGACATGTTGCAACGCTGCGGCCCAAGGAGAAAAAGTGTCGCGATATCGCGACATGTTGCTTCGACGCGGTGAAAGGAGGAAAAAGTGTCGCGATATCGCGACATGTTGCAACGTCACGACCAGAGGAGGAAAAAGTGTCGCGATATCGTGACATGTTGCATTTTTGCGGCCAAAGGAGAAAAGTGTCGCGATATTGCGACATGTTGCATTTTCGCGGCCAAAGAAGAAAAGTGTCGTGATATCGTGACATGTTGCATTTTCGCGACCAAAGGAGAAGAAGGAAAAAGTTTCGCGATATCGCAACAAGTTGCATCAATAGACCAAACCGATCCCCCTGTTAGCTAGTTAATGGTTCAAGAGATTTGGCTCCATTGCAAATCTTTTTTTACTGTTGTAAGCATGTGTTCTCTCTGACTGAGGCTGGGAAAAGTCTCTTCCCAAATTGTAATTGATCTTTGTTTTAATACAAGTTTTTTCAATTTTTTTTCAAAAAAAATATAAAATTATGTTAATTTAAGTGGAGTCTTTGGAATAGGGGAGATTTAAACTCAATATTAAAACTATCAATGTAATGTTATCAATACTATTATTTTATTATACATTTTAATTAAATATAAATCTTTATAATTTGAAGAACTATATAGTGTAAAAATACTATATTTTCAATAAATTATAAAAATTAAAAAATATGGTTGATATACACCTACTTTTAGTTTAAACTTAATAAATGTCATGAATGCATGTGTTTATAAATTTTATATAAACCAATTTAAAAAAAAATTAATCCTAACTCGTCCAGATTTGAGCCTTTGAAGTGTTCACCTTCTAGATAATGATACATATCGGACAACCAAATAAATAAAGGGGTTGTAATAAATTCTTACGCAGTTAAAAGTCACAGAAAGCTCCAAGGACATTGTTAAATTACTAGCCATTCGCTGGGCAAGGGGAATTTTTCTAAGCACTTTGCTGGCATATAATAATTTTAATTTTTATTAAAATAAGATATAAAGTATATTTATAATATATAATTATTTTTTATAATAAAACTTTAATAAAACTTAAAAATATATTAACTTTAATTTTTATTAAAATAAGATATAAAGTATATTTATAATATATAATTATTTTTTATAATAAAACTTTAATAAAACTTAAAAATATATTAACTTTAATTTTTGTTATAAAATAAATATTTTATTTAATCTTTGGATGGTCAATTAAAAGTGGGCGTTTGCAAACGACTATGTGCATATACAACTCTTATATTAAGAGTTAGCTTTCTGTTTTACATTTGGAAAGCCAGAAATAAGATTGTTTTCCAGCAAGTTTTTTTTTAACAAATTTTTAGTGTTTCATGATGTTTGGTTTTAGATTTGTGATCAAGCAAAAAAAGTAGTGATGGAGTTGGACCATTTGCAGGCGCTGCTAAAGTATTGGGGTGAAGCCCCTTGTGTTGTTAGTAGGGAGGCCTTTGAGCGCTCACCTCCTCACCCTGCCCGCTCCCGCTCGCATCGGCCCGAAACGTGCATGGCGACAAGTTCCACGGAGCAGGTCCCGGGATCATGGTGGCATGCTGCAGTAGCCAGTTCTGGGCACTTCTCAGCTTGGCCCGCCGGTGTTCACTCAACAGCCCACGCTCGGGCCTTTCGATGGCTGGAGGGCCTCCTGTAATCATGATCACCATTCTGTTTGGTCTCAGCCCTCTTCTCCCACCACTCATGTTTCTGGGTGGGGTGTGGATCAACTTGATGGATGGAGAAGACCCTCCACTGCTGAGGATAATATTTGGCCTGCCAAAGACCTCTGTCCTTAAGATCTTGCGAGTTATAAAGGGTTTCTAAGCTTTACCGAGTGTTAAGTGTTTTTGTTTTTGTGCACTTGGTTTTCCTTATCCACTATTAAGATAAATTTGTATTTGTAACTTTTAGGTGTGATTTTTTTTTTGCGCGGCCTCTCAATTTTGCGACAGCCATATTCAAAGCTACAAATTCAGGTCAGTTTATTCGTTTAGATATGACAGGTGCTTAAAATTTTATCAAAAGTCAAAGGTATGTTAATGCCACATATTCCAACCCCCCAAATTTAAATGAAGGAGGTTTCTTGTGATTTCAATTTCAGTTGTAACATTACTTTGGAAAAAAAGTCAATTTTTATTATTATGCGATGCAATATAAATTTATATTTTTTAAATTAAAAAATATAAAATTTTATTTCATAATTGCAGTATGTTCTTATAAATAAAATTATTATTTATCATGGTTTGTCTTAATATATTAGTCTTTTAGCACAACTGATTTCAATACGGTAATAATTTTAACCATAAAAGAAATTAATTTTGTAAATCAACGCCAAATTGTAAGCTTACGCAAAATATAAAAATGAATAATCTACTTTTTAACTGATGGACGTCACCTCAAACATGTTTTGAAACATTCATGACTGGCATTTAATATCGTCAAATCGATGGCCCGGAACGTGGGTAACAGTTTGCCTCCCTCGAACTTCGTGAAAGGTTTCATTGACGGACAGAGGTGGCCGTTGTGAGGGTACCAACGACATAGACGTGAGGAAGAAATGGTGTTTTGATCCTTTCCAAGTCCATGCCGGACTTTTAAGGGAACCAACCAACTCTCTCCCTGATCATAACTTACTCTATCAGGACAGCTGGATGGTGGATGGCACGTCTTATTTTCAGTAATGGACTAAATTTACGTGAAAGCTATATATTAGAAATGGCATAATATTTTTAGTGTGTGAATCTGTTCTAACAAACAAATCAACTCTTATTTTTAGTGTGTGAATCTGTTCTAACAAACAAATCAACTCTTATTTTTAGTGTGTGAATCTGTTCTAACAAACAAATCAACTTATATTTTTATTGTGTGAATCTGTTGGAAATGGCTGTAAATAGCCGACAGAGTCCTTTTGTGATAGCCTCTCCTAAAATCTGTGGGGCATCCTTGGAAGTTGCTTTGAATTCTTTCTAAACCTTTTCTACCTCAACGGAAAATGAATACTGGCTAAGCTCTGGAGAATTTTAAGAGGTAAGTTTGATGTGAATCGAACAAAGCTCAGCGTTATTATTTAACATATCACAGTAGAATAGAACAGGTTGGTTTTATTTTTTTGTGTACTTACTTTCTTTGAATGGATTTGCAGCGGAAATGATTGTTACGAGTATTGGCTCACAAAATTACTATAGGAAGGGAGATCCTTATCTCCTGCGTTGGTAGAATCTGTAGAGATCAAAATCATAGTCCAAAAGCCCCACCAAACAATAATAATTCTCTGAGCCAGTTCTTGGAACAATCACTTGCCGTGCAAATGCATTAAAAAAAAAATACACATAAACAATAAAACCCTCTTCTATTCTATTCTGATATGCAACATAACACCAAGATGGACATCCAAATATTTAAATGTAAAATTCATGGGTTTGTGAGGCTAAATTCCGAAAAGACATATAAGGGGATGATAGTGAGGATTGAATTGGATTAGATTAAGTACGAGGGTCAAGTAAACTTTTGGTCTGGTATTCTTCATTTTTATTATAGGTAGCGTAGTTGGTTTACATAGTTATTTAATTGGTTTTCTTATTTATTGTCAGGGCATATTTTTATGATGAAATTTCGTTTCACATTATTATTTTTTTCTCTTTTTTTTCTTTGAGAAAGTGAGTTGTTCTAAAAGCGTTGCCAGCAATAATTGAAAATATGGTCTCTATTGGGATATTCAATTGTATGTTATTGGTGTTTCATCTCAATAACCACTATTCAAATTATTGGGAGGAAACTCTTTTGTTGCTATGTCTTGATAAGTGTAGTTTCTAGTTGTGCGACTCTTTATACTTTGCATTACTTTTTGAAAAAAGTAATTGAAAACATAGAAATGAATATTATTGGGAGGAAACTCTTTTGTTGCTATGTCTTGATAAGTGTAGTTTCTAGTTGTGCGACTCTTTATACTTTGCATTACTTTTTGAAAAAAGTAATTGAAAACATAGAAAGAGAAGTTCAACAAGGATAGTGCAATGGTTAGTCCAAGTTCAAATCACTCTTACCAAGAAGGGATAGGCTGAATGATAACAACATAATATTTACATATTAACTGCTCATATCCAGTTAACTTTGTCTAATCGAATAACAATAATATGTAGACAATGCAGTGGTTAGTCCAAGTTCAAACCACCCTTATCAAGAAAAGATAGGCTAAATAATAACAATATAATGTTTACAAATTAACTGCTCGTATCAAATTAACAACACGAAGCCTGTAAAACTAAAGTGCATAATATTCTACTATATGTTTTCAAAGTATTTTTATTCCTCCACCAGTTGAAAAAACAAAATGAAGTGGATTAGGAACAAAGCATCCATAATTGAATATACATAAGAATAGAAACTAATATCAACAAAAAGACTATTCATCCATAACTTAATATACATAAGAATAGAAACTAATATCAACAAAAAGACTATAGCTAGACTATAGCTATTTGATATTTTGTTACATGTGGGACACATTCATTCCCAAGTCAATGCACCTTCTAACATGTCTCGAGATGTTATTGAGAGACTTCATCAACTTTCTCATATGATTCAATTCAGAAGGTCCAACAGGAAACTAAGAAGAAGACAGTTAACAATGATAAGCAGATTCGGGGTTTGATTACTTATTTTTCTTCACTAAAGACTTCATAAGATATCACGTAAGACATGCCTAAAATTTCTTCAAATAACAGACTCTCCCATAGATGAATGCTAATATCTAGTGTATTACAAAAGATACAAATAGTTATAGTATGTGGTATATCCAGAAAAACAAAAATTTAAACATATACTATATTGGAATTATAATATTTACAATAAATTATTATGAGTAGTTTTTTTCATCAAACATTAATAAATTTTTATAATTTTTATGTAGAATAAAATTATACACATAGAACCACTATAAGTATATGTCTTAAAATTTGTAGCACAAC
Source organism: Wollemia nobilis (assembly GCA_028583015.1). Taxonomy (NCBI): domain Eukaryota; kingdom Viridiplantae; phylum Streptophyta; class Pinopsida; order Araucariales; family Araucariaceae; genus Wollemia; species Wollemia nobilis. Next base: position 11,330,264 of record JAQPPZ010002979.1, read on the forward strand.
TATATGATTAATAAGTTTTAATGTGATTTTAAACTATTTATATATACGATTTTTTTTTTAAAACTTTAAGACATTATTTATAATTAATAATTGAAAACATGTAATTATAATAAAGTTAAATAAAATTTATATATTTAAAATCTACATTTATATATTTATTTTTATACAAATTGTATTGTAAAATGATATAATTTAACCTATATGGGCCTTAAAATTTGTGTTTCTTAGGAACCTTCTTATTAAAATCAACACATTCACAAAAATATTGCAATAAAACATAAATGTATGAAATATAAGTTAAGGGTCTTACAAAGTAAAATAAAATCCTAGGTCATTTTGAGGCCACAACCTCCTTCAACACTTTCATTCAATCATGCCAAAATATATATCCATTCTGGCCCCTTGTAGTTTTAAATACTTCATCTCTCTACTTAATGCTCAAGGTTGGCTTACATGCAAAATGTCGCTCGATCTAGAATCTTCTACCAACAACAATTACATTCTTGATAACGATTACATGTAATGACACCACTTTTCTAGGTACTTCTAATACCACAAACTATTACAAAATATTATTGTGGATGTCTCCCATGTTAAGCAAGGGTTATTACATCATAGTGTTAGGATGGGGTCCTAACATGCCCTTCCCCTTCGAAATTGTTGTTAAAGTTGTTGAAGGGTTTCCCACATAGCGTCTTCAGGTTGTAAGTAGTACCATTAGACAAAAACATCAATGATGACACACTAATGAAGGGTACATGATAGGTGGTCTATAATGCATTCAGGTTCAAGAATGATGGAGCCTTCATCATCCAACTCTGGTAGTGTGAACTGCACCTGAACCTTGTTACCAACAACCTGCTTGAGAGAAGAAACATGGAAGACTAGATGAATTCTGCAAGTAGCTAGAAGGGCTAGTTTGTAGGCTATCGACCCGATATTTTGTAATACTTGATATGGAGCATAATATTTTATAGAAAGTTCTTGAAACCCACGAAATTGGAGAGAGGACTATTTGTATGACTATAAGCAAATATAAACCATATCCTTGACTTCAAAACTATATTTAGTGCGGTGGTGATTAGCTTGTTGTTTCATACGATTTTGAGCCAATTCGAGATTGATCTTGACTTGGTAAATAATGAAATCACATTGGCAGAGAGTGGACTATACAATTTGAACCTTGGAACCTCCTGGAATGTAAGAAGATGGTGCTAATGGAGGATGACCATAGATTGCTTCAAATGGGCTCACCTTAGTAGCAATGTGATATGTTGTGTTATACCACCATTCGATCAAAGGAAGCCACTTGGACCATTGTGTAGGATGTTTAGAGGTGAAGCAATGAAGGTATATTTCCAAGCATTTATTCACAATTTTAGTTTGGTCATCAATTTTAAGATGATAGGCCGAATTCATCTTGAGCTAGGTTCCCTACAACTTGAACAATTCCTACCAAAAATTGATTGGTGAAGGTAGGATTCCTATTAGAGACAATGGATTTAATTATTCCATGGAGAAAAAACATGGAGTCTAGTATTATTTGAGCAATAAAGAAAGTAGTGTAAGCGTGGGATAGGCAACACAAATGAGCATACTTCATATGACAATACACTACCACCAAAATAACCAATTTACCTCTAGATTTAGATAATCCTTAAATGAAATCCATAGAGATACTTGTTCAGGAATCAAAAATGGTTGAGGGGTACTAAGGAAACACATATTTTCACCTTTCATACATTAGTAACAATCACATTTAGCCACAACAGTATGAATATCCTTTTTAATTCCCTTTCAAAAAAGGTATGTTTGGTCATTTATAGGTTTTGATAAACCTTAAAAGACCAGTTGTTGGGGAAGTATGCATCTCTTGTATGATGAGGTATTTTATTTGTGAACATTGGGGTACAACAAGATGGTTACGGTACCATAAATCTTGACCATCCCAAGTATAGCCAGGGCATGAATGAGGAATGACCTAGAGTTTATGGACTAAAATTTGGAAAGAGTAGTCCTTTATTAGTTCTTTCTAGAGATAATGAATCCATTATGGAAGAGGTGTGGATGTAGTATGGAGCATTTCCGATTCTTCATGTATTCAAGACAAGGCATCTACCACAACGTTCTCCTTATCCCTCTTATAGATGATGTCATAGTCATAACCCAATAAATTAGAAATCTATTTTTATTATTCTGGGGTGGCCACCCTTTGTTCTAAGAAGTATTTGAGACTTTGATGATCAATCTTGATGGAAAAATATCTCCCAATGAGATATGATCACCAATGACTTACAACATGTAAAATGGTAAGCATTTCCTTCTCATAAGTAGACTTGCCTAAATTCTTGCCTAAGAGTACTCGATTCATGAAGAACAAAGGTCTACCTTCTTGCATTAAAAACTATCCCAATACCATTTCTAGATGTATCACTTTCAATGAAATTTTTTTAGAGAAATCAAGCATTTATAACACGAGAGTAGTGGTCATGGCATGCTTCAATTCTATAAAATCATTCTTTGTAGTTTTTGTCCACATAAAGGAATTTCTTGTAATATCCAATGAGTCTCAAAAAACCATGAAGTCCCTTTATGGGACAAGGCTTAGGCCAACCTTGAACATCCTAAATCTTCTTGGGATCAACGTGGACTCCATCCTTAGTGACAATATCATCCAAGTATTCAATCTCTTGCTATACAAAAGAATATTTGGATAACTTTACATAGAGTTGATTGGCAGATAAAAGTTGGAGTGCTTGATCCAAGTGTTGGAGATGCTCTTCCTATGAATGAACATAAATCAATATATCATCAAAAAAGACAAATAAATTTGTAAAGGAAAGGTAAAAAAATGGAGTTCATCAAAATCTGGAATGTGGAAGGTTCATTGGTTAATTCAAATTACATAACCAAGAATTCATAATGTTTCATGAGTTCTAAAAACCGATCTGGGAATATCCTATCTTTGATTCGAATTTGATGATACCCTGAACGCAAATCCAACTTGGAAAAGTATTAATCCCATGCAAATCATCAAGTAATTCATCAATCACTATAACAGAGAATTCATTTTTTATAGTTATTTTATTGAGGTCTCGATAATTCACACACAAGCACCAAGTTACATCATTTTTTGTACTAATAACACAAGAGAAGAATATGGACTAACACTAGGATGGATAACCTTGACAACACGAATCTCTTGAACTGCTTTCTCAATTTTAGATTTTTGAGCATAAGGATACCTATAGGGATGGATATTTAGGGGAAGACTACCAGTAAAAAGTTGAATTGCTTGGTCATGAGAGCAATGAGGAGGTAGTCCCTTAGTTTCCTAAAAAACTTGAGCATATTTTTTCAATAAAACCTGCAATTGCATTGGATGGTCCCTTTTCCCTTCCTTGAAACCATCGACCACTCAATAAGAGGACCTTTTTAACAAATTTTTCATCTTATGGGTAGAAATAAAATAAGCCACACTAGCTTTCATGCCACATAAAGTATATTCGGTCTCATCTTGACTAAACTTCATCCACAACTCAAAAGAATACCATAAAATTGGACCTAACATTTGTAATCATTATGCTCCTAAAACTACATCACACCCATCTAATGGTAGGGCAAACATGTTTGTCTTGAGTTTTTATTCTCCAATTTGGAGTTTGACATTACAATATTTTTCTTTACATGGTAGGATGCCTCCATTAGCAATCATGACTTCAAAGGAATTGCATGTAGTAATACAATAGTTTTACTATTTGGCCACAAATAGATCAATAAAATTATGTGTACTACCATAGTCAATAAGAATGATGACCCTTTGTCCCTTGAAGTATCTGATTACTTTCATCATTTGGGGAGTTGATACTCTTGCTAAATCATGCACTGAAATTTTTGGTTGGGATTCCTCTGGAACTTCTATCTATTCTATGGTTTTTACCTCTTGAGGATCCTCTTATTCCTCTGAAGATTCTATGGTTGGTATATCATACATATCAAGTAGATACAATTTTTTACACACACACTTGTGCCTTGGGGAATAATTTTCATCATAATTATAGCATAGCCCGTGGCCCCTTCTATTTTCAATCTCTTCATGAGTTAATTTTTTGATGGTTGAAGATTTAGTGGTAGGATTTGACGTAGGCTTGGACAAAAAAGGTGGTTGAGATTGAAGAAATTTAGAGGTACATCCTTGAGACTTGAATTTATCTTCTACCAATCTAGCCAAAATTATTTTCTATTGTAATGTTTGGGGCCTCAAAATTTTAACCTCAACCTTAATATCTTCCTTCAAACCGCTCACAAAACAACTTTGAAAGAAGTCAACATTTAAACTAGTGGTATAATTGGCCACTTTTTTAAATTGATTTTAATACTCTTGAAAAATTGAAGTTTGTCTAAGTTTAGAAAGGGCTCCTGTAAAATCTTCAAAATTACTAGGCCAAAGCAAGTGAGTAGGTGTTGCTCAAATTCATGCCAAGAAAGATCATATTCGACCTTCTTAAGCCATTGAAACCAATGTAGTGCATCTGATTCAAAATTGAAAGAGGTAACTATCAAACACATGTAGTGTAGGACATTATGAAGACGAAAATATTATTTTACCTTACAGATCCACCCCTTAGGATCTTTTCCATCAAATTTTGGGAAGTCTAATTTGGGCAACTTAAATCCATTATTATTTGGTACGTTCTATTGATGGTGACTCATACCTGCATCCTATTAATTATGAAGACCCAGTATGTCATGTGGGAGGGGATTAGTAGAGACACGACTGTCCAATTCTCCAAGTTTATCTTTTAATTCTGCCTTCATTTCCCTCTATGTACTTGTGACCAAATTCATAAACTCCTAGAAATTTTTGAGTTCTATCTTTAACTGGTTTAAGATTTTACCTAATTGGGCCCCTAAATATTTTCCTAAATAATCCACATGCATAGAAATTTTTACCTCTAATTCTTGTTTCTTTTGTTGTTTTCGAGTACCTAAAGCTATGTTCTAAGAGTTATGACCTATTGGTGATACTAAAAATAGAAATTTTATTAAGGGTTACTATTTTTAGTAAAGAGCCAAAAAATTGGTTTGGGTGCTATATATCCAATTGATCACCTTAAAAATATGATTATTGAAAGCATGTCTACGGAAGCACAGGCGCATCGGGTGCGATGCAAACAAAAGCAGTTGTATTAACGAAACACTAAGTGCATGAAAAAGGGAAAGCGAAGCATGAATGGAACGAGATGTAAAGCAAAAACAAAGGTGCAACCTCTTTTATTAATTTTTCTGATGATCAAGTTACAATATGTCTCCCCCCATTTTCAGGGGCTAAGAGCGTTCGATACAATTTTGTTACACCAACGGATGGTGCGCTTCCCTTCGGGATCTTCCACGTGCCCACATTTGAAATGGGCGGGCCAAACATCACCGCCGCTTGTGTGAATACATTCTTAGTTCCTTACTGGCCCTCCGATTTCGAGATCCTACGTATAGAGAAACAACAAATGATTAATAGCACATGCGGATGGAGGGAAACATGCAATCCCCAAGGCCTCCGGTTAATGCATACATGAAATAACTAAAACAGTGATCAAAACTTATTAGAACGAAATGAAATTTAAATAGAAGCATGTAAACACCATCAGGGACACATTAAAAAAATAATAGTCGAGAAATCTATTGTATATTTCTAATCGCTTCGGGGTGGGACGATTAGGACTGTCATAAAACGTTTGAAAGTGACCTCCCCAAATGTCCCATCCAAAGGCCTCCAAAACACCTACAAAATTGGGTTTAGGCAAAATGGGGAATTTTGAGATGACCCAGAAGGTCGGATTTTGTAGATTATGCCTCGATCACCCTGTTTCTGAAGGCGCTCCCTGTATGTTAGTAAAAGCATAAAACAATGAAAACATAGTCAAAACAAGTCAGAATGCATTCAAAATTGAACAATAGCATATATGAGTCACCTAAAACAAGATGCAAAAGAAATAGTGAAGAAATCTACTATATATTTCTAATCGCTCTGGGGTGGGGCGATTAGGACTGCAATAGTGCGGGGGGCGCCCGGGGGCAGGACACCCGTCGTTTGGTGCTTGGTTTTGACACCAATCCACTTGGGATGGGTCCAAAACCTCCTAGGGGGTTGTGTCAAAAAATTGGGTGTGGGATTATGGCAAATTGTTCAGGTTTTGGGTCCGGATTGCACTCCTAATGTTCACCCAATAACCTCCCTTCCAAAAGAGAGATCAAGGATGTAGGAAGCACAATGAGGGTGAGGGTATAATTTAGCAACACTCCATTGCTCCAAATGATCCTGCTCTGTCCTCATTTTTGGGTGAGAAGACTCACCATTTTATAGACCTGAAGGTATGCTTTGAATGTGCATGCAGGGGCGCCACTTGGCCATCATGCCTTCTCAGGGGAGAGAAGATTCCTCCCTAATTAAGGGCTCCATGACTGCCTCTTTGAGCTTTGAAATGCTCACTCACACTCCCATGCATTGAAGGTGGAGTTGAGTGGCGGATCTAGGCTGCCATTTGTCAAGGTTTGACTTTTTTCTCATCAAACCTACTATTCGCCCCACCTTGGAGCGATTGTTGCTAATCATCTCGGGGTGGGGCGAATAGCATTCTAATCATCCCAGGGTGGAACGAATAAGGAGCAGGGTGCTTGAAAGGTGCCAAATTGACCTCTGACCTTCCAAAACTACTTTGGGAGTGGTTAGGACCACTGTTTAACCTCTGGGGGCTGCCCTAAAGGCTATGTATGCCAATTCGATCAGTGCTTGTAGCCACATAATCAAATTGGTGTTGTTTTGGTGTCTACAGATGCCCCTTTTTGGGATGCATTGTGCGTGGTGCAGTTCTAAGAAAAAATAGATAACCAAAGCACTTAATGATTAGGGTTTCTCAATAAAATAACTAAATTTTGATGCCCCAAGTATGGAGAGGGCATGCATTCTTGAATACTTGCTTCTGATGAGCTAAGGAGCTTAATTTCAAGTGTTAACCTTTTTTGGTGAGGTGTTACTTGATCTTGGACATTGTTCAGTCATGAATAGGCAAAGGGCATAACCTTTTATCTATGGGAACCTTGAGTTCATGATTCTAGAATGCCAAGTGTTTGATCAACTTGTGATTATTGCTTGTTTGCTGCCCCAAGCAGGAGCGTGATTGTCTTTGTCAATGATTCTTTGAATGCATGCCATTTCCTTGATTGGGTGTGTATTTGTTGATTGGTGACTAAGTGTGACTACCCCCTCAAGTGATGAATCGATGAGGGAATGACCAAAATGAGAAAAGCGATGATTTGCTTGACCCAAGATGACTTTTGTAAGGGTGCCTTCAGTTGTGTTCCATTGAATGCTTATGCAGTTTCCCAACAATCGGACCTATTTTTGGTGGGTTTTGACCCTTTTTGTGATGCCTTTTAGGGATGAAATTGTCAAAAATTCGTCCTCCCGTGGAGCGGTCCGGATATGGTAGCCTTATTAGGGAGTAGGATATTGATAATTTATGGCCCCGACATCGATTTTGTATGCCAAGCATGTCAGGCGCAAAGGCGCCTTTGTTTGACAATTTTATTATTGTTTTTTGGTGGGTTTTGACCCTTTTTGTAACGCCTTTTGGGGATGAAATTGTCAAAAATCCATCCTCCCGTGGAGTGGTCCGGCTATGGTAGCCTTCTTAGGGAGTAGGATAGTGAGGATTTGTGACCCCAAAATTGGTTTTGGATGCCATGAATCGCAAGCGCAAAGGTGCCTTTGTTTGGTAGTTTTATTGCCGTTTTTGGTGCATTTTGGATGCAGTTTTGGTTGTTTTTGATTTTCTTGCTCAGTAATCATCCTAGGGTGGGATGAATACTAGTTTTGTAATCATCTTAGGGTGGGACGAGTGCTAACTAGAGTGCTCATACCAGGGTGGAACGATTACAGGCCTAAGAGCCTATATAAGGGCCAAAACTAGGTTTTGGGCTCATTTGCAATTATTTTTTTTGGCAATTTGGAGCTATGAGGAGGAGGAGTTTGAGTTTGCGTAGCGGAGCGCTGTCAAAATTTTGCAGACACTATGAGTGCATAGACCGGATATTCGAGTGGCGGAGCCGAGGCGAGACCGGTAGGCGCTCCTTCTCTCTGCTTGTTATTTGTTTGTTTTTATATGAATTTTTAAAACTCACATTTTATCATTGTTTTTGTCACATTAGGGTTAAAACCCTAGATAAATGTTGTGGTTTTATTTGTTTGGTTTTGTTCATCATAAGGTTAAAAAACCCTAGTTTAAATTTTTGTTGTTTTGATTTGTTTTTTTTTTTCATAATAAGGTTAAAAACCCTAGATGATTTTTGTGTTTTAATTTGTTTTTTTTTTGTTGTTGTGTTCATTTAGACTAGGATTAAACCCTAGGTTAAACTTTTTTGTTTTTGTTTGAACTAATGTTAAAACCCTAGGTTAAAATTTGTTTTGTAATTTGTTTTTTTTGTTTTGACTAAGATGAAAAACCCTAGTTAATTTGTTTTGGTTTTTGTATTGCATTGTTTATTTGATTTTTTTTTTGAATGTTTGTACTGTACATTTTGTTAATGTTTGTGCTGTACATTTTGTTAATGTTTATGCTATACATTTTGAAATTAAGGTAGAAACCTTAAAATGCAGTTTTGTTATTGGTGCTGTTTTTTTTTTATATATGCTTTTATTTGTATATATTGTTGTACCTTTTGTTAATGTTGTTGCTGTAAATTTGGTTAATGTTTTAGCTATACATTTTGTTAATGTTTTTTGTGTTGTTTTTGTTTTTCAGGTTGTGAAGAGTCGGTACCATCAGTCGACGGTATTTTTTGATGCACGGGATGCATTGACTGTGGCAGATTGGGATTGGCTTGATGCCCTTGGGCTCAAGCAAGTGACGCAGTTGGAGCCTGTGGTGGGGGATCAGGCATATCTTACTGCCCTGATCAATTTATGGGATCCTCGCACCAACACCTTTCCCAATATGGGAGATGACAGTGAATCTATAGGAAATGTATCAGATTCTATAGATTTTGATAGATGGGCTGCCCATTCGGATGACTCCTCGTGATCAACAAACAATGGTGCTGACATGGTGCTTTGGGCATGCGATAGAGATGGGGGTGGATGGGGCAATGGAGAGGGTAGAGGGGGACTTCCTGATTGGTGGGATTTTGGTGCGGTGGTGGCTGGAGAAGGGCATGTTGGGGGTGAGGCATGCGTTGCTCATGAACCTCATCTCCAACATGCTACTTCCTGACTCCTCAGGTGCAAGGTTCCCTTGGAACCTGCTTGAGGTAGTGTTCATACTAGTGGAGTGTTCGACAGCAGCGCCATTGATTATGAGGTGGGGTCAGATGCTACTGGCACATATATATGATGAGTTGTACGAGGTCTACTATCGAAGGTGGAAGGAGATTGGGTGCAACTATCTGTTATAGTCCTAGGGGTGGCAACACATAAATGTGGAGCAGCCATAGGGGTTGCCTTGGACTACTCAGGGAGAGACGGTGGACAGGGAGATTGGGTATGCTGCTCTATGGCAAAGGTCAGAGGATCAGGGGTAGAGTCAGTGCTGGGCAGGTGTCGTAGGGCACTATACTGATGCCTTCTCTCGTCTTGCTCCAGGGGAGGTGTTTTGGTGGCCATATTGGGACTGTCCATCCTGGCCTGAGGCTGGAGAGTGGCTCCAGTAGGTGCGCAGGGGGAGATGGTTAATCGGGCGACATGAGATAGAGCAAGAGTACTTCCCGTACGTCCTGATGACTCGACAGTTTAGGGTGCACCAGGGATTTCCTGGGGATCCCTTGATCTATTGACATCGGGGCAATGAGAGGACTCTAGCCTAGTCGATTATTGAGCCATTGGGCAAGAATTATGATGCAGTGATTGATGTCCCCAACATGGATAATGTTGGGGTGACTATAGAGTATGACCAGTGGTGGACGATGCTATGATGGCAAGGTGAGGGGCCTCTAGGAGGTTTGAATGTGGCAATAGTAGGCGATGGGGGTGTAGAGGCATCGATGGAGGGTTGGGGTTCTCTGCTCGATGATGCAGATATGGTGGAGGTGGATGACTTGACTGGGGATGATTTAGGGGTTTTGGAGTAGCCGAATACACAGGATGTCCTAGAGCAGTGGGTGTTAGAGCAACATGCCATCTTGGATATGCCCATGCCTCAGGCAGTCCCAAGGGATATGGAGGCTAGGTTTCATGCTGAGATAGCACGATTAGAGGACCTACTATGGATACGGGATGAGGAGCACAACGTCGAGAGGGATCACCTGTGGGCTTAGTTGGCATAGCAGGATGATGCATTGGATGCATACCATAGATGGGATGTGGAGTGGGGTCGATGCTGGGTGGAGTTGGAGGCCGAGATTATCCGCCTCAGGGGACAGTTACCTGAGCTCATTGGAGGTGGATCATCGTGTCGTATGAGAGGTAGTGAGACTGAGCAGTCTGCATCCTCTCATTGCAAGTGGGTGGGTGAGGGTATCATTAGTGGGCATGATGCGAGGGCTAGCAACAACCACCCTGAGAGGTCCCATAAGACCCACACCACTAGGGGTAGTTCCAGTCACACCGATCCTGTGTGATCTGTTGGGACTGAAACTGATGGGATTAATTTTATTGATACAAATGGTTATAATATATAGGCATAAGCCTATATTCAACACATGACACTTGTCAAGAGAAACTAACAAGTGTTAAGGTGAAGGCATAGTGTACTTTAACTCTAACATTCCCCCTTAAAGTGCACTATCCTAACTAAAGAAGAAACAAAACAAGTCAATATTAGGTAACATTCCCCCTTAATGTTGACTTCTCTAAAAAAAAATTCTACATCCTCTCTTATTGCTGATTTGGTCTAGGCTCGTGCTCTTTTCGCTTGGCTCTCCAACTATGAATAATGCTAGATTCACTGTGTATACATCTCAGTCTATTGCCTCAAGGTCAACCACTTCCATGGGTCTGTTGCCATTGGGTCAGCCATCTAAGTGCCTCAGGGTCATCATGGGTGCCTCAAGGTCAGCCACTTTTGGGTCTGTTGCCTTTGCAGGTCATCCTCAAAGGATGTTGCCTCTCGTAGGTCACTGACTAGATTCACCATGAATATCAAATCCCTCCTCATGGTGAACTCAATCTAGAAGGTGTCGATCTCTGTCAAAAATGCACCTTAATACAAAAGAAATAAGAGCCATGAAATACAATAAAATTGTGCCTTAGAATCCAAGTGTGGAGGAGAAGAAAGAAGAATAGAAGAGAATCTTCTGAAGTGTCTTCATCTGTAGTCTTCAGAAGTAGATCCGAAAAAACCTCGGATAGAGTCTAGGGTGTCTATGTCTGTAGTCCCTAGAATAAGTGTCCTTATTGTAGTCACCTCATCTTACCGAAATTCATGGGTAACTAGTCACTGCATCTGCCAAGTAGAAAGGGGAGACTACTAGATACTAGGTTCACTTATAAGTTCCTTAGGAGTGTCGGGTACAACCGAAAGTGCACTCCAAGGTAGAAAAATTTTAAGGCTAAAAAACTCAATTGAAATAGCCTCAAAATTACAATATGACACCACCATTGTTTTCGTCGTGGAAAACCATTTCCAACGACTATAAATACCCCTATAGTTGTGTCTAAATGGGGCCTTCAAATTGCTGGGAAAAACAATAACATGCCTCTCTAGGCAGCAAAATAAACAACATCGCTCTCAGGCGGAATAAAAATTGTCTTAAAATTTCCCTCGCAGGGGAATTACACGATCATCAGTCATTTCACTTCCACTCTCATGTGGAAAAAATAGGCCAATTAAGTTTTACTATCAGCCACTTTCACCATGATTAAAAATATTTCCCTCTAAGGGAAATTACAATGGCCATGTGGCCCCATCATCAATGATATTAAAAAAATATGTTTAAATTTGAAGTGAGCTTCTCCTTCCACTTTATAAAGGGATATGGCCAACAATTTACTCCATACCACCTGGTGCCCTCACAATACTCACATTTTGGGTGCATTTCAATGGTCACAAGAAAATTTAATCACTCCAACACTGACGTCCAAACCCCTCGAACACCGACTTCATTGCCAAGTGGCCTTTACACGTGTGCTCCCTCGCTAGGTACTCGGGTTCTGTTATGACTCCTTTTTTGGTGTCGTCCTCTCCCGTGTTTGTAGTTTCGATGTGGTGATTTCAGTGGCGAAAACCTTAGTTCCCTCCACTTGCCACTGTCGACCTGTAGTATGTGGCTGCCCCTATAATACTCGTCAACGGGCAGGTTCCTGCCCACGATCTTGGACACTCCGTCGGCTTTCTTCTTTTCGTCAGCAGCAGCGATTCTGATTCCTGTTTCATGCCTGACGATGATCTCCCGTCTCTCGATGGCAAATTCTAGATTTACCATGAATATTGGGGTTCCATCGCTCTGCCACAATACAAGTGGCACATCCACAAAAAACTGATACACACACAGTAAATCAGGCCGATCATTCTAATGCCATCGTACGATTCTTGCTTGCGGTTCTTCACACGTCACTTCTTAGGGAAAGCCACCATATTATTTCTCCATATCGTCGGCTCTCCTCACCATGAACAGACTTCGTACTCATTAATGGAGCATAAAAAATTGCACCTACTTTGAGATCAAAGATGCCGTCCCCAACGGTCTTGTAGATGGCATCCAAGCAAGACGACGGTAACGCAAGATATAGGACTGGAGTGGAGGATAGGATTATTGTGTACTTTATTCAGATCATGATTCATATCATTAATCAGAAGAGGCCTCCCCAAACACTGGCCACCCAATACATCAATACTCCAAATCCATTTAACAAATCTTATTTCTTTCAAGCTTTGAAGTATAGAAAGAAAATGAAATAGGGTTAAGAAACAATTCCCCCATGGAAGAAAACATAGAAAAAAAAGAGCTTTCCCTATGTCTTCGACTTTGTGGTTGCGTCTAAGGCATGGGCACTGTCGCAAACTCCATTAGACCCTTTGGGGTTTGTATTAAGATTGTGATCATGAGAGGGAGGATGATAATACATGCGAGCAGTCTGAGGGCAGTGAGACTGAAACCTCGAATGCGATCCTTACGCCCAGATCTAACATTTCCATGTATTTCAATGTCGACGTCATAGGTCTAGCTAATAAAATAGTTGGGCACCACCTTCATCTGCGTGGCCATGGCCTTCTCCATGCCCTCCTTCGGCCTTATGCAGGACCCCGAGATCTTCGTCGTCACCATGGCGGGCAACGTGTGCACGCAGCTGGCCACGGGCATCATCTACGCTTTCCATATGGAACACACCCTAATTCTCTTGTGCAATTTGGTGTTACTGTGCCTCCACCTCCTCCATATTTGAAATGGATCTGCAAAAATAATCTCAGCTTGCTATCCTGGAGAGCTTTAAAGCACAGATCTACTATGTTGATTAATAGTTATAGATTTTTCTTCTATCCATCAAAGCAGCACGTCCATTGAACCCGTAGTGCACCTCTGCTCGGTTGGTGAGGTAGATTGCATACTCTCCACTGTGGTGCATGGAGATAACTATCGTATGGGAGCCAATGGTAGCAATGGTGGTGAAGGGGGTTCTAGCCAAACCCTTCCACAGGGTCATGTAGCAAAAGTGAAAAATGGCGAGAATGATTGCCAAAAAATCCCCTCCCTTTCCAAGAAATGTTGGGAACCATATGCTCCACCAAAAAAAAACCTCACGATCCATATGCGGTACAATCTACCACAAAAAAAAATTCTCTTCCTTGGTTTTGAAAAAAAATGGGAGGACGAAAAATCCCCCATGAGGAAAAGTTCCTCACGCTCACAAGGCAGGCCTGTTAGAAAAGTGAAGAAATGGCAGCCATGATTTCTCAAAAGTCTAGTTTCTGATTCATCCATCAAGGATGAAGAGCATACTCCTTATTTTGAAAAAAAATGGGGGGGAAAAATAAAAAATGAAAAATGGGGAAAAAGATGGGGGAGGGAGGATTTCCATGAGGGAAATCCCCCCTCAAGGGTTTCACAGGGCAGGGAAAGCTTGCTCTGTTACCAAATGTTGGGACTAAAACTGATGGGATTAATTTTATTGATACAAATGGTTACAATATATAGGCATAAGCCTATATTCAACACATGACACTTGTCAAGAGAAACTGACAAATGTCAAGGTGAAGGTATAGTGCACTTTAACTCTAACATGATCATGGTGGTTGACTCCCTAGGCTTTGGGGATTTTGAGTTTTTGATTTTTTTGTGAGGTCAGAGGACTGTTTTATTGTATCCTAAGGGCATTTTTGACTTAATATATATATGACTCGCTTTTTGGATTATTTACTTTGTTATGGTTTATTGTTCTTTTTATGCACATTTATTTATGTTTATGTATGCATATGCTGTTATGACTGCGGATGATGTTAGCTATATGATATGGATGTATGCATATGAAATGGATGGAATAATTTGTTGGTATGCAGATGGTCATACCATAGACTGTACAGGATTAACTGGCTTTCTGTACAATGTGGTTACTTTATGGAGTAACTTTGCATTTGAAATTTTTTGTTTTGTATTTTCAGATGGTGATGCAAGTAATGAAATGTACAACAATTGTTTTAAAATGTAGTTACGGTTTTTCTGAGACTCAGCTGCTTTAACTAACAAATCAAGACTGTACATTATCTTACAAGACTTTCAAACAAGGTACGAATCAGACTTGAGTTTGCCCAAGTTATATCACATCCCTATGTGTGCGATTGAGTTCGTTTATGTGGTATTCATAAGGATACCGCCAGTTCCAGGTAGGCTGTCCACCAAACCTGTACTGAGGATCACCTAATTAGCTCCACTAACTCCTTTGCTATATTTAGTAAGATTAATCCACGATGCAATATAGGATACCATAAGCTAGCCCATCCACATTCAAACATTGGTCTACACACACACAAAGCTAATGTGATAGACATATCGTCATGCGTTTAGGATACCGCCATTGCCAGGTTGGCTGTCCACCAAACCTGTAATGAGGATCACCTAAATGGTTTTTTGAATGTTGAGAATTCCAGGGATTCAAGCTCATGTGTCTTTTATTTGCTCAACTTGTTGGGATACTTGCTCTCATACATGGGGCGGAAAGTTAGAATTTTGTTGGTTCTCTTTTAAGACTAGGTCACCAACCTAAAAGTCCCTTAGGTGAACTTTCATGTTATATGCTTTCTTAAGTTGCTCTTGATAGATACGTAAATGCTCGAGAGCATTGATGCATCGTTCGTCGAGCAACGTAAGCTGGTCTAATCGGGCTTGCTGTGCAGTGTCATCATTGATGAACTCTTACATTGATATGCACAGGGAGGGTATTTCCAACTCGAGAGGCATGACAGCCTCGGAGCCATACACTAGAAAAAATGGAGTTGCCCTAGTGGGCAACCGAATGCTAGTGTGATAAGCCCATAGGGCAAGTGGTATTTGAATGTGCCAATCCTTATGACTATCTGCGACTGTATTTTTAAGGATGGCAACTAGCATTTTGTTTGATGCCTCTGCTTGCCCATTTGCTTACGAATAATAGGGTGTTGAAAAACTATGCTAAATTTTGTACTTTGTTGTCAAAGCACGCACATCTTTGTTCTTAAATGACGTCCCATTATCCAATATGATCTTGGATGGAATACCAAAATGACATGATGTTATGTAAAATGAACTTCGCAATGCGAGGCCCAATCATAGAGGTAAGAGAAATTGCTTCCACCCACTTGGTGAAGTACTTTGTGGCCGTTATGATAAACATGTGACAACCTGACGACACAGGGGAGATCTTTTCAATTAGATCTAGGCCCCAATGTGAAAATGACCAAGCCGATTGGATCGAATGCAAGACCTGAGAAGGTACGTGTGTCAAGTTAGCATGGTGTTGACACTTCACACACTTCCACACATATGCACAACAATCTCGATCTAAAGATGGTCAATAATAGCCCATGCAAAGAATGCACTTGGTGATGGCCATACTATTGAAGTGGCCACTGCACGTACCATCGTGCGCTTGGGTGAGCATCCAAGTGGACTCTTGCTGGTCCAAGAAACGGAGGAGGATCCCTTCGTAGCTTCGATGGTACAAAATATCTCCTAGCAAGACATGTTTTTTTGCTTTCTGTTTGAATGATCTTTTCGTAGCATGCGACAATCCAAGTGGGAGGATACTTAACTTGAGATAGTCTCTTATGGGTGTGTACCAATCCTGCTGATCAGAAACCTCGATGGTATGAATGACCAATCCCTCTTGAAGTTTGTCCCTAGCAAAAGCTGAGCGAAAAAGAACTTGTAAGAATAGTGTTGTGTTGCTATTAAGAGGGGTCAAGGAGAACAAGGACCCCTAGTTGGCGTGATTCAGACTATCATGGATTCGAGAGAACCTATCCTGAGATGGTTCAATCTGGATCAAGTGCATTCTTGGCATTAGGTTAGAGCTTGCATGCTCCATCATGGATTGCGATAATGTTTTGACTTGAATGGTTGTCATCTCACCAGAAGAGAGTGCCTCGATGTTGTACCATTCAAGCTTTTCTAGGAATTTATCCACAAGGGCTTTGTAGGCCTGTAGAACTGGGCATTTACATTGGAATACCCCTTTCACTTGGTTGACAATTAACAATGAATCACCAAAGATGTTCAAGCATTTGATGTTCATAGTGATTGCTATTTGAAGATCTATGAGTAGGGCTTCGTATTCAACATTGTTATAGGTGCACGGGAAATCAAGTTTAAATGTTAGAGACATTGGAGCCCCTTGCAGTGTGAAGAATATGATTCTTGTGCCATCCCATTGATCACATTTAGAACCATCAAAAAATAGGGTTATGTCGGCCTGTGACTCAGACTCATCAGAATCTGGCGATTCTGAGACATGGAAGACCCCATCATCGGGCAACTTTATGATCAGAGGCTGATCGTCTTCGAGAGGAGCCTCTGCTAGTTGATCGTCGATGACTTGACATTTGATGGACTTCTGCCCAATGAATTTGATGTCAAACTCCATAAACAACATGATCCATTTCACCGTGCAGCTACTATGATAAGTATGACTCATCATGTATCATAATGGATTCTCCTTAGACACAACATACGTCGTATGGCTCAGCATGTAATGGCATAGCTTTTTGGTGGCAAATACCACTGCCAAGCATAGCTTCTCAACGTATGCATAGTTAAGTTCATAACTGACCAGGGTGCGGCTAGGATAATAAGTAGCCTATTATTTATGTAGTTTATTTTTCTGGGCTAGCATGGCACCCAGTGCCACCTCAATAGCTGATATGTATAAATAGAATGGCACTCCTAGTCTAGGTGGTGCCAATACTGGCGGTGAAGCCAAGTATTGTTTAATGTCGTTGAAGGCTAATTGGCACTTGTCATCCTAGTGAAATGCTACCCCCTTGTGTAATAATTTATTTATGGGTCGACACTTGTCAGATAACTGTGCTATGAAGCGCTTGATCGACGTGACCTTACCTTGCAAGCTTCTGAGCTGCTTGATGGTGGTTGGGGGAAGCATTTCAAAGATTTCCTTGACTTTATTTGGATCTACCTCGATGCCTAATTTTGAGACTATGAAACCCAAGAGTTTTCTAGATGTGACACCAAATACGCACTTCTTGGGGTTTAGCCTAACTTTGTGTTCAATGAGGCGATCGAGGATCTTGCGCAAGTCATCGAGATGATCTGGGCGTAAAAGAGATTTGGCCCACAAATTATCCATATAATCTTCCAAATTTCTATGCATGTGATCATGGAAGATGTATGTCATAGCGCATTGGTAGGTGGTGCCAACGTTTTTAAGGCCAAAGGGCATGACCTTATAACAAAATGTCCCCCAAGGCATCGTGAACGCTATTTTGAGTTGATCATTGGGATTGATACAAATCTGGTTGTATCCCGAGAAACCATCTATGAGGGAAGGCATTTTGTGGGCTACTGTAGCATCCACCAATGCATTGATGCTAGGTAAGGGAATTTCATCCTTGGGACTCGCTTTGTTTAGATCTCAAAAATTGGTGCATATGCGAATCCTCCTATTCGGCTTCTTGACGAGTACCATGTTGGACAACCATGGTGGGTAATCCATGTAGATGACAAACTATGCATCCAATAGCTTTTGTAGCTCGTATTTGACCATTAAGGCTACTGTTGGGTGCATCTTACATATTTTTTTCTTGACTGGCTTGACTATCAGATCAAGCGTTAGATTATGTGTGACTAGTTGTGGGTCTAGCCCCGACATATCTTTGTAGGACCATGCAAAAACCTCCCTCTTCTATTTGATAAGGGCAATGTAATCGGCTTGCTCTTCGGGGGATAGACTTACCCCCAGTTTGATGATTTATGGATTCATTGGATCAGAGCCGATGTCTACGTTCGTCATCTCTTTGACTGACATATGAGACTCGTCCTCCAACTAGTGTAGTGTTGGGATCAGGTGGATATCATTTGCTGAATTTAGATCTATGTTTGGAACGTTAGGTTCCTCTTCAACGTGGAAGATATCCTGAGTTGGTCCTGGGGTGAAATGAAGCATCTCATCGCAAGGCCAATACTCTGATGGGGATGGTGGCAAGTTAGTGCGATCACAGTCTATGGCATATAGGTTTAGATACAATGGTCATGCTGGATCGACTGGATTGTGGATGGGAGTGGTTAAGTCAATGGAGATAATGTTGATAAAGTGAATTTGGTCTCCATTACCGTGCGGGTGGTGACTCGGACATCCTTGGTGATATTTGTGCTCTGAATCTAGCTCTGTGGGTTTGGCACAAACAGATCGGCCCTATGTGTGGATATAAGGACATGGTCTACCTTTGGCACTAATGGATCTATAGGGTCTTCAGGTGGAAGGTGCTATCTATATGCCTGAAGTGGCAGATGCAACATTTGGTCCAACTGTGCTTGGTTCAAATGCCACCTATGCCTTGGCCCCATGTTTAGCTATTCAAACATGTTGTCAATGTCTATGGGGTATTGTTGCTATTGCATATGGTTGAGATATGCCATCTCAGTATCATATTCATAATCGCTATCGAAGATCCATAGGCCTTCATTGGCTTCGACAACTATTTGTGGCATGTGAGGCTCGTTCTGTTTGAGCAAGTTGATTTGGTCCCATCGGGGTTGTTTCGCTCTCTATGGGAGGACCTGATTCTCTTGGGGTGGCAATCGCTCGATTGGAGCATTCAAAGGGAACATTACCATGAAGTTCTCTTGATAGTCATCTATGGGTGTCACTTGCGAGTGATTGCTATTGGAATCAAAAGGGTCCCAAGGTGCTACCTCATACTCTGAATCATCTTTGAAAGATCTTTCATGACCTTGTCTATATCCCTCTTAGAGGAAAGTTCTTGAACTTTCTCCTTTCTCGATCAAAGGGAAGGAGTTGTTGAGGCCCAAAAGGTTGGTTGTTAACAATGGGAGATAATCCCCCAATGTGTATGTTGTGTTAGGATTGGCATATGGATATTGTGCCAACCCATCCTTGTTGCCTAGCCCTAGGCCTTGCATGTTCTCTACCAAGATGTCAAGGGGAAAAGGGTGGTTGAACCCTACTCTTGATTTATCATATGGCATTTGATATCTTGGTTGGCAAAGAATGTGCAATCCTTGTTCATATCTGTCCAATCCATATCCATGCCAATTACATTGGCCAAGGTATTTCAAAGCGAAATCTAGTTGGACAAATAGTTGATGTTCTCAGCAAAGGACTCTTCGTCTTCTTCCTCTTGTAGATAAGGTTCAATGCCATTATCGAGGCCCCCATATACAAAATTTTTTTGATTCGATGGGTAGCCTAAAGGGACAATAGTTTCGATGGGGAGGCGAGGTCTCCCTATGTCCTGCATGGACTCAAGCGCGGGTGTTGCCACAATGTTCCGCACTAGGTATTCCCCCAGGCCCGTATTGGACATCTCAATGGTGATCGTTGGCGATGGAGGGGGGAGGGAATGGGAGTTCTTCCTGAGTCCACTCCATGTTGGGTGAACCAGGCGTCTCGACTTCCATTCGACTGGGCACCTCTTCGATGGAGATGGTTGAGACCAATGGTGGTATCTCTTCCAGGGGCTTCTTCTCGTTGTCCTTCTATGTGGCCACCGTAGGTGGTGTCATTGGTGAAGGACCAGATGATGAATATGGGCTTGATTGGTGATTTGAGGGACTTAACAGCAGGGATGTATACAAAATCGGACCTTGTTTGGATGAATTCAACTAAAAGTCCAAATATGTCGATGGGAGGGTCGATTATGGCATCAGATGCACCGTATTGCAATACTTGAAGGGCTCTAAGTCTGCTGGGACTACATGCACTTGCCCTTTGTATGTGTACTTTAGGCATTGATGGGATATCGAAGGGACACACTTCATGTCCCTGATCCAAGGCCAGCATAGCAAGATGTTGTAGGCCATCTCACCTTCCAGGATGTGGCACAATGTAGGAATAGTCTTTTGTCCCACTTGGATGGGTAGGACAATTGTGCCAACCTTCGAGCATATCGCGTCGTTGAATGCTCAAAGAGTATAGGTGGAGGCCACAATATGAGATGCTAGCAACTTCAGGTGTTTCAATGCCGTCATTGTGATTATATTACTGGACGAGCCAGTGTCCACCAACACCCTCTTAAATGGAATCCCGTTGACCCGCACAATGACGTGCAGGGGTGGATCTACCATATCATCGATCATCGATTTCAGTTCATCTTCTCTAAAGGTGATGACTAGTTTTGTACATCGTTTTACATGTCCCACAAAGTTATTGAAATAATTTGCTTCGTGGGGCTATAGCTCGATGGCTTTGAGTATCTCCATTAGAGCCTCCCGATGGGGCAATGATTGTTGGATGAGCTCATAGATGGAGAGCCTAGCCGACGTGGTCCTTAAACTTTGGGTAAGTTTAGTTCGAATCGTGGCCACTAGTCTAGGCAGGGGAGGTTATGTAGGGTATTGCAAAGGTTGTGACGTTGATGGAACATCTCCCGTAGCTGTAGCAGGGGCAGCTGTGTTTGGGTACCTCTTGTTTCGTGTCACTATGCTTATCATCCCTACATACCCCTGCATGGGGTAGTTTTGTGTCACCTCATTTACTTGTAGAGTCTTTGCTTGTGCATCATGGGCAGGTAGGGGGTCTTTGAAGACCTCCATCTATTGGTTGCTTGGTGCTACAGGATTATCCACCACTAGTGTTTTGTTGTCTATTAGGTCCTGCACTAAGCTTTTGAACTTCCAACATGCATAAAGGTCGTGTCCTTTATGCCGATGAAATCTACAATATAGGTCTTCCCTATAGCCCTTGGGTTTTGGTGCGTTGGGGTCTATAGGTCGACTTTCTGGCAGGTTTATCAAGTTTGCCATGGAAAAACATTCAAATAAGGAGTCTATAGACTCTGTGAAGGGTGTGAATTGTCACCTAGGGTGATGCTACTAATTTTACTCTTGCCTATGATTTTCCTTCTCATAGATATCAAGAGGGACTGCCTGATAATTAGCCTTTGGGGGTTGTGTCATCTGTGTAGGCTTTGGTATGTTTATGGCAACCTGATTGACCATGGTGGGTTTTGGTTGCATGGACCTAGTTTTGGCATTTTTAGGCCACTCTTTCTTGCATGGTTTGGCAATATCACCATCCTGTATTTTGATCTCCTCAATTATTCTGGCTTGCACCAAGGCTTCCTCGAGAGTGGCATATTTCTGTAGCTACAATAGCATGGACATCAACCTTAGGAAAATCTTCGAGAACATTTGGGTCAGGTCAACCATGGGAGGGAGGTAAGGTAGCCTTGAAAGCAACGTCCTCCATTGATTTCCATAAACTGCCATGGTCTCTTCCTCATAATACCTGAGGCTAGCTAGGTCACTTAATGATGCCTTCTTCTTGGTGTTGAAGGCAAAACGTTCAAGGAATGTGTCCACTAGCTGGTCTAGGTTGTTGATGCTATGCTTCGACAACTGGGTAAACCAATTCGAGGTAGGGCCTACGAACATGGTTATAAATGTTATTAGAAGCAAAGCATCATTGTCCTGAATGCCAAAGAATTGACTCAAGAATCTTATCACGTGCTCTTGGACATCCTCATCCCCTCTAAAAATTGCCAATTGAGGCATTTTGAAGTGTTCAAGATATGGGGGTGCCGAAACTGAAGGATGCATAGGGTGACTATGGAGCTGGCATAAAGTGGGCTTTTGGGGCCCAAAAGTCTTGGTCTCCATAGAATCTAAGCGCTCTAGCAGTGCTTTGTATGCATCGAAATATTTGATCTCTTCCTCCTTGGTTTGTTCTCGTTGTGAATTACGAGGAACTTGAGGCCTATGGAGGGGTAGCCGGATAGCACCCCTCTGCCTTGGTAGGGCATTTTAGCCCACTCTTCTTCTTGCTCGAATTCCTCATAGGCTTCTTGAGGAGTTCCTGGGCATGACCTATAAACATGGGTGGGTGCCCGAGGAGGGCACCCATCATTGGTTCTAGGAGTGGTCTCCCAATCAGGTCTAAGAGGTCTTGGAGGCAATGCTTGATAAGGTCGTGGAGACCTGTCTCGTACCAAGGGGTTATGCCTCTCATAAAGCTCTATCTTATGTGTGCAAGGGGTTGGAATCGTATCATGCATAGTGTTCTGGAGCAACTCATCCATCTAACGTTGAATGCGCTCTTTGCTAAGACAGTACAGGTGCTCTAACTATTGTTGATCTTGCTCAAGCTGCATGATTTGTGCTTGGCGGGCGGTATGTTTGGAAAATTCCAAGTTGATTTATTCCACCATCGTAGATCTATGAGGCCTAGATGCCTCCTCTACATATCTATCTTGGTCATAGTGATATGAGATCTCTATAGGTCACTTCCCTCTGTCGAGGTTAGCAACATTCACCCGAGGCTCTGGCCTCAGTAGGTGATCCTGATAAATAGCAGGTGTATAGGCGCATTGCTTCTGTGCTATGTATTGAGGAATATAATGGTGTTCCTCATGCTCTCTTTCATATATGTGAAAGGGGCAGGCAGAGTTGGGTTGGCCTGTTTGAAGAGCCTTGCACTCTGGATTTGGCCTATTGTTTCTGATAGTAATGAGGGGTAGAGGAGGGATGATATAATCATGTGGCCCCTCCTTATGGACCTTATGTTGTTCCAGCACTTCCTTGCATGGTGGCCACTCATAATGAGTGTCTAAGGGGGCCTTCCCATGTATGTACTCCTCATGAAAGGGTCTGTGTTGAATGGGAGTGCCCTTTGAAGGGGTGCCTCTATAGTCCTGTTTCGTCATGGTATGATGTGGACTATGTTGTGGGTCAGGTCGCCAAGGTGGTATAAAAAAGTCCTTAGGGCTATAACAGAGGCGACTTGTGCCCCTTTGTACACTTTTCATAGCTTCTGCTCGTGATTGGGCTTGGCTACGGGTGTACACCATGGTGGTGTTTCTCAATAAGATATGTGGATTTTTATCTTCTTCTATGATTTTTATGCTACACTAAACAAAAAGGGGTCACACAAACAAAGAAGTGATTATCTCATTTATAGATTAAACGTGTGCCCTAAATCTGGTTCAATGTGTTTTGATTTTTGTTTTGTAAGCCTTGTAAAGAAAATTTTGTTGTACATGCAATATGAGGGCTCTTATATCTCCCAAATGGTCACCCCTTCAATATACCACTGCCAGGTCGTTATACCAAACCTCTCAATATACCCACCCTTACATGAGGGAAACTATTGGTACGCGAGAGCAAAACAATACATGGAACATAGGCGGTACGGAAGGGGAATCACTCTATTTTTGACACCTACCATAGAAGACTTATCCTCATGCACGAGGAATAACCCATGATACACTTGGTCAGCTTTCATCAGGATTTACGTCTAGCAACAGTCATGATTAGGGTTATGTATGCAAAATTCAAGCCAAGGTGGTGATGAAATCCACCGTTGGTCTTGATCAAGTGTTGGGGTTTTAAGACCAACTCCTTGATGTTTATATTATCATGTGGTGTGTGTGGTTATTTTTACTTGCACAAAGAAATAAAACATGCAGTAAAATTTTCCATGCAAGCAAAGAAACAAAAAGATTACAGAAATAGGAAACAAAAAATTACATAGGGTGTTCAGAAAACCTACCTCTTCTCTGCCCACACTAGATGCCCCTGAGTTTCTACTCAAAAATTACACAGAGAGCTAATCATCCTGGGGTGGGATGAATAACAAATATGTATTCATCATAGGGTGGGACGAATATGTATTTGTCTTGAGGTGGCACGAATTCCAATCTCTATTCATCACAGGGTGGCACAAGCAGTAGTCCAGCGCTTGAAGGATTAACACCTGCAAGAAAAACATAAGATTTTTGATCAAAAATTTGATCCCAATAGTAGGGGATAGGGTCCCACTATGATAGCCATTGAAAGCATGTCTACGAAAGCACAGGTGCACCGGGTGCGATGCAAACAAAAGCAGTTGTATTAACAAAACACTAAGTGCATGAAAAAGGAAAAGCAAAGAATGAATGGAATGAGATGTAAAGAAAAAATAAAGGTGCAACCTATTTTATTAATTTTTCTTATGATTAGGTTACAATACGTCTCCCCCCCATTTTTAGGGGCTCAGAGCGTTCGATACAATTTTGTTACACCAACGGATGGTGCGCTTCCCTTCGAGATATTCCACTTGCCCACATTCGAAATGGGTGGACCAAACGTCACCACCACTTGCGTGAATACATTATTAGTTCATTGCTATCCATCCAATGTTGAGATCCTATGTACAGAGAAATAGCAAACGATTAATAGCACATGCGGATGGAGGGAAACATGCAATCCCCAAGGCCTCTAGTTAATGCATACATGAAATAACTAAAATAGTGATCAAAACTTATCAGAATGGAATGAAATTTGAAAAAAAGCATGCAAACACCATCAAGGACACATTGTAAAAATAACAGTCAAGAAATATAGTGTAGATTTCCAATTGCTCCGGGGTGGGACGATTAGGATTGTCATAAAATGTTCGAAAGTGACCTCCCCAAATGTCCCATATAGAGGCATCCAAAACACCTACAAAATTATGGTTAGGCAAAATGGGGAATTTTGAGACGACCCAAAAGGTCAGATTTTGTAGATTCTTCCTCTATCACCCTGTATCTGAAGGTGCTCCCTGTATGTTAGTAAAAGCATAAAATAATGAAAACATAGTCAAAACAAGTCAGAATGCATTCAAAATTGAACAGTAGCATATATGAGTCACCTAGAAAAAGATGCAAAAGAAACAATGAAGAAACATGTTATATATTCCTAATCTCTATGGCATGGGGCGATTAGGACTGCAATAGTGTGGGGGGCACTCGGGGGCTGGATGCCCGCCATTTGGTGCTTAGTTTTAACACCAATCCACTTGGTATGGGTTCAAAACCTCCTAGGGGGTTGTGTCAACAAATTGGATGTGGGATTATAGCCATTTTTTTGGGTTTTGGGTCTGAATTGTGCTCCTAATGTTCACCTAATAACCTCCATTCCAAAAGAGAGATCAAGGATGTAGGAAGCACAATGAGGGTGAGGGTATAATTCGAAAACACTCCATTTCTCCAAATGCTCTTTCTTTGTCCTCATTTTGGGGTGAGAAGACTCACCATTTTATAGACCTAAAGGTATGCTTTGAATGTGCATGCAGGGGCGCCACTTGGCCATCATGCCTTGTTAGGGGAGAGAAGATTCCTCCTTGATTAAGGGCTCCATGACTGCTTCTATGACTGCCTCTTTGAGCTTTGAAACTCTCACTCGCACTCCCATGCATTGAAGGTGGATTTGAGTGGTGAATCTAGGCTACCATTTGTCAAGGTTTGACTTTTTTCCCGTCAAACTTGCTATTCGCCCCACCCTAGAGCGATTGTTGCTAATCATCCCGGGGTGGGGTGAATAGCATTCTAATATCCTAGGGTGGAATGAATAAGGATAAGGGTGCTTGAAAGGTGCCAAATTGACCTCTGACCTTCCAAAAATGCTTTAGGAGTGGTTAGGACCACTGTTTAACCTCTAAGGGCTGCCCTAGGGGCTGTGTATGCCAATTCGATCAGTGCTTATAGCCACATAATCAAATTGGTGCTATTTTGGTGTCTACAATTATAATGAGTTATGTCCCATGATGACATTTTTTTGGCACCCCTAAAAATCCATGGAGGTATATATCAAAATTAGTAGCTCGATGAGATGGTCACAATGAGCTATATACCACAACACTGGTTTTGGACACCCTAGAATTTTTTTGGGGGGGTTATTGTATTTGAGTGTTGTCATTTTTCCTCTTAGAGGCTTGGTTTTCTCAAAAAAATTGGTTTTGTGTCAGCCAACCTCTTATGATACTCTATACTATCTGTTCTGACTACTAACATTGTTTTTTCAACTATTTGGTATGACTATGTTTTGACTACTGACACTATTCGATCAATACTGATATTTTTTTATCAACTATCTGCTCTGACTATGTCATAGTCTAGTCCTTGTCTATTATAGATTCTAATTGTCATAGGTAACTATTATTGACACTAAAAATTAATAACTTTGAATTGATTTTTACTGACTATGACTAAATATCCTTGACTATTACTAACACTAACCACCTTGTTCCTATTGTTTCTAATTTTGATGATTTTTGTCTTGACTGTTATGTTCTACAATTTCTTTTATCTATTTTTTTCTAGTAATTCTAGAATAGGGATGTCTTCTTCGTCTGCTCAATTTATATTTTAGGGTTATGGTTACAAGTTTAATAATCATGGAATATGATTTTGTTGTAGGCTTGATATTCCACACAACAGGGTACTGTAAGCTAAGGTGTATGTGCTGTCCATAGGCCCTTTGTTATACTGCAATGACAAATGATAGTGCATAAACCAATATTTTAGGCCACTAGTCAAGCAGGATTCCACACATACCCTTGAGCACACTACCTACCTCTTTTTAGTACAGGAGGGTGATCTTTCTTGATGTTGTACCTAATGTACTATGGATAATACAAGGTCAAAAATATTTCTAAGGGCTACATGTTTCTCCTAATACTAGGGGTATTTCGATATACCCAAAGATACATGGGAGCTCAATTCCATAGACAAGTGTTGTCTAAAGCCTATCTATTAGAGCATGATCACCCCTCACTTCACTAGACACTTTATAGGCAATCTAGCTTAACCAATAACAATAGATCCTTCGTGATATTTTAAAACCCCTAGCACAGGGTTTCTAACCTAATAAACTAATTCAAATAAAGGTTGAATTTTTTTTAATAAGGAAACTCACAAAAAATAAAAACATGAAATATTATACCTAACAGTTGAAATGGTAAAAACTATCATAGTTGTAGCAAAACATGGCCCTGGAAAATGCTCTGATACCAATTGTTAGGAACCTTATCATTAAAATCAATAGATTAAAAAAAAAATTGCAATAAAACATAAATGCATGAAATACAAGATATTTCAATACAAAATATAAGTGTAGAAACAAAACAATCTTATAAAGTATCACAAAAGCACAAGCCATTTTTAGGGGCAACCTCCTTCAATACTTTCATTCAATTATGAAAAAATATACATTCATTCCTATCCCTCATAGTTTTAAAGACTTCATCTCTCTACCTAATGCTCAAGGTTGGCTTACATGAAAAATGCCACTTGAGCTAGAATCTTCTACCAACAACAATTATATTCTTGATAACAGTTACATATACTGGCATCACTTGTCTAGGTGCTTCTAATATCATAAACTATTACAAAATATTATCATGGATGTTCCCCACGTTAAGAAAGGGTTATTACATCATAGTGTTAGGATGGGGTCCTAACAATGTTAATGGCATTGTTTGTGCAAAATTTAATATAGATATAAATATAAATATAAATATAAATATACAAATATATAATTATAATAAAACTATACATACATACACACATATATATATATATATATATATATATATATATATATATATATATATATATATATATATATATATATATATATATATATGATTACATTCTTGTAGAGCATGCAAATGACATGGTCCAACCTATTGGTGAGGTAAAAGGACAAGCCAAATTACTTGGAATAGATTATGTTCCCTCTTGAAAGGGAATTTGTTTCCCCAAGGTTTATGTGTGACCAGGTCTTAGTGGGCTTAGATAAGCTTACAGGTGTTATGATGATTGTTCCTTGAAGGGGCCTACTGGTGTGAATCTAAAAGACAAATTACTCAAGCACAAAATTCCAACCTTTGGCATATAACTATTTGGATGATAATTTTGTTGCTTTCATATTATAAACATGCACAAACTAGTGATGATTAAATTACAACCAAATGAATTTTAACTAAGTAAAATAGGAATTAAGATTGAATATTAACAATCAAAAGCTAATATAATTTTAATTGAAATAGATTTCAAAGAAAAATAAAAAAATTAAAGGTAATGGCAAAAAAAAGTAAGTTTATGTTGTCCTAAATTCAATTCTGATTCGATAAAACAATAAATCTAATTCAAAACCAGGCTTAGCCCAATCGATATTCAAATAATATGAGACCTAAAATAGTGTAATCTTCAAAGGGAGAACAAACTATGAAGTAAATGAATGCAACCACCATTAGCATACACATATTGAAGATAAAATTTCAATGTCTCTTAATTATCAAAGAAAAATCATGAAGTATATACAAATTCAAATTCCTCTCACTTTGATGAATTGCAAGGAAATAAATCTAAAAAAACTAGGGCCTCCTTCCTCTTTTTCTTTTCTTTTTCTCTCTCAATATTTTTATTTATAAAATTCTTGGCTTCACTCATGCAACAATGTTTTGAATATCTAATTGGTGCTCCAATTATAGAACATCATTTTATAATACTTAATTGTTGTTCCACTTAAACAACAACACTTTACAATATTTTATTGCTACTTCACCCATGCAAAAATATTTTATAATATTTAACTCCAAATCTACTCATGCAACAACATTTGACAATATTTAATTGCTACTCTAGTCATCCAGTAGCATTTTACAATATTTAATTGGTGCTAACTTTTTTTCCAAATCATGCATATTAAATTTAATATTAGATAATTCATGATGCAATCTCCTCAGGATTACCTTGATCATTTCTCATTCACCTCCAATCCCCATAAAATCTAGGATTACTTGAACATGACTAGTTTTTAGTGTTTTAACTCTTAATCTATCAATCATAATAGGTGAGTTGGGTATTAATTTTGTCGAGTCTCACCATTTTTGCACTCCACATTATTCTCCTCAATTCACTTTTTAGCTAACCTTTATTATGATCTCCTCGAGTAGTTACACTTATCACAACAAACTAAATAAAATTTTTGAATTAAAAATCTAAATTATAAAATTTGAATTAAAAATCGTAAAAAATAATCTAAATTAAAAATGTGTCATGACCATTAATAATTTTTAGTTAATATTTTTAATTCAGTTTCAAAGGTGCTACACTAAATATTTTTGACTAGGAAATTTTATGGATTGTTTTGTGCAAAAAAAAAATGAGAACCAATTTTTATTAACAGACTACTATTCACAAACAAACTAGAGAAAGACACTAGATCAAGCCCAAGTAAAACAAAAGAAAACCTAAGAGATCAAAAATAAAAGTGGTCCCTAGTCCATGTAGACTGAGGTGTGTTTTGCAAGCAACAATAAATGGTAACTCTACTGGGAAATACTCCCTAGCATGTTACGAATAAAATGTACCATCTCAAAACAAAAGAGACTACATAATCAAACACTTTGTATTTATTCAAGGTTGGGACTATGCAATTAGCCATAATTAATTTTGTCTTGACCCAAAGTGTATGCATATGAGTTTATTCTTATTATATAATCAATTAGATTTCATTAGTATAGTCTAAAAATCAGGTCAATTCACCCTTGAGTGGACATTAGTATACTAATAGCGTGCTTTCTTCATAGGTAGACATATCACCAATTGTCAAGTATTGTTGTACTTCTATCTAAGCATTCATAGCCCCGATGGATTTATATTTGGTCCCATTTTAGACCTTGCTCTATTGCTTGTTAGGTATTTATAGTCTTCATAAAGTTTGTCTGAACCACCTAGGCTATTGTGTTTTCAAGACTCTATTTTTTCTTCTTTTTCATTTTCTTGATCTTTCTCTTTTATATATATTAGTAAATTTACTATTTTTCTCAATTTACATACACTAAAGCCTATTTTCTAGGTTGGGGACCACTATGGCAATCAAAAGGGTAAACATCACAATAGATTTTACCTGATGACTAATCTATAATAATTTTTTGCTACCAATTCAAAATTCTTTAAAACATTTTCAATGTGAAGCTATAACAACATTTTATATTACTTTTAGATTGACTAAATTTATCCCAAGACATGAATATTTATCAAATGAATAATTAAGTTAATTATAACTTCCTTAATTTTAGAATAGAACTTCTACTTACAAAATGTATAGGAACACTTAATTGTTAGAGTAACTAGAAGTTGGTTGGAATTGACTTATCAAGGTCAAAAAGGGAAAACACAAAACAAGATAAAAAGTAAAGCTCAAAATATGAAATAAACCAATATAAACTAAAAACACCTCACAAACACATCACAATCTTAAAATAACAAAACTATATACAAAGCTACTAACACGATAATACTAAAATACTCTTCAAGTGTTGAACTAATTTTTGAGGAATTTCCCATTCATTGATAATGGGACATCCACTCAAGTTAGGATTTTTAGTTTGAAGGTATTCTCTCCTAGAATATGTGATACCTAAAAGGGACTTAACCAAAGGGGGTTAAATTTTCCATGGTTTCCCTTCTTTTCATGTGCCTTATCCCAAATTAACACTAGGTTTGCAATCCTAAAGGCCTTTATTTTGGCTCTCTTAAACCATTGTTTTATCACTCACTAATATTTACTAAAATGTTGCAATGCATCATCCTATTTCTTGTTCAAACACATCAATTTTGACAACCTAGCCTCAAGCTTATCATTAGTCTATATGTAATTTTTTTATGAGTTGTAGGGTTGGGATATTAAGATTTGTGGGAAAGATAAGATAATGACCATATATTAGATGGTAAGGGGATGTTTCTAATGAGGATTTTATTCTTTTTTTGTCATACCATAATGTATATTTTATCTTATTGTGCCAATATCAAGGAATTTTATCTATAAATTTATTAATTACTTCCAAAATATTCTTGTTAGGTGATTTGGCTACTCCATTACCTTGAGGATAGTAATTAGAAGAAAAATTCAAAACCACCTTATTATCATAAGTCCATTCAGTAAATTACAAAGAAGAAAATGTGGGTTTGTTGTCACATACTAAAGCATAAGTCCTCCAAAACATGGTTACAAGGTGATCCTCAAGGAACTTTATCATGACTTCCACTATGTAGTTTTATGCTTGAGCTTCTATCTAGCAAATATAGTAGTCTATGCTAGTCAAGATGAACTTGTGAATTGCTTTCATATAACTATTCGATAGGTTTGGGACTTAGCCATTTATTGATTTTCTATTGTAGACTACCGAGCGATGGATTTTTGATACCTGCTTGTTGTTATATGAGGTACAAAATGTTTGACATCCTCAAAACTTAGCCAAATTTTACCACTAGGTGACATGTTTCTTATACTGGTCCATTTTTGCTAGGGGAAAAATGTTTGTTGCTCTCTATACTTAGAAATTTTTTTCCATCCTTTGTCTTTCATCTAAGGTTTTTAGGATTCATCCCTAGCATGACTAGGCTAGACATACTCAACCTCCTCTTGATTTGGTTGTTTGATTCTATGATGTTATCTTTTGCACTTTTCATCAAAGTGCATGTGGATAATGTGCAAAAGTACCCACAATACTTTTAAGAACTAAAGATGGTCTAGAGGGTTGGTAGGATGTAGAAATTATCCTCTACTAGGATTATTGAGTTGGTTGAGCTTGAATTTTTTCCTTATGGTTGTTGCTATTATACCAATTGTGTTGTTATAAGGAGATGGCATATTATGATACAACACTTTATTAGTTTCCTGTTGTTGATGATTAGGTAGGGGATTTTGGAAAATCCCCATGTCTTGATTAGTTATGGGTGCTTGTTGTGTTTGTTGGGGATTGTGGTTAGGAGTATGTTGAGAATCCTCTATAAAAAGATGGCCTACATTGATTAAGTTCTAAACCACATGTTTCAACCTCTTACATGAATGTGTCATGTGCCCCTCTACTCTATGATACTCACAATTTTAACCAATATTATACCAATAAGTTGTGGTGTTGGGTGGTCTTATGGGAGGAAAATTAATCATATTAGCTTCTAAGAGTTGCTTAAGGATCGATGAAATAAGTTGGTTGAGTCTTGTGAAGTTTCTTTGTGGGGGTTTTAAGGTCTACTAAGTACCATCTTCTGCAGGGTATAACACTTTTATTAGGTCTATTATTAGTGACCCCATCACAAACTACATGCTTATTATTATATTGTTTTTTATGGTATTATATTCTTCTTTTCTTGGTTTAATTTAACCTCTTAAAATAAGGGTTTGCTCTACCCTTCTTGCCAAATAAATTGCTTGTTCAAAAGAGGTAATAGTTTTTGTTTCCAATTCATATGATATTTACTCTTGTAAATTTCCAATAAATATCTTTAGTATGTCTCAGGGAGGCAACGTGTATCTTAATTATCCAACTAAACTTATCAATCAAGAAAAAAAATCCAAAAACCTTTCATATTTACCTTGTTTCAAAAGATAAACATATTTCATAGTCACTTTTTTCAACATAAACTCCACATTGTTGAACAAACAACTCAGTCGTTTCTTCAAAATTCCTTAAATAATGATGAGGTAGTTGATAACACCATTCCAATGCCATACCATTAAGGCTCTTAGGTAACATTTTTAGCAACAATATGTCATCATATACAATATCATGACATGCTATTTTAAACATCCTTAATTTTTCCATTAGGTCCTCTTTTACCTTATAACTAGGTAAGACCGACATTGGGAAATGCTTTGGGTAGGGCCTAGCAATGACCATAGGGTCTAGTGGTTGATTGCACATTTCCTTATAGCTGTAGGTAAAAATTAGAGGTTGAAGAGAATCCATTCTCAAAGCTAACTATTTCACTATAGTTGTCAAAATTTGCATGTCAGGATTATTTTTGTGCAATACCCCTAAATTCCTTAGGGGAGGGTTATAGGTAGGCTTTTGAAAGGGAACTTGGTTAATGTTGGAGATATCAAAACTATTATGGATGGGTTATGATATGGGATATTTTGTATGGTACCTTTCTATGGGAGGTAACTCACATTTGATGGAACATAAGGAGTGTTGAAAGAGGGAACATTAGAAGAAGATGAAAATTGAACATTATTTTGAGGTACAATACTAGTTGGAGGAGGTTGCGAGATTTCCCTAATATTGGTGGTTATAGTAGTAGCATATGTAGGTTTACAAAATAGATTAAAATTATGAAAAGATTCAAAAAAATGATTGATGTGAATATTTTGAGGAGAAATAGTTTGATGATAAGATGTCCTAGCCTCTTCGACGGTGTCTCTTCATCCATGGACTTATTCAAGGTTTGTTTGTGTTTCTTATAGAAATTCCAAATATAATCAAATGGTTTGAAGGTGAGCCTACCATGAGGACCATAAATAGAATCAATGTCATCATTATTCTCCAAGTCCTATTTTATCTCTAGATTGGGATTCTCCTTGTCAATCTAATCATCATATTCTAAAATATTTCACTTACTCCTAAGGTTTGGATCCATACGAGAAAGGACAAGGGATGAAAGAGATCTAGAAATAATTAAAGACACACAAAAGGTATTTTTATAGTGTTTTCATGCTCTAACTCTATGCAAATAGATTTAATGGTTTTGATTATAAATGGAAAGAAAAAACAAAAGGAAGGAGCTTTCTAGATGACCACTAAGGATGTGCTTCACATTGAGTTCACCAAATATGTAGAGAGGAAAAAATACCCTACTAGGTACAATTTTTATTTGGATCTGCTAGGATCTAAGGTGAATGTGGGGGTGTGTTATATCCTCTACATTCAGGGGCCAAGAGATCAAAAGGGTTTACAAAAAATGGTTTAAGGACTCACTCCAAGTCTGGGGATGGAATATTTGATGTGTTTATTAAATAATTGCCTATGTTTGGTCTTTTGAAAATCTAAGCTACAATCACCTATACTTGAATTCCCCTCCTTGTTTTTTGCCTTTGTGTTGCTCTAATATGGATCTACTCCTTTACTACAATGATGTGTTTCATCCTTGATCTTCAAATCAATCCCTCTCCAATCCATATCATCTGTATATTGTGTTGGTTCACCAAATCCCTTACCTTTCCCATTATCGAATGCATTCTTCCTCCTATCATGTGTTCTCCCTCTTGTGACACCATTAACCTATTATGGATTTTCAATCCTTATCAGTGGTGTGCTTTGATTTTCTACATTGGCCCTATTTGCTTCATCATTGGTAGTTGTGTGTACTTACCTTGTGCTAGACTATTCATAATATACCATCACCCACTTGTTAATCATACCCAATCACACATCACTATCTTCAATCATTACCCTTAAGCCTCATCATGGTATCCCCACATCATCTGTACGTGTTCCAGTGTATAAATTATCAAGGTTCTCTTTATGTTTATCATGTCTTCAATTGGCCAATGCATTACAAAGTCCACCTCTTCATCCTTTCCAACATCAACGCCAGTGACAAAGAGGTTTTTGTAGCATGAAGTTAATCAAAGGTCACAAATCCACATTGATATGCGTAATAGATCATTATCAAATATTTTAGCACCCCAAAATCATAATATTTTAAGTGATCCCTAGGCCTAGATTTTCTCCAATTATTACTACAATCACTTCTAGCCCACTTGTGTCCTGTTCACTAGTCCCTTTTTGCTCTGGTGTTTTGAAGAGAGTGGTGCTATACAGGGGACCATTGGTCTTTTATCTTGTTTACCCTTCCATAAACTTCACTTCCACCACCCTCGCTACCCCCATCACTGCCTCTAATTCCTACATCCCCACTCTTCCTATCACCACCCCATATATAACCTTCCCCTCACTTCACTTTCTCCTACTTCGACCATGGATGACTATAAATTTAAGCCAAAGATCCTCCTGCTAGATGCCACTATGGAAGAAATATTTAGAGAACATGGTCTCCTCACATTCTTGCAAAATTTATATGGTAACAATATGGAATTTTTTTTGGAGTTGGCTCAGTATTGGGAATATGGTGATATGAAAACCATAGGGCTTAGATTCATAATCACCATTGATCCTCTGGTAGAAGTCTCAGGGATATCCAATGATAGAGAAATTATGTAGCGTGATAAACACTCCCTCGCTGGTGAGTTATCCTACTTCATTGATAAAGGTGAAAGACTCAATAAGGACAAGAGTGACATTATCAGAGAATATCTTCCCAAGCCTTGGAATAGGATCATGGTTCTAGTACTCTAATACGTCACTATAGATCAAACTATTTCCATTCTTCGTAGTTTCCATTGAACTTCCTTAACCATATTCATGGCAAAAAAGTTATAAATATCCTAGAGTCCCTTTTTAGATCTATTGAAAGGTTCATCCTTAATATCAAGAAAGGAACTTCTTCCTTTCCAGTTAACTAGGGACTCCACCTTATTATTTACAAACATGTCCTCCATAGAGAGTCTAATAAAGAAATTATATCATACACTGCTAGCCCCTCAACTCCTCCCCAACTATCTAGTCACTATGAATGCCCTTTCCCTACTATTCTTGAAGAAGCTACTCTAAATCCAACCTCTCCCAAGACTAGCCACATGCTGGAGTTTGATATCAAAACCCTTGAAATTTCTCCAACCATTAAATATGAAGGATGTCATTGCTTATCTTGTAGTAAATCCCAAATAAGGAAGCATAAGTCTCCCATTATTTTGGAGCAAGATAGATACTTCTCTAAAGACTCTCCCATTGGCACCCATAAATTCAAGCGAGAAGACACTCCAATGTGATCCCCCTATTATAAAGGAGCTCCTTTGTGCAGCTCCTCCAAGCATTCCAACCATATCCAATAGTATGCATGTGTCCCCTTCATCACAAAGAAGGTCTATGTTTAGGAGTTGGATGGCCTCATGAGTGTGATGTCCCAAGCCACCAAGATGAATGCTTCATTGCTACAACAAGCCACTATCATCCTAGAGGAGTTCCATAGCTAGTTCGAAGGTGAAAAATCAACATATATTATTGAATCACCTATTCCTAGAATGGACAGTTGATGGGTTTCTAACCCTTGTTTGGGGTTCCTTTTATATTTATCTCTTTACTCATTTAGGCGGTCCTCTTTGATTGGAGACCCCCTATTTAGTCTTATGGTTTTTGTTCTTCTATTAGAGACTGTCTTCGATATTTTTGTTGTCTCTTTTTATTGTGGGAGATATCCTCCCTTGCTGATCCTTTTTGTACAAGGTTCGAGGATCCTTTCAAAACCCCTTCCTCTAACTAATAAAAAAATCTAAGCTACAAGGAATTAAAGAACAATGCAAGACAAACAATGATGCAAGAAGACAAGAAGCTAACCCTAGAATGATTCTTTACTTTAATGAGAACTAACCCTAGGTTTGCAAGAAATGAAATATTTTTATTTTCAGCAAGGGTCTAAGAGAATGCACAAACATAATTAACCTAGATGTAAAACTATATGCTTTTTCCTTTTTCAATGCCTAAAAATGGAATCATATATATAGATATATATTTTATTTTTCTTATTTTTATTTTTTTAGTTTTGTTGTGAACTGAATTGAAATAGAAAAAGACAATGGAAAACACCAAAAAACCTAAGAAGTCTACTTAGGGCACTTGTTTGATCTGATGGTTGACCCTAGCTTTTACTTGCATCCAGATATATCCCATAGCTTCAAAACCTACAAAAAAATTTAAAAAATATTTTGGAAAATTGATCAGTATTTGGGGACTTACTTAGGTTACTATGTTATTGAGGTTGGAGGTTCAATAGTCAAGCCCCCTTGGTCCCTTTAGTTGACATTTCAAAAATAAAGTAAATTATTGACCTTTTGAGATGAGAACAAGACTAAATGCAATAACATAGAACATAACAGAGTAGAATAAAACATACACCTTGAGGACATTCTTAGGGATTCTAAGGGTAAAATAAAACATTTTTGGTGGGTCAATTTTCCATATCTACATACCCTTAGATGGGATTAAGTTCTTATTGGCTTCCTCATTAGGTGGGATATTGGTACTATTAGAAGGTGTGGAAAAAGTTAGTGGTTATTTTTCTTTACTCCAAAGAGTATAATTGTTACTTGTCTAAAACTCTCAGTAAGCCTACACTTCTTCTTCCAAATATTCTTGAAGTTCATCTTCATATTCTCGTAAGAGTTCATATATCTCTAGAACTAGAGCAATCCCCAGGATCTGGTTAGCTTGATTCCTATAGTCCTCATTTGTGGGCACTAACTCTAGATTTTCCATTTCTTACTAGGTAATTTCTAAAGTTGATATAAATTATGAATAATCAATTTCACCATGTTGAGTTATGGAATGGATCCTACACTAATTAGATAGAGCAAGATCTACCAAATTAACTGAAGTGCTTGAGTTATTATTAGATTTATTTTGATTGTTGGTAGGATTCAAGACTCCTCCATTGTTTGGGCAGGTATTCCACAGATGGTTAGTTCTCTAAAATTTAAAGTTTCTATTCTAATTATTGTTCATGGGTTGATTTTGAAGAACTTATCTTTGTAAGTTAGGGATATCATTGCTCAATTTTTGAACCATCCTTTGTATATTTTCCAATTCGAGATTCATGATATAAGGTTGATTTTATCCTAGTTGAACTATTACACTACTAGTGAATGTGGATATGTTCGAGAATGGAGGTTAGGCTTGTTGATTGTTTATTGGAGTTATATGATTGAGAAAATTGTTTGTAGTAACCTAGTTATCTAAGAATGTAATAAGGATCTACTAATTAATTATTTTAGGCATCATTTGATTTAATGGTGTATGATTGAAGGGTTAGTTTTGATTAGGCTAAATAACACTTGGTATAGATTCATCATTGGAGTATGTTGTAAAAGGGCTTCATTGATTAGTGGTATCTAGTGGTTTTCCAAGTGAGGGTAATTAACCTAAACCAAGATCTTGAGATATTTATTATTTTTCAACGGTCATAGCCTCACTATATGCCAATGGTAAATATATGATTGCAAGAGCTCTCCTTATAAATATGAAAGTTAATGGGTCCAAGTATTTAAGTTACATTTGAATGGTTGTTTGCTCTATAAGTGTGTAAGGTGCTATCAATAAGGTATATAGTTTATGGAACCTTATGTTATAGTGTCTCATGGGTTCATCAGGTTATCTATGAACAAAGATAAATTAATGGTACATCATAGTAGGATGGATAGTCTGAAATGACCAATAAAACCCACCTCTAATGAGAACCATGAAGTAATTGAGCCAGATGGTAGACTAATATACCATTCATATGCAAAATCATCCAATGTGTGAGAAAAAATTCTACAATCAACATCCTCATATTGAATTTGTAAATATATTAAGGCATCTTTGTATGCCTAAATATGTTCTTTAGCTAACCTTGTTCCATCATGTCTATACCTAGGGAGGTATCTTTCAACATTATTAGGCATGTCATGATTAGGTCTTGGTATATTCAAGAAACTAATTTCTACAAACCATGGATTTGGATTTACCATTGGTTGAACTTGGGGATGGTGAAAGGATTAACAAAAGGGATAATAACTCTAGGAGAATTAGTGGTAAACTGAATAGGTTTTGGTCTAGATTTACATTTGTCAGCTCTAGGTTTTCTGTCAGAGAAGGTTGAGAAGTTCAAAGTCACCTTTAGCTAACTTATACCTAGTGATAATGGTATTTAGTTCTAGTTTAACAATTAAGATTTATGAAATGGATAATATACCTAGAAATTTCTAATTATCAGTGTTTAGTCACCCTTCTAGTGCTAGTTCTATTTAGCATGCAAATGCCACAATACAACTTAGATGGCATAGAGCCAACTTGTTGGTGAGGTTAAAGGATAAACCAACTTACTTGAAATAGATAATATTCCCTCTTGAAAGGGAATTTGTTTCTCCAATATTT
Organism: Wollemia nobilis; assembly: GCA_028583015.1. NCBI lineage: Eukaryota > Viridiplantae > Streptophyta > Pinopsida > Araucariales > Araucariaceae > Wollemia > Wollemia nobilis. The sequence continues at coordinate 11,369,475 of JAQPPZ010002979.1, forward strand.
ATTTGTCACTACGTTTTGGTTGACCTAGATAAACTCAAAGGTCAATGATGGTTGTTCCTTCAAGGGGCCTATTGGTGTGTATCTAAGAAATATTTCTCAAGCAAAATATCCCAACCTTTAGCATGTTACTATCCAAACAATAGTTTTGTTGCTTTTATATTATAAAAATTTACAAACTAGTGATGATTAACTTATAGCCAAATGAATTTTAAATCTATAAAATAAGAAGATTGAATATTAACAACTAAAAATTAATCTAATTTTAATATAAATAGATTTTAAATAAAAATAAAAAGATTAAAGGTAATGTAGGCCCAAAATGGCCACATATGCTTAGGAAATTTTTGAAAATTTTACTAAGGCATGAAAGCTCCATTCCGCATGCATTCCAGTATATTTTGGAGCGGATCCACGACAAAGGTAAGAAGTCCGCCCACACTTAGTCAAATTTTGCACTTGGTGAAAATCCGCATCGCGTCCCTTGTTTTTGGCTCTGGAATAGCAACAAAGGATTTGAATCTGCAAAAGTTTTTGGAGAAAGGTGATGTAAGCATAAAATTTGTGCGGATTGGCGATCGCTTTGTATTCATAAAATCTTTCAAAGCGGCTAAGTGTTGGAAGATTGATTCCGGAGGACTCATAGAGTATTTTGGCCTGGAATGGTGACATAAGGTGGAAGATGATGTAAAGATGTGCGGATTCATGAAAAGGTAATTTTGTCTAATCCTTCAGTGGAATGGCGACAAGTAATGTTTATCTAAGGCCAGTGCGGAATGAAAACATAGTTGTTTACACTATGGCGAGGCTGGAATTGAAATTCATGACTAATGCTCTTGTCTGGGTCCGAAATGGAATCCGTAGGATTTTCAAGGGAAATGTGATGTCATCAGATTGTTTATGCGGATTCACTTCAACGTCAACGCCAAAGGAAAAGAATAAGGAATAAGTGGCGGATTCTATCCCACCCTATTTACAATGCATTTTTATGTGGATTGGCGTTCTGAGGTTTCTGAAGCATGGAGGATGACGTCATCAAATATTTTTAAAAGCGGAATGGCACAATGATATTTTCCTGTCATTTATCAAAGCTTATTTCAAAAAGATCATAGCCATACGATGGAAGAGATCGACGATTGAGAATTGTTGAGCAGAATGAAATAAAATAAAAGCTTTCTCGCCAGGACTAAAGAACAGTTAGTTGGAGAAGGAAGCTGAAGCATCGAGGGTTTCAAGAAGACCAGAACCAGAGATGGTTATAGATCGATGGTGATAGGAGGTTTCCAAGAAATATCCATGATGCAGATGAGGTCTCCAACAAATAGAACTCCAGTTCGAGCCAACAACCAGCAAGTTGTAGAGGTTTCCAGTTGCCATGGTGGTTTATTTGCAGTGGATTTCCCGAGGATTGAACCAGTAAGATGATGCCAACTAAGAACTCTCTGTTGAGTTATGAAAAACTAATCTTTGTAATGTTCCATATTGTTTTTAATTTTACAAACTATAAATAGAGGTCGAACCCTCATTTTCAAGGGTCGGCTCTAGCATGTTTGCTTGTACCACTATGAATTTTCTAGAAGTTAATGAAAGGAGCATTACATTGATTTTTACCTCAAAGATTGTGTCTTCACCATCTGATATCAGAGGTTCTAATATTAAAGTTGCATTTATGTGAATACTTGAATAGTTAGTTTGACAGACTTACTGACTAATAGAGTAATTGAAATCTGCTTTGGATTGGTTCTATATTGTTAGGAGCATATTTCTATAAAATCTGGATAGTGATTAATTCTATTATTTGGATTATCATTATTGGGGTATTGGAATTGTTCTCTTCAATATTTCTCTACTATTCTTATAAATGTGTGAGGGTGCTCAAGATTTGTGATAATGTTGATCTAAGTAATGTGTTTTGATATAATTTTTGGAGTTGTTTGTTGTGATATCAATGTTGTTAACCTATCCATCCAACTATTATTCACTTCTCTAACCCTAACCTCAAAACCCTAAGTGAGCATAATAGTGTCAACATCTTGTTTAAGTTGACAAGGAACCAACCTACTCTAGAGGTTAGATCGGGGACTTTGTTCTGGTCTATACCAATGTTGAGTGTTGAGTTGAAGCTATCGGGTGCATGCCTAAATAGAAAATAGGAAGATAGACAACTACAGTGTTGAGTAAAGCTTAAATGCAATTCAGTGCCCAACAATTTTTGGCATGCCCGATGGGACAAGTTCACAAGGAACACGAAACCCATCATATGAGTTATTATTATCTCAACCCGAAGGAATCAAGATTTGGTGAATTATCTTGACCTTGAAAGTGGAGAAGAGCAAGTTCACCTGGTGACTCCCTGGTCCTTAGACCCAAAAAGGAAAACCCCTGTATACCAGTGTCCTTTCATGTATACCAGGTCTTTCAAAAGGAACAACCCTAACTCCTATTTCTATTGTGAATTACCTTATAGAGGGTCTGTTGTTTCCCGAATTTTAAATCAATATTTCCTCTTAGAAGAAGAGCTTCCTGAGGAAAACCCTACAGTAAATCCAACAAGACCTACAACTAGAAATATGGCATAAAATGTGGCTCCTAATCAACCATTACAAAAATACCCTAGTTGGAATACAGTTGGTCCCCTAAGATTAGCCCAAATGAATGCCATTCCCCAGGATGTATCCAAGGCTATCCCCACTTATGATGGATCTGGGAAAATAACTTATGAGCATTGTCAAGATATCTTGAATCTAGAAGCAATTCACAACATAAAAGAGGAGGATATTATTGTAAGAATTCTTGCCCTATCCTTCAGAGGAAAGATATTACATTGGTTTAGAACTCTGGAAGACAATACTATCACTTCATGGCAAGCGTTAGCTGAGCCATTTATAGAAGAATTTAATGAATCTGTTGATCCTTTCTCCCTGCTTAACCAATTTACATCCATGCAAAAATCTCAGTAGGAGACTGTCTCAGATTTTAATTTGAGATTCAACAGAACATGGAAAAGAATACCTCCCATAGCTAGACCAGCTGTATGTTTGGCCTATATGTATTACATTAGAGCCCTTGGATCAGAGCTAGGCTTGCAGACACAACAATCTGGAGTAGAAGCCTTCCCCCAAGTTTATAATGCAGCAGTTCATGCCAAAAATATCCTAATTAATGTGGGAAGATTACCCCCCAAAACTGTGCTGCCTTACAACTCAGAAACCACTAATAGCCAAACTCAATCCACAAACCCCTCTTACATGGACCCCCTTTCTTTATCATCTCCATATCCACAAATGAATGCAATCCCTCAACCAAAGCCAATATCCTCTGCAGCTCCTTTTCCTCCCCTTCCTTCTCAACCATCTCAAGAGTTTTCTGCTATCCTTGATATACAAAATACTCTAAAAACTCTGAGTAATAGAATGAATTCAATGGAAAATAGGGACCAAGAAAGGTCACAACAGAGGAGATTTCCATATGTGAACAAATATCAGAGACCTGGTCCTAGTAACAGTATTGGGGTTAGGGTGAATGCAGCATATGAGGAGCCAAAATGTTCTTCAGATACTACTCTTGCAAATGTTTGGTGTTTAGTATGCAATGACCCCCATGACTCATAGTCTTGTGTGATGTACCAACACCATGTTCAACAAGCTATGGATCAAGCTGAAAGGAATAAAAAAGGGAGAGTTAATATGCTATGGCAGTCTGACCAAATCATGGTTGGGAAGGAACTGGATGAAGAAAGTCCAATTGTTGTTATGACAAGGTCTGGAAAGAAAGCCTTGCAAGTGGATCCCCAAAATATGGGGCAGTTCCAAGTCCCTTCTCAAAAAAGGACAGATCCCATTCTTCAAAGCAGTGATACTTTCCCAATTCCCCAAGCTAAGGGTAAAGAGAAAATAGACAATCTTCCTAAGATATGGGATAAGGAAAATGAAAGAGATCAAATAAAATCTAAATATGAGGCTCAAGAAAGACTTAGATTCCCCTCTATTACTAAAAGGTAGAGAATGGAAGCCACTCAACAGTATAAAAGGAAATATGGTGAGCCAGAAAGAAGGTTTGAAAGACCTGCCCTGACCAAATCTGAGTATAATATTGTTGAAGAAATGAAAAAGATCCCATCAAAAGCCAGCCTTTATGACACTTTGTTCATTCCTGGCCAGATTGATCTGCTTAAAGCTTCTCTCAACAAATACCCACAAGATAAGTAGGCCACCACCATCCTTAGTATACCATCAGAAAAGAAAGAAATGTCACCTATTGTTTTAAAGAATAAGCCCCCCTTTTTATATATCCCTGAGGATGGAAGGTTGGGTAGTCCAAAATTGTATGATAGATTCAGGAGCATCAACTACAGTTATGCCTAAAGCAGTCTGTGAAGAGATGGGTATGGAGTATACCCGATCTTGTCCTAGAGTATTACAATTGGATGGGACCCCTGTTAAGACAGTTGGAGTCATAAAAGATGTTTTTATGAGGCTACACAGAGCCCCTGAGGTGACAATAGTACAAGAGATAGTTGTGGTTGATCTAGAACCCTACTTTGGATTATGCCTTTCAAGGGAATTTATTGCAAAACTAGGTGGATGTATGTACATGGATTATTCTAGCATGGTAATTCCTTTCAAAGGAAAGAGAATAAGGATAACACCTAAAAAACTAGTAGCTTATCATATTGAAAATATTGAGGAAGACATGTGTAATCTTAATCCCCTTGAAGAATTTGAGCTGGTGGAAAACATTGATGAGTTGGACATTGAGGATGAGTTACCTTTCAGAGAGGATTACAATCAGTTTGGAACTGGTATGGGAACATATAGCATCTCAACTGAATCAGAAAAGAAGATCCCCACTATATCCAATCAATATCTGAGAGAGAAAGAGACATGGACCATGCACTTTGATGGTGCTAAATGCAGAAATGGTGCAGGAGCTGGTGTAGTTTTACAGTCCCAATCAGAAGGGACAAGGAATTTTGCCTACATATTGACATGGTCATGTACTAATAATGCTGTAGAATATGAGGCTCTGTGTCTCGGATTGATACAAGCAGAAAGCATGGGCATCAATATTTTGAACATATATGGTGATTCTGAGTTAATAGTCCATCAAGTAAGAAACAGGTGTAGCAGTAAGCATCATTACCTAAAAGCTTACAGGAACAGGGTATGGGATCTGATGGAATATTTTGATGCCCTGAATTTAAATTTTATTCCCTAGAGAAAAGAATACTCAGGCAGATTCATTAGCAACAAAGGGAGCTAACTTCAACCCTTATGTAGACTATGGAATCAAGAAAGCCAAGGGAATCAAAATGATTTTCAGACCTGCAGTGCCAGACAAGCAAATTTTATGGCAGGTTTTTGAAAATGATGAACAAATAATTGACTTTCTGGTGAGAGAAGCATGTCTCTCCACTGTCCAAGAAGAATATTTAGAAGAAATTGATCAGCAAGATGTTATTCAACTAAGGAACAATCACATCCCTAGAGGATTGGTCACTCTAGAGAGCTTATTTGATAATGAGGATAGAAAAAGGATCAAAGCCATGAAAGTCAGTGAAAAAATCTATAAAGAAGTGGAAGTCGGTTTTGAAAAGAAGCTCAATGTTGGAATTAAATGTTCACCAGAGGAATCTGAAGATGTCAAAGCCTTATGCTTAAAATACCAAGATATTGTGGCTTGGTCATACGAAGACCTTAAGGTGTATGACAAAAAGGTTATCCAACATACTATTGAGCTGGAGCCTGATGCAAAGCCTTTTAGGCAGAAGCAAAGGCCTATGAACCCAAGGATCGAGGCCATCATGAGAGAGGAGCTCTTAAAGTTACTAAAGGCTAAGATCATATACCCAATAAAACATTCTACCTAGGTAGCTAACTTGGTACCCGTAAGAAAAAAGAATGGTGATATACGCTTGTGTGTAGACTTTAGAAATCTTAACCAAGCATCCCTCAAAGATCACTACCCCCTCCCTCAGATTGATCAGATTTTATAGGTAGTGGTAGGGGCAGAGAGGTTTTCATTATTGGATGGTTACTCTGGATACAATCAGATTTGGGTAAAAGATGAAGATCAGTATAAAACCACATTCACCACAAAATGGGGCACATTTGCTTACCAGAGAATGCCTTTTGGGCTATCCAATGCAGGAGCCACTTTTTAGAGAGCCATGGATTATGCTTTTGGTGCACTAATCAACAAAGTCATTCTGATTTATTTAGATGATATGACTATGTTTTCCCATGATAAGAAAGACCACCTGTCACACCTGGAGCAAGTTTTTCAGAAATGCAGAGAATTTGGTATCTCACTCAATCCTAAGAAGTCATTCTTTGTAGTCCATGAAGGAAAGTTGCTAGGTCATGTGGTATCAAAAGAAGGTATGGCCATAGATCCAGATAGAATCAGATCCATTCTTGCTCTCCCTTTGCCTACAAACAAGAAGACTCTGTAGTCTTTTTTGGGCCAAATCAATTTTGTCAAGAAATTCATTTCTGATTTTGCTCAGAAAGTAAGGCCTATATCTGAGCTACTCAAGAAAAATGTTGATTTCAAATGGACTGAAGTCAGAAAATAGGCTTTTCAAATTATCAATAAATCCATTGCGATAGCCCCAATACTAGTAAATCCATATTTCAGTAAAAATTTTATCCTTTATGCATATGGAGCTGAAGAAAGTTATGCCTCAATACTTACTCAAAAAGATGATCAAGGTGAAGAGCATCATGTATTATTTTGGAGCCAGACACTCCATGATTACCAGGTTAAATATAACTTTATTGAAATACAAGTGTTTGTTGTGATGAAGTCACTGAAGAAGTTCAGGTAGTACTTGGTGCAGAGCAAGACACTGGTATATGTGGTTCATCTAGATGTAAGAAGTTTTATCCTACAAGGTGAACTAGGAGATAAAAGGGCTGGTTGGATTACCAAAATTCAAGAATATGATGTAGAAATACATCCCACCAAGTTGGTGAGGGGCAGAGCCCTATGCCAAGGTCTAACAGAGGCTGCAACATTAGCGGAGATGATAGTTTACCAAATAGCAGATGAAGATCAGATGGAAGAAGCACAAATAATAGATTCTGATTGGGTTGACCAGATGATCAGGTATTTCCAAACTAGAGTATGTCCCCCCAATATAAATACATCCCAAAGGAGGAGATACAGGCTTCATGATTTGAAATATGTATTACTACCAGAAGGCCTATACAAAAGAAACTTGGATGGAATTCTTCTAAAATGCTTAAAGGATGATCAACAAAAGAGGGTCATGGAAGAGTTCCATGGAGGATCAGCTGGTGGACATAGCTCAGGTAGGGTTACAACTTTGAAAATCATAAGAGTAGGCTATTATTGGCCCACTGTATTCACTGATGCTTTCAAGATCACCAAGGCCTATGACAAATGCCAGAGGTATGTTGGAAGGACAAGAAATGCTTCATCCCCCCTCAAGCCCATACAAGTTGAAGAGCCTTTTCAACAATGGGGACTAGATTTCATAGGGGTTATCAACCCTAATTCCTTAGTAGAGCATAAGTTTATCTTAACTACCATAGATTATCTCACCAGATGGGTAGAGGCTATTCCTACCAAGAAATCAGATCAAGATATTGTGATCAATTTCATGGAAAATTTGATTTCAAGGTTTGGGGTTCCAGAAGCCTTGGTAAGTGATAATGGCCCAGATTTCATAGGAGCCAAGTATATTGAGTTTACCAACAGATATGGCATTACTCTTAAGAATACTTCAAATTATTATCCATAGGGTAATGGACTTGCAGAATCTACCAATAAAAACTTGTTAAGGATTTTGAGGAAATCACTTGAAGGAAATAAAAGAAGTTGGCATCTGTTGTTGGACCAAGCTCTATGGGTAGACAGGATTACTATAAAAAATTCCATTAAGACTTCTCCTTATGCACTAGTATATGGTAAGGAAGTAGTGTTACCCATTCATTTGGAGATCCCAACACTTAAGCTTGTCAATACAGAGGAAGAGTCAGAGGAAGATCCAGTAAAAACCAGGTTGACCCACTTGCTACAATTGGAAGAGAATAGAGCTCAGGCATATGAAAATTTTCAAAAGTATTCCTCAGATATCAAAGCATGGTTTGATAAGAAGGCCAGATTCAAAAAATTCCAAGTTGGAGACTCGGTTCTCAGGTGGAATGTTGATAGAGCAAAGCCGGGCAAGCATGAAAAGTTTGATTCTTTTTGGGATGGTCCTTTCAAAATAGTAGAAGCCAAGGAGTCCAATGTGTTTCATCTAGAAGATCCAGAGGGAAACATACAACCAATTCTAGTGAATGGTTTTCATCTCAAGCTCTACTATGTGTAAAAATGAGCTCACTGTAACATATGTATATACATTGTATTATTATTTCCCCTTCTTTATGCACTTTGTATTTTAATTTCTTTCTGCACTTTGTAATCAGTCTTCTTTAAAAATTCTTGAAAAGGAAAAAAATTTGCAAAAAAATGACTAAGTGTTGACAAAGTATCCAACAATGTTCCATTCCACACTCGAATGCATGTAAATTCCTCCGAAATGATGAGTGCTTGAATCCGCATCAAAATACACAAGGATCTCCATGGATTGGTGCAAATGTTCTTATCCTACATGATGAAGAGAGCCAGATATCAAAATAAGCAAAGGCATCTCCAATCCGAGGACCTTTCAAAGCTAAAGGTATGATAGAGCGGAACCGAGGTGATAATTCATGCATAAAATTTTCTAAGTGTCAGTAGAATCAAAATAGTGTCTTCGACCCACCAAGTTTAAAAAAAGCTAAGGGAAGTAGAGCAACATTTTCATGACCATGCCACGTGGAGATACAAGGAAGACCCCACAATCAATGCTAACGAAATCTCACTCGAACCAAAGAGTAGCCGAAGAGGCACAGTGAGGTGGCAACGCAATTTGAATTTTTAGCCAATGAAAATTTAGAATGCCACCATTGAGCCACCAAAAGGAATGAGTGGAGGTTGGAAAGTGTGCCAGTGGGAGATCATACAGTAGCCACATTAATGGTGGAAGATACACATGACTCCAAGAAATAAAAGAACCAAAAAAGCCACTCAAAGTCCATTTACTAGTCAATTGCCTCCTCAAAGCAGTAAAGGGTGAAACGATATTCTGAAGTTTTCTACTGCAAATTACAGAGGGAACAAAATCTTATTGCTATCAAGATGGCTTCAGAGGATGTCCAAGAGTTCAAAACCCAAGAGACAAAGGTGGTGGCGCCCTACATCGATGAAGCGAAGGTTGTGGCAGATACCGAAATGGTCCTCACAGAGAGAACAAGGCTAAGAAGGAGCGTCAATGATAGATACAAGAAGAAAGTTACTCTATCTATGGAAGGTAGATGCGTTGTCCTTTCTTATCTCTCTTTTTACATCTATGATTCTATTCATCCCTGTCCAGAGTTAATAGCTGCAATAGTTAAATTTTATGACCCATTGGCCAAAGTAGTAAAAACCTCTGAGGGTGAAACCCTTTTCAATGTCACCGCCTCTTTTTACCATAATATTTTTTCCCTAGGGTCCGAACCATCGGTGAGGCCAAAAATATTTAAGGTAGCTAACCAGGATGGGTTTTACTCTTTGGAGAAGTGAGCCAATGATGGAGAGTCATTTAAGAGATGGGTATATAAACAACTTGATGCAAAACCCAAGAAGAAATTACCTGAGGTCCCAATCTCTATTAATAAATTTACAAACTTTGTACTATTTTCTATGTTGGCCTGCATGGAGGGTTTAGACTCTGATAGAATGGTATACGGTTGGAAAATTATCGTAGCTTATTGTATTTCTAACGAAAGGATGTATGAGAAAGATGCGGGAGAAAATGGGACTAGGGTGATTTATTTTGATTGGCCAACTTTTCTTGCACAGAGGATACATGAGCAGTTAGTAAGTATGAAAAGGGGCTCTGATGCTCCTAGTTTCAGGTATTGCTCAAGTCTGGTGTGGATGTTCTATGCTGCCACTAAGGACAGAATGCCTTGGATTCCAGTTAGGGACAAAACCAATGATGGGGAACCCTTACCGGTTTATTACTGGACAAATCATTTGAGAAGCAATGAGTCTTATTATAGATTCAATTTAGAATTTCTTGGACCTACCCTAAAAATTATGTATGGTAAGTGCCCTAGATTGCCACCCTTGGCTGAGCAGATTCTGAGAGCAAAGGGTGTTGAAGAAGGAGACTGGTATTTGTTGACCGAGGGCACAATTATCAGACTATATGGTTTCATGGGTAAACCTTTTCTCCTACCCCATTTTGTTATAGAAAGGCTCTTTGCCTTAGAATATTTGAGGTAGGCAGAATATATTGATTTGAATTATGGTTCTGGGAGAAAGAGAAAATATTTGCTTACACACTGCACTTTGGAGGATATTACCATCACTAAGAAGGGGCAAAGCCACCAAATTGACCAATACCTTGATAGGTTAGGTCTATTCTATATTCCCCAAAGATGGAGTTATGACCCTGATGGTATCTTCACTGCAAGAAATGTAGCCCTAAATGGAGAAAAGGCTTATAAGTTTGAAAAGAGGCCTAGGGCTCATTACGAGCAAGGAATAAATAATGATGAGACCGCTCTTTTAGAGTGGAATGTTGTAAAAATGGGTCAACTGCCTCCATGGTTGGATTTCTATGAACATATTGTTGATTTCGACCTCGATAATAAGAAGAGTCATTGGATTACAAAAGCCACCATCAGTGACATTGAAGGGAAAACTGCAAAGAAAAAGGACCCTCAGCCCAAGGAAGATGTTACTGAAGAAGCTGAGGGAGAAAAGCAGTGGAATGTGGGGAAGATATCAGATTGGTGGAGGATGAGGATTGAGATTGGAAAACCTAAGTCCAAGTTCGGAATGAAGATTGATAAAGAGTTTTCAAAAAGATATAATGAAAATATCAGAACCTGGAGGTAAAAGGATGTCAGGAACATAGTGTTAATAGTTCAAAAGCCCCCAACTAGTTTTAAATCTCTCTCTCCACCCATAGATCAAGAAGCTCTAGTAGAGGAGAAAGAGACTCCTTTGACAATAGCTGAAGTCTCAAAAAAATTTCATCCTACCACTGAGCAAATGGATAAGTTTCCTAAGGGAGCTCAACTTATGAGCAAAATGCAATATTCCAGTGAAAAGGTTGTCAATACTCCAGTTATTGAAATAGTATCTAGGCCTAAATGCTTAGCTCTGGGAGGTCAGCCTCCAGACATAGATATTGACTGGAAGAAGAAGGATGAGAGTTTCAAGTTCACCCCCTTTCTTTTACCCCTACAACATTAGTACAATTACATCTTGTTTCTGAGCAAGTTCTGCTTTCTAGAGCTGTGCAAGGAAATGAATCAGAAGAGGAATCTGAGAGTGATATGGCTGCCTTTCAATTGGTTCATAGAAGGACTAAAAGAGTTCCAGAAAGAGAGGAAAGAGAAATTTCAAAGAAACAAAAATTGGATATGGAGGAGATTGCAAAAGAGGTAGCTGATTTTTCTACAGAAGAATTGACTCACCAAGAAAAGCAACAAGAAATAGAAATGAAGCAAGAACACCCTACATATGTAGGTGAAGGTATGGTTTCTAAACCCTCTTCTCCTCTACATCCTCCTGAATCCCCAAAGAACTCTCCCTCCATTTTTGGTCAAGAAAATGTTACAAAGGTACCTTCTCCCTCTCACAGTCCATCCCATGTTTCCTTGGTTGTCACTGAAGAAATAGTCACTTATGTTCCCCCACAGTCACCCCAAATCCCACTTCCAACATCTGAGGTTCCCACTTCATCATCTCCCATAATTCCATATTCATCATTACCACCACCACCATCAATGGGACACAACGTTCCAAGTACCACCATTCATCCAAGTGTTAGTCTTTGTAGCACCCTAAAATTGGCACAGTTAAACCTTAGTAAAAAGATAAAAATTTGAATTTTAACCCCAAACACCGTTAACCGCCCGTTACCCGCTTTCCTTATTTTTCGTACCATTTTTAGGATTTGTTTTGACCATTGGACGATATCATCATAGATTAGACGAAATCATCCCAGATCTGATGAATTCGTCTGGAACAGAACGTCCAGACGATTTCGTCCCAAAACCAAATTTTCATAATTAGCTTCTGTTTCAATAGCTTCTCTAACCTGGGCAGAAAGCGTGTCTGCACAGTTAGAGTCTCCCCCATTGGAGATCTCCCAAATTGGGATGATCTCCAACCTCCTAACCTCTCCCTAATCCTATATAAACTAGGACTTTCTCAGTTTATCCCCCTGAACCCCCTAGCTGATGGATTTCCCTACAAATTTAGTTCCTTGTGCCTTAGAACACCTTCATACTTTTGTTTGCATTGCATATTTCAAGTTTTCTTGCAGGAATCTTATTGTTCTTCAACTGGAGCAAGCTTGGATCGTCGTAGGCGATTCCAGATGATTTCGGACGATCTTATTGCAGATCGACGATGATCTCGTACGATTGGAGGTGATCTCGACTGTAGTCCAGATTGGGGGCAATCAAAGCCCAGAGTTTGCATTTCCTTATTGTTTTTCTGCATTTCTTTATGCATTATCTTAGTTATTATATTTATGCATCTTGGAGTTCACCTCATTTAATATAAATGCATGATAAAGTCAAAATAAATTGTCAAATTGATGCATTTCCTTTTAATTGCTATCTGGATTTATCATTTAGACAAATTCATTATTATTTCTATCATTTCCCCTTGCTTTTGCAATTGCATTTTTGGTATTTTGTATCTATTTCTGTGATTGCAGGTTTTTGACGAATTCGTCTGATGAATTCGTCAGATCGACGATGATCTCGTCTGATCTCAGATGATCGACTGAGATCTGAGATGATTCTATGCAATTCCAGATGATTACGTATGATTTGAGATGATTTGGACTATTGCAAGACTCAGAATCTTCATCAGACATCCGAAATCAGGTATGTTCTATCCTATTTAGCATATTCTCTATGTTTAGCATTTATTCATGTTTTTTGTATTCATAAAAATCAGCATTGGCATATAGAATAGTTTAGATTCATCTTGGCCAAACCTAGGAATTGAATGATTAAAGCACAAAATGAACACATCAAACCTACTATCAACCTAGGCGTGGAAACTGCCACTCAAAAGTTTCCCTGGTGAACCCACCATCCATCAAAAATTCACCCTTATACCCCTCCCCCGAGAGGCGGGACCTTCAAAGGGCCTCTCAGTCCGAGGTATTGTCCCATCCTTCTCGCATCCCCCTTTCGAGCGCGGATCCTATAGCCTGAAGGTAAGGATGCAAAAAATTTGGAGCGATACATTTTGGTGAACCCGACGTGAATAACATAGGCATCTTTCTGATTCAAAAATATAAAAAAAAAAATATATATATATATATATATATATATATATATATATGTATACAAGAAAAACAAAAACAAAATCATCATTTCAAGTTTGTATGTTTTAGATTCAATTCTAAATAGTAGATACTAAATATTACTTTTAGAAGTACTAAAGAAACCATGAGTTTTTACTCAAATCAATATGAGCCCATCAGTAATGTTGGAAGAATTCAGCCAAATACATTTGTTGATTATGACCAACCTCATCCCTATTCAACATCACCTCCATCACACTTTTCTCATTTTTCATCATTACCCCAACAGGACAATCCCTTTTCCAATCCTCTTCATAACGATATTATCTATTCTCCCATATATCCATATTATGTCTATCAATCCACATACAATCCTCCTCCACCCTTTCAATATTCTTCTTTCAATACAACACATCCATTTCAACAAGAAAATACTTATTCTTCCAATCCTACCATGCACTCACATCATACTTCACAATCTTCCTATCATCATTCTACCCATAACAAAGAAAAGAGAGGTAAAAAACCATTAGGTCCTTTTATGACTGAACTCCTAAGGCACTTATCAAAAACCTCTCGAAAACCTTCATCACGTACATTTACAAAGCTCAATCAACCAATGGATATAATTCTCAAGCATTTACTTGATACAAATAAGATTGAACTCCCTTCCATAAGACAACTTGATACCACAACAGATTGGTTTAAACCTGAGCTACATTGTGAATATCATAGAGTAGATGGACATATGACACAAAATTGTAAAGATTTAAGATGTGCAATTCAAGATTTGATTGATGAGGGTCTTTTTAATATAAAGGAATTACAATCTACAACTGATTATAAATCTCCAGTAAACTATCAAACTCCTACACAACAAATACCAATAATCAATCAAGACATGGGGATCTCCCAAGAACCCCTATTCAATTATCAACAATAGGAAACCAATCAAATATTGCATGTTAATGTGTCCCATCATGATGATATTACTAATATTGTAACAAAAACTACAAATGAGCAACCTCAAGTTCAATCAACTCAATCTGATATTCAAGATATGGATTCCTCATTTGACCAACCTTCAAAACTATCTTTGGCTCTAGAGAATGATCCAAAATGGAATGTAAGCATAGAAAGCTCATCTTTAGAATCAAAATCTCAATCTGAAATCCACTTTGATAGCCAACAACAAGTGATTAATCCTCAAGCAAAGATATCCCTTTTAGAAGTATTACAAAGTTCTCATAAGGAAACTTTGTTCAAGATACCTAGCCAACAATTTGTTCCTCATGATATTTTCCCTAAGAACATAATTAATGGTGTAAGCCCTCTTGAGGTTAACCATATTTCATTCTATGATGAGGAGATTCCTTCCTCTACTCCACAAGAAGACTCCTCTCTTTACATTACAGGATCTAGTAAAGAAACACCTGTTAAAACTATCATGGTAGATAATGGCTCCTCTCTTAATTTATGCACTTATCAATTATTCCAAAAACTCAAATTAAAGGAAGAAGATCTTAATGAATCAAATGTTATTATAAAATATTTTAACAATGAAATTCAAGAAGCTCAAGGTACTATAATTCTTCCCCTTAATATTGGATCCAAGATCCTGGATACTTTGTTTTATGTAGCATATTGCCCTTCACCTTACAACCTACTTCTCAGAAGTCCTTGGATTCATACGATGAGGGTTGTCCCTTCCACTCTTCACCAATGTTTAAAGTTTGAACTTGCAAGTAAAATTGTTACCATACATAATGACCCAACACCATTTGAAGAATATTTAACGGTTGAAACATCAAGTTCTATACATTCTCCATTGTCACAATTACCTTCTATCCATCACTTTTCTTCATCCATATATGATCATCCTTGTTTACCAAATAACACCCATGCATATCTTTCACATATGCTCCCTCCATCTTATCAAGACTTGGAAGATAGTGATAAGAATGAAGAACCTTCTTATCCTTCGGACATTTTATTTTGTAACATGATCAATTTTACACATATAAAAGTAAAATCTTTTGCTACATTATTCTACATTATAACAAAGCTTTTGTTATCGCTACCTTTTATTCATCACCTTTTGTTCTTACCTTCACCACAACCAAATTATCCTTCAAAACCTCCTTTGATTTTGAAGCAACCTTAGACATGCTATACTCAAATAACCTTGTATAGTGTATATAGATCATCTTGTATATACCACCAATTCCATCATGAATCAAAATCAAAATATAAAAACATCAAAATCTTCAAAAAAACATCTTTTATTTTTGCACCTATCAATTCTTGAAGTATTGCAGTTATATTTTCAATTATTTTGGATAAATTAGCATTTATTTGGAATCCCGCACTTTCACACTCACATGCATAAATATCTTGATTTTATTTGGTATGATTATTAATCTCTCTTATATCAAAGTCCACATTTGAATTAAATAAAGTTTTGAGCATAGAGAATTGATCTTGTTATTTACTTGAACCAAGCATATCTTTTCACATTAAAATGATTTCATTGCAAATTCAATATGATGCTACATAGTAGAAGTGGTTTCTTGAGCGAAAAGTTTCCCCTGCTATCCTATCATGCACATGGTCTAGAATCTTTGAGAATTGACAAAAGGACAAGCTCACCCCTACCCAGAATAAAAATCCCTTGCTCTACAACCAATCCGAGCAAGTATCCCTAGTATAGGAAGAAAAAAAAAAGTCAAAGAAAATGAGAAAAAGAAAAATATCATTTTGTACCATCGCAGCAATATTTCAGCATTATCTCAGTCCCAAGCAAAAATACAAAAAAAAAAAAAAGACGAGAGAAAGAAAAGAAAAAGCAAAAAGCAATAAAATCCCTTTCCCTACCCCTTGAAAAGAAAAGAAGGGTGAATGAGCTTGAATCCCTGGAATTCTCAATTATTCGAAAACTGTGAGGTAAGCCCCATAACAGGTGGTTTGTGCCCAACCCGCTTGGCCTTGGGTAATTCCTAGCATGGTGATATGTCCGTCACATTAGCGACCTTCTTTTGTACAGACCTATGTCAGCTTATGGATTAGCTAGCTCTTGATAACCCGACTTACATAGTAGTACGGTACGGTTACATGCATATAAATCATGGTCAAGGAACACTCATTTGGTTAAGTCAAATTACTTGTATCAAATTTTCTTGCTCAAAATTGGTGAATGAATAATACAATTGCACACACATTTGTATTTGAGAGATTCTGTATCATTATGATAAAGCAAGATCGGTAATGAACTCACATTTGCACATGAGGGTTCCTTATAAATCTACATTTGTCTTTGAGATAATGTAAAATATTTCTGCAACTCTTTTTGGAATAATTTTATCTTCTTATTTCAGAACATCTGTTTAGTATAAAAACAATTACATACATTGTTTTCAAAAATCACAAAATGCTTTCAAACAACATATGACACAAATATAATCAATAAAGTCATGTTCATATTATTATTTTTTGTTTATCAAAAGTCAAAAATCAATCATGCAATAAAACTAAAATATCAATTTCTTCTTTGGATTTCGCGATGATGGTATAAGTCTATACCTATAATTCTATGCCTAGCGCAAACCATTGTTCTAATTTTATTTTCCCATTCATTTTAAAAAATTCATAAAAACATATGACTTACATCATTATGTTACACAATTGAGCTTTAAAAAGAACGAACACTTATTCTATTTCATGTCATTATGTCAACATTCAATTTTGCAATGATGGTATAGTTCCTAGGGACTTATTCCAAAAATTTTATCACACTTAGGAATTTATGCCTAGCAAAAATCATATTTCTTTAATATGTCATGCATAATATTTTTTATGAAAATCTGAAAACAAATCATCACCATCATCACTTCCATCATCACAACACAAAGTCTTAAGACAAGTCTCTTAAGCACTCTTTTACTTTTAACAATATTTCTATCCTGGGATTAGCTTGACGACCTAGTGAGCGGCGACTCCATGAAATGGTCTATAACAGCAACAATGTCCTTTGAAATTATTGTTAGAAGTCCCTTTTATTTTTCATCAAATCACACCACAAAACAACCAATTTATTCACATCAGATTATTTCATTTACAATTTTATAGCATGACATAAATATTTTCTTTCCAACGACATAATTACATGAATCATCAATCAACAAATCCAAAATTAAAGCATCATACAACATATACACAAGTCATATCATCAAAAAGACCATATATATATATATCTCAATAAATTATGTACATCATCTGGATTGGTATGCCACAATCAAAACCCTGGCATACTCAATCCCCTCAAAAAAATATATAATAATACAATCTACACTCTACAACAGCTAGCCTCGAGAAGCCCTCGAGCTCTCAGCCTCATCTCCTCCCCCGCCCTGAGGTGGAGGAGGTGGTCCCATAGAGGTCCAGGCTGTGTCTCGGGTCCTCACCATCGATCGTGAGGATGTCCTCGATGATCCCATCATGACCGGCTCTGCAATGGGGGCTGGCAGTGGTACCCTCTATCCCTCTAGGACCACGTGATAGTATAGCCCCTGGTAGAATGCGGTCTGAGCAATAGACCGCGCCAGATCCCGAGTGCTCGCCCCTCCGCTCCGAGCCCTGAGCCATGTAGCCTCATCCTGTAGTGTCTGCACCTGAGCTCGAAGGCGGGCAACCTCAGCCCGGAGAGCCACCGTCTCACTGCTCTCCCCTACCTCGACACCCTTGCCCTTATCGGGCGATGGTGGTCTCTCCCCCTACTGAGAAGGGACTCCCTCCTCCCTCTGCCCTATCTCCTATGGCCTCTGTGGAGCCCGACCCATCCTCTGGCATCTCTCCTATGGAGACCATCGTTGCTCTCTCCCACCGTGACCTCGCGTTGCCTCAATAGCAGCCTGACGCCGCCTCCCCATCCGTCGCACCATGGCATGCACTGGACCCTATGCCCTCATCATCCGAGGAGGGCGGATGCCTGCATACTAGGCATCATACCCATCTGCGACCCCAACATCATCACCATCCACTGGCTGGATGGGGGCATCATCCGCATCCTGACTCCAAAACCACTGCATGTCTGGAGCCCCGCTCAACGTGGTACTATCCCGGATAGTCCAGGAGTACTCATAATCCCTGAGAGAAGGGATCCCCTACTGTAGACCGAACTATCATAGAACCCGGTCGTAGCGGTGGAGCTCTACCTCTCCTCGCTCCATCCGTAGCCAGTAGACTCGCCTGATGTGAGCCAGCTCCTGCCCATCCTCTGCCCACCCGGGGTGCTCTCGCCATGGCCTCCAGGTGATCTGGTCCAGGATGAGGTCATCCAACAACCTCCGTGACATCAGCAGATCTATCCACCACTGTGACCCCCTATGTAACCACCAGTAGAAAACTTGAGGCCTCTCCCGGTCAACCCCTATCAGTGGGAGCCCTATCGGCCTCTGCACCGTGATGTGCTCCCAGCACCAAACCTGTAGTAGTGATGTCAAGACCAGACATCGGCCTCCCTTGTATACGACCCCATGTAGGATCCTATACAAGTGGCATAGCACAAAGCTGCCCCATGAGTATCTGTAGCCGTGGTCTCTCATATCGTAGACCACATCTGAGAGGAGCCACGGTAGTCTGCACCCGCTCTGGTGGCACAGCAGTAAGCCACCTACTACCCCGGCCAAAACCTGAGTCAGCCTAGATGCCCCAGGCATCTACCTTAGAGACTCGATGTTCACTCCGCCCTTCTCCAGGGTGAAGCTCGGGTCCTCGATCAACCTCATCATAGCTTGGCCCTGATTGGCCGTAGGCATCATCAACCATCCCTGTATGGGGATCCTCATGATCCTCCATACATCCTCTAGTGTGGGAGCCATCTCCCCTATCGATAACCGGAAGCAGGATGACCCTGGATACCACCTCTCTGCTAGGGCTGTCAGTAGCCCCATGTCTATCGGTACTTGTGGCATCTCTGCCACATGCTGCAAACCGACCTGAGCTAGTCGGTCATGCTTCGCCTGATCGAGCATGGCTATGTCATCTCGTAGCCCACCGTATTTCCATTCTCGACTCTTTAGTAATCCCCTCTACAAAACAAACAATAAAACAATAAAATTCATTAATAAACCAATCATTAAAATAAAATTAAAAACATTTTAATCAAGCTTAATTTCTTAAAAGTGATGATATCGTCCACCATTGGATGATATCATCCCAAATTGGGCAAAATCATCCTTTGTAGGATGAAATCATCTCCGATTTTGCAACTTGGGGATCACCCCTTGTTGGACGGGATCGCCCCTAGTTCGTCGATTTCGCCCTTCGACGAAATCGATGATCTAGGGACGATTTTGATGAAATCGGGACGATTTCGTCCCGACGTCGTCGACGGCCTAAAAACGGCCGCGATGCCCCAAAACAATCAAAATTTCAAACAAACAATTGCACAAATTAAATTCAAACCTAATTTACTAGGATTAGATCCTTACCCGTAGCCCGCGCTGGACCTCTGTCGATCGGTGTGTTGTCTCCACCATTTTTTTCTCTGCAGAGCTCTAAAACCAGTAAAAATGAATAGTAAAAATGAATTAGGGTTTTACCCTATTTTCTTAATTTTATTTTAAATCAACAACATTTTTTTTAATTTTGCTTTTCCATGCTTTTACCTCAAACGTTCGATTTGGGTAAAAACACGGAGGGGGCACCATAGTAAGCAGTCGTACGATTCGACCTAGAATCATCATCTAAAAAATTGAGTACATTTTTGCTTTCTCGTAAAATGGGAAGAACTCGTCTTTAACGCATTTTCTTCGAAAAATTCGCTAAAGAGGGGGCAAAATGTAGCACCCTAAAATTGGCACAGTTAAACCTTAGTAAAAAGATAAAAATTTGAATTTTAACCCCAAACCGCCCGTTACCCGCTTTCCTTATTTTCTGTGCCATTTTTAGGATTTGTTTTGACCGTTGGACGATATCATCGCAGATTAGACGAAATCGTCCCAGATCTGACGAATTCATCTGGAATAGAACATCCAGACGATTTCGTCCCAAAACCAAATTTTCATAATTAGCTTTTGTTTCAACAGCTTCTCTAACCTAGGCAGAAAGCGTGTCTGTGCAGTTAGAGTCTCCCCCATTGGAGATCTCCCAAATTGGGATGATCTCCAACCTCCTAACCTCTCCCTAATCCTATATAAACTGGGACTTTCTCAGTTTATCCCCATGAAACCCCTAGCTGATGGATTTCCCTGCAAATTTAGTTCCTTGTGCCTTAGAACACCTTCATACTTTTGTTTGCATTGCATATTTCAAGTTTTCTTGCAGGAATCTTATTGTTCTTTAGCCGGAGCAAGCTTGGATCGTCGCAAGCGATTCCAGACGATTTTGGACGATCCTGTCATAGATCGACGATGATCTCGTACGATTGGAGGCGATCTCGACTGTAGTCCAGATTGGGGGCAATCAGAGCCTAGAGTTTGCATTTCCTTATTGTTTTTCTGCATTTCTTTATGCATTATCTTAGTTATTATATTTATGCATCTTGGAGTTCACCTCATTTAATATAAATGCATGATAAAGTCAAAATAAATTGTTAAATTGATGCATTTCCTTTTAATTGCTATTTGGATTTATCATTTAGGCAAATTCACTGTTATTTCTATCATTTCCCCTTGCTTTTGCAATTGCATTTTTGGTATTTTGTATCTATTTCTGTGATTGCAGGTTTTCGACGAATTCGTCTGACGAATTCGTCGGATCGATGATGATCTCGTCTGATCTCGGACGACCGACTGAGATCCGAGATGATTCTATGCAATTCCAGATGATTACGTATGATTTGAGATGATTTGGACTGTCTACAAGACTCAGAATCTTCATCAGACATCCGAAATCAGGTATGTTCTATCCTATTTAGCATATTCTCTATGTTTAGCATTTATTCATGTTTTTTGTATTCATAAAAATCAGCATTGGCATATAGAATAGTTTAGATTCATCTTGGCCAAACCTAGGAATTGAATGATTAAAGCACAAAATGAACACATCAAACCTACTATCAACCTAGGCGTGGAAACTGCCACTCAAAAGTTTCCTGGTGAACCCACCATCCATCGAAAATTCACCCTTATACCCCTCCCCCGAGAGGCGGGACCTTCAAAGGGCCTCTCAGTCCGAGGTATTGTCCCATCCTTCTCGCATCCCCCTTCCGGGCATGGATCCTATAGCCTGAAGGTAAGGATGCAAAAAATTTGGAGCGATATAGTCTTATGTCAGTTTCTATGAATTTACCAATAGCAACAACAACAGTAGTCATAGAGTCCACTGTTGTTATAGAAACTGTTTTGAGTACTCCTACACCCCCATTGTCAACAATTTAGTCTACCTTGTCATTTATGGTATCTTCATCTCCCTTGGATGCTAGTATTTTAGGTCTTGTTACTTTACAAAAAGAAAAGGCAGCCATACAGGGAGCGAATGATTTTTGGGTAGAATATCTTTCTAAGCCTTCTAGTAGGATGGCTATCACAAGGAGAAGTATGTATGTTGATCCAGTGGCCAGGCAAAGAATATCTAAATCTATGACTCCACTTGTAAATAAGCCTAAAAATTAAATGACTGTTCAAGATTATCAAGTGGAGGTCACAGAAGATATTTATAAAATTCCTGAAGAGGATGAGTTGATTATGGCCAGATCCCATTTAAACACCTTCTATGTGAAGAATGATATGGTTAGAGATAAGGTGAATAAACTTGAGAAAAAATTAAAAAACTTCAGAAAACTTTGAGCAATCAAAAGGAAGTTGAAAAGGCTATGAAAAAATATGTCAAGAGCTTGCAAGAAAAATTTCAAGAAGCCAATAAGCTTAAGGACCAACTAGGAGAGCAGAAGAAGCTGAATGAAGAACAAGCAAAAGAAATTCAGAGTTTAAAACAACAACTTCAAATAGAGAAGGCTAAGGCCTCTGGTCTTTCTAAAATTGAATTGAGGAATATTAGAAAAGAGATGCTCTTTGAAGTCCAAGAGAAATATTCAGGGCTTCGATCTATGATTGATTATCTTGATGATGTCAGTCGATTACTACCAAATGTGTAGAGAGCTAGATCTGATAACTAGAGAGTTGCAACCCATGATAAGTTTGGTAGAACAAATGTATAGGTTGGTTGATAGCAGAATTAGTGACTCTGCTAAACCAATCCCTAATAAAGAATGGAATCTCACCAGAGTTACTGCCAGGATAGTAGTTAAAAAGCATAGGGTACTTCAAAGAGCCTGGATGTTTTTGACAAGATTAAGGGTGTCATTAGGGAGGTTGTTGATATAAATAAATATATGATTCAAGTTGGCTTCAGAGGCCTATGGATGGAGGATGACAACTTACAATCCGTGGAAGAGATCTAGAAAAGCATTGATGAAGATTTGAAGAATGAATCTAGAATTGATTCTCTTAAAGAACCACCACCCCAAGAGCAAGCTATCTAGTTAATTATTAATTTTATCGGATTGAGAGATCTCATGGAGGATCTAGTTAATAGAGGGAATTCTACTAATTATGAGGACATTAGAGAATTGTAATATGTTTATAAGCAGCTCAAAGAGACATCAAATCCTTTTGAAGTAGCCTGGAAATGGGCTTTACAATCTCTAAAGTTGATGATTCAGTTATTTGGTGATTCTTATGGAGGAAGGAATCAAAAACCACCTTCTCCAGAATAAGAAGAAGAAGAAGAAGAGGATGAGGAAGAAGCTCATGAAGAATAAGAACAAGATAGAGCAATTATAGGCCCGAAAGGGGTCCACACTTAGTTTGTTTTTGTTTGTACATATGCAGGAGGTTTGCATTTTTATTTTTTGCTCTGACAATTTTTAGAAATGAGAAATAAAGGCATGAAGCCTACTGAGGCATAAAAAGTAGCATATTGTGTGTAAAGGCATTTTGCAGCAAGGTCTTATAAGAGGAGTAGAGTTACACCTATTTTTTTTGAAGAGAAAGGCAACAAGCCTGTATTTTTTGGTATAGTCTCTCGGATAAGTCATGATGTTTTTAGCATCAATTCCATATGAAAATTTACCCTCTAAATAGGTTGTTAGATTTTTAGAGGGTAGTGTTTATATGGAAGTAATTCTTTAAAGCATATTTTAGAGATGAGTATTTTTTGACTCCCAAGGTCCAATGGATAAGACTCTGAGTTCTATGGATTTGCAAGAAAATCCACCCGGGAGGCACCAGAATGTAGGCCCAAAATGGCCATATATGCTTAGGAAATTTTTGAAAATTTTACTAAGGCATGAAAGCTCCATTTTGCATGCATTCCAGTATATTTTGGAGCGGATCCGTGACAAAGGTAAGAAGTCTACCCACACTTAGTCAAATTTTATACTTGGTGAAAATCCGCATCGCGTCCCTTATTTTTGGCTCTGAAATAGCAACAAAGGATTTGAATCCACAAAATTTTTTAAAGAAAGGTGACGTAAGCATATAATTTGTGTGGATTGGTGATCGCTTTGTATTCATATAAGTGTTGGAAGATTTATTTCGGAGGACTCATAGAGTATTTTGGCCCAAAATGGAGATATAATGCGGAAGATGATGTAAATATGTGCAGATTTGCAAAAAAGTAATCTTGTCTAATCCTTCAATGGAATGGTGACAAGTAATGTTTATCTAAGGCCAGTGCATAATAGAAACATAGTTGTTTACATGATGTCAGGGCCAAAATTAAAATTCATGACTAATGCTCTTGTTTGGGTCCGAAATGAAATCCATAGGATTTTCAAGGGAAATGTGATGTCATCAAATTATTTGTGTAGATTCATTGTAGTGTCAATGCCAATGGAAAATAATAAGGAATAAATGGTGGATTCTATCCTACCTTATTTATAATGCATTTTTATGCAGATTAAAGTTCTAAGGTTTTCGAAGAATGGATGATGACGTCATAAAATATTTTAAAAAGCAGAATGACATAGTGATATTTTCCTGTCATTTATCAAAGATTATTTCAAATAGATCGTAGCCATACAATGGAAAATATTGACAGTTGAGAATTACTAAGAAATATGAAATAAAATAAAAGCTTTCTTGTCGAGACTAAAGAATAGTTAGTTGGAGAAGAAATCCGAAGCACCGAGGGTTTCAAGAAGACCAGAACCAGAGATGGTTATAGATCGACAATGATAGGGGGTTTATAAGAAAGATCCATGGTGCAGATGAGGTCTCCAACAAACAAAACTCTAGTTCGAGCCAACAACCAACAAGTTTCATAGGTTTCCAGTTGCCATGGTAATTCATTTGCAATAGATTTCTCAAGGATTAAACCAGTAAGATGATTCCAACTAAGAACTCTCTACTGAGTTGTTAAAAAATGATCTTTGTAATGTTCCATATTGTCTTTAATTTTACAAACTATAAATAGAGGTCGAATCCTCATTTTCAAGGGTTAGCTCTAGCATGTTTTCCTGTACCACTGTGAATTTTATAGAAGTTAATGAAAGGAGCATTACATTGATTTTCACCTCAAATTTTATGTCTTCACCATCTGATATGAGAGGTTCTAATATTAAAGTTGCATTTTTGTGAATACTTGAATAGTTAGTTTGATAGGATTACTAACTAATAGAGTAATTGAAATCTGCTTTGGATTGGTTCTATATTGTTAGGATCGTATTTTTGTAAAATTTGGATAGTGATTGATTCTGTTATTTAGATTATCATTATTGGGGCATTGGAATTGTTCTCTTCAATATTTCTCTATTGTTATTATAAATGTGTGAGGGTGCTCAAGATTTGTGATAATGTTGATCTAAGTAATGTGTTCTAATATAATTTTTGGAGTTGTTTGCTATGATATCAATGTTGTTAACATATCTGTCCAACTGTTATTCACTTATCTAACCCTAATATCTCTCTCTAACCCTAACCTCAAAACCCTAAGTGAGCATAATAGTGTCAACATCTTGTTTAAGTTGACAAGGAACCAGCCTACTCTGGAGGTTAGATCGGGGACTTTGTTTCGGTCTATACCAATGTTGAGTGCTGAGTTGTAGCTATCGGGTGCATGCCTGAATAGAAAATAGGAAGATAGATAGCTACAATGTTGAGTAAAGCTTAAATGCAATTTAGTGCCCAGCAGGTAAGAGCAAGAAAAGAAAGCAAGCTTGTATTATCTTAAGTTAAATTTTGATTTGATAAAGCAATTAATCTTATTAAAAACCATCCTTGGCCAAATTGGTATTCACATAATTCGAGGCTTAAAATTATGTAATATTCAAAATAAAAAAAATTATGAAGTAAATTGAATGCAACCACCATTAGGATGCATAGATTGAAAAAAAAACTTTAAAGTATTTTATTATCATAGATATATCATGAAGTACATACATGTTTATATTCCTCTCACTTTTACGAATTACAAGAAAACAAAAACACAAAACCTGGGGTCTTCTTCCTCATTTCCTTCTCTTTTCCTCCCCTCAAGGTTTTTATTTATATAGTTCTCAACTCTATTCATGCAGTAACATTTTTATAATATTTAAATGCTACCCCACTCATGTAGCAAGGTTTTACAATATTTAATTGTTGCTCCACTTATGTAGCACCATTTTATAGTATTTAATTGATGTTCCACTCATACAAAATTATCTTATAATACTTAATTGATACTCTAATTATGCAACAACATTTTACAATATTTAATTTTTGCTATGTTTACTTAGTAAATTTAAGAGTTTGTTCTCTAGCCAATTCATGATGTTATCTCCTCATGGGATTACCTTGATCATTCCTTATAAAACTCTAATCTTTGTGAAATATGATATTACTTGAATTATGTTGGTCTTTAATGATTTAACTAATGATCTAACTATTGTAGAAAGTGAGCTAGGTATTAATTCTATCGAGTCTCATAATTTTTGCATCCTACATTCTCCTTCTCAATTCCCTTTTCAGTTAATCTAACCTTAGTTGTGATCTCCTCCAACAACTACACCTGACACACATAGTTTACCTATGGTAAAATTCATATTTAAAATCTAAATTAAATAAGAGCACTATATTTTCTTTTTTAAAGTAAAAATATAAATTAAAATTTGAATTAAGGCCTCTAACAAAATCCTTTTGAAAGCTTGGTCTCCTCCTTGCATTGAATACGACCATCCCAAGCTCATCAAGTTGGAGCAAAAAACAACACTTTTCACCAATGAGGGTGGTGGAGGTACAAATGAGTATGAATTTAGGCTATTCAAAGCGGAAGGGAGAATGGTGAGAATATTGAAGATGAAGGT
The DNA here is from genome assembly GCA_028583015.1 of Wollemia nobilis. NCBI lineage: Eukaryota > Viridiplantae > Streptophyta > Pinopsida > Araucariales > Araucariaceae > Wollemia > Wollemia nobilis. The sequence continues at coordinate 11,396,135 of JAQPPZ010002979.1, forward strand.
AGTGGAATATGGGAGGGTGAGCAGATCCAACAACTTCGAGGCGGTGATCACACATTTGTGGTGTGCTCGAACCCTGGCCCTTGAAGGATAAGGATACCATCATGTGTAACAACTTCTGTTTACGATGGACGTGAGGCACAAAATGAGTCTTTTACACTTGTAAATTATATGGCCTTAATAGGAAACCTAATAGTATAAAAGATGAAGATTTCAAGAGATTTAAACAAAATAATTCAAATTTAATTAGGTCTTCATGTGCATTCAAATATAACTTACTAAATGTTGAGTGGTATTTTCACCCAATTGTGAAAGTACACTCTCCTTTAGGATTTGGGTTCCAAATCCCCTCTTGCAAAGAAGTTAAACAAACAACTTCTCCAAGGTTCTTGTTATATTAGCATTTGCATATGTGTATTAGTAAAGATATTCAATTTAAATGCTTGGAACACCTTAGTGATTGCAAGTAACTGTAAACAAGGGGCAATGTTGGTTTATTTTATCATGAAACTTTAGTGATTGTTCATTGAACCAAAATAAATCAAATGTGAGTTGGCCCTCATATGACCACGATGTAATGCTTTAATTCCTTTGATCTTTGTTGGTTTTAAGATAGATTTATCTTGCATTAAATCCTCAATGATGAATAGGGTCTTCACATGTAGCTTCAAAATGTCACTTTAACTTATCCCTCTTAAATGAAATCAAATTTTCATCAAGATGAACAATTAAGTGCTTTAAGGAAAATACCTTCAATGTAATACTCAAATTACCCCTCTTTCGTAAAATTAGAATTTTTATGAAGGGTAATTTGAGGCCCAAAATGGAGATTTGTGAAAATGCCATAAAACATAACCCCTTCAATGAAATTGGAATTTTCATGAAGGGAATGTCATCATAGGCTCATGAATGCAAAACAAAACTGGAAAAATGAAATTTGACCTTAAAATGGAAATTTTCTATTTTCGGATTTTTAAAATCTGTGACAAAACAACAACTTCGATGAATTTTAAAAAATACTAAACAACTCCGAAAACAAAATTTCAAAGTGCGTATTGGAAGTCTGAATTATAATCTACGCAATGGTGAAATCATTTTTAGATTTTGAAATTTTTTTAATGTTTATTTTAATGCCTGAAAATAGGAAAAAATTCTGAAATTAAATTTTTTGGAAACAGAAAATTAAAAGTTTGCATCAAAATAATTGTTGAAATGCAGCAATGCAAAAGCTCCTTCAGTTTGATAGCACCCCGTCCTGCAAAACCGAATATGTGAGAGTTTCATACATGCAACCTAGCCTATTTGACCTGCAAACAAACACGATCAAAGTAAACTAGGTGTTGGCTCCTAGGGTTTTAAATAATTTCCAGATTGCAGACATTCACATGAAATAACCCAAAAACAATGGCGTAAATTCCACATACAAATCTGAAATTTGGAAGGAGAAAGATAAAACAATTAAAATAGAGCATGCAGAAAATTTCTCATTCTTTCTTGCTAACAAGGCCTGAAATTTCTGAATAGAAGCTTTGGCATTAAAATTAAAATCCAAGTTTTACAAATGCGGCCATGCCCAAAGTCCCATTTGGCCATGCCAAAAATTCCTCTTTATCTCCATGAATTTTTCTGGTTTTATAATTTTCCTTCAAGGTCATTCGCCTCCCATTTGGCTTTTCATTTCCATTTCCTTTGGTCTATAGATTTCGAAACGCTATCTTTTCTTCTCATTGTCATTTTCTCCTTTTGGCATTTCGTTTCTTTTTCCTGCATCTTTTCGTTTCCATTTCTCCATGGAGTTTCGCTTCACTTCCTTTCCTCCATACGCAACACCTTGCAAAAAGACAAAAACCACACCAAAATTTATCAAAAAAATGTGGGTCCCCAAGCTTTGGGGCTAGTTGTGAAACAGTCACAACAAATGGCGACTCTGCTGGGAAATGCTCCTGAGCATTTCGATGAGAACCCAAAAAGAAAACCTGAAAACACACTTCAAAACTTTAACACAAGCGTCAACAAATATCCAAAGAATGCCAATAGATCAAAAATACATGAAACATCAGAATCGCTAAGCATAAGCTCGGTGTGTGCAATGTGTTTTCATTCCCTACCGTTTGAACTTGATCAACATTCCATTGTCAGTTTTACTTATGATTTGTATGCATGGCTATGAATGATTGATGCATGATGAAGATGCTAGAGATGTAACAACCTGCTTTATAAATGCTCAAACCTTTTTATATCATGGACAAACATATTAAAGATGTCAAACCCTCTTAGGACCAAATATATGTGTACTGAATTAATTTACTAGATCCCAAAGTTGGTTTTGTGTCACTACCATCTTGAACCCATGTGCAAGTGTGAGTGAAATCAGAACTTTGGGGAATAGGATTCCCAACCTAAGCGAGATGGGAATTTAACCCTATCCTTACTATTCGGATTTGGAGTTCATTACCTCATCTTGAACAGAATAATTTAACCTGTTATGGATGAAATGGTCAGGCTAGTCTATCCATATGAGCAATCAGTGGTCTTGCTTTTAGGCAAGACATGTTGCCACGCATGAGCATACTTAAACCCATAATCCATGACTTAACTTCATTTCTTTGGACCTTGGGGATGACTACCCATCCTTTGCAGAGGACAAGTAGTACGATCCTTCCAATCCAATATTATGACAAAATGGGAAATATTGATCAATTTTATTACTTGGACCTTTGGGATGACTACCCATCCTTTGCAGAGGACATGTAGTACGATCCTTCCAATCCAAGCTTTACGATGAAACGGGGAAAATGGAAGCTTTGGGGAATCGGATTCTCAACCTAAGCAAGATGAGAATTAAGTCCTATCCTTACTACTCCATGTAGGTCAAACCATAGCTTTGGGGAGTTGGATCCTCAACCTAAGTTCGATGAGGATTTAACCCTATCCTTACTACTCTGGTTTTAGGCTTTAAGATTTTATGAGAGTGGTAAAAACCACTATTTCAAGGATTATGTTGCATGATAGGACAAACATGAAATATTCTTTTCACCTCACCTTTTCATCCAAGTATGGTTTTGACCATTTTGCTCAAGATTCTTTTAATGTGCATGGAATGTGCTTGGTTCAAAATAGTTTAGGCAGCAGTTCCCAACCTTAGGATCCTTTTAATATATGTTATGTAATAATCCTAAGAGGATTCGACACCTTCTCAATAATTGCCCATGGAATGAAAATGAAACTGAGATGACATGTATATGCAATGTGGAATATGACATGAGATATGAATGCATTGCTTCTTTTGGAATGTATCATCTATTATACCCTAATGTGTAAAACTGACAACATCATGCATCACAAGATTCAAACGATATTATTTAAATGTTTGTGTTACTTGTGGAGCTTTCTACAACACAATTCCAATGTTTCATATTCTCCTGATTTTAGGCATAAGTTAACATCTCAATTTTTCTTTTTTTTTCTTTTTTTTTTATAAACAAACCAACATGTCCAAAGGACTAACACACAACACTTGAAACCAAACCCAAAAGTAACTTCAAAAACGAACTTGAAAGCACAAACCAAAACCCAAAACCAAAGTTTATATACAATATAGTACAAGATGATGCCAAGCTTGGACTATTACTTTCCTGGATCCCAAACATGATTAGAGCATTTCAAAAGACATATGTCACAATACACATGCCAAATGTTGTAGGAATCCAACAACAATAAGATCAAACCAAGCAATGCAACAAATTTCAACTTGCCATGTTCACCATACCAATTTGATTTAGTTCTATTAGCAACATCATAGGTGAGATTCAAATCAAATTGATTAGACAATGGTTGGTATTCAATTTTATTTTGTCTATTCTTTAAAGTGCAAGTTTTATCATTCCATTCATGATTTAGAAGTAGGCTTTCCTTTTCAAAAGTGAGATATTGCAAACAAGAGCCTATTTCTAAAAGTCTTGCATTCAAATTCTTCAAGAATTTAAAGCCATCAAAATTCATCAAAACATCACCAAGATTTGACATTTCATTATTAATGACATTAGCATCCAAAGGGACATCATGTAATCCATCACTTGAAATTTGGTAGCTACTACCAAAGGTAAAAATTTCACCTTATCATCCATACTCAACCCATCATGGTTAGAATTTACCACAACTTGATGAGTGTTAGTAGCTTTTTCTTTTTCTTCATTGTCTTCTTCATCATCCAACACCTGTTCAAAAACACCAAAGTTAGGCACCCAATCAAACATGCATCCATCTTTCTCAAAACAAGATCCTAGTTTTTCAAGATATGTGTCACGTGACACCTTTCCATGATCAATGGCTTGAGTTGCCTCAAAATCCATATTTTCATTAGGATCATCAATAGTATCAAACCCACACCACTTAGGCTTTGAAATTTCATCATTTCGAGATGGCATGGATATTGTAGAAACAATAGGTGGATCAAGATTTTCTATTTCTTGCCCCTCAAAGGGAACAAAAACAATTGATTCTCCTTCTTGATCCATGGTAGTAACATCATTATCCTTCTCAAACCTTTGATGAGATTCCAATCCTTCTTCCAAAATAATTTCAGATTGCACAGGATTTGTGATATCCTCATGTGAAAGGGCAATTGTATCATCCTGCATATCAATAGGCACACACATTTCATTAGCAATTTTGGAGTGAGCATATTCTTCCCAAGAATCATAATGATCATCTTTCAAAATAAAATTGTGATGCTCAACTATTTATTCTTCATCTTTTAATTCATCAACATGTTTCTCATCAAATTTATCTTCACCTTCCTTAGATGGTTCAATTACTTCCAAAATTGGGTTATTTCTTGTATTCAAATTGATAATGCTATCATAATCCAAATTTGTAACCCATGATTCAATTTTATCACGATTTGGAAGGTGTGGATCTTCTTGGTCATTACTTTCAACAATGTCATCCAAAATAGATTCATCCTCATAGAATTCATCTTTTGGTGAGTCAAGGGTTTCCAATTTGTCACATGTTTCAATACTAGTTGGATCTAGTACTCCTCCCTTGCCTAAAATCATATTCTTGTGAAAATCATTAAAATTTATTTTAGAAGCATCTTTTGAATCAAGATGAGTATCTTGAAGTTGATTCATACCTAAGAAATATGGTTGATCTTGCATAGTAGGTTGAGGATTTTGAAATTGATTGAAGTTTGGGAATGATTGTTGATTTTGAAATTGATTCACACTTGAACTTGGTTGAGGTGGATAAATCATTGGGTGGGTAAAGGAAGTATTAAATGATTGAATATTACATGATCCAAAAACCACACCATAATTTTGACAACTCAATTGTTGCTCAATTGCCATTGCTTGAGCATAGGCTTGAGACAAAGATGTGATTAGGGGCATCCCTCGCAAATATGTGGAAATGAGTGGGTCAAGAGCATTGACATATATTTGGAGAGCCACATGTTCTTGCAAAACATAACATGTCACTAATTGAGCATATAATCCAAAGAACCTTTCAGAAAATGACTTCACATTTTCACTTGGTCCTTTTTTGATGGTGAAAAATTGCTCATACATGCGGATTGGGTCAACTTGCTTTTTGTTGAATTGATTAAGAAATGTTGTCTCTAATTGAACCCAAGAAGTGATAGACCCTAAAGGTAGAATTGTAAACCAATCATATGCCACTTTGTCCAAGGTGTAAGGGAACATTTTACAAACAACATCATCATACCAAATTGTTAAGATCAACCATCTTTCATAGAGACACAATGGAAGAAAACACAATCACTTATACTAGATTATGTGTGGAAATGGATATCAACCGACCTTTGCTAGCAAAGGTGGAACTTGAAATTGTAGGACTATCTTAGATTTAGCAACTCAATTATGAAGTGCTACCCTTCAATATGGGTATTTACCATATATACCTAAAAAAGAAAAACATAAAATCCAAAGTTGAAATTGGTATGGTGAACATATATGGGTATTTGGCCTAGTCCTGCCAAAAAAATATGATAAAAAAATGAGGGCTCCTCTAGGAATGTCAAATATTCTAGGTCAACATTTCTCAGGAAGGATAAGTAGAGGGAGATGGTTTTGAACAACCCAAAATAAGGAGAAGGTAAAATAAAAATATGGTAAAAAGCAAACCCAACCCAAGATATCAATTAGGTATGAGATCTTCAAGACACTGGTGGAGCAGGAAGAAGAACAAATCATGAAAGGAATGGATGTGAATAAAAAAAATAACAACCATGTTTAAGCCCCTATTTTGACTTATATCCTAGAGTAGGTAATAGAGTGCAATAATTTACCACAATAAAATATTGTAAGGGTATTGATAGTGCATAACCAAGAGTAAACGATAATAAAGGTTGTCATCTTGGGTGAGGTCAAAAAAATAGAGAAAATACAACTCTAGGAATAATCTAGGTGGAGAAGAGATCAAAGAATATTATGTTTGAAGAAGTGGATAGAAAATAAAATAATGAATTTATAGCATCTTAAGGAGACAAACTGATCACTAGGAGATTAGTGAGGCCAATAGACTCTTACTGGTGTGAAGGTAACCTATGATTATACAATCATGGAATATTATGGGTTTAAACAATAGAACCCATCAATATACTATTCAAAGACTCAGAGAAAAGTAAAACATATTTTTTGCTTATCTAGGAGACATAAATGTTATTATATCTCATGTATAAAATAGTAAATAGACTTTGGAGGGGTGCTGGTCATATGGAAGTGGTTGCCCAAGGGGCCTCAAGGGGATTGTTACCTTTTGGAAATATCTTGAATGGAAGGAAATAGAACATATAGCTTGAATGGGTGTCTTCACATCTCATTTTAGGATGTGACAGTTGAGCGAGTTTTAATCACAAATTTCTATGGGGCTCAAAACCTATATGGTTAGATTCATTAATAGAAAGTGATGCATAATATGAGACTCAAGCAAGAAGTTAGACAAGATTATTGCTGGGGATTTTAATGATAAATTATCATATAGAAATAAAGAAGGGGGAACCCTAAATTTGGACCCAAGGGATTGACTTATGATTGCCCAAGTCATGAATTACACTTGGTGGATATTAAATATCCTAGAACCAACTATACTTGGACCAATAAGAGGAGGGAGCCACATAGTAGGAAGGTGAATTTAGACCATGTTTTGGTTTTAGAGGAGGTATTTATGAAACGAAATCTAAAATTCTAGATTTTAGAAGGTCCAATTTGATACCACTTCCCTATTTCATTGTAAGGGGGGATCAAAGGAAGAAATTCGAAAGAAAATACCACAATGGTGGGAAGAGGGATGAATGACATTGGGATAACAATATTTAGAGTCCACAAGTAGATTCATTATGTCAAGGATAAACTAAGATAATGGAGGTGATCTAAAATGTCAGACTTCCAGGTCCAAAGAGCTCCATTCGTGGCCTAACAAACTTCATACTATAAATTTGACTATAGGTATACTACTACATCCTATGCAAAAGCATATTGTAACAAACTACATACATGGTCTAATAAACCAATAACCAAGAAAATCATTACAAAATATAAATTAAGCTTAGATCATGTCCTATACTACTCAATAGACCTTAGTGGTAGTCCAAATAATAGCTATGGCCTAACAAAATAGACCACTGATAGAATTTTATAGAAGAAAGTAGAACCACAATTGTTAAATTCTATGAATCCCTAATATTCCAATAGCACACACTGATAATTTAAATAATAACCCTAGATTAACACAATAGACCACCCACAAAGGTTTTACAAAAATCTCTAGATACTACAGAGTAGGCATCAAAAAAACATTGCTAGCTAAGGTCAAACAAGCAATTGATTCATTAAGAAGTAAAATAAAATTGCATAGTATACAATAGACAAACACTCAAATTTATGACACTCATATTGAGGTAAATTGATCTACTTATAGTTCTTTTACAATGGTTTCATCTAGCTTAATCATTACATAGATGGCCTTTCATAGGCCTGACATGTATATGCACAAATTGGTATAGTTTAGGTCTCAAGTAGAATCAACATAGATAAGAGGAGTGGCTACTATTGTCTTGCTCTATATTGATCTTGTGGTTAATTACACTTATCAACAACCAAATGTCTTTAATAGACTCAAAATTCTTAAGCACACATAGATCCTCCCCACTATGTTTTATTGTTATGCTAACTTTCATGATTATTAGGGATAACCACTAGTATTGCAGGATTTGTATGACTGGCTATTGATTTCTTGAACAATTGCTCTAATCTAGAAGGATGAGGAGTGATTGGGTAGTTCTATTCTTTTGACATGCATGATATTGTTGGTCATCAATCCAGCACCGCACACAGGGCAAGGTGAATGGATAAATGCCAAGAAAAGTAGAAAAATCATCATATCAGAAGGGTGGGGTGGATGATCTTCGAAGAAGGTCGATTCCTCAAGGTGATTTTAGCTACTCTATGCCAAAAAAGATAAAAGAAAAAAATATAAAGGGAAAAGAAACAAATAAAAGGTCATAGTCAAACTCACATGGATGGGTATATTCGCATCAAGACCTATGCAAGTGCAATACCCCATCCAAAATATAAACTTTACACCAGATCACCCAATTACGTCCCTGTTCTAGCTCTCTATCAGTGATGAGTAGGAGGTGAATTCTAGTATCGACAAGTAGGTGCATGATTTATAGGATGTAGAATCAAAGCACTCCCACTCGATCAACATTAGAAGAAATAAACCCCCAACCCATATAATGAATACACTCTCCCTTAGTCGCTCAAGCACACCCCACAAAATCTAGATACTAGAATAACACAAGATGACTTAGGAAAATACAAAATTGAATATTCATACACTCAATGATGAACAAGAAGATACAATTAGAAGCTAAATAATGTAGAATTTTTATTTATAGAGGGGAAACCTTATATAATAATTGTAATGGCTAAATATATACCCTTAGGAATGACCAACATTCCACTATTTATAGTTACATTTACACAGATTTCAAAATTTGGATATTATGACTATAGGCAGGAGGATGATCTTTGTAGCTAATGAGTGCTGCCCTGGTACACTACTCCATTAGGAAGCATTGATCTTCTAGAAGAGTCGTAGATACTTCTAAATCAATTTGGACCCTTCGATCATCTGTTTAGATCATTATTGTTATGTTGCCTCATCCTTCTCAAATAGTGATATTTTGGGTGAAGTGGTGGATAGGAGACACTAGAGCACCTTGGGAGTATTTCACTAAAACTCTATAATTTTTACGTACAACATCGGGTACCCAGACTGCTGTAGTAGCATGTACATCTTCAACTTCAAAATTTAGGTGATAGCGAGAGATTTTCCTGTTAGATGGGTGCTTATTTTGATTTTTTTCCTGCAAAGTTTTTGGAAGCAAGGGTAGGTACCAATATTTTCCCACTTGTATTTCCCACCCAAGATGGGTAGGAGTCCATCTTCTTCCCTAGGGCAGGGCTATACAATTTGTTCATCATGCTAGTCTTTTTAAATGTCCACCCAATAATTTGGGTGGACCTCTCCAGGAGTTCTACCCAAAGGTTTAAGGGTGGGTGTCCACCCACTCTTATTGTTCACCTTACTTGATTCTGCCACCCGCCTGTTTGTTTGGTCTACCCATGACTATCATTGTCACCATTTGGTACATTCACCTACCTAGTAATGTCTTAAAAAAGCTAGCATACTCATTTCAAATAGAGGAAATCACTTTCTAAAGGTAAGAGTGGGTGAAGGATGCAAAATTTTACCCACACTCTTGGTGAATTACAAGGGTTTTCTATTTCTTGGAAAAGAGGAATCCAGAAGGATTAGAAAATTAACAAACACAATGGAGACATGAAAGAAGGAAATAAAGGTTACACAAGGAGGGAGGACGTGATGAAGGAGAATATGCAAGGAGGGACATGATCATGAAAATATGTTGGATTAAATGAGATATTTAACACATAGATAAGCAGAGTAGAGGGAAAGAAACATGAGCTCAACTGATAGGAGAAGAAGGGAGCAAAAAGGAAAATAAAACTAGAAATATAAGGCCAAGGTGGCCAACATAGAGCGAATTGTTGTGGATAAGAGTAGTAGAAAGAAAAGCAGTGGAAACAACAAGAAAATGCTCAATAAGTTTTTTTTAAGACACACAAAGAAGGAAGAGGAGAGAGGAAGCAATAGGAGTGATGAAACATTTTTTACCAATCGAGAGAGTTATAGAAAACACAGGGGGAAAGAATACAAATGGGAGGAAAGGGAGGGGAAAAGGATAGAAATGAAAGGAAAAGTGATATGAAGCTTGTCAAGTGAAACCAATGGGGTATGAACCCTTTTTCATGATGCATTCTTATGGATTGAATTTCCCTAAATGCAATCCATAGAAGACTTGAGAGATTCCAAGAGTAGATAGATTGCCATTGTATCTCATATATTTTGTCTTGGTCCCTCTTTTTTACATAATCTAGTAAAAATCCTCTTTTACTGACTATTGCCAACCAAGAGGCCATTTAACTTCAACCACAACTTACGGTTTGCACTTCATAGTCCCAAATTACATTGTACCACAAGGACTATTTATAGCAAACTTGTTATGTGTTGTGCCTGCATTTATGAGTTACAAGTCTTATTGTAACTCCTAAAAATGAGTGATAGGTCTTGGAAATTGTTGGATGTATCCATTGGGCTATGGGGTCATGACAAAAATAGATAGAAGAACAGAGGACTAGGAATATAAAATAGATATGGAGGGGAATGTTATATTTCCTAAATAATTTTCTAGGAAAATCCTTGCTGATACTCGTTGGTGCTTGACCAAGTGGCAAATTTTCATGGGACATTTTTGCACCAATGGTAAATGAAAAAACTTGTGATTCCTAATGCACTAGCCCTGCATAATGTAAGGCTTTTTTTATTGGCTATAAAATTATGGTGTGACAAGCATGCCTGAGCCAGGGTGTCATTCATAAATCATCCTCTAAATCTGCAGTGGTAGGAAAAGATCACATTGTATTTGAGGCACCCTTTTTGATCTATCTAGCACCTTCCCCACTGGCTCAAAATTATATTAAAATCATAATTCTTATTTTCTTTCCTAAGTGCATAAACACATAGGCTTTTGAAAGCTAGGGTGGTAATGTATTTTTCCATCGTATTCCATCTTTTGGGCGGTGATTTATCAAGGACCAAATTTTCATGTTATCCTTTTTCAAGATTTGCCATATATGCCAATCACCTTGCTGATTCTTCCTCCACCATTGATTCCTTCTCCTGCTTATGAGAATCCACATACTTTCCCAGCTTATCGAGGATATAGGGTTGATTAGTTGCACCATATTTATGGATATGGGCTTCTTGACAGACCTGCTCTTGGTCCATTCCCACTTCATGATATGGCACTAACTCCTAAAGTAAACCAATGGATTGGAACCTCCACATTAGAACCTACTCAGCCCTAATAGCCTCCTTGTAAAGTTGGGGAAAATGAGTTTACCCTGATTGGTGCAAAAGAAGACTGATATCAGGACCAAGATATTGGATGTAGAATAGATGCACCTAGGTGGAGTTTGGGAGGATATATAGTGGAATCCTCTTCCAACTCTTCTCAAAATAGATATTGAAGTTCACCACGCTTTCAAGAGAGTGTCTCTTAATAAATGTGAATTGATTTAGATATTAGAAGGGGTCCTCCACTTCTCCAAATGCATCTATTAGGGATATACCAAATATACCCATGTAGAGATGCTCCTCAATTATAGAGTCTTGTACCAGATCCATGCTATGCCTTCAAGGGAGGCTACCAGTAGCCTGATCATTGCATATTCATGCATGATATTGTGAAGGATGGCCATAGAAGCCATATTTTCAAGGTGTTCCTTCACAACTCCCTTGATGCCACTATATTTGGGTAGGGCATCAAAGGTAACTTCTGGGATATCATGTCGATGAGGAAGATTGAGGGGACTGGGGTCATTCCATTAGGGGAAATATGGCCAATCCATAAAGACACCAGTCTTCAAAGGTCCCAACTATAATGTCGAAGTTAAATTCAGAGTCATTAGGTGAACATAATTTCTCTACTTGTGAGGTCAAGGTTGCTCACCATACCTTGAGTCCTCTAGGATATTTGGATATTTGGCATGGGCAACCAAATGATCTCATGATCTGGATGTGCCACTTAGTTGGAGTCACTAGGTTACTTTGAGAAGATCTAGGAAAAATAGAGAGTCACCAAACTTTGGTTTCCTAAAACATGGGACTCAGTCATTCCCCAATAGAGTCACCAAAAAATGTTGGTTACCAATCTGCTACCACACATAGGGTGGGATAAATGGATCAGTTCCAAGTAGTGTAGAACAACCATTGCATTAGAAGGGAGTGATAGACAATATTAGAAGAATATCATATCCTCGAGGTGATTACAGCTACTCTATGTCGTAAAAGAGAAAAGGGAAAAAGGGAAAGAGAAAAGAAATAAATAAAAGGTCATAGCCAAACTCACAAGGATGTGTATAGCTACATCAAGGCCTATGCAGGTGTAATACCACATTTTAAACATAACCTATACACTAGATCACCTAATGACATCCCTCTTCTATCTCTCTATCAACGGTGGGTGGGAGGTGAATTCCAATATTGATGAGAAGGTGTAGGAGATCTAGGATGTAGAATCAAAGCACTCCCACTCAGTTGGCATTAGAAGAAATAAACCCCCAACCCATATAATGAATATGCTCCCCCTTAGTTGCTCAAGCACACCCCATAGAATCCAAATACTAGAATAACACATTATGACTTAGATAAATAAATAATTGAATATTCATATGCTTAGTGACAAACAAGTAGACATAGTTCGAAGCCAAATAATGTAAAATTTGTATTTATAGAGGGGAAGCCTTACATAAGAATTGTAATGGCTAAAGATCCACCCTTAGGAATGACCAACATTCCACTATTTATAGTTACATTTACATATATTTCAAAATTTGGACATTAATGATAGTAGGTTAGAGGATGGTCTTTGCAGCTAACAATCACCACCCTGGTACACTACTCCACTAGGAAGCATCAATCTTCTAGAAGAGTGGTAGGTACTTCTAAATCAATCTGGATCCTTTGATCACCTACTCATATCATTATTGCTCTACTGCATCATCCTTCTCCTTAATTGGTGATATTTTGGTTGAAGTGATGGATGGCAGACACTAGAGTACCTTGGGAGTATCACATCAAAAATATATAACTTCTACATACGACATCGAGTACTTAGATTGCTGCAATAACATGTACATACTCAAATTCAAAATTTGGGTGATGGTAGGAGTTTTTCTTGTCAGGTGGGTTCTTCCTTTGGTTTTGTTTCTACTCACAGAGTTCTGGGAAGCGAGGGTAGGTACTGCTCTTTTCCCACTTGTATTTCCCACTCGGGATGGGTGGGAGTCCATATTATTCCCCAGGGTAGGGTTATACAATTTGTTTGCCCATGCTAGTTTTTTAAAATATTTTCCCAATAAGTTCGGTGGACCTCTCAAGGAGTTCCACCCAAATTTTTAAGGGTGGGTGTCTACCCGCTCTTGTTGTTCACCTTGCTTGATTCTGTCACCCGACCGTTGGTTTGGTCCACTCATGACTATCATCAACACCATTTGGTACCTTTCACTCACCTAATAATATATTAAAAAATATAGTGGACTTATTTTGAACAAAGTGAATCACTTCCTAAAGGGAAGAGTGGGTGAAGGACGCAAAATTTCACCCATAGATATATACTAAAAGAGACTCATTGGGAGACCTTTTGTCTTTGTTATTATGTGTTGAATATTTTTGCTCATTATTGAGGTCTTAGGGACCTGAACAATAATTTTGAGAGGCTTTACTGATATCATCATTTAGAATTCTTGGTCACTCATATATTCCTAACGTCTAGCACCTTCTAGCCTCTCAACGATTGGGGCTCTTGACTAACCAAAAAATTTGGATTCTCAAGCTATTTTTCCTTATAGAATTACTTAGATAGTCTCCTTTATTGATAAAGTAGTTTCTAGAAGAAGTGGTTAGAATTATGTGCTTTAGCCAATTATTGGGTCTAGTCAACAAAATTCTCCTTTTTTTTAGTCATATATTAATATAGACCAAGTGTTTGGACCCTAGCCTTATCAAATTTTGACAAAAGTTGTATTTGGGTGGATTTTGCATGGACTTGTCTATGTGGAACAAGTATTGGCCCACATTATTGGTGTATTTTAGGATTTTTTGCTTGCAAAAAGAACCCAACTAGCTTTATCCATGGGTGGAGTCAAAAGAAGTAGGAGGAAGTCTAATGAGGGAGAATTACTTGGTTTTTAGATGGATGTGATATGAAAAGAGAGTAGACTCTTATCTAGAAAGGGGATAAATTCATCAGCAAAGAAAGGATTTTTCATGAAAAAAAGAGGAGGGAAAGAACAAGAATTGGCTAAAATGACTAGAACTTGCTCTGGGAGTGGGATAGCAAAATTGGAATACTATAGCAAAATTGGAATACTAGAAAAACTAGATAAGTAGGTAATTAGAGGAAAAGGAATGAAGGAAGTGAGGTAGAGGAAAGGGAAACAAAATTTGAAGGGAAAAGGAGGAGAAATAGGTTGGAAGAGGAAGAAGAAGAAAAATTGGTTATACCTGAATAATGGTGTCTTCTAGAAAGCTAGGTACCTTCTTGAAAGCTAGATTTCTCTTAATAATACCCTACAACAACTTGCGCAAGATTCAAACAAGAGCCACTAGTATTTGGTATGTGCTAAAAGATTCATGTGGTATGTGTTGTTCTTTCTCTAAATTTATGCACCAACTATCACTCTCTTGGTGGAATGAGGTTCTAGTGACCTCATTTTATATTTTGCTCTTATTTTCTAGCCTCAGTTAGCCTTGCTGACCCTAAGGAATACCTTCTAGGTCTTGGCTCATCTAGCAAAATTTTCTACTAATCCTTTACTCCTTTATTTATTTTGACGCTTCACCATTGTTTTCTTATGAGAGTTGCTAGGTATTTTCATACATGTTAAATTATTTCCTTTGCCCAAATTGCCCTATCTTCTCTCTTTTGTTGTGGGTAAAGAAGTTAGGAAATTGCACATACTCAAACATTTTATGCCACGAATGAGGAGGTCTATTCTATATGTAGAATCCTTGGCAAATTGAAACACCTAGGATTCATGTGTTTTTGTAGATTGTAAAGTCCTCTAGATTATTCTTACAATTTCTAAAAATTTAAGGGAAACCTCTATTCAATCAAGTAGGCTCTAAAAATCCTATCGACCTCTCAAAAATTTCTTCTTTTATTTCTCTTTTTTTCTTGGTATTTTCTTTTTTGCCTTATTATCGTTGCCATATTAAAAAAACACTAGGTCAAATGGTGAGCTACAAATCTAGTTCCCAAAAGATAGTGGTTGTATCTATTGAAATACCTCTCATATTAAAAGATACATCCATAGCTTCAAGTTGGATGCAAATATCACCATTTAAGGAACCCTTTTAGCTAATACCAATATGGCTATTATATTCTTACCTATGCCAAGGCCTATTTTAGCTACCACTATGAAGGCTAAAACTCATTATTCTACCAATCTGGTGGGTCAGTAGATCCTCATGGTGTAGGAATTTTTAGGTCTACTTGCAATTCTCATTTTATACTCTCCCTTTTGAGCATATTTGTGTTAGAAAGGCGAAACCTACCGTTCTACCAAAAGCTCGAACTCGAGGTAGCCACTACAGGCCAGGGCTTTAACCTACGAGAGGTGGTTAGTCCATGTCACAATTCTCGAGGAGGGACGCTGGCAATTAGTCCAACAATCCCCCCCCAGCGTTACCCGAAGGGAATTGAACCCGAGACCGGCTCTGATACCAATTTTTAGAAAGGCGAAACCTGCCGTTCTACCAAAATCTCGAACTCGAGGTAGCCGCTACAGACCAGGGCTTTAACCTACGAGAGGTGGTTAGTCCATGTCACGATTCCCGAGGAGGGACGCTGGCGATTAGTCCAACAATTTGATACAACATCAATATCTTGAAGAATTTGTGGAGCTTTGGATCCTTCCATTCTTCCTTAACTTTGAGAAACAATATGGTGCTTATGAATGATTGTACTAAGAAGTTATGCAATGTTGAGATGAGGGGAATCCTTATATAGACTTGCTCACCATGGAAAGTCTTTGAAGCTAGTTATGTAGTTCATCCCATTTTTTTAGATCTTGTTTGGTCAGCTCATGCAAAAGGATATTTCCATGCAACTATGTCAGAAATATACATGATTATTTGTATTCAAAATTCTAATCTGGTATAATTTTCAAAACCTTGCTCTATGATAATATTATACCTCTACCTATATAGCCAATGGCTTTATTACATTTAATTGTATAATAAAATTTATTTATGTGTTGTCTATTTACAAAAAAATTGGTGTGCCTTTTTATGAAAATTGCATTAGACATTGCCACCTCATCAAAATATAAAATGACCTGACCATATAGTCTCAAACTTTTGTTTTTCATGATTATTAGTTGTCCAAAATATATGGTTTGTTTGAGTAAAGAGATACCATTGGGTTGGATTTATAATAGATTTAGTTCCAAAGCTTGTATGATAGATAACATTGGGACTTAGTGAAGACTAATTATCTTTTGCTCATGACTCCTTTGCTAGTCTCCCCATGTATTTTGGATCCTATGCTAGATTTGTATCATGCTTTTCATGAATTCCTAGGCTCACATTCATTTTTGCCTTGGCATAGAGTATGGAAATATTGGTCCATGATATACCTAATGGATGTAAGTGTACTATTGGTCGTAGGGCTAATATTAAATGGTTTGGGATTTCTTCTTAGCCAACCTCCAAAGAAGGTTGATTTATTGTTATAAAATAAAAATAAAAAGATGGGAGAAGACTAGAGTAAGAAATGGAGGGTTAGGAATAGAAATTGTGGACTAGATGCAAATGCTATTTTGCTAACAATATTATCATATAATATGCAAAAAACATTGCAACAAAATAATATATAGGGTCTAACATAATAGTTACTAGGCAAAGTATTGTTGAATATAAATTGAGACTAGATCATGCCCTCCACAACTCCAATAGCTCTTAGCACCTTAAGAAACTTTTATAGAAGCAAGTAGAACCATACAATAGGAGACTAAGTATCACTAATATTTCAAAATCCTAGGCCTAATAGAATAGACTAATATACCTTCCAAAGAGTTTTTAAAAAAATATGCAGGGTTTATAGAGCATCCACATATAAAAGAATTCAATAATACAATGCTAGAAAAGGTCAAATGACAAGCTAATTCAATAAAATTGTAAAGCAAAATTACATAATATACAATAGGTAAACACTAAAATTGTTGACCCTCATACTGAGGTAAATGCCACTATATATAGATTGCTATACTAGCCTAGCTAATAATTACAAGAAATGCCTACCATAGGCCTAACAATATAGGCATAGCTTAGCCCTCTCTAGAGCTCATGCTTCATCAACATGCCTAGAAGGAGTGGATGTCACTTTTAGCTGAAATTTTTCCATTTTTTGTTGATCAAAATCATCCATATTCTATAGTTACCATATGTTTTTGGTAGATTTGTACCACCTAATTATGCTCAACTTCTCTCATCATGCCTTGTTGTTACACCAATTGTTGAATTTACAAGGAGATATATTTATGATTAGTGGTGACCAATATTGTTGTAGGTTCTAGGAGACTAATTGTAACTATCATGTAAATATGTTGCCCTAGATGGTGAGAAGTGTCTAGGTGTCCCCTACATTTGACACACATGGTTTCTCTTGAAAGAGACCTACTTGAAATCATTTTTGTCATCATATGCCATAAGTATTTGCTAGTTACTAAGAGTTTAGGGACTTAGCCAATGCTATCATAAGGCTTCAAAGCTTTTGATCAATAGAAAATGCTTGACCACCTATTTTCTTGGTCAATATAAACCTGACTAATCTATAGTCACCAGATTTCCATTCCTTAGTTTTAGGTCCGATGAGCTACTTTCTAGTTTTTGGCCAAGTTCTATGTAAAAAAATACATGCTTAGCAATGTTTCCTTGCAATTGGTAATCAAAACCTTACAAAATTGATAGTCTAGCTAAATTTCTAGGAACCACCTATGTGGGAGCTTTTATAGACCCACATTATTGATGCCTTCTAGGGATTTTTTTTTGTAAAACTAGAATTCCATAGGCCTTATTTATTGGGCAAAGGATTCAAAAGTCACTAAAAGTAGAAGGTGCTATAATGGTAATATTCTAAACAACCTCAAGATACCTAGGTTTCTAGAGATCTACTTTATTTTTCCTCCATTTGTTCTTTTGTATCTAATTCTTTTCCTTGATCAATTTTTCTCATTTATGTATCCATTCAGATATTCTATATGAACAATAATAGTTGATGTGTTGTTATCCATTGAAATATGTAAAAATGCAACACCAAAAAATGCTAAATAAATTGAACACAAGGAAGACATAATTACACAATAGATGATATTGTATTAATAGGGGGAGCCTAAAAATTCCATTATTACAATGTGGATCCTTGAATCCTTTTTGATACAGATTTACAAATGGTTAGGGTTCTTCGAAACCCTAACAAATAAGGTGGGTGGTGTCTCCAGGCGTGTCTTGCTCCCAATAGAGTTGAGTGGGATTTTTGATATCCAATGTTAGGTCATTCCAACTTAAACAACTATCCAATGCTAATGTAGCACCTTTGGATCTACACATAATGACACAAAAATAAGATTAATAATACCTGTGAGGGCTCCACCATGTGAGACCTGCTATAAGAAATAGTAAAACCCTAACTATCTACTAAAAATTAGAGTGAACATATATGAAAATGCATAAATGAAATAATAACCAAGAGCTTTACATTACTTTCTTGTTGTCTTCTGTTCTATGAGATTTTGTTGTAGTGAAGAGGTGCAATGATGCCCTAGTGTCGCTCAAAGGCTAGGAGGTCTTCAGAACACTTATGTAAAATGCCTGCAGGTGCCTTGCAGTTGCAAGAAATGCTCATGGGCACTTGGGACTAGTAGGGAGGTTCCCAAAGATGTGTGGTAATGATATAAATCACCCAAAGGCATTCGATAGCTGAGGAAAGATGATGTAAAAGCAAATATGGCGAGGGGAAATAGATGGTGACGGTTGCAAGAGTTATGATGAGTGAGGATGGAGGTAGAAGAACTTGAATATTCCAAGGGTATATGAAGTTTAAGGAATATCAAGGTATGAATTACTCAAGGACTCTAAAAACTCTGGTTTCTTAGGTACTTAGGTATCTTAGGGGTTAAGCCATCAAAATGGCCTCTATTTATAGTCCAAACTAGGGCATGCTAGGGTTTCAATGACACTAATCATGTGGCTGAGATAAAAGTACATCAAAGGGTGGATATTAAATTTAGGGTGTGGAATGGATTGATGTGGATGGATGGACATGATTAAATAAAATCGAATGGCAAAGATTAATTCACTTATATAAATATATATTAATTAAATATATAAATATATATAATATAATATATAAAATATTAATATTATATATATATAGAATAAATATATATGAATAGTGGGTGGAAAATGGTGGGAAAGTCAGGATGGAGGACAAGTGGCTAGGTTTTGGTGTCTACAGATACACCTTTTTTACTGCATTACATGAAACACAATGCAGTGCAAAAACACGAGACACTTGTTTTGGCTAGGTGCAGAAGCAACTTATCTTGATATGTGGAATGTAAGATTGAAGATAAAAGAATAAAATAAATTGAGTATTGCATAGCTTACCCCCTCAATTGGAGAATGCATTTTCAAATGATGCTCACAATCCAATTGAAAAATATGTGCAAATGAATGATGTATGATGTGCATGAAACCATTTTTGCCCCAACGATGAGAAGGGGAGTGGTGAAAAATATGATATGATGCATCTATTTATGCCCCAAAAAATGAAGGGATTTGTGAAAATATGTGATTAAAATGTGTCTATTTTTTGCCCCAATAGATGAAGGGATTTGTGGAAATGCATGATGAAAATGTGCCTATTTTTTCCCCAATAGATAAAGGGATTTTTACCAAGTGTGGATGCCATGATCATGTAAGATGTATTCCATTGTGGAAAGTTAAAAAAAAAATGTGGTTGCTCTAAATTTGGGGTGATTCAATGATGTTGAAGAATATGCCTTCTGGCATCATTGATATGCAAAGATGAAATATGGAAAGAGTAAAAGTAGTTAACTTTGGAGGGTCAACTAGTGACTGTCAAATAATTCCTAAGATCAGAACCAATAATCCTAGCTAAAGCCATTAACCATGATGACTATAAAGGAAATTTTAACTGATGAGTTTTAATTTTGTCCATGTTTTAAACCCCATGAACTAGGCCATCAATGATAGCTTTTGTGCAAATTGTTTTTGGCAAGGTTTTACTCAAAATGTGAAGTACCAAATATGATTATGCTTTCGAACAATGAGATATGGCATAATTATAATGACCAAGTGTTCTTAAGGTAGACATTTCATCTTACAAAATTGCATGGATGCAAATCGTTGCAATCACTAAGTATATAGAAAAACCCACTATATACAAGATTCACTTAAATGTTTGTTCTGCACTTGGCAAATATGTAAATGATGATGTGATGATGTATGAATGATGAAAAGGATATGATAATTGTTTTGTGAATATTTGGACCATTTTGGGGTGCTTTTGTAACTTGCTTGGTGAATTTACAATTTGTAGTCGCAAATGAAAATTGTGCATCCAAATTAGTTAGAATCTTCACAAAACCTGATAAAATGATAAAATGAATGCATGGATGAAATTTGGAGTTATTTTGTGGAGTAAGCCACTATTTTGTGATGTTTTATAATTTTATGTCAAATTTTTGTTGATGATTTTTGCCTAGAAAAATGCCTATCGGTGTTTGGGCTTTCTGCAAATGCCCATGGGTACTTTAGTGAGCCAATAAATACCCATAACTATCAATACAAGAAACCAATCTTGTTTGTGTGTTTGGAAGTTGGAGAAGCTACATATTGGAGAGTGGAGTGAAGTGAGGTGAGGCATTTGGAGCATGGAAGCTATGACAGTGGAGAGATTTGGTGTGGAGGCTAGGGCTACAACTAGAGTGTAGGCTGCTAAGGTAACACCTTTGATTATGCTTTTGTATTGTGCAAAGTTTTTATGTATTCTTTTTTTCAAAATTATTGAAAAACTGTTTTGTGATGTGTTGCAACTTAGGGTTTTGAAGGCTCAACATCGGTTCTTGCCTTACATCCCTAGCATGAGAAAGGTAGTTTTGGATGAGGAGTGGGAGCGACTGGAGGAAGTAGGGCTAGTGAAGGTAGCCTGATTGGATGTGGTGAGGGCTTATGAGGAATACCTCTCTACCTTGATAGAGAGGTGGGATGCAGATAGGGGGACTTTTCATCTCCCCATGGGTGAGGTGACGATTACCTTGGAGGATGTATATCACATCCTCAAGGTACCGGTGGAAGGGATACGAGTTGAGGTCAGGCTCAACTAGAATATGGAGATGATGAATGTTTGGTGATGCATGGCAGGGGGTGAAGGTGGAGTGTGGAGGTATTCCTTACTTATCCATGTACATGGACAAGGATTTGGAACCCCTTTGTACCTTGGTTATGTTCATGCTGGCCAAAATCATGGCCTCGAATATCACTAGGTGCAGGTTCTCATGGAACCTGATAGGAATGGTGAGTTATATGCTCACTAGGTAGTAGATGTATGTGTGGGCTCCTGCCTTGTTGGTGAAGGTGTATCGAGAGTTATACGAGGTGATGAGTCAGGGGAGGAATGGGTGGGGTGCAGCCTTCTACTATAGTTTTGGGCATGGGAGAACTTTAGTATGGTTTGATCAGAGGGTCTACCTGTGGTAGGCTTGGGTAGGGACCAAGCCTATGCTATGTGATGGGCATTAGTTGAGGAGGTACAATCGAGTCATCCAGTGAGGATGAGCTAGTGGTACGAGGAGTTTTGGGCTAGACTAACATCTTCTCAAGTGATATGGAGGCTATGGTGGGATTGCAAGTGGACTAGGGATAGAGAGCACTTACAATGAGTGTGATAGGATTGGTGGATGGTTGGGAGACATTGGAGTGAGGTAAAGTACTTCTAGTTCTCATGAGTGATCCAATAGTTTAGACTAAGGTAGGATGTACCAAATGAGCTGGTGTATTATAGGAGACATAAGGAGGAGATAGGGCTACCATACATAGGGTCGTAGAGGGTGGCTTGTGATGACAATGAGGAGATGGATCTCCTAGATATAGATAATATTGGTATAACCACAAAGTACATGGTATGGTTTGTAACTCAACCACCATGGGTGCTACCTCAAGGAGCAATTGTTGGGGGTGGTGATGGTAAGGCCAGGGATGAGGGGACCTAAGAGGTCCCCAAGTGGTAATGATGTAGGGCTAAGGATATAACATAATAGGAACTTGATATTAGGGGAGATGGTGAATATGGGGAGGATACGATGGAGATTATATATGGACCTCTAGGTTAGAATGAGGAGGATTGAGCATGAATGGAGTAATAGGTGGCAAAGAAGGATGCAAAAATCATGAGTCTCCAAGTAGAGCTAGCAGAGAGAGAGTGTTAGAATAATGTTGATATAGCACATCTTCAATTTTGGCATAGATATATTGAGGCATTGGAGGAACATAATATTCCACTTCTAGATCCTCCAACCTCATCTATATATGAGGGTGCTAGGCATAGCTCTAGGTCTAGGGCTCCTACTAGGTCACAGGGGTCCTCTTGGAGGTTATAGCTAGTGCTTAGATGCAATTTTTTATATGAGCCTTGGTGATCCATTGTATGTAGACATTTGGCACTCATTGTACATACAATTTATATATATATACATGGCTTTTACCTTTTGTGTTATATTTTTGTGTGAATTATTTTTTGTGTATTGCTTTTGTGGAATGCATATGTTATATGGATTATTAATGCAAGGTGGCATGTATGGATGATTAATGCAAGGTGAAATGAAAATATGCTAATGATCATTTATAGTTTAGATCTTTGCTTGGCCATGTTCTAGCTTTGTTGTTTAATCAAGGGTACCAAACTTGGTGGCAAATAGGATGAATGGCTCATGAAATGACATGGATGTTGACATGGAAGAAGATATGGAATAAGATATGGATGTTGATATGGAAGAAGATATGGATGTTGATATGGAAAAATGTCTATTTTGAAGAGACTCAGACATACTAGTGGTATCAAACAAATTCACTAATACTTCCTAGTCCTTCTAGGACCAAATTTGTGTATAGTGAATTCATTTATTTAATAAAGAGCATGGTAATAACTTGAGGTAATCAAGAACCAATGCATGTTCAAGTGAGTTTATTAACTCATCTTGAGTAAATTGGGTAAACTTGTTATGAATAAAATCAAGAAGCTAGCTTATCTTTGTGTAGTTAGAGGTCTCTTTTAAAAGATATGTGTCGCTATGCATGAGCGTACTCCACTACCAATAAAGCATATAGCTCTGATGGAAGCTAACTCTATAGTCGATGATTTGTGTTTTTGATCTCTTAAGTTTTAGGGATGACTAATTAACCATCTGAATGGAAATGTAGTATGATCCTTACAACCCAATGATCAGTGGTGTGTGATGTAAAATATTTAGATATTTTGTTAAGGATTTGTCCCTACTCTGTATTTTATTTTTAGAATTGTGATAGTGGTGATAACTACTATTTTGGTGGACTATGTTGCATTATGGGACTAGCAATAATGATACTTTTCACTTCGAGATTTATACCAAGTATGGTGTTATCCATATTTGATACAAGATGTTTTTAAGATGTGAAAATTGTGTTTGGTTCAACAATGTTTTGGAGTCAATTCCCAAAACTCAAGATTTTCTTAGTGAAGATGTGCAATGGTCCTAAAAAGAACTCAACATGTATTTTAGAGGTTGTTTAAAATACTAAGAGTCATTGAGTTACCAAAAATACCTAGGATTTTTATGGGCTTGCGGTTTGTGCTAATGGCAAGTTGACTTGATGGAATTGTGTGGATGACATTATGAAGGAGCCCCTAATAAAGGCAACATGATTTTATTGGACCAAGTAAGACCTTGAACTTAATAAATGATCTTGAATATGGAATGCAAAATGTGAATGCAATTTTGTGAAATATGAAATGCAATGTGAAATGTGGGTGAATGCATTGTGTTTGGAATGTAGATGTAAGTGAAATGCAATGTTATGAACGAAATATATGCAAATGTTTTTGTGTATTAGCCATGCATATATATACATATATAGTAATCAAATCATGCATATAATGCTTTCAAATATATAACATTAAGTGGTTTGGGTTCTTTCTCTCCCTCTAAATTGGCAAGTCTGTAAGTACCATTACCCACTCTTTGTGTAATAATGTATGGACCTAACCAATTAGCCACAAATTTATCATGTAGATGTAGTAATGCATTGGGATTTTTTTGGTTCTCTTTAATGATAATATATCCTACTTAGAATTCATGAATATGAACTTTTCGTATTGTAAGCACACTTTAGGAGGTCTTAAAAAAATTGTAAATGATCTAAATTATTTACTCGTCTCTCATCCAAAAGTGTGAGCTGGTCAATATGTGCTTTTCTAGTAGTGTCGTCATCTATAAATTCCTACAAGGAAATTTGCAAGGATGGGATATCAAGTTCAAGAGGTATGATTGCTTCAGCTCCATAGACCAATGAAAATGGTGTTACTCTTGTAGGCATACAAATGCTTGTTCGATAAGCCCATAATGCCAATGAATTTTTGTATGCCAATCTCTATGATTTTATTTGACAAGTTTCTTGAGAATAAAAATTAGGGTCTTATTGTAAGCCTCAGCTTGTTCATTTGCTTGTGGCTAATAAGGAGTTGAGAAACTATGTTGGATGTTATATTTCTGAAAAAGTTCTCGAACATCCTTGTTCTTGAAAGACTTGCCATTGTCAGAGATAATTTTTGAGGGTATACAAAAATGACAAATGCTGTGATGGAGTATAAACTCCATAATTCTAGGTCCTATCATACTGGTTAGAGGAATTTCCTCAACCCACTTTGTGAAATATTCTATGGATGTGATTATAAATGTATGTTATCTCGAGGAAGGAGGTGAAATTTTGCCAATTAGATCTAGACCCCATTGTGGAAAGGACCAAAGGATTTGATAGGCTATAAATATTGTGATGGTACATGAGTTAAATTGGCATGTTCTTGAAACTTCTTGCAATGTTTGACATATGTGCAACAATCATGTTCCATTGTGGGCCAATAATAACCCATGCATAGAAAACACTTTGCAATGTCCATTACACTAAAATAACCAAAATAAGTGCCATCATGGGCTTTAGCTATGGCTCTTTGTGCCTCACTAGACTTAAGACAACAAAGAAGGACTCCATAATAACCATGTTTATACAACACATCCCCTAAGAGAATGAAATGAGCTACTTTTTGCTTGAATGTGCATTTGGCAGTTCGAGACATGTCAGATGGGAGTGTTCCAAACTTGAAGAAGTCTACTATTTGGCTTGACCAAGGCTTATATGGATCTGAATAGATAAAGCAAACATCATTTTCATCCTTATATTTAGTATGAACAATTACAAATTTAGAGATCATTGAAATGATAAGGGGTTGTACCTCTCCAAAGGAGTCTTTTAGAATCAATGATCCAAGGGAGGCCATCACATTTGCAAATCTATTATCCAAATGTGGCAGACTATTGATTTCATACCAATCAAAATTAGAAAGAAATTTCATTGTTACCTCATGATAAAGCTTAATGGTAGGCTCATTACATTGGTATTCTCTATTTATTTGTTTGACAACAAGTTGAGAATCACCAAATATCCTAATACTCTTGATGCTCATAGCTATAGTTGATTGAAGACCTAAGATTAAGGCTTCATACTTTGTAGTGTTGTTTGTGCATTGGAAGTCAAGTTTGAATTATAAAGGGATAGGTACCTCCTATGGTGTATGAAATACGACTCTAGCACCTTGACATTTCATGCATTTAGAGCCATCAAAGAATAGTGTGATATCAACATATTCCTCCTGAATGACATCTTCTTCTTATTCAGTTACAACAAATACCAAATCATCTAGGAGCTCAATAATCAAAGGATGATCACTAGGTAGTGGAGCTTCTACCAGTTGATTGGATATTACCTAATATTTAATGGATTTTTGGTTAATGAATCCCAAATAAAATTTAGTAAGGAGCATTATCCATTCAACAGTGCAGATGTTATTGTAAGTGTGAGACATCATATAATGCAGGGATTTTCTCTAGCAATGAAATATGTTGTGTGGCTAAGCATGTAATGTTTGATATTCTCACAATGACACTGAGAGGGGGGGTGAATCAGTGTAACT
Organism: Wollemia nobilis; assembly: GCA_028583015.1. Classification (NCBI taxonomy): domain Eukaryota; kingdom Viridiplantae; phylum Streptophyta; class Pinopsida; order Araucariales; family Araucariaceae; genus Wollemia; species Wollemia nobilis. Next base: position 11,422,611 of record JAQPPZ010002979.1, read on the forward strand.
ACTTAAAAACTTAAATCTGCAACTTTTAAAACTAATGATGCAAGCTTGAAACTAGATAATGCAAGTATCACACAAGAGCTTCACACAACACAGAATTTTACGAGGTTCACCGATGTGGCTACTCCTCAAAGAATGACTTGTTTGGACTTCAATCCAAATCCGGTCTTTGCAAGGATTCAATATTTACAATTGTTTACCAGCACCCATTGGAAGGAGCACCAACCCCTGATTTATCTGCTACAACAGATAGGAGCACCAACCCCTTTTTCCAAGCACCAACTTGGATTTCTATTTTGCAAGATAAAATGGACATAAAAATGCCTTCTCTTTTGCAAGACCCTTACTGGTCTATAGCACATACAAAAATCTCACAAAAGCATAGAGAGAATTGTTAGAGACTCAAAATCTTCTGATATAATCTAAAACCTTTCTCTTGAATATTCAATGGAATTGCAGGTTTTTATCCAAGGTTGTTTTCTTACAGCACCCTTACTTACTGAGACCTTTTAAAATGCACAATAAAAACACAGTCGCAGTAACCTTGTCACTATGCCAACTCGATCCTTTTATGCTTGATTTCTTCGAACGGCTCGATTTCGAACGGTTCAACTTTCCCTCCAACTTTTCATGCATCTTCGGCTACGAACAATGTGTCAAACCCTCTCTGACACGTTACGCCATTTAGCCGCTTTCTTTCTATCCGATTCGACATTCTTCTCTGTACATTACGACGGCCTTTTTTGACAACCTTTTTATGTGTGTTACGACACCTTTTCTTGCGTATCTCGGTGCTCTTTTTCTTTCTCCCTTTTTGAGTTCTGTGTTACATTTTACTTCTGCACTCGACTATATCTTCTTGATATACACAACAAAAAAAAATCTCTGTAATTGATTCTCGGTATACTCAACCCTGTGACAGCTGTTCTGTCTTTAATGTTTAGTTTCGTAGCTTCCCTATGTAACTGCCACCTTTCCCAGTCATGCTGTATCACGGCCCTGCAACAGCCGTTCTTTTCTTAAATGCACTGTCTTGAAACTCTCACTTGTAACTCCAGTTAACTGCAGATCTTGATATTCTGGTTAACTTTTTGTAACTAGCGCCATTTGACACCTGTCACAATGCATGTGTCTTTGACTTTTTCCCGCCAAAACATTACTTGTCGCGATATCGCGACGTTTTCTTTGTTGACTTCATCCTCAACTTTGTCGCGATATCGCGACACTGTCAGCTTCCTGAGGCTTCTCTGGCAACTTGTCGCGATATCGCGACATTTTTGGTATTGTTGACGTCATCCTCTAAGATGTCGCGAAATCGCGACGTTTTTGGCTTCATGAGGCTTCTCTGGAAACATGTCACGAAATCGTGACATTTTCTGTCTTGCTGACGTCATCCGCTAAGGTGTCGCGAAATCGCGACGCTTCAGGCTTGCAACGGCTTTTCCAGCAACTTGTCACGATATCGCGACAATTTTTGACTTGCTGACGTCATCTTCAAAGATGTCGCGAAATCGCGACGTTTTTGGCTTGCAATGGCTCTTCGTTCATCCTGTCGCGAAATCGCGACGCTTCGCATCCGTACAATTTTTACTCCATGCAGCCGTGAAAAACCTTACATGTAGCGAAATCGCTACATCATTGTTGCCTTAGAATTTTTCTTTTCTGCTTGCTATTGAAACTCCAACGTGTAGCGATATCGCTACACCTTTCCAACATGTGTTTCTAACCTGTAGGGAAATCGCTACACCTTCGCATTATGCACTTTCAACCTGTAGGAAATCGCTACACCTCCGCACTATGCACTTTCAACCTGTAGCGAAATCGCTACACCTTTTTACCTTGCACTTTCAACTTGTAGCGAAATCGCTACACCTTTACCTTGCACTTTCAACTTGTAGCGAAATCGCTACATCTTTACCTTGCACTTTGACCATGTAGCGAAATCGCTACACTTTCTCTACCAATCCTACACCTTTCCTCACTTTAACCTGTAGCGAAATCGCTACATCTTTTATCTTGCACTTTCAACCTGTAGCGAAATCGCTACATCTTTTTACCTTGCACTTTGACCATGTAGCGAAATCGCTACGCTTTTCTTACTTGGTGCTTTTTCTTTGCTTATGCTGGCGAAACTCAGACATGTAGCGAAATCGCTACAACTTCTTCATCAACTTTCTCTCTCCTCCGATGTGTCGCGAAATCGTGACATTTTTCATCCTTGGTGCCTTTGCTTCAAACTTGTCGCGAAATCGTGACAGTTTCTCGATTTGGTTTCTTTCCTTCCAGCATGTCGCGAAATCGTGACATTTTTCCTTGCACATTCTCTCTCCTCCGATATGTCGCGAAATCGTGACATTTTTCAATGCACTTTCTCTCTCCTCAGCCATGTCGCGAAATCGTGACAATCTTACTTGCATCTTCTCTCTCCTCAGACATGTCGTGAAATCGTGACAATCTTACTTGCATCTTCTCTCTCCTCAGACATGTCGCGAAATCGTGACATTTTGGCGTGCTTTTTCTCTCTCCTCGGATATGTCGCGAAATCGTGACATTTTCTTATGGATTTTCTCTCTCCTTCGGTATGTCGCGAAATCGCGACAGGAACCATGTCGCGATATCGCGACAGTTTTCTTCCTTGTCTTTTTTTGCAAATTTTTGGATCTGGGTCCCCTCTGTTTTTCTTGAGATTTTCTGCACTTGATCTGACTGACCTCTGAACTGCTTCAACTGCATCACTCTATCTATGTTGACAACAATTACAATCCTTTTGCACTGCTTTTGCTGCACCTTGCTCAACAATCTCCCCCTTTGGAATTGTTGGCAACACTTTGTAGCCTTGCTCAAATTCTTCTCCCCCTTTGCCAATAATGCCAAAGGGCTGCTGTGAACTCCCCACGAGTCTATGCACAACATTCTCGAGCATAAATAACTTGAATGCTCCCCCTGAGAATGTATTTCCCATAGCTAGTCAGTGCTTGGGAAGTGTGACTACTCCCAACTTTTTCGAAGGTATTCAAATACTTCCTTTGGTAAAGGTTTGGTGAATATGTCTGCTACTTGCTCTGTAGTGGGAACAAACTCCAATCTAACCTCTCCTTCTGCAACCTTATCCTTCAAGAAGTGATACCGGATTGCAATATGCTTGGTGCGGGAATGCATGACCGGATTCTTTGAAATGTTGATTGCACTAGTGTTGTCACATTTGAGTGAAATGGGCTCATTGAAGTGAATACCTAGATCTTTCAATGTTTGTCTCATCCATAGTATTTGTGTACAACATGTAGTAGCTGCAATGTATTCGGCCTCGAATGTGGATAAAGAGACTGATTCTTGCTTCTTCTTGTGCCATGCAACCAATTTGTTTCCAAGAAAGAATGCTCCTCCACTTGTACTTTTTTGTCATCAATGCATCCTGCCCAATCAGCATCAGAGTATGCAAAGAGAGTGAAGTCTTTTCCTTTTGGATACCACAGCCCATACTCCATAGTACCTTTGAGATACCTAAAAATCCTTTTCACTTCTGTCACATGAGTCTCTTTTGGGCTAGCCTGAAATATTGCAACCATGCAAACAACTTGTAAGATATCCGGTCTAGTGGCTGTCAAATACAGTAGGCTCCCAATCATTGATCTGTACATTGTTTGATCAACATCCGAAGATTTATCATCCTTGCTCAACTTGCAGCTTGTTGTCATGGGGGTGCTCACTGGCTTACTATCTTCCATAGTGAACTTTTTCAGCATTTCTTTCACATATTTAATTTGAGAAATAAAGATCCCCTTTTCGGTTTGATTAACTTGTAATCCAAGGAAATATGAAAGTTCACCTATCATAGACATTTCAAACTCTTTCTGCATTTTGTTTGCTATGTCTTTGCATGATTCATCATTGCTACTCCCAAAAATTATATCATCTACATAAACAACTAGAACAATGAAATTGCCATTTTCAGTTTTCACATATAAATTGCTATCCACCATACCTTTCTTGAATCCTTGCTTAGTGAGATAGTTGTCCAACCTTGCATACCAAGCTCTAGGTGCTTGTTTCAAGCCATACAATGCTTTCTTCAGCTTGCAAACAAAGTCAGGATTATCACAAAGTTGAAAACCATCAGGCTGTTCAATATATACTTCTTCTTCAAGATTTCCATTCAGAAATGCTGATTTTACATCCATCTGATAAACCTTGAAGTTCTTATGAATAGCTAAAGCCAAAAACAGTCTTATTGCTTCAAGTCTGGCCACGGGTGCAAAAGTTTCTTCAAAATCAATCCCCTCAACTTGGGCATATCCCTTACAGACTAATCTTGCTTTATTCCTTACCACTTGTCCATCTTCATTCAGTTTGTTTCTAAATATCCATTTAGTACCAATTATGTTTTTATTTTCGAGGCCTTGGTACTAATTCCCAGGTTTTGTTTTTCTCAATTTGATCTAGTTCTTCATTTCTTGCTTCCATCCGAGCTTTCATCCGTGCTTGCTTCAATAATATTCTTGGGCTCAATCTTGGATAACGAGAGAATAGTTATTTACTACTCTTCTTCTTGTCCGAATGCCAACTTGTAGGGTCCCCAATAATCTGCTCTTTGGGATGATTTTTCTGCCAACTTGCACGTTACTGTATTTTCTATTTTCATCTCTTTCTAAGTCCTCTGAATCTGATTTCTGTCTCTCTTCTTTTTCTTGATCTTCATCTTCTTCAATAAATTCTTCATAGGTTGGGTAGTTTTCATTATTGCTGATTTCTTGTTTCCTGCCTTCATCAACCTTCACATCCGCACTCTCCACTATTTTCTTAAGTCTTTTGTTGTAGCATGTATAGGCTTTGCTTTTAGTTGAGTACCCAAGGAATATTCCTTCATCGGCTCTATCTTCAAACTTGCCAAGATTGCTTTCGGTTCTTTTAATGTAACACTTGCTTGCCGAACACTTTGAAGTACTTTGTTGTAGCCTTTTTGCCAAACCACAGTTCATATGGTGTTTTGCTTTCATGCGGCCTCAACATACATCTATTACGAATGTAGACTGTAGTATGAACTGCCTCTTTCCAGAATCTGTCAGCAATTTTGCTCTCTGTTAACATGGTTCTTGCCATTTCTTGCACAATTATGTTCTTTCTTTCAACTACTCCATTCTGTTGAGGTGTTCTTCTTTGCTGAGAACTGTCTTCTTATTCCATGTTTTTCACAGAATTCAGCAAACTCATTTGAAATAAACTCTCCTCCTCTATCAGATCTCAAACATTTAATTCTTTTTCCAGATTGATTTTCAACAAGATTTTTGAAGGTTTTAAACATCTCAAAGGCTTCGACTCTGTTTCAGAAAGAGTACCCATGTCATTCTGGAAAAATCATCAATACACAGCATAAAATATTTGTATCCATTTATGCTTTCTGTCCTCATGGGACCACACAAATCAGTGTGAATCAGTTCTAGTGGCTTGCTTGTGAAGTACTCTTTTGCTTTGAAGGTAGATCTGGTTTGCTTCCCCTTTTGGCATGACTCACAAATGTTGTTTGATGGTTTGCCAATAGTGGGTATGTCTCTTACTACTTTTTTCGAGCTGATTTTTACCAGATTATCAAAGCTTATGTGACCGAGTCTTTTATGCCACAGCCAGTTTTCTTCTTCCTGTCCAACCAAGCAAGCTCCCTCATGAAGTCTCGAGAGAGTATACAAATTTCCAGAAGTTCTCGATCCAGTGGCTATTAACTTTCCATTTGTTGTCTTTCTTACTTCATGACCCTCCTTCTTGAAAATTACTTCATGACCTCTGTCACAAATCCGACTTACACTCGGTAGGTTATGTTTCGAGTCCTACCACAAAAAGAACTTCCTTAGAGTTGATTTTACCGTCACTTAACTTAAGCGATCCTTTACCCACTATCTTTGCTCCATCATTGTTTTCGAATTTCACAGAACCACCTTCGTATGTCTACGACTTATCAAACTTTTGTTTGTCTCCTGTCATGTGGTTGGAGCATCCACTTGTCTAGAATCCAGGGAGCAGATTTATTACGTGCTTTGAGAGTCTGTTTGAACGATCGGGGATTCTTTGTCTTTCTTCGGTTGTCCCTTTTCTTTCCATTGAGTTTTGATAGCGAGATCTGGTTACTTTCTTCACCTTCTCCCTTTCATTGTCTTTGTGACGAGTTTTTCGGGAAATTTTCTGTTACGTGTTGATCCGAGTTGATCGAAACTTTCTTCCACGGTATTTATTTCCTGCAAAAGAGCTACGACAATTCCTTGCAATATGGCCGAAGTTATGGCGAGTTATAACATTCTACAGACATAATCTATCGAGAGGTGAAAAATTATTTACTGCTAGTGAAATTTCTTTGTTCTATATTATATCTACAACTAGAAATTTTATGACCATATGCATTGCACTTAAAACAATAACCGAGAAAAGGAACGAGTGTACACGGGAAATGGATGTTGCCATGTGGAGGTAGGAGCCATGGGTCTTCTTCTTCTTTGATGAGAGACTTTGGTGAATCCATCATTTGCCGCACTCCTTTCGAGCTTGAATTTGTTGTTTTCTTTTGCATGATACGGTTTATCTTGATCAACTCTAATCTTGTCTTTATTATTTCTTTGGATCTACTTATTCTGGCCTTTGAGTCCTTTGAGGTTTCTCCTTCATCAAAGCCCAAGCCAAACTTGATACCAGTGGGCCTTTGATTATTCAACATTTTGTTCAGTTTCTCGAACTGTCTTCAAATTTTTGATGACAGCTCAGTTTCCGATTCATTTCTTCTAGCTGTAGCCTTAATCCAACTATTTCCTCTTCCAGTTTATTGCTCTCATTTATTTTCACGGTCAGCTGAGCTTCAACATCTTCAGACCTTTTCTTGTATTCTTCAGTTTGTACTTTCAAACTTATTATTACATTGTTGGCCTCCTCAAATTTTCTTGTAATCTTTTTATTTCTTTTCCTTTCTGCACTTAACTCTTCAAGAGCGACAATTAACTCACCTTCCGGATCTATCTCGGCCTCATCTTCTAATTTCTCTTCACACTCCTGTGTTTCCTCGGTTGTTTGTTCTTCAAAAGCCATGAATAGGGCTTCACCGGTTTCTTCTTCGATTCCTCACTGGGCTGTCTTCGGAAGAATCGATATTATGGGAAATGAAACTCTTCTTCTTGAAGCTTCTTTTTCTAAACTGCGGTTTCTTTTTTCATCATTTTTATTTTTCTCCTTCATTGGGCATTTTGCTGCAAAGTGCCCGATGCCTCCATAGTTAAAACATTTGAACGACAACTTACCTCTGTACTTTCCTTTTCCCTTTACTAATTTCCTAACAAAGTTTGCTTCATTTTCATCTGTAGATTCTTCTTCCTCTGACTCTTGTTTAGATTTTACATTTTTATGTGCTTGGAAGGCTGCTTCTCTGTCAGAGGGCTTAGTTTGTCCAATCCTCATTTCATAAGTTGTTAGAGAACCATGCATTTCATCCATACTAAAAAAATTTAAATCTTTTGCTTCTTCTATGGCAGAAACCTTTGCATCAAACCTTTTGTTGAGAGTTCTCAGTACCTTCTTCACAACAACAGCATCTTCCATTTCTTCCCCCAGTCCTCTTATTGCATTGATGATTCCGTTTACTCTCAGCATGTAAGCTTCTATGTTCTCATCATCGGTCATCTTTAATGCTTCGAACTGGGCACGATGTGTTTGCAGCTTAGCTTCCTTGATTTTGTTGTCTCCTTCATGAATGCTTTGCAGTTTGTCCCATATGTCTTTAGCAGATTTGCAGTTCATGATGCGTATCAACTCACTGTCGACCAATCCACACATAATAGCATTCTTGGCTTTCGAGTTGTTTTCAAACTTTTTCTTTTCAGCCGCATCTGTTGGAGGAACAGTGGGAGTGGTGTATCCATTTTCAACAGATTCCCAAATGTCATAACCTAATGCACAGAGATAGGTCTGCATTATGAGCCTCTAGAAAGAATAGTTTGTTCCATCGAACAGAGGAGCTTTGTTAGAAGAAAAACCTTCACCACCGGCCATTGTATATCTCCCAACAACACCTTAGCTGATTAAGCTTGTGCAGGTGCCTGGCTCTGATACCAATTGATATTCTCACAATGACACTGAGAGGGGGGGGTGAATCAGTGTAACTACTTAAAAACTTAAATCTGCAACTTTTAAAACTAATGATGCAAGCTTGAAACTAGATAATGCAAGTATCACACAAGAGCATCACACAACACAAAATTTTACGAGGTTCACCGATGTGGCTACTCCTCAAAGAATGATTGTTTGGACTTCAATCCAAATCCAGTCTTTGCAAGGATTCAATATTTACAATTGTTTACCAGCACCCACTGGAAGGAGCACCAACCCATGATTTATCTGCTGCAACAGATAGGAGCACCAACCCCTTTTTCCAAGCACCAACTTGGATTTCTATTTTGCAAGATAAAATGGACATAAAAATGCCTTCTCTTTTGCAAGACCCTTACTGGTCTATAGCACATTCAAAAATCTCACAGAAGCATAGAGAGAATTGTTAGAGACTCAAAATCTTCTGATATAATAAAAAACCTTTCTCTTGAATATTCAATGGAATTGCAGGTTTTTATCCAAGGCTGTTTTCTTACAGCACCCTTACTTACTGAGACCTTTTAAAATGCACAATAAAAACACAGTCGCAGTAACCTTGTCACTATGCCAACTCGATCCTTTTATGCTTGATTTCTTCGAACGGCTCGATTTCGAACGGTTCAACTTTCCCTCCAACTTTTCATGCATCTTCGGCTACGAACAATGTGTCAAACCCTCTATGACACGTTCTACCATTTAGCCGCTTTCGTTCTATCCAGTTCTGACATTCTTCTCTGTACATTCTGACGGCCTTTTTTTGACAACCTTTTTCTGTGTGTTCTGACACCTTTTACTGCGTATCTCGGTGCTTTCCCTTTTTGAGTTCTGTGTTACATTTTACTTCTGCACTCGACTATATCTTCTTGATATACACAACAAAAAAAAATCTCTGTAATTGATTCTCGGTATACTCAACCCTGTGACATTTGTTCTGTCTTTAATGTTTAGTTCCGTAGCTTCCCTATGTACCTGCCACCTTTCCCAGTCATGTTGTATCACGGCCACTGCAACGACGTTCTTTTCTTAAATGCCTTGTCTTGAAACTCTCACTTGTAACTCCGAGTTAGGCTGCAGATCTTGATATTCTGGTTAACTTTTCGTAACTGGCGCCATTTGACACCTGTCACAATGCATGTGTCTTTGACTTTTTCTTGCCAAAACATTACCTATCGCGATATCGCGACGTTTTCCGCTTTGCTGACGTCATCCTCAACTTTGTCGCGATATCGCGACACTATCGGCTTCTCGAGGCTTCTCTGGCAACTTGTCGCGATATCGCGACATTTTTGGTATTGCTGACGTCATCCTCTAAGATGTCACGAAATCACGACGTTTCTGGCTTCATGAGGCTTCTCTGGAAACATGTCGCGAAATCGTGACATTTTCTGTCTTGCTGACGTCATCCGCTAAGGTGTCGCGAAATCGCGACGCTTCAGGCTTGCAACGGCTTTTCCAGCAACTTGTCACGATATCGCGACAATTTTTGACTTGCTGACGTCATCTTCAAAGATGTCGCGAAATCGTGACGTTTCTGGCTTGCAATGGCTCTTCGTTCATCCTGTCGCGAAATCGCGACGCTTCTGGCATCCGTACAATTTTTACTCCATGCAGCCGTGAAAAACCTTACATGTAGCGAAATCGCTACATCATTGTTGCCTTAGAATTTTTCTTTTCTGCTTGCTATTGAAACTCCAACGTGTAGCGATATCGCTACACCTTTCCAACATGTGTTTCTAACCTGTAGCGAAATCGCTACACCTTCGCATTATGCACTTTCAACCTGTAGCGAAATCGCTACACCTCCGCACTATGCACTTTCCACCTGTAGCGAAATCGCTACACCTTTTTACCTTGCACTTTCAACTTGTAGCGAAATCGCTACACCAATTTACCTTGCACTTTCAACTTGTAGCGAAATCGCTACACCAATTTACCTTGCACTTTCAACTTGTAGCGAAATCGCTACATCTTTACCTGGCACTTTCACCATGTAGCGAAATCGCTACACCTTTACCTGCACTTTGACCATGTAGCAAATCTACACTTTTATCTTCACTTGCAACTACGAAATCGCTACATCTTTACTCTTGCACTTTGACCATGTAGCGAAATCGCTACGCTTTTCTCACTTGGTGCTTTTTCTTTGCTTATCTTTGGCGAAACTCAGACATGTAGCGAAATCGCTACAACTTCTTCATCAACTTTCTCTCTCCTCCGATGTGTCGCGAAATCGTGACATTTTTCATCCTTGGTGCCTTTGCTTCAAACTTGTCGTGAAATCGCGACAGTTTCTCGATTTGGTTTCTTTCCTTCCAGCATGTCGCGAAATCGTGACATTTTTCCTTGCACATTCTCTCTCCTCCGATATGTCACGAAATCGTGACATTTTTCAATGCACTTTCTCTCTCCTCAGCCATGTCGCGAAATCACGACAATCTTACTTGCATCTTCTCTCTCCTCAGACATGTCGCGAAATCGCGACAATCTTACTTGCATCTTCTCTCTCCTCAGACATGTCGCGAAATCGTGACATTTTGGCGTGCTTTTTCTCTCTCCTCGGATATGTCACGAAATCGTGACATTTTCTTATGGATTTTCTCTCTCCTTCGGTATGTCGCGAAATCGCGACAGGAACCATGTCGCGATATCGCGACAGTTTTCTTCCTTGTCTTTTTCTGCAAATTTTTGGATCTGGGTCCCCTCTATTTTTCTTGAGATTTTTTGCACTTGATCTGACTGACCTCTGAACTGCTTCAACTGCATCACTCTATCTGTGTTGACAACAATTACAATCCTTTTGCACTGCTTTTGCTGCACCTTGCTCAACAATTTTGAAGTTTCTTAGTGGTAAAAACCACTGTTAAGCACAATTTTTCTAGATAAGCATATCTGATTTTATAGCTTACCAATATTTGACGAATGTAATAGAAGATTTTCTCTTGATTTTCTTCATTCTTTTGTGCAAGCGTTGTCCCTAATGTAAAGTTCATTGCTGAGATATAAAGATAAAATGGGATCCATGAATGAGGAGGAGCTAAGATTGGTAGAGAAGCTAGGTATTTATTAATGTCATCAAACAATTTTTGACATTCATTTGTCCAAGATAAAGATAATGGCACCCCCTTTTGCAGTAGGTTATTGAATGACTTCCATTTATCAGAAAGTTATGCAATAAAATGATGGATTGATTGGATTTTTCCTTGTAAACTACGCAATTTATGCAAGTTATTTGGGGGAGGTATCTCTATGATGGCCTTGACCTTGTTAGGATCCAATTCAAGGCCTCTTTTGGAGACAATGAATCCTAGAAGTTTGCATGAGGTAACACAAAAGATACATTTCTTGGGATTCAACCCTACATTATGCTCTATGAGTCTATCAAAAAATTTCTCCAATACACCAATATGTTCTTATCAAGTTTTGGATTTAGCCAAGAGATCATCCACATAGTCTTCAATGACCTTATGCATGTAATCATGGAAAATGTATGTCATGGCATGTTGATAAGTGGCACCTACATTTTTGAGTCCAAAGGGCATCACCTTGTAACAAAAAGTTCTCCAAGGTGTAGTGAATGTTTTTTTGTGTTGGTCATCAAGATTTATTTGGATTTGGTTGTATCATGAAAAACTGTCCATGAGTGAAAGTATTTCATGGCCAGTGTAGGTATTTATAAGAGTATCAATGTTTGGGAGAGGAAAATCATCCTTAGGACACGCTTTGTTAAGATCTCAAAAGTCAGTGCATACGCGTATCACCCCATTAGGTTTAAAAATGAGTACCATGTTTGAAAGCCACTCAGGATAGTTGATAGGAACTATGAAGTCATGTCTAAGAGTTTTTAAAGCTTCGTTTTTACCAAGAAGGCCATAGTAGGATGCATTATCCTAAGTTTTTGTTTGATCGGCTTAGCATTAGTATGTAAGGTGAGATTATGGACAACGAAAATTGGATCAATATTGGGCATATCCTTGTAGGACCATGTAAATCTATCGTTCTTCCTCTTAAGGAGAGAAATTAATTGCTCTTATTCTTCAGGTGATAAAATTTTGCCAAGATTGAAAATTTAGGGATTGCATTTATATGAACTAAGGTCCACATCGATAGTATATTCAATAGACATATGGGAACCTTACTCAAGTTAATGGGGTGTAGGTATTAGATGAATTTCATCTAAGATGTCATAAAATTCTTCTTGCTTATCCTCATCTATGTCTACCTGGAAAACCTCAAGATACAAAGGTGAGGGTGAAGGCAAAGGTGGAGAGGATGGAGGAATGTAGTTGGAAGAAACCCTTAATAATTCCTAGGACAAGACAAACTCGAAAAATGGAGGCAATGAAATACGGTCCATATCGATAAGGCTTATATCAATTAGAATTGGTTTAGTTGGGTTGTATGGATTACCGAGTGGGGTAAATAAATCAATAGGATTCATGTTGACTTATAGGTAAGGTGTATGAGGTTGTATGGGACCTGGGAACCAGTGCTAAGATCTTGGTAAACCTAGATAGCAACAAACAACACAAAATGCATTTTAACTAGATGATACATACATGCAATGCAAATAAAGACAAATATTTTTATTGATTTTTGATTTTTTTTTGGTAGTGGTGATAACCACTATTTTTGTGTTATGTACATATGTTACAAGTTGGCTTATGAAATGGCTTAATGGAATGGAGGTGGTGGTTCACCGATAGGGGTGAATCATCTCATGGAAGAATCAAATGGAATATAGGATCATGGATGGGGAAAATGTTGAGATAAAACTCATCTTGTTCAGTATGGGGAATGATGGGCTTCGATTATTATCCATATTCATTTAAAATTATTGACATAAGATTGAATTCTTCATATATTTCATCATATGAGTTATCGGGATGGAGGTATTCTTCTCCTAAATTGAGATTAAGACTTTGGAAGGCTTGTTCAAGAGAAGAGGTGGTAGAAAGTAAGTGGTAGCCTAGACCTAAAAGGTCATGCACCTCTTGATATAAAACATCGATAGGTTGTTGCACTCCCTGTTCATGAAATCCTAGGCCATGACCTTGTCAATTAACTATGTGAAAATATCAAGATGGAAATATTTTCATGTTTGGAATATTGGCAAGTTTTGGTTCTTTGGGTGCCTCTAAGGGAGTTGGAATTGATGATAAATCAATTCCCCATATATAAAATTTATGCTATTTTGAGCTAAACCCATGTTATATACTACTCCTATTACTAAATGTGGATCACGTGGGCGATTGGAATACTTAGCACTAGGGATGGTGAGGGGTGTGATGGTGATGTATTGGACCACATATTCACCAATACCAAGATTAGTGAGGTGGAAATTGACTTGGTATGAAATGGAAGGACTATGGTCAAATGATGGCTTGAGGAATCGTGAAGGTTGGAATGTTTCACAATCCATCAACTCGACTTGTGGAAAATTAGGTGATGGTAATGGATTGGTTTGGGAAGACTACTGAATGGGTGATGATGATGAAGTAATGAAAATGATGTTGATGATGTGGAATGACTGTGACCATATGTGCATGTAGTCAAAGATGATGGGATCATGGAAGCTTGATGAGGGTTGGTGATAGAGAGCTCTTCAGGAATAGGATCCTTGGATGAAGAGATTGGTGAAGTGGTGGATGGTTTGGTTGATGGAAAAATAAAAATGTGAGTAGAAGGGAGCATGGACTCAAGGATTTGAAATGAAATTGCAATACTTAAATGACTCGAAATCCATCGATATGCAATGTGCCTATACCTCATGAAAATATTTCAAGAATTTATATAAAATAGAAGGGACACATCTCATTTACCTCATTCAAGGTCTTCTAAGGAGTACATTGTACACCATGAATATTTATAAGATGTGAAACATGGTGTGCAACATTTTGATCCCTAATTCAATGGAAAAAACAACAGTGCCAACTGTGGAACACAAAGCATAATTGAATGCTTTTAGGGTAAATGATGACTTAGTGATATGAGAATGAGGAAGGTTCAAATTATGAAGGGTGGATGTGGTGATGATGTTGATAGAGGATCCAATATAAATTATGACTCTTTTAAAAGGTTTCTTATCAATTAGAGCCATGATATGCAATGGAGGATATATTGATTTCGATGAGATTGGTTTGATATCAAAGTCATAGAATGTTATGTAAGGCTCCATGTATGTTTGGATGCTCATAAAAAAGTTGTTGAAGGCATTAGGATCTTGTGATTGTAGTTCAATAGATTTCAAAATGTCCATTAATACCTCATGATGTGGAGGATATTGTTGGATTAACTCATAGATTGACAATATAGTAGAAGCCATTTTTAGACTTGTAGTTAACCGGGTACTTAATGAGATGATTGGTCGAGGTGGACGATTGATGGATGGATTTGAAGGATTTTATAGGTGGCAGATATGGATGGGTGATGAAGGATTGGGAGAAATTTGAATGGGTGGTGATGTAGAAGGTTGTGACACACTTTCTTGATGTGGTTGCCTTTGTTGGTTGTTTCTTTGACCTCTAGTGACTACATGAATGATCCCTACAAACCCTTGGTATTGTTGGATGTGATTGACTTGATTAGGAGTTTTGGTGTTAGATCCCCCTATATTTTGTTGCACCTCCTCATGATGAGGAAGTGGTGTTTGAAATATACCAAGGTTTTGGTTTTGTTGAGCAAGGGGATTATCAAGCTTGATTGCCCCCAAGTCAATAAGGTCTTACAATCTGTCTTTAAATACATGGCAATTGTTAATGTCATGCCCATTTTATCTATGATACAGATAAAATAGATGCTACCGATAGTGTTTGATATAACACTATCGATAAAGAAAGTTTATTTGTGTCATATAACCTTCAAAAAAGGGGAGCATATGACTTAGATAAGGGTGTGTATTGGCAATTTTTTTGAACAAACTATTGCTGAGGATGGTTTTCCACAACTAACACTATGTTTTGCATGGCTTAAGTTATTGAGGGTATTGCATGATAAGCAATTTATTGTGGTGTTTGTTGCATGGGTTGTTGTTGATCCATTACCAGCTAGCTCATGACCACTTGATTAAATTTATTGGGTTGATTGGTTGGGGTAGCCTGTGTTGATTTTGGTTGACCTGAATAGTTGCTTTTGTATTGGCCCTTGTTTTTCCATTCTTTCTTTTTAGTATTAAGAATGGCTTCTTAGATTTTGATCTCCTCAATGACACTAGCCTAAGCTAAAGCTTCTTCAAATTATTGATATGATCATAGTTGAAGCATCCAAGAGATATATTTTAAGCAAATCTTGATGAATAACTTAATTAGCTCATCCATTGGTAGGGTGAATGGCAATTTAGTGATGAAAACCCTCCAACAATTTCTAAAATCATAGATAGATTCATCATCATATTGTATTAAAGAATAGACATCATATAATGAGATCTTATTTTTAATATTTAAGATGAAACGCTCAAATAATTGGTCAATCAATTGCTCAAAAGTATAAATACTATGGCTTGGCAATTTATTATACAATTCTATGGAATCTCCTCCTAATGTTTGAGAAATTTTTTGAAGCATGAGAGCATTATCATTTTGAATTCTAAAGCATGCATGTACAAAAGTGCTCACATATTCTTTGGGATCCTCAGTTCCCTTAAATTTGAAAAAACTTAGGTATCATGAAATCTGCCATATATGGTAGGGATGGTACCAAAGGATGAATTGATTGATTGATCAATTGGCGTAAATTTTATTTCTAGTTTGAAAAACCAGGAGTAAATTGAATCAATTGATCTATTTGTTTTTGCATGGCCTTAATTCGAGGGTCTTCTTCAGGAATGTGGAAGCCTTGAATTACTTTATTATGTTGTGGTGAAGTGGATAAATATTATGGAGTGACTAAGTGATGATGAGATTGGCAATGATGGCTAGGTGAATTTGATGAATGGAATATTTATGATGAAAATATGGGGAATTATGGAATGAGGTTGATGTATGAGAGTTATGACTAGGCTGGCCAATGGGAATAGGATGGGTAGTGGTATGGCTTGGTGGGTGAATAGAGATAGAAATCACAGAAGAATGTGGTGCCAATGATTGATCCTGGTTAACAAGGATGGTTTAAGTAGAGTTTCATAGAGGGTTAAGGTTAACCTGTACTTGTTGAGTGTTTTAATGCTATCTAAGCAATTTTTTTAGGTGTTCTCATGATTCACTAATATCTCTATTAGAATCTAATGGTATGGAGGTGTATGGTATGGAAGATGTGGCTTAGGGATAAGTTACACTAGGTATGGCAACTTGTGAGGCTGAAATTTGTGAAGCAACATTTACATGTGCTTCATACAAGGGGTTGGTTTAAGTGGAAGTGTATGAAGTGCTAGTAGCACATGAGGTTTGGGGAATGGACATATGGGAGGAAGGTGCAACTGATGCCTCAAAGAGAGTATTGGTGTACACCTAGGTAAATGTGGATGATGGTTGAGAATAAACAGACTCCTACTATGAAGTAGAATCTTATCTAGGTGAATTAGGAATGGACTCTAAGGTATAGTTAGAAGACTTCATGAGAGCTTATACTCTTACCATGTCTATATGGGTAATGTGATGGTCAATGGTAGGGTAGATTGAATCCTCTTGGGACATGTCCATATGGAAGGCTGTGTATGGCAAAGAATGTGAGGGACCTGTAGATAAATCTACCTATTTCACATTCAAGGAATCTACCATAGAAGTGGTGGGGAAGGTGGATGAAGGTTCCATTTGATTATATTGATTTAATGCTTGTTTTTGTTTTTGTGTTAAGACCATAAATAAAATAAATCAAAAAATAAATTATGTAGAAAACTGAAGCACCCTTTAAAATTTTTAGAATAAAAACAAAACAACTAATGCTAAGTTTGTTTAACACGTGTCTTACCTTGTTCATTGGTTATCTCCTTTTAATGTGAGTTAATTTCCTTAAGTTTCAATCTTGTGTGTTTCAAATGTACTAATCTAAATTAATAAAATAAAGGTAAAAGCTATGGCTATGCTGGGACAATGAGATTCTTTCTGGTGATAAAATCCAGCAAGTTTTCTTGGGGGTGACCTAGGGTTTCGAAGGGAAAATATTGGTGGATGGAGATGAATACCACCGTCACCAAATCTCAAGCAATGGATGGTGATGAAATCCAACCACTACTATTTTATGTGAATCATGTAGTGTGTGGTTAATTTTAAAATTTTTTATTTTCTATTGTGTTCAAACAATATTAGAAGCAACTAATTTCATAAATCTAAGTCAGAAGCCAACAAGAGAATGCTAATTTCTCCAAAGGGTGTGAAGTACACTTCTTAAGAACTCTTATCAAAATAATTGGAGGGTTCATCCACCCATCTAACTAGAATCACCCAATGACAGAAATACTCTTGGCACCCTAATGATGTTCCTACTTAGATAAATAAAAGAAGATACTTCTACCCCTAACAATGCAATTTTGAATTACATGCAATTAGAATGCAGTATTATTTTTATTTTTTTCACACAACAGAAACTCAAAAATTTCAAATAGATATTATGAATGGATACAAATGATTAGTTTAAATTCTAAAATGCATGCTAATATGAATGTTCTTTTTATATCAAAAACCTAAAAAAGGACAGAAAGTAGCCTAAAACGTAAATAGAAAAACTAGGGTTTGATTAGCAGACTTACAAATGACCTATGTATTTGTCCTAGTTCTCTGTAAAATACCCTTGGGAATTTATGAAATGCACCTGGGCATATCTAGATAGCCCTCGAGCACCACCGGGTGTTTCACGCACCTTTTACAAATTTTGTGAACTTTCAAAAACCCTAGATCTAGTGAAATCTATGCTTTTGAAAATCCTACAAGATGATATAAAAAAAATGTAAATCAGTAAGTCCAATCATAGATAGAAACCCTTAGGGAATTCCACCATGATCTTTGTTTGGAAGATCTAAAAATGTAACACCAAACAATGCTAAATAAATTGAACATAAGAAAACCAAAATTGCACAATAGATGATATTGTGTTAATGGGGGGAGCCTAAAAAATCTATTTTTACAATGTGGATCCTTGAATTCTTTATGATATGGATTTAAAAATGGCTAGGGTTCTTTATAACCCTAAAAAACAAGTTGGGTAGTGTCTTCAGGTGCATATTGCTCCCAATAAAGTTGAGTGGGCTTCTTGATATCTAATTTCGGGCCACTCTAGATTTAACAGTTGTCCAATGCTGATGTAGCACCTTCAAACATGCACACAATGACACAACAAATAGATTAGTAACCCATGAGGGCTCCACAATGTGATATACTCTATAATAAATAGTAAAACCCTAACTATCTACTATAAAATAGAGTGAATAGACATGAAAATACATAAATAAAATAATAACCAGTAGCTTTACCTTACTTGCTTGTTGTCTTCTGATCTGTGAGATTTTGTTGCAGTGAAGAGGTGTGATGATGCCCTAGAATTTCTTGAAGGCTAGGAGGTCTTCAGAACACTTACATAAAATGCCTACGGGTGCCTGGTAGTTGTAGTAAATGATCATGGGTACTTGGGACTAGTAGGGAGGTGCCCATAGGGGTGCGACAATTACAAAAAGTACTTGAAGGTGTTTGTTGACTAAGGAAAGATGTTGCAAAAGTAGATCTAGCAAGGGAAAATAGATGGCGATGGCTACGAGGGTTACAATGAGTGAGGATGGAGGTAGAAGTACTCAAATATTCCAAGGGCTAATGAATCTCAAGGAATCTCAGGGTATGAATTGCTCAAGGACTCTAAAAACTTTGGTTGCTTAAGCACTTAGGAATATCAGGGGTTGAGCCATAAAAAATGTTGGAAAATTACCATTGGTAAAAGGTTAAAAAGAGTATTTTACCTTGGGTAAGTTTACTTACCTTTTACCTTACCTGGACGGCAGTTGGACGACAACATCTTTGGGCGGCAAGAGAGTTTTAATTTAATTTCTATTCCCTTCCTTTATCTTCTCCTATTCCCCCCTTTTCTCTAGTATGGTTATTTTGTGTTTATTTAAATCAATTGTAACCTAATTTCAAGTTAATGCATATTTTACCTTTGCATCGAATAGCTCACCTCTCACATTTGGTATCAGAGCCAAGAGCCGAGACCGGCCCGAATCTCGAGGCGGTGGGGCCCGTAGTTCGAGGCGGTGGCACGGATCCCGAGGCAGCCCGTAGGACCCGAGGAGGCCCGTAGGAGCAGATCGACATGATTCTCGAGGTGCTGGAGCAGATCGGCATGATTCTCGAGGCGCTGGTGGAGCTGGACGTGATAGGCACAGGCGGACACGTGGCAGCGGTGGCGGTTCGACAAGCGGCGGTGGTTCGACACGTGGCGGTAGCGGGCGCGTGCGCGAATTGAACCACGCAGCAAAAAGGGCGTCGACGATCGTCGATTGCCCGAAGGCAATCAAAAACTTAGGCGCGTCAAACGCCTTATAAATCCCAAATTCATCCCTATGGGATGAATGTGGGACTAAAGTCCCACTTTTGCAAGGGTTTGAAGAGCGCCCACGTAGCGTGAGCGCCCTTCAAAGGGTTTTAAATATTTGAGGGCGCGTTGGGCTGTCGGATCAGCCACGCAGCCCGACTGGCAGGGGCGCCAGTCTTAAGTCGCTGCTCGCGAGGTCGCGAGTTCGACCTGCAGCACGGATAATTTTTTTTTTTTTAAATCTCTAAAGTTTTAAATTTTTTTTTTTTTGTTTTTTAAATTTTTAAATCATTTTTATATAAATTTAAAAACTATATAGTATAAATTAAAAAAAAAAAAAACAAATGTTTTTTAACATTTTTTTAAAATAAGTTTATCTATATAATTTTTATATAAAAGTGTTATTTAAAATTTGAAAAATTTAAAAATTTTGAAAGGTTTTATTTATCATTTGAGTTGATGATTGACATTTCCTAAGAGGAAATAGTTGTAAAATTTTTTACGCTTTAAGAGGTAAAAAAATTAGTAAAATTTCCTAAGAGGAAATCTTTGTAAAAGAAAATTTTTGGGAAATTTTCTTAAATGATAAGATCGGAAGGATGTTACCAAGCACTTTGTAGTTTGTTACTGAGAACAAACGCTGAAAGCTTTGATGAGCACGTGAGAACACTAGGCATAAATTCAGTCTTTTCATAGTTGCAAAACGCGGTTATTGCACAACAGAGAAATCCTGATCTAGGATACGAAGCAGATTCAGAAGATAACTCCTTTGGGAGCAGATTTGAACAATCCGACACAGTGGAGATTGCTCCACAAGGATCTGAATATACTCATTATTGTAATTCAGTTGAAATCCTACAACCTCCTTCTCCTGAAATTATATTGATCAGTGATGACGACGAACAAGTCGTTGACAATTTTGTAATTGCTGAATCACAACAACAAGAGTGAGTTGTTTATGATTGTAAATCAAGCAAGGCTTGATAGTTTGTAAAGTATTTTTGAAATAAGACTATATAAGAAAGGTTTCTTGTTTTAATAGATTGTAATGGGATCAAATAACAATCTACCAATCCCCGAATTCAGTGGGGATAATTATGAGTACTGGTCCATCAAAATGAGGACATTACTCATAGGAAAAGGACTATGGGATAGTATTGAAGACGGTTACACTGCTCCAACAGATTGGACTACTTTGAGTGCAACCGACAAGAAGATCTTCAAAGATGCACAGAAAAATAACTCTTTTGCCTTATACCATCTTCAAGCGGCATTAGATCCAAGTATCTTTCCTAGAATTGCATCTTACTTAACTGCCAAAGATGCATGGAATGCCTTGAAAGAAGGATTCCAAGGAAGTGATAAAGTGAAGCAAGTCAGGCTTCAGACCTTAAAAAGAGATTTTGAAAATCTCAGAATGAAGGAAAATGAAAGAGTCGGTGACTACTGTGTACGAGTCAAAGCAGTAGTTGATATGATGCAAACTTTAGGTGATGACACAAAAGTTGAAACAATTGTGAAGAAAGTGTTGAGAACACTTCTTCCTAAGTGGAATCACATTGCCATCATAATTGAAGAATCAAAAGACCTTTCTACTCTTACATTTGATAGTTTGATTGGATCATTAACATCACATGAAGAGAGACTTCAAGGAGCACCTTCAACAAGCTATGGAGGTGATGACAAAGCCTTCACTTCGAACGAAGCTGCAAGACGAGGACAAGGAAGAGGCCGAGGCAGAGGACAACAACAAAGAGGCAAAGGCCAAAGCAACTCCTACAGAGGAGGAAATCAAAACAGAGGTGGAAATCAAAACAGAGGAGCCAATCAGAACCAAAGCGGCAATGCAGGCCATGGAAATCAAGGACGAGGAAGTAACAAGACTAAAACAACTTGTTTCAATTGTGGGAAACAAGGACACTTCGCTCGTGGATCGCTGGTCAAAGACTTCAAAAGATCAAAGCAATCAATATGGCTCATTCTACGGAGAAGAAGAAGGTCCATCAAATATTTTTCTCTCTTATGGACAGTCAGATCAAAATCTTAAAGATACATGGATTTTGGATACTGGTTGCTCCAACCACATGAGTGGCAAAGAAAATCTCTTTGCTACATTAGATTCAAATTACAAATCCCATGTTAAGTTAGGGGATAATAAATCTTTGCAAGTTGAAGGCATTGGAGCTATGGAAGTTCCAACAAAAGAAGGCCTTAAAAAGGTGAATGACATATACTATACTCCACAAGCTACAACACAATTTGTTAAGTGTTGGCCAAATGATGGAGAAGCATTACAAATTAGTTTTTGATGAAGGAAAATGTACAATCCTTGATAAAAACAATTGTAACAGAGTCATCACAGAAGTACCTATGACAAAGAATAGGTTATTCCCTCTAAAATTTGGTGAGCCAGGGGGAGCTCAACTTGCAAACATTGCTATTACAAATCCAAGTGTATTGTGGCACTTGAGATATGGTCACCTCAATTCCGCTAGCTTGAAAATGTTAACATCACAAGCTATGGTGACAGGACTACCAAAAATTCAAGAACATAAGAAGGTATGCGAAGCATGTGCTTTGGGAAAGCACTCCGAATGAAGTTTCCAAGAGGCCAAGCGTGGAGAGCAAGCTATCCTCTTCAGCTAGTACATTCGGACATCTGTGGTCCAATGCAAACAAAAAGCCTTGGAAACAATTCTTATTTCCTAACATTCATAGATGATTATTCTAGAATGTGCTGGATCTATTTTCTGAAACACAAAGATGAAGCATTTGATTGCTTCATAGACTTCAGAAATAATGTAGAAAAGCAATGTGACTACTATGTCAAATGTCTTCACACTGATAGAGGAGGAGAGTACTCCTCAAATGAATTTTTAAATTATTGTAAGCAAAATGGGATAAAAAGGCAGTTCACCATTGCCTATACCCCACAGTAGAACGGTGTGGCCGAGAGAAAGAACCGCACCCTTGTTGAAATGGCACGAACGATGCTTTAGACAAAGCATCTAACATACAACTATTGGGCAGATGCAATGAGAACTAGTGCATATATTCTAAATAGAAGTCCGACTTCTAGTTTAGATGGTATCACTCCTTATGAAGGATGGTACGGTAAGAAACCAAATGTCAAACATTTTCGAGTATTTGGTTCTTTAGCTTATGCACACATTCCTGAGGAGAAGAGAAAGAAGCTTGATCCCAAGAGTCAAGCATGTATTTTTGTAGGGTATTGTGAATCGACCAAAGGGTATAGATTGTACAATCCCAAGACACATAAAATAATTATCTCCAGGGATGTAATTTTTGATGAAGGGGGAGAATGGGGTCATAAAAAATTTGTTGATATAGACTCTAATTCGGAAAGTTCCACATTTGTACAGCCCAAGAAAAGTAGTGGAAGTAGTTCCCCTCCACAAAGTCCACATCAGGAATCTTCATCAAGTACATCAAGTGGTACACCAAGTCCAAGAGGGACTCCTTTGTTGGCACCCCCAAACTCTCCGAAATGATTTTAGAGATCTGTAAGCGCTCCAAGTCCGATGGATATTGATCCAGTTTCTCAAAGGAAAGAGACAAATAGAGGAAAGCGCATACTACAGAGTCATCCATCTTCTCAAATGTTGGATAGGAATTTCCAACAAAGATACACTAGGAGTCAAGCTAGTGAGATGGACGACATTTTGTCAAGACTTGAAAATCTTCAAATGTCAGGAGATGATGAGTCTCATGAACCAAGGGGTGATGTAGTCAATTATGCTTTGTTGGCTACTGCACAGCTAGAACCATCTAGCTATGAAAAAGCATGTACTGAAAGTATATGGCAAGATGCCATGGAAGAGGAAATATCCTCAATTAAAAAGAATGATACTTGGGAGCTTGTGAAGCTTCCCAAGGAAAAAAATGTGTTGGATGTAAATGGGTCTATAAGACCAAATTCAATGCTGATGGAAGCATTGAAAGGCACAAGGCAAGATTAGTAGCTAAGGGTTTTACTCAAAAATATGGAATAGATTATGAGGAAACCTTTGCTCCAGTTGCTCGACAAGAAACAATCAGAACCGTTCTTTCCTTGGCAGCCCATAAAGGATGGAACATTCAACACATGGATGTGAAAAGTGCATTTTTAAATGGATACCTGATAGAAGAGGTGTATGTTCAACAACCTCAAGGTTTCCAAGAACAAGGAAAAGAGAACCTTGTTTATAAATTGAAAAAAGCACTTTATGGCCTCAAGCAAGCACCACGAGCGTGGTACTCATGAATTGACGGCTATTTCAGCGAGTATGGTTTCACAAAAAGCAAGAGTGAACCAACTCTATACTACCTGAAGAATGGAGTAGATATCCTCATAGTTTGTTTATATGTGGATGATCTAATATTTATGGGTAGTAATAATAAAATGAATATGGAGTTCAAAAACTCCATGATGAATCGGTTTGAGATGAAGGATCTCGGATTAATGAGATACTTCCTAGGAATGGAAGTACATCAATCAAAGAATGGGATCTTCATATGTCAACAGAAATATGCTCATGACATGATCAAGAAATTTGCTATGCAACAGTGCAAATCAGTTGCAACACCAACAGGACATGGAATCCAACTAAGCAAAGATGATGGAGCACCAAAAGTTGACATGACCAATTTCAGAAGCATGGTTGGGAGTTTAATGTTTCTCACCAACACTAGGCCAGATATACAAGATGTTGTTTCTCTAGTATCAAGGTTTATGGCATGCCCATCCGAGCTGCATCTTCAAGCAACCAAACGAATTTTACGATATGTAAAAGGTACATTGGATTTTGGAATCCATTACCACAAGTCTAACTCTGTGAAGTTAGTTGGTTATAGTGACAGCGATTGGGGCAGTAATATAGATGACAAAAAATCTACATCAGGGAACTGTTTTAGTCTAGGTTCAGGACTAATAACTTGGAGTTCCAAGAAGCAATCTGTTGTAGCATTATCATCTACATAAGCTGAGTATATAGCCATTACCCATGCTAGTACTCAAATCCTCTGGTTGAGGAAAATCCTTGAAGAGATTGGCAAAAAACAAATTGGTCCAACCAAACCGAATTGTGATAATATTAGTGCCATACAAGTTGGCATATAATCCGATCCACCACAAAAGGTCAAAACATTTTGATATGAAGTATCACTTCATAAGAGATATGGTGGAACAACAGATAGTTGAGCTTCAATACTGCAGCACTTTGGATAATCTAGCAGACATCTTCACCAAAGGCATGGCTAAAGCTCAATTTATAAAGCTGAGAGACTGTATAGTCAGTCCTCTCAACTTTAAGGGGGAGAATGTTGGAAAATTACCATTGGTAAAAGGTTAAAAAGAGTATTTTACCTTGGGTAAGTTTACTTACCTTTTACCTTACCTGGACGGCAGTTGGACGGCAACATCTTTGGGCGGCAAGAGAGTTTTAATTTAATTTCTTCTCCCTTCCCTTATCTTCTCCTATTCCCCCCTTTTCTCTAGTATGGTTATTTTGTGTTTATTTAAATCAATTGTAACCTAATTTCAAGTTAATGCATATTTTACCTTTGCATCGAATAGCTCACCTCTCACAAAAATGGCCTCTATTTATAATCCAACCTAGGGCATGCTAGGGTTTCAACGACACTAATTGTGTGGTTGAGATAAAAGCACATAAGAGGATGGATATTAAATTTAGGGTGTGGCATGGATTAATGTGGATGGATAGATAGGATAAAATTAAATCGGATGGTTGGGATTAATTCACTTATATAAATATATATTAATTAAATATATAATATAATATATAAAATATTAATATTAAATATATATATATATATATATATATATATATATATATATATATATATATATATATATATATATGAATAGTGGACAAAAAATAGTGGGACAGTCAGGATGGAGGACAAGTGGCTAGGTTTTGGTGTCTACACCCACTTTCTTCTTGATGGAGTTCTAATTTTATTGGAATTATCATGAATGATGATCAAATGGTATATCTACTCATAATATGGGTTTGGATATATTTTGGCTAGCTCTTGCACTTTTATTTGAATTATGGCCATCTTATAAAAAATGCAATTATTGTGTCTTCTTCGATTGGCTTTCACCATTGATTGAATTCTTCTTCAGCCTTCCAATTCAAATTGGATCTTGAGTATAAAGCCTTGCTTCATCATCCTAGAGCTCTAGAAATACAAGATCCATAATATTTGTAAAGAGGTAACTATTCTATTTTCTTTTTTCACTCAATGACTTGATAAGCCTCCATAATTGTTGCACCAACTAATGCCATTCTAAGACAATATTAGCTAAGTAAGTTGTTTCAACAATTTCTTTTCTTATGAATGCCACCAGTTGTACTTTAGGCATTTTCTTTAGGAGTTCCATAGAATTCTTTGCCTTTTGCACTATTTTTTCCATTGAGCTTTGTATAGTCTGAAAGTCACTATGAGAAGTATTTACTAATTGCAAGTTGAAGTTTAGATATTCTATGATTGATTGTATGTGCTTGGAAGCTTCAAAAATTTTGCTCCATCTTTCCTTTTTTATTTGCATTAGGTTTTTCTTGGAGAAGTGGGGAGGTCATACTTTTTTCTTCTCCTTATGAAGTTGTAGTTGCAAGTTTCTTAGCTCTTTCTCCAAGACATGTATCTACTTATCCTTTTCCTACAATTGAGCTAGGGTTAGGGCTTCTTGAAGTCCATTATAATCCTTCCACTTGTAGATAAAGGACCTTTATTTTAGCCACCTCATCCAAATATTTTATTGAATATTTTGCTTTCTATTTTTCCTTGTGGTATTTTACTTCCATCTAGACCTCTTTTATATGTAATAGGTTGAGTGATGAATGGGCCATTTGGATTATGTCATCCAAGGATATTATGGTGATATCCACTTATTGAATTGACCTATTATAATCTATTGGTGTCAATTGTGATGTTGGCATATCAATAGTGGGGGCAAGTATTGATACAAAATATTTTCTCCTAGTTGGGTCCACAATACCTCCCACTCTTGTTGGGGCTCTTTTTAGATCCTGTTATGGTGTATGCTTGCTTATATATTTCTTTGTATCCATATGAGCCTATTAAAAGAGACTTAGGATGTTTGAAGTTGGGTGATTAGAGAGATATGGGAGTCAAGTATGATTATGCTAAAGGGAGTGGGGAACTGGGGGAGACTTGAATTATAGCAATGGTAGCAAGATTTAAGCCTTTTGGGATCTAATCATATTCAAGGAGTATGGTAGAAGTGATACTATTAGCCACTGTTTGGGGAGGGGTTTCTTCTAGTGAAGGTTATTTTTAGGGAGAGAAAATATCAGTAGATTAGAAGGATCAGGAGTAGGATTAGTAGGGGACATACTTATTCCTTATACTCTAGTTTGCTCATGACTTGGATGATTTATGTTTTCTACTATCAGAACCATATCTTGAATTTTGGTATTCTTTGTTGCTTCATCTGATTGTTGTACCGAAGAATCTTTTCTTTTAGTTTTCATCCCTATTTTTGGCTATGTTAATAGCTTAGATATTTTGGACACAAAGTGAGGTACCACATTTTTATTTTATTGGGTATTGCTAGATATAAGTGCTATTAACCTTCCCTTAGGCTATTGTTGAATATGTTCAATGATCCCAAACAATTTTTTTCTAAGCCACCTCCCTTGTAGCTAGCATTTTGAATGAGATTGACCCCTATCATATATATTTAAAAAATTTCATATCTTTGTTGCAGTGAAGTGTATTGGTCTTTTTGATATTTTTCTAAGATATCTTATGATTTTTGTTGCTTATTAATTCTCTCAACTAGCTGGGTACTAGTTAATAATTCCTAGGTAACCTAATATTCTTTTGAATCTATTGCTTGTGGGACTTCACTTTCATGCTTTGATATTATCCCTTCTTTCTCTAACAAGTCATTTTTCCCATCATTTTTCTCCAGGGCTTAATGCTTTTATTATTGTTATTGTTTGCCCACTTTTCATAGTTTTGTCATACAACTTTGAAAACTGATGGTCTAATCCAAGGTAGAAGCCCCTTTTCTATAGACTACTCACACATCTAAAAATATGCCATTCTTCAATTTTTTTCATCGCACTCTTATTTATTATTCATTGTATTTTCACTTTCTTTGGTAAAAATATAAATTTTATTTTTTTGTTGGGTCATATTCTTCTACTATATCATAAAAAATATTCCAGGGAGACCTTTCATGTTTGCTCATTTCTATGTCAATAGCTTCTTCCTCTGATTTGTTTTGATATATATTTATCTATATCCTTTTGATATGATTGAAAGTAGGAGGATTTTTATATGCCCCTTTGATTTTATCCTCAAAAATATTGTTTGAATCATATCTCCACCTATATGGGATCACCTTTAGCTTGAGGAATTCCTAGAGCTTAGAATTTAAGGCTTTATTTTTTTGTTGATCCCTCAAGATAATAAACTCATAGCTCAAGGGTAGATCATATGTAGCATCTTTATTTTCTTATTTTTCAAAATATTCATCTAAGTAATCCACTTATCGATAAAATTTTATCCCAAAAATATAGTCAGTCACATAATATAGAACCAAGAAAGGCTCCCCATTGAAACCATATACTCTTATCAATTTACCACTCTTAGGGAAGTACCAATTGTAGCACCCTAAAATTGGCGCAGTCAAATTGGAATAATTACATTCACCTTAGTAAATAAATTTAAATTCAAATTTAACCTCCCAAACCGCCCGTTAACCGCCGAGAAACCCGTTTCCCCTTTTTTCGTGCCATTTTTAGAGGTTGTTTTGACCGTTGGACGATATCGTCGCCGATCATACGATATCGCCCTGCATTTGACGATTTCGTCTCGGACTAGAACGTCCGGACGATTTTGTCGCAAAACTGAATTTGCATAGTTGGAATCCGCTCCAACGGGTCTCCAATCCGGCAGAAGCGTGTCTGCGCCGTTGGGACCTTCCCCCGTTGGAGATCTCCCAAATTGGGAAGATCTCCAACCTCCCAACAACTCTCCCTAAGCCTATTTAAACTCTAGGACATTCCCTCCCCAACCCCTGGCTGAATTTTATCTCGCAAGTTGAATCCCTCTCGCACTAAAACACCTTAATCTTATTTTTGCACTAGTCCTATAGCAGTTTTTATGCAGGTACACCACTGATTTTCAACCGGAGCCAGCACCCATCGCCGCCGACGAACCTGTCAAGATCGGAGGCGATCCCGTCAAATTCGAGACGATTTCGTACTGATGCGAGATGATCTCGACTGCAGTCCACATCAAGGCAATCAGTGCCTGGAGTTTGCTTTTCTTAACTTTGCCTCAGTTATTTTGTTTTACAAATTAGATAATCTATTTAGTTTTTATCCTATTTTGCATCGGGAGTTCACCCATCTAATCTAGATTGCATGTTAAGCTCACAATCTGCCATTAAAGTACAACAATTTACTTTTATTTCTATTTTTAAACTTTGTTCAGTATTCAGTTTATTATTTGGCATATTTTGCCTTTGTTTGCACAGTAGGAGTTCTTGCATTTTGCATCTATTCTCTGTTTTGTAGGTTTCTGACGAATTCGTCTGACGAATTCGTAGATCTCAGACGATCTCGTCTGATTGCAGGCGATTCTGTAGAATTCCAGATGATCCAGACTGCATCAACCGCCGTAATCTTCTTCAGACATCCGGATCAGGTATTCCCCATTTTCCTCCCGTAAATTCTCTATTTTTTGCTTTCAAAATCTATTTTCTCGTATTCATTGAAAGTTGCATTTTCATATAGATTAAGTTAGATTCATTCGGCCAAACCTAGGATGAATGCTTAAAGGATAAAACGAACTCATCTAAACACATTCCAAAACCTAGGCGTGGAAACCGCCGCCAAATGTTTCCCGGTGAACCCACCATCCGTCGAAAAATCACCAAAATACACCTCCCTTGAGAGGCGGGACCTTCGTGAAGTCCTCTCGTCCGAGGTACCGCACCATCCTTTTCCCATCCTCCTTCCGGCGTGGATCCAATAGCCTGAAGGTAGGGATGCGAAAAATTTGGAGCGATACATTTTGGTGAACCCGACGTGAATGCATCATAACCTTTTGAAAACCAAAAACAAAAACAAACAAAAAATTAGAACAACTAAAACTTAGATGCATTTTAAAACATTTAAGGTTCAAAATCATGTTTAGATGGTAGCTCCTAAAAAGAGGTTAGCAGTTACTATAAACGTAGAAAACCAATTGGCAGCTATAGAAGTTAATTCTGTCCTTAATATCCCTGAAACAAGTAGAAATCAATCCTTGTGGAACGAACTTGATAGGAGACTTAGGCTTATTTCATCTAGGTCCACACAACTTAAACAGATTAAGAGGCTAGTCTTGGATAGAATCCTGGATCCTCACCAATTAGTTTTCTATCATGAACTTCAGAGAGCCTGCCATAGATGGCTAGCCTATAGGAAAGCCCTTGTATCTTCAAAAGTCTTAGCTTTCGAGGAATATCTCAATGACAGAATTGTGGTACTCCCATTTTTAGATCATATAGGTTCCTTAGAAGACCAAGAGTTGTTCTTATGATTAGAAGAAGATGGAACAGAATTCCTAGAGCTATGTGGTATCGTGAATATTGCCATGAGATTTATTATTATCAACCAGAGATCCGAAATACATGGTATCTCCATAGCCCTTTTCATCAAATTCTTAAAAGAAAACTTTCAATTTGAAGAAGAACATTTCATGACTCCTGAACAACTTGAACCTATTAATGATATTCATAAGTTATTCATAGAAGATTAGTTCATTTACTTTCAGTTTTATTATTATTGCGTGCATTTATTGTTTCATTTGCTGTCTTTATTATATTGTTTCAAAGAAAAACTAAAAAAGAAAAAAATCAAAAACAACATAGTAAAAACTTAAACATTTCATTTCAAATATTGCATTAGGTATATATAAATATATACCTTTTAATTTGTTGCATATATATATATATATATATAAATATATATATATTTGCTGAAATCAAAACTTAGCACCATGACTAGACTTAGGAATGGTAAAGAAACTTTAGGGGAAGGAGAAGATTGGTTGCAAGATACAACTGAAAACCCAAATGTCCTTCTTGGAGATACAAATCCGGAAGGAGAAACTCTAGGTCAATCGGATGAAGACTTAGGTGAAGATAAGGAACAAGAAGGAAATGTTAAAGAGAATGAATCCTCATCCCCTAGAATAGCTCCCAATGGAGCCATCGCTTTTGACAACGCAGAACATTTTCAAAAATTTCTCAATCATAATATCGACATCCTTAATGTAGCAATCCGTATTGATAGAGGGGAAGTTAGTGACGCTCAAGTAGCTATAGAACGGGCGCTTGATATACACACTAATCCTTTATCTTTTGTTGATCAAGAGAGTGATAAGGGTGGACCATCCAATACGGATATGGTCACTATAGCCCAAGCCATGTCAAAACAACAGGTTACCCAACCTCCTAAGGAACCCGTTACTCAACCTAAAACCACTCCCGCACAAAAGAAAATTCCCTTCACTACTTTGTTCCGCCAAACTATTGAGCAAAATGCTTTAAATAAACAGAAATCTAAAACAAAGCCAAATACAAATTTTCAACAATCTGGAACACAACATAATCCAACTTCAAAATTCCTCCATAACATTTTTCCTACTAATGTTTTACACAATAGTAACATGGCATCTAATCTACATGTTCCTCCATCCTATGCTCATAAAACTCATGTCAATGCCCTACCGAATCAATATGGGGGGCAAACTAGTAATCTGGAAGCTATGGTGAAACAATTGGCTTCACGTATGGACCAGATAGATCCCTACCATCCCTCGTACAATTATCGAGAGATTTGTAGCCAACCATTGGATCCCATAGTGGTAGCTCAACCATACCCTAAACATTTTCCCATGCCCGTCCTGCCTATATATAAAGGAACCGAAGATCCCATAGAACATCTTCGCATGTTTAGGATAGCATGTCACGACATTTCGCATGACGACTTGCTATTACTAAAAATGTTCCCCAAAAGTTTAGGTGGAATGGCATTAGAGTGGTACTATCAATTGCCCACTCACTCCTTAAGAAACTTTGAAGAAACAAACTGAATCATTTGTTCATCAATTTAGTGCCTACATCGAGAGACATGTAACTATTAAAGACCTATACAATTTAAAACAAGATAAAGATGAATGTTTTGCTGATTTCTTGGCTAGATGGAGACAATTGACAGGAAAACTACACTTTGTGCTACCCTATAGGGAAATGCTAGACATTTTCATCAATAATTTACAAGAACAACTTTCTTATGAGCTATCAACAACTACTTTAACTACCTTCGATCAAGCTATAGACTTAGCTCGAAGAGTAGAAGATGCCCTCATTAGGAGAAGCCAACTTAGGAAGAAGGATGATGAGAAAACATCTAGAAATCAATATAAAAACAAACAAGGTTGTTGGTGATGGAGTCACTGACAGCAGAAATGTTGCTAATGTCAATGCAACAAAGACAACAGAAAAATTCATATTGAAACCCCCTGACAAGCCTCCTCGAGAATTCACTAGATTAAACCAACCCTTGTCAACCATTTTACCTCAATTGCTTGAAAGAGGTTTAATCCAATTACCAGCTATCCGGGAACCTGACCCAAGTATACCCGGATATAGAGCTGATTTGCACTGTGACTTTCATAGAGGACCCGGACATTCTACCAACGCTTGTAAGAGATTGAAACATAAAATACAAGATTTGATTGACAATAATGAAATGGAAGTGCAAGCCTTCCAACCCAAACAAAACCCTCCTAATAATGCCCAAAAGACTATTCCCCAAAATCAAAATCAGAATGCCAATCAAACTTTAGACATATTTCAACACCCTTTACCAAGACATGGTAAAGAGGTAGCCAATCAAATCGAACATCATAATGTTCCCCCTCCTACTCGATATGTAGGAACCATTAGCGGACAATTACCTGTTCAGGATTCTCAAAAATTTGACACAACCTTATCCCTGGTTACAACCAGGCCCTTACATAATTTTCAAACTTCGGATTCTAGTGATATAGAATCAGATAGTGAAAGTGAAGTAGACACTATTCAATCGAATAGTTCTGAAAATGAATCAGATCCTATTCAACCTCGTCACAGATGCTAATGTTCCGTAAGAACCATTTCCTAGAAGAGTCACTACTCGACCTTCTTCTAATGTAGTCCTTCCCTATGAACAAGCCATAAATTCTCAACCGAGACCGTTTCAACGTCGTCACTATAACATTGTAGGTACCATCGGAGTCGTTACTCGACAACAAGCTCAAAACTCCCAACAAGAACCAAACCATAATGATGGATCAGCTCCATTCATTTTGAAAAACCCAAATAAAGGGAATCATGCTCCTATTGTTCAACCTAAACCCCCTTACAACATTAATGAACAATTGTCTAATACCACGGCCAGAATTTCCCTCTTGGATTTATTAAGATCCTCTCCCACACATAGGGATGAGTTGATGCTTACATTGAGCCAAATGATGGTACCTCAAAACATTCAACCTGAAGCTATGGCCAATACTATCATCACTCGAGAGATTGATTGTATTGACTTTCGGGATAAAGATATCCCACAACACAGTTTACACAAGGATAATCCCTTGTACATTACTGCTCTAATTGGAGATGTAGCTGTCAAACGAGTCCTGATTGATAATGGCTCATCTCTAAACATTTGCACCTTTGACTTCTACCAACGATTTGGTTTTAGAAGTGATGAAATGAAGAAAACTGATATGATTATCAAAGCTTTTAATGACGAAACACAAGAAACGTGTGGAGTCATTACCCTCCCATTGCAAGTTGGCCCTAGAACCCTAGAAACAACCGTGTTTATTGTACATTGCCCAGCATCGTACAATATACTTTTGGGTCGCCCTTGGATTAACGCCATGCGAGCAGTCCCGTCAACTTTACACCAATGTGTAAAATTTGAGTTTAAAAATCAGTTGGTCACTATTCATGGTGACCCTAGACCTTTTGATATGTGTGCTTTGGCAGAACCCGTTGGAGTGCAATTTTGCCCTGCTCTGTCATCCACACATTCTAGTTCTTCTTTTTCATCTAAAACTCGTGAAACATAAACCCATAACTTCATCTATTCCTCCTCCATTAACTTCATCTTCCTATATAGACCAACAACCTTCTAAACAAATTTTAGAATCTCAAAAGGATCTCAAATCTACAACTAATCCTTCAACTATTATTCCTATAAATTCAAAACCTTTAGACACATCCATCATACCTTCCACACCTCAAGACATAAGTAATAAACCTTCTACATCTTATGCCCTTTCTGATGAACTTTTACCATATTTATCTACAACCTTAATATCAGAAAAAATGAATGCTTTCATGCAAGATTCAAACCTTTTAAATAAATTACCGCCCTCTCCTCGTACTTTGGGCCTCCCACAACCTATGGGAAGTACTTACCAAGTCGGGAGTTGTGCCTTCATTTATAAAGGATATGACTGGGGAAGAATCCCTCGGAATATCAAAACTCATCATGAGGGATATGCTCGGTGTTATTTTACCAATGATTATATTAAAGCTAAACCCATGATGCTTAAAATGGGATATAAAGGGAAAGGCTTAGGACCTTTCCAAAATGGCATGAAAGAGCCTTTCGAGGTAGAACCGTGGCCTGCCCGCTGTGGTGTGGGCCTATTTCCTAGTAAGGGACAACCCTTTCCTTTTGAGGATGATGATCACCTCATATGCTATCAAGATTATTTGGATAGGCATGTTGATTTGCCTCTTAAAAATCAGTCATTTTCATGCAACATGCTATCCATAGCCTACCCCGAAATGATTGTTGACCCCGATGAAGAATTGGAAGGAGATATCTTCCATGATGTCTCTCGTTGAAGAGATGTTGCACAATGGATTCTATTTTGATGGTTCTATACCAACCATAGCTCAGCTTGAGACCACTAATCCTCAAGATGACTTATCTAAATTAACTTTACAAGAATTACAAGAGTTGGGTGTTTCACCCGCCCCACCTAATTTTGAAAGAGATCTACACATGGAGGTAGAAAATGTCATTAAAATTAATATTGGAACTGAGGACAATCCTCACATAATCAATATTGGAGCAGAACTAAGTCAAGACAAACAAGAACAATACATTGCATTCCTTAAAGAGTACGAAGATGTCTTCGCTTGGACATATGAAGATATGCCAGGTCTAGACCCTTCCGTAGTCATGCATCATCTAGTGGTCCATCCGGATGCTAAACCGGTTAAACAAAAACTCAAAAAATGCATCCCAAAGTGGCTCTGCTAGTCAAAGGGGAATTAGAAAAACTCCTGAATGTTATCTTCATACAAGCTATTGATTATGCTGAATGGATCTCAAATGTAGTTCCAGTCACTAAGAAAGAAGCTACCAAAGTTAGGGTTTGCACCGATTTTAGAGATATTAACGCTGCATGCCCTAAAGATGACTTTCCTCTTCCAAATATGGATCAAATCATTGAATTTACTGTCGGAAGTGGGATGATGTCCTTAATGGATGGATTCTCCGGTTATAATCGGATTAGGATAGCTCCCCGAAGACCAAGGCTAAAACAGCCTTTATTACCCCCCGGGGTACCTTTTGCTCGGAAAGTGATGCCATTTGGCTTAAAGAACGCCGTGCAACTTATCAACGGGCTATGACCTACATTTTTCATGATATGATGCATGATATCTTACATGATTATGTAGATGATATTATAGCTCGCTCTCTTATTGAAAATAATCATTTAGATGATTTAAGAAAAGTTTTTAATCGATTACGAGAATATCTCATTCGATTAAATCCAACAAAATGCATATTCGGAGTTAAATCCGGCAAACTATTAGGGGTTTTAGTTTCTTTACGTGGTATCGAAATTGACCCTCTCAAAATTGCGGCTATCACAGATATGCCCGCCCCCACTAATATATCTGAACTACGAAGTTTACAAGGTAAACTTCAAGCTATTCGTCGCTTCATTGATAAGCTGGCGGACAAAATTGGTCCCTTTCTTAAGCTCCTTAAGAAGGACGTCCCCTTTAATTGGGACACGAAATGTAGAGAAGCTTTTGAACTTCTCAAACAATACCTCCTTAACCCTCCGGTGCTTTCACCGCCTAAATCTGATCGCCCATTTCTTCTATATATTTCTGCTTCGGATTCTCGCCTTAGGAGCTATGTTAGCTCAACTTGATGATGAAAAGCGAGAACGTGCTAATTATTACATTAGCCAAACTTTCGTCAGTTATGAAACCCGCTATACAGCGTTAGAGAAGTTATGTCTAGCAGTCGTGTTTGCTACGCAAAAATTACGACATTACATGCTTAGCCAAAAAACGTATGTCATTGCCAAATATGATCCTTTAAGATATCTTATGAGTCGCCCTTATTTATCGGGTCGCACAGCCAAGTGGGTTCTTGCTCTAAGCGAGTTTGATCTCACATTCATAGGACAAAAGTCTGTTAAGGGTCAAATCATAGCAGATCAATTAGTCGCTGCACCCTTAGAGTCTACTCATCCTCTCATCATCGAGTTTCCCGATGAATGCCTTCAATTAGAGGCAGACCATCCTGAACAATGGTCCTTATACTTTGATGGAGCCCGATGTATGAGTGGGGCTGGTGCGGGTATTATTTTAATATCTCCGCAAAAACATCTTATTCCTCTCGTCCTTCAAACCGACCTTTGCTTGCACCAACAATATCGCTGAGTATGAAGCTCTAATCCTTGGATTACGAGCCGCTTTAGCGCTAAAAATAAAAAACCTCTTAGTTTTTGGGGATTCCCAATTGGTTATAAACCAAATTAATGAAGTTTATCGTACCGTAGATGATAAACTTCGCCCATATAAGGCCTATGTTTTACAACTAATGTCCTTGTTTGATCAAGTTACTTTGGAAGCCATTCCTCGAACTAGCAACCGTGCAGCCGACGCCATGGCCGCCGCTGCATCCCTCTTGCCCTTGGAGTTAGACGACGAATATGCGACTATCATTATTCATCGACTCCAGGAACCCGCCTCAAATAAGTCATGCTTAGAGCCTTTGGATGTGTTTCTAATCAATGAAACTACTCCTGAACCTTGGTATACAGACATATTTGATTTCCTCCAAAATGGGACTTTCCCTACTAATTCTAATAGAAACCAAGTGTCGGTTATTACGTCGACGAGCAAGTCGATTTGTAATAATTGGCAATACTTTGTATAGGAGATCTTTTGAAGGTATCCTATTAAGATGTTTAAATTAGGATGAGTCTAAATCAGCCTTGAGTGAAGCCCACGATGGATCTTGTGGAGGACACTTTAGTGGTAGTGTCATTGCTAAAAAGCTCCTTCGGATAGGATACTTTTGGCCTACCATGGAAACGGATGCACATGAGTATGTGCGCCATTGCGACAAGTGTCAAAAACATGCTGACCTTGTCCATGCGCCAAGAGCTGCAGGCTATTTCGTCCCCTTGGCCCTTTTCTAAATGGGGCTTGGATATTATTGGTAAAATCAATCCTGTGTCTTCTGATGGGCACAAGTTCATCATAACCGCCACTGAGTATTTCACGAAGTGGGTTGAAGCTATGCCTTTAGCTTCTTGCACTCGGTTCACAGTGTCTCTAAATTCATTTTTAATCAAATCATTTGCAGGTTCGAAATTCCCGCGAATCTCATCTCTCGACAATGGAACTCCTTTTAAAAATAAAGATGTTAAGAAATTATGCCAAAAATACAAGATTCAACACCGCTGGTCTACTCCCTATTATCCTCAAGGTAATGGTCAAGCGTAAGCTTCTAACAAAACTTTAATCAAAATTCTCAAAATATTGGTCAATAAAACTGGTCGTGACTGGCATATTCAGTTATATCCAGCCTTGTGGGCTTATCGAACTAGTGTTCGAACCCCCACGGGCACTTCACCATTTGTTTTGGTATATGGTGCAGAAGCAGTTTTTCCATTTGAATTGGAAGTTCCTTCTTTGGCTCTGCTACTTCAAGATACCGAAGTAGGAGATGAATATCGTGCTGGCAGACTCAACCACTGGAACTCCTAGATGAAAAATGCATCAATGCTTTGGAGCATCTCCGTGCATACCAAAACAAGCTTAAAAGAGCATATGCTAAGAAAGTTCGTCATCGATCCTTTGAGATTGGCGACCTTGTTCTGAAAGAAAATAAAAAAATACAAATGCAACCAAAGAACTTAAAGGTAAATTTGAGCCCAACTGGCTCGGACCATACATCATTACTGCAAAATTTGAATCAGAGCATATAAATTATCTACCTTAGATGGTAAAGAACTTAAAGAACCCATGAATATTTTACATCTCAAACGTTACTATGCATAAATTTGGTCATTTCATCCATGTATATATTTGTTCAAAGTTACTCTCTTATATTTCTTTCAATTTATAAAAAAAAAATTCAAAAACATCAAAAACATTTATAATCATCCAAAACTCTTCAAAAAACTATCTATTGTATTTATTTAAAGCACCAGTTAAGTTCCTTTTGCTCAAAAACAAAAATCTAAATAAAAATCTAAAAACAGCTATATGCTTGACTCTTTCGAAACCAAAACAATATACAGAAGAAAGAGAGAGTCAACATTCTCCCAACTTCTCAAAAATCATTTATATATATTTTCTTACAATTATTGCAGTTATATGTTTCAACTTATTTTGGATACAATTAGCATTTATTTGGCATCCCTCACTTGCACACTCACAAAAAAATAAATATCTTGCTTTTATCCGGCATGATTACTAATCTCTCTTATATCAAAGTTCACAAAATTCAAATTAAATAAAGTTTGAGCATAGAGAATTGATCTTGTTATTTACTTAAACCAAGCACATCTTTTCACAATAAAATGATTATATTTGTAATTTCCATGTTTTGCTACATAGTAGAACCGATTTCTTGGGTGAAAAGTTTCCCCGCTATCCTATCATGCACATGGTCTAGAATCTTTGAGAATTGGCAAAAGGACAAGCTCACCCCTACCCGTAATAAAAATCCCTTGCTCTACAGCTAATCTGAGCAAGTATCCCTAGCACAGAAAAAGAAAAAAAAAAAAAAAAGTTCAAGAAAGAAAAAAGAGAAAAGAAAAATGTTATTTCAGCAATATTCCAAGCATTATCAAGCAAAAGAAATACAAAAGAAAAAGAAACAAAGTTCAAAAGAAAGCAAGAAAGCAATAAAATCCCTTTCCCTACCCTTTGAAAAGAAAAGAAGGGTTGATGAGCTTGAATCCCCGGAATTCTCAATTATTCGAAAACCGTGAGGTAAGCCCCATAACAAGTGGTTTGTGCCCAACCCGCTTGGCCTTGGGTAACTCCTAGCGTGGCGATATGTCCGTCACATTAGCGACCTTCTTTTGTACAGACCTATGTCCGCTTATGGATTAGCTAGCTCTTGATAATCCAACCTACATAGTAGTCTAATATGGTTATATGCATCTACATCATGGTTAATGAACACTTATTTGGTTTCTTCAAATCACTTGTATCATAGTATCTTGCTCAAACCTCGGTAAATGAACAATACAATTGCACACACATTTGTATTTGAGAGATTTTGTCTATCATTATGATAAATCAAGATTGGAAATGAATTCACATATGCACATGGGATTCCCTATAAATCTAATTTTTGTCTTCAAAATACTTTGAAATATTATTTTTTGCAACTTGTTTGGAATAATCAAGTACAATTATTTTTTAAAAGACAACTATATAATAGAAAAATCACAAATTTCTTTCAAAACATATCATATATATCATATCGACTTTCGCGACGATGGTATAGTTTCAAAACCAAAATTGGAATTTTATGCCTAGCGCAAGTCCTCATTTTCATATTTTATGTTCATCAAAAATCAATCATGCAATAAAACTATCTATT
Source organism: Wollemia nobilis (assembly GCA_028583015.1). NCBI lineage: Eukaryota > Viridiplantae > Streptophyta > Pinopsida > Araucariales > Araucariaceae > Wollemia > Wollemia nobilis. The sequence goes on from JAQPPZ010002979.1 coordinate 11,462,159, forward strand.
TTCTTTGATTTTCGCGATGATGGTATAAGTCTATACCTACATATTCTATGCCTAGCGCAAACCATTGTAACAATTTTTATTCCCCCATTTATCAAAACTCATAAAAACCATATGACTTCATTTTCTTACAACAAATTTTACTTTTCAAAAGAATGCACATTTTCATTATTTCATGTCATTATGTCAACCTTTTGCAATGACGGTATAATTCCTAAGGAATTATTCAACAATTTTATCACACTTAGGAATTTATGCCTAGCAAAAATCATTTTTTACAAATATTTCATGCATAATATTTTTATGGAAATCTGAAAACAAACCATCATCATCATCATCATTTGCATCATCACAACAAAGTCTTAAGACAATCTCTTAAGCACTCTTTCACTTTTCACAATATTTCTATAAATGGGATTAGCTTGACGACCGAGTGAGCAACGACTCCATGAAATGGTCTATAATAGCGACAATGTCCTTTGAAATTATTGTTAAAAGTCCCCTTTTGTTTTATCAAATCATTGCATCACAAACAAACAATTTGTTACATCGATTATTTCATCAATATTACAAAGATGACATCAAAAGGTATAAATTCTTTTCCAACGACATAATTACAAGCATTATCAAAATCAATTAATCAAAGCATCATCAATATACTCATAACATAAGTCATATGACCAAAAATATCTCATCTATATATATATCTCAAAAATATATATGTACATCATATCGTATAGATTGGTATGCCACAATCGATATCTTGGCATACTCAATCAAGTGTCCTCCGAGCAGTGTCTCGAGAGCCCCTAGAGCTCTCAACCTCATCTCCTCCCTCGCCCTGCGGAGGACGAGGTGGTCCCATCGTAGTATGTGTGGTATTGCGAGTCCTCGTCGTCGATCGGGATGAGCTCCTCGACGACCCCGTCCCGATCGGATCCGCTATGGCAGCCGGCAGCCGTACCCTCCGGCCCTCCGGCACCGCCTCGGTAGTATAGAGCCCGATAGAATGCGGTCCGAGAAACCGACCGCAGCAGCTCCCCGAGTGCTCACCCCTCCACCCCGTGCCCCGAGACGTGCATTCTCGTCTCGCAGCCTGCGACACCTCGCCTCGGTGTTGTGCAGCCGCATCCCGTAGTGTCTGCACCTGAGTCTGCAGACGATCTCTCTCTGCCCGGAGAGTAGCCATCTCGCTACTCTCTCCTATATCCATGCCCTTGCCCTTATCGGGCGATGGTGGCCTCTGTGGAGATGGGGGTCTCGCCTCCCTCCTCTCCCTCTCTCTCTACCGCGGCCGCTCCTGTGCCTGTGGCCTCCTCTGATCTCTCCCGCCGTGACCCTGGGCTGCCTCTATCGCCGCCTGGCGCCGCCTCCCTATCCGATGCACGACTGCATGGATCGGGCCCCGTGCCCTCGTCATCCGAGGAGGGCGGATGCCTGCATACCGTGCATCGTAGCCATCGGCTACTCCCGCATCGTCCCCATCCACCGGCCGAATGGGGGCATCATCCGAGTCCCGGCTCCAGAATCGCCGCATGTCCGGAGCCCCGCTAACCGTGGTGTTATCCCGGACGGTCCGAGAAAACTCATAATCCCCGAGAGATGGGATCCCCGCTCGTAGACCGAACTGTCGCAAAACTCGGTCGTAGCGGTGGAGCTCCACCTCTCCCCTCTCCATCCTCAGCCAGCAGACTCGCCTGATGCGAGCCAGCTCCTGTTTGTCCTTTGCCCACCCCGGATGCTGCCTCCACGGCCTCCAGGTGATCTGGTCCGGGACAAAGTCATCCAGTAGTCTCCGGGACATCGAAAGGTCTATCCACCGCCGTTATCCTCTCCGAAGCCACCAGTAGAAGACTCGGGGCCTCTCCCCGTCTATCCCTATCACTGGAAGCCCTACCGGCCTCCGCACCGCAATGTGCTCCCAAGCACCAAACCTGTAGTAGCGATGTCATCACCAGACATCGCCCGCCCTTGTACACGACCCCGTAAAGGATCCTGTACAGCCGGCATAGTACAAAGCTGCCCCATGAGAACCTGTAGCCGTGGTCCCGCATGTCGCAGATCACATCTCGCCAAGCATCCACGGCACCCTGCACCCGCTCTGGTGGCACAGCAGAAGTCCACCAACTACCCCAGCCAGAACCCGTGTGAGTCTCGATGCCCTAGGCATCTGGCGTAGTGCCTCGATATTAACTCCGCCCTTCTCCAGGGCGAAGCTCGGGTCACCACACAGCCGTCCCATCGCGTGGCCCTGATTGGCCGTCGGTGTGATCATCCGTCCTTGTATGGGGATTCTCAAAATCCTCCATACATCCTCCAATGGTGGGAGTCATCTCCCCGTCGGTAACCGAAAATAGGAAGACCCCGGATACCATCTCTCCGCTAGGGTCGTCAGGAGCCCCATGTCTCGTGGAAACCTCGCGGCATCTCTCGCCACATGCCGCAATCCGCCTCGTGCCGCAGATCCCGCTCTGCCCGGGTGAGAGCGGCCAAGTCGTCTCTCAATCCGCCGTACTTCCACTCTCTCGCTTTTTAGTAATCCTCTCTCGCAAACATAAACAACAAAACAACAAACAATAATTAATCAATAAATTCCAAGTAATTAATAATGCAACTTAAAGATCAATTTTTTGCAATTGATGATATCGCCCACTATTGGACGATATCGTCCCAAATTTGAGCACGATCGTCTCCGATTTCGTAGTTCGAAATCGTCTCTAATTTGACGAAATCGTCCCCTTTCGACGATTTCGCCCTCGGGCGAAATTGCCGAAATTGAGACGATTTCGTCGAAATCGGGACGATTTCGTCCCGACGACGTCGACGGCAAAAACGGCCGCGATGCTCCAAATTCACTTAAAAATTCATCTAGAAAGCATGTAAAAGCAACTTAAATCAATCTAAATTGAGTTTAGACCCTTACCCGTAGACCGCGTTGGACCTCTGCAGATCCGTGCGCTGTCTCAACCATTTTTTGCTCCAGAGCTCTAAAACAAGAAATGAACAATAATAATGAATTAGGGTTTTACCCTATTTTTCTTAATTTTATTCAATAATAATTTTTTTTGCTTTTCCGCGTTTTTACCTCAAACGTTCAATTTGGGTAAAAACACTGGAGGGGGCACCATAGTAAGCTGTTGTATGATTCGACCAAGAATCGTCGCCTAAAAATGGGAATAATTTTTGCTTTCTCGTAGATCGAGAAGAAATCTTCTTTAACGCATTTTCTTCGAAAAATTCGCTAAAGAGGGGGCAAAATGTAGCACCCTAAAATTGGCGCAGTCAAATTGGAATAATTACATTCACCTTAGTAAATAAATTTAAATTCAAATTTAACCTCCCAAACCGCCCGTTAACCGTCGAGAAACCCGTTTCCCCTTTTTTCGTGCCATTTTTAGAGGTTGTTTTGACCGTTGGACGATATCGTCGCCGATCATACGATATCGCCCTGCATTTGACGATTTCGTCTCGGACTAGAACGTCCGTACGATTTTGTCGCAAAACTGAATTTGCATAGTTGGAATCCGTTCCAACGGGTCTCCAATCCGGGCGGAAGCGTGTCTGCGCCGTTGGGACCCTTCCCCCATTGGAGATCTCCCAAATTGGGAAGATCTCCAACCTCCCAACAACTCTCCCTAAGCCTATTTAAACTCTAGGACATTCCCTCCCCAACCCCCGGCTGAATTTTATCTGCAAGTTGAATCCCTCCGCACTAAAACACCTTAATCTTATTTTTGCACTAGTCCTATAGCAGTTTTTATGCAGGTACACCACTGATTTTCAACCGGAGCCAGCACCCATCGCCGCCGACGAACCTCGTCAAGATAGGAGGCGATCCCGTCAAATTCGAGACGATCTTGCATTGATGCGAGACGATCTCGACTGCAGTCCACATCGAGGCAATCAGTGCCTCGGAGTTTGCTTTTCTTAACTTTGCCTCGGTTATTTTGTTTTACAAATTAGATAATCTATTTAGTTTTTATCCTATTTTGCATCCGGAGTTCACCCATCTAGTCTAGATTGCATGTTAAGCTCACAATCCGCCATTAAAGTACAACAATTTACTTTTATTTCTATTTTTAAACTTTGTTCAAGTATTCAGCTTTATTATTTGGCATATTTTGCCTCCGTTTGCACAGTAGGAGTTCTTGCATTTTGCATCTATTCTCTCGCTTTGCGGTGTTTCGACGAATTTTTCGACGAATTCGTCGATCTCGCACGATCTCGTCTCGATTGCAGAGCGATTCTCGTAGAATTCCGGACGATCCAGCATCGCATCAACCGCCGTAATCTTCTTCGTACATCCGGATCTGTATTCCCCATTTTCCTCCCGTAAATTCTCTCGTTTTCTCGCTTTCAAAATCTGTTTTCTCGTATTCATTGAAAGTTGCATTTTCATATAGATTAAGTTAGATTCATTCGGCCAAACCTAGGATGAATGCTTAAAGGATAAAACGAACTCATCTAAACACATTCCAAAACCTAGGCGTGGAAACCGCCGCCAAATGTTTCCCGGTGAACCCACCATCCGTCGAAAAATCACCAAAATACACCTCCCTTGAGAGGCGGGACCTTCGTGAAGTCCTCTCGTCCGAGGTACCGCACCATCCTTTTCCCATCCTCCTTCCGGGCGTGGATCCAATAGCCTGAAGGTAGGGATGCAAAAAATTTGGAGCGATACACCAATTTCTGGTTTCGTTCCTAGAAGTGCATAGATAGGCTATTGCTTCATTAGTTAGCCAAGGAACTAATCCATATATACATTCTAGTGCAAGACCTAGGAATTTTTTATTAAATTCTATATAGGAATTTGTAGTCTTGAGTATCGGGGTTCAATATACTACAACTAAGGCTTTCCCTTCTAGAGTTTACTTTTATATTTTTAAATATTGAGAAGAATTTTAATTATTATACACAAAATACCAATCCAGGTATGAAGGGTACCTAAACACTCCATATTGGTTTCTTTTGAGATTTGTGAGTTGACCATGCATGGATGAGCTGAGGTATTAGGCCCAATCAAAGTAAATAAGGTTAATAGGGTTAGCCATAACATATGCCATAGCTATATAGTAGTCATATACAATTTTATTAGTGTCCAAACAAAGAATAATAGCAAGCATAGAAAATATCTCTTGCAGGTATTTGAAACTAGTAAGCTCTAATGGATCTTTAGGAAGTTTAGGTATATGCTCACATAGTTGCTTATTGAGCCAAGGGAGTAGTTTGCTATTGTAATACACCTTTTTATTTTCATTGTTAAAATATTTGGGATGGTTTTTAGGGAAAATCACTATTACAAATATAGTTGTGAAATTCTTAGGTTTCAGGAAGAAAAGTATTGATATTTTCTATTACACACTTCATTGGTTCTAGTATCATAGTAATTTACCATGAGGTATTCAAGCTCATTCTTCTAGGTAACCATTTTTATTGGGTAGGTTTTTGGGAAGATGATCATAGATTTTTCATAAAAATATTTACTAATTGATATGCATATTATATAATGAGTTATGTCTTCTATAAGCATCATTGGTGCTTGCTCAACTTTATCATCTAAAAAATATCAATTGCATTTTAACTTTTACAACCACTATTCTCTTATCCAATTACCTCTTGCCATCTCAAAATTTTTTGTGTATATGAAATATCATACATAAAACTACATACTTTATTCTAAGGCTTGTAGGTATATATCATTTTATTTACACTATAATACAACTTGAAGTGTTCTTTTCTATGCAACATGCATAAAAAATTTGACATTTTGTTAATAATGATAAGATTTGACTGTTGGACATAGTCATTTCATATAAATTGTTTTCATGTTTCTTATTACACTAACAAGTCCTAATCCCTAGTGAGTTAGACCTTTTTTGTTTCCCAGATCTAGCTTCTTCCTTATTCCAATATAGTGGGTTACCCTTCAAAAAATCTTGTGACAAACTCTTCTTATCAGAGTAGAGTTTAGCAAAGTGTTGTTGCTGCCACAAACAATCAAAAGCCTTCTTTATGGGTTCCTCTTATAATACAAATTTAGCTACCCTCATTTCATGGAACTCTTGTTTTAGAGTGATAGACAATTGCTAAGCTCCTAACCTTGTATCATCATAAAATATTGGTTCATCCTCAAATATGGTAATAAAGTCCTCTAGAGAGAATCTAGGCTTCATCTAAAAGTCTTTGGTCACCTCTTTTGAGTAGTGATTGACCTTTGTTTCAAATTCTTTGGCTACCTCATTAGAGTAATAATAATCCTCCATATGTTCTTTGACCACTTTTTGAATGTATTTCTAGTATTCTTCAAACAATTTGACCTCCTTAACGTAGTTTAGATCATCCTTCGATGAGTTAATCCTTTCCTCCTCAAAATTTTTAATGAGAAATGGGAATGGCCTTTCCACATAGCTTATTAATTTTTTTTCTCTTATGTGGGATGATCATATGAGAATAATCCAAAGAAAAGTATCCTCATAACTTAGCCGTGAACTCTCTAAATAGGCACAAACCAAAATAGACAAGGAGATCTACCACAACCACCTCTTAAATATTTTTTACCTCTAGGATATTATGAAGCACCATTGGTATGTCCTTAATCACCCCAAATATCTAGATAGGGATACCATCCAATTGTATGAATATAGGGCTTGATCAAGTGTATTCCATTTCCATTGTTTCACATACTATATATAGAATGATAATAGTGGCTGCTCTAGAGTCTATCATACAATTGTGTAACCCCTCCATTTGCAAAGATATGTAGAACATAGGTGGTTGAATCTTACCCATGCCAAGGATTGGTTGATTCTGAGAAAAATTTATGTTTGATGACTTCTCTTCTTTAGGATTAAATCCTTTTAGTCCCACTCTGAGTAGATCTATCTAACAAAGGATTAACAATGCATCATACATGCTTACCTTGAAAGGAATTTTTTTTTTTTTACTTCAACAATACTATACCTGATATCGATAGCTTTTGATCCGTTCAGTTAATTTTTTTGAATCTTCTATGATATTTCTTAGTGTATTCCAACATTTTTCTTTTTTTTCATAAATGAATATATTAGTTTTCTTAGTGATTGCTCCTTAGGATCCTCCTACATGGCCTTCACTTTTATTTGTTTTGGCCTGGGTGGTTTCAACATTAGATGCTCTTTTTCTTTCTCTTTGTAATGTTGACCAGGGACTTTAAATGGCTACAAATTTTATGGCTCTACTTGCAAATTTTTCTTCCTATATTTAGTTAGGACTTGAATAAATTCTTCCTCCTTACATTTCATGGTTTCCATGATTTGTTCTAGATCTGACAAGATGTTGATTTCTTCCTTTTGTACCTTTTTTTCTCTTTTAATTTTCTTTGTTATTTCCAATAGAGCTTGGTGTTGATAGACCATACACGTGTCTATATTTTGAGGATCATTACAAGTAAATATTTTAGAAAGAGTGGAAGTAGGTGACATCTCCTCTAGTTCATTGTATGTAGAATTTATTTGTTTAGCAGTATTGTTGCTATAGGCCCCTTGGTCCTTGGTGATATAGGAAAACCTTTTGGTATGATAGCCTTCATATATATTTTTTACACTTTCTCTCTAGCACAATGAATTTATTTCTAATATTCTTCATTTTTGATCTTATCTCTAATAATGATATCTTTTATTTAGGTTCTAGAGCTAGTAAGAGAGGTAGAGATGGTGCAACAGGTCTAAGCAAAGATCTAGGTGCTAAAATAGGAGCATATTATGGCACAGTAGTAGCTAGAACTTGGTGTGAAGGAAAATATAAAAAGTATGACATAGTAATATTAGGAGGAATCTTGCCAAATAATATGAGTGTATATTTTATAGCAATACCTACTTAAAAGAGATAAGCAATCTTATCTCATTTTTTACCTAGATCTAAAGGTCTGGATTTGGGTCAAAGGATCATATGTAATAGATATATGCATGGGGCTAGGAAGGTCTGATGTATTCAGGAATTTGCATCTAAATTTTACTAAATTTGATGTTAAAATTAGTTATATTTTTTTGTGGACACCTCTAAATGGAGGTAAACTAAGTAAGCAATGATAATGGATCTCCTACCTGGTTGAATTTCAAGATGAATGGTTTGATAAGCTAAGTCCATGAAGTAATATTATTATCATCAAGGGATCTATACTAGGTGAGCAATTTTTGTCTAAAGGATATGAATAATAGCTACACCATGACATCATCATGTTAGATATTATGAATAGTAGTATAGATACGAAAAATGTGTCACATTTACAATGGCTAGTATTAATATTTAATAATGTGTTTAATTATTTTAATTAATGTGTTGCAACCTTATAAATTATTAATATTGGCTATTCTATACCCTTTGACCCACTTAAGCCCCTCCCTACGCTTAACCATGATCATCATGAGACTGCTCTACTATTTTAAACTCTAGTTTACCTTAACTCTGGTTAGCATTCAATTCCCCTCTTTACACCACATTCCAAGCATATTCAATGTATTTGGGCAAGGATTCCCTCCACCCAGGCACATTGATGAGAAATTCCAATTTGGTAGGTAAGAAATATCTATACAAAGAGGGCATTAGTGAGGAACATCATAATGTGTCATGGATTTTCATAAGGTATTATGGAACGTTAGAAGGTGTCATAGGACATCATAGCCCAAACAAGGAAAGTTACACATTTGACCATAAAAATGGGGAATCCCTAAGATTCCTATCTTTCTCACCTATACCATTTGTCACCCAATATATTCCATCCTCATAACTCTCCTCCATCAATGGGAGATTTTAGAAATAGGTCCCCATTTCATTTTTATGGTATGCACAAAAATTATAACGAAACTCTGCTTAAATTTCATTCAATTTTGTTATGTACGTGTTTGATATTGTGGTTGCAGGTTTAACCATTCAAAGGAATCAAAGGCTTCAACCATGGAGGATCTTGGAAATATTTGATAACCCTAATTTTTATAGCCATCCCCATATTTGATATCCAATAGTGCACTAAATCTAAAGCAAAGACCCTAAAATAAATCCAAGAAGGCTCAGATCTAGGATTAAAACCCTTTGCTAGGTAACAGTCTCAACTACCCAGGGTGATTAACCATGATCACAACCAAATAGGGTGATTACCTAGGAGCACAACTACATAGGATGATTACCCAGAGCTACAATTGTATAGAGCAGTTACCCAGAGATCCAATCATCCCAAGCAGTTGAGTTTCAAGGCAAACAACTCCAAATCAACCATAGATTGTATAGATAGGTTATCATATATTTTATTAGGTTTTGTAGGTATTTCATACAATTTTGTGACTTCTACCTTCAATTTTGTAGGATTCAGTAACGTTCCATTCACTTTTTCAACCCTTTTTCATGGTTTTGGACCTCATATTGAAAGGCCCCCGCATATGGTATTAATGTTATTGTGAGCTTGTGTGTCATGACCCTCCCAGAAGGAACTTTGAACATGGAAAAAATAATGTATTAACAAATGTGACTAATACTCGATTTTGTGCAATCAAGTAGCCTCACGATAGTAAATAGATAGTGAAGGATATGATACTACTAATGAATTTCCAATGTGTAAGGTCAACTGTGCTCATGAGTGGAAGGAATTGAGTCATACACCAGAGATGAGAGTACCTGAGGAAGGGGGAAATTATGATAAGATAACTTTAAGGTAACATGGATAGATACCTTCATATAGGCATGCATTCGATTAGGGATAATAATCAATATCTAACCACCTTGAGCCCCGAAATGATGACCTAGTAGCTATCGTAAGTTCTAGAGGCTAAGACAGGTGATTATATTGATGGAAAGAATCCCTCTTTGTTTGATGTAATTGCATGATTGTCTTTTAATTCAGAATTATTAACCTTGATAACTAGTGAGCATGGAGTAAATAGTTTGCCTTCACAACTTTGTATGTGCTTGTTTAAATAAATGTTTGATTTATTTAAAAAGCAAAAAAATATGGTTTAAATAAATGTTTGATTTATTTAAAAAGCAAAAATATATGGTTTAAATAAATGTTTGATTTATTTAAAAAACAAAAATATATTGTTTAAATAAATGTTTGATTTATTTAAAAAGCAAAAAGATATTGTTTTTTATTTAAAAAGCAAAAATATATTGTTTAAATAAATGTTTGATTTATTTAAAAATAAAAAAGATAATGTTTAAATAAATGTTTGATTTATTTAAAAAGCAAAAAGGCATTGCTTAAATAAATGTTTGATTTATTTAAAAGCAAGAAGATATTGTTTAAATAAATAATTATTTTAAGCAAATATTTCATTAGAAATAAACAGTTGATTATTTAAAATGATGTTGGTAGATGTTAATTATAATAAAACAATTGATTCATTTAATAGCATTAGTAAGCAAAGAAGTAATCACTTTGCCAAATGATTGTTAGTGGAGAACTTCCCTTGAAATATAAAAAATAAGAAAATAAATATAATTTTTTTGAAACCCCAAGGTAAGGTCTTTACCATGGTGTGTCCAGAAAGTCACTGCTCACCCGATGATTGACCCATAAGGAATAAGGGTTGCCCTTTGAAAACCTGATTGGGTCGATTGCGTGAAGCTCCACTGACATGAAGGGAAAGATATTAATGGCGATTGCCTTGGGAAGAGGGAGAGAGGTATGTCTGTCATACTGCCTATCGAAGGTGGCCACGGAGTAAATGTGGGTAGTCAGGGACGTGGACAAAGAAATGGAGAAGAGGGAAGCAGCGAAGGAGGGTGGACCAAGAAAGGGAGAAGAGGGAAGCAATAAAAGAGGTTGTTAGAAAGATAGAGGAGTGAAGCAATGAAGGAGAGCAAAAGATCAGTGGATAATGGGCATCCATGCAAGCAGTATAGATGGTCTAGGTTGGTTCATCTTGAACTATTACTATTTTATTCTTTGAGTGCTATGTGTAGCCCCTATGATGTTAGTGTGGTCTACGTTCCTTTGAGTGTTGTGTGTAGCCCCTACAATGGTAGCGTGGTCTACATTCCTTTGAGTACTATGTGTAGCCCCTACGATGGCAACATGGTCTACATTCCTTTGAGTGTTGTGTATAGCCCCTATGATGCTAGCGTGGTCTACATTCCTTTGAGTGTTGTGTGTAGCCCCTATGATGGCAGAGTGGTCTACATTTATTTGAGTGTTGTGTGTAGTCCTTGCGATGGTAGCATGGTCTATGTTTCTTTGAGTGCTATGTGTAGTCCTTGTATTGGTAGTATGAGCTACATCCCTTGTTATGATGTGTAGTCATTGCAATGGTAGTGTTGGCTATGTTCCTTTGTATGTTGTGTAGCCACTACATTAGCAATGTGGGCTACATCCCTTGTTATGTTGTGTAGCCACTATGATGTCAGTGTTGGTTATTTTCCTTTGGATAATATATAGCCATAGTGATGGTAGTGTTGGCTATATTCTTGTGTATGTTGTGTAGCCACTATGTTGGTAGTATGGGCTACATCCCTTGTTATGTTGTGTAGCCATTATGATGGTAGTGTTCACTATATTCCTTTGAATTTTGTGTAGCCACTACATTGGTAGTGTGGGATACATTACTTATGGTGCTATGTAGTCACTATGTTGACAATGTTGGCTATGTTCCTTTGTATGATGTGTAGCCACTGCTTGGTAGCATGGTCTACATCTTTCCCTAGGTAGGTTAGACACAATGGTGTTAGTGCCTTACTGCTACCATGGGCAGTTGGCTAGATGTTTTAGAAGGAAGCTAGTCAAGTAGCGCCATAGATAAACCTCTCATTATAGTCGTAACCTAGTTGGGAAGCCACCTCATATGTCATCCACACTAAGGATGACCTGCTATGTCATGGTAACTATCAGCACCATGGGTACATGAGTACCATCTACCCTTGGGCTATCAAGGTGAAAGCCACTTCAGTCAAACCTTAGTCCACATTGTGTCCTTCCTTGCGAGAGGTTGGCCATCTTTGTTCATTGAAGTGTTGCTCATTATTTAAAATGATATATTTTAGAATATTGAAGTATAGAAGCTTTAAGTGTTGCTCATTATTTAAAATGATAGATTTTAAAATAATGAAGTATAGAAGCTTGAAGTGTTGCTCATTATTTAAAATGATAGATTTTAGAATAATGAAGTATAGAAGCTTGAAGTGTTGCTCATTATTTAAAATGATAGATTTTAGAATAATGAAGTATAGAAGCTTGAAGTGTTGCCCATTATTTAAAATGATAGATCTTAGAATAATGAAGTATAGAAGCTTGAAGTGTTGCTCATTTTTTAAAATGATAGATTTTATAATAATGAAGTATAGACTTGAAGTGTTGCTCATTATTTAAAATGATAGATTTTAGAATAATGAAGTATGAAAGATTGAAGTGTTGCTCATTATTTAAAATGATAGATTTTAGAATAATGAAGTATAGAAGATTGAAGTGTTGCTCATTATTTTAAATGATAGAGTTTAGAATAATGAAAATGAAATATGGTTAGTTTGTAATTTAAGGGTATGGGACCTTATGTTATGAAATAAAATGAAATATGGTTATTTTTTAATTTAAGGGTATGGTACCTTATGTTATGAAATAAAATGGAATGGTTGTTATTTTGTAATTTAAGGGTATGGGACCTTATATTATAAATAAAATGGAATCATTGTTATATTGTAATTTAAGGGTATGGGACCTTATGTAATGAAATAAAATGAAATATGGTTATCTTGTATTTTAAGGGTATGGGACCTTATGTTATGAAATAAAATGAAATGGTTGTTATTTTTTAATTTAAGGGTATGGGACCTTATGTTATGAAATAAAATGGAATGATTTTTATTTTTTAATTTAAGGGTATGGGACCTTAGGTTATGAAATTAAGAAAATAATTTATTAATAATTATAGTAGTTGCTTTAAGTAATGGATTGTGTGAACCCACTTTACTTAGAAATTGAGGGTATGGGACTTTAAATGCTAAGAAGGGTAGTTCATTTATTGCAAATAGAGCTCATGAGCTAATGCATGGTTGAATGATTCTCTATAGTTCAATGAGAGAGAAAATAGAAAGGGTAGTTTCTATGATAAGTAAAATGCATTAGTAACTTGAATTGCTTGGGTTATTTGTAAGGTTGCAATTTGGCAATGAAATAAGTACATTTAAAAGCATGTCTATCCGGATCCATGAGTGTCCTAATCCCCTACTATCCTCACTTGATCTATGGAAGAGCAAGAAGGCCAAAGTCATGAGATGGACCAAATCACAAGTTTGCTCTCTACCTTACATCTTATTATTTATGCAATAGACTAGATTGTGGGGAGATTTACCCAATGAAATAGATTTAAAGTATTGTGGAATGTATGGGTTGTACCATACTTACTTATGTATCGAAATGAACGTTGCAAGTGCTATATTCAACATCCCTTTATTTAGTTTTCTATATTTAATTCTTTTAATGTATGTTTAATTGGTGATTGTTTTTGTGTACTTGATTATTCTTTCTTGTTGATAGTTCATTTTTTTAGATTTAGTATCTAGACTTATGTGCCCTTGTGATGTTTAAAGGAAAGAAAAATTAGTAAGTTCTAGGTGAACTTAGAGGTTACCTAAGGGCTTGAGACCCCATTAGGGAGATTGGTAACTAGGTTTGGAATATTTTACCAATGTTAAGATAGCTTTTTAGTGGAAAGTATTGATAGCTTAGCTCCCAGTACACGTAGCATACCCACACATAATGGCTTGTGTGGATATGGAGATGTGTGTATACCTTCTAACGATTGAAAGTGGTAAGTCTAGCTCATCAAGACTGATGAGAGGAATGTACTTATGTGCATAACATAAGATAGACTTACATAGACGGGACTTGCGTGAAGGGAATCTTGTGTGGTATAGTTCTTGAGAAACTTAAGGGATGTCAAACAAAGTTGGTATAAGGTTGGTTGAGGATTTATGGATCCTTCTCCTTAGTCAAAATAAATATGTAAACTTTTATTTTTGTTTGTGTGTTTTTAGTTTCATGTTTTTGGGGTGTTACATTGTGTGTATGTATTGGATACAAATAGAGGCTTAGAAGATCAAGAAATTGTTGGAAATATGAGCAATTTTAGCAAGTTTTGTTGTCATTGATGTCAAGGAAGATAAGGACCAAGTTTATCATCATCCAGGTGTTTATGTTCGAAGTTTGATGGGTAAGGTTGATGTTTGAGTTTCATTAATAACCTCTAGTGGTTGTTTCCAAAAAGGTGATAAAGAAGGTTTAATATTATAATATTTAATATTATAATATTTAATATTATAATATTTAAGCATCCAGGGTTGGTTTACAAAAAATAAATGCAAGGAGTTGTCACATTATAAAAACATCAAAAAACCCATATGACAATTTTGAGTGGTTAAAGGTTTAATTATTTAATTTTAAATAATTTAACCTTAAAGGTTAAAATTTAAAATTAAATAATAATAAGGGCCTAAAGTTATAAGTTCAAATTTTAATTCAAATGATTTTTACCGACATTGGAGAAAGGCTCTTCAAATGCATATAAATATGCCACAAGACCTTAGTGTTAATTATCCATGTGAATCGATGCAAGAGTTCATGCGCCAATAGAGTATTCGCATGTGTTTTGGATTTTCAAGCGCAGAGGAGAGAATAAGTAATAGTGGGCAGTGAAAGATATCCTGAAGCTAGTTGTAGCTCAGTTGGTAGCCAAAGGCTACGATAGAGCGTTCGAGGAATGCTAGACCTGAGATCAAATCACGGGCACTCCGTTTTGCTAAAGGGAAAGTTTTTGGTTGTGCTTTGTAAAAAGAAAGGTGTTAAGGCATTGAGGTGTTCTCTTTGGACCACGCGAGGGCACATAGCCAAAGAAGTGCTAGCCTGAAGCACTAAGGCACTTGGAGGAAGGAAGGTTGGAGTTTGAAACCCGTCGAAGGCATTTATTCCAAGAAAAAGGTATGTAAATTAAATTTTAAATTTTGATTAAAGTTTGGCTAGGCAGATTTTGTGAAACGTGCGCTAGGGGCTATGTTAAAGCACTAAGGTGGTGAGGTGTGGATTAGAGTAGGAGAAATAATGTTGTAATTAAATACAAATTGAATTATTCTTTTAGGAGTAATAAAGGGAAAAATAATTTATATTTTACTTTTAAATATAAAGGTGTTGAATAATTAGAAAGGAGAAATAAGGTGATTATTGAAAGGTTGTTTGTAAAGTGATTTAATTAACTTTTGTTAAATATTTTAAGTGTGGAGTCTATAAGGTGTAATTGAGATCTTATGCTATGTATGGTGAAATATTTTGAGGGATTAATTTGAGTGAAACATTGCTACCTAACCTTTTAAATTGGCAAAGATTTGATTATGATTAGGACAGGTTTTTGAGGTAAAATCATATTCAAACATAAGGTATGGGCACATATTCCTTGTGAGTGATTGTTGAATGTTGTGAATGCTAAGTTGGAGTGAAAAGGGTTGTTTTATAAGCATTTTTGAGTGTTTTTTTTCTGGAATTAAAGTTGGTACTAGAAACCTTGTTTGATAAGAATTGTTGGAAATATTGAGTAAAATTTTATATGCATGATTGGTGAATGCTTGAGTGATAACTTGTGAACTATCTTGAACTAGAGTTTGTACAAGATCATGAGTATCATTTTTATGTGAGATTGTTTGATAAGTATTGTAGGAAATAATTGAGTGAGTATCCATATGATTGAACTAGGGTTTGTGAAATATCATGAGTATCATTGTTATGTGAAGTTTTTTTGATAAGAATTATTGAATAAACCTTCATTGAGTGATTGGTTGAGTGGAGTTGATTGAGCCTAGTTGATTGGAGGTATTGGAGTGATAGTTCAAGTTTTGTGAAACAAATTGTTCTATATTCTAAATTGATTTGAGAAAGAGAATGAAAGTGATTGAGTTTTTGTGAGTGCAAAATATATTGAGTCTCTAACCATTCTCTATATGTTTATGTCAGTTAAAAAATATTCTATGTGAAACTTTTTGGTGTGATTTAAGAGGTTTTTGTGATAGATTGAGTTGAGTTGAGTAAGATTTTATGGAAGCTTACAATACAAATTTGAGGTAAATATTTATGAAGACTTGTTGAGCAAATTTAAGATAAGTCTTGGTGAAAACTTGTTGAGCAGATTTGAGGTAAGTCTTAGTGAAGACTTGTTGAGCATATTGGACAAGTTCTAGTGAGGACTTGTTGAGCAGATTTAAGGTAAGTCTTGGTGAAGACTTATTGAGCATATTGGACAAGTTATAGCAAGAAATTATTGAGCATATTTGAGGTAAGTATTGGTGAAGACTTTTTGAGCATATTGGACAGGTTCTAGAGAGGACTTGTGGACAAGATTAGTGTGAGATTATGTGGAGCCTTACAATGCAAATTTAAGATAAGTCTTTGAGAAGACTTGAGAGTAGAGTTGATTGATTGATTTGTTCAAACCTTGAGTTGAGGTTTGGGGAAGATCTAGCATAGTTGATTTATGATTGAGTCAAGCTTTATGTTAAGGCTTGAAGACATATTTGAGGATAAATATTGAGCATATTTGTGCTAGACCAAAGGACTGCATTTAGTGCAAATCAGAGATAAATATTGAGCATATTTGTGCTAGACCGAAGGACTGTATTTAGTGCATATTAGAGATAGAGATTGAGCAGATTTTTGCTAGACCAAAGGACTATGTTTAGTGCAGATAAAATATGGATATTGATTAGATTTGTGCTAGATCGAAGGACTGTGTTTAGTGTAGGTTTGAGACAAGATAATAGTCTCCAGTAGATAGAGGTCCAATAGGTAGGGTAGTGAAGATAGGTCTTCTGAGTGAGGGCAGGAGTCTTCAGTTGATAGAGATCCATTAGCCAGTGCAGTGGAGGTAGAAGTTCTTCTAGAATATCACCAACCATAGTAGAGGAGAAGGAGTTCTCCTATGGATATAAATCCATGAAATTGATTAGGGGATTGGTGTCTCCTTTGGATATAGGTCCATAAACATTGTAATAGGGAAAGGATTCCCAAGAGATTTGTTGAGAAAATTATAGTGAAATATTTTCTCCGTGGAGTAGCCCATATTGGGTGAACCATGTTAAATTGGTGTCTCTATTGTGTGTGGTGATTTGTGCATTACTTTTATTACAACTGTTGATATTGCCATTTATTTATTACATAATATCGATTGGGAAAGAAAAGTAAAAATTGATATTATACTGTTCACCCCCCTCTCAGTATAAGCTTGTGTTCATCAGAAATATGCCTTCTAAACCCTCCCAAAACCTATTGTATGATATAGGAAATAACTTGCAACACCATAGATCTTACTTGTAAAGGAAAATCCTACATTTTGGGGAGGTCATTTGTAACCAAAAATATCGATTTGTAAAAGGTAGTTTATCAATATCAAATGTATTACAAATATATATTTGTCTATTTTTAATTATTATAGTGTATTCCTCTTTCACACAAATGGCCATCATGGTGGGACCCTTTATCCACAACAAATTTGATGCTTGTTTTTTTGCATAAGCTTTTGCACTTTCATTGAGCATAGAATGTCTCATGTGTTTTACTTGGGGTTCTTTATGCTTGCATGCTTGTTTGTCTTGGTTTGCTAACTTTTGCCTTTTATTTTTGTTATAGGTACCCAAGGGTAAGAATGGCATAGTCCTACCTCTCATACTAAGGCTTGATCTTGTAATATCTACCCTCTCAGGCTCAAACACAACCTCCTAGGGTGGTCCACAGGATTAGACACAACTGCCCAAGGTGATCCCCAAGCTTAGATACAACTACCTAGGGCAGTCCCCAAGATTAGATACAACCACCCAGGATGGTCCACAGGCTCAGACACAACCACCCATGGCAGTCCATAAGCTCAAAAACAACCTCCTAGGGTGGACCTCAAGCTTAGATACAACTACATAGGTTTAGACTCAAGGACACAATATGCTTAGTTTATTTTTTTCTTTTAGCACAAGTTTATAGGTTAGTTTCTCATATATGTTGGAATATATTACATTATTTGGTACATGGTAATGTACCATCTTGGGTACATATTTAGATTAGGAGAGTTTATTAGATTAGGGTTTGAATATTTACTTTATGTAATACAATAAATGTACAATTATTATTAGAATGTGCAATGATGTAAATATGTATGTTGTCCATGTGTACATGAGTACTTAGAATAGAAAGATGAAGTGTCATAGGAATATTGAAGGCCAAGAGTCATATATCATTATATAGGTATTTTATAGAGAGTGTAAAATGGAGAGAGAGAGAGAGAGATCATAGTGAAGGTAGATATGCTAGGGATAATGTAGAACATGTAAGAAATATGGAGTGTATGAGACCTCCATTTTATATCATTGTACTATTTTCATGAGCCTTATTTAATGGTAGTTTTATGAGTAGTTACATAAATTTCTTATGAGTTTTACATGCTTAGCATATTTCCATTATCATATATTTAATATTGCATGCTCATTTTATATCTCGTGGTTGATTTATCATTAAGTATATAGCATCAAAAGCTAACAATGTTATTAGAGCACAAGGGATATTGATAGGATATAAGGAGACCCACAAGAGAGATTGAGATAAGATAGGGAGATTTCATTTTTTGAATTTATGGAGTTATTTTTTAGCTAGAGTATTTCCATAGGGTTGTAAGAAAACTCGTGAAGACTAGGACTTAGCATAGATATCATTCCACTAGATAGAAGGATAACTAGAGAAGTTTATTGATTTTAAGAGATCTAGAGATTTGCATGTATTTACTTGCTATTTTCTAAGTTTTTTACTATAGAAAATTAGTTCTTAGAAGTTGAGAAGCTTCCTACAATATATAGAGAAGAATTTTATCTTCGATTACCTAAAAGTCTATGTGCTTTCCTCATGTAGGTATTAGTTCTTTGTTGCAAAAAGTAGACACTAAAGATTGAAGAGAACTAAGAACAAAATATCCATAGAAGATTTAAGATTATATACCGAGAAGCGAGAAAGAGGTCAAAGGATCCATATTGAAGATTGAAGAAAGAGGAGACTCAAGAAAGAGATCCCCATAGAATATTGGAGATTGGATATTAAGGAGAGTAAAAAAGGAGATTATCATAAAATATTGAAGACTGCATATTGAATATTGAAGAAAGCAACTCTAGAAGGAGGAGACCCAAGAAAGAGGTCCCATTGAAGAACTTCCAGATTTGGAAGATAGAATATTAAATATTGAAGATAGAATAGGACTAGGAAAAGTCCTATTGAAGTTTTAAAGATAAAGAATTTGAAGATCCAAGGAAAGAGATCTCAAGCAAATTTGGAAGGAGAAATAATGAGAAGGCTAGAAAAGACCTATTGAAGAAGTTAAATAAGTGGCCATTACAGAATATTTGAAGAAAGCTCAAGGTAAAATATTTCAAGCAAGAGAAGCTCCTGAAAAGAAGACTTTGGGACAATTATTGCCATCTGAAAACAAGCCCAAAAGAAAGAAGTATTTGGCAAGAAGTTTACCTAACTTTGGAAAGGATTTTTGGAGATAAGACATTCAGATTCTTGAGGAAGAGTCTAGAAAATAGGCCAAATTTGAAGCAAAAAATTGACAAGAGCTAAGGAGGAGAAAGAAGATAGAAGAGTCTACCAGATTTAAAATAATTGTAGATAGCCATAAAGGATTTGAAATCTGATTTATGGAGAATAATATTGCTGGTTTTGTAGCAGAAGGTGAAGGTGATATATAGCTGCAAATAGAAGAAAATTTTGGCAGTTTTTTGAAGTGCCCTTGAACATACGATTGAAGGAATGCTTGATAGCAAAAGAAGACAACAATTTGGAGGAATGAAACTCTGTTTTTGGACAACAATATAAAGAAGGAGAAATCAGATTTTTGAGAGCAGCAAATCAAGATATTTGGACTGCAATATTGGGCAGCATTAGAAGGAGAAAATATAGTTGTATTTTGGAGAATTTAGGGGAATATTTACGAGTAGCATTGGACAGAATTTGATCAAAGAAAGGTGCTGAAAATTTTAGAATTTAAAGGCAGCATATTGGATAGCATTATAGCTGCAAAATTATATACTGTTGGACAACATAGTTGAAGGAGAAATAGGCAGCAATTAGAGCTACAATATTGAAAAGTTAAGGGCAGAAAAGCACAAGGAATTGAAGTTGCAATATTGATAAGTTTAAGGCAGAAATTGAGTAGAAAGGAGAGCTGAAAATTTCACAAATTCAGGGCAGCAAATAGGTGAACCAAATCACCAAGAAGACTAGCTACAAAAGGAGGTCAAAAGGTGTGTAAAAGTGGTGCTATGAAAGTTCATTCTTTAAGTATTAAAACTAGTTCATTTTAAGGTTTTTGAAAGCACCATATTAGAATTATTTAAGGAACAAAAGTTACTTTAAGTTGAGTATCTCCAAGACAAGGAAGGAGACATTATTATCTTGAAATGTGCAAAAACATAACAACAAATATTGTAGTTAAAAACTTGCTTGAAAGGGATAGATAAGTAGAAATAGTATATGTTGTTTTTAAATTAGAATTGCAGATTTTTCTAAGTCCTATTGAGTAAAAATAAGAGATTCAATAGAGAATAAAGGCAAGGCATATTTGATGTGTCTAAAGAAACCAAAAAGGTAGACCCTGAATTGCAAAATTTAGGTGAAGACAAGTCGTCAAATGTGTAGAGAGCCACCATAGTAAATAAATTCCACCATATAGAAGGAGGAGCCACCATAGTAAAGTTAAGCCACAATATAAAGGAAGAGCCATCACAGTAAAGAAAGTCCATAACATTAGAAAAATAAAGTAACATAAGAAAGGAAGAAGGCAAGTGTTATAAAAGGTTGAATTATGAAGGGAATTTGAGACGTTGAAAATCTTGAGCACCGAAAGTTGAAGAGCCATCGAATTTGAGAGAAAGCACCATTACAAATGATATTAAAACTACAGCCAAAGAGGTGAGAAGAATCACCAATATCTAACCACAATAGGAGGACAGTGTTGGAGTAGAAGAAGAACTTGGATGAACATTGGAAAGTTGAGCAACACATAGGAGTTTAAAATATTTGAAAGCCAAGAAACAAGAGAATTAAATTAAGGTGAATTAGGAGAATCAAATATTTAAGAAGCCATCTACCACATGGAGGATATAATATTTTCATTGGAGGAGAGGAACGTTCTATTTACAATGTTTAGGCAAACATAATATATTCAATACCATGAAATATAAAATTTTTGCTAAGCGTTAAGCAAGGTACAGTTAGGTAGAGCACCACAAGAAATGATCAAAGGAGTGTAAGAGATATTCAGTGCCACTTGAAACTTGAAAATTATAATTTCAGTCATGATTGGAGTGAGGTGCAACGTCTAAAGACCACCTATTAAAGTGTGGACTAATAATATTCCGAGTACAAAAAGGCAAGTGCATTGGATTCTAAATTGAGTGCCTTGGAGAAGCTTAGAAGAATGTAGAGGGTAGTCAAACTCCACAAGATTAAATTTAATAAACAAGAAGGAGCATTAATTGCAGAAAGAGGACATATGGTGAAATGAAGTAGGGTGCGTGATATAGCGAGTGGATAATTTTCCCTTGGACTTGGGTGGAACTTTCTAAAAGACCTACCCAAATTGTTGGGTAGGCCTTTCAAGTGGCTGGCAAGGGTGGAATAATTGTGTGACCCTAACCTTAGGAATAGGAAAGACCCCCACCCATATTGGGCAAGAAATACAAGTACAAATTGAGCAAAATATCAAAGAAACACCCACCCTCTCTCCCAGTACCTCCATAAGTGGAAAGAAGAACAAAGGAATCCCTTGTATGGCATGAAAAACTCTTGCCATCACCCAAATTTAAAAAATAAATATCTATGCACTACTCTAGTAGATTAGGTACCTGACAACGTATACGAAGGTGACTAATGTGAGGCACGTTACTCCAATGTGCTTCAATACCTATCAGTCATTGCCTAACTAGAGGACAACCAATCAAGGAGAAGGATGAGGTAGTTGAGAATTGATGAATTGGGCAGAGATGTCAAAAGATCTAAAGGTCCAGATTCAACCAGATGCATTTACCTCCTTCTAGAAGATCGGTGCTATCTAGAGGAATAGTGTACCAATGTGGTGCTTGTCTGCTGCAAGGGTTGTCTTCTTGCCTACCACCATTAATGTTTAATTTTGAAATTGATGTAAATATATCTATAAATAGTGGAATTATGGTCATTCCTAAGGGTGGATCTTTAGCCATTACAATTCATATGTAAGGTTTACCTCTATGTAAATACAAATTCTACATTGTTTGGTCTTTGAATTTGTCTCCCTATTCTTTATTGATTGTATGAATACCTATTTCTATCTGGTTATTTAAGTTATCCCATGATATTCTACTATTTGGATTTCATGATATTTACTTGAGTTATTCAAGAGTGGACATTCATAAACACAAGTTAAGGGTTTATTTTTGCTAAATCCAGTTGGATAGGAGCACTCTGATTCTACATTCTGGATCATGCACATGTCCATTGGTTCTAGAATTCAACCTCTACCCACTGCTGATAAGAGCCAAAACAAAGTTATTTTTGTGTGATCTATTTGGTGTGGGATATGTGTTTCATACGTGATATATTTCATGCATAGGTCTTGATATGGCTATACCTATCCTTGTGAGTTATGTTTATGACCATTTTATTATTTCTTTATCCTCTTTTCCTTTTACTATTTTGCGGTGTAGATAGCTAGAACCACCCCCAAAGAAATTAGCCTCCTTAAGATATCATCCACCCCATATCGATGTGGTGTCCATTCTATGTTGCATCGTTGGTCTACCTCCCACCCTGGTGCATGGTGCTAGATTAGCAACCAATAGTTTTTGATGACTATACTAATGAACTCACCAAGTTTTTGTGTTTTAGGAAATTATAGTTTGGTGACTCTCTAATTTGTCTAGATCTTCTAAAAGTCACCTGGAAACTCTAACTATGTGACACATCCAGATCATGAGACTAGTCACTCACTCATACTAAAGATCCAAATATCCCAAAGGACACAAGGTACGATGAGTAGCCTTGACCTCACTAGAAAAGATAGCATGCTCATATAGCAACTCTGAATATCATTCCAATAGAATAATAAGGACCTTTGAAGACTGGTACCTTGATGTCTCAACCATAGTTTCCTTAGTGGAATAACCTCAGTCCATTAAACCTCCACTACTCACATGAGATTCCTAAGGGTGCCCTAAAATCCTTGACAAAATATAATGGCATCTTGGGAATGGCTCAAGAGCATGTTGAAGATGTCACTGCACTAGTGCCCCTCCATGGAATTACCAAAAAATATGCCATGATTAGGATTTTGGTCATACAACTAGAGGAAAGGGTGCTATCATGGTACCAAACCCTTGGGCAGAAAACCATCTTCTCATGGGTAAAATTGGTGGGAGTCCTCATCAATACATTTGAAGGCTTCATGGATCCCTTACAACTCTTTATACATATTTCATTTATCAAGAGATAACCCTTTGAACCCCTCATTGAATTCAACATTTATTTTAAGAGGATCTAGAGGTAGATTCCCCTTTTGTACCGATTCTCACCCACCTAGGCTCACCTGTACTATATTTGATCTTTGAGCTTGAATATAGGCCTCATCCTCCTACTACAATCTAGGGAAATAATATTTCCTCAAGTATTTTAGGAGGGCATAGGGTAGAGCAACTCCTACTTTAATAAATAATGAAATATTTAGGGGACTCCACTTTCCCATCCTTGTTCCCATCCGCCACTGCCCCTCACCCTATTATGCAGTATATAGAATGGAGTCCATCTCAAGATGCATAGGAACTAAGGCTATATTCTAGTAGAACATAAGAGGCATATGTCTTATCAAGCCCAGGTGGGAGAAGTGTAAGCACCAACATTGAAAGTGACCACTTCAATGCTTACACCTTATCCCAAGAAGAGGAGGATCTGGACCAAGGTGTGAATACCATGCATAAGGAGGGAGCATTTTTGCACTCTTTGCATCTAAGAGCACAATGAGCATGAGCCAACCCATCCTTACATTAGCCTATTCAAACAACATCTGGTTTTCAAGAAGGCTCCATCAATTAATAAAGCTTTTAATATGGAGTATACAAATACAATGGAGGCACACGCAATAAGGATCCCACAATAGGTAGATCTAGATAACTAGCAACACTAGAGCATATTTTCAGATGAACTAGTACTAGAAAAGGGTTCCTATGTGGTAAATATTTGTGCCATAATAATCATTGAATTCATGAGTACTGGCATGCATGATGATCTACCATGTCATGTTTGGGATATGACTTGGTGAGTGGTGGTAAAAGGTTAGCCTGAATTCGAGCAACAACTAAAGTACAATATGATATTGTTAGGACACTATAGATTTATAGGATGATTCCCAAAAAGGTAATTTCAAGGTGGTGGAATGCCACTCATGCCACAATTTTGTGTACATAATCTGGTAGATAAATAAGAGCATGTTAGAATGGCATATCTTAGGATAAAGGAATAATTTCTAGTAAAACATCCTCAATTTCTAAGCACTTTTTCTCTCTTGTAATTCTCTCTTTCTTGTTCATCGTTTTTTTTTTTTTTTTAGGAATTTGTGACTCCGTAGCCCAATGGATAAAGATAATACGGTACAAAAAAGTTTAAAAGTATGCAATTATATCAAAGCTAGCAAGACTCAAGAAAACATGAAGATACATTGGTACGCCAATAGTAGCACGAGTCAATGATTCATATCTTGTCAAATATTTTGAAAAATGTGCTCATTCCACTACATCTCCCTTATATCTTTGCATTCCAAGAAATGATCCAAAGAAAAATATGAATGCAACTAAAGGGTCTCATGGCATGCTTATGGTAGAGGAGGATCTTATTAAACCTTGCCTAGTGGAAAGCCAATAGGTAGATTATCGAAAGTAGTCAACCTTGATGATCACAATTTTGGGCAACCTGCCTATTCTTAAATCAGCTTTGGGTTATAGCAAAGTATGTTTATGGGTGTATAATGCTTAGGGATATCCTTAAAACCAAGAGTTTCAACCTACTGCTCTATGGGTTTTTCTTAGCATTGTACCCCTTCTTGTCCTCCCCTTTTGTTGTGCTCTCTTTGTTTGGCTATTGTTGTTCTAATGGTTGCTTATTTATGCAATCATCTTGCGGCTACTCTTCATTCTTATCTCCTTCTTGTGTTTTCTCATTCTTGTACCCAAGTGATCCTCTTACATTTTGCTTGGTATTCCCCCTATGTGTTCTTTATTTTATGTTGCACCCTATAATATTGCCAATTTTCCTCTCCATTACCTATTTTGTTTGTGCCTTCTCTATTCCTCCCTGCTCCTTTTCCTTGTTTGAAAGTGCTTTGTTAGATGAAGGCTTGCTGGGTTCTTTTTTTATGGAGTAAAAACCCCATGTAAGTAACCAAGAGTGTGGGTGATAATTTTATACCTCTTCACCCACTCTTCAAGGAGCTCACCAAGTTTTGAAGGACATCGATGGTTGGGTGGAATAAATTGAGTAACGATAGCAATCGTGAGTGGATAAAAACATTGGATAGATTGTAGAATGAAGCAGTGTGAGTTATATAGAAAGTGGAAAATATACCCTTGGCCTTGGGTTAAACTTTATCAATGACCCATCCAACTTTCTGGGTGGGCCTTCCAAGTGGATATCAAGGGTAGAAGAATTGAGCAACCCTGCCCTTACGAATGGGACAGATCCTTACCCATATTGGGTAGGAGATACAAGTGCAAATTGGGTAGAACCTTGGAAAAACACCCTCCCTATCTCCCCAGTACCTTCGTGGGTGAAAATAAGAAAAAAGGAAGCCTTCATCCAACATGAAAAAATATCACCATCACATAAATTTCAAAACTAAATATCTATCCGTTGCTCCAGTAGTTTGGGTACGTAACAATGTACACGGATGTGACTTATGTGAGACACATTGCTCCCAAGGTGCTTCAATACTTTTTATTCACCACCTAACCATAGGATCTCTAGTCGAGGATAAGGATGAGGTAGTTGAGAATTTATGAACTAGGCAGAGATATCAAAATATCTAAAGGCCTAGATTCATCCAGATGTATCTATCTCCTTCTAGAATATTGATGCTACCCAGAGGAATAGTGTACTATTACAACGCTTGTCTACTACAAGGGTTGTCTTCTTGCATACCACCATTAATATTCAATTTTGAAATTGATGTAAATATACCTTTAAATGGTGGAATGCTGGTCATTTCTAAGGGTGACTCTTTAGCCATTACAACTCACATGTAAGGTTTACCTCTATGTATATATAAATTCTACACTGTTTGGTCTTTGAATTCATCTTCCTATTATTTATTGATTGTATGAATACCTATTTCTATCTGGTTGTTTAAGTTATCCAGTGATATCCTATTATATGGATTCTATGGGGTTTACTTGATTGACTCAAGAGTGTGCATTCATAAAAATGGATTGATGGTTTATTTTTCTAAAGCCAGTTGGATAGAAGCGCTCTGATTATAGATCTTAGATATCATGCACCTATCCGTTGGTTCTATAATTTAACCCCTACACACCAATGATAAGAGATAAAAAAAAGGTATTGTTGGGTGATCTATTACATACAAGGTCTGTGTTTCATATGTGGTATGTTTCTTTCATAGGTCTTTATGCGGATATACCCATCCTTGTGATTTTTGGCTATGGACATTTTCTTATTTCTTCTCCTCTTTCTTGTTTCCTATTTTATGGGATAAATATCTAGAACCACCCTTGAAGGAATTGGCCTCCTTTGAATATCGTCCACCCCATCCTAACACGGTGACCATTCTATGTTGCATTGTTGGTCTACCCCCCACCATGGCGTGTGGTGTCATATTGGCGACCAACATAATCCTAACTTCTTAAAGGACCTAATTAAACTTCATGGGAAAACAAAGTGAGGTCAATATTAGTAGTTGAAAATATTTGGGATATAGTTAAAGGAGAAAAACTAAACCTACTACAAATTATAGAGAGATTCATACGTTTGAAGAAGATGAAGCAAAAGCATGAATGATAATAACTTGAAATTACAGATGAAATACAATACATAAATTCAACAACAACTTCTATAGAAGCTTGGAAAACTTTAGAAAATATATTCAAAGGAAGGAACAAAGCCACTATATTGAATCTCCAAACTCAATTACATGCTCTAAAAGTTAATAGCGGTGAAATTATAGAATTATTTCTAAGGAAAGTAGTAGATATAAAATAAAAAATGTTAACCTTAGGAGAAAAGGTAGAAGACAAGTTTCTTGTCCAAGTTATCCGAAGAGCACTTCTAGAAAGCTAAAAGTATTTAGTCACATATTTACATATTCTAAGTAAAGATACATAATTTTATGAGTTAGTCAATATACTACAAGAATATGAGGTAGAAAATTCAGTGAAATATGAAATGACTAACAATGTATTAGTCTCAAAAGATAATTCACAAGGAAATGTTGCTTCATTCTCAAAGGGTAGATCAAGATGGAATAATAGATATTTTCAAGTATGTAGAAAGAAAGGACATAGTGCCAATTATTGTAGACTCAATCCAAGAAATCAATATCAAGAAAATAAAAAAAAAATTGGAGACCAAGCAAATAGGCCATTCCAACCAAGATAATATCATAATCAATATAATTCACGAGCAAAAATTTCAGCATCCATATACTTATCAAAATCAATACAATCATACTCAACTACAATATAGAGAAGGAAAACAAAAAGGACATTTAGTTCAAGAGATTCATGAAATTCAGGAACTAGAAGAATCTATAGATGAACATGAAGTTAAAGCTCTTTTAGAAAAAAATAGTATATTATGAAAATACCAATAATTTACTTGATTAGGATACATAAATAGAGCAAAATAAAGAAAGCATAAAAAAGAGCTCTAGTTCTATAACTAGGATGAAGACCATTTGAAGACTAAAGTCTTCAATAATCAAATAATGTAATACAAGGCATGTTGGAATATATTACATTATTTTGTACATGCTAATGTACCATCTTGGGTACATCTTTAGATTAGGAGAGTTTCTTAGATTAGATTTTGAGTTTTTACTTTATGCAATATAATAAATGCACAAGTATTATTAGAATGTGCAATGATGTAAATGTGCATGATGTCCATGTGTACATGAGTCCTTAGAATAGAAATATAAAGTGTCATAGGAATATGGAAGGCCAAGAGTCATATCTCATTATATATAGATCTTTTATAGAGAGTGTAAATGGAGAGAGAGAGAGAGATAGAGATAGATAGATAGAGAGAGAGAGAGAAAATAGTGAAGGTAGATATTCTATATACAATGTAGAGCATGTAAGAAATATGGAGTGTATGAGACCTCCATTTTATATCATTGTATTGTTTTTGTTAGCCTTCATTAATGGCAGTTTTAAGAGTAGTTACATAATTTTCTTATCAGTTTTACATGCTTAGTATATTGCCATTATCATATATTTAATAGTGTATGCTCATTTTATATATTGTGGTTGATTTATCATTAAGTATCTAGCATCAAAAGCTAACAATATATCCTGATTTTATGTAGAAATTCATAGCATAGTTCATTTTATTTGTTTTTTTAAATATATTTCCCTTCCTTTTCAAAATTCCAAAAATCACTAGCATAGTTATTTTGTGATTTTCTTCAAAGACTCAAAGACACAATAATTTATATGTTTCTTTCTGATTTTCATCAAAGACTCAAAGGCACAATATCTTAATTATTTTATGTGCTTCTCAAAATACTCAAGGCACATTAGATTAGCTATTATTTATTTTCAAAAAATCAAAGACTCATTAGATTAGTTATAATTTGCTTTTCAAAACATAGTAGCTTAGGTTGTTTTTTCCTTTCCAATATTAGTAGATCAATTTGTGCATGCTTCCATAAGCTTATTTAGATAAATATTTATTTTGATAGCACATTAGGTCATTGTTTTAATTGCATATTTAGGATTAGTTTTAAACCTACATGGTAAATAACATAAAAAATAAAAGCAACACAACCCAAAACAACATAAAATGAAAACAATCAAAATAAAAAAGTACATAAAACCACACATGTTTGCACATTATATTCTGCAAATATTTTGTGAGGAAAACCTCCTGGTGATATTGGATTTATCCAAAAAACATTGGTTGAGCTCTTTAGACACCATAGCTAGATTGCATAGTTTCCTGGATTTCATCACCAAGAAGCTAGTTACCCTTGGGGATAGCTCAGGATAATTTTGAGATTATATGCCCTTTTGTTCATAGGGCTTAGTAATTTTTTGACTCATAGCTATCATTTATATCCAAGCCTAACTATGGGTGAAGCAAAATCCTGATTGGGTAAGTAGTAGGATGTAGACTGTGTGACCTCTCTCGAGAGGTTTGTTTTATTCCCTTAGGATACCTAGATCCAACCCACCATCCTAGGAAGCCTTCTTAGCCATTTGTGTCTCATTCCTCATTAGGGGGGTGGGAATAAACACACCTTTCTAGATTTTATTCCATCACCCATTCATAGTTCCTAGGTCTAGGGAACATCAAACACATAAAAATCCAAAAGCAAAAAAAAAAAATTACAAAAACATCAAAAAATCAAAACTTCAAAAAACAAAAACATAAAAACATTCATTGTTTTCTTGTTTTTCTATTTCTATAGATAATGTGTTCTTCCTTAAAAAAAGAGATAAAAGAGAGCATCCACCAACACCCATTTTATTTTGGATAGCATATGGTAACAACTCACAATAAAGCCATGGCCTATTCCAAAACTCAAGTCTCCATGCACCATTCAAGTCAATCTACCCTTTCTTCAACCGCTCCCCCAACTCACCAAGGGGATGGATCACAATTGCATCAAGGTAGCTTATCCAGTGAAGCCCACCATTACATATCTCACCCACCTAAGACACATCACCCCAGATATGATCTAGGTGTGAATCACCATGTCACCCACACCACCCCCTTTGAGTCCCCTCATCATGAGACTCCCCTTTCTCCACCTGATTTAAACATCACACCCATTTATGTTGAAGCTACATACCTCCATTTAACCAACCCAATATACCATGTCTAATCACCTCCTACTCCCTAGGACCCTTCTTCATCACATCCTCCATAACTTAGCTTGTTCCCCCTATATTTACCTTTGCTACACATTCTTATTTGCACTAACTCCACACTCACTTAGGTGTAGGCTTATAAGCCCTATAATACTCTATCAAATTCTACATATTCCTCTAGTTTTCACCACACCTTGAGTGTGCAAAATTTTGGAATACTGCTAGCCACCTTAATATTGGGAACTGTATTGCACCAAGTTTTCACTCGATACTATGGTTGTCTATCTTCCTACTTTTTTTCTAGGCTTGGAATCGATAGCTGCAGCTCAACACTCAACATTGGATGGACTAAAATAGGGGTTTTAGATCCAACTTCTAGAGTAGGCTAGTTTCTTGTCAACTTAGCAAGTTGTTGACACAATTATGCTCACTTAGGGCTTGGAGTTTAGGGTAAGATAAGGTTAGGGCTAGATATATGTGGATAATAGTGGACATATAGGTTAAAAACATTGCACTACCATAAAAAGCTCCCAAAAAACCATGCTAAGGACATATACTCAGATCAAAATTTATCCCAAAACATATTATTTTATATATTAAAGCACAACAAAGAAATGTTGTAGCAAGCAATTTCAATATCTAGGGAATGATAATCCAAATAACATAATTCACCAAACACCTAGATTTCATAGAAATGTACTTCCTAACCATAGAATGAATTCAAAAGCATATTTCAATTACTTATAACAACTACTAATCCAAAATTTGGCACAAACTACCATCAAAGTATTTACAGAAATGCAACTAAGAAATCTGAACCTCTGACATGAAGCATGAGAATGTGAACTTGAGGTGAATATCAATGTATTTCTCCTTTCATTTAGCTCTTCAGTAATATTTACAATGGTACAAGCAAACATGCTAGAGTTGACCCTTAAAAACGAGGGTTCGACATCTACTTATAGTTTTATCATTAAAATAAATAAGAAACAATACCAAATATCTTGTTACAACAACACAATAAAGATATTTAGCTGGTATTAGCTTATTGGTTTGTCCTCTAGGAATTCTACTGAAGGAAAGTCTGCCATGGTAGCTTGGGGTCTGTGCAACTTGCCGATCGCTCAGTGGAAATGAAGTTCAGAGTGTTAAAGATCATGCATCTCTATTGATGCTTCTTGGGAGTGAATTACCATAATTGATCTATAACCACCTATAGTTTGATCTTATTGGAAAACCCTTGATGCTTCATATTCTAGCCGACTGTTACAAATTCTGACACAACAATATCTTTTAAACCACCAATATTTGGCAACTTAACCTCCACCATTGATTCTCTTCATCATATGATTCAGATTCAATCTGACACAAGCTAAATTTCATTCTACTTTAAAATTTATGACATAGTCTTTTAATCAAAAGTAGTGGAATATCCAATCTAGATACCTGATATCTGAACATCAAATCCACTCTGGGATCTATCATATTCAACATTATATTCTTCAATATACATTAGAATATTGATGATAGCACCTCTTTCTTATAGCCTTTACGGATTTCATTTCGGATAGAGAAAACGCTAATCACTAATCCGGGTCCAGAGCTAGTCACATACTTCTTCCATTGTGAATCCACATTTTTGTTATTTTGTCACCCCGTATTATCTTCATTCCAAAAAGGAAAGACTTGTTCATTCCCTGAATCACCAATCCACACTTTTCTGCAAGTGATGTCATCATCTCCTTGAAACTTTTATGGATTTGAAGGTAGCATTAATTCGGAGCCGAAAAAAAAAAGGATCTTCCTGGAATTGGATATTCAATATACAAAGATGTCATTCCACACTTTTCCATCACTGTTGTCATTGTCTCTTAGGAATTTTTGCAGATTTGAGATCTGGCATCATTCCAGAGCCAAAGTGAAATCACCTGAAATCGCTCCAAACATGAAAACTTCACTAACTATTGAGCGGATTCATATCTTCTAACCCGGTTCCGCTTCAATTCATACTGCAAGGTTTGCAGAATGATGATTTTACCACTTAGTCAAAATTACACAAAATTTTACTATGTGGCCATTTTAGGCCTACATTCTGGCACCTCCTAGGTGGATTTTCTTGCAAAGCCACTCGAATCCAAAGTATTATCCATTGGGGATTAGGAGTCAAAATAATACTTATCTTTGAAGATATATTTTAAGAAATAATTTCCATACAAACACTACCCTATGAAAGCTCAAATTCTGCCTAGAGGGTAAAGGTTCATATAGAAACCATGCCAACAAAATCATATAACTCACTTGTTCAACTAGATACTGTATCCATATTATCAGTATTACTATTGCCTTCAAAAACTATACATAAATCTACCTCCTTTATAAGGCTTCATTTCAAAAAATGCCTTCACACAAAAATGTTGCGCTGTAGGCTTCATGCCTTTATTGCTTATTTCTGACAATTATCAGAGTAAAAATAGAAATACAAAACTAATGTATAGAAACACAAAAATTATGTATATGTACAAACAAAAATGAAATGATTTAAGCATGAACCCCTCTTGGGCCTGTAGCTTCTCAATCTTATCCTCATTCTTCTACAACCTCTTCATCCTCATCTTCTCTTTCCTCTTCTCCCTGTTATTCTAGAGAATGTACTCTATGGTTATCCTCATCGGAGGTGTCTCCAAACAACTAGACCATTGATTCCAAAGATTGAAGAGCCTATTTCCATTCTTCCTCAGAGGGATTTGATATTTCTTTAAGCTGTTTATAAACATATTGTAGTTCCCAAACATCCTCATAATTAGCAGCATTCACTCTAGTCAATAGTTCCTAGGTCTAGGGAACATCAAACACATAAAAATCCAAAAACAAAAAAAAAACATTACAAAAACATCAAAAAAATTAAAACTTCTAAAAACAAAAACATCAAAACATTAATTGTTTGATTTCTTTTCTATTTGTATAGATAATGTGTTCTTACTTAAAAAAAAGAGATAAAAGAGAGCATCCACCAACACCCATTTTATTTTGGATAGCATATGGTAACAACTCACAATCAAGTCATGACCTATTCCCAAACCCAAGTCTCCATGCACCATTCAAGTCAATCTACCCATTCTTCAACCACTTCCCCAACTCACCAAGGGGATGGATCACAAATCCATCAAGGTATCTTATCCAATGAAGCCCACCATTACATATCTCACCCACCTAAGACACATAACCCTAGATATGATCTAGGTGTGAATCACCATGTCACCCACACCACCCACTTTGAGTCCCCTCATCATGAGACTCCCCTTTATCCACCTGATTTAAACATCACACCCATTTATGTTGAAGTTGCCTACCTCATTTTCACCAACCCAATATACCATGTATAATCACATCCTACTCCCCAGGACCCTTCTTCATCACATCCTCCACAACTTAGCTCATTCCCCCTATATTTGCCTTTGCTACACATTCTTATTTGCACTAACTCCACACTCACTTAGGTTTAGGCCTATAAGCCCTATCATACTCTATCACCTTCTACATATTCTTCTAGTTTTCACCACACCTTGAGTGTGTAAACTTTTGGAATACCGCTAGCCACCTTACTATTGGGAAATGGATTGCACCAAGTTTTCACTCGATACTATGGTTGTCTATCTTCCTACTTTCTATCCAGGCTTGCACCCGATAGCTACAACTCAACACTCAACATTGGATGGACCAAAATAGGGGTTTTCGATCCAACCTCCAGAGTAGGCTGGTTCCTTGTCAACTTAGCAAGTTGTTGACACAATTATGCTCACTTAGGGTTTGGATTTTAGGGTAAGAGAAGGTTAGGGCTAGAGAGATGTGGATAATAGTGGATGGATAGGTTAACAACATTGCACTACCATAAAAAGCTCCCAAAAAACCATGCTAAGGACATATACTCAGATCAACATTTATCCCAAAACAGATTGTTTCATATATTAAAGCACAACAGAGAAATGTTGTAGCAAGCAATTTCAATATCTAGGGAATGATAATCCAAATAACAGAATTCACCAAACACCTAGATTTCATAGAAATGTACTTCCTAACCACATAGAACGAATTCAAAAGCAGATTTCAATTACTTATAACAACTAGTAATCCAAAATTCGGCACAAACTAACCATCAAAGTATTTATAGAAATGCAACTAAGAAATTTGAACCTTTGACATCAAGCATGAGAACTTGAACTTGAGGTGAAGATCAATGTATTGCTCCTTTCATTTAGCTCTTCAAGAATATTTACAATGGTACAGGAAAACACGCTAGAGCCGACCCTTAAAAATGAGGGTTCGACCTCTACTTATAGTTTTCTCATTACAATAAACAAGAAACAATACCAAAGATCTTGTTACAACAGCACAACAAATATATTTAGTGGGAATAACCCCATTACGGTCACATCCTCTAGAAATTTTGCTGAAGGAAAGTCTGCCATGGCAGCTTGGGGTCTCTACAACTTGTTGATCGCTTAGTGGAACTAAAGTTCAGATCATTAAAGATCATGCATCTCCGTCGATCCTTCTTGGGAGTGAATTACCATCGTCGATCTATAACCGCCTCTGGTTCGATCTTCTTGGAAAACCCTTGATGCTTCATCTTCCAACTGATTGTTACAAATTCTGATGCAGTAATATCTTTTAAACCACCAATATTTGGTAGCTTAACCTCCACCATTGATTCTCTTCATCACATGATTTAGATTCAATCTGGTACAAGCTAAATGCCATTCTACTTTAAAATTGATGACATCATATTTTAATCAGAAGCAACAGAATCTCCAATCTAGATCTCTGATATCTGAACATCGAATCTGCTTCAGGATCTATCATATTCAACATTATATTCTTCAATCCGCATTAGAATATTGATGACATCACCTCTTTCTTATAGCCTTTGTGGATTTCATTCTGGATAGAGCAAATGCTAATCACCAATCCAGGTCTGGAGCTAGTCACATACTTCTTCCATCGTGAATCTACACTTTTGTTATTCCACCATCCTATCTTATCTTCATTCCAGAAAGGAAAGACTTGTTCATTCCTCGAATCACCAATCCACACTTTTTTGCTAGTGACATCATCATCTCCTTGAAACTTTTGCAGATTTGAAGGTAGCATTAATCTAGAGCCAAAAATAAAAGGACCTTCCTAGAATTAGATATTCAATATACAAATATGCCATTCCACACTTTTCCATCATTGATATCATCATCTCTTAGGAACTTTTATGGATTTGAGATCTGCCATCATTTCGGAGCCGGAGTGAAATCACCCGAAATCTCTCCAAACATGAAAACTTCACTAACTATTGAGCGGATTCATATCTTCTGACCCGGTTCTACTTCAAAGCATACTGCAAGGTTTGCGGAATGATGATTTTATCACTTAGTCAAAATTATACAAAATTTTACTAAGTATGTGGCCATTTTGGGCCTACATTCTGGCACCTCCCAGGTGGATTTGCTTGCAAAGCCAATCGAATCCAGAGTCTTATCCATTGGGCCTTAGGAGTCAAAACAATACTTATCTTTGAAGATATGTTTTAAGGAATAATTTCCATACAAACACTACCCTCTAAAAGCTCAAATTCTGCCTAGAGGGTAAAGGTTCATATAGAAACCATGCCAAAAACATCATAGAACTCACTTGTTCAACTAGAGACTCGTATCCATAATATCAGTATTACTACTGCCTTCAAAAACTATACACAACTCTACCTCCTTTATAAGGCTTCATTTCAAAAAATGCCTTCACAAAAAATGTTGTGCTGTAGGCTTCATGCCTTTATTGCTTATTTTTGACAATTGTCAGAGTAAAAATAGAAATACAAAACTGATGTATAGAAACACAAAACTTATGTATATGTACAAATATAAATGAAATGATTTAAGCGTGAGCCCCTCTTGGGCCTGTAGCTGCTCAATATTATCCTCATTCTTCTATAGCCTCTTCATCCTCATCTTCTCTTTCCTCTTCTCCCTATTCTTCTGGAGCATGTACTCTCTGGTTATCCTCACCGGAGGTGTCTCCAAACAACTGGACCATTGATTCCAAAGACTGAAGAGCCTATTTCCATGCTTCCTCAGAGGGATTTGATGTTTCTTTAAGCTACTTATAAACATATTGTAGTTCCCCAACATCCTCATAATTAGCAACATTCCCTCTAGTCACCAGATCCTCCATGAGATCTCTTAATCAGGTGTAATCCATAATCAGTTTGGCAACTTGTTCTTGGGATAGTGGCTCTTCCAGTGAATCAATTCCAGCCTCATCCTGTAAGTTATCCTTGATGCTTTTCTAGGCTTCTTCCATAGATAACAAGTTGTGATCCTCCTTCTAGAGTCCTTTGAAACCAACATGAATCATTTCCTTATTTATTTCAATGATGTCTTTAATTCCTCTTTCCATTCTATCAAACAACAACCAGGCTCTCTGAACTACCCTGTGCTTCTTCACCACTATTTTGGTAGCTACCCTGACCAGATTCCATTCCCTATTGGAAATTGGTTTAGCAGGATCACTGAGCCTACTTCCAACTAGCCTGTACATTTGTTTCTCTAGAATCACCATAGGCTGTAACTCTCCAGTGATTTGATCTAAATCCTTCTGAATAGTAGAGAGCAACTGGCTGGCATCTTTTAGGTAGTCGATTATGAGTTGAAGACCTAAAATTTTTCTTGAACTTCAGAAAGCAACTCCTGCTTTATCCTTTTCAAATTATCTTTGGAAAAACCTGAGGACTTGGCTTTCTCAATCTGAAGCTGATGCTTTAAATTTTGAATTTCTTTTGCCTGATCCTCATTCAGCTTCTTTTGTTCTTCTAACTGGTCTTTCCACTCATTAGCCTTTTGAAACCTTTCTTGCCAACTCTTAGCCTCTTTTCTTAGAGCTTTCTCTATTTCTTTTTTATCATTGAGGCTCCTCTTAAGCTTTTCAACTTGTTTTTTCAGCTTATCTACCTTCTCTTTAGCTATATCAATTTTCACATAAAAGGTATCTAAGTGAGCCTTGGCAATCCCTAACTCATCCTCAGTAGGAAGCTTGTCAATATCTTCTATGATTTCCTCCACTCTATAATCCTGAGCAGTCATTTCATTTTTAGGTTTGCTCACTTGCGAAATCATAGACCTTGAAACCCTTTGCCTAGTGACAGGGTTAACATACATACTTTTTCTTGTCACGACCATCCTGTTGGAAGGTCGGGTAAGCTTCTCTGCCCAATAGTCATTTATGCTCTTAGTGGTTGCTTGTTATTTTGATACAGTAATAGACTTTGAAAAATCAGTAGCCAAAGGAGATAATGGCATCAAAAACATGAGGGCGGACTGACTTGTTGTTGGTGGGGGTGAAGATATATTGACAACAACCTCTATTACAATGGTAGACTCTATGATTACCGCTGCTGTGGATACAGGTAAATTTAGAGAAATAGGAACATAACTGATAGTAGAAGGGGTGGATGAAGTCGGAACGTAGTGTCCCATGGATGGTGGTAATGAAATAGATGAGGGTGCAATAATGGTGGACATTGAAGTGGACATCTCCAAAGTGGAAGGTGGGTCTTGAGGAGGTTGTGACACAACAGAACTGACTGGTACCTCCATAGCTACTAATGAGATGAGGGAAGAACTGTGAGGTGGAGGAGGTAAATTTACCACATTTTCTTGACTAGAAAGGGAGGGAAATCCTTTTGGGGATTCATGGAGATGAAAATGAGAAGAGGGATTAGAAACCATACCTTCACCTATAGATGTAGGGTGTTCTTGTTCAACTTGTATCTCCAGGTGTTGTTCTTGTTAAACTAACCCTTCTGTATTAAAAATAGCTACCTCTTCAACAATTTCTTCCATACTCATTTTTTGCTTCTTGGAAACCTCTCTCTCCTCTATTTTTGGGGCCCTCTTAGTCCTCCTATGAACTAGTTGAAAAGTATCCATCTCTCATTCAAAATTTTCCCCCTCTTCATCTTCTTGTACTACTCTAGAAAGTAAAGACTACTCAGATATGGATCATAATTAAACCGATGTTGTATGATAGAAAAAGGTGGATATTATTTCAATTATTAGAATATTGATAGCTCTTTATTTAGAATTGCATTTCATTCACCAATTTAGCCTTCTCAAGAAACTTCTCTACCTGCTTAGAAGTAGGATTGGAAATTTTTATAGGAAAGAATTTCAATTGAATAAAAGAAGAGGGACTAAATGGTTTCACCAATTTACATCCTTTGTCTAATTCCATAAACCTAAATCCTTATCTTCATTAAGTCCTACCCAATCCATTCAATTTTTGAGCCATCCGGAGCAAACTTTTCTCATTTCATAAATTCTCAAGGTATAGCTGTACATTTCTCCCTTCCTATAGACGCAAGGGGTTTCCAAATGAATTTCTTGTATGCTTTTCATTACTTCTCTCCTCTGGAGCATGCATATAATCCGCCATAAATGTAGCTGTTGTATGATATCTTTGTTGGCACACTTTACAATCCTTTCATTATTTCTTTGGTGGCTCAAAGGTGGCATCCTATCTTCTTATTGGTCGAATTTTGAAATTGCGCTACCAGCTCATCATATCCCTTCGGCTACTCTTTGGTCCATGCACGAGTTCGTTAGAATTGAATGCGGGAGCACTCTTTAGCCTCCACGTGTCAGATTGGAACTTGTTGTTCGGATTTGGCCTGATTTTGCTCTAGTGTCTTAAGAACCTTTCGAGTCCACTTTGGTACTTGAAGCTTGCACGCACGACACTCTACCTCGATTCCACTTCGGCTATCTCTAGCTTTGAGAGGTTCCCAAATTAGCATCATTCTTTGTCCTTCTCTATGCGGGATAGAAACTGATAGACCACTCCATGGAAATCCAGATTTAACCATGCGGACTTGAGGGCGGAATGCCATTCCAGAGAGTTTTACATAGCACCGTGTGCAGAATGGAACATTACCATGCATTTGGCCAACACTTAGTCATTTCTTGCAAACTTTCTTCTCTTTTTTTTTTTAGAATTTCTTTGAAAAGAACTAATTACAAAGTGCAAAAAAGAAATCAAATACAAAGTGCAGAAAGGAAGGGGAAATATTTGTACAATGTATATACATATGTTACAATGAGCTCACTTCTTACATATAGTAGAGCTTGAGGTGGAAACCATTCACCGAAATTGGTTGTATGTTTCCCTCTGGATCCTTCAACTGAAATACATTAGACTCTTTAGCTTCCACTATTTTGAAAGGACCATCCCAAAAGGAATCAAACTTTTCATGCTTTCCTGGTTTTGCCCTATCAACATTCCATCCGAGAACTGAGTCTCCAACTTGGAGTTTTTCTGAACCTGGCCTTTTTATCAAACCATGCTTTAATGTCCGATGAATGCTTTTGAAAATGATCATATGCTTGAGTTCTGCTCTCTTCCAATCGCAGCAAGTGTGTCAACCTTGTTTTTACTGGATCATCCTCTAATTCTTCTTCTGTACTGACAAGCTTAAGCATTGGGATCTCTAAGTGAATTGGCAATACCACCTCTTTTCCATATACCAGTGCATAAGGAGAAGTTTTGATGGAATTTTTAATAGTAATCCTGTCTGCCCATAGAGCATGGTTGAGCAATAGGTGCCAACTCCTTTTGTTACCTTCCAGAGATTTTCTCAAAATCCTTAATAGGTTTTTGTTGGTAGATTCTGCAAGTCCATTACCTTGTGGGTAATAATTTGAAGTATTTTTAAGAGTGATGTCATACTTGCTGGCAAACTCAATGTACTTGGCTCCTATGAAAGCAGGGCCATTATCACTCACCAAAGCTTTCGGGACTCCAAATCTGGAAATCAAATTCTCCATAAAGTTGATCACAACTTCCTGGTCCACCCTCTTTGTAGGAATGGCCTCCACCCATCTGGTAAGATAGTATGTAGCTGTCAAGATAAACTTATGCTCTACTAAAGAATTAGGATTTATAACTCCTATGAAATCTAATCCCCATTGTTGAAAAGGCTCCTCAACTTGAATAGGTTTCAGAGGAGATGAAGCATTTATGGTTCTTCCAACGTACCTCTGATATTTGTCACAAGCCTGGGTAACTTTAAAAGCATCATTGAACACAGAAGGCCAATAATAGCCTGCTCTTATTATCTTCAAAGCTGTAACTCTGCCCGAGCTATGACCACCTGCTGACCCTCCATGAAATTCTTCTATGACTCTTTTTTGTTGGTCCTCCTTCAAACATTTCAGGAGAATACCATCCAAGTTTCTTTTGAACAACCCTTCAGGTAGTAATACATATTTTAGAGCATGAAGTCTATACCTCCTTCTTTGAGAAGGGTTCAGATCGGGGGGGGGGCCCCAGGGGGGGGAATACCTGGTCATTTGCTCGATCCAATCAGAATCTGGAGTGTGTACAATCTCTATTTGATCCTCTTCTCGTTATCCGACAAGCTGTCATTTTTGCCAATGCTGAAGCATCTGTCAATCCTTGGCACAAGGCTCTACCTCTTACCAGCTTGGTGGGACGTATTTCTACATCATATTCCTGGATCTTAGTAATCCAACCAGCCCTTTTATCACCTAGGTCACCTTGTAAAATAAAACTTCTTACATCTGGATGAACCACATATACCAGGGTTTTGCTCTGTACTAGATATTGTCTAAACTTCTTTAGCGACTTCATCACAGTGAACACTTGTCTTTCAATAAAGTTATATTTTACCCGATAATCATGTAAATTCTGACTCCAAAAGAACACAGGGTGTTCATCCCCTTGATTATCTCTCTGGGTGAGTACCGAGGCATAACTCTCTTCAACTCCATAAGCATAGAGAATAAAATATTTAGTGAAATCAAGATTTATCAAGACTAGGGCTGTTGTAATGGATTGCTTGATGACCTCAAAAGCTTACTTCCTAACCTCAGTCCACTTGAACTCTACCTTTTTCTTGAGTAGTTCAGATATAGGCCTCACTTTCTGTGCAAAATTAGAAATGAATTTCCTGATGAAATTGATTTGACCTAGGAAGGACTGCAAGGTCTTCTGATTAGTAGGCAAAGGAATAGCTAGAATTGCTCTAATTATTTTTGGATCTATGGCCATACCTTCCTTTGAGACCACATGGCCTAATAGTTTTCCCTCATGTACTGTAAAAAATGACTTCTTAGGATTCAGTGAGATACCAAATTCTCTGCATTTTTGAAAAACCTGTTCCAAATGAGATAGATGATCATTTTTATCATGAGAAAACACCGTCATGTCATCTAGGTAAATCAGAATAACTTTTTTTATAAGTGTACCAAAGGCATAGTCCATGGCCCTCTGAAATGTAGCTCCAACATTAGACAGCCCAAAGGGCATTCTCTGATAGGCAAATGTACCCCATTTTGTGGTGAATGTTGTTTTGTATTGGTCTTCATATTTTACCCAAATTTGGTTATATCCGGAGTAACCATCCAATAGTGAGAATATTTCTGCTCCAGCTACCACTTGTAAGATCTGGTCAATCTGAGGGAGGGGGTAGTGATCCTTGAGGGATGCTTGATTCAGATTTCTAAAATCTACGCATAGGCGTATATCCCCATTCTTCTTTCTTACGGGTACCAAATTGGCTACCCAAGTGGAATGTTTTATTGGATATATTATCCTAGCCTTTAGTAGCTTTAAGAGTTCCTCTCTCATAATGGCTTCTATCCTCGGATTGACAGGCCTCTATTTTTGTCGGAATGGTTTAGCATCGGGTTCTAACTCAATAGTATGTTGGATAATCCTTTTGTCATACACCTTAAGGTCTTCATATGACCAAGCCACAGTGTCTTGGTATTTTAAGCATAAAGTTTTAATCTCTTTTGCTTCCTCAGGTGAACACTGGATCCCAATATTGAGCTTCTTTCCTATTTCGACCTCCACTTCTTTATAGATATTTTCACCGACCTTCATGGCTCCAACCTTCTTTCTATCTTCATTATCAAATAGAATTTCAAGGGTGACCAATCCCCTTGGAATATGATTGTTTCTTAGTTGGATAAAGTCTTGCTGATCTATTTCCTCCAAGTCTTCCTCTTGGATAGTTGAGAGGCATGCTTCTCTTATCATAAAATCTAGAATTTGTTCATCACTTTCAAAAACCTGCCAGAATATCTGCTTGTCTGGCACTGCAGGTCTGAAAACCATTTTAATTCCCTTGGTCTTCTTAGTTCCAAAATCTATAGGAGGATTGAAATTAGCTCCCTTCGTTTCCAATGAATCTGCCAGGTGATTCTCTTCTCTAGGCACAAAACTTAGATTCAGGGCATCAAATGAATCCATTAGGTCCCATACCCTATTCCTGTAATATTTTAAGTAATGGTGCTTACTGCTGCACTTATTCCTTACCTGATGGACTATCAACTCAGAATCACCATATATGTTCAAAATATTGATGCCCATGCTTTCTTCTTGCATCAATCCGAGGCACAAAGCCTCGTACTCTACAGCATTGTTAGTACA
Source organism: Wollemia nobilis (assembly GCA_028583015.1). Lineage (NCBI taxonomy): Eukaryota > Viridiplantae > Streptophyta > Pinopsida > Araucariales > Araucariaceae > Wollemia > Wollemia nobilis. The sequence goes on from JAQPPZ010002979.1 coordinate 11,504,750, forward strand.
TGACCATGTCAGTCCGTAAGCAAAATTATTTATCCCTTTCGACTGTGATTGTAGAACCACACCAGCCCCTGCACCATTTCTACATTTAGCACCATCAAAATGCATAACCCATGTTTCCTTGTTTCTTAGGGATTGATTAGAAATAGCAGGGAGTTTCTTTTCCAATTTAGTTGTGATGTTGTATGTACCCATACCAGTTCCAAATTGACTATAGTCTTCTCTGAAAGGCAACTCATCTTCAATGTCTAGCTCCTCAATGTTTTCCACTAGCTCAAATTCCTCCAAAGGATTAAGATTGCACATATCTTCTTCAATATTTTCAATATGATAAGCAACTGGTTTCTCAGGTGTTATCCTTATCCTTTTTCCTTTGAAAGGGATTACCATGCTAGAATAATCCATGTACATACATCCCCCTAGCTTTGCAATAAATTCTCTTGAGAGGCATAACCCGAAATAGGGTTCTAAGTCCACCACCACTATTTCCTGCACCACCGTTACCTCGGGAGCTCTGTGCAACCTCATCAGTACATCTTTAATAACCCCAACTATCTTGATAGGTGTCCCATCTAGTTGCAACACTCCAGGACAAGACCGGGTATATTCCATACCCATTTATTCATAGACCGCCTTAGGCATAACTGTGGTTGATGCTCCTGAATCAATCATACAATTTTAGACTACCCATCCTTCCATTCTTAAGGATATGTAGAAAGGGGGAGGTTTGTTTTTTAGAACAATAGGTGTCATTTCTTTCTTTTCTGGTGGTATACTGAGGATGGTGGTGGTTGGTCTATTTTGGGGATTTTTGTTGAGGGAAGCTTTAAGCAGGTCAATCTGGCCCAGAATGAAAAGAGTGTCATACAGGCTAGCTTTTGATGGAATCCTTTTCATCTCCTCAACAATGTTGTACTCAGACTTGGTCAGGGATAGTCTTTCCAGTCCTCTGTCTGGCTCACCATATTTCCTTTTGTATTGTTGGGTTGCCTCTAATATTTATATTTTGGTAATAGAGGGGAACCTGAGCCTTTCTTGATCCTCACCCTTGGATCTCATTCTGTCTCCTTCTGTTTCTCTTTCGGGATTTTTAGGGAGACTATCTGTCTTCTCCTTCCCTCTAGCTCGAGGAATAGGAAAAGTGTCACTGCTTTGAGGGGGGAAGTCAGCTTTCTTTTGAGAAGGGACCTAGAATTGTCCCATCTTCTAGGGGTCTACTTGTAAAGCTTTCTTTCCAGACCTTGTCATAACAACAATCAAACTTTCTTCCTCTAACTCTTTTTCGACCATGATCTGATCAGGGTGCCATAACATATTAACCCTCCCCTTCTGATTCCTTTCAGCTTGATCCATAGATTGTTGAACATGGTGTTGATACATCACACAAGATTGTGAGTCATGGGGGTCATTGCATACCAAACACCAAACATTTGCAAGAGTGGTATCTATAGAACACTCTAGCTCCTCATATGCTGCATTCACCCTAACCCCAGTACTATTACTAGGACCAGGCCTTTGATATTTGTTTACATATGGGAATCTCCTCTATTGTGACCTTTCTTGATCTCTCTTTTCCATTGAATTCATTTTGTTACTCAGAGTTTTCATGGTATTTTGTATATCCAGAATAGCAGACAATTCTTGAGAAGGTTGAGAAGGAAGGGGAGGAAAAGGAGGTGTGGAGGATATAGGTTTAGACCAAGGAATCAGATTCATTTGTGGATATGGATATGGTAAAGAAAGGGGGTCCATGTAGGAGGGCTTTGTGGATTTCTCATGGCTACTATTGGTTTCTGAGTTATAGGGCAACACGGTTTTGGGGGAATTCTTCCCACATTGATCAGGATATTTTTAGCATGGACGACTGCATTATAAACTTGGGGGAAGGTTTCTACTCTATATTGTTGTGTTTGCAAACCTAGCTCTGATCCCAGGGCTCGAATATAATACATGTAAGCCAAACATGTAGCTGGTCTAGCAGTGGGGGGAATTCTCTTCCATGTTCTGCTAAATCTCAAATTAAAATCTGAGACAGTTTCTTGCTGGGTTTTTTGCATGGTTGTAAACTGATTCAATAGAGAAAAGGGATCAACAGATTCATTAAATTCTTCTATGAATGGCTCAGCCAATGATTTCCATGAAGTGATAGAATTATCTTCCAGAGTTCTAAACCAATGCAATATCTTTCCACGAAAGGATAGGGCTAGAATTTTGACAATAATATTTTCCTCTTTTATGTTGTGGATTGCTGCCAGATTCAAGATATCTTGGCAGTGCTCATAAGCTATTTTCCCAAATCCATCATACATGGGGGTTGCCTTAGATATAGCCTGGGGGATGGCATCCATTTGGGCTAATCTAAGGGGCCCAGTTGAATCCCAGTTAGGGTACTTTTGTAGTGGCTGATTAGGAACCACATTTTGTGCCATATTTTTGGCTGTAGGTCTTCTTGGGGGAACTATTGGGTTTTCTTCTAGAAGATCTTCTTCTTCAATAAAATATTGATCTAAAATTTTGATAATAGTAGCCCCTCTTTGAGGTAACTCACAATGAAAGAAAGAATCAGGGTTGTTCCTCTTGAAAGACCTGGTATACATGAAAGGGTACTGGTCTACAATACTTTTTTGGGGTCTTCTGACCAGGGAGTCACCAGGTGAACTTTCTTTTCTCCGCTAATAAGGTCAAGATAATTCACCAAATCTTGATTCCTTCAGGTTGAGATAACAATAACTCTTTATATGGGTTTCGTGTTCCTTGTGAACGGTCCCACCGGGCATGCCAAAAATTATTGGGCACTGAATTGCACCAAGTTTTCACTCGATATTGTGGTTGTCTATCTTCCTACTTTCTATCCAGGCTTGCACCCGATAGCTATAGCTCAACACTCAACATTGGATGGACCAAAATAGGGGTTTTTGATCCAACCTCCAGAGTAGGTTGGTTCCTTGTCAACTTAGCAAGTTGTTGACACAATTATGCTCACTTAGGGTTTGGAGTTTAGGGTAAGAGAAGGTTAGGGCTAGAGAGATGTGGATAATAGTGGATGGATAGGTTAACAACATTGCACTACCATAAAAAGCTCCCAAAAAACCATGCTAAGGACATATACTCAGATCAACATTTATCCCAAAATAGATTGTTTCATATATTAAAGCACAATAGAGAAATGTTGTAGCAAGCAATTTCAATATCCAGGGAATGATAATCCAAATAACAGAATTCACCAAACACCTAGATTTCATAGAAATGTACTTCCTAACCACATAGAACGAATTCAAAAGCAGATTTCAATTACTTATAACAGCTAGTAATCCAAAATTCGGCACAAACTAACCATCAAAGTATTTACAAAAATGCAACTAAGAAATCCGAACCTCTAACATCAAGCATGAGAACGCGAACTTGAGGTGAAGATCAATGTATTGCTCCTTTCATTTAGCTCTTCAGGAATATTTACAATGGTACAGGAAAACATGCTAGAGCCGACCCTTAAAAATGAGGGTTCGACCTCTACTTATAGTTTTCTCATTACAATAAACAAGAAACAATACCAAAGATCTTGTTACAATAGCACAACAAAGATATTTAGCTGGCATTAGCTCATTGGTCCGTCCTCCAAGAATTTCGTTGAAGGAAAGTCTGCCATGGTAGCTTGGGGTCTCTACAACTTGTTGATCGCTCAGTGGAACTGAAGTTCAGACCGTTAAAGATCATGCATCTCCATCGATCCTTCTTGGGAGTGAATTACCACCATCGATCTGTAACCACCTCTAGTTTGATCTTCTTGGAAAACCCTTGATGCTTCATCTTCCAGCTGACTGTTACAAATTCTGATGCAGCAATATCTTTTAAACCACCAATATTTGGTAGCTTAACCTCCACCATTGATTCTCTTCATCACATGATTCAGATTCAATCCGGCACAAGCTAAACGCCATTCCACTTTAAAATTGATGATGTCATATTTTAATCAGAAGTAGCAGAATCTCCAATCCGGATCTCTGATATCTGAACATCGAATCCACTCCGGGATCTATCATATTCAGCATTATATTCTTCAATCCGCATTAGAATATTGATGACATCACCTCTTTCTTATAGCCTTTGTGGATTTCATTTTGGATAGAGCAAACGCTAATCACCAATCCGGGTCTGGAGCTAGTCACATACTTCTTCCATCATGAATCCGCACTTTCATTATTCTACTATCCCGTCTTATCTTCATTCCAGAAAGGAAAGACTTGTTCATTCCTTGAATCACCAATCCACACTTTTTTCCAGTGACGTCATCATCTCCTTGAAACTTTTGTGGATTTGAAGGTAGCATTAATCCGGAGCCAAAAACAAAAGGACCTTCCCAGAATCGGATATTCAATATACAAAGATGCCATTCTACACTTTTCTACCATTGATGTCATCGTCTCTTAGGAACTTTTGCGGATTTGAGATCTGCCATCATTTCGGAGCTAGAGTGAAATCACCCGAAATCGCTCCAAACATGAAAACTTCACTAACTATTGAGCGGATTCATATCTTCTGACTCGGTTCCACTTCAAAGCATACTGCAAGGTTTGTGGAATGATGATTTTATCACTTAGTCAAAATTATACAAAATTTTACTAAGTATGTGGCCATTTTGGGCCTACACTTACCATCGGGGGAAGTAGTTCCACCCTCCACAACACATTATAGGTTAAATATCTATGGCCATCAATATTAATCATCCATATTCCTTTAATAATTTCCACTCATCATAATGCCCACACATTTCTACATCACCCTCCTACATTACGCACACTTCTCACCTACATCATTCGACCCAATTTTGTGTTGCTTCCTATCTACACTCATCTAGTCCATATTCTTCTTTCCAATTTTCTAACCTACCTCCCCAATCTATGGTTCTCCATGTCATTCCTTCCACCATTTACCCTTCATCTACTATAATTCATATTGTAGACACCAAAACCTAGGCACTCACAAAAGTACCATTTGTATCCCATCACACAAAATTACATAATAAAAAATATATGCCTAAGTCCAAACTTAGGCATATAAAATACTGCACATAATTATATTTTCTAAATTTTATTAAATCTAAAAAATCCACCTAGGATACCTTGTCTCTCCATGGGACATGTGTCCTAGTCACCACTACCCATCACCATACCACATATCACACACTTTATCCCTTCACATGGAAAATCCTCCACTTCACCATAATTGCACTCACTCATCCTCCACATTGCATTCCACTTGCACTCACTCATTGGGTACATCACCCTAGTTGCACTCACTCATTGGGCACATCATCGCAGTTTCACTCACTCATTGGGTATATTAACCTAGTTGCAATCACTCATTGAGAACATCACCTCACTTGCACTCACTCATTAGCCACTTCACCATAGTTGCACACACTCATCAAGCCAAATTGCACTCCACTTACACTCACCCACTTGCCACTTCTTCCCATTTAAGTGAGACACTCTACGTAACTCACTATAACTCTCCCTGCCATATGGCAACCCTAGCCTACTACCTATACTTCCCTCCAAAGCCCTAAAATTTCTTATAAAAGAAACATCACCCCATAAAACAAAGGAGGTCAAGAAAACACACTGCTATGCTATCAAAACCATGCTAGGAGCTCGTATGCATCCTGAGGAGATTCGAGATTCGACGACCTAGAGTGAATTTTTAGAGAATTATACCACCCAGCCTTAATTTCTTGGTCTGTGATTACACAGTCACAACCATCCTATCCATGGTTACATAATCAAAACCACATGTCCTATGATTGCACAAAAATAACCAAACTTGTTTTGGTCATATCTCACTAATCCAAACTTGGATTCAGGTGAAATTTGGAGGGTAGGTTCTTGGAATCCACTAAAATATCACCACCAATTTTTAGGCCATTTGGAATAGCAGGGATTAGTAAGTTTATAACTTGTTAGCAAGGCATTCTAGTTTTACTTTTTGTCTTCTGCAAGCATTCATTCAAGGGTTTTTCATTTGCATTGATTTTTAATCATTTATACAGTTGCTACTAAACCTTGTTTAATTTCCATGTGTGCATGAGATAGGTGTTTGAGAAGTTGTTGAAGATGGAGTGGCCCATCATAGGATATGCAAGCCCACTCACCACTTGGTTGTAGTAGAGAAGGCCAAAGACATTGTCGATATTTGTATTTAGTGAAAGGGGTATTTCCTCCATTTTTTTCTATCCATTGTAATATGAGAAACAAGAATTTTGTAATAATACCCTTGCAAATTTGGGGAAAAATTATTGTAAATAGATATCAAGGCTCCATTCAAAATCATTACAAAGAAAGTATTTTCATTGCAATTGCTTGTTTTTTTATTTTGTTATTCGGTGGTCTTATTTGCTTACAAAATGGTGATCACGACGGGACTCCCTAAGGGTTCTATTTGTTATAGCCTTGCTATTTTCTATTGTTGATTTGTATTTTTTAGTATTTGCAGGTTTTTGGAGCTCGGCCACATAAATATTGAGGGTTAAAAACTAACTATTTTAGATGCCTTCTCGATTTGCACCTGCACCTAAGAAATTGCGAAGCTCATGGTTATAGAACTGGACAACCGCATAGTTGGTGCTTACGAATATACACCTAATAAAATGTGGAGCACATGATTATAGAGTTGTAGAAATACACAATCAGTTTTTATAGACCTACACTTGAGAAACCATAGAGCTTGCGATTACAAAGTTGTAGAATTGTGCAGTCAACGGTTGAAGTGATGCAAACCCATGTATTTTGTGGTTACACAGTTAGGAAGGAGTGGTGAAAGGATCATAGGTGTGTACATATAACACTCTATTTTTATTTTTTTATGTTTCAATATTTTAGTATGTTTAATAAGAGTCTTTTCTTGCTTGATATTGATTACATTTAAGTCTTAGGCTAGGCATATTTAAAAATTGAAAAAGAAAGCCAAAATAAAAAGAATCATTTGCATCTTAGTTTAGTTAGTCGGGCATTTTTTGTTGTATGTTTTTATTTGTTGCATTTAGGAAATAATTAAAATCACATATTATATTGCATTACACAATAATAAATGAAGCCAACACACACTCACATGAGCGTTGGACAGGGTTGGACTTCTGAAAGTTCTTGAGGTAGAGAGATAAAAAATAGTAATAAAGTAATTCTGATCTAAGATAAAAATAATATTAACGGAGCATAGATATCACCCAAAAATTGTCCAGAAGTATTTAGTGATTAGGCTAAACCAAATATGAATTCCAAATGATGAAATATCCTCAGCAAAAATCTTCAATTTCAGCAAACTATGTTGTTGGTTCAAACCAATTTTTTTTTATCTATAATTAAAAAAGTACACAAGTATAAAATTTTAAAAATCTTTGCATAAAATATCCATAATTGTGCACACTAAAATATTCTTGTTCTTCTCTCATTCAAAAAGAGTCCAATTACAAAATATATAATGATCAATCAGCCCTGATCATGCAAAAAAAGCTAAAAATCTATAAAAGCTAAAAACTAGCGTTTTATAAAAAACAACTTATATCATGCCATCTTGCATGCTATTTTTTATTTATTTTAAATTAAATAAAAATATTAATTTGCATGAATAAATCACTCAATTTAATATATTTTTCATGTGCTTTATTTTACAACTCACATATTAATTTAATAATTATGGTTGGCTTTTGATGTCACCCTCAACAATCCCTCCTTTGATGTCAAAGAAAGAAATGTCCAACATTTATTTGAGTATCCCATGAGTCACCTTCAGTAGCCCCTTTGTGAGTATATCAGAAACTTGATCCTCACTCTTAACATACTCAATGAAAAAAGTCTTGTCATGTACCAAATCTCTAACAAAATGGTGTTTCAACTCTATGTGTTTGGTACTTGCATGGAAAACTGTATTTTTGGACAATTGTATTGCCCCACTATTATCACAAAATATTTTGGTAGGCTCATGTTGAGTCTCATCAAAGTCCTTCAATATTATTCTCAACCAAATACCTTGAGTAAAAGCTGAAGTAAAGGCTGCATATTCAACTTTAGTGGAAGACAAAGCCACTGTACTTTGCTTCTTCGATGACCAAGAAATCAACCCACTTTCCAAGGTGAAATAATACCTTGTAGTAGATTTTCGGTCATCAATAGAACCTCCCCAATATGAATCAACATACCCAACCAACCTTGAAGATATTGCTGATCTATAGTGTATGCCATGATCAAAGGTTACCTTCACATATCTAAAGATTCGTTTCACCACTTGCATATGTCTTTGAGTTTGTAAGATCATGAATAGGGAAACTAGTGAAACCACATAGGTAATATCAGGTCTTGTGAATGTAATGTACATAAATCCACCCACCATACTTCTGAAAGTATTCTCATCAATAAGAGGACTTCCATACTCTTTCATAAGCTTCTCCCCACTAGCAATAGGAGTATCAACTATTTTGCAATATAGAAATGAAAAGTTCTTCATGTCTTGGGCATACTTGGCTTGGCATATGAAGATCTTACCTTTCCTTTGCTGTACTTCCATTCCAAGAAACTATTTTATTTTTCCAAGATTAGACATCTCAAAATCACTCTTCATGCTCTCCTTGAAGTCACATAAAGACAAACATACAACAAATTAGTGTCAACAATTTTTATGTAAAGAGTTGACTCATTTTTGCTCCTTTCAAATCCATTTCTAGATAACCATCCAGCTATCTTTGAGTACCAAGCCCTAGGAGCTTGTTTCAGCCCATAAAGTGTATTTTTCAACTTGTATACCCAATGCTATTTACCCTTTATTTCATAACCTTGTGGCTGCTCCACATGTACCTATTCTTCAATATCACCACTCAAGAATACACTTTTGACATCCATTTGGTGAACTTCCCATCATTTTTGAGTAGAAACTGAAAGCATAAATCTAACAGTATCATGAAGAGCCACATGATCAAAAGTCTTCTCATAATCTACTTCATAAATTTGTGCATACCCTTTTGCTACTAGTCTAGCTTCGTGTTTGTCTATTATTCCATCACTATGGAACTTGGTCTTGTAGACCCATTTTGTACCAATGACATCTATGTCACTAGTAGGCTAACTAAGATTCCATTTTTCATTTCTCTCAATGGCATCCATCTCAACATTCATGGCCTCAACCCATTATTTTCTTTGACTAGCCTCTACATAGTTACTTGGTGTAGCACCCTAAAATTGGCACAGTAAACCTTAGTAAATAATTAAAATTACCTTAGTAATAATTCAAATTCAAATTTCAACCCCAAAACCGCTCCAAACCGCCTGTTACCCGTTTCCTAGTTTTCCGCACCATTTTTAGAGTTTGTTTTGTCCGTTGGACAATATCATCATCGATTAGACGATATCACCTCAGATTGGACGAATTCATCTAGAGCAGAACATCCAGACGATTTCATCCCAAAATTGATTTTTCATAATTAGCTTCTGTTTCAACGGCGTCTCTAACTTGGGCAAAAGCGTGTCTGCACGGTTAGAGACTTCCCCCATTGGAGATCTCCCAAATTGGGATGATCCCCAACCTCCTAACCTCCCTCCTATGCCTATTTAATATTAGGCACTCCCCTTGATATTCCCCTGGCTGAATTTTCCTATAATTTGATCTTTTCATGCATTATTATACCCTGGATTATCATCTGCATTTTTGCTTTTCGAATTTTCTTGCAGGAACTCTGTTATTCTTCAGTCGGAGCAAGCTCAGATCATCACAGACAATCTTGTACAATCTTGGATGATCACATCCCAATTCAATATGATTTCAACTACAGTCAACATTAGGGGCAATCAGTGCCCAAAGTTTGCGCTTTTCCTATACCTTTCTGCTATTTTATTCTGCATCTAGTTAGTTTTATTATTATTTCCTGTTATTTTGCATCTTGGAGTTCACCCATGTAGCTTAAGTACATAATAAAATCATGATTAGCTATTAAAGCATGATAATTTAATTGCATTTCTATTTAGGATTATCTTATTAACATCATTTTGTCATTTCACATCATTTTTCTTTATCAGCATAGTTGCATTTTCTGTATTCTATGTCCATTTCTCTGATTGTAGGTCTCTAACAAATTTGTCTGATGAATTCATCAGATCTCAGACGATCCTATCAAATCGAAGACAATCCTATCAAATTCAAGATGATCTTGACTGCTTCAAAAATTAGAACCTCCATCAGACATCTGGATCAGGTATGGATTTCTTCACTTAATTTATTCTCTGTGTTTTCTGCTTAAATCAATTTTTTGTCTTTATTTAAATTTGCATTTCAAATAGAACAACTTAGATTCATTTGGCCAAACCTAGGATTTGAATGATTAAATGCAAAATTGAACACATCAAACACATTCCCAACCTAGGCGTGGAGACTACCACTAAATGTTTCCTGGTGAACCCTACCATCCATCAAAAAATCACCTTAATACCCCTCCCCTAAGAGGCGGGACCTTCAAAGGGCCTCTTAGTCTGAGGTACCGTTCCATCCTTCTCGCATCCCCATTCCGAGCGTGGATCCTTTAGCCTGAAGGTAAGGGTGCGAAAATTTTGGAGCGATACATTTTGGTGAACCCGACGTGAAACTAAAAACTTTTGAAAAAAAAAAAAACATAGATGCATTTAAAATCATTAGAAAACTACTAAGTTGCATATCATGTTTATTTGGTAGCTCCTAAGAAAAGACTAGCAGTTACTATAAATGTTGAAAACCAATTAGTAGCCATAGAAATTAATTTTGTGCTTAGTGTGCCTGAAACAGATAGAAACCAACTTTTATGGGATGAAATTAATAGGAGATTAGATCTCATTTCATCTAGAGCAACTGAACTTAGGCAAATCAAGGGGTTTATCCTAGACAAAATATTGGATCTCGATCAACTCATTTTTTATCATGAACTTCAGAGATCTTGCCATAGGTGGTTAGCAGATAGGAGAGCTCTTGTGTCTCCATAATTGTTCACCTTCGAGGAATACCTTGAGAATGCAGCCATAGTGCACCAATTCCTAGGTCATATAGAGGACCAAGAAGCTGATCTTGCAGATAGGAAAATATGGAGGAGAGTTCCTAGAGCTGTGTTATATCGAGAATATTGCCACGAACTTTATTTCTACCAACCAGAGTCTGAGACAGATAATATCACTATAGCAGACTTTGTTAAGTTCTTGAAAAACAATTTCCAATTTGAAGAGGAACATTTCATGACTCCTGAAGAACTTGAGCCCGTTAATGATATTTATAAATTGTTTATAGAAAACTAGATCATTGCTTTCATTATTATTGTTTCTTGCATTTAGTGTGTTGTTTTTTATCTTTATAATATTGTTATAAAACAAGAAAAAACCAAAAACATAACAAAACCAAAACATTTTATTTTTAATACTATAGTAGGTATATAATTAAAATATATACCTCTTAAGCTTGTTGCATATATATATATATATATATATATATATATATATATATATATATATTTGCTGAAATCTAAGTTTAAGCACAATGACTAGACTTAGGAATGGTAAACAAACTGAAGAAGAAGAAGAATATTGGTTAGGAAAGAAAAAAAAAATCAAATGCCCTTCCTGAGGATCCAATTCCGGAAGGAGAAACTCTAGAACAACTAGAAGATGATCTGGTTGTAGATGAACAAGAAGAAAATGTTAAAGAGGAAGGATCCTCATCCCCTAGAATGGCTCCAAATAGAACTATTGCTTTTGATAACTTAGATCATTTCTAGAAATTCTTCAATAATAATATTGGTGCTCTTAATATGGCAGTTCGTATTGATAGAGGCCAAATTAGTGACACTCAAGCAGCCATGGAAGATATGTTTAACATTCATACTAATCCCTTGTCCTTTGTTGATCAAGAAAGTGATAAAGCTGGACCATCCAATAGAGATATGGTCACTATGATTCAGAACATACAACAACAATAGGTTTCCCAACCTAAGGAACCTGTTATTGAACCTAAAATCATTCCCATACAAAATAGACCTTCATTCACTGCTTTATTTCACCAAACTATAGATCAATATGCTTCAAATCGACAAAAACCTAAAATGAAGCCAAACACCAATTTTCAACAATCTGGGATACAACATAATACAACTTCAAGACTTCTTCATAACACCCTTCCTACCAACAATTTACACAATAGCAATATAGCATCTAATCTTCATGTCCCTCCATCATATGCTCACAAATCCCATATTAATGCCCTATCGAACCATTATGGTGGGCAAACCAGTAATCTGGAAGCCATGGTGAAATAGTTAGCTTCTCGCATGCCTGTTCTGCCTATATATAAAGGAACTAAAGATCCCATAGAGCATATTCACATGTTTAGGATAGCATGTCATGATATATCACATGATGACTTGCTATTACTAAAAATGTTTCCAAAAAGTTTAGGAGGAATGGCATTAGAATGGTACTATCAACTACCCACTCATTCTTTGAGAAATTTTGAAGAAACAGTTGAATCTTTTGTCCATCAATTTAGTGCCTACATCGAGAGGCACATGACCATTAAAGATCTATACAACTTAAAACAAGACAAAGATGAATTTTTTGTTTATTTCTTAGCTAGATGGAGGCAGTTGATAGGAAAACTGCACTTTGTGCTACCTTATAGGGAAATGTTGGACAATTTTATTAATAACTTGCAAGAACAAATATCTTATGAGTTATCAACTGCTACCTTGACCACATTCGATCAAGCTATAGACTTAGCTCAAAGGGTGGAAGATGCTCTCATTAGAATAGATCAGCTTAAAAAGAAAGATGATGAGAAAACATCTAGAAATTAGTACAAAAACAAACAAGTTGTAGGTGACGGAGTCACTGATAGTAGAAACATTGCTAACATCAATACAACGAAGACAACAAAAAAGTTTATATTAAAACCTCCTGATAAACCACCCCAAGAATTTACTAGATTGAATCAACCTTTATCAACCATTCTTTCTCAATTACTAGCACGAGGCTTGATTCAATTACCAGCTATCCGAGAACCTGATCCAACTATACCCGGATACAGAGCTGATTTACATTATGATTTTCATAGAGGACCTGGACATGTTACAAACTCTTGTAAATGATTAAAACATAAAATACAAGACTTTATTGATAATAATGAAATGGAGGTGCAAGCCTTTCAACCTAAACAAAATGCTCCTAATAATGCTCAAAAGAACATTCTCCAAAATCAGAATCAAAATGCTAATCAATCATTGGATATATTTCAACATCCTTTATCGCAGCATGGCAAATAGGTGGCTAATCAAATTGAACATCATAATGTTCCCCCTCCTACCCAATATGTAGGGACTATTAGCGGATAATTATCTATTCAGGATCCTCAAATATTTGGCACAAATTTCTCCATGGTCACGTTCAGACCCCTGTATAATACTCAAACACCGGATCCTAGTGATGTAGAATCGGATACTAAAAGTGAAATAGACATCACCTCAAACCAATAGAATAGTTCTAAAAATGAATCAGATCCGATTCAACCTATCATAGATGCTATGGTTCTAGAAGAGTACTACTCGACCCTCTTCTAATTAGTTCCTTCCTAATGAACAAGCCCTAAACGCTCAACTGAGACTAGTTTAGCATCTTCAATATAACATTATAGGTACCATCAGAGCCGTTACCAGAAAACAGGCTCAAAACTCTCAACAGGATCAAACTCAGAATGATGGATTAGCTCCATTTATTTTGAAAAATCCCACTAAATGGAATCATATGTCTAATGTTCAGTCTAAGCCTCCTTACAATATTAATGAACAATTATCCAATACTACAGCCAGAATTTCCCTGTTGGACTTGTTAAGATCTTCTCCTACCCATAGGGATGAGTTAATGCTCACATTAAGCCAAATGATGGTACCTCAAAATATTCAACCTAAAGCCATGTCCAATACTATCATCACTCGATAAGTCAATTGTATTGAATTTCGAGATAAATATATCCCACAACACAGTTTACATAAGGATAACCCCTTATATATTACTGCCCTAATTGGAGATGTAGCTGTTAAACGAGTCTTGATTGATAATGGTTCATCTTTAAACATATGCACTTTTGACTTCTACCAATGATTTGGCTTTAGGAGTGATGAGATGAAAAGAACGGATATGATTATCAAAGCCTTCAATGACGAGACACAAGAAACATGTGGAGTCATTACTATACCCTTACAATTTGGTCCTAGAACCCTAGATGCAACCGTGTTTATTGTACATTGCCCTGCATCGTACAATATACTTCTGGGTCGCCCTTGGATCAATGCGATGCTAGCGGTACCCTCCACTTTACATCAGTGTGTTAAATTTGAAATTAAAAACTAGTTGGTTACCATTCATGGTGATCCTAGACCCTTTGATATGTGTGCTTTGGCGGAACTCCGTTGGAGTGCAATTTTGCCCTGCCCTGTCATCCACACATCCTATTTCTTATCATCCGTCCAAACGTGTGAAACACACACCCATAACATCATCTACCCAATCAACTACACCTATACATTTAACTCAACCATCTTTTGTACAAACCATATTAGGACCTTGAAAAGAGCCTAAACCTACACCCAATGCTTCTCGTTTTACTCCTATATCTTCCATACCCATGGACTCATCCATCGATATCCCTATAACATCATCATCCACTACAGGCATTCTTCCCACATCAGAAGATCAAGGAAATGTTCCTTCTACCTCTTATGCTCTCACTGATGAGCTCTTACCTGATTTCTCTAAAATTCTTATATCAGAAGATATCAACACTGCCATGCAGACTTCCCTCCTTTTAAATTAACTCCCACATTCTCCTCATACCTTGGGCCTCCTACAACCTATGGGAAGTATCTACCAAGTCAAAAGTTGTGCTTTTGTTTTAAAGGATATGATTGGGGAAGAATACCCCGAAACATCAAGACACATTGTGATGGATATGCTCGATGCTATTTTGCTAATGAATATATTAAAGCTAAACCCATAATGCTTAAATTGGGCTATAAAGGGAAAGGTTTGGGACCTTTCCAAAATGGTATGAAAGAACCTTTCGAGGTAGAACCGTGGCCTGCCCGCTGTGGTGTGGGTCTATTTCCTAGTAAGGGTCAGCCCTTTCCATTTAAGGATGATGACCATCTCATATGTTATCACGATTATCTAGATAAACAAGATTCTTTGTATCCAAAGAATAATTTTACCTGCAATATGCTATCCATAGCCTACCCCGAAATGATTTCTGAATCCGATGATGAGTTGGAAGGAGATATTTTTCATGATGTCTCCATTGAAGAGTTGTTACACAATGATTTTTATTTTGATGGTTCTATACCTACTATAGCCCAGCTTGAGGCCATGACTCCTCAAGATGAATTATCCAAGTTAACCTTATAGGAATTACAAGAATTGGGCGTTTCATCTGCCCCACCTATTTTTGAAAGAGATCTACACATGGAAGTAGAAAACGTCATTAAGGTTAAAATTGGAACTGAGGATAATACTCACATCATCAGTATTGGATCAGAATTAAGCCAAGAAAAACAAGAGCAATACATTGCATTTCTTAAAGAATATGAAGATGTCTTCACTTGGACATATGAAGATATGCCGAGTTTAGACCCTTCAGTAGTCATGCATCACCTAGTAGTCCATCCGGATGCTAAACCTGTTAAATAGAAACTTAGAAAAATGCATCCCAAAGTGGCCTTGCTAGTCAAAGGGGAGTTAGAAAAACTCCTGAATGTTATTTTCATACAAGCTATTGATTATGCTGAATGGATCTCGAATGTAGTTCTAGTCACCAAGAAATAAGCTACCAAAGTTAGGGTTTGCACAAATTTTAGAGATATTAACGCTGCATGCCCTAAAGATGATTTTCCTCTTCCAAACATGGATCAAATCATTGATTTTACTACTGGGAGTGGAATGATGTCCCTAATGGATGGATTTTCCAGTTATAATCAGATCAGGATAGCTCTTGAAGATCAGAGCTAAAATAGCCTTTATTACCCCTTGGGGTACCTTTTGTTGGAAAGTGATGCCATTTGGTTTAAAGAATGCAGGAGCAACATATCAACAAGCCATGACTTATATCTTTCATGATATGATGCATGATATCCTACATGATTATGTAGATGATATTATAGCTCACTCTATTAATGAAGATGATCATTTAGATGATTTGAGAAAAGTATTTAATCGGTTAAGAGAATATCTTATTCGATTAAATCTAGCCAAATGTATATTCGGAGTCAAGTTCGGTAAACTATTAGGGGTTTTAGTTTCTTTACGTGGTATCAAAATTGACCCTCTCAAGATTATGGCTATCACTGATATGCCCACACCTACTAATATATCTGAGTTACGAAGTTTACAAGGTAAGCTTCAAGCCATCCGTCGCTTCATCGATAAGCTGGCAGACAAAACTAGTCCCTTTCTTAAGCTCCTTAAGAAGGATGTCCCTTTTAATTGGGATGATGAATGCAAGGAAGCTTTTGAACTTCTCAAACAATACCTCCTTAACCCACCTATGCTTTCACCGCCTAGATCTGATCGCCCGTTTATCCTGTATATTTTAGCTTTAGATTTCGCTTTAGGAGCTATGTTAGCTCAACTTGATGATGAGAAAAGAGAGCGTGCTAATTATTACATTAGCAGAACCCTCATCAGTTATGAAACCCATTATACCATATTAGAGAAATTATGTCTAGCAGTCATATTTTCTATGCAAAAATTATGCCATTATATGCTCAGTCAGAAAACGTATGTCATTGCCAAATATGATCCGTTGCGATATCTCATGAGTTGACCTTATTTATCGGGTCGCACAACAAAGTGGGTTCTTGCTCTAAGCGAGTTTGAACTCATTTTCATAGGACAGAAGTCTGTTAAGGGTCAAATCATAGCAGATCAATTAGCTGTTGCACCCTTAGAGTCTACCCATCCCCTCATCATTGAGTTTCCTAATGAATGCCTTCAATTAGAGGCAGACCATGTTGAACAATGGTCCTTATACTTTGATGGAGCCCGATGCATGAGTGGGGCTAGTGCAGGTATTATTTTAATATCTTCACAAAAACACATTATACCTTTGTCCTTTAAATTAACATTTGCTTGCACCAATAATACTGCCAAATATGGAGAAAAAGTGAAAGGTACCCGGATAGGGTTGAGAGGGGAGGGCTCTGGTCCCTCCCCTGCTCCCCCTCCCATGGCTCTTGGTTTCTGCCTAGTCCCTGGCTCAACCCAGGTCATCCCTCCCAGAGATTGGTTTTTTGCAGATGATCTCCTGGGGGGAGATCCTTCTCCACTATCTGCGCCCCTCCCGGCCGGCTAGGGTTTCCTTGGTTGTTTTTTCGGACTGGTGCTTCCCAGGGATCCCTGTTTGGTTGGGGATCCCTTCCATTTTTCCCTTAGGCTTCCCCCTGGGGTTTTTTGCAGGTGATTCGCATGGATCTGGTCCCCTGCGTTTCTCAGTGCGATGGAGGTGACGGTTTAGGGTTTGGACAGTTTCCCCATTTTTCTTGTGAATCCTCGATAGGCTCTGTGCTTGGACGGGATTCTTGGTCCCTGCTGCTGGGATCCTCTTCTCTTTTCCTGGGGCGGGTTCCTTGTGGTGCAACTCTCTGGTCACTTCCTGATGGACTGGATCCTCTCTGTGCTGGCTGTCGGCTTCCTACAGGATGGCTCTCACTGAACTGAATGTTTTCTCGGTGGGCGGGATGGTTTCTCCATAGGGCGGGATCCGCCAAATCTGCCGATTTTCCCGCGAGGCGGTATCCTTTCTTTTCTGCTGGTTTCTCGAATGGCGGGATTTCCCTGTTGCTTCCCGCTAGGCGGGACTGTTTGTGGTGGTTTTGACTACTTCCCGCGAGGCAGGATTTTATTGTAATAGTTTTTCTTTGCTTCCTGCTGAGCGGGATCTTCTCGATGGTGGTTTTTGGCTACTCCCCACTGAGCAGGATCTCCAAAACTACTTTTTTTCTTATTTGTTTGTTTCCCGCCAAGAGGGTTTGTTTCATGCTTAATGTTACCACTGGGCGGGATTTCTGTTTTGGTGTTCAGTTTCAAGGGATTGATGCCCTAGGCCCATTGATTATGTAATCAGGTTTTGGGATCCTTGTTAAAACCCGCTATAAATACAAACACATAATTATCAAAAAAAAATACTGCCAAATATGAAGCTCTAATCCTTGGATTACGAGCTACTTTGGCACTAAAAATTAAACATTTCTTAGTTTTTGGTGATTCTCAACTTGTAATAAACCAAATTAATGAAGTTTATCAGACTAGAGATGATAAATTATGCCCATATAAAGCATACATTTTGTAGTTGTTGTCCTTGTTTGATAAAGTTACCTTGGAAGCTATTCCTCGAACTAGCAACCGTGTGGTCGATGCTATGGCCGCAGCTGCCTCTCTTCTGCCCTTGGAGTTAGATGACGAATATGCCACCATCATTATTCATTGACTCTAGGAACCCGCTTCAAATAAGTCATGCTTAGAACCTTTGGATGTGTTTCTAATCAATGAAACTACTCCTGAACCTTGGTATACGAATATATTTAATTTTCTTCACAATGGGACTTTCCCTGCCAGTTCTAATAGAAACCAACGTCGGTTATTACGTAGACGAGCAAGTCGATTTGTAATAATTTGCAATACTTTATATGGGAGATCTTTTGAAGGTATCCTCTTGAGATGTTTGAATCTAGAAGAATCCAAATCATCTTTGAGTGAAGCCCATGATGGATCTTGTGGAGGACACTTCAGTGGTAGTGTCATTGCTAAAAAGCTCCTTAGGATAGGCTACTTTTGGCCTACCATGGAAACCGATGCACATGATTATGTGCACCATTGCGATAAGTGCCAGAAACATGCTGACCTTGTCCATGCCCCTACACAAGAACTGCAAGCTATTTCATCTCCTTGGCCCTTTTCAAAATGGGGCTTAGACATTATTGGCAAAATTAATCCTGTGTCATCTGATGGACACAAATTCATCATAACCACAACTGAGTATTTTATGAAGTGGGTTGAAGCTATGCCTTTAGCTTCCTGCACTGGAACACAAGTCTCTAAATTTATTTTTAATCAAATCATTTGTAGGTTTGGAATTCTTGCAAATCTCATCTTAGACAATGGAACTTGTTTCAAGAATAAAGATGTTAAGAAATTATGCCAAAAATATAAGATTCAACATCGCTAGTCCACTCCCTATTATCCTCAAGGTAATGGTCAAGCAGAAGCATCCAATAAAACCTTAATTAAAATCCTTAAAAGATTGGTCAATAAATCTGGCCGCGACTGGCACATTCAATTATATCCAGCTTTGTGGGCATATCGCACTAGTGTGCGTACTCCCACAGGTACTTCACCTTTTGTCTTGGTTTATGGCATCGAAGCCATTTTTCCCTTTGAATTAGAAGTTCCTTCTTTGGCTCTACTACTTCAAGATACCGAAGTAGGAGATGAATATCGAGCTGGCAGACTCAGTCAACTGGAACTCCTAGATGAAAAGTGCATCAATGCTTTGGAGCATCTTTGTGCCTACCAAAACAAGCTTAAAAGATCATATGCTAAGAAAGTTCGTCATCGATCCTTTGAGGTCGACGACCTTGTTTTAAAAGAAAATAAAAAAAATACTAATGCAACTAAAGACCTTAAAGGTAAATTTGAACCCAACTGGCTTGGACCATATATTATCACTCGCTAAATTTGAATCGGGAGCATACAAATTAGCTACCTTAGATGGTAAAGATTTAAAAGAACCTATGAATATTATGCATCTTAAGCGATATTATGCATAATTATGGTAATTTCGTCATTGTATATATTGTACATCTTGTCTCATTTTAGTAAATTTTCAAAATTCCAAAAAAACAATCACATTGTATTTCTTTCAATTCATCAAAATTATCAAAATATTCAAAAAACATATTTTATTTCATACCTCTCAAATTGTGAAGTATTGCAGTTCTATTTTCAGTTATTTTGGATAAATTAGCATTTATTTGGAATCCCACACTTTCACACACACAAAAATAAATATCTTGATTTTATTTGTTATGATTATTAATCTCTCTTATATCAAAGTCCACATTGGCATTAAATAAAGTTTGAGCACAGAGAATTGATCTTGTTATTTACTTAAACCAAGCATATCTTTTCACAATAAAATGATTATATTTGTAATGTCCATGCTATGCTACATAGTAGAAGTGGTTTCTTGAGCAAAAAGTTTCCCCTGCTATCCTATCATGCACATGGTCTAGAATCTTTGAGAATTGACAAAAGGACAAGCTCACCCCTACCCAGAATAAAAATCCCTTGCTCTACAGCTAATCCGAGCAAGTATCCCTAGCATAGACAAAAAAAAAAAAAAAAGTTCAAGAAAAAGAGAAAAAGAAAAAGGTTATTTTGAATCATCACAACAATATTTCAGCATTATCTCAAATATCAAGCAAAAATACAAAAAAAAAAAAAGAAGAAAAGTAAAAGCAAAAGCAATAAAATCCCTTTCCCTACCCATTGAAAAGAAAAGAAGGGTTGATGAGCTTGAATCCCTGGAATTCTCAATTATTCGAAAACTATGAGGTAAGCCCCATAACAGGTGGTTTGTGCCCAACCCGCTTGGCCTTGGGTAACTCCTAGCGTGGTGATATGTCTGTCACATTAGCGACCTTCTTTTGTACAGACCTATGTCTCGCTTATGGATTAGCTAGCTCTTGATAACCCGACTTACATAGTAGTCTGGTATGGTTATATGCATCTAAATCATGGTTAATGAACACTTATTTGGTTAATTCAAATCACTTGTATCAAATTATCTTGCTCAAAACTGGTAAATGAACAATACAATCGCACACACATTTGTATTTGAGAGATTTTGTATCATTATGATAAATCAAGATCGGTAATGAATTCACATTTGCACATGAGGATTCCTTATAAATCTACATTTCTCTTTGAGATAATTTAAAATATTTCTGTAACTCTTTTCGAATAATTTTATCCTTTTATTTCAGAATTTTTGTTTTGTATCAAAGCAATTACATACATCTTCTCATAAAATTTCAAAAATAATTTCAAACAAAATTTTCATATTATTATTTTGTTTCTCAAAAGTCAAAAATGCATCTTGCAATAAAACCAACAATCTATTTTCTTCTTTGGATTTCGCGATGATGGTATAAGTCTATATCTATAATTCTATGCCTAGCGCAAACCATCGTTCTAATTTTCTTTTCCCTTTATTTTAAAAACAAAATTCATCAAAACATGTGATTTGCATCCTTATGTTACACAATTATGCTTTACAAACAAACAAACACTTATTCTATTTCATGTCATTATGTTCAAATTCAGTTTTTGCAACCATGGTATAAATTCTAAGGAATTGTTCAAAATTTTATCACACTTAGGAATTTATGCCTAGCAAAATCATTTTCTTTTTGTATTTCATGCATACTATTTTCATGGAAATCTGAAAACAAATCACCATCATCATCATCATTTGCATCATCACAACAAAGTCTTAAGACAGTCTCTTAAGCACGCTTTTACTTTTAACAATATTTCTATACTGGGATTAGCTTGACGACCGAGTGAGCGGCGACTCCATGAAATGGTCTATAATAGCGACAATGTCCTTTGAAATTATTGTTAAAAGTCCCCTTTTATTTTTTATCAAATCACACCACAACAACCAATTTGTTTACATCAGATTATTTCATTTAAATTTTAAAAGCATGACATTCAAACCATAATATTTCCAAATGACATAATTACATGAATCATCAAATCAATCACATCAAAACATTAAAGCATCATACAAACACATAAGACAAGTCATATGATCAAAAATATCTCATCTATATATATATCAACAATATATACATCATCTCAAAACTGGATCGGTATGCCACAATCTGTACCTCGGCATACTCAATCCTCTATCAAAAATAATAAACACTATGTATCAATCTATGTAGTGCAGTCTATAGCAACTAGCCTCGAGAACCTCTCGAGCTCTCAGCCTCATCTCCTCCCCCGCCCTGAGGTGGATGAGGTGGCCCCATCGTAGTCCATGTGGTGCTATGAGTCCTGGACTCTGATCGTGATGATGTCCTCGATGACCTCATCATGACAGGCTCCGTAATGTGGGCCGACAACGGTAACCTCTGCCCCTCTGGTACCATATGGTGGTATAGCATCTGAAAGAATGTGATCTGGGCAATAGCCCATGCTAAGTCCCGAGTGCTCGCCCCTCCGCTCCGTGCTCTGAGGCGCGCAACCTCATCTCTGAGCTGTGTGGCCTCCTCTCGGTGTCGTGTAGCCTCATCCTGCAAGGACTGCACCTGAGCCTAGAGATGAATAGTCTCCGCCCGAAGAGTAGCCATCTCGCTACTCTCTCCTACCTCGACACCCTTGCCCTTATCGGGTGATGGTGGCCTCTCTCTCCATGGAGAAGGGGGTCTCTCCTCCCTCCTCTCCTGCTGTCATGGCCTCTACTGAGCCTGTGGCCTCCTCTGCTCTCTCCCACCGTGACCCTATGCCACCTCAATGGCCACCTGGCATCGCCTCCCCATCCGATGCACAACTACATGAATCGGACCCTGAGCCCTCGTCATCCGAGGAGGGCGGATGCCTGCGTACTAGGCATCATAGCCATCGACAACCCCTGCGTCATCCCCATCCACTGGCTGAATGGGGGCATCATCCGTGTCCTCACTCCAGAAGCACTGCATATCTGGAGCCCCATTGACTATAGTGTTATCCCGGATGGTCCAGGAAAACTCGTAGTCCCTAAGAGATGGGATCCCCTGCTGTAGACCGAACTGCCTCAAAACTCGGTCATAGCGGTGGAGCTCCACCTCTCCCCTCTCCATCCTCAGCCAACAGGTTCGCCTAACATGAGCCAGCTCCTGTCCGTCCTCGGCCCACCCTGGATGATCTCTCCAAGGCCTCTAGGTGATCTAGTCGGAGACAAGGTCATCAAGTAGTCTCCGGGACATTGGCAGATCTATCCGCCACTGTGACCCTCTCTGGAGCCACCAGTAGAAAACTCGGGGCCTCTCCCCATCAATCCCTATTAGTGGGAGCCCTATCGGCCTTCGCACCATGATGTGCTCCCAGCACCAAACCTGTAGTAGTGATGTCATGACCAGACATCGGTCGCCCTTGTATACGACCCCATGCAGGATCCTATACAATCGACATAGTACAAAGCTCCCCCAAGCAAACCTGTACCCATGGTCTCTCATGTCATAGACCACATCTGTCAGTAGCCATGGTACTCTACATCCACTCTGATGGCATAGCAGCAGACCACCTACCACCCCAGCCAAAACCTATGTCAGTCTAGATGCCCCAGGCATCTGGCGTAGCGACTCGATGTTCACTCCGCCCTTCTCCAGGGTGAAGCTCGGATCTCTGCACAGTCGCATCATCGCGTGGGCCTGATTGGCCATGGGAGTTATTAGTCATCCTTGTATGGGGATCCTCAAAATCCTCCATACATCCTCCAATGTGGGAGTCATCTCCCCTATCGGTAACCAAAAACAAGAAGAACCCGAATACCACCTCTCTGCTAGGGCTGTCAATAGCCCCATATCTATAGAAACCTGTGGCATATCTGCCACATGTTGCAAGCCGACTTGAGCCAACTGATCTCGCTCTACCTGAGATAGAGCGGCCAAGTCATCCCTCAGCCCATTGTATTTCCATTCCCTACTCTTTAATAATCCTCTCTGCAACATAAACAACAAAACAATAAAAATCATTAATAACACAGTGATTAAAAATGCAAGTAAAACAAGTTCAATTTCATACAAATGATGATATCGTCCACTATTGGACGATATCATCCAAAATTTGAGCAAATTCGTCTCCGATTTCGCAAGAGGGAATCATCCCTTATTGGACGAAATCGTCCCCATATCACCGATTTCGCCCTTGGACGAAATCGGCGATATCGAGACGATTTCGACGAAATTGAGATGATTTCGTCTCGACGACGTCGACGGCCCAAAAATGGCCGCGATGCTCAAAAATCATTCAAAATTAATCTAAAAAGCATGAAATTCAAAATTAAAGCCTTCTAAACTAAGTTTGGACCCTTACCCGTAGCCCGCGCCGGACCTCTGTCGATCTGTGCGCTGTCTCGACCATCTTGTCTGCAGAGCTCTAGAAACCAGGAAAATGAACAGTAAAAATGAATTAGGGTTTTCCCTATTTTTCTTAATTTTATTCAAAAAACAATTAAAAACATTTTAAATTTTGCTTTTCCGCATTTTTACCTCAAACGTTCGATTTGGGTAAAAACACGGAGGGGGCACCATAGTAAGTTGTCGTACGATTCGACCTAGAATCATCGCCTAAAAATGGGAATAATTTTTGCTTTCTCGTAGATCGAGAAGAACTCATATTTAACGCATTTTCTTCAAAAAATTTGCTAAAGAGGGGGCAAAATGTAGCACCCTAAAATTGGCATAGTAAACCTTAGTAAATAATTAAAATTACCTTAGTAATAATTCAAATTCAAATTTCAACCCCAAAACCGCTCCAAATCGCCTGCTACCCGTTTCCTCATTTTCCATGCCATTTTTAGAGTTTGTTTTGTCCATTGGACGATATCATCGCCGATCAGACGATATCGCCTCAGATCGGACGAATTCGTCTGGAGAAGAACGTCCAGACGATTTCATCCCAAAACTGATTTTTCATAATTAGCTTATGTTTCAACGACGTCTCTAACCTGGGCAAAAGCGTGTCTGCACGGTTAGAGACCTTCCCCATTGGAGATCTCCCAAATTGGGATGATCCCCAACCTCCTAACCTCCCTCCTATGCCTATTTAATCTTAGGCACTCCCCTTGACATTCCCCTGGCTGAATTTTCCTATAATTTGATCTTTGCGTGCATTATAATACCCTGGATTATCATCTGCATTTGTGCTTTTCAAATTTTCTTGCAAGAACTCTGTTATTCTTTAGTCGGAGCAAGCTCAGATCATCGCAGATGATCTTGTACAATCTCAGAACGATCACGTCCCAATTCGAGATGATTTCAACTGTAGTCAACATTGGGGGCAATCAGTGCCCAGAGTTTGCGCTTTTCCTATACCTTTCTGCTATTTTATTCTGCATCTAGTTAGTTTTATTATTATTTCCTATTATTCTGCATCTTGGAGTTCACCCATGTAGCTTAAGTACATAATAAAATCATGATTAGCTATTAAAGCATGATAATTTACTTGCATTTCTATTTGGGATTATCTTATTAACATCATTTTGTCATTTCACATCATTTTCCTTTATCAACATAGCTGCATTTTTTGTATTCTGTGTCCATTTCTCTGATTGCAGGTCTCTGATGAATTCGTCTGAGGAATTTGTCAGATCTCAAACGATCCTGTCAGATCGGAGATGATCCTGTCAAATTCAAGACGATCTTGACTACTTCAAAAATCAAAACCTCCATCAGACATCCGGATCAGGTATGGATTTCTTCACTTAATTTATTCTCTATGTTTTCTGCTTAAATCTATTTTCTGTCTTCATTTAAATCTGTATTTCATATAGAACAACTTAGATTCATTTGGCCAAACCTAGGATTTGAATGATTAAATGCAAAATTGAACACATCAAACACATTCCCAACCTAGGCGTGGAGACTGCCACTAAACGTTTCCTGGTGAACCCCACCATCCATCAAAAAATCACCTTAATACCCCTCCCCCGAGAGGCGGGACCTTCAAAGGGCCTCTCAGTCCGAGGTACCATTCCATCCTTCTCGCATCCCCCTTTCGGGCGCGGATCCTTTAGCCTGAAGGTAAGGGTGCGAAAATTTTGGAGCGATACACTTGGTTCACTAGAAATGCAAGATAAGGCATAGTAAGTCATTTCATCTTAAATATCTTCAATATTATTACCTAATTTATCTTGAAGTCTTGTTGTTATCCTTTGATAGTTTTGATCCAACATTTGACTTTATGGATGTGAAAGCAAAATCCTCTTGTTTTTTACTTGGTTTGAAGTTGGTGGTAAACTAGTCTCTTGGGAAGAACTAGTATTGTTGCCATTAACACTAGGAACTAGTGGAGTATCTTGATTGACATCCATTTCTCCATAAAAATGCTATCCCACTTCACTAATAACCTTTGCATTATTCTAGTTATGATCAACAAATACATCATTCTCAAAAAATTTACAATCCCTAGAAACAACATTTTTCTTACTAATAGGATTGAAAAACTTGTAAGCCTTACTACCATCACTATAACCTGTAAAAATGTGAGGCTCACTCTTGGGGTATAATTTTTTCTTTTAGAATCATCAATGTGTACAAATGCCAAACAACTAAATACTCTATTATGAGCCACCATGGGCTTCTTACCATACCATGCTTCATCGGGTGTCTTGTTTTTCACCGCCATTGTAGGACTTCTATTCAAGATGTAGGTTATTGTTTGCACTACTTCAACCCAAAACTTCATCTCCAACTTTTTGTTCTCTAACATGGTTCTTTAAGACTCCAGTATTGTTCTATTCTTTCTCTCTACAACACCATTTTTTTATGGTGTGTAGGGAGCAGTAAAATACCTTTTTATTCCATGCGAAGAGCAAAAATCTAGAAATTCTTGTGAACAAAATTGCCCACCTCTATCAGTTATTAACTCAATAAAACAACATGATTCCTTTTCAGCCAATGCCTTGAATATATTTAAGGCTAAGAATGCCCTATATTTGGTCTTTAAAAATAAAACCACATTAGTCTGGTAGCATCATCAATAAAGGAAATAAAATACAAATTTTTGCCTATGCTAGGATAAGATATAGGCCCACATAAATCTGAATGTACCAATTCCAATTTCTTGGTAGATCTCCATTTTATGGTTAGAAAGCTTTCTCTATGTTTTTCCAAGTACATATGACATGCATGCTTCCTTCAATTTTTATTCAATCCTTGGAAGACCATCAACCATCTTGTTCTTAAAAAAATATGCAAACTTCTGAAATTTAAATGACCATATCTAGAGTGCCACAACATGCTTGATTCCTCAATGGCAGAAAATCAATAATTCTGATTTAACATATTTATTCTCAATGGAAACATTCTTTTTTTTTATATAATAGACTTTACAATCAATTTTTTACCTTGCTTTTTTCATTTATCAAACATTCTCCATTGTCAAAAAGTATCTTGAATCCTTTCTCTACTAGTTGTCCAACACTCATGAGATTGTGCTTTATGTTTGGATACAAATAAATGTTATTGATATCACCCTTCCCATGCTTTGTGATGATATGTATAATCCATTTCCCTTTGACATGAATCACCTTCCCATCTCCTAAGTGAACTTAGCTCTTGAATGAACCATCTAGCTTGTCAAAAAAATCCTTAAAACATGACATATGGTTAGAACATCCCGAATCAAGAAACTGCATATTCCTTTTATCATCTAAATATGAATTACATGAAAGAGAATAATTAATTTGATCATAATTATTCTCAGCTTGGTAAGACTTTTTCTCACCCCCATCTTGGTTTGCTTGATTTTTGGCTACTAGATTCTTTCAAATATTTTATCATGTGACCTGGTTTATTACAATAATGACAAGTAATGAGCTTATTACCCTTCCATTTTGAATTTGATTGGTTCTTCCATTTCTAATATGAAATATGAGAAAAATATGCATTTTGATTTGTGGGTTTTTTATTTGATTTTGAAACCTATACTTTGGACTCTAGTGCAAGATTTAATTCATTTGAATAAATTTTCATTTTATCCTCATGGGACAATAAAAAACCCACTAACTCTTCAACCTTGATTTGGTCCATATATTTACAATCATAAATTTTAATGACAATATGCAACCACTTTTGTGTTACGGATCTCAAAATATTTCTTACTACTACTTTATCTTCCATGACTTCACCATACACTCCCATTATATGAACTATGTCATTTACTCTAATACAATAGTCTCCAACATTCTCATCATCATGCATTTTCATATTGTCAAAATTGATTCTTAATGTTGAGAGCTTTGATGCTCTTACCTTTTATGAGCCTTGATATGATGTCTCCAATGTTGTTAATGCCTCATGTGCATTATTACAACCAACTATCCTTGGGTAGATGCTTGGATCTATCGCACTCTACAAGTAGAAGAAATATTGAGCATCATTATTTTATTCTTCTTCTAATGTGTTATTTTAATCTTTAGGAAGAGCTTTACAATACTTAGGAGGAGTATATGGCTGAACTATACTTTTCCAAACTCCCTTACATACAAATATCCTCCTCATTTGATCTCTCATGTACTCAAAGTTGTCTCCTTTGAATGTAGTTATATTTAAGGATGTCCTATTTGTTGCCATGATAGAAAATGAATAGCCACAAGTATTTTTGATCCAATATATTGTAAAGGATATTGGGAATCAAAAATATTCACTCTCTCTTAGTTTAGGTATACTTGCAAATTCTAAAATCACATACACAACCTGGCTCTGATACCAAATAAAAGTTCTTGAGGTGGAGAGATAAAAAATAACAATAAAGTAATTCTGATCTAAGATAAAAAAAATATTAATGGAGCATGGATATCAGCCAAAAATGATCCAGGAGTGTTTAGTAATTAAGCTACACCAAATTTGAATGCCAAATGATGAAATATCATCAGCAAAAAGATCCAATTTCAGCAAACTATGTTGTTGGTCCAAACAAATTTTTTTTATATATAAGTAAAAAATTACACAAATATAAACTTTAAAAAAGCTCCACATAAAAGCTCCAAAATGGTGCACACTAAAATATTCCTATTCTTCTCTCATTCAAAAAGAGTCCAATTACAAAATATATAATGATCAATCAGCCTTGATCATGCAAAAAAGCTAAAAATTAGCTTTTTATAAAAAACAACTTTTATTATGCCACTTTGCATGTTGTTTTATTTATTTATTTTTAAATTAACTAAAAATATTAATTTGCATGAATAAAGCACTCAATTTAATATATTTATCATGTGCTTTATTTTATAACTCACATATAAATTTAATAATTATGGGTGACTTTTGACATCACCCTCAACAACTTCATCACAAACCCCCAACATTATTTGACTTGTTACTTGACCAAAGACAACTCCAAGAACCATCTTAGCCATGGAAAATAGCACACATTCCTTTTCAAAGGATGTATCGCTACCCACAGTGGATTGGGTGAGGATCGGTAGGACCTAGGCTCCCTCATTAGATTTGGGTTTCATCTCCAAGTCCTGGTGGGTTTCACAACTCGGACTTCATCACCGGGTTAGTGTGTGAGAGCATTTAGGTAAAATCCATAGATTCATTTTAGGGCAAAAATTTTGCACATTGCTTTATATTTTTACCAAAAAAATAAAAAAATCAAAACTTATTAAAAAATTCAAAACTTTGTGGAAACTTAGGAGCAAAAAATTGTGTGTTTGTTTGCTTTGATTGTTGTTTACTTTGTGTTTCCATCACACTTCCACACACCTACATTTGTATTTTATGCACCCTCACATCTTAGCATATGGTAATGACCCATGGTCAAGCCAAAATGTTAGCACTAGTTCATAGTCAGTTGTCTTCTCCCATGGATCCATCTCAGTCCTGTCAGGCCCCTAACACTTTCGTGGTAGGGCAAACTAGTTTAGCCACTACTATGTCCTTGAATCTGAATTTTGGAACCTCTAGTGGTCTCCCTATCTCAGACATAGATATTATGCAGAGAGCTACTCATGCCCCCATCCCTGAGATCCCTAGGAGTGATCCACCTACGCCAACGGATGGTCATGGCACATATGTAGATATGGACACCGTTAGGCTATACCCTGAATATTGTTAGCTTAGACTTTCTATCATTTTATCCACCCATAATAACCATACCCAAGTATCCATCCAATAACATGTATGATTCTCCATCAACATAACACACCATAATTCCACCATATCCTCATCAACAACCACCTCTTCACCAACACACTTTGCTCATTCTACAAAAAATTTTGAACCACCTCATAAGCATTGAGCTACAATTGAGTCATCATCAACCTCATCAACATCACCCACCTTAGCAACCTCATCAACATCACCCACCTCATCAACCCCAACAACCTCATCCACATAACCAATCTTGTTCAAATCATCAACCTCGTACCTGGACCCCTCTATCCAATCTCATGTTGAGCATCTTTCAAAATTTTTAGGATGCAAAAACAATTTTTTTACCTAACATACGTCTTGTAGACTCCAAAAAACATAAATGTAAGTCATATATGGAAGACCATTATTGTCTCTATCATTGATAAGTGGGCCATGACATCAATTATTGAAAATCATTTAAAAATATGGTCCAATATCTTATCGACAAGGGGATCTTGTCCATTGAAAGTGCAATAATCACATCCAATTAAAACCCTGGTAGTCAACAAAACCATTGTGGGGGTACTCAAGGTATCGCACATTCCCCATGCTCACCATGCATACAAAATTATGAATATTCTCAAGGTATCACACCTTTCCCATGCTCACCAGGTACAAAGCATTATGGGGATACTCAAGATATTGCACCTTCCCCATGCTCACTAGGCATAAAATATTGTGGGGATACTCAAGGTATTGCACCTTTCCCATGCTCACTAGGAACAAAATAATGTGGGGATACTCAAGGTATTGTAGCTTCTCCATGCTCACCAGGAACAAAAAAATTTGGGGATGAGTAAGGTATCACATCATCCCCCCTAAAAAAAAAAGCTCCAAAGGAACCAAAACTCCTTTGGTCACATTCAATTCAAAAGGCTCCAAAGGAACCAAAACTCCTTTGGTCACATTCAATTCAAAATACTCCAAAGGAACCAAAAATCCTTTGGTCACAATCAATCCAAAAGGCTCCAAAGGAACCAAAAACTCCTTTGGTCACATTCAATTCAAAAGGCTCCAAAGGAACCAAACCCCTTTGGTCACATTTTAGTTCAAAAACACCTAATTTTTTTTTAATAAAATACAAAAACATTTTCATACACATTGCATTTTAACACATCACATTCACAATTCTACTTTCATTGCATTTACACATTCCACTTTCATGATATTTTTACAGTCGTACCATTGTATTCATTAAAGTCATTAATAATTGTTAACCCATAATATCTTGTTGTCTTAATCAGGGGTACCTTAGGTCAAACATTAGTCACCAATCCATCAATCACAATAACACATTATTTGCAAAACAAAGTCTCAATGTTTTCAATCACTCAACCACCCCTAGTGTTTTAAGTAACCTTAATTGAAAGTCAAACAATACTTACATGCAATAAGTTGTTCATGGTCAATCAAGTTTCCTCTTGGACCATGCACATAAAAACAAATTAAACATTGTGAACCTTGGGAATAATTAAGTCAAAAGTTACTACTGCCATAAAGTGAAAGGTTTTCCCTATTCATCCAGTTATACACATGGTCTAGAATTTTAAGAGTTGACAAAAGGACAAGCTCCACCTTCATAAAAAAAGCAGAAAAATATCCCTTGATCTTCATCAAAGCGAGCAAGTATCCCAAAAAAAAATTACAAAAGCAATAAAAATTCCCTTGCTCTCTCTCAAAATAAGCAAGTATCCCAAAAAGTACCCCAAAGAAATAAAAATTCCACTTGCTCTCCCTCAAAATGAGTAAGTTTCCAAAAAGCAATAAAATCATGTTGCTCCATTACAAAAATGAGCAAAATCAAAAATAAAATTCCTAAAATTCAATGCAATAAAATAAGGGAAGGAGCTTTAATCCCTAGAACTCTTAGTGTCTCAAAATCCATGGGGTGATCCTCATTACAACAATGGGTTGAATGAAATCCACTTGGCAATGAGGTATCCTTATGTGTGGCACCATCCGTCATATTAGCAACCTTCTTTTGTATAGACCTACGATCGCTCTCAGATGAGCTAGCTTATTGGCATAAGTTACAACTAATTAGTTTGACCTAGCTCATAATGGGAAATGAACAATCATTGCACACACAATTGGTCCTTGAGAAACTTGAAAACACTAGGATACCTTAGCATCATAAAGGTTTACGAGATCATAAATGAGTTTATTTGAAATCACTAGGATGTTTGAGTCTTTGCAAAAAAACTCTAGATCCTTTATCCCTAAGGACAACAAAGTCATAAGCAAGCTTCCATTCCATACCTCCATCACATAGTCACATATATCATAGTCCATTTCATCTTACAAAATGTGGTCAAACTAGTAGTATCGTATTGGTGCCCTTGATTAAGCAATAAAAACAAAGTTTTCTAAACAATGGTCCATAGCTTCTTTGAATGATAATTAATAAGGCAACACCATTCATTCATTTCAATACATCAACACCAATTGCATTCATTCATAATACTTTTATCATCACATGAAAACTAAAACGCAAAAAAAAAAACAAAAGGATCCAAAGGAAACAAACTCCTTTGGTCACTCTCAAACCAAAACACTCCAAAGGAACCAAACTTCTTTGGTCACTCTCAATCCAAAATGGTCCAAAGGAACAAAATTGCTTTGGCCATTTTCAATTCAAAAGGCTCTAAAGGAACCAAAACTTTTTTGGTCACATTTAATCCAAAAGGCTCTAAAGGAAATTAATGCCTTTTATTTAATTTTATTCCAAACACTCCAAAAGAGACACACCCCTTTGGTCAAATCATTTCAAAAGCTCTAAATAAACCAAACCACTTTGGTCAAAATATCCTCAAGAGAACCTCATATCTAGTGACATACTCTAGTCACCTGGTGGTTGTAGTGACTGGTTATCCATGCAATATGATAGGATGTGTATATTACAATAAGAATACTTGTTGGATTATCACTCATGCAATGATGTCAATTGACTCAAGGGTCTCATATTTTTTCATACTTCACCCATTTGTCACTTGGAAGAGTAAGTTAAAAAAAATAAATTTTCCAATCACATTCAATTCAGAAGGCTCAAAAGGAACCTAACCCCTTTGGTCAAGTTTCATTTCAAAATTATCCAAAGGAAACACATTCCTATGGTCAAGTTAGTTCAAAAGGCTCCAAAGCCACCTACACCTTTGGTCAAATTATGAAAAAGGCTCCAAAGGCACCTACAACTTTGGTCAAATTAAGCAAAATCCTCTAAAGGAACCTACACCTTTGGTCAAATTAAGCAAAAGGCTCCAAAGGAATCTAACCCCTTTGGTCAGTTCAATTTAAAAGGCTCCAAATGTGCCTACACCTTTGGTAAAATTAAGCAAAAGTATCCAAAGGAACCTAACCCCTTTGATTAGTTCAATGCAAAAGGCTCCAAAGGAACCTAACCCCTTTGGTCAGTTCAATTCAAAAGGCTCTAAAAGCACCTACACCTTTGGTCAAATTAAGCAAAAGGTTCTAAAGGAACTTAACTCCCTTTATCACATTCAATTCAAAAGGCTCCAAAGGAATCTAACCCTATTGGTCTAATTTTAGCAATCATAAACAATCACATCATCAATACCAAATATAGGATTCAAGGTCTCACACCTTCCCCATCAATCACATCAAACAATCAATCAAACAACTTGGGAGGGGGGTTCAGGATCTCATACCTACCATAACAATCACATTTAATATCATCTATTAGGTTCAAAATGTTGTTACCTTGGCATAGCATTCACAAACACAACACATCCAATTACATTTAGTTTATTGCATTCATCAATTAAATTCATTAGCTTAGATTCTCAAGCAAACTTTATATCTAGTGATATACTCTATACACCTAGTGGTTGCAACAACTGGTTATCCATGTAATATGATAGGATGAGTAGATTACCATAAGGACATTCATAATTACATCATTTCAAAAGGCTCCAAAGGAATAAAACCCTTTGGTCACATTCAATTCAAAAAGGCTCCAAATAAATTAAACTCCTTTGGTCACATTCAATTCAAAAAGCTTCAAAGGCACCAAACCCCCTTTGGTCAAAAGCTCCTTGAGTGAAACTCATATCTAGTGATACATTCTAGTCCCCTAGTGGTTGTAGTAACTGGTTATCCATGCAATCTGGTAGGATGAGTAGATTACCATAAGAACACTCACCATTACATCAATTCAAAAGGCTCCAAAGGAACCATTTGGTCAAAATTTAGTTCAAAACACTCCACAGGAACCAAACTCCTTTAGTCAAATTCAATTCAAAAGGCTCTAAAGGAACCATTTGGTCAAAATTTAGTTCAAAACACTCCACAGGAACCAAACTCCTTTAGTCAAATTCAATTCAAAAGTCTCCAAAGGAACCTAAACCCTTTGGCCAAATTTTAGTTCAAAAGATCCAAAGGAACCTAACCCCTTTGGTAAAATTTCATTTCAAAAGACTCCAAAGGCACCTACACCTTTGGTCAAATTAATCCAAAAAGCTCCAAAGGTACCCCAATTCCTTTGGTCAAATTCAATCTCAACAAGGCTTTCAAAAGAATCAAAGTGCTATAATCTTAACTCCCTATTAAAGCCATGTGGCTAGACTTCTCCATGGGATATAGATGTACATTTGCTTCTTCCACTCAACCTTAAGTGATCTTTGTATCTAGTGATTTACTCTAGTCCCCTGGCAGTTGTAGCAATTGGCTATCCATACAATTCGGTAGGAGGAGTAGATTACCATAAGGACAATCATGATTAACATAATTCAAAAATCCCCAAAGTCACCTACCCCTTTGGTCAAAAAAATCCAAAATACTCCAAAGGTACCCAAAATCCTTTGGTCAAAATAAAAAATCAATCAACAAACATAAAAACCACAAAAAACAATATAAAACAAAACAAAAAAAACATAAAAACCATCAAATCAAAAATCTCGATTGAACCTCGTATCTAGTAATATACTCTAGTCACTTAGAGGTTGCAGCGATTGGCTGTCCATGCAATCCAGTAATATGAGTACATTACCATAAGGCCACTCATAAAAAAATAACAAAAAAAAAAAATCTCCAAAGGTACCTCAATTCCTTTAGTAAAAAAAAAATTCAATAGGCTCCTTAAATAATAGAAGTGCTCTCATCTCAACTCCCTAAGAAGGCCATACAGCTAGATTGATCCAAGGTATAGAGGTGTACATTTTCTTCTTCCTTAGCCTAAGGTGATCCTTATATACAGTAACTTATCCTATATACCTAGTGGTTGCAACAACTAATTATCCATGCAATCCGGTAGGATGGGCAGATTACCATAAGGACCTTGAACATTGATTCACCTTGATAAAGAATCAAATTGTTATCATCTCAATTCTATAAGAAAACCATATTACTGGACTGCTCCAAGGGATAGAGGTGTACAATTACCAATGATAGTCAAAATCACAATTGTAACAAAAAAACATCAATTTCATTCTAACAATTTTCACATTTATCATCTGCTTCATCACTTTCATCATTTCATCTCTTCTTCATCAACTCGTCGCTTGAATGGATAGAAAAAACCTACAAAATTCTAATCTCAAATAAAAGTCAATACTCAAAACACTCCATCATGCAAAATATGTTCATTCAAGAATAATTTCCAAAAACTATCATACACCCTTTTTGCTAGGGTAGATCACAAGCAAAAGTATCAATAAAAAAAAAAACTTGGTATACCTAAATCCTAAAGTGTAGACTCAAGCTTGTCTACCCATGGATAGAAGGTTTGCCAAAATTAAGTTCATCAATTTATTGGAAGTAATGATTCAATAATGAGCATATTTTCCATGATTGGGGTAACCCACATTGAACTTTATTTGTGACCATCTTACACAACTATCCTTCAAATGCAAATGGCTTTAAAAAACCCTCAAATAAGCACAAATGCATTCAAATCATCATCTTGCATCATCATCATCTCAAGAGAACATTGTATCTAGTGATTTACTTTAGACACCTTGTAGTTTTAGTTATTTATTATCCATACAATTTGGTAGGATATGTAAATTACCATAAGGACACTTATTCAAAATCATTTTATATCATCACATTTGAAATTAAATCAGGTTGATCCTTCAATTTTTGAGTGACCTGCATTCAAGAAGATTTGCTCAAGGTTATCATTGGCACCTACTCCGTGGGGTTACAAAACATGAAAAATTCCTACTTCATCATTTTGCATTAAGGAATTTTCTACAGTCACTAGGACAAGCCCCTAGGGTGATTGGTTCCTTTACTTCATCATCTTGCATGTCAATAAAACCAAAATATAAATTTGT
Organism: Wollemia nobilis; assembly: GCA_028583015.1. Taxonomy (NCBI): domain Eukaryota; kingdom Viridiplantae; phylum Streptophyta; class Pinopsida; order Araucariales; family Araucariaceae; genus Wollemia; species Wollemia nobilis. Next base: position 11,541,044 of record JAQPPZ010002979.1, read on the forward strand.
AATAACACAGGTCCACCCCAAACTTGGGGCATCCAACTTGATCTTGATTTCCAAAATTTACATACATCAAATCCACATCATTCAATCATACACCTCCACTCATCATCCATATTTGATCAGTTGGATCATGGGTTTCATTCTTCACCCATTCACCAATTGAGGGGGTAAGCAAACAAATCAAAATTTTCAAAAATCATTCATTTTTGTGCATGGAGAATATTTGAATCCATTCATCCAATAAAGATAAGTGTTATTGGTTTTTGCATTGCATTGCATTTCACACAACATGGTACAAAAAGGGTCATCTATAGACACCAAAACCTAGGCACTCACAAAAGCATAATTTTCATCCTACCACACAAATTTGTATAGCAAAATATATATGCCTAAGTCCAAAATTAGGCATATAAAATCCTAAATATAATTATATTTTCTAGATTTTATTAAATCTAGAAAATCCACCTAGGATATCCTGTCTGCCTATGGGACATGTTTCTTATTCACCACTACTTATCACCATGCCACATCTCACACACTTTTTTCCTTCACATGGGACATCCTCCACTTCACCATAGTTGCACTCGCTCATTAGCCACTTCACCATAGTTGCACTCACTCATTGGGAACATCACCCCAGTTGCACTCACTTATTGGACACATCACCCCAGTTGCACTCACTCATTAGTTACATCACCTCTATTTCACTCACTCATTGAGTACATCACCTCACTTGCACTCACTCATTAGCCACTTCAAAATAGTTACACTCAATCATCGAGTCACATTGCACTCCACTTACACTCACCCACTTGCCACATATCCCCAGTTAAGTTAGTCACTCTAAGTGAATCACTATAAATCTCCTTGCCATCTGGCAACCCTAGCCTAACACCTATCCTTCCCTCCAAATCCATGAAATTTATTATAAAATAAACATCACCCCATCAAACAAAGGAGGTCGAGAAAACACATCCTTATGTTGCTGAAACCATGCTAGGAGCTCGCATGTATACCAAGGAGATCCAAGATTTGATGTCTTGGAGTGAATTTTTAGAGAATTATGCTACTTAACCTCAGAATAACTCATTCCATGGTTACACAATCACAACCACTCAGTCCATGATTTCCTAATCATCCTATTCACGGTTACACAGTTGAAACCACGAATCTTGTGGTTGCACGAAAACAACCAAACTTGTTTTGGCCATATATCCCTCATACAAACTCGTATTGAGCTAAAATTTGGAGGGTAGGTTCTTGGTATCCACTAGAATATCACCAAAAAATTTTATGCCATTTGGAGTACTAGAGATCAATAATTTTATAATTTTTTTATCAAGGCATTCTGATTTAGTTTCTATGTCTTCTGTAAGGATTCATTCAAGTATTTCTCATTTGCATTGGGTTTCAATCATTTATACAGATGCTACTAGCCCTTGTTTGATTTCAATGTGTGTAGGAGATAGGTATTTGAGTAGCTACTAAATCTAGAGTGGCCCATCATAGGATACACAAGCATACTCATGATTTAGTTGTAGTAGAGAAGACCAAAGACACTGTCGACATTTGTATTTGGTGAAAAGGGGTATTTCCCCCCTTTTTCTGCCCATTGTAATATGAGAAACAAGCATGTTGTAATCATACCCTTACGCATTCAAGGAAAATTCATTGTAAACAAAGATCAAGGCTCCATTCAAAATCAATACAAAGAAATCATTTTCATTGCAATTGCTTATTTCGTTATTTGGTGTTGTCTTATCTACTTATAAAATTACAATATTGCTTGCTCTTAGATTACAATGGATTTAGAAAAGGGGGAAATACCCCTTTTCACCAAATACAAATGTCGATGGTGTATTTTGTCTTAACTACTACAACCAAGTGGTGAATGGGCTTGCATATCCTGTGATGGGCCACTCCAGCTTCAGTAACTGCTCAAATACCTGTCTCCTACATACATGTAAATAAAAAAAGGGTTAGTAGCATCTGTATAAATTATTGAAAACCAATGCAAATGAAAAACCCTTGAATGAATGCTTGCAAAAGAAAAAAATCAAGATCTAAATGGCTTACTAACAAACTAAAAAAATTAATGATCTTTGTTGCTCTAAATGACCTAAAAATTGGTGGATATGTTCTAGTGGATGCTAGGAACCTACCCTCCAAATTTTAGCTCAAATTTGAGTCTCAATGAGTGAAATAGGGCCAAAACAAGTTTGTTTATTTTTACACAACTACGGGATGCATGGTTTCAACTGTGTAACCATGGATAGGGCAGTTAGAAAATCATATACTAGATGGTTGTGATTGTGTAACCATAGATTGAGCGGTTGAGATAGAGTGGTAGAATTCTCCAAAAAGTCACTTCAATATGTCGAATCTTGAATCTCCTCAAGATGCATGCAAGATCCTGGTATGGTTTTGACAACATAGTGGTGTGTTTTCTTGACTTTTTTTGTAAAAAAATAAATCAAAATTTTCAAAAAATCATTCATTCTTGTGTGTTGAGTAGATTTGAGTCCATTCATCTAATAAATATAGGTGTCATTGGCACTGCATTGTGTTTCACACAACATAATACAAAAGGGGTATTTGTAGACACCAAAACCTAGGCACTCAAAAAAGCACCATTTTCATCCCACCTCATAATTTTACATAGTAAAATATATATGCCTAAGTCCAAACTTAGGCATATAAAATTTTGCACATAATTATATTTTATATATTTTATTAAATCTAGAAAATCCACCTAGGATATCCTTTATCCCCATGGGACATGTTTCCTATTCATCACTACCCATAACCATGCCACATCTCACACACTTTGTTCCTTCACATGGGACATCCTCCACTTCACCACATTTGCACTCACTCAATAGCCACTTCACCATAGTTACAATCACTCATCCTCCACATTGCATTCCACTTGCACTCACTCATTGGGAACATCACCCCAGTTGCAATCACTCATTGGTACATCACCCCAGTTGCACTCACTCATTAGGTACATATCCTCACTTTCACTCACTCATTGAGCACATAAACTCAATTGCACTTATTGATTAGCCACTTTACCATAGTTGCACTCACTCATCAATCCAAATTGCAATTCACTTACACTCACCCACTTTCCACATCTTCCAGTTAAGTGAGTCACTCTAAGTGACTCACTCTAATTCTCCCTACCACATGGTGACCCTAGCCTGTCACCTATCCTTCCCTCCAAATCCCTAAAATTTCTTATATAAGAAACATCACCCCATCAAACAAAGGAGGTTGAGAAAACACATCACTACGCTACCAAAACCATGCTAGGAAATCACACGCATCCTGAGGAGATCCAAGATTCGATGCCCTAGAGATTTTTTTTGGAGAATTATGCCACTTGGTATCGACAACCTAGTATGTGGTTACACAATCATAACAACCCAATCCACATTTTCCCAACTACCCTATTTTTGGTTACATAGTCGAAACTGTGTATCCTATTGTTGTGCAAAAATAGCTAAACTTTGGCCATATCTCACTCATATGGACTCAAATTGAGTTGAAATTTGGAGGCTATATTATTGGAATTCACTAGAACATATCCACCAATTTTCAATCCATTTGGAAAAGCAAATATTGGTAATATTTTAATTAATTAGCAAGGCATTTAGATATTGATTTCTATGTTTTCTACAAGCATACATTTGAGTGTTTTACTTGTATTATATTTTAATCATGTATACAGGTGCTATTGAACCTTTTTTGACTTCCATGTGTGTAGGAAATAGGTATTTGAGCAGCTACTAAATTTGGAGTGACCCATCATAGGATACGCAAGCCTACTCACCACTTGGTTGTAGCAAAGAAGATCGAAGACACCAACATCACTTGTATTTGGTGAAAAGGGGCATTTCCCCTATTTTTACCCATTATAATATAAGATCAAGAAATATTGTAATAATATCCTTGTATATTTGGAAAAGAATATTGTAAATGAAGATCAAGTATCCATTCAAAGATCAATACAAGAAATAATTTTCATTGTAATTACTTGTTTCATTATTTCATTATTCGATGTTGTCTTTTTTGCATATGCATATCACTGGTGTACCCATTGTAAATTCTTTTGCCATATGTTCTACTTGTTCCCCACAATTATACAACATGTAGCATATTCTCCTTAGTTGTATTCCTATTAAGCATCTCCTAATAATTATCCATTATGTCATATCCATTCTTTGTACATCACCCATATTTCCCAACAACCACCTCAAACTCCCCATACTTCATCTCATCCATTTTCCCAAGGATTATTTTTCCCTAATAACCATCATGGGCCTCTTATCCACCCATGGTTCCTGCAATTTATTCTAACCCTCATGACTATCATTAGTGGCCTATGATGCAGTCGTATAACCCACACCCACATCAAGCACCATCTCATCATTATCATTCCACTCCTGATCCATATCAACCCACCTCCCAACCATACCAATTGCACCCCATACAACACACACATCATATGACCTCTAAAGAACCCCTCCATTCCTACCTATCATCATAACCCCAACTTCAACCACCTACCTATCATCAACATCATACCCAACAACTACCATCACACCCCTCCACACCCATAATAATTCCCATCAACACCATCAATATCTACCCTCAGGATCCCAAGTTCCACAAGCAACATATTTTGATCCTAACCACCACCACTACCATAACCTCTTTTCACACCAATAATATCCCTTCATTGATCCATCCCATTTTACTCATCATGGCACCCACTACTCAACTCCCCAAGCTACTCTAGATGCATTTTAATAGTTGGTCAACAAGGTCAATAACTTGGAATCATAAGTTACAAGCATAGGGTATCAAAATCCAACCTTAATTCATCTTCAAAATTACCCCATAAATCCCTTGGTCCCAGTGTTAAGCTATCCTCCTTTGTTTAAAATTCCTAAATTTAAAATTTTCAAGAGCAAAGAGGATCCTTAGTATCACTTGAGTATGTTTATCAATGCCTACCATCTCATCAATTAGATAGACCCCCTCATGCTTCATACCTTTTTTTTGTATCTTACAAGAGGATATTTGGATTGGTACAATCATTTTCCAAGATATAGTCTATATAATTTTGAACAATTATCTAATCTCTTCCTAAGGCACTTCACTCTAAAAATAAAAAAAGATAACCTTGATGGATCTCAACAACCTTCATCAATTTGATGATGAATCTATCATCGATTATGGTAATTTATGTAGAGTGGTACTAACTAAGTTACCATTCTCTATCCCCATTACTAAGCTTACTAAAATGTTCATTTGAAGTTGTTCCAAATAAATATCACTCCTTCAACTCTAATAATACCAAACTCTTAAGGAAGCCCTAATGCAAGCCAAAATTATAAAGGATATCAAAATTAAATAAGGAGAGATCAAACTCCAAAAAATAATAGCCAAGCAAAAATGCTAAGAGAAACAACAACAATCAATCTAAGCCTTCACAAGTCAATCAGGCACTATTCAATAGTCCAACTGCTCAACCTCCCCCAAAACAACCTCAACCTTTGCTACAATAACCTTCTTATCCACCACAACAATTGACATACAATAACATGACACCCCCACCTAATTTCAAAATTCTATTCAATCCATCTATCATATTGCACGCCGTCAACAACCCCAATGCAATTTCACACCTCTTGTAGAGCCCTTGTCTAGCATTTTATTAACTTATGGATGCACAATTGATTTCCTTACCTAAGGTGAGACCTAAAGATCCAAATAAACCTAGAGAAATATATATATATATATAAAATACCTATATTGCATCTACCATCAACATAAGGGTCATGATATCGATAGGTACTTCCAACTTAAACATAAAGTGTAGGATTTGATTGATAGGGGGTCTATGAAAGTTGATAACCATCTTTACCCCTAATCAAAATATGGGTATATTTCAAACTCCATTGCCACAACATGTTATAGCACAACTAGAAAGTCGAGATTTCATAGTTTCCCCTCAACAAAATTAGGTTAATCATATCAAAAATGGTCCTAATTATCAAGGTTTTATTGGCATGATTCATGTGGTCACCAAAAATTTATGATACTCACATCCAGTTGCACAAAAAATTGACCCCTCAAATATGTTATCCTCATCAACTTTACTACCTCTGCTAGTGCAAGTCACCACATCTCAACCCCAACCATTCATTCATCTCAAAAGTAGGCTTACACATAGCCTCAAAATTGCATTAGCTAAGCTCTTAATTTATGAGTTAATCCAATAATATGATGTGTGTCATTAATAGCATCATTTAATCTTATGATTTATCAATCCGGGGTGGTGTCCAAGGTTGTTTATGATAGAAAGTTAGGGCAGAGTACAATTCAAGCATTCATATTTCAAGTATTTATTGGGTGAAACAGATGTTGGTTTAGCCTTTTGGTGTCACACTAAACCTAGTCTGCAGAATGGAAACTTGCAAGAATTGAAAACTAATTCTAAGTTGTAGAAATTGAAAGTTAACTATAAGTGCAAGAATTTGAAATTGTTGAATTGAAATCTAATTTACTTTTGCAGAATTGAAATAACAGAATTAAAATATTGCTAAATTGAAATCCTAAATTACACTTGTAGAATTGAAACCTAGTTTACTCTTATAGAATTGAAATGATGCTTGGAAATAAAACTTATGCTAAAAACACCTGTCAATGTCCTACCACAAAAGGTCATCAAGCTTCTGCTACAAGAATTGACAGCAAAATGAAATCTGCTAAAAATTGAAAGTTGCTGAAACATAAAAATAGGGGAACATGGAAAGTAGAGGAAACAGGGGAAAACACAGGTCTAATCTAATTTTTCAGCTGACACACACACATTGGCTGCACAAAAACATAATGGAAAACATAAATAACATCACATAAACTTAAAACAAGAAAATGAAATCTGACAAGCAATCTGTTAATTCTACTACAGCAAAATTACAAAAAAAACCTATCATAAAAGTCCTCCTTCTAGGCCTGAAAGTGGGCCCAAGATTCCTGATCTAGAAGAAGGTGGAAAACTTGCTCTTTAGCTAATTAACACTCACACTCACTCATGAACATAAATTAACAAAATAACTACACTTTATTTCTATCAGAACTGTTACATAAAATGTTGCACTATGCTATTTGTTGCTACTAACTACTCTCCTATAAAATAATCCTAATAGCTCAACCAAGGAGGGAGTTGTGTTATTTATAATAAAATATTACAATGTATCTCATGCTCAGATTAGCCTATTTGCTATTTTACAATGATTTGCCAAATAATCTGCAATTGAATAAGTCTTATTTTGGACAATTTATGCTGCAACAACACTCATTGGCCCTTAGAAGGCATCTTCAGTGGTGGGAGTACATTGGAGGAGTCTTAGAAATATCTTGTACACCTGTATCTTCCTTAAAATATCATTTCCCTACTACTTTAGGTGTTCAAATATCTTTTAGACTCAAACTGGCATCTTTTCCCCCTTATTTCGAAGATCTTCGGAATATCAGGAGCAAAAATAGGATTTATGCTCAACTGTAATAAAAATGATTAATAAAGCAAGTTTAATTGCATAGGACATCTTCCCTATCCCTTAGAAATTATTTCCAACTGCTGCCATCATTTTATGTTGACAATTTCTATGACTTCCTTTATAATTGCATAATTTTGATTTTTGTATGCTTTTCCAACTGTTCCTGCTTTTCAGCCTTTTGTCTTGTTGCTCCCATTTGTACTATGTGGAAATTCTTCCAGGTGGAGCAAAATTCATCCCTAACCTCCCTCAACTATCTCCAAATATTTTCACATGCCTTGGTTGATTAATTCCCTGCCCTGCCATTCATTGGTTGTTGGTTGGAATTTATTACTGCATTTTCCAGCTCTGCTGCACAGTTGTAAAGTATTGGCATTTCTTGCAAATTCAAACAAATTAGGATGTGGTAAAATCATTCAAATATTAACATGAAGGATTACATCAAGTTGCTACTAAAATTATACACTTCATTCACCAAGTAACCATGTTGAAACTATGCAATAGTGCTGCACAATTGTCTCTGCTCTGTTATACCCTATTGTTGCCTATTTAGACCATGTGGGAGTGCTTCTAAATAGGTCAGATGTCTTATTTAGTCCCTCTAAACTCATTCCATCCATTCCCTCATGCTTTGCTTGACAACTTCAAGGTGCTCCTATAAAGTGACAGCTTGTTGATTTTTATATGGTTGTTTTTTGCAGATTTCTAGATTTATGATAGTCCTAGAAATTTGGCTCCAATGTGGATTTCAAACAAGTTGAAGAGGTGGGAAAACATTCAAAAACCATTGTGAAGTTAATGGACATCAGCATACAATAGTTGGCTAATTGAAATGCATGTTTTATTTGCTACTTAATCAACTGAAACAGTGCATAAAATGCTGAAAATAGTCAAAAATAGAGATATAGTATTCCTAACATAAAATCATGCAAACAATTAACAAATAATATATTCTAATCAACTATTTGGCAATTAACTTTGTTATGTTTGGTAATATGGTAGTTTTTATATGTCAAACATAGTGTAAAAATGAGGCATTTCTAGGCCTCATCATCCCCCCCAGCTTGAACTGATGCATGCCCTCATGCATCCTAGTAGGCCATAGTAATATGCAGGTTTTATCCTTGTGAAAAACATCCTTTGCCACCTGCTACCCGAGAAATTTCTCCTTGTTGCACTACACCAAGCATTTTGTAATTTAAGCACATGTATTTCACTTTTCTACAACCTTGCAATTTTTTTCAATTTTTGTAGTTCCTGCAATTTTTCTTTTCTTCCCTCTTTTTTTTATTCTGCTCTTTTTTATTTTTTTCTTGCATTTTTTTTTTCAACTTGCAACTCTTTGACTTCTGCACTTTCATCCTTCAATATTGCAATTTCTGCAATTCCTGTAGTTTTGATTCTTTTTCTGTCCTTCTACAAGTTTTAGTGTTGCAAGGTACCTCTTAAGGGCTTGGTATCATGTGATTCATCTTGCAATAGCCTTATTGTATTTTCCTAATGGAACCATATTTGGCATATGCACTACTACTGGTGGAATTTTCTATCTTGACAACATTTCAACCTGGATACCTATTTCTATTGTTTTGCACCTCTAAAATAAAATTGACAAAAATTCAATTTTGAACCTTTTTGAGGGATGTACTACTTGTGGTGGGATGATTTTGAGCTTTAGGAACCTCAATATTTGATGTGCCCTACTATTTTTGCTATTCTATAGCATTTTTAGGAATTTTTGGCATAATTTATGTCTTATTCCCGAAGATCTTCGAAGATGTCTCTGCTTATTCCGAAGATGAATCTAAAAATGTAGAAATGACTTCCTATGCAAAATTTAGCTACAGATTCTATTGTGGGCCCATCTCTAGAGTGTATAAGCCTTCCATAACATCAAAAAATCCCTTCTCTATCCTTTTGTTTTAGATGTTATTCTTCATTTTGTATATTGCTATTTTATTGCAGTAGTAACAAAACAAAATCTTTAGGTGCATTTTCTAGATTATCCTCTTCAGATTTATGAAGCATTTGTGGGGTATCAACTTGTAGTTCTCCTTCTAAAACCTGCCCTGCTAATTCAAATAGAATTGTTGCCATATCTATCCCAAAGTCAGGTTTTTGCACAGTTTTGAAGTTCTCATGCAACTAAGGGCAAAAGGGGGTGTTTCTTGATATTTTGAACATGTTCCATTTTCAACTTGCCAATATTGTATGAATAGTTTATGCCAAATACCGATTATCATACACTAAATGCTAAATGCTTACTATGACTTAAATGCAAGAAACACATACCTTACTATCCTGAAAATTGATCATGCACCTTACAAGCTGCTTCTGATGATTGTTAGCAAGCTATCTGAAAACATAAACATAACACATGTGTAGTGTGAGATTTGTACAATGGTGGAACAATGATGGGTGGATCAACAAGGCAATGCACGCCGAAAAACTAATTTTCATGCAAGCCAACTCAACAACGCCTCAAGGAGGTTTTCACTATTGAGTTATTCATTTTTTTTTCATTTTTTTTTATCAGAAGAGGTTGCCATTTCTGGTTTTCAACCAACTTCTATATTTTTTTTCAAGTGCTTCAATGAGAGAGTACATCTCTCACTCTTATTTGGATAAGAACAATCCTTATTCTGCAAAAACATGTCAATCTTTGTATGAAAACACCATCTTTTTCTATTGAAACCCGCAACAATGATGCAACCATCCTTTCTAGATGAGTAATAAGAGCCTACTCATGTCATTATTACCTCCTTATTGCTGGAAATGAAGTATTGACTCCATTGTTCCTTCTCCATGCTGAAATTGATGCTTGTCCTCATGTATCCCCATTTTGTGGGACATGCCTTTTGCTGCAATTTTTTCTCTCTCTTTTTTTTCTCTCTTTTTCTTTTTCAACTTTTTTCTCTTGTCTTGCTTGTGCCCATGAAGGAAGTTCACAAACAAGATTATTCTCTTTTTGCTTTTCTTGTATTTTTTTTCTTTTTGTCAAAATTTTTAGCATCACTCTGAATCTGTTATGGAAGAAAAATTCTCTTCCATCATGTGTACATCCAATTGTGTAATCTCCCTCAAGAACTCCTCCTTAGTTAATGGTGCATGGTATACCCGAAGGCAATGTCCATTCACCACTAACTTCCTCCGTGAATCACCAATGGGAGAAAGAATCACTGCTCCATATCTAAAAACTTCTTCAATCAAGTGTGGTCCATGTCTCCTAGTCTGCAAAATCTTGTCAATATGTACTTGAAACAATTCAATACCAATTCCCAAATATTTTAAAAGCATTAGTAACTCAATTTCAATAGGAAAATATGGTTTCTTATCATAAACCAGTTCATACAGTGTGAAACTGAGTATGTCTAACATCTGATTAATAAATAGAAAATGGTCCTTATGTGTGACTGTATTCAGTTCTTGATAATATTCACACACTCTCAATTTCCTATTTTTCTTTGGAATAATAACTAATGGAGGAATCCATCGGTTTTCAAAAATTGGATAAATGAGTCTAACCTCTAAGAGTTTCTTTATTACAGTTTGGACAATATCTCTTAAGGTAGACTTTAATTGCATTTGTAGTTGTTTCACAGGTTTAACATTTTCAATATATATCCTATGAGTGCATACATCAAGATGAAATCTTGACATACCCTTGTATTTCCATGCAAAAGGATTGAAATATTGTTTCAAAATAGCAAACAATTTTGCTTTTTGTTCATAAGTCAACCAACTAATAATGTTCAAGAATTTTCTTGGTTGTACTTCAATTTGTTTCATTCCTAGGAGGATAGAATTTACCCCTTTGTAATTGCTTACTAAGGAGTTCAATGGAAGTAAATTTTCTATGTGCATATTTTCTAGTTTTTCTCCTTTATCCAAGGCTGATTTCTGTGTGTCTGGACTAAAGGGTTTTTGTGTATCTCCATTGACTTTTATCTCTTCAAGCTTAGGTAAGGTCTTGTTTGAGCATAGTTGGATGTTGCTGTAGTCAATAACATTTCTTGTAGTATTTTTACCAGATTCAGCTACATAGACAGGGGTTGCCTATCCTATATTATTCAGATTGGCCACAGGTTGGGCTGGAGGTAGTGGTTGATTTACTTGCTCTGTTTGTTGTTGTTGGGATCTCTCTTGAGAAGAATTCAGACTAGGCAACAAATTTTGCATCTCTAGGATATTTCTGAGTTGTGGAAGTAAATGGCATTCATCAGTGATATGTCCCTGTGAACAAATGCTACAAGTAGTTGATATGGTTGTTTTGTTCAAGGGATAGTCTTGTATATCTGCCATGATGTCTTCCCAACACCTAGTACAAATTTGTTTATACTACCCTGATGATATGGATATAAAAAGGGCAATACTAGCAGATGGCTCCTCTAAATTTTTCAAGAGATCTTATGTTTCCTGATAATGAGGATGATGAATTTCTTTCAATTTTTATCAAGAATTTCAAACATAGGCAATTTAACCCCTAAGTGTGAAGATCACCTCCCTGTGGTTTCTTGCTTGTTTTCTAAATGTTATGAAATGCAACTATCAAAAATTATTATTTATACCAGTTATTATATTCAAATTTTACTCTGAAGTTCACAACTTAGCACAATAATAATTATTTGACTACTTTTACCCTCTAACAACACCGTGTTCCTCGGCAACGATGCCAAAATGATGCGTGTCGTTAATAGCATCATTTAATCTTATGATTTATCAATCTAGGGTGGTGTCCAAGGCTATTTACGATAGAAAGTTAGGGTAAAGTACAATTCAAGCATTTAGATTTCAAGCATTTATTGGGTGAAACAGATGTTGGTTTAGCCTTTTGGTGTCACACTAAACCTAGTCTACAGAATGGAAACTTGCAAGAATTGAAAACTAATTCTAAGTTGTAGAAATTGAAAGTTAACTATAAGTGCAGGAATTTGAAATTGCTGAATTGAAATCTAATTTACTTTTGCAGAATTGAAATAACATAATTAAAATGTTGCTAAATTGAAATCCTAAATTACACTTGCAGAATTGAAACCTAGTTTACTCTTGCATAATTGAAATGATGCTTGGAAATAAAACTTATGCTAAAAACACCTATCAATGTCCTACCACAAAAGGTCATCAAGCTTCTGCTACAAGAATTGACAACAAAATGAAATCTACTAAAAATTGAAATTTGTTGAAACATAAAAATAGGGGAACATGGAAAGTAGAGGAAATAGGGGAAAACATAGGTCTAATATAATTTTTTAGCTGACACACACACATTGGCTGCACAAAAACATAATGGAAAACATAAATAACATCACATAAACTTAAAACAAGAAAATGAAATCTGATAAGCAATCTGTTAATTCTACTATAGCAAAATTATAGAAAAACCTATCATAAAAGTCCTCCTTCTAGGCCTGAAAGTGGGCCCAAGCTTCCTGATCTAGAAGAAGGTGGAAAACTTTCTCTTTAGCTAATTAACACTCACACTCACTCATGAACAAAAATTAACAAAAGAACTACACTTTATTTCTATCAGAACTGTTATAGAAAATGTTGCACTATGCTATTTGTTGCTACTAACTACTCTCCTATCAACTAATCCTAATAGCTCAACCAAGGAGGGAGTTGTGTTATTTATAATAAAATATTACAATGTATCTCATGCTCAAATTAGCCTATTTGCTATTTTACAGTGATTTGCCAAATAATCTGCAACTGAATAAGTCTTATTTTGGATAGTTTATGCTACAACAACACTCATTGGCCCTTAGAACATCATGGCCTCTATTAAAAAAAAGTTTTCAAACATGTCCTTATTGACATGGGCTCTTTCATCAACATCATTACATCATTTGCTCTTAAAAATATCAATATTCCACTCACTTATATTGCTAATTCTACCTTCACTCTATGAGCATTCAATAACACCCTATGCTCAATGCAAGGAATAATCATCCTTCCTATCCAAGTAGGGGTCTAGACTATCCACACTCTATTTCATGTCTTGGATGGAGAGATGTAATACAATGTACTCTTGGAAAGACTATGGATACCCTCAAATACACACATGAGAGTTGCATTCATTGTATTTTTATGGATGATAAACCTCACATGGTAACACACCCACACAATTCTCCTTACCTTCAATACATTTATCTCTCACTCGTTTTCCACTCATCTCATCATACCATCCAACCACACCTTACACTCCCTCATATAAACTACACATTTCCAATCCACAACCCACCCACTTGATCTCACCCAATCCAATTACTCCCTCTTCATCCTTGAACACCAACCACACCCCTCTTCTTACCCCATATCAAAATCATCCATCACCATATTCTTTGTGTCTTCCTCCTTAAAATTACTCATTTTCTTCCTATCCTTCTCCTAATGCTCAACTATTCCACCCTTCTTCCAGCATGCAAGCCTTTCAACCCTATTTCCAACCTCTCCATCCTCCATATTCTTCTTATACCCCTCCTTAATTCTTAGTAGCTAGGCCTCCATCCTTAACCCCACCCATCACACTTATACCGCATCATCCTCCCCTTTCATACCATTTTTTAACCACCCCACAAACTCCATCTAGATCACACCCTTATACCACTTCCACTAATTCCAACCACCATATTAAAGCTCCTATATCCACTCCCATCACCTCTCCCATCAGACAGAATACTACCACTCTCACCCCTACCACTGTCACCCCTTCTATTTCCCCCATACCTATGCCTATGAATGCATCCCAAACCATGTCTTCTTCCATGGCACCTGATCCACCCCCACATCCAAACTTATTTGAGGTGCATCCACCCATACTTTAAACATATTAAGGGACACCCACTCTCATTTTTCCATCCTCTACATCCCACTCCACTTTTGTGGATAATGTGGAGTTGCCATCCTCATTCCAATTTCCAAGGCTCTCATTTGACACCCCCATTATTGTTGTACATATGACCACTCCTAGCATAGAAAAGTACCTTGTACATAGTATAGATTTTTTACCTCTAGTCGTAGAATTAGTTAAGGATTTTGGTCACCCTAGCCATACTCGTTTAACCATTGGTATTGTTGTCCTTGTCGGTTGTTCCTATAATCATATAAATTTCATGTTGGAAATTTTGAGTAGTTATGTTGTCATTGATGTCAAAAGTCAGTTCATCTCAATGCAAAGGAATTGACAAAAGGAGGGTTAAAATATTTATATTTTAAGCCCAAGAGATTTGGTTTAAATACCCCAAAGAAAGGAAATATCTAGGCCCAAAGGAAATAATATTATAATATTTATTATTATAATATTAAAGTTGTCAAGAGAAATCCTAAAGTGAAGAAAGAAAATATCTAGGCCCAAAGGAAATAATATTATAATATTTTTTATTATAATATTAAAGTGCTAAGAGGAAGCCTAAATATTAATTATAAAATAATTATAATATTTATATTATAATAATTTTATAACCCTAAGTGGGTTTGGCACCAAGAATAAAATTTAAATATCTAATTTTTGCCAACGTCCAAGCAAGGAAGAAAAATGGTATTTATACCATAAAGTTTTGAAGACAAAAGTTAAGTCTCCGAAATGCACATGCGAAGGGTTAATAAAATTATTTGATGCAAATTTTGTGAGCAAAGAAAGATGAAGGCTTTTATTTTTAAAGCTAAAGGAGAATAGTGGATGCATAAAGGAAGAAGGGTGCATGTCCCTATTACCAACCACACGGTTGGCCTAGTGGCAAGGCTTGGTAGCGTAAGGCATTGGCGGACAGCAGGTCTCACATTCGATTCTTGATGGTAGCAGAGGGAAGTGTTTTATTTCAAATATTTTGGTACCCATAGAAGGTACAAAGGGCAGTGAGCACATCATGGTGTTTGTGTGGGTGTGCAACCCAAGTGGCAGCCTAGCCAAGGCTAAGGTGCTAGGCAGGTGGTGAATACGAGTTCGATTCGCGTGGAGTGCATGTTAGTGTTTTGAGGTGTGCGAATTTATTTTTTACATGGCTAAGGTATGATTCAAAAATTTTATTATTGCTGTGTACTTTGAAAATATAGAATGCATGTTGGATTAATAATTGGAGATTATAAGGTGTAAGCAAGGAATTTTATTGTTATAATTTGGAATGTATGTTGGATTAAGAATTAGAGATTATAAGGTGTAAGAAAGGAATTTTATTGTTATAATTTGGAATGTATGTTGGGTTAAGAATTGGAGAGTATAAGGTGTAAAAAAAGGACTTTATTATTGTAATTTGAAATCTGTTTTGAGTTAGAATATTAAAGTGTTTGGAAGGTTGAAATTTGGGTTGAAATATTTTATGTTGAGTTGGAGTTAAAAGGAGCTATAGGGATATTCTCATTATAGTGGTTTTGCTTGAGTGAGTGTATGATCTATTGATTGGGGATTTATTTTTAAGGAAGGAGTGATAAGGTGTATTTGTGACTTGACATTTTATTGTATTACTTGTATGGTGAAATATTTGTTGAGGTAAATATTCTTGTGGAGATTTTGAGATAGATTGTTGCTATCTAACCTAGAATTGGCAAAAGGATTTGGTTGTGAGTAAAATAGGTTTTGAAGACATATCTCCATCAAAAAAAAAGGTATGGGCACATCATCCTTTGATTAAAGTGTTGTTGGATTGAATGTTGTGAAATACAAGGTGGAGTGAAAAGGATTGTTTGATAAGCATTGTTGGAAATGTTTGAGTGAGTTTTCATATGCTTCATTGGTGAATGTTTAAGAGAACATTTGAGATAGAGATTGAGGATTATTTGAGTTAGGGTTTGAAACCCACATTGTGCACTTTATTTGAAGAAGTTTAAAAATACTTTTTTAGGGTTAGTGAGTAAGTTGTGTTTCATTGGCTGAATGATTGAGTGAAACTTCTTGAGCATTGGTTTTGAGTGATATTGAAAGTGAATGTGCAAACATTAGAAATTAGATTTGTGAAAGCTATTAAACAGGATTGAACAAGATTTTGTGAAAGATTGTGGATAAAATTGAGAAAGTATTTGTGAATACTTGAAGGCAGATTTGAGCAAGTATTGGTAAGGACTTGACATAGAATTAAGAGTAAATTTGAGGATAGATTTTAGTGCATATTTGAGACAGATATTGAGGTAAAATTAAGAATAAATTTGAGGATAGAGTTTGGTGTAGATTTGAGAGTATATTTGTGCTAGAACTAAGATAGATTTGAGAGTAGATTTGTGCTAGACCGAGGATAGAGTTTAGTACATATTTGAGATAGATATTGAGAAAAATTGAGAGTAAACTTTTAGGGTGATAGAGTAGAGGGTAGAAGTCTCCAGTGGATAGAGATCCATTAGCTAGGGTAGTGAGGATAGAGGTATTCTATGGAGAGAGATCCACAAGAAAGTGTAGTGGGAGTAGAAGTCTTCTAGAAGATCACCAACCAGAGTAGTGGAGAAAGAGTTCTCCTATGGATAGAGTTCCACAAACCTGAGCATTAGGGTATTGGTGTCTCCTTTGGATAGAGGTCCATAAACATTGTAATAGGGAAGTGGTTCCCAAGAAATTTGTTTGAGAAAATTTAGTGGAAATATTTTCTCCGTGGAGTAGCCCACATTGGGTGAACCACATTAAATCATGTCTCTCATGTGTGTGATGATTTGTGCAATGTTTACTGCTTTGATATTTTTGATGCTATTGATTGGATTAAAAAGTAAAAGGTTTTATATTATATTGTTCACCCCCCTCTCAGTATAAGCGTATGTTCTTCAATTGGTATCAAAGCAGGCTTCTTCATGAAAATCCTAACATCTTGGAGGAAGATCCCACAAGAACATACATGACCTCAAAAAATGAAGAAGAGGCCACAATTGACATAAAAGAAGAATTCTTTGTTGCTCTCAAAAATTTGGAAAATATCAGAAGGAAGAACTCAAGTTTGAAGGATCAAATTCAAGAGGATGAAGAAGAAAAAATGGAACTCCTACAAAATATTACAAAACTTAAGGTAAAAGTGGAAGAGGGAAAGAAAATTGAATAGGATATGACAGAACTATTAAGGGCAAGAGAGGCAGAGTGTGAAATATTGGAATAAAAAATTATCTCTCTAAGGAATGAAGTTGAAAAGACTAAGTTATGGCAAGATATAAAGTTAGGGAAACAAAAAGAGGATTCAAGCTCTCAAAAAATAGAGACATCAAACAAATATGAGCTCATGACTCATACTAATACTCTGGAAGGAAAAGGCACCAGGAAATAAGAGGACAAATAATATCCATGAATAAAAGTAAATCACAAGCACAACAAAAGAAGAAGCACTTGACCATATTACTCAAGGCACTCCAACAGGTTACAAAATCTCTTCCATAGCTATTGTTTTTCATGTAACAAATATGGTCATAGAGTTGCACATTGCACTGGTTATGTGAAAAATAATTTTGATAGAAATTTCAATTCTTTTGCACCTCTTATGAATGATGGTGTCATATGTTATAAATGCAATAATTTTGGGCACAAGGCTAAATGGTGCAAAATGGTATTTCCTGAGTCAAACAAAAAGAATACAACTCCAAAAATTAGGAAAGAGAGAAAAGAGCATGAGAAAGTTAAATCAATGTTAGTACAAACAACTCTTCATGTACAAGATAAGGGAAAATAGTGGTTTCTTGATAGTGGATTTTCTAGTCATATGACAGGTGACAAAAGTAAATTTCTTGTACTCAAAGAAGTTGATGGAGGATCAGTAAAATTTGGTGACAATGGTTCAACAAAAATCTATGGGAAAGGAACTTTGAGTTTAGATAATGGAAAAAAAAAGACAGAGAATGTATTTTATGTCAAGGGGTTGAGGCACAATCTACTAAGTGTAAGCCAACTTTGTGATCAGGGGCACATGGTTACATTTCATCCAAATAGATGTGATATCAGAAAGTCTAAAACTGGAAAACTCATTGCAAATGCAAATAGAACTACAAACAACCTCTACATGCTAAGTGAGATTAAAGGAGAAAAGTATTTTCTATCACAAGAAGATGAGATTTGGTTGTGGCATAGAATAATGGGTCATTTGAACTTTGACAACATAGTGAAAATAAGCAATAAGAAGGCTGTCAAAGATTTACCCAAGATAAAAAGGCCACAAAACACAATTTGTGCACAATGCCAACATGGGAAGCAAGCTAGAACAAGTTTCAAGTCAAAAGGATTTATGTCATCTGAGCCATTGAAACTAGTACACACTGACCTATGTTGTCCTACAAGGACAAAGAGTCTACAAGGTGAAAGTTACTTTATATTATTTATAGATGATTATTCCAAAATGATTTGGGTAGCCTTCTTGAAAGAAAAGTCAGAGGCTCTTGAGAAGTTTAAAGCTTTTAAAGAATTAGTGGAAAATGAAATAGGTAGAAGGATTAAGGGTTTAATATCAGATAGAGGAGGAGAATTTACCTCAAATGAATTCATATATTTTTGTGAACAACATGGGATCAAAAGATAATATTCAGTAGCAAGAACTCCTCAACAAAATGGGGTAGTTGAAAGGAAAAATAGGATTGTTGAAAATATGGCCAGAGCCATGTTAAATGAATCTAATATTTTAGATTGTTTTTGGAAAGAGGTAGTACATACAACAATGTATATCATCAATAGAGCTCAAATAAGAGTAAATCATCACAAAACCCCATATAAGCTCTGGAAAGGAAGACCAGCCATAGTAAAGTATTTCAAAAATTTTGGAAGCAAATGTTACATAAGATGAGAAGAGAAAAATTTGGGTAAGTTTGACTCAAGATGTGATGAGGGTATATTTCTTGGCTATTCCACCAAGAGCAAAGCCTATAGATGCTATAACAAAAGGACACATACTATTATAGAAAGTATAAATGTGGTAGTTGATGAGCAGATAGGGTCAAGAGAACCAGCTCGAGAAATTATGTATCAGGAAGAAGAAAGTTGCCAAGAAGAGTTAGGTGAAGAATAAGAAGAAGAAGAAGAAACACAAAGACTACTACCCAAAAATCCATCCAGGTATGTACAAAAAAATCATCCAGGAGATCTAATAATTGGAAATCCAAATGAGAGACAGACAAGGAGAAAGATAATAGGAACAAGTGAGCATGCAAATTTTTATTTGTTATCTAAAATTGAGCCCAAAGACTTCAATGAGGCAAGAAAAGATAAGTTTTGGATCAAGGCAATGGATGAGGAACTAGATCAAATAGGAAAAAGTGAGACTTGGAAATTTGTCCCATGACCAAAAGGTAAGAATGTGATTGGCACTAAATGGGTTTTTAGAAATAAATTAAATGAAGATGGTCAGGTAGTCAAAAATAAAGCAAGGTTAGTATGCAAAGGTTATGCACAGGTTGAAGGGATTGACTTTGATGAGACATTTGCTCTAGTTGCACGACTTGAGGCCATAAGGATATTTTTAGCTTTCTCAAGTTTCAAAAATTTCAAATTATATTAGATGGATGTTAAATTAGCCTTTCTAAATGGTGTCCTAGAAGAAGAGGTTTATATTGAGCAACCTGAGGGATTCAACCTAAATGATAAACCAGACTATGTATGCAGATTAAATAAGGTACTTTATGGACTAAAGCAAGCTCCTAGAGCTTGGTATTCAAGATTGGATAAGTATCTTCAGGAATAGGGTTTCAAAAAAGGAATAGTGGATAGTAACTTATACATCAAAAATGAAGGAAATAACTTACTAATTGTGGTTTTTTATGTGGATGATATCATTTTTGGAGGCAATAATGATAAGATGTGTCAAAAATTTGCAAAGAGCATGCAAAGTGAATTTGAAATGTCAATGCTTGGTGAGTTGTCCTTCTTTCTTGGACTTCAGATTTCACAATCAGAGAAAGGTGTATTTCTCTCACAAACCAAGTATATAAAAGAGATGCTAAAGAAATTCAAGTTAGAATATTGTAAACCAATAAGTACCCCCATGGTTACAGGATGCAATTTAAGTAAAGATGATGAATCTCCTAAGGTAAATCAGAAATTGTACAGATCTATGATTGGAAGCTTACTATATGTCACAACTACAAGACCAGATATAATGCAGGCAGTGGGACTAGTGGCAAGGTTTCAAGTAGCACCAAAGGAAACACATGTAGCGGTAGTAAAAAGGATTCTCAAGTATTTAAAAGGGACTATGGATTTTGGGCTCTAGTACCCCAAAAATAATAATTTCACTCTCATAGCATATACAGATGCAGATTGGGTTGGCAATATTGATGATAGAAAAAGCACAAGTGGAGGAGCATTCTTTCTTGGAGATTGTTTAGTCTCTTGGCTAAGAAATAAATATGCATCAGTATCCCTATCCACAACAAAGGTAGAATATATTGCAGTGGTTTCTTGTTGTACACAGGTGTTATGGATGAAGTAAACTTTAAAGGACTTCAAGATAGAGCATGATCACCCTATCCCCATAATGTGTGATAATACAAGTGCTATAAATATCTCAAAGAATCTGGTGATGCACTCCAGGACCAAGCACATCCTGATTAAATATCATTTTCTAAGAGAGCAGGTGACAGATAAGCAAGTCAGGTTGGAATATGTTACTACAAAGGAGTAGATTGTAGATATTTTCACTAAACCTCTTCCAAAAGAGACCTTTGAGTATCTTAGAAGGAAATTGGGAGTAGTTCTACTCCCACCCCAAAATTAATCACCTCAAGGAGAGGAGGTGGGGAGGGAGCTGAGCTAAGAGTCTTATATTTAGTCCCAAAGGAGTCCCTTTGCCATTGATGTCAAAGAGGGAGATATTTGAGTTAGGGGGAGAGCATTCAGTTAGGGGGAGCAATTTCTCAGGGGGAGCAGAATTGGAAAAAGGAAAAAGGAATGGTTAAGGAAAAGGGTTGCCATCAATGACAAAGGGGGATATTGTTGGAAATTTTGAGTAGTTATGTTGTCATTGATGTCAAAAGTCAATTCATCTCAAGTGCAAAGGAATTGACAAAAGGAGGGTTAAAATATTTATATTTTAAGCCCAAGAGATTTGGTTTAAATACCCCGAAGAAAGGAAATATCTAGGCCCAAAGGAAATAATATTATAATATTTATTATTATAATATTAAAGTGCTAAGAGGAAGCCTAAATATTAATTATAAAATAATTATAATATTTATATTATAATAATTTTATAACCCTAAGTGGGTTTGGCACCAAGAATAAAATTTAAATATCTAATTTTCATCGACGTCCAAGCAAGGAAGAAAAATGGTATTTATACCATAAAGTTTTGAAGACAAAAGTTAAGTCTCCGAAATGCACATGCGAAGGGTTAACAAAATTATTTTATGTGAATTTCATGAGCAAAGAAATATTAAGGATTTTAATTTTAAAGCTAAAGGAGAATGATGGATGCATAAAGGAATAAGGGTGCATGTCCCTATTACCAACCACATAGTTGGCCTAGTGGCAAGGCTTGGCAGCGTAAGGCATTGGTAGGAAGTAGGTCTCACATTCGATTCCCAGTGGCAGCAGAGGGAAGTGTTTTGTTTCAAATATTTTGGAACTAGCGAAAGGTACAAAGGGCAGTGAGCACATCATGGTGTTTGTGTGGGCGCGCAGCCCAAGTGGCAACCTAGCCAAGGCTAAGGCACTAGGTAGGTGGTGAACGTGAGTTCGATTCATGTGGAGTGCATGTTAGTGTTTTGAGGTGCGTGAATTTATTTTTTACATGGCTAAGGTATGATTCAAAAATTTTATTATTTTTGTGTACTTTGAAAAGACAGAGTGCATGTTGAATTAAGAATTGGAGATTATAAGGTGTAAGCAAGGAATTTTATTATTATAATTTGGAATGTATGTTGGATTAAGAATTGGAGATTATAAGGTGTAAGCAAGGAATTTTATTATTATAATTTGGAATGTATGTTGGGTTAATAATTGGAGAGTATAAGGTGTAAACAAAGGACTTTATTATTGTAATTTGAAATCTATTTTGAGTTAGAATATTAAAGTGTTTGGAAGGTTGAAATTTGGGTTGAAATATTTTATGTTGAGTTGGAGTTAAAAGGAGCTATAGGGATATTGTCATTATAGTGGTTTTGCTTGAGTGAGTGTATGATATATTGATTGGGGATTTATTTTTAAGGAAGGAGTAATAAGGTGTATTTGTGATTTGACATTTTATTGTATTACTTGTATAGTGAAATATTTGTTGAGGTAAATATTCTTGTGGAGATTTTGAGATAGACTGTTGCTATCTAACTGGTTGTGAGTAAAATGCATTTTGAAGAAATATCTCCATCAAACCAAAAGGTATTGGGCACATCATCATTTGATTAAAGTGTTGTTGGATTGAATGTTGTGAAATACAAGGTGGAGTGAAAAGGATTGTTTGATAAGCATTGTTGGAAATGTTTGAGTGAGTTTTCATATGCTTCATTGGTGAATGTTTAAGAGAACATTTGAGATAGAGATTGAGGATTATTTGAGTTAGGGTTTGAAACCCACATTGAGCACTTTGTTTGAAGAAGTTTGAAAACACTTGTTTAGGGTTAGTGAGCAAGTTGTGTTTCATTGGTTGAATGATTGAGTGAAACTTCTTGAGCATTGATTTTTGAGTGATATTGAAAGTGAATGTGCAAACATTAGAAATAAGATTTGTGAAATCTAGTAGACAAGATTGAACAAGATTTTGTGAAAGCTTGTGGAAAAAATTGAGCAAGTATTAGTGAAGAATTGAAGGTAAATTTGAGCAAGTCTTGGTAAGGACTTGAGACATAACTAAGAGCAGATTTGAGAATAAAGTTTAGTGCAGATTTGGGACAGAGATAAAATTAAGAACATATTTGAGGACAAAGTTTGGTGTAAATTTGAGAGCATATTTGTGCTAGAATCAAGATAAATTTGAGAGTAGGTTTGTGCTAGATCAAGGAAAAAGTTTAGTGTAGATTTGAGATAGATATTGAGAAGAATTAAGAGCAGACTTTGAGGGTGATAGAGTAGAGGGTAGAAGTCTCTAGTGGATAGAGATCCATTAGCCAGGGTAGTGAGGACAAAGGTCTTCTATGGAGAGAGATCCCCAAGATAGTGCAGTGGGGGTCAACTTTTGGAGAAAGAGTTCTCCTGTGGATAGAGTTCCACAAACCTGAGCATTAGGGGATTGGTGTCTCCTTTGGATATAGGTCCATAAACATTGTAATAGGGAAGTGGTTCCCAAGAAATTTATTTGAGAAAATTTAGTGGAAATATTTTCTCCATGGAGTAGCCCACATTGGGTGAACCACGTTAAATCATGTCTCTCATGTGTGTGATGATTTGTGCAATGTTTACTACTTTGATATTGTTAATGCTATTGATTGGATTAAAAAGTAAAAGGTTTTATCTTATACTATTCACCCCCCTCTCAGTATAAGCATATGTTCTTCATTTTGTGTATGGGAGAATCGATTCATCATTAGATAAACCTCTTGAAAAAGAGCCTAAAGCTTTATTTTTTGGAAACATCAACTTTTTGGATAATCCTTCATTTTCCATGAAGTACTTTCATCATTTTAATTGGTGAGGATGCAGTATTTGCCACTACAAGAAAGGAATGTAGACTATTTTAGATCCTTATTATTAGCATTATCAAGACAAACATTGCTTAGGATATGATCAACCTTCTCCAATAGACATACTCGAATATGATCTTCAATGCATCACCCTTGGCCTTGAGGAGGATAGTGAGGATGAATGCATTGATCTTGAGCATGCTCCCACATTGCCAAAAAATATTTTCCAAGTTGCCACCATCAATGCCATCTTATATTACACTTCAGATGATGAATTGTATGAGTCATTTAAGGTACTTTTGGTTGCCTTTAATAGATTTGAAGATGAATTATCTCCCATTATCCCCATCATAGATGTAGATTAATTTTATCTACATATGTTTCCCATGTCACTTCTAATTTTTTCTATGCTCCTTCCATTGGAGTACCCTGATGTACCCATCAATCCTCCACCTCCACCATGGCCACCTCCACTTGACCATCACCCACTTACTCTCAATCAACTCCTTACTTGAGAGCATGTGCAAGGTAACCCAAACTTAAATCCACAACCCCCTTCATTTCCCTAGGTTAACATGATTTTTTTTTACTTATGCACACTCATCCATAACCCATACGATCATGTGTATCCCATCCTCATAGATACCAATATTATTTAATTCGATCATATTTCATCCCCTTTGATTATCTATGATTTGTTTTTTCAAATAAATTTCTTAGAGACTCAAATGTCTACTTTCCTTCTTCACCCCCTACTTTACCTTCTTTTATTTATAACATCAAAGTTAGTGAGGCTGCACCACCTCTATCGGATAATGCCATAGATGATATTCATCTCATTTCCACTCCTCATCAGCTTGATGAGGGTTCCCATATGCTCATTGAGGAACCATTTATGTCAACATCAACTTAGATCCAAATAACCCCAAAATCATCAAGCGTGTAAAAAGTATCTCCATCAAAGAGCAACAAATTTTTATCACACTCTTAACTAAATACTGTTGTGGTTTGGTTTGTCATTGAAAGTGAAATTGAACTATGAATATTATTTGTAAGGATTTTGAAGGTGAGCACCCGCTAATCATAGCCTAAACCACACATTGGATGAACTGAATTGCTTTAATTCAACCTCTAGAGTAGGTTGGTATACCTTGTCAACTAGTTAAATGTTGACTCTTTTAGCTCAAAAATAGTAAAATCTTAAGGATAGGGATGAAAGGGTTAATAAATGAATGAATTAATGATGGAAAAATGAAGCTAACAACATAGGCATCCATAGAGAATCCTCTAGCAAATCAATTTCTAGAAATAATGTTTGGGACTAACAACATTCAAAACTTAGCAACAATCCATATTGAGAGCTTTGGGTATACTTTAAAAATTATTCCAAAAATATAAAGCATTAATAATCCAAATTAACAAAATTATATTAATGCCTTGACTAACAAAAATAGAATTCTCATAAGTATGCATGCAAGTATGAATCATTCCAATTTGCTCTAAGTTAGCAATCTAAATTAGCAAAATAAACTAACCATAGTAGCAATAGCAAAAATGACTTTATAAAATTAATATTAGCAAGCAACATAGATAAAATTTGAAGTAAACATCCCTAGTAATTCTCTTTTCATTAATTACAGAGAATATATAATAGTAGTGCAAGAAAACACTTCAGAGTCGATCCCTTGAAATGAGGGTTTCATATCAATTTATAGATTTAAAATATTTTTTATCTTGAGAATTACAAGGAATATTTTGATTTCTTTATCTTCTTGCAACTTGCCATCAATGGTGGCATCTAGCTACATATTCTTAAAATAGTTATAGAAAATATTGTACAGGTGCAAATTCCATTGCTCCTTGTTCTTACTATGCCTTCATGGCCACAAATATGTAACTAAATCTTGTTGGGCAGTAGGTTATAGAAACTTCTAGACTATGATGTTCCTTCTTCCTAATGGTTAAATTATCATTTGACCCAATTTGACCTTTGGAGTTGTCTTTGTCCTGCAACAGCATGAGATCATGCTTGAAATTTGTAATTTAGAGCAAGATAAATTTGCACCATCGATTCAAGGATGAGTGGTTGTGATCAATTGGTAGATGCTTGAATCACAACCGTGTATCACCTTTGTATTTCTTAAGATCATGTGAGAAATTCACTCCTCCTTAGATTTTGAATCTAGCCACAAAATCAAGAAAAAATGTGGCTTTGAGAATATTCTTCTCTTGGTATATTTACCCTATAGCCACTAGACATAATCACAATTTTGGAATGTTCCTTGTTGCCAAAGCTATCCCAAAATTGCATGTTTGTTGTGTTCTTTGAAGGGCTTTCTCATTTTCATAGCATTTCCAAAGAGAAATGGGAGCCATGTGTATTTCTAAAATTTCCTCGACTTTGAACCTTTGAATCATGGCAAAGTAAATATTAGCAGTTTTGGGCCTTCATCTTTCTCTTTTCTATTGACTGTGCCTTATACAAAGAGCTATGTCAACCATGCACTAAAATGTGAATTACCCAGTATTGACCATAGCATCCACAATTTTATGAAAATCAATGGATTTGATATTAAATCCTTTTATTTTGGTCGTGATACTAACAAAGAGAATTGGTAGCCAGGTAAGATCGTGTTTTGACCTACTTCATTTGACTTCCCTAAATATTGGAACAAATCAATGGATTTGAGATTATTCTAATTATATGTTTTTCTCAGTTCTATACTATTAACAAAGAGAAATAGTCATCGTGTTTCAAAGGGAATACTATCACTATTCTAACTTCTTCATCCTGGATTCACATTTTTTAGTGGATTTGAGTCTCCTTTTTCATGCTTCTCTCAACAATTCTACATACAAATGAAATATTGTGACTGTACATCTATTTCTTTGAGAACCAAATTTGTTAGTGGTTTTGAAGTAAATAACTTGGGATCATGTATCCTTCTTTACTGGGTGAATTTTACTATCTTATAGACTATAAATTTTAGCAAAATTTGCAATTTTGAGCCATCAAGTACTTACTTATCCATTATTTATAAAAAATCAAAATATGTAGCTTTTTAGCCTACATTATGGCACCTCTCGGGAGACTTTGCTTGTAGAGTTACAAAACATAGGTAGCCTTATCTTAGATCCAACACTTTCTAAAAATAAAAAGCATCTTGGAAACATATTGGGGGAGGAAGAGGAGACTCCATACAAGGATACACATAAACCAACGACCACATAATGAAAATAAAAGTGAGGTGGAACAAAATAGAAGCAAAAAATTAACTATGAGGAGGTATAAAGGATAGGGACAAAAAAACCTCATATTACACATGAAATGGTGGTGAGTGAAAATGGATGGGAATAGAACATAGTATAAAAATCTACTAAAAATAAAGGGGGATACCAAAAAAGGAAAGGTATGCGATATTTTTATAGGTGAGCGAGAAGCAAAACTAGAGTGCTAAAAGCCACTAAAAATAAGAAGACTAAACATGAGAATTGGAGGTACACAAACTAAGGTAGCCTCCAACAAAAATGTACCTTGATTTATATACTCCATTAGGGCTCAGAGTTTCTTCAAGAGAAAATAGATTGCCATGAGATAACACCTTTTGGGGGTAGTCATCTATCTCTTCTATATCTCTTTCATAATCTAGCAGAGAAACAAAATTTTCTTTAGCCGCTCATACTCTTCTCTATAACCACTTGCTTGCATTATTAGGCTCATCTCTTATTTTGAAATTTTCCTATTTCTTAATTTCTAGTGGGTATCCATATTTATATAGGGCCAAGTTGAGGGGGGGAGTAATTCATTATTTGAAAACTGTAAAGTGATGCTTCTTGGATTTGAAAAATATTTGGCTCACTTAAAATTGGCATTCATCCATAAAGCTAAGTCTTTTACATGTGTTGATCTACTTTAGGCTAACCTCATCTTGCATGGGGCATGATAATTTGGATTTCTTGGTGATTTTACCCATGTGACCTTCAATTAGCCTTCCTATTGTGACTTCTAGGACACTTCATCTTTTATCCATTGGAAAATAGATTCATAAATATTATCATGAAGGAGAACATGAAGGAGAAAACACCAAAAGGAAATGTTGTGCTTCAAATATTTTGGTGACTATGGTAGATAATCTATTTTATTATTATAAAATTTTAATCCCTTGAAGTATGATTTGTTCAATCTACTCTCCACATTTTATTTTAATCATCTAAAATGTATGTAAGATGATGCAAGGCACATGTTTTGACATGATATTTCCCTACTTATTCATTATGATTAAAGTCAGCCATTTTATTTATTTATCAGCTATGTACACAAAAATATGGCGTGTACTCCCACACTTGTATTTGAGGCCTTTTTGTGAAGCTATCCCATGAATATGCAATGTCTAGACCAAATAGTCCCAAACTTGTACTTTTCCTCATATTTTTGGTTTGATAGTTCATAATTTTTTTTCCCTTCCATGAAAATGCTCTGATTCTCGACTCCTTAGATATTCAGTGTGTAGGTCTAATAATAATTCTGCAACCTTTGTAGTCTTGACAAGATCTTCCTAGTGGATCATCAAAGTTGTTGAATCCCTTTGAAGATATTCGTACTTGTACTGGCATGGTGTTTTAGCTTCTACTTCCATAAAAATTTAAAAAATGAGACCCCCATGCCTCTAGGAAAGAGAAAAAGATAACCACAATCCTTTCTTGTGCCCCCTCATTAAAATAATAATTTTATAAGGAATCCTTTTGTGGGGAAATATACACCTCTGGCTCTACACCACCATTAACATCTTCTAAAAAACTAGTTTGGTGTTATTTATATCTTTCAATAATGAATATATGAAGGCCTTGGATAGATATATTAATCACATTCCTTTCTCCAATGATTTTTATCTGATTTGCTTCTTGATTGAGATAAATCCTAGACTTATGGAGGGAAGTTTTAGCAAGACATGCTAAATAATGGAGGTACATTAGGTACCACTATATCTTGGATGACAACTAAGTTAGGATGGTCATACAACATCATCACAAAGTGCTTCAATATGCCCATAGCTTTCAAAATTTTTTCTTCACACTAGAACCATTTAGGTTCTATTTGATCCATAGCCAATCTCAAACCTTCATAGATATTCAAAGGCATTATTGATATTTCAGCCCTCGGATCCACTACACATATATGCACTATACCCTTTTCTATAAATATTGGTAAATAACATGGACCAAATCATTTTTCCTAAAACTTAAAGCTTTGCTTCTTGAAATTTAGTCACCCTCCCCAGTCAGGTTTTCCAAAGAAGTATTGATTGAATCAACTTCTAAAAGTACCAATAAATCTTCCCTCAAACCTTGATTAAGTTGGAAAGAATTTTTGAACAAGCCTTGGAATTGGACCACCCTATCCTTTCTCTTTTCTAGGGTTACAGTCGAGAAGTATAGGCTTCTACAAGCTTCAAATATTCTTTGATTCAGGGACTCCACTGGTAGAATTTGTTCCTACATCCATATTTGATTTTCTTTGTCTTCCTATTATATTTGAAGAGCCAAAGAGTAATCACCTGATTTGCCCACTAGATAATTGATCATTGTGTTGAAGGCTCTTACATAAACTACAACCTCCTATATTTATTCTATTTGAACAAAACTAAGAGATAAGACTGGGGGTATGATTAAAATTTTATCACTTTCCCTTTTTCCATATTCTAGATCATGCTTCTCTTCTCCTTTTTTGTCAAAATTGCTTTTGATAAGTTGTAGCCCATAATTTTGATGGGGCTATTGGTACTGAACCTCTACACTACTAAATATTTCTATTTTAGCATTTAGAAATTTTTTTTCTTCTCTTTCATAATTTTAATCAGTATACTACATCATCATTCTTGGTTCTTGCTTTCTATGAACCTGATTAATTTGGTAACTAGAAAAGAAATCACCTCTCATTCCTTGCCACAACCATGACTTCACTCCCTCTAGGGGTTCATTATAATGTGGGCTAAGAGAAGGATCAAAGGAGGGATTAATTTCTCTAGGGAGAAGTTTACCTGCTATGATCAACATATTTCCAGCTCAGATAGCTTCCTGGAAAACATGGGGGAACCTCTTTTATTTAGACTGTTGAATAAGGATACTTAAATCTGGATGAAGTGCATGGATGTAATAAAGGTATGCTTAGGGGTGGGAGGGTTGGTATTATTGGGGGATTCTTCTCCACATCCTCTTGAAGTATATATTGAGTTAAAAAATAATTTCATGGGAAGTTTTTTTTACAAATGATAATTGAGTGAGTAGCCAAAAAGGATCACCAATATCATCAAATTCATCAATGAGAGATTCAACTAGATCCACCCAAGTTGCAATAATCTTGTATTTTAAGGATTTTTACCACATTATTACCTTACCTTTGAAATACAAAACCAATAATCTAACCATGACATCTTCAAATGTAATATTTTAAACTGACGACAAGGAAGCTATATCTTGACAATGTTTCTTTGCATTGTTTTCTTTCCCTTGATAACTAGGTAGGGTTTTCAAAGAAATTTTGGGAAATTCATGAATAATTGGGATATTAAGGGTTTAGTGTTCTACCAAGAGGGATAACATTGGTGAGCCATAGGACCTGATCTATATACTTTTCAAAAAGTCATATAATTTTGAGACTCTTAGAGGGAAATTATACTTAAATTAGGATGAAAAATAATTACTGATGTAGTAATAGAATATGTAATGCAAAATAGGTTGTCTAGGATTTAAACCAATGGAGTTACAAAATAAATTTAGTAACACCACTTATTGAGGTCAAGAAAACTCATTAAATCTTGATTCCTTCGAGAGAAAATGCAAGAAAAGATGAAAAAATAATTGACGCTTTTACGGGAACTTGTCCAATGAACTTTAAAGATAATTGATCATAAATTTAGATTGTACTTCTAGTAGATTCACCATGTGATTGATAATAATTTACATAATAAGGTCTCACTAAAAATGTTGATCTTATCAAAATAGTGGGCCTAGTAATGTCTCACTAGGCATGCCAAAAATTGTTGTGGTTTGATTTGTCACAGATAGTGAACTTGAACTATGACTATTATCTATAAATATTTTGAAGATGAGCACACACTAATCACAGCCGAAACCACACATTGGATGAACTAAATTGCTTTAATTCAACCTCTAGAGTAGGCTGGTATACCTTGTCAACTAGTTAAATGTTGACTCTTTTAGCTCAAAAATAGTAAAAGCTTAAGTATAGGGATGAAAGGGTTAATAAATGAATGAATTAATGATGGATAGATGAAGATAACATCATAGGCATCCATAGAGAATCCTCTAGAAAATCAATTTCTAGAAATAGTGTTCAAGACTAACAACATTTGAAACTTAGCAACAATCCATATTGAGAGCTTTGGGTATACTTAAATAATTATTCCAAACATCTAAAGCATTAATAATCCAAATTAATATAATTAGATTAACACCTTGACTAATAGAAATAGAATTCTCATAAGTATGCATGCAAGTATGAATCATTCCAATTTTCTCTAAGTTAGCAATCCAAATTAACAGAATAAACTAACCATAGCAACAATAGTAGAAATGACTTCACAAAATTAATATCAACAAGCAACATAGACACAAGTTTGAGGTAAACATCCCTAGTAATGCTCTTTTCATTAATTATAGAGATATATAATAGTAGTGCAAGTAACCATTTTAGATTTGAACCCTTGAAATGAGGGTTTCATATCTATTTATAGATTCACAATATTTTTTATCTTGAGAATTATAGGGAATATTTCAAGTTTTTGATCTTCTTTCAACTTGCCATCAATGGTGGAATTCAAATACATTCTCTTGAAATAGTTACAAGAAATCTTGCACAAGTGCAAAATCCATCGCTCCTTGTTCTTAATATGCCTTCATGGTCACAAATATGTAATTGAATCTTGTTGGGTAATAGGTTCTAAAAAATTCTAGACTATAATGTTCTTTCTTCTTGATGGTTAAATTCTCACGCAACCCAATTTGATCTTTGGAGTTATCTCTATCATGCAACTGCATGAGATTGTGCTTGAAATTTAAAATTTAGAGCAAGATAAATTTGTACCATTGATCCTAGGATGAGTGACTATTATTTATTGGTATATACCTAACTTGCAGCCATATATCACCTTTGTATTTCTTGAAACTATGTGAGCAATTCAATCCTCTTTAGATTTTGAATCTAGCCATGGAATTAGGGAAAATTGAGGCTTGGAAAACCCACTCCTCTTGGCATGTTTACCTTGTGACCACTAGACATACTCATGATTTTGGAATGTTCCTTGTTTACAAATCTACCCCACAACCACACATCTAATGTATTCTTTGAAAGGCTTTCTCATTTCCGTGACATTTCCAAAGATAAATGAGAGTCACACACATTTTTTGAATTTCCTTGACTTTGAACCTTTAGACCTCAAAAAAGTGAATATTAGCAGTTTTGGGCCTTTGTCTTGCTATTTTCTCATCAACCATACCTTATACAAAGAGCCATGTCAATTGTGTGATAAAATGTAAATTATCCAATCTTGACCATAAAATATGTGATTTTATGAAAATAAATGGATTTGAGATTAACTCCTTTTCTTCTAGTTGTGATGCTAACAAAGAGAACTGGTAGTCGAGTGAGATCTTGTTTTCGCCTGCTTCATCAGACTTCCCTGTAGATTGGTGCAATCAATAGTTTTGAGATTATTCTAATTATACACTTTTCTCAGTTCCATGCTATTAACAAAGATAAACAATTGCCATGCTTCAAAGTGAACATTAGCACCATTCTGACTTCTTTACCATGGATTCGTATTTTTTAGAAAATTTGAGCCTCCTTTTCATGCTTCTCTCAACCATTCCACTTATAAATGAAATCTCATGGTCGCACATCTATTGCTTTGGGAACCAATTTTTTTAGTGGTTTTTAAGTAAATGACTTAGGATCATGTATCCTTCTTTACTGGGTGAATTTTATTGTCTTCTAGACTGCAACTTTTCGTGGAATTTGTAATTTTTTTTGGTAAGTTGAAAGCTTAAATAAAAGAACCTAGTTTTTTAAGAGAATCCCAAAACATTATTACAAAAAGGGTCGTAGCACCTTGAAATCATCCAAAATGATTTAAAGATCCTAGAAGAGAGAACTAAAATAAAAAACAACCAAAAACAAAGAACAATATGAGGAAACCATAGCATAAGGATGCCCAAGTCCGCAAAAACCCATCAACTAGTAAAAATTGTTGCTCTACCTTGGCATCCAGGACTCAACCCTCCAAAAAATAGAGTCCTCTACTCCTTAGTTCTTGGTAACTTCCTCCATGTCATTAGAAGTTTCACCTCACTTCCAAGCAAAATTCTTGAGGACCTTGATAGTGTCATTGCTAGATCTTGCAATATTGGCCATCGAATTGATGGTGACCTTAAGGAGGTGGGTGGAAGAAGACTCAATACCACTATTGGAGTCTAAAATTACGTACATCAGGGAGGATTCCTTCTCCTTCTTGGGCCTATTTAGGCACGTGGAGGACCTGGGAGCAGGTGGGACATCCTTTAAGGGAATTTGCTTCTTCTGAGAAGCTCATATTATACTTTTATGAGGGGTGGGCTTGCTCTGGGCTGCTAGACTAGGTTTTCCATCCTTGGTAGGGCTCATATTATGGGTCCTAGAACTAAAGGGGTAATTTAGGGGGGATTGTATTCCGGGGGGGTCACCTTTTGGAGAGGAGGTTTGGTTGCTATGACATGCTTAAGGATAACCACAAGGAGGCCTTGGTGTAGGGGTTTAGCATGGGTTTTTTGGTCCTTTTCAATGGAAATGGTGAGGGAGTACATCAAGTAGTCTGGGACACACACTTGCTTGTCCTCACAGAGGTGATTAACAAAACTAAGGTGGAAAATTTGTAGTGGTTTCTCAAGGTTGTATAAAGTGATAAATTGCATAATTAGAATAATGACTTCATTCCAAGGGCTGGACAGAGAGGACCGGTATAGGGTAGACTTTTCCCACCTGAGGTTCTTACCCTTGTTCAAAAATTGGTTAGTTTCCTCCTCCCAATTATGTTTATCCTGGTTTTCTTTAGGTCCGAGGTGTAGACCAATTGGTTCATCCAAACCCCATAATGGGGGCGGAGGTCCAAGGTTCAAATCTCGGGCCTCACCGAACTGAACGCTTGTCCCTTTCCTGGTGCTTTCAGCGGTGTAAAAGGTTTAAAATGATTGTGGCATGGTGGTTATAGGGGCGGACTGCATGAAGATCTATGTGGTGGCTTCTAGGGTGGACATCGCAGAATACTATGGCAGCCATAAAAGATGGACAGCCTACCCGGATTCATGGCGGCTACCGATTCCACCATGTAAATTCAAAAAAAAAAATTATGTTTATCCTAGAAAATGAAGCATCTGTTAGGGGGCAACCCTGTTTTCTCACACAATAGCTCAAAAGTGATTTAAAAATGGACACCATAGACCTTGAACTTGCCTCTATCCTAGGTATCCACAAAATCCTTGGTGACCTCTTCATTCAACCCTTTGATCTTGCACAAAAAAGGGTGAACCCCTTGGCATCCATGAAAGCTTGTGTAATGCTTTCAAGTTTGAGTTGGGTTGGATCCACGTAAATGGTTACCATGTGCACTAAGGAGGGAAATGGGAAGTAGGGAGTGGAATTTGTAATTTTTATCCATGAAGTACTTAGCCATTCTTTAAATTTATCTTCAAAATATATAGATTTTTTAGCCTACAAATACCAATAGGTCTTCGTGTGGTCATATAAATATATACCTGGCCTTGACCTAAATATTATCATCCACAACATCATGCTAAACCCTAGCACTAAGCCAATCAAATAGAAGTTGATAAAAATTAATCCTACCATAGCCCTCATGGTTAAAGAAGAGTTGTAAAAAGTCTTATATGTGGGCTTTATTCAACTAATTGACTATCCAGAATGGATTTCAAACAAGGTGCTCGTTGGTAAACCTAATGAGGGATACACATTTACACTAATTTTTGTGATCTCAACAAAGAGTGTCCTAAGGATGGTTTTCCTCTCCCAAACATTGATATGTTCATGGATTCCACTGTGGGCCATGAAATGCTCTCTCTGATAGATGATTTTTTAGGATATAGCCAAATTGGAATCAATCCTGATGACCAACACAAAATAACTTATACTTCTCCTTAGAGAACATTTTGCTACAAATTCATGTCATTCGATCTCAAGAATGCAAGATCTACATACCAATAATCCATGAATTACATCTTCCATGATTAGATGTAAAAATTAATCAAATATTACATCTATGATCTCTTGGTCAAATTAAAATCTTACCATGAGCATATAAATTTTTTGCACAATGTTTTCGATTGCCTTCTTGAGCATCACATGCAACTTAAACCTAAAAAGTGCATCTTTGGCATCACTTCAAGAAAAATTTTAGGGTTCATAGTCTCCAAGAGAGGCATTGAAGTGAACCCTAATAAGGTCAAGTCCATTGTCGAAATACCATCCTCTATGATCCCTAAAGAACTTCATAGCTTGTAAGGAAAGATCCAAGTGATTTATCGCTTCACCTCTCAATTATCAGATAAATGTAAGCCATTCAATCATCTATTGCAAAAGGGAGTCACATTTTGATGGTCTATAGAGTGTCAAGAATATCTTGATGCCATCAAGTGTTACCTTGCTTCCCCTCTAGGTTTGTCCTTGTCTACACCAAGCATCCCATTCCATTTGTACATATCCACTACTGAATTCATCTTATGAAATATATTGGCTCAAAATAATGATGCCAATCAAGAGTAGGATATTATTACATTAAACCTACCTTGGCGAGTTATAAAACAATATATGAATATGTGGAAAAGCTATGCCTTGCTATGGTATTTACCACCAAAAAGCTTTGCCATTATATGCTTAACCATACAATGTATGTCATTGACATAGAATATCCTCTATAGTATATTATGAGTCACACTTACATGAATACCCACATGACAAAATGGATAATGCTATTGACAAAATTTGATCTCAAATTCATAAGCCAAAAATACATAAAGTTTCAGGTCATTATAGATCAACTCATTGAAGCTCCTCTTCAAGATGATAAACCACTTATTATAGAGCTTATAGATGACTCTGTATTTAGTATTACAAAGCTCAAAGAGTATATAAAACCTAAAAATGATATCGACATCACCATTTTCTTTGATAGGTCTAAGTGTGAACAAGGGGAGGTACAAGAATTATTTTCTTCATGCCTCAAGGGGTTCCCATTCCTTCATCATTTAAGCTTGACTTCCTCTACACCAACAATAATGTTGAGTATGAGGTATTAATTCTAGGACTTCAAACCATTGTGGCCATGTGCATTAAATGTATCCACATCATAGGTGAATCCCTCCTTATTATCAATCAAGTTAATAAGGTTTACTAGTGCAAATTCTTGATCTTAAATGCCTATAAGAAAATCAACTTCATCATCATAGCTACTGAATACTTCACCAAATGGGTTGAGGCTATTCATCTCACCAGTATGACAAGACTGAATTACCGAGTTCATATTTTAGAACATCATATATTATTTTGCTATCCCTTAAAAAATCATTTTTTATAATGGGCCCCTATTCAAAAATAAGGATGTTTGAGCTTTGTGCAAAAAGTACCATATTCAATATGGCTTCTCAAAACCTTATTACCCTAAGAGAAATGGATAAGTTGAGGTAACTAATAATACTATCTGTGCCATTATCATGAAATGGTATAAGAAAATCATAAATATTGGCACCTCAAACTCCCTTTTTTAATTTAGGCCTATCAAGCTAGCATTTGAATTCCATTAGGTGCAACACCATTCTCATTAGTCTATGGTATCGAAGCCATCATTCCTCTTGAGCTTAAGATCCCAAATCTACGTATATTTTAATAAAAATTCATGGATGAAGATAAAACTCATCAAACAAGTCTCAATCAACCCACTCTTCTTGATGAACATCAAATTAATGCTCTTGAGCACCTTCACATTTACCAATATTGAATCAAACAAACCTATTATCACAAAGTTCATCCATGAGAATTCTAATTTGGCAATCTTATGCTTAAAGAGAATTAGAAAAACTAGAGTCTTCCACATCATCTACATGATAAGTTTAATACCAATTGGCGTGGTCCATTCATTGTTAAACAATTATTTGGATATGGGGTCTATAAACTTGTGGCTCTCAATGGAATTGAGGAACTTGAACCCATTAATATTATTCATTTAATTGCATTCAACGACTAACTTATTCTACACTCTATCACATATTCAATTTTAAAATAAAAAATAATTAAAAACAAATAAAAAATCATAAAAAAAAATATAATAATAAAAAGAGGAATTTTCCTTTGTCATCCTTGATTTTTATCCAACCATTATCCAACGTCTTAATATGAGAATATTGTGAACATATCGAAAACACATAATGCCATAGTTATAATGAAGACACTGAAAGTTTTTGCAGAATGGTTGGATGAAATTGAAGAATGCCCATCATCAAAAATTCAAAATAAAAAACAACCAAAAAATCAAGAAAATCAAACACACAACACACTCATGTCATAACCATTTTTTATTTTTCAATCACCCACTTGCCACCCGTATCCTCGTTATTTTTATGGTTTTTTTCATTTTATTTTCCTCTTTTCTCTCACATCACTCCTACTTGTATGGTTACGCTTTGAGTGACTAGTACCATTGATCAGTGTGTTCTTCCCCTCCTTCCTCTTTTCCCTCTTTATTTTTTTATATTCTTTATCTCTATTTTATTTCTCGTTCCTTCTCTATTATTTCTCACCCCACCACCCGCTCATTATATTTTCCTTTTGCACTTTCATTTTTGACCTAATGTTGTTTTGATCATTTTTTGGTTATGTTTGATATCTATTGTTACAAAATATTTTGGTTCTATTAATCAAGGGTATCTTCATATTTGTAGCTGTCTAACCTCTTTATATGCACTTTTCCACATTACCCACTATTTTCACATTCATAGTTCTCCATGCTTTATCATTTTCCTTTATTAGGTTTGGAGTCTTTGTGTTCTTTTGGTCACACAACCACACCTGGTGTCTTAGTCAACCTTCATTGAAATTCATGTATCACTTGAGTGCTATGGGCCTTCCTGCTTACAACAAGTTTCCCCTACTCATCCTATCATGCCATAATTCAACCACAAGGATCCATATTGAAAAAATATTAAGAGAAGCAAAGAAAAAATTATGATATTATCTTAATTATCATGCATCCCAAGGAATTTTAGATGTCCCATCGGGGATATAGATGTCTGGTTGGTAGTGAAGCAATATCGAAGGATTGTAGGGCTATCTCCATAAAATATATAGATTCTTGAATGGAAGTGGTTTAGACCCTCACATGGTGATATGTCTATCATATTAGCAATATTTTATATAGACCTATGTTCACTCATAAATGAGCTAGCTTATAATGGCTTGAGTTACAATTGATCAGTCCTACATCATTCAAAATTAGAAATAAACATCACTTCACACACATTGGTCTTTGAGCAACTTGATTTTCTTGGTTGGTCTTAGTATCGTCAAGCACTTATTTGATAAGTATATGAGTTTGATCAATGTCACTAGGGTGTTTAAGCTTCCTAAAAGGACTTGTCGATTATTCCATCCTAGGATAGGTGAAATGAAAATTCATGCCACCTTTGTTCTTATAATTTATTCATTTTTTGTATCTATAGTATCACATTCACTCCATCCCATTTTGTAGTTATGTTAGTACCATTGTTTTGATGCTCTTTATTAATTTGTCACTTCACGAGTGAGCGATACATTGTTAAGAATTTTTGAATAATAATCAAACATGCATTTATCCTAACATCTTCTTGTATTCATAGTTTCATAACCATTCCATTTCATGTTAGTCACATTTATATTTATCATAACTATAACCATATATAATTAGCATCATCACATGCATCTCATTTCAATCACTATTTCCATCCATGAATCATCAATATATTAATGTCATACATAATCATAATTTATAACACATCATGATTAAAATGGATTTACTAGTCTTTGATGGCATAAGTGTTTATGGGGTTACCCCCTTCATTGGTTGAGAAAGAGGTCACTATGTACAGGGTGAGAAATGTGTAAAATTGATGGTGTAGAAAGTGGAATCACATGCATACCATAATTAGATACATTTTTATAAATATGAACACTTGTTATAATTATTAGTTGAATATAGAATATTTTTTTTTATTAGGTAAAATAAGGGGTTTTTAAAGGATACCTGAACCTTTTACAACCTAAAAGCTAAATATTCCAAGGTAAAACCAAAGAGAAACAAACAAGGAGCAGCCCCACCTAGGGGAGCTAGAAAAACACGCACAATCCTAGACTAAAAACCAGAAGAACTGAGCAAAGAAGAGCATGAATAAATAGAAAAAAAATTAAGAGAATCAAAATTTAGGAATGACATCCACAACAAGATCCATTCCCACCTTAGGATATTCTAGGTCACACTGACAATACAGTGGGTCTAGAATGGGAATATTCCAAAATGATCCTACATTTCCCACCTAAGCTACCACCTACAGTATAGGAAGAAAAAATTGAAATTAACATTGCAAAATGCACCCACATGATAATAGTTGAGCTTTTCCCATCCAAATAGTCACCAAGAAAAGTAAATACAACTTTTAAAGATAGTAATTTTATTTCCCATTGGGACAGTTCAAATTTTAAAAAAAGGTTGAAAGACAAAAAAAACAACAAACTATTGTAGAGAGAAACCCCTAAAAAAGAAACTACAAAGACCTTCCCTATTCTAAATCTATACTTTAAAAAAAATCATCTCCTAGAACTTGGAATCAACAGATTCCTTACTTCTAGGAAAAAAATTGCACTTATGAAATTTGGTATTGAGTCTCTTTAGCCCACCATGGGAGGGAAATGGTAGAGATCTAAAGAAAGCCACACTTATTTATTTTTTAAAAATATCTTTCCCTCCCTCCATTTTTAGGATTGAC
Organism: Wollemia nobilis; assembly: GCA_028583015.1. NCBI lineage: Eukaryota > Viridiplantae > Streptophyta > Pinopsida > Araucariales > Araucariaceae > Wollemia > Wollemia nobilis. Next base: position 11,581,183 of record JAQPPZ010002979.1, read on the forward strand.
TATGATCCATTTGCTATATCTGTTTTAGTTTCCATTTTTTGATATCTTTGTTGGAAGGTTTACCAAATTTACATTCTATGCCCACATCAACATTTCCTCTTTTTTTTGCTTCTTGTTTTTGGCCCTAGGGAAGCAAGGCATTTATCTATTTTATGATTAACTTTAGAATATTATTTTTGAGATTTGAAAACCTAGGAAACCTATTAATGAAGTTCCCATTAATTTTAAGAGGAAGGAATTCTAATATATGTTGACCCTCATTCACTTCTGGGGGAGCATGGAGGGAAATGGTAGCCATTGAAACTTCAGATCCAAATTATCCTTCTTTATATTCTTTAGATATTAGGTCCTAAATTTCACAAACTCATTTCTCTTTTAAGGGAGAATGTAGATTATTAGTAGTTACTAGGAGATTATCATCAACCTATCCTACCTCAACTTCTTGAACAAAAGTGTTTTCAACGACATCCTTGAAAATTCGTTGAGACTTTCCTTCAACATTTTTCTTTGACCAATATTTCTTCTTAGATTTTTTCTTAAAGGGATAAACATTATAAATATGCTCTATTTTCTTGTAAATAGAACATAAAGTAGGTCTATATTTGTATTCTATAGGTTGAATCCAAGAGTCAAGATTGGATATGAGCTTGATAGAGCTTGGGAGGTTAGCTTTTAGATCAACATTGACACACATCCATGCAAATATCATTCTTTACTTTGCTCTCATAAAATAATCAATAAATATGAAATCTCCAATGACCTTGGCAATTATTCTCAGAATGTCATCGTGCCAAATATGGAATGGGATACCAAGGAGTTTGACCCATAGTGGTACCGTGTTAATTTTTTGAGAATCTAGATTAAAATCAGTCCCATATTTTTAGAGGAGAATACCTCTCTTGCCATAAAACCAAGGTCCTCCACTAAGAATAATTCTCATATCATATTCACAATTTAGCTTAATGAGGAACAATTTTTTTGGGAGGGCAACAATTCCATAAGACCTTGCAGTCTCCATTTGGAGAAAACCCATCTCTTGATGGAATCCAAGTCTGGATAGACCCCCAAGAATTTATCCACATGGTAAAAAATTCCCTGCTCCATGTTGAGCTTTAGGAGACGTGTATGTTCAGTTTCCTTTGAATCATATTAAGACTAATTTTTTTATGATATTTGCCTACCTAAGAAGTTTGAGACCACCACAACATAGGAATGAATGCCTAGATTAAAAGGCAAATGAAATTATTGTGGCCCTAGGGTTGGGTCTACACCACCAATTAGAGCATCATCTAATCTATGTGATCCACCAATATCCATCTTCCCACTCGATCCACCATTTCTCACCTTCCCATTTGACAACTTCCCACTCTCACTCATTTTGAACCAGTCACTTGGCTAAAGTTGTGACTGGTTGAATATAGAATGTTGATGTGCATGAATTTTCTTAATAATGATGCAGTTAACTTAAAATTCTTATTAAATAGGAAGAAATATATTAATTAAAAAGTATATTTTAGATTCATGTAAAATATTGTATCTTTAAGAATAGTTTATTTTCTTTTAGTAGTTTCAATAGAGAATGAGAGTGAATGGGTGTTTTGTGAGTGGTACTAAGTATTTCTTAGCTCTTTCACCCAAATAGATAGTTGTTGGAGGGAAAGTGCACGACCCTAGAAATCATGTTGTAGACACATAAAAATTGTACATTGCTATACCTACGTACTTGTAGATCCTTTTGGACACTTGTAGGTTTACATAGGCCTTCCTAGGTACCCCCAAGCTATTATAGACCAGTGTAGACTATTGTAGATCCTCCTAGACATGTGTAGATTGTTGTAGTCATGCGTAGTCATATGTAGACGGTCATAGTCATGCGTATTCATGCATAGATCACCATAGATTGTCATAGCATTGTGTAGACTCCCATATACCACTCCATTTGCTTTTAGGTCCTAAACCCTAGTAAGCCTTCAAAATTACATCTCGTGCATTGGAATATCATTCGACAACCAATTTGCACTCAATTGAGGCCCCCACGGGGTATTAGTTGACCAAAAAAATTAATAAGTCAATACCCAAATTCTAATTTAATGTTGACTTCACTTAAGTCACCTTTTTAGGGTAAATTTGATTAGAAGAACCATTAATATTGATTAACACTAATTACATCCTCCCACATGTGTGAAATTAGGGTTTGTTGAGATATTTATTTAATCATGTCTTAAATTGGCTTAAGCACCTCCTAATAAGGATTAGCCCTAATCCATCCTCACACATGTGTAAGGATGAGATATTTCTCATAAATAATGTGATGTTTCCACATTGCATTTCTTAACCTAACCCTTGTCAGAATCAAACATAGGTTTAGTCTATATAACCCCCCTTGCACCTTACCTTTGCATATAAATAATGGGTCCCAAACCCCTAATTAATCTTGGTTAATAAATTCAAAAAATCATAGTTACTCTGCTGAAATGGAAAGCCAATATTGAACAGTCACTTCTCTGCACACACAGTCAGATTTCAATAGTACATAGAGGCACCCCAGCTACCTAGGATTCAACCCACCAGAAGGAGTTTTCAAAAGAGGCATCACAGCTTAGATCGCCCCTTGCCCCATGAATCTGGACTTAGTTAATCCCCTGAGTGGAGAATTGGGTCTACAAACCCCAAATCACTTTATATTTGGGTGGTAAGCTCCCTTTCACTATATTATTACTTTCTACACAATTTATTTCATGTTTTATTATGATTTTATAGTCATTTCATCTTTATAAATATGGGGCTTGACTAAGGCAAGCCCCCCATCATACTGACCCCCTTTTGTAGATTAATCATAGGTTATGCGGTAAATCTAAAGAGTGAAAGCAACATCAAATCAATAGCAACCTAGCGGTGGCCCACATACAAAGAAGCCCACCTACACTAAGGGACATCAGAAGAAGGCATCAGGCCTATAGTGTATTCATGAAAGGAAAAAGGGGAATTCACCCTATTTGTAACCCATATAAAATTTATCATGAATAAAGCATATGTTTTTTAATGACTTGTGTTATTACTTGTTTTTATATCAAATTTCAACTTCTGGTCATTTCATTCTGGCATGCCTAATGGGATCCCCATAATGGATAGTGCTAGATTCATTTTCTTTGTAAATCTGACATTATCCTCTATTTTTCGTGTATTGCAGGTACCAAATATATTTTCCATAGAGACCTCTAAAGCCCTAGGAACCATCCTAGTCCATAAAATTTTTGATTTGAAGGCTCTGAATATGATTCGCCCCCTGCCCCGTGAACCAGTCCTAATTCATCCCCTGTGTCATGATTTGGATAAAATTCACCCCTCGGGTCACGATTTGAACACAAAAGCCTTAAAAACCCCCAAATCAGTTGGGGTGATCTTTTTAGGGGCCAAGAAAACCCCCCTTAGCATTAGAATGTAGGTATGCTCACCTTTTCTACCTCTATTGCAAGTTTTGGAAACAAAAATCTCATTAACTAGTTAAATAATCATTGCTAGACATAGTTTTGTTTTCATTGCAAAGTTGTTGAATCCTTAGGGTTTCTAAAATTTTTAGGACCTTCAACTTTCCAGCAAGTGTACAAAATTTATTTCTCAAATAAATTTTCATTTATCTTTTATTTTTGCATATGGCATAATCCTAAGTTGTTCATCCTTCATTCATAGCTTCCATTGCTAAAAGGAATGTTACATTCTAAAGTAAAATTAGGGTTTCTAATCCCCTCTTACAATTCTGAAATAATTGTGCATTCTGAAAGTTCAAGTTAGGGTTTTATAATCCCCTCTATTCCAAACACATTTGGATTGCATGTTTCTATGTTTTGCAAAGTATATTAGCTTTATTAACAAAGGCATTTAGGCTAGACCATTTATTTACAAAGATTATAAGCTAGCTAATTATTTGCTTTCAAAAAGGCATTAGGATTAGTTTTCTTTTGGAAAGGAAATTAGTTAGTTTCTTACCTTGCAAACACCCTTAGAAAAACACAAACCCACACACACGTGGTATCTTAAACAAGTGGTGAGATTGGACTTCATCCCTAATCCATCGCTCGAGACTATTGTGGATTGAGTTTCACTCTCCATCAGCTCACCCCCTAGACACCTAGCAGCCCCACAAGAGTAGTTTTCAAGATTTTATCACTAGAAAATCCACCAATTTTGTGATTGGGCCCTAGATTTCATCACCAACGATTACCTGCAGAGTGGGATAGGATTAGCACCTTCATCCACAAGGCTTGTATAATTTGTGGAATTGGTAATTATCATTATTGACTAAGCCTGCATGAGGGTGAAGCGAAAGCATGGTTATGTCGGTAGTAGGTCTCAGACAGTGCCACCTCTTCTCGTGAGAGGATATTGTGAACTTGCTTCAACATAGTGAGTTCCACCCCTTTAGGATATCATTTTACTGCACCTTCCATACAAGTCACCATTCGCATGTTGTGGTACCATTCTATCCTGTGCATCCTTGGGTGTTGTAGGAGGTTTAATATTGATGACATTCCTTATTTGGTAGAGTATTCACTCCATTACCCATGATTCTACATAGGTATTATCAACATTAAAACACATAAAATGAATAGAACACTTTTATTTTCTCAGCATTTAGAATTGATTCTGGTCTACCATTGTTTGCATGATCACATACTGGTCTCAACACACTGTACTATATATTATTTTGCTACACACAACATGCCACTTACTTCACACTCACATTAGACACATTTGAGTCTACATCACACAGGGTTTATTCTTAAAAATACCTTTTACACATGCTACTATGCCTGTGGTCACCCGTAGTAGAGCGCGTGAACAATCATGATCTATGGAGTAATGGTCTCCCCATTCCTCTAGTCATTCCACTCTTACTCATTCGATCATGGAGAGGATTATAGACACATATGATTCATGCATAGAATCTGATGTACAATTCACACACATGATGCCTCATGAGGAGATGTCAACTTTGAGTGAAATCCTCGCTACTTAACTCACAGAAGATTACCCACTCCTTTCAGTACCATCCTCACCTAATACATCGACCACATTCTATGACCGTGTAATCTACACAGCACTAGGACAATCTCCTCCATCCTTAACCATATATGAGAAGGTCATGCCTACTTCACCCACCTTTGCACATTCCTTCTTCCAGAATCTATATCAATCTCTATTTGAGAATGATTCCTCCATTTTAAATCATACTCGTCTTGAGGTCGCATCATTCACACCTACCATAGGAATGGTGTCTAACCTATCCTCCTCCACTATAGGAAGCTAGAAGCCATCCTTCCAAATTGCACAATAGATCCCTACCCAGTAGGAACCGCAAGCATTTCCTCAAACCTCACACCCGTACTCCTCACAAGAGTACCAACCACCCTCTTCCCAAGAGTCGTTCTTCACCATATCTGAGGATACCTCCCAGTAGCCTCTTCAAGAGCAAGATACACAAAATCAAGCGAGAGTGTACACCTAAACTTGCCCCCCTCAACCCAAGCTCCTACCTCGGGAGCTCATCCCACATTTTCGACAGCTTTCTTACCTATCTCCTAGGTATTCAGAGGGTATGATGCCCAACCCTTAGAGCCACCTTTGCCTATGATAATATTTAGGATGTCGTCATCTATTAAAATTTAGGCTCCCACTACCCATCTCCATCCTACCTATGGAACGACACCGATAGCTTATACACCCACTCAACCAAAATATTCCACATAGTCTAGCTTCCCTACTTCCTACCCTCCAGGGCAAAGATAGATCTTGTCTTTTGATACCTTGTCTAGACCACCCCTAGTTAACACTGACACTTACACTACCACCAGCTACACCTAGCTTCTTTACGTCTCCTCTTATTTGGTCATCACCACCCATGGTCCAACAAATACAGCAGGATCCAAACCAACAAGTACCCATGCCACAAACACATGTTGCTCAGTCATAGTACTATTATCCTCAACAAACACCTATCCCACAACCTAGTGTGCCCATAGACATGACAACACATGTTGCCCAGTACCCACCTTATCATGATAAGGCCTAATAGTATTCCCCATAGTATTATGGATAACAACAATACCAATATCCACCACATCCATAGGGTCAGCCTACCATAGCCCAACCCTCAAATCCTATGACACCCAAACTTCAAATCTTGTGAGATGAAGTCAAAATGTTGAACCTATGCACCTCTAGCTACGAGCCACAAAATCCTTGATATGATGAACTGTGCAATGAGCCAGTTCATCCATCAGTACCTATCCCTCCTTATCCCTATCGCTTAGAATATTGAAATTTGACAAGTATAGAGGTAAGAATGATCCCAAAGAACATGTGATCAAATACCACTCGTCTTGATACCAGCTTCATAGTAGTAACCCCCTTATGTTGCATATCTTCTCATTATCCCTCACTGGGCTAGCATTGAATTGGTACAACATGCTACCACGCCATAGCCTGTATACCTTTGAGCAGCTGGACAATTCCTTCTTAGAGCACCTTTTCATAAACATAAAGAAAAATACCACATTTTCTAATGTCTACGCCTTATGATAGGTAGATGATGAACCAATTACTGAGTTTGTTTTTATATGGAGAGCGATTATCAATGACATCGTTCATAGCCTCCCCACCTCGGAGCTTGTGACACTCTTTTTCAAGAGTTGCCACAAACACATTTCCACATCCCTTCAACTTCACCAAAGTCATACTTTTGAATATGCTATATTGCAAGAAAAATTGATTGAAGATATTAAGGTCCAGTATCGAAAGATTAAGTTGAGATCCAAATCCAACTATAACTCCAAATTTCACTTCAATAGACCTACACTGAATCAACCTTACCCATGACCACAACAAACCAACCAAGTCATAGCTGCTATCCTAGTACTAGTACCATCTCCTCCACCATATACACCACAACTGCAAGCACTCCAAGCTAATGCTTCTACTCCACCTCGACCATAGAAATACCATAGCATGTGCCCACAGGGTCCACCATGCAACTTTACACCTTTATCTGAACCGTTACCAACCCTATTCCATAGATTGTATGAGGGCAACCATCTCGTTCTACTCAAGATCCACCCATTAGATCTAAATTTGCCTAAGCCTTATGACTATAATGAGCAGCTCTTCTATCCCTTTCATAGGTAGTGTGGCCATAATATCGATTTGTGTCACTCCTTTTAGGGGCAATTTCAAGACCTAATCGATAGGGGAACTATTGAGGTAGCAAACCCTCTAGCCCCATAGAACAAAAACCTAGGGATTTTCCAAATTCCTTTATCTTATCATAGAGGATACAATCCCTCTAGACCTCCAAACAATCCTCTAGTACCACCTTGCCAAGTCAAAAATGTCCAACATGATCCTCCATCATGTGGAGTAGTAGGCATGATCAACCTTACTACGAGGAACCAATAGTACCCTTCGTGCCATACAACACCTATTGTTTCTCCCCTTGGCTAGTTTATGTCCCCACAAACACCCCAAATGCCTAATATCGTACCACCACCACCTCAAAATGTTATTACCATCCATGGTAGTCTAACCCATCAACTATGCAATGCCCCCACATGACTATCCATCTTTGATCTTCTACAACAATCTTAACCCCATCACGAGGCATTGAATGACATCCTATGTTCCATTGAATTAGAGATACATGACACAAATTTTTTTGTCAATTTCATAGGGAACATCCCATGATGCCTTCAACCTTCAATTAGTTTCCATGACCACAAGATAACATAACTCATTAGTGAAGGAGTTGATCCTCCCTTTCACATACAAGCTAATATCAATGGTATTACCTACAAGCGGGTACTCGTGGATACAAGCTCATCCATTAGTATCATATCCATAGTAGCCCTGCATCACCTACATCTCCCTCCAACACATTTCACCACACCTTATCCAAGCTAATGCTCCTACCCCACCTCGACCATAGCAATACCATGACATGCGCCTACAGGGTCCACCATGCAACTTTACACCTTTATCTAAACCATTACCAACCCTGTTCCATAGATTGTATGAGGGCAACCATCTCATTCTACTCGAGATCCATCCATTAGATCCAAATTTACCTAAGCATTATGACTATAATGAGTAGCTCTTCTATCCCTTTCATAGGCAACATGTCCATAATATCGATTCATGTCACTCCTTTTAGGGGCAAGTGCAAGACCTAATCTATAGGGGCACTATTCAGGTAGAAAACCCTCTAGCCCCATAGAATCAAAACCTAAGGATTTTCCAAAACCCTCTATTAGATCACAGAGGACCCAATCCCCCTATACATCCAAACAATCCTCTAGTACCACCTTGCCAAGTAACAATGTCCAACATGATCCTCCATCATGTGGAGTAGTAGGCATGATCAACCTTACTATGAGGAACCAACGGTACCCATCGTGCCATACAACACCTATTGTTTCTCCCCCTGGCCAGTTTATGTCCCTGCAAACATCTCAAATGCCTAATACGGTACCACCACCTCAAAATGTGATTACCATCTGTGGTAGTCTAACCCATCAACTACGCAATGCCCCCGCATGATTATCCATCTTCCATATCCTACAACAATCTCAACCCCATCACAAGGAATTTAATGACATCCTATGTTCCATTGACTTAGAGACACATGACACAAATGCTTTTGCCAATTTTGTAGTGAACATCCCATGATGCCTTCAACCTTCAATTAGTTTCCATGACCATAAGATAAGAGAACTTGTTAGTGAAGGAGATGATCCTCCCCTTCACATACAAGCTAATATCAATGATATTACCTATAAGCGGGTACTCGTGGATATGGGCTCATCCATTAGTATCATATCCATAGTAGCCCTTCATCACCTACATCTCCCTCCAGCATATTTCACCACACATTCCCTAGACCTATGTGCTTTCGATGGTTCCATGAGATCTATCGTAGGATCCATAGTTCTACCCATTCACGTATGCATCTCTACAATCCCCATCCTCTTTCACATAATTCAAGGAGAAATGCAATACAATATTCTCCTTGGTCACCCTTGGATTAGAGACATGTAGTGTGTCATATCCACATTGTACCATTGCCTTAAGTACATCCATAATGGACTTGTTCACTGCATCCCAGCCAATGGAGACTCCTTTAAATTTTGTAATTTTGCAAATATTTCCCCTATGCATTCATTATCATCTTCCCAACTGTTCCCTATATATTCTCACTAGTTAGTAGGAGCATCGGTATCCTCCCCAATTTCCACCCCAACATCCTAGTGTTCATCAACAACACAAGCCTCGATATCTGCACCATTAACATCATCTACTGGGGGACCTAAAATTGATAGCATGCCTTCCTCACTGCCATTCTTATGGCCTCCACAATCATCTCAATCTCTACCATACCAATTTCCACCTTTGGTGTCACAACCACCATTGCCACCCATCACACAACCGACTACATTACCTCCTCCACCCTTGCATATGGAAGCCCCTATCCTTCCTACACCGCAAACATTGCCTCTTCCCTTCTGACTGAAACCTAAGACATTCACATATCCATGCATCCCTGCACCTACACAGATGCCATCCCCTATGAAGAACAAACAACCTATAAAAGCCACAATAACCAAACATCATGAACCCAAACAACCAACATCCAACTTGAATGAATCTCCACATCCTTCAGCTACCACCATTAGGGAATCCCAACTTTCTCCTTCCTCATCTGACTCAGATACGCCACCCCAATTGCCTGAGCATGTCACGCCACGCATATCCATATTCATGACAAAAAATGGCCTAGGAGAATATAACGTACATGATACCCGCATATGTGACACCCCTATCCAATATACCCAATATTTTGGTCATCCTTCAGCATTGATGTTGACTATCAGAACCGTCATATAGTTAGGAAGTCCTAAAAACCACACCAACTTTGTGTATGTGGGAGTAGACTCTTTGATCCCCTCACCAACTTCTTCACCACCACAATTTAGCTCTGGTGATGCAATTACACATCTAGAAAACCCTCAATTTACCTTGTGCTACCTACAACACTTTCATTGGCATGGGTTTGGGTTAGGCCCTTATGAGCAAGGGCTACGTACACCTATTAACCCTCATGTTCGATCACCTATCGATAAAACTGGTCTAGGTTATCACCCAATCGCCTTCTATACATTAGAATATGAGATCCAAGATCTCTCTTTACATCATCCTCCATCCCCAACACACACCTTCGAAGAGTACATTGATATGGATATGCTAGAAGATACGCCTTCGCCCATATCAACCATCATCGTCCCCAATTATTTATTCCAAGAATCTAATACCTCCTTGTTTTGTGATGTTTAGATATTAGTAGAAAACTTTGCTACCTTATCCATAACTACACAACCAATAGAGTTGGACACACTTCTATATGATCCACCACCGATAGAGCTAGACCCGGTTCCACCTGACCCACCACCAATACACCTACCTGTATTCTTGCCTATACATAAATAGCTACAAAGAGTAGCCTCTCATCCTCGTTCACCACCAGTCATCCTGTGACCTCCCTTGAGTCTCTTAAGGTGCGTACAACCTATCCAACCTCCATCACCAAACTCTACCACACCTAATTCAACTACAACATCGATTAACATGGTTGAGGTAGACTTATGCTCTCCCCTCCATTATAACCACCAACGTATTCGAGATGATACCCCAAACCCAAAATTTATCGATCTAGCAAACATCTCACACATACCAACACTTGGAGACTTTCTTATCTCTCCTCATGTCTTATGGGCAGCAAATGCCCCTTCCTCACCCATGTCATCCCAAACCCCTCAAGTCCATCACATAGTCATTTATATAGATGATGAGTATGAGTTCAGTGAGGCCATGGATGACTTCAATATCATTCTATAGACACCAAAACAACACGAATATGATTATGTGACTACAAGCACTAACCAAATTGGCATACATACCCACTAGGGCAGCCTCCAGAGGTTAAACAGTGGTCCTAACCACTCCCAAATCAATTTTGGAAGGTCAGAGGTCAATTTGGCACCTTTTAAGCACTTTTCTCCCTACTCGTCCCACCCTAGGATTATTAGAATCCTATTAGCCCCACCCCGGGATGATTAGCAGCAATCGCTCCAGGGTGGGATGATTAGCAGGTTTGATTGGCAAAAAGTCAAGCCTTGACAAATGGCAGCCCATATTTGCCACCCAAATTCACCTTCAAGGCATGTAATTACAAGGAACAGTTTTAAATTAGAGAGAGGGACTTCAGTCAAGCATGCCCTGATCATGGAGGTCCTAAATTAGGGAGGAATCTTCTCTCCCCCAAAAGGGCATAGTGAGCCAAGTTGCACCTCGCATGCGCATGCAAAGGAGACCCCTATGTCTATAAAAAGGTGAGCCTACTCACCCCAAAAGAAAATAAAGTAGGAGCATTTGGAGCAACGAAGTGCTACCAAATTATGCCCCCATTCTTCTTGGTGCTTCCTACATCCCTAATTTCTATTTTGGAAGAGAGGTTATCAGGTGAGCACTAGGAATGCAATTTAGACCCAAAACCCAAGAAATCGGCCAAAATCCCACACTAAATTTTTTGACACAACCCCCTAGGAGGTTTTGGACCCATACCACTTGGATTGGTGTCAAAACCAACCCCCAAACAGTGGGCGTCCTGCCCCCGAGTGCCCCCCACACTGTTGCAGTCCTAATCACCCCACCCTAGAGAGATTAGAAATCTATGCTTGATTTCTCTACTGTTCTTTTTGCATTATGTTGTATTTCATATAATTATGCTACTGTTCAAGTTTCATTGCATTCTAACCTATTTTGAACTTGATTTTTTCATTTTATGCATGTACTAACCTACAAGGAGCACCTTTTGATATAGGATGATCTGGGTAGAATATTCCAAATATGACCTTTTGGGTCATCTAAAAATGCCCCTTTTTGTCTAACCCCAAGTTTACAAGAATTTTGGAGGCCTCTGGATAGGACATTTATAAGGTCACCTTTGCACGTTTTGTGACAATCCCCAATGTCCCACCCCGAAGCGATTAGAAATCCATGCATGATTTCTCAACTGTTATTTTTGCAATATGTCCCTAATGATGTATTGATGCTTCTGTCAAATTTTGAATTCATTATAACATGTTTTGACCATCGTTTCATTCTTTTATATATTAAACTAGCCTAAGGCTTTGGGGATTGCATGTTTTCCTACATCTGCATATGCTATTAACTGTTTGCTATTTTTTTGGGCATAGGATATCACCACCAAGAACACCAGAGGGGTAGCAAGGAATAAAAAACACACATATGCAATCAGCGACAATGTTTGGCCCACCCATTTCGAATGTGGGCATGCGAAAGACATTGGAAGCATACCATCCATTGGTGTAACGAACCATATCAAATGTTCTAATCCCTAGAGGGGGGACATATTGTAACTATATTGAAAGCAAAAATTAATAAAATAGGCCCCACTTTACTTTGCTTACATCTCATTTATGTGTCATTCCCTTCATGCATTGCTTCTCACATTTGTAGGACTTAGCATTTGTATCAACTATTTTGTGTGCATCATATCTTGTATGCTGTCCTTATGCATTCAAATTTTAGTGGTGATCATGGTGGGACCCTATCACCTACTTTTAATATCAGGTTTCTAATCCAAATTTTTTGGTTTCTTTATAGGTGTTACTCATTCAGGCGCTGTACTACTACTCGTGCCACCCTGTGACGAATACAGACCTGACATTCGTTCCACCCCAGGACAAATATGTATTTGTCCCACCCTATGACAAATGTAGACCTACTATTCATCCCACCCTGGGATGATTAGATATCTATGCATTTTCTAAGCAGAAACTTAGAAGCATCTAGTTTAGACAGAGAAGAGGGAGGTCTTCTACACATCCTCTGTGTTTCTACTTTCTATTTCTACAATTTTCTGTTTTCTTTGCTTTATTTTTAGACACTTGAATAGAAGGTTTGAGTAGTTTGTCTTCCTTTCTTGCAATAAAAAAAAAACAAAAAGAAACATAGAGTAAATTAAATGGGAGGAACTTGATTAGGAATGCATTTCTCTCTGGTTTGCTTGCATGATACTTGCACAAGTGGCAAGTCCTCATCATAGGTTTCAGTACTAGTTAGGATTGGTGATTTCCTTTTTGCTACTAATGGTTTCTGAAAGATAAAATTTACTTTAAAGCATTGCATTAGTGAAAATCATCTTTTGTCGTATGTTTCCTTTCTATATACAATTAAAAGGAACCACACACACCACCTACTAATATTAACATCAAGGAGTTGGTCTTAATACCCCAACACTTGATCAATACCAACGGTGGATTTCATCACCACCTTGGCTTGGATTTTGCATACATATACCCTGATCGTGATTGTTGCTAGACGTAAATCCTAATGAAATCTGACCAAGTGTAATGGGGGTGATTCCCCGTGCATGAGGATAAGTCTTCTATGGTAGGTGTCAAAAATAGAGTGATCCCCCTTCCATACCGCCTATGTTCCACGTACTATTTTTCTCTCACATACCAATAGTTTCCCTCATGTAAGGGCGGGTATATTGAGAGGTTTGGTATAACGGCCTAGCAATGGTATATTTAAGGGGTGACCATTTTGGAGATACAAGAGCCCTCATTTTGCATGTATAACAAAGTTTCCTTCACAAGATTTGCATAACAAAAATTAAACACATTAAACCAAATCTAAGGCACACATTTAATCTATAAAGGAGATAATCATTTATTTGCATGTGTGGTCCCCGTTTGTTTGGTATAGCATACAAATTTTGTAAAGGAGATAAAAATATACATATATTTCTAGAAATACCGCCACCATGGTGTATATCCGTAGCCAAGCCCAATCATGGGCAGAAGCTATGGAAAGTATACAGGGAGGCACAAGTCACCTCCGTTATAGCCCCAAGGACTTGGTTATACCACCTTTGCAGCCTGACCCACAACATAGTCCACACTATGCCATTACAGAAAAGCACTATAGAGGCACCCCTTTGAGGGGAACTCCTGGTTAACACAGACCCTCTCAGGAGGAGTACACATAGGGGAAGGCTCCCTTAGACACTCATTATGAGTGGCCACTGCATGATGAAGCACTAGAGTAGCATAGGGTTCATAAGGAGGGACCACATGATTATATCATTCCTCCTCTACCCCTAATTACTGTTAGAACTAATAGGTAAAATCTAGAGCGTAAGGCTCTTCAGATAGGGTGAGCCAAATCTGCCCATATCTTTCACATGTACAAAAGGGAGCATGAGGAAAACTAGTATATTCCTCAAGAGCAATACACCGCATGGGAGCAATGCACCTCCGCACCTGCTAATTATCAAGATCACCTATTGAGGCCAGAGCCTCAGGTGAATGCTACTAACCTCAATAGAGGAAAGTGACCCATAGAGATCTCGGATCACCATGACTGAGATAGATATGTAGGGGAGGCATCTAGGCCTCCTAGACATAGGACAAGTAGAACAAATCAAATTGGCATTTTCCAAACATACCATCCGCCAAGCACAAATCACACAACTTAGGCAAGATCAGCAGCAACTAGAACAACTGTATCATCTTGACAAAGAGTGCATTCAACACCAGATAGATGAATTGCTCTAGAACACTATGCATGAAAGTATTCCAACCCCTCACATGCATAGGACATAAATTTATGAGAGGCACAACCCCTTAGTGCGGGATAGGTCTCCATGACCTTATCAAGCATTGCCTCTAAGACCTTCGAGACTTGATCAGGAGTCCATCCCTAGAACTAATGATGGGCGCATTCCTCAAGCACCCATCCATGTTTATAGGTCATGCCCAGAAACTCCTCAAGAAGCCTATGAGGAATTTGAGAAAGAAGAAGAGCAGGCTGAAACGTCCTACTAAGGCAGGGGGGTGCTACTCGACTACCCATCCATAGGCCTCAAGTTCCTCATAATTCACAATGGGAACAAACCAAAGAAGAGGAAATTAAATTCTCTGATGCATATAAAGAACTTATAGAGTGCTTAGAGTCTATGGAGACTAAGACTTCGGGGCCCCAAAATCCCACCTTATGCCAGCTCCATAGTAACCCTGTGCATCAGTTAGTTTCGGCACCCCCATACCCCGACCACTTCAAAATGCCTCAATTGGCAATTTTTAGAGGGGATGAGGATGCCCAAGAGCACATAACAATGTTCCTAAGTCAATGATTTGGCATTCAAGACAATGATGCATTGCTTCTGAGAACGTTCATAACCACATTCACAAGCCCCACCTCGGATTGGTTTACCTAGCTACCGAAACATATCATCAATAATATAGACTAGCTAGTGGATGCGTTCCTTGAATGTTTTGCCTTCAACACCAAGAAGAAGGCATCCTTAAGCGACCTAGCTGGCCTTAAGCAGTATGATGATGAGACCATAGCCACTTATGGTAATCGATGGAGGACATTGCTTTCAAAGCTACCTTACCTCCCTCCCATGGTCGACATGACCCAAATGTTTTCAAAGAGTTACATAAGGTCAATATCCATGCTATTTTAGCTGTAAAAATATGCCACCCTAGAAGAAGCCCTGGTGTAAGCCAGTATAATTGAGGAGATCAAAATTCAAGACTGATATTTCCAAGCCACGCAAGAAAGAGTAGACCTAAAATGCTAAAATTGGGCCCACGCAATCGAAACTCACCACGGTCAATCAGGTTGTCATAAATATACCAAAGCCCACACAAATGACACAACCTCCAAAGGCTAATTATCAGGAAGTTCCTCTTGATAACTATGAAAAATAAAATCACAAACAAGAACAAAATTAGCAGCGTCTCCCTAAGCGACAATTCACACAATTCATAGAGTCTAAAGACTCCTTGTTTGACTGCTTGTTCACGGAAAACTTGATAAACTTACCGAAAAGTCGACCCATAGACCCCAATGCACCAAAACCCAAGGGCTATAGGGAAGATTTATATTATAGATTCCACCGGCAAAAGGGACACGACATCTTCACTTATTGGAAATTCAAAAACTTAGTGTAGGACTTGATAGACAACAAAACGATCGCGATAGATAATCCTGTAGCGCTAAAAAACCAATATATTGAAGTCTTCAAAGACCCCCTGCCTACCCATGAAATGCAGGCAAATAATTTACAAGTGAACGAGGTAACACAAAACTGCCCCATGCAAGGATACGTGGGAATGATAAGCATCATGACATGAAACAAAAGATACCCAAACATGGTTGCACCCGCTGTAGCTACAGGAGATGTTCCATCAACGTCACAACCTCCACAACACCCTACGCAACCTCCCCCACCTAGACCAGTGGCCATGATTAGGACTAAGCTTACTTAAATTTTAAGGACCATGTTGGCTAGGCTCTCCATTTATGAGCTCATCCAAAAATCATCGCCCCATAGAAAGGCTCTGATGGAGATACTCAAAGCCATTGAGCTACAACCCCATGAAGCTAATTGTTTCAACAACTTTGTGGGACATGTGAGACAATGCATAGAACTGGTCATAAACTTCAGGGAAGACGAACTAAAGTTGGTGACTGGTGATATAGTGGATCCACCCCTGCATGTCATCGTGTGGGTCAACATGATTCTGTTCAAGAGGGTGTTGGTGGACACTGGCTCATCCAACAACATAATCACAACAGTGGCATTAAAACACCTTAAGCTACCAGCATCCCACATTGTGGCATCCACTTACACTCTTTGAGCATTCAACGATGCATTATGCTCAATAGTTGGCACAATTGTCCTACCCATCCAAGTAGGACAAAAGACCATTCCTACGTTGTGTCACATCCTTGAGGGTGATATGGCCTACAATATCTTGCTATGTCGGCCTTGGATCAGGGACATGAAGTGTGTCCCTTCGATAGCCCATCAATGCCTCAAGTACACATATGAAGGGCAAGTACATGTAGTCCCAACATAATTAGAGCCCTTTAATTTTTACAATGCGATGCAGCTAATGCCACAATTGACCCTCCCATCGACACATTTGGAATTTCAATTGAATCCATCCACTTAGGGTCTGATTTCGCCAAAATCCTTGTTGTTAAGTCCCTCAACTCACCAACTTGGCCCATCTTCATCATTTTTTCCTTCACCAACAATGCCACCTATGGTGGCCACATCGAAGGACAATGGGAAGAAGCCCCTAGGGGAGGCACCACCATTAGTATTAACTATCTCTACCGAGGAGGTGCCCAGCCAAATGGAATTCGAGACACCTGATTCACCCAACATGGAGTGGACTCAACGAGAAATCCCATTCCCTCCTCCACAACCGCCAATGATTACCATTGAAATGGCCAATACAGGCCTGGGGGAGTACCTAGTGTAGAACATTGTGGCAACACCTACACTCGAATCCATGCAAGACATGGGGAAACCTCACCTCCCCATCGACACTATCGTCCTTTTAGGTTACCTACCAAATCAGACCAATTTTGTATATGGGGGCCTCGAGAATAGTATTGAACCATACCTATAAGAGGAAGAGGATTAAGAGCCATTTTATAAGAATATTGACTATCTATCCAACCCAGACTTTGCCTTGAAATACCTAGACCATTGTAATTGGCATGGATATGGATTGGGTAGATATGAACAAGGAATGCACATTGTTTGTCAACCAAGATACCAGATTCCATATGATAAATTAGGAGTAGGGTTCAACCACCCTTTGCCCCTCGACATATTGGTAGAAATCATGCAAGGCTTAGGTCTAGGCAATAGGGATGGATTGGCACAAGATCCATATGCCAATCCCAACAGTACATACACATTGGGGAATTATTTCCCATTGTTAACAACAAACCTTGTTGACCTCAACAACCCCTCCCCTTTGATCGAGGAAGGGGAAAGTTCAAGAAGTAACCTCCTATAAGGATATGAACAAAATCAAGAGAGCTCTTCGAAAGATGAGTTAGATTATGAGGTGGCACCTTGGGACCCATTTGATTCCGATAGCAATCACTCGAAGGTGACACCCATTGATGACTATTAGGAGGACTTCGTGGCAATGTTCCTCTTTAATGTTCCAATCGGACAATTGCCACCTCTAGAGAATCTAACCCTCTCGCAAAGAGTGGAACAACCTAGAAGGGACCAAATAAACATGCTCAAACAAGATGAGCCTCCCATGCTAGCCATAAGGCCAACTGATCCACCGAAGGAAGAAGATCCAAATATATTCTTCAACATTGACTACCTGAGTGTAAGACTTTCGGCTCTCGTAGAGAGTGAGGATAGTGATCAAGAAATGCCTAGTGGGAGGCAATACCAGCTAGTGGGGCACATAGTTGTAGGGGCCAATGAAGGCCTATGGATCTTCGATAGTGAATATGAGGATGAGACTGATATGGCATATCTCAACCATATGAGGCAATAGGAATACTCCATAGACATCGATGGTATGTTTGAGCATCTGAATATGGGACCAAGACATAGGTGGCATTTAAACCAAGTACAACTAAACCAAGTGCTTCATCCACCACTTCAAGTATATAGAAAGAACCTCCCACCCAGAGACCCTATAGGGCCACCAGTGCCAAGGGTAGACCCAGCCCTTCTATCCACACATAGGGCTGATCCTTTTGTGCCAGTACCCATAGAGCTAGATTTAGGGCACAAGGATCACCAAGGATATCCGAATCAACACACACATGGTAATGGAGACAAAATTCATTCCATAAACATGATCTCCATTGATTTGACCACCCCCATATGCAATCCAACCGATCCAACATGACCATTGTATCTAGACCTAGATGCCATAGACTGGGATTGCACTAACTCACCACCATCCCCATCAGAGTACTAGCCTTGTGGTGAGATTTTTCATTTCACCCCAGGACAGACTCAAGATATCTTCCATGCTGAAGAGGAACCCGACATTCCCAACATAGATCTAAATTTAGCAAATGATATCCACTTGATCCCAACTCCACACTAGTTGGAGGACAAATCCCACATGTCATTCGAAGAAATGATTGATGTAGACATTGGTTTTGATCTAATGAATCCATAAATCATCAAGTTGAGGGCAAGTCTATCCCCTAAAGAGCAAGCTGATTACATTGCCCTTCTCAAAGAGGAGGTTTTTGCATGGTCCTACAAAGACATGTCGGGGCTAGACTTGCATCTAGTCATGCATAATCTGACACTTGATCTGACAGTCAAGCTAGTTGCTACGTAAGATGCACCCAATAGTGGCCTTAATGGTCAAATACAAGCTACAAAAGTTGTTGGATGCATAGTTTGTCATCTACGTAGATTACCCACCATGGCTGTCCAACATGGTACCCATCAAAAATCTTGACAAGAGGATTCGCATATGCATCGATTTTTGAGATTTAAACAAAGCGAGTCCCAAGGATGATTTCCCCTTGCCTAGCATCGATGCATTGGTAGACGCTATAGTAGGCCACAAAATGCTTTCCCTCATGGATGGTTTCTCGAGATACAACTAGATTTGTATCAATCTCGATGATCAACTAAAAATGACGTTCACGATGCCTTGGGGGACATTTTGTTATAAGGTCATGTCATTTGGCCTTAAAAATGTTGGCACCACTTGCCAACGCGCTATGACATACATCTTCCATGATCACATACATAAAACTTTGGATGATTTTTTGGCCAAATCTCTTTTGTTCCAAAATCATCTTGATGAATTACGCAAGATCCTTGATCGCCTCATTGAAAAAAAGGTTAGGCTAAACCCCAAGAAGTGCATATTTGGCGTTACATCTAGAAAACTCTTGGGTTTCATAGTCTCAAAATGAGGTATCAAGATAGATCCAAATAAAGTCAAGGCAATCCTAGAAATGCTTCCCCCAACATTGCCAAGCAACTCAGAAGCTTGTAGGGTAAGGTCGCATTGATCAAATGCTTCATAGCGTAGTTATATGACAAGTGCCGACCCATGAATAAATTATTACACAAGGGGGTAGTATTTCATTGGGAGGACGAGTGCTAGTCAGCTTTCGATGACATCAAACAATACTTGGCTTCATCGCCAGTATTCACTCCACCTATACCAGGAGCGTCATTCTACTTATACATCTCAGCTACTGAGGTGGCACTCGAGGCCATGCTAGACCAAAAAAATGAATTACACAAAGAATAGGCTAATTATTATCTTAGCCACACCTTGGTTAGTTATGAACTTAACTATGCATACGTTGAGAAGCTATGCTTGGTAGTGGTATTTACCACCAAAAAGCTACGTCATTACATGCTGAGCAATATGACGTATGTTGTGTCTAAGGAGAATCCATTGTGGTACATGATGATTCATACTTATCATAGTAGTCACACGGCAAAATGGATCATGTTGTTGACAAAGTTTGACATCAAATTCATTAGACAAAAGTCCATCAAAGGTCAAGTCATCGTCGATCAACTAGTAGAGGCTCCTCTCGAAGATGATCAGTCTCTGACCATAGAGCTACCCGATGATGGGGTCTTCCATGTCATAGAATCATCAAATTTTGATGAGCCTGAGTCGCAGGCCGACATAACCTTATTTTTTGATGGTTCTAAATGTGAGCAAGGGTGTGGCATGGGAATCATGTTTTTCACATCGAAAAGGGGCTCCAATGCCTTTATCATTTAAACTTGATTTCTTGTGCACAAATAACAATGTTGAATACGAAGCCTTACTCATAGATCTTCAGACAACCATCACCATGAACATCAAATGTTTGAATATCTTTGGTGATTCACTGTTAATTTTAAACCAAGTGAAAGGGGTATTCTAATGCAAATGCCCAATTCTATAGGCCTACAAAGTCCTTATGGATAAATTCTTGGCAAAGCTTGAATGGTACGACATCGAGGCACTCCCTCGATCATCGAATCATTGTGGACACTATGGCCTCCTTGGGGTCACTAATCTCGCAAGACCCTTCTGGTGAAATGATAACAATTCAAGTCAAAATGTTATCGCAATCCACAATGGAGCATGCAAGCTCTGACATAACACCAGAAATCCACCTGATACAGATTAAACCATCTTAGGATAGGTTCTCTGGAATCAATGATAGTCTAAATCATGCCAATTGGGGGTCTTTGTTCTCTCCAACCCCTCTTAATAGCAACACAATGCTATTTCTACAAGTTCTTTCCTGCTCAGATTTTGCTAGGGATGAACTTCAAGAGGGATCAGTCGTCCATACAATCAATGTTTTTGATCAACAGGATTGGTACACATCCATAAGAGACTATCTCAAGTTATGTAGCCTCCCACTTGGATTGTCATGGCAAATTGGTTAGGTCCTTATGTAATCAATAGTAAAATAGTACCTAGAACATATCGGCTCACCTCTCTTGAAGGAATCAAGGAACTAGAACCCTTGAACATCAGTCATTTGAGGCCATTCAATATTTAGAGAGCCATAGCCCACCCTAAAAGCTCCAAGGATTCCCATAATTACTTGGTCAAACCAAAAGCTCCAAGGGTTCCCACAATCGCTTGGTCAACCCCAAAAATGCCCCAAAAGTACCCATAATCCCTTTGGTCAAAACAAAAGCTCCAAGGATTCCTATAATCGCTTGGTCACCCAAAACGCCCCAAAGGTATCCATAATCCCTTTGGTCAAACCAAAAGCTCCAAGGATTCTCGTAATCTCTTGGTCACCCAAAATGCCCCAAAGGTATCCATAATCCCTTTGGTTAAACCAAAAGCTCCAAGGGTTCCCACAATCGCTTGGTCAACCCCAAAAATGCCCTAAAGGTATCCATAATCCCTTTGGTCAAACCAAAAGCTCCAAGGATTCCTGCAATCGCTTGGTCACCCAAAACACCCCAAAGGTATCCATAATCCCTTTGGTCAAACCAAAAGCCCCAAGGGTTCTCACAATCACTTGGTCACACAAAAATGTCCCAAAGGTATCCATAATCCCTTTGGTCAAACCAAAAGCTCCAAGGGTTCCCACAATCGCTTGGTCACCCAAAATGACCCAAAGGTATCCATAATCCCTTTGGTCAAACCAAAAGCTACAAGGGTTCCCACAATCGCTTGGTCACCCAAAATGCCCCAAAGGTATCTATAATACCTTTGGTCAACACCTACAAGGATCCATAAGGATCACTTGGTCCACACCCATTCAGGTTAAACCACCATAACGAATATTCAAAAACAATAGATAATCAAAAATAACAAAAAAATTGCATCTCACTTTCATACATATTTTTAAAAATCCAAACACAAAAAAGAAAAGAAGAGATACATTAGGCATCACATACATACATTGCATATTTTCTGGTCATACATGTCAAATGCACCATAGACTGTAATTACTCGGCAATTCCATCATTTTCCACATTCAGTCCATTCTGTAAAAAGACCCATCAAGAATAACGCCCTTCGCATCTTCACCATATCATAGTTAGTTATCTACGAATGTCTTTAGGGTTTTTCATCATTCAACTGTCTTTAGATTTCTAGTCAAATGTTGTACAAAGTCAGATCAATTTTTACAAGGTAGAGTTTTACTTGGATCACGCCTTGTTACATAACATCCCAACACAAGCTTAAAACACATAAAAATTCCCAAGTTGTGTGAACGAAAGATAAAAAATGCAAAGTGGTCTAGGGTACCATAGGTGAAACTTTATTCTGTTCATCCCCCTATGCGAATGGTTCAAGAATGCTAAGAATTGACAAAAGGACAAGCTCTTCCCCATCCAATCCCCAAAATAAATAGTGATTTTCACCACTATCAAAAATTCCAAACACCTTTGATTCCCAAAGTTGTAAGGATTTTTACTACACGTCCCTAAGAAGGATGGGTAGTCATCCCCAAGGCCTGATGGATCAATGCCATTCATGAAGCAAAGTCCCAAAAGTTCACTATCAAAAAATCTAAACATTTTTTATCCCCAAAGTCGTAAGGATTCGTACTACACACCCCTGAGAAGGATGGGTAGTCATCCCCAAGGCCTAAAATATCAATGCCATTCTAAAGAAAAATTCCCAACCACCTTTGATCCCCAAAGTCATAAGGATTCGTACTACATGTCCCTGAGAAGGATGGGTAGTCATCCCCAAGGCCAAAAGGATCAACGCCATTCACAAGACAAAAACCCACGAACTCAACTTTGAAATAAAAATTCAAAGCCTAAATCCTCAAAAGGTAACAATAAAAAAATAACAGTGGTTATCACCACTACTCAAACCCCTTGCTCAAGAAAAAAAAAAAGAGAGAAAAATAAACAGTGATTTTCATCACTATGTATGAGGGCAAGTATCTCAACAAATTGAACAACCGAAAGACGCCTGAGCTTGAATCCCTAGAATTCTCAGCATTTGAAAAACCATTTAGGTGATCCTCATTACGGGTTTGGTGGATAGCCTACCTGGCAATGGCGGTATCCTAAATGCATGATGATATGTCTATCACATTAGCTATACATGTGTGTAGATGAATTTTTGCATGTGGATGAGCTAGCTTATGGTATCCTAGATTGCATCGTATATTAATCCTACTACATACAAAAAAGAAGTTAGTGGAGCTAATTAAATGATCCTCAGTACAAGTTTGGTGGATAGCCTACCTGGCACTGGTGGTATCCTTATGAATACCACATAAATGAACTCAATCACACACACAGGGATGTGAAATAACTTGGTCAAACTCAAGTCTAACTCGTACCTTGTTCGAAAGTCTTGTAAGATAATGTACAATCTTAACTAGTTAGTTAAAGCATATGAGCATTAGAAAAACCTTAACTACATTCTAAAACAATCATTGTACATTTCATTACTTACATAACCATCAAAAAATACAAAACAAAAATTACAAATGCAACGTTATTCCATAAAGCACTTACATAGTACAGAAAGCCAATAAATCCTATATAGTCTATGGTGCCATTGCTTGTATACCAACAAATCATTCCATCCATTCCATATGCATTAATCTATATCATCTAGCTAACATCATCCACAGTCATAATAGCATATGCATACATCAACATAAATAAATGTGCATAAAAGAAATAATAAACAATGATAAGCATATCATCAAACCAAAAATGAGTTATGTATATATATCAAGTCAAAATGCCCTTAGGCTACAATAATAAGGTCCTCTAACCTCACAAAAAACCAAAAACTCAAAATCCCCAAAGCCTAGGGAGTCGGCCACCATGATCACATAGGATAAGTGTGACTAGAACTACCCCCAGTAGTATGGGTCCTATGGAACCTCTCAGGGTGGCTGCTGCCACCCCGTGCACCCTACCCACCAATGGTACCCTCATCCAGTCGCCTACTATGAGAGGATGTAGACTACTCAGTCTCACTACCTCTCGTACGGTCCGATGAACCACCTCCATCAAGCTCAGGTAACTATCCACCAAGGTGGACAACCTCTGTCTCTAACTCTAACCGATACCGCCCCCACTCCACATCTCGTTGGTGATACACAACCAATGCACTGTTCTGCTATGCTAACTAAGCCCATAGGAGATCCCTCTCCTGCAAAACATCTCTATCATCCTCCTCCCATCTTCATAAGATACCCTCCAATCGTGCTATATTAGCATGAAACCCAGCCTCCACATCCCCTGTGGCATCCTGAGGCATGGGCACCTCTAGAACAGCCTACTGCTCTGGCACCCACTGCTCCGCGACATCCTGTACATCTGACTGCTTCAAAACCCCCACATCATCTCCATCGCTAGTGAAGTCATCAACCTCCACCATGTCCACGTCATCAAGTAGAGCCTCCAAACCCTCCACCATTGCCTTTGCACCTCCACCTCCTACTACTGTCGTATTTGTGCCTCCTAAAGGCCCCTCACCCCACCATCGCCGCATAGTCCACCACCGATCATACTCTATAGTTACCCCAACATCATCCATGTTGAGGACATCAATAACTACATCAGACCCCTCACCCAGTAGCTCAATGATAGGCCAGCCTAGGGTCCTCTCATCATCGTGACACTGATATATCAAGGGATCACCAAGCAATCCCTGGTGCACCCCAAACTACCATGTCACCTAGACATATGGAAAGTACTCCTACTCTGTCCCATGCTGCCCAATCAGCCATATACCCTTGTGCACATATCAGAGCTACTCCCCAGCCTCAGTCCAGGTTGGATAGTCCTGGTACGACCACCAAAACACTTGCCCTAGCATTAGATGAGAGAAGGCATTAGTATAGTGACCTATGTCACCTACCCGTCGTTGACTCTGTCCATGCTCCTCTGACCACCGCCATAAATTGGCATACCCAATCTCCCAATCCACCATCTCACCATGAGTGGTCTAAGGCAAACCTTGTGGTTGCTTCACAACTATGTACTGCCACCCCCAACACTGCAAGAGATAACTGCACCCGATCCCCTTCCACCTCCAATAGCGGACCTTGTACAACTCATCATATACTCGTGCCAGAAACGTATGGCCCCATCTCATAATAAGTGGAGCTAATGTAGGATACTCCACCAATGTGAAAACCAACTCTAGCAAGTTCTAAGGGAACCTCGCACTCGAGGAGTTAGGAAGTAGCATGTTGGAAATGAGGGCCATGAGTAAAGCATGCCTCACCCCTAATACTCCCTTCTCCAGCCACCACCGCACCAGAATACTACCTATCTAGCAATCAACCTCTACCCTCTCCACAGCCTTCTCCACCCCCCTATCCCCTGCCCAACCAAAAAATTGGGTCAGTACCATTGTCCGCTGGTCCCAGTGGATCATTCGGATAGGAAGTCCATCTATTGGAATCTGTAGAATCCAATACACATCCTCCAGAGTTACAGTCATCTCCCCTGTTGGAAGATGAAAAGTGTTGGTACGGGGATCCCACAGATTGATTAGGGCAGTAATATATTCCTCATCCTCCACCACAGGCTCTAGATGCACCACATGCTTGATCCCAAGGGCATCAAGCCACTCCCAATACCTAACTATTAAGGCCTCCTAGGCATCAGAGAAAATAGTCGGCTGGCGGTACCGACTCTTCACAACTTGAAAAATAATAAAAAGCAAAATATATTAAGTACATACTTAATATAAACAAAAACAATACAATAAAACTATACAGAAGAACAACAAAGTACAAGACAAAAATTATATGGCAAAAGTACAACATCAAAGTACAGGAAAACAATTGTTCAGCAAAAGTACATCATCAAAAGTATAGAAAAGCAAAGTACAACAATGACAGCAAACAAAAAATAACTGTACAAAAACAAAACCAAAACAAAAAACAAAACAAAAAAAAATCATACTAGGGTTTCAGCCTTAATGTAAACACAAACAAAAAAACAAAAAAAAAAACAAAATCATACTAGGGTTTCAGCCTTAATATGAATAAAAAAAAAACAACAAAAATTAATATTAGGGTTTCAACCTTACTATTAACACAAAAACAATTTAAAATTAATGTTAGGGTTTCAACCTTAATATTAATGCAAAACAAAACAAAAAATATATATATAAAACAAATCATATATTAGGCGTTCAACTTGATATACGGATCAAAACAAAATACCGCAAACAAACATTTATATGTAAGTTTTAACTTCATCTACAACACAAACGAATAATAGAAAAAGGAAGGAACATCATACCGGTATCACCTTAGCTCCTCCACTCGAAGATCCACTTATCGCACTCATGATGTCTGTGAAATTTTAGCAGCGCTCCCCTACGCAAACTCGCACTTCTCCTCACTACTCCAAATCGCCTAGAAAAAAATGTTGCAAATGAGCCCAAAACCTAGTTTTGGTCCTTTTATAGGCTATTAGGCCTGTAATCGTTCCAAATTGGGATGAGAAATATAGTTGGAACTCATCCCACCCTAGGAAAATTGCAAAATTGGTATTCATCCCACCCTGGAATGATTACAGAGCAAGAAATAAAGCAAGACAAACTGCATCCAAAAAATGCACCAAAAACAACAATAAATTTGCCGAACAAAGGTGCCTCTGCACCTGACATTCATGGCATGAAACACCACCATCAGGGTCACAAATGATCATTATCCTACTCCCTAAGAATGCTAGCATATCCGGACCGCTCCATGGGAAGGAGGATTTTCAATAATTTCTACCCCAATAGGCGTCAACAAAAGGGTCAAAACCCACCAAAAATAGGTTTGATTGCTAGAAAACTGCATAAGCATTCAAAGAAAAACCATTGAAGGCACCCTTACAAATGTCATATTGGGTCAAGCGACTCATTGATTTTCTCATTTTGGTCATTCCCTCATCGATTCATTGCTTGAGGGGGTAGTCACACTTAGTCACCAAATCAACAAATACACACCCAATCAAGGAAATGACATGCATTCAAAGAATCATTGACAAAGACAATCATGCTCATGCTTGGGGCAACAAAAAAGCAATAATCACAAACTAAACAAGCACTTGGCATTCTAGAAGCATGAATACAAGGATCCTCAGACAAAAGGTTGTGCCCTTTGCCTATTCATGACTGAACAATGTCCAAGATCAAGTACACCTCACTGAAAAATGTTACACTTGAGTTAAGCTCCTTAGCTCATCAGAAGCAAGGATTCAAGAATGCGTACCCTTTCCACACTTGGGGCATCAAAATTTGGTTAGGTTATTGAGAAACCTTAATCATTGAGTGCTTTGGTCATCTATTTATGCTCAGCACTGTGCCACACATAGCACATCCCAAAAGGGGCATTTGTAGACACCAAAACAATACCAATTCGATTATGTGACTACAAGCACTAACCAAATTGGCATACATACCCCCTAGGGCAGCCTCTAGAGGTTAAACAGTGGTCCTAACCACTCCCAAATTAGTTTTGGAAGGTCAGAGGTCAATTTGGCACCTTTTAAGCACTTTGCTCCCTACTCGTCCCACCCTGGGACGAGTAGAATCCTATTCGCCCGACCTCGGGATGATTAGCAGCAATCGCTCCAGGGTGGGATGATTAGTAGGTTTGACTAGAAAAAAGTCAAGCCTTGAAAAATGGCAGCCCAGATCCACCACCCAAATTCACCTTCAAGGCATGCAATTGTGAGGAACGGTTTCAAATCGAAGAGAGGGACTTCAGTCAAGCATACCATGATCATGGAGGCCCTAAATTAGGGAGGAATATTCTCTCCCCCAAAAGGGCATAGTGAGCCAAGTGGAGCCCTCGCATGCGCATGCAAAGGAGACCCCTAGGTCTATAAAAATGTGAGCCTCATCACCCCAAAAGAAAATAGAACAGGAGCATTTGGAGAAATGGAGTGCTGCCAAATTATACCCCCATTCTTCTTGGTGCTTCCTACATCCCAAATTTCTCTTTTGGAAGAGAGGTTATGGGGTGAGCACTAGGAACACAATTTAGACCCAAAACCTAAGCAATCAACCACAATCCCACACCAAATTCTTTGACACAACCCCCTAGGAGGTTTTGGACCCATCCCACTTGGATTGGTGTCAAAACCAAACCCCAAACGATGGGCATCCTGCCCCTGGGTACCCCTCACACTATTGCAGTCCTAATCGCCCCACCCCGGAGTGATTAGAAATCTATGCTTGATTTCTCTACTATTCTTTTTGCATTATGTTGTATTTCATGTACTTATGCTGTTGTTCAAGTTTCATTGCATTCTGACCTATTTTGACCTTGTTTTTATCATTTTTATGTGTGTACTAACCTACAGGGAGTGCCTTCAGATACAGGATGATCTGGGCAAAATCTACAAAATCTGACCTTTTGGGTCGTCTCAAAATGCCCCTTTTTGTCTAAAACCAATTTTATAGGAATTTTGAAGGCCTCTGGATAGGACATTTGCAAGGTCACCTTTGCACGTTTTATGATAGTCCCCAGCGTCTCACCCCAGAGTGATTAGAAATCCATGCATGATTTCCTGACTGTTATTTTTGAAATATGTCCCTGATGATGTCTTGATGCTTATGTTAAAGTTTGAATCCATTACGACATGTTTTGACCATTGTTTCATTCTTTTATATATTAAACTAGTCGGAGGCTTTGGGGATTGCATGTTTTCCTACATCCGCATATGCTATTAACTATTTGCTATTTTTTTGGGCATAGGATCTCATTGCCAGGAACACCAGAGGGGCAGCAAGGAATGATGAACACATGAATGCAAGTAGCGATAACATTTGGTTCACCCATTTTGAATGTGGGCATGCAAAAGACACTAGAAGCGTACCATCCATTGGTGTAACGAACTGTATCAAATGTTCTAAGCCCTAGAGGGGGTATGTATTGTAACCAGATTGAAAGCAAACATTAATAAAATATGCCCTACTTTACTTTGCTTACATCTCATTTATGCATCATTCCCTTCATGCATTGCTTCTGGCATTAGTAGGACTTAGCATTTGCATCAACTATTTTGTGTGCATCATATCTGGTACGTCGTCCTTCTGCATTTGGCTTTCACATTCCTATACCTAAATATTTGTGTGATAGATCTTGCATAATCATTGAGGACACGATTGATGTAGACATCAGTGAAGATCTAAAAAATCCACACATCCTCAAATTAGCCGCTAGCCTCTCACCCGAGGAGCATATTGCCTTCATGAAATTCCTGTGTAAGTATATAAAAGTGTTTGCATGGTCTTACAAAGACATGTCGGGACTTGACCCTACCGTAGTAGTGCATAATATTATACTAGATCCCAATGCCAAACTAGTAAGATAGAAGTTGTGATGCATGCATCCAACTATTGCATTGATAGTAAAATATGAGCTCCAAAAGCTCCTAGACGTTGATTTCATAGTACCCATCGACTATCCCGAGTGGGTATCCAACATGGTCCATGTCCCCAAACCATCCGATGATATTTGTGCTTGCACATATTTTTGTTACCTAAACAAAGGTTGTCCCAAAGACAACTTCCCTTTACCCAACATTGACTCCCTCGTTGACTCCATTTCAAGTCATGAAATGATTTCCCTCATGGATGGATTTTTTGGATATAATCAAATTAGGATCAACCCAGCTGATCAACACAAAATTTCCTTCAAAACAACCTGGGGGACCTTTTGCTACAAGGCCATGCCCTTTGGCCTTAAAAATGTTGGGGAAACTTATCAACGAGCCATGACATACATATTTCATGATATAAAGCACAAAAATGTGGAAGACTATGTAGATGACATTATTTCCAAATGAAAGAAACGTGTTGACCATCTCGAAGATCTCCATCAGATTTTTGATCGACTACTAGAACACAATGTGCGCCTCAATCCAAAAAATTGTGTGTTCAGTGTTACATAAAGAAAAATACTAGGATTCATTGTCTCCCAATGAGGCATTGAAGTAGATCCTAGTAATGTGAAAGACATCATCGAGATGACTCCTCCTACCACCCTAAAACAATTGCACAGCCTCTAGGGCAAGATTACCTCTATTTGCTGATTTATAGTGTAATTATCAGACAAATACCAACCATTCAATCATCTCCTACAAAAAGGAGCACTTCAAATGGGATGATAACTGTCAAGCCACATTCGACACTATCAAAACTTACCTTATGTCGCCATCGGTCATGTCACCACTGTGCCCATAATTACCACTGACTCTATACATATCAGCTACAAAACTTGCGCTAGGTACACTCCTAGCTCAAAAGAATGCTCTCAAGAAAGAGCAGACTATCTACTACATCAACCACACACTAGTTAGTTACATAACAAGATACGGATACATGGAGAAGCTATACCTAGAAGTAGTATTCACCACCTACAAGTTAAGACACTACATGTTAAACCACACAATGTTTGTCATTGCCTAAGATGATCCCCTTCGATATATGATGAACAAAAGTTATCATAATTCACACACAACCAAGTGTATCATGCTCCTAACTAATTTTGACCTAGAATTCGTATCTCAAAAGTCTATCAAAAGGTAATTCATTGCTAACCAACTGCTTGAAGCCCCTGTAACTGACAATCAACCCATACTCATCCAACTCCCCGATGATTCCATATTTCACATAACCGAAGATGAGGAATACGTCAAACCAAAATTTGTGGCTGATCTCACCATGTTATTTGATGGTTCTAGGTGTCTCCACATTGGGGGTGCAAACATTGTCTTCTTTACACTTGAAGGAGAATAACTCCCATTTTCATTCAAAATTGATTCCCCTTGTACCAATAACAATGCAGAGTATGAAGCCCTAATCCTAGGATTGAAACAAGCACACTTTATGCACATCAAATGCGTCCACATCATAGGTGATTCACTTTTGATAGTCAATCAAGTGTAGGAACTTTGGCTATGCAATTGCTCAGTTCTCCAACAATACAAGAAAATTTCCCAACAACTCCTATTCCAATTTGAATGGTATTACCTTGAATCCATGTTGCGCTCATCAAACCATTTTGTAGACATCGTGGCCACCTTAGAGTCCCTCATCCTACAAAACCCAATGTCCAACACAACATTTGTATCCATTCATATACTTACGCAATTTGCTATATCACCCAAGCCACCTACAGATGATGGTGGTGTCTATGTGGTAAACATCGAACCTCACAAACCATGGTTCTCACAGATCAAAGAGTACATCAAACTAGATTTCTTACCATGTGATTTTTTCCACACCCAATGCCAAACCTTTAAATAAAAAATGATCCACTACACCTTGCTGGGGGACATCCTTTACTACCATAGCTATTATGACATACTCCTGCATTGTCTAGAACCGCAATAATCACAATGGGTTGTATAAGAAACCCATGATGGTACTTGTGGTGGCAATTTTAGTGGTATGGAGATTACCAAATGCATCCTCTATATGGGATACTATTGGCCTAAAATGGAGCAAGACTACTGCGAGTATGTCAAACATTGCATCAAATGCCAACAACATGCCAACCTAACATATTTACCATCCCAAGCACTTCAACCAATCTAGTCCATGTGGCATTTCTCCCAATGGGGCCTGGATCTAATTGGATAAATTGCACCTACTTCTTCTAGAAATCATAAATTTATCATTATAGCAACAAAATATTTTATAAAGTGGTTCGAAGCCATACCATTTGTCAAAACTACAAGAGCCAAAATTGTAGCATTCATTATGGAGCATATAATATGCCACTTTGGAATTACCTCCAAAATTATTTTAGAGAGTGGGAAATATTTTAAAAACAAGATTGTCCAAGCCCTATGTGACAAATTTCACATACACCATAGCTTTTCGGCCCCATATTACCCTCAAGGAAATGGCCAGGTAGAAGCCACAAAAAAAGCCATCTATTCTATTCTCCATAAAACTATAGCAGAGTCTCATAGGGACTGGCATAATCAAATACCCCTAGCCTTGTAGGCATATCGTACGAGCATCTGTACTCCTACTAGGGCAATATATTTTTCACTTGTCTATGAGGTAGAAGCTATAATGCCTCTTGAGCTCGAGATACCCTCTTTACAAATATCTATGAAATATTTCATTGACGATGATACTACTCACCAAGCTCGTCTAGATAAACTAACACTCCTTGATGAACGTCGCATCCATGCCATCAAGCACACATGAGTATATCAAGATCACCTTCATCGTGCCTACAATAGTAAGGTACATCAACATGAGTTTAAGATTGGTTACTTGGTTCTCAAGGAGAACCAGCAAATCACAAGTCAACCTCACTAGCAGCGTGATAAATTCACCCCAAATTGGTTAGGCCCATTTATTATCACACATGAATATGGTTTAGGAGCATATCATCTAACCAATATTAAAGGCCTTAATGATCCTAAACCCATAAACATCTTGCACCTTTGTGCATTCAATGCATGATGCATACAAATAATCACCATGACAAGTGTCACATACTATTAGAAGTAAATCACCAAACACATCACCATGTGAATCTTTTATTTTTGCTTTATTATGTCTCTATACATGTACGTTTTACCTTTCTACCATTTTTATGCTCATGGTATTTGTTTTTCCTTTTGCAAGACTCACATCATCAGTAGGAGAGCTCTACAACGGCCTCACCTACCACCATGCAGGACCATCCACAACCATAGCAAAAATCCATTACCCCAATTGATCTCGCATGACCACTAGTCGCCCTTCATACCAGGTTTTCCTTGCATTGATCCCATTCAGGTCATAAAACCTCACCTTGACACCATTCCCCTCACCAGTGAGGTTCATATTACTTGCCACACTTTGGAGACAACCAGATCACCATGTCCTTTTTCGATGATCAAGAGGAATTTGCACAACCCCAAGCATAGGTATCATCCTCCCACTCGTCTGATGATCTTAGACATCACTATTCACCTATAAATCACCCCCATCATCCCATAGGATACTACCACCCACCTAATAGGGAGTATACACCTCATCAACATCGCCCTACATTTCTACTCGCTCTCCTTCCCAATGGAGAGTCTACCTGTACCCAGGATTTGCAAGCTTGCATGGCCCAACATAATCAAGTTGGTCGCACAAACATAACTTCTTCCCATTCGTATCACCACTTAGGGCCATCACCTATGCCACCAGTCCTCAAGACACCACCTTCATCGCTACGAGGCATACCATTCCAGCAATGCTTACAATCACCATAGTCATTCCACTTTGCTATGTTGTTATCCCAACCACACCCATTTTCTACCACACATCAAGCCATTCCATTCATATTGGAATCTTGATTGTCCCCCTCCACAATACCATCACCGACACACATGAGATACATCTCATCTCCCGTATCGAAGCACTATAGTTGGAGATGAGCCACTGCCATTGCCACATTCACCCACGGTAGTCTCCCACGACCTGTCCATCCTCACCACCACATAGACCCCTTCCCTGACCCAGGACTTGACCCATGCTGGAACCTAGACCCATGCCTCCATTAATAGATCATCCTTCACTGAGGCCTCACTCACCTCTAGAAGATCCATATGTCTATCGTATGCCTATCACACACACGTCATTCTTTGAAATGTTCCATCATCTCATGCATCAGGGCCTTATTGACCTACCTGAGATTTGACCCATTGATCCTTCTCATCCTAAATTGCACAACTACAATGAGAATCAATTTTACATTTACCATTGCCAGCCAGATCATGATATTGAAGAGTGTAGATCATTCAAAACCCTGGTGCACAACATGTTGTACGACGAGCGTACCCCATCACTAGAGTGTTATTTTCTATTTAGCCAACTTGTTAGTCCTTTTTTCTGCACCACTCTTAGGACTTTGCCACCTCATAGTAACCTAACAATGCCCACTGCTACATTCATAACATTTCTAACTATGGCTCCAGCCGTAATCCTAGCCCCATCATTACTTCACCATCCCACTCCCGCCCAGAACTACACTATTTCACCTGACATTAGTCTTAATTACTCTTCTTCTTCTATCTCATTCTTCTACTTCTTACATACGTTTATTCATTTTTTCTCTTCTATATTTATTGGTTTTTGGTGATACCCTTTCCTTGATTGGTTACCAATGTCCAGTTCTTCTTACTTCTTCCACCTGTACATTCCACTCTCATATCTTCCTTCTCTTTTTTGTGACTATTACATACACTTATACAGCTCATAGCTTATACAACTCATAGCTTATACACCTACTACACACACACACACCCCACACACTAGGGCGACCATGATCCTAGCATCGTGTTTTTTGTCATTACACACTTTACTCATATTTAAATAGGTTCTTCTAAAATTCTCCTTCTACATAGCATAACTTTCTTCTTGTAAATATTTAATTCCTCCACTTGCATCATTTACATTTACATCCATTGCACATATTCATATGATTTATAGTTAAAATTTTAATTCATGTTTGTACATTCTCCCCCAAAATGCACCTCAGCAAGAATAATACATGCATTTTTTAACATCACCACCTAGATGTCCATTCCCCATTTCAGGATCAGGGTATACATAGGTATCGTGTTTAATTTTGACTACTATGTAGTTTATGCAATCAAGTGTCACCCATAACTACTGAGTCTTGTACATTCTTCTTATGGTCTCTTAGGCTGGTTCAACTTCTCTCATGGATCGCTCATAATAGGTTACACATTAACAATTTTGAGCCTAGGAAAGAAGACATCTTGAGTAGATATCGCCATCTAGCGAATGGTATCCCCTACTTGTCCTATTGCCTACATGGTCAACATATGACCTGGGGATAAACAAAGGGATCAAGCATAAGAAAAATTAAATAATTGGGTAGAAAAAAAACTTCATTGCCCATATAAAAAGAGCAAAAAAAACAAAAAAAACAAAAAATAAAAGAAAATAAAAGAAACGAAAAGAGCACTACCACGATCAGATCGGTTAACACTAGAACAGGGGCAAAAAATAAAAAGAAATACCTCTTGATATCACCCATGTTATGCTTATCACCTTTGGTCCTTAGGTTCAACATAACACCATGGGATGATTCCCATCGCTAGTAATAGGCTCCAAGAGCCTGCCTACCAGTGGAATAGTCTTACAGGTGACAACACATCTCTCACATTAGCATCTCACTTTTGTAGATATCATTGTTATGGACGGATGAGCTAGCTAGTTCAATAGCATCTATAATGGTTTAATCCTACCTACCTCAAAAAGGATAAATGAACCTTACACATTCACACACATAGGTCCAAGACAGACTTTGAACCAGCCTAATTATGTTATAAGTTGCCAAAAAACTTGTATAGCTAAGGGTTCGAGATTTGATTATCATAACTATGCTAGTCAAAACCATTACACATGCCTTACATTATCCACTGAACCTAAAATAATGGAATGGATCACATTCATACAGGTAAAATTCCACAATACAAGTGCTTCCTTGGCACATTTCAGTAAGTCCATACATGCATTCATGCATCTATGTTATATACACCTAGTTTACATTACGACCATGCATTTATCCTATATGCATTTAAAATAGAAAATCACATTCTAACTTTTTATTTCACATAAATCCCAATGCCAAATTACATCATTGCATTCACCCTACATACATATACAACAACATCATATTCGATATCACATCACACCACATTCAAAATATAATCATGCCTAATATTCTATAATTTATCCATATGAAAGAATGATAATAGATCTAAACCATTCACACATATGTATCTACTAATCATACATACCTACGAACTATATTGTACTATCTATGCAAACATAAACACAATACATTTCAAACCATAAAAACAACACATCTATGTATAATAGCCAAAATCAAGGTGTATATATATCATCATCCAAAAATGCCTGAAGGCTACAACCTAGGACCATGCCCATCACATATAATATCCAAAATACCCGTAGGCTAAAACCAAAGATATAACTCTTAACTATCACCACGAGTCTCCCCATGCCCCTCCTAGCTCACATGCCTCTCTACTACCTAGCTCAACTCTGTAAAGACCTATGGAACTGGATCTACTACAGGCTACTCCACAGCAGGCGGATCCTGCATGTTAACTCTAACACCAGCCTCTACTATCGGAGCAAAATTGCACTAACTTTGATGATAGGTTACCCGCACTTGTGGCTATGTTCCAGACTACGATACCACCTATGTATAATCAGGGAGAGGAATCCCATGCACTGATAGGGAAGTCTCACACAATAACCTCTTGGTAGTCTCTACACCCAACTAACCAGTTAGGCTCATAATCATCTGAGCCTACCTCATCACCATAACCCTCAGTTGTTCTATCTTAGTCCCCTACCTAAACACATCAACCTGCAACTACCCCACCTCGGCCTCCAACTAACGGACTCTATCTTGTAGCACCCGTGCCACATCCATTGCATCCTCCCTCACGGGGATATCAACAGGAATTTGTTGTGTTGTATCCATGAATACACCAATGTCAGTGGTGTCATCCAAGTCACCCATAATAGTTCCAACACCTCCCTCCACCTTGATCCTAGTATCCTGTCCCATACCAGCATCCACATCTGCATAAACCTCCTCCACCTCAATATCTTTGAGCACTTGCTCCCCCCTCACATATTGGGTGCTTGTTCCACCACCCAAGCAGTTTCGTGAGCACCGTAAAGGAACCTCACTTGCATAGACAACCACACCCTCGGCTTGAGCTCTCCTGCTCAGTCGTTGTGCTCCACCTCAAAGCATAGGGTAAATTTTCCTTACCCTCAATGTGCATAGTGTAGGGTAATAGAGGTGGCATCTCAATAGCAATGTGTTCCCATGCCCATACCTACAGCAAAGGGATTACACTCAATCCTGTCCTCCTTCCCCAAACAACCTCGTACAACTTGTGATACACTTGGGCCAATAGTGCAGGTGCCCATGCAAACACAACCCTATGCTCCATCATGTCATTAACCAAGTCTAACATATTCTAAGTAAATAGCACCCTTGAACTATCAGGTAGAGCATACATGGAGATCATCATCATAGCCATGCACTGTCGATCCGATATCTTATCTTGTACCCATAACCACTCATAATCCATCTTTGATATATCAATATCTCTCCAATCAGCCCCAAATAATCTCTCCAACACAACATCCTTCCTATCATTGATGACTGCTCTCATAGGAACACCCTTGATCGGTGGTCTATAAATCCAATACACATCCTCTAGTGTAACGGTCATTTCTCCAGTAGGAAAATAAAAGGTGTTCCGATCTGCGTTCCATTGCTCACACAATGTAGACACATAAGCTCTATTTGTATGGATACTCTTACATTCCCACACACCTCAGAAATGTATGTCATCTAACCAAGACAACTCATCTTCAGTTTTCATCAACTCCTCGAAACCCTCCTTAAACTTCCTCACCCGATGACGGGGTTCAAGCATCTTCACCTGTTCAAAACACAATACAACACACATCAATAATCCACATAACAATCCAATCAATCCAATCAAACAAAACTACATCAATCATAATTTTCAAATTAAACCTATTTAATTTACCACACATTTCAAAGCAAAATAATGCACAAAATACATGACAAAACACATCAACATAATAGTCACACATTTGGACACCCATTTTGATATTTCATGGCAAAAGTTCAAACTGATATGATAAAATAGCATCATCTGGACTCCCAACAACCCAGTTCAATTTCACAACTACCTATTAACTGACACATAAATAAAACATAAGCCAAACATCTACAAAAACAAATATCATTTTTGGATACCCATTTGCCCACTTATCGGTAAATGTGTTGATAAAATTTAAAAATAATTAACCAATCTACATAGATCTAACAGTCAACTCTATCATAAATACACCAAAATTGAACACACATCCAGATACACAATCTAAAAATAATAGTCATATTTTTAGATACCCATTTTTCCACTTAGCGGTGAAAGTTCAAACAGACAGCGAATACAATCTAAATTGTGCTCCCTACAACTCATTTTTAGTTTAATATCATCTACACCTTGGCACGCAAATCAAAGGTAGACCAAATGAAGTCAATAACCAAAACAACTAACATTTTTGGACACCCATTTTTCCCTTCTATGGTGAAAGTTTCATCAGTTTTCAAAAGTTCTACGTCTACCATGGCAAATGTAAAAAGCTAGGTTTGATATATTACACCTTGGAACCATGCATACCAAAATAAACTAAACTAAATAAAAAAAAATAAAACAGTCACATAATGAGATACCCATTTCCTACTTTAGCGGACAAAATGCAAAAACATGTTAATGTCAGTACACCGTTACTTCAAAAACTAACAGTCAAACTTCATATCACCTCTACCCATTACCCGGTCAAATTAACGACAAAACAAGTCTAATTTTGAAACGAATTGTATTTTTGGGTACCCATTTGGCTCGTCTAACACTATGTGTTCAAATTTCCATTAAAAATTACAAAAAAATTTAAATCGGGATGAAAACCTCCCCCCCTCATTCACATTTCTCGAGAAAATTAAAACAAAAACAAAAACAAAGCAAAAGAACACTTACCGATGGGTCCCTACACCTGTTGCCAGTTTCTCTGTATCCCCTCATCATTTTCACTCCCAAAGTCGTCAATCTCGTTCTCCTCATGTCGTTGGATGCCTCCACAAATCACTTTTCACCGCCATGCAAAGTCAAAATGTTAGGATTCTACTCCTAACCACCATACTAATCACATTATTAGTTAATTATTTAATCACTCTCTCTTTCACAAAGGTTGTGACCTTTGATCACACCTTCACACTTGTAGAAATAGGCATTTCATTTGGTATAGTTGAGGCATCGAAGAATATAATTATTAATTAATTGTTGGGTTCCCCATAATACAACAACGATTCCTTAATAAAAGTGATTACTTTTTATTATTCTAGCATTATAATCAATCTTTCTCTATTGGGTTCACTACATCTGGATCAGAGCTAGATCAAGGAGCCAATTCACCATCATTTTTTTTTCCCACCGCACATTCCAGCCCAGTCCATTCTGTTTTATCACTCTCACTTCCCTACGGATCGTGGAAAATAAAATTGAAAATAGAGAAGTTTCCATATGACTGAAATATTCATCGACGGTGTCGTGAAGAGAATTCCAATGAAATAAAATAGAGCACGTTGCTGGAGTTGAGATAGGTGCCCTTCTTTCGCCATCATAATACATTCGCCATTACAGTGAGTCTATTACAGTCTTACCAAAATCAGACTTAAGGTTCAGACGTAGCCATTCGCAAGGACACAGACAACATTTAGGCTTCACTAGTTTGTGTCACAATATTTGCAAAAAATTAAACCTTCTCCTAAGGTATGAATTAGTTCTCATTATTGGCATACGTCTTGCAAAGATTCAAAGGGCCGACGATTGCTTACGGCAGAGCTCACTTTCCAATTACTAAATTACAAACTCGATAAATTTCATTAAAATTTTATTTCATTCGTCTAATCATAAAAGCTAAATAAAAAATAATTAAACCAAACGAGTGTACATAGCCTATCAGGGACCTTTCTTACACGTGCCACTTTCGGTGATCGTCCAAGTCACTTGCGACACTTAGAAATTCTGGTGACGTTCAGCTAAAATCGACGTCGATCTGGGCAATCCAAGGACGTTCTCAATACTCCAAAATACTCCAATGCGTATTGGCCGTTCCCAATAGTGGACCATTTGGCAAAGTACCATTACTTCTTCGTTCCTCCTGATTCATGCCACTAACGGCAGAGTGAATCAGGTTAACATTTTTTGATGATTCTGTTATTTATCTGGTAACTTCCTAGCATAAAATCATGATTTCGGGATATAAATCCCACATCTTCCATGTAGAGGGCATCCAGTGCATTATAGTGCTCACGTGGTCATGCTAGAGTTGGGTGCAGATGTTATTCCATTGAATGACGTTGTCAGATAGTGACCATTGTGAAATGAAATGAAAATTACATTATAACCAAGAAATTTTTGTGACGACTTTCAACACTTTTTGTGACACCTTTTCACCAAACGACTATGCAAATGGCCGATGGAATAATATCTCACGACCCCAACCTACTTTTGCTACTTAATCTTGCCCACCTACATCAAATCACATCAGTGAGTGTATATAAAATTTAGTTCGAGGATATCGCCAATCGCCTCACAGGGTTAGACGAATCAGTCCTCATAAGTGGGTTCATCAATGGATTGAAAGAAGAAATTAGAGTGAAGATCATGATATACACTCTTGGCACCCTACAGGAAGCCATTGGATTAGCCTTGTTAGCCGATGATACATTCAATGTTCAACGTCAACATGGGGAGCAACCTATTGATAAATCGACATTCATGCACACTATTCCAAAACACACACCTTTGCCAGTTATGTACCTTAGCCTACAAGAAATGGAGGAGCAACGAGTGAATTACCTCTGCTATACTTGTGATGAGCAATTTGGGCCCCTTCATTGTTGTGCTACACAAACATTGTATTTATTGAATATAGTTGATCCCTATCACTCCATAGAGGAAGAAGGTGAGGAAGATGTGCACGACATGACCAAAGCACCTGATCATAACAATGAAGGAAATGAGGTTGATGTGCAAGAAGTGCTCGATGCACCACAAAAAGATGAGGTAGACATCCATGCAATAAACAATGAATGCAAGACACACACTCTCAAAGAACTACACACAAGTTCATCACCAATAGTGAGTTCTCATCGTATAGGCAGCCTGATTCGGAAAGGAGGCAAAAGAGTGAGTGCACATTTATTTTCCCTTCATTCTACACAGGAAGAATCGGCTAAAGAAGAAGCCTACCGTCATATCAATTCTCCTAAGGAAGATTCTACTATTCTTTCTAGCAACCCCCCACTAATGCTTTGACCTTCAATATATCCTTGCCTTCGAAAAAGTCACATTAAAATAGTACAAGAACTTGCACAAATTCAACTGGAAAAACAAGCAACGAAGCTCCTTACTTTGAGCTTTGAGGACAAAGCTCTTTTTAATGAAGGTGGCATGTTAGGATTCTACTCCTAACCACCATACTAATCACATTATTAGTTAATTATTTAATCACTCTCTCTTTCACAAAGGTTGTGACCTTTGATCACACCTTCACACTCGTAGAAATAGGCATTTC
Source organism: Wollemia nobilis (assembly GCA_028583015.1). NCBI lineage: Eukaryota > Viridiplantae > Streptophyta > Pinopsida > Araucariales > Araucariaceae > Wollemia > Wollemia nobilis. The sequence continues at coordinate 11,622,807 of JAQPPZ010002979.1, forward strand.
ATTTGGTATAGTTGAGGCAACGAAGAATATAATTATTAATTAATTATTGGGTTCCCCATACAATACAACAATGATTCCTTAATAAAAGTGACTCATTTTTATTATTCTAGCATTATAATCAATCTTTCTCTATTGGGTTCACTACACAAAATGAGCCCATTCCAAGCAAATTAGGGCTTAAATATGCATTTATCATAGATTCACCCCTCAAGGGGCGAAATGAACCAAATTTGTCCACTTGGTGGCGATTTAGGTCAAATTCACCCCCCAGGTGGCGAATTCAGCCAAAATATCCCAAAACCCTAGGAAAGCAGGCAATTGGCCTATAAAACCCTATGAACCTTCAACATTTATTTTTTTAAACTCCACTTGCAATCATATTCATCATGCATTGGTATATTATCAATCGATGCATCATCACATCATCGCATTCTATTTTCCTCATTGTTGATTCCTTGTTTGAGTGGGTATTCATATCCAAATTCAGCTTTGCATGCAACCACAACATCGAAAATCCAAAAGCGCAGTTAGCGCATTTGTCTACAATTTTTTTTGCTGAAGATTATCATACAAAATAATCTCAATCCCAAATAGACATGGGTTACATCATGAGAGTTATGCATTTCCATGGAGAAGTCAATCTAGCATTCATGTATGTCGAGTACACAATGGATGATACATTTGATTAATCCTAGCACAACATTTGGAAATGGACTTTGTGACCACGTTGATCTGGTCACGAGTTGATGACCCAAATGTTAAACTAACTCAAATGGTTTGACACTTGTCACCATGTTCTCATAAATAAATCAATAGCAAAAATTTAGATAGGATTTTGTCCTAATCATACTTTTGGACCACGTTGATCTGGTCGCAAAAGAAAAGTAGTCAAAAGTTGTCATTCTCAAGCAACTGGTATGGCTTCATAAATATCATACAGACTCAGCAAAATCACATTATTGCATTCATAATCATTCATTTTCATTTACCAGCATTGTTTTTATCTCTTTCCTCTTTTCCTTATTTTCTTCTTCTCTTCTTCCCTTGTGGCTATCCAGTTAATGTTGTATGGTCACACTTCGAGCGGCTACATACCTTTGATTAGATCCCATTCTCTTCCCCATATTGGCTATCTAGTCAATGTTGTATGGTCACGCTTCGAGTGGCTACATACCTTTTATTGGATCCCATTCCCCTTCTATCCCTTTTCCTTCTACACAAACCCTTCACATTTTTGTATTAAACTATGTTCCACACAATATAGTACAAAAAGAGGCAAATGTAGACACCCAAAAGTTGCACATTGCTATACCTATGTACTTGTAGATCCTTCTGGACACTTGTAGGTTTACATAGGTTGTCCTAGGTACCCCTAGGCTATTGTAGACCAATGTAGACTATTGTAGATCCTCCTAGACATGCATAGATTTTTGTAGTCATTGGTAGTCATACGTAGACGGTCGTAGTCATTCGTAGATCGTCATAGATTTTCATAGCATTGTGTAGACTCCCATATACCACTCCATCAGCTTTTAGGTCCTAAACCCTAGTAAGCCTTCAAAATTACATCCCGTGCATTGGAATATCATCCGACAACCAATTTGCACTCAATTGAGGCCCCCACGGGGTATTAGTTGACCAAAATAATTAATAAGTCAATACCCAAATTCTAATTTAATGTTGACTTCACTTAAGTCACATTTTTAGGGTAAATTTGATTAAAATAACACTTAATCTTTATTAGCACTAATTACATCCTCCTACATGTGTGAAATTAGGGTTTATTGAGATATTTCTTTAATCATGTCTTAAATTGGCTTAAGCACCTCCTAATCAGGATTAGCTCTAATCCATCCTCACACATGTGTGAGGATGAGATATTTCTCATAAGGAATGTGATGTTACCATATTGCATTTCTTAACCTAACCCTAGTTAGAATCAAATATAGGTTTAGTCTATCTAACCCCCCTACACCTTGCCTTTGCCTATAAATAATGGGTCCCAAACCCCTAATTACGCCTGGTTCATAAATTCAACAAAGCATAGGTACTCTGCTAAAATGGAAAGCCAATATTGAATAGTACTTCCTGATGCATACAGTTGGATTTCAACGGTACACAAAGGCACCCCAGCTGCCGAGGAGTCGACCCACCAGAAGGATTTTGCAGAAGAAGCATCATAGCTCAGATTGCCCCTTTCCCCATGAATTCGGCCTCAGTTCACCCCTCGAGTGGCGAATTGGGTCTAAAAACCCCAAATCACTCCATATTTGGGTGGTAAGCTCCATTTCACTATATTATTACTTTTTGCATAGTTTATTTCATGTTTTATTATGATTTTACAGTCATTTTGTCTTTATAAACATGGGGCCTAACTAAGGCAAGCTCCCATCGTACTGACCACTTTTTGTAGGTTAATCACAGGTTATGCGATAAATCTAAAGAGGGAAAGCAGCATCAAATCAACAGTAACCCAGTTGTGGCCCAAATACAAATAAGCCCACCTACACTGAGGGCCATTAGAAGAAGGCATCAGGCCTATAGTGTATTCATGAAAGAAAAAAGGGGAATTCACCATATTTGTAATCCATATCAAATTTATCATGAATAAAGCATATATTTCTGAATGACTTGTGTTATTACTTGTTGTTAGATAAAATGTCAACTTCTGGTCATTTCACATGCACCTTAGTCTACTTGCAGCATAATATCAAAATAAAAGACCATAAAAGTGTAAATAACATGGAAGTGACAAATGCAAAAGATATATTTTATTGATTTATTTGAAACTCCTATTACATATCGATCCCTCTTAGGGATACCCCTTTGATACAATGAAATACAAGCAAAAATAAAGGCTCCCCCACAAGGGGATGGTGCACTCCGTAGGCCTCCCGGTCTCACACACGAACTTGTATAAGGTCTTATAGACACCTTATCCTTCTTTTCTAGAGGGATCTGATATTTTAAACACTTTGGCTAGGTCCTGTAACCTGTATCCTACATATAAAAAACAATAGTAGGAGATCAATAGCACGAGCAACCTCTCGTGATGAGTCTTTATTAGAAAATTTGTGAAGCATGATATGTAAGTATAAGAAGATCAAAATAAAGCAAAATTGAATGATAAATGCATGGGAAAATTAGGAATAATAGTGCAAATGCATTAAGGAAACCATATCTATGCTAAAACTAATTAACAAAGAAAAAAGCAATGATAGATCTAAGCTAAAACTTGGAAAATACTATCTAAAACCCTAGGCTATGCCTACAGGCCACTGTCAAGGATAGTGGCCATGATATGAAACCTTATTTCTCATGAACCAAGGATTGTAGAACTAGATTCCTAATCTAAATTGATGTCCAAGTATCGCCTTTGTGTTCATACACTGATTGGCGGTAAAGAACGTTCGATCTTGTATGGTTGTATGGCTAGAAATCATCACTAAATCTAGCAGAGCTCCACTACTCCTTAAAGGGGTATGGAATCTCTCTCCAATTTGCTAGAGCTTCACTACATAAAATTTTGATATTTGTGGATCATTTGTTTTGATTGGGAAGGTCCATATGTAGACCTCCTAGATTTAGATCTAGATCTAGATCTTGGCTTCCTAAATAAACCAAGATCTAGATCTGGATCTTGGCTTCCTAAAGAAGCCAAGATCTAGATATGCATGCAACTAATCATTCCAAGGGGAAGTATCAATCACAAATTTGCATTGAAAGGGCAGTCAAGAGGTTCTCTAGGAGATCCACACCAAAAACCATTTACAAAAAATGCAAGTGTAGTCAAACTACATGATTTGAGCCTGTATTCATAGCTAGACTATGTTTTGGTGCTAGTCACTATCTAGAGCAATGACTAGATCTGGTTGCTCTCAGCTTCAACAAGTAGTATTGGTTTCCACTCTGATTGATAGTGGCTAAGCCTGAATGGGTTAGAACTATCCCTTTTGAGTGGTTAGGACCATTATTGGCTCTTGTAAAGGTCTAAGATCAGTTATATGGCCTTTGGATGTGCCCATATGAGTAGTATCCTAAACATGATGTGTTTTAGGTGTCTACAGATGCCCCTATTTGGGATGGATTGTGTAAAAACATAGTGTAGAGCAAAAATAGACCACCTAGGGCCACATTGTAGGGTGTGTGATGATCATTGATCTGATAAACATTGGATGCCCCAATCATGATAAAAGGCACAAATCCTAGAATCATTTCTTCCAACAAGATGGAAGGCTTAAATTTGTAAAATCTTGTCCACGTCCATCAGGCGATCAGGTAGATTCAATGCTACTATAGGTTTGAAAGAAGGAGAGCTACATGCTTAATTGTCATATGTACTTTTTACCCCAATAAAGGATAATATTATGATAATTTTTGGTAATGATTCATAAGACGAATGTAATTTGGCATTATTGAGTGATCCTTTATTGACTTTGATTATGATTATTGATTTTACGACTACCCCCTCAAATGACGAGTCGATGAGGGAAGAAAAATGAATAAAGCGATGAGTCGCTTGACCAAGATGAATGATTTGGATCTTTTTAGAGGTTTGCTTTATTGTTGTAGGCAAATCCCATTTTAGGTGTGATTTCAACCATTTTTAGTAATTGTACATCTCTATCCCATGGAGCGGTCCGACCACAATGGCCTTCTTAGGAAATCAAGATGATAGTAATTTGTATTTAAGCCTATGTTGACTCACTAAATTTGATGATGTACTAAAAATATCATAGAATAATTGACATAAATCCTCGTACATTTGGGGAAGTCCAATCACCATGGCCTTCTTCGGGATTGAAGTTTTAGTGCTAGGAATTGTGGTGTTAAAGAGAGAATTGTTGGTTCTCTACCATGGCATGTGATGTCCTTTTAGCAACATTTAGCATCTCAATTTGATCAATGACTAATTTACCCCAAATGGTCTTATGGTGATTTACTTATCTTGCTAGATTGTATGGAGCGCCAGTCACTGCAACCGCCAAGTGTATAGAGAAAATAACTGAATATGAGGTGCATTTGATATTTTGATGTTATTTGTTTTTTGTTGTTTCTAGATGATTTTTTGGTATTTATGCAATTTTTGATTATTTTGGACCAATACATATGCTTAATTGCCCATTTTGAGGTTCTTCATGGTGAGAAATAGAGGGCATTTATTACTTATTGCTAGCCGCTGTCAGTAGTAGTGACCAATTTGTGGTTTCTGTTAGCATCAATGACTAGAAAATATAGTCTGCTAACGCCAACATCGATCGAGGGAAAACTAAAAAATATAAAAGAAAATTAGGGTTTTGACTATCATTATTGCCAACTGTATTTTACTTTTAAGCTCTGAAGTGAAAGAGAGTGCTAGTTACCTGGAATGTTGACTAGACTTGACACCATGACGAAGCAAGGTGAGGTATGTACCAGTGGAGGAGTTGGAGCTTCATGGGTATTTATCTAAACCCTAACTTTGTTATTTACCTAGTAAAATGAACCCAATTAATTAGTTGGAAAATGAACCAAATTAAACCAGTTGTCAATAAATCAAACTGGTCAATAGGTCTATGTTTAGCTTAATTGGAGTGGATTTAGCTTAGTTTTTTAAAAAAATCATTTTTTTGTTTATGTTTTTGGATAAGGGTGGACACCATTGACATGCCACCGCATGGCCGCTGACGACCATAGCAGCCCCAAATTTTCCAAGAGGGGTTGCTACTATCGTAAGCATCCTGCTTGAATTCCAACAGTCAAATTTTTGACCGTTGGTGGTTGGCCACTATTGGATTCAGTGGCCACTGCATGGCCGCTCCAGGCATGAGTGGTCGAGAAAATTTAGGTAACTTTTTGATTTTTGATTTTTATTTTTTGGGTGATTAATTTTTTTTTTTAGGTGCATTTTCTTAGAATGTTTGTATTCTACTTGATCTTGAATTATGTTTGCACTATTTTTGGATTTTATTATGCCTTTTTTAGTTTAAGTGCTTTTAATTTAGGCATTTTAATTTGCACCTTTAGCTCTTGTATACACAGGCTTGGGACCCTACTTTGCTCATGTAGCTTCTACCCTAGATGGATGACAAATATTAGGATTATATTGATGCCTAGGGACTCATGTACATCACAAGGCTACCAACGATCATGTCAGACCAGTCCTATATTATGATCCTGGCACATAGGTGGGATTCTCAAACGAACACATTCCATCTCCCTACTAGTGAGATGACTATCACTCCAGAGGATGTGTATAGGATCTTTAGGATTCCTTTTGATGGAGTCCCTATCGTGTCCTCTCCCACTGATGATAGATATATGTTCACGAGGGTCTTTAGAGATCATGTAGTTGCAATTTTTATTGACTACCATCATGGCAAGATCTTCGTGGCTTGGTAGTACCAAGAGGATGTCTTCACATGGTGGCAAGTCGTCTTAGTGCATGTTATATGTAATATGCTTTTTTCAGATTTCTCTAGAGCAAGGTCCCCATGGAACCTCTTGTCTATGGTTCAAGACTTTTTGGATAGTGAGGAGCCCAGGCTTGGAGGAGCGTGTTACTAGCTTAGTGCTATGATGAGCTCTATAAGATTCAACATCGTAGATGAGCCATCATTGCTTGCAACCTACTTATTTATATTTGGGGCTAGGAGCACATGAGGACGGACCACCCAAGAGGATTTCCCATCATTATTATTGACATTTTAGAGGTGACCTGATGCTACAGATGTAGGTGGCTTTGAGAGTGAGAGGAGCATCAAAGTCAACGATGTGCAAGGGATCTCTCTCACTATGCAACCTCCTTGACTATCATGTAGGTGAGGGGAATTATATGGAGGCCTTATCATGAGTTACCCATATTGATAGAGGTAGAAATATTTATGGATTGAACTAGGTGCTACCGATGAGTGATCAATTACAAGGGAGGCATCAAAGAGTTCTTTCATTACTCCTAGGTGCTCTAACAATTTGGTATCTAGTAGGATGTCCTCCATGAGTCATTTTTATACCATCATATTATTGTAGAGAGGGAACTTCCACCATTATAAGTTATAGTAGTCTTTTAGGAGGAGGACCCTCCCATAGTTGATACTGGTATAGCAGATTCTAGGGTTACTAAGGTGTATACCCAATGGTGAGTTACATGGCTATGGTAGGGCAGTGACAACTTAGGTCAAGATAGGTATGAGGTAGTTCCTAAGGAGAATATCAAGGGGCACTAAGTGTGGGCCTAGATAGAGGACTGTGGGTAGGTAATAGAGCTTCAGGTAGTAGAGGAGTAGGTTATAGAGGAGGAGGAGTTAGCTCTAGAGGATTAGGATTCTCCTCTCCATGCTCAGTTGCACAATGTAGAGACTGAGATATAGGTAGCTCGTATTCAGATCTCACAATGAGACTCTACTATTGCTACACTTTAGTCTCGAGTTAGGGGTTTTTATGAAAAGAGGACCACTCTCCAAGCATAGATTGATTTAGCACAACTTACTATCCAGAGAGATGCTACTCAAGGACAGGTTGCTCCCCTTATTCCAGTGCCTTAGAGATTGAGTGGGCTAGATGTAGATGCAGAGATCATACGTCTACATGGACTCCTATCAGATGACTTGGATAAGAGTACATGATATAATGCTTATATCCTTGCACTAGAGCATGAGGTCAGGCTTCAAGGTGGTCGTATACCAGCTAGGTCTATAGTAGGGGGGTCGTAAAGGAGTCAGAGTGATACTGATCATTCCTCAATTTGACCGAGCCATAAGGTAGGGACCTAATCAAAGAGATATATAGGGACTAGCTCTAGACATAATCATAGAGGTAAAGCCAAGGGTGGAGGTGCGCCTAGGGGAATAGGCCCAATCTTATGATTATTATGGCTCTTGTATTATTTTTGAGTGTAAGTTCAGTGGACCTACACTATTATAGCCTGCGGGTATTTTTGTACCTCCTATATTTATTTGACACATATTACACTCATATATATATGATGTTATCTGTTTTAGACTTATTATATGTATTATGTGATTGATTTTGTTATGATTTTTATGATATGCAATGGATGCAATTCTATATGATGTGATTGACATGCACTAGATGTTTGCTTAGATGCTATGATCTAGATATGTATATGCACTACTATGCATGCTTATATGGATGTACTGATGGATGTTAAATGCATGTTTACTTTGTTTTAATTTTTTATGCATTTAATTTATGTGCTATGATATGATAGGTGATGTATGTAATATGTGATGTATTAATTATATGGGGATAATCTAATGCAAATAAACATGTATTCTTTAATCACTTAAAACATAAGGAATGCATGTTATATGGTTTTAACACACTAATGGACGACACCACAGAATGTAACACAATCATAAATGTAAATGATAAATCATATCATAAGAATTAATCATTTAAGAATCTATATGTGAGATGAGATGATGTGATATGTATGTGCTTTATTTATAAGTTTTTGTAAATATAAATATCTGTACAAAATAGTCAGTGGTCATCTAAATAAATTACTGATATTTTTTCGGTATCTGTCCTATTCATGAACACCCTTTAATAAATAAAATATCATAAGGAAATTTGATGATTTAACTGATGGGATGAGTTGTTTCTATTTAGGAAATTTTGAGGTTTTCCATGAGACTCAAACACCCTATTTACTTCATCAAAAGTTGTATACTAACCATACAGTTCTCCTAATATATAAATTTCTTATTATGAAAACTTAGATATTCATTATTCTTGTGTGTGCAAATGAATAAATTAGATAAGACATAAGCCTACCCTAATTCTAGGTGAGATTCATGTAGCCCATTGCTATATTCGGTATCCTCAAATGTCCATCATGATCCTAAGTTGGACTCAGTCGAATTAGACCACTAGGCAATACAAAACACCTAAAGCTAGCTCTTTTTACAATTTGCTTAGAACTACCCTAATTACAGGTGGGATTCATTTAGCCCATTGTTGTATTAGGGATCACTCAATAGCTTGTGGAGATCAACCATTCCAAGGATTCAATATCTTCACCCCCTTATTTTCTTCACATTTATTTGGAATAATTTCTCATGCTTAGTGATGAAAATCATTGTTTATTTTTAATTTTTATTTTCTTTCGAGAAAGGGATTTATGTAGTAATGATAATCAATGTTTATTTTGCTTTTGAAGTTTACTTTTTTAGGAGTTTTTCTTATTTTGATGAAAGCAAGGGATTTCTTTTGGTAGGAGGGAGCTTGTCCTTTTTCTAATGATCAAAATCCTAGACCATGCATATCGCAAGATAAGCAAGTAAAAACCTTTTTCTTAGGATGCCTAGTACCACTTTGTAGCATTCATATTTCCATTGTTCCAACTAGGATTTTAGTGTTTTGATTAGTTATGGAATTCTAAAATATACCAGGTGCTATCAAAACTAAACCTCATCTATCAAAAGAAATGATAGCTCTCTACAAAATCTGAGAAAATCACTAGGTATGGATGAGTGACTAGAAAACCCTAGTATATCCCTTATAGCAATAGGAGGGGTTATGCTGAGAAACATAGTTACTCGCATGGGTTATGGATATTGGTGGATTTTGAATATGCATGATTGAGGTACAAACATGGTGTTGTTTCCAATATTGAAAACACAAATCTATATAATGTAAATGCAATGGATGGAAATGCCTAAATGCAATGCAACTAATGGATGCAAATGCCAAATGCAAATATTTTTGTATTTTTAATGTTTTCAATTGTTTTTGAGTTTTGATTATTTTGAATGTTTTTTTGAATTTTTTGATTTTAAATTATTTTTGTGCTTTTGTATTTTATTTTTTACCAAAGGACTTAAGATGCCTATGGGGCCTTTGATGATTTGACAAAAGGGATTTAAGATGCCTTCGGGGCTTTTTGTGATGTGACCAAAGGGCTTTGAAATGCCTTTGGGGCCTTTTTTGATGTGACCAAAGGGATTTAAGATACCTTTGGAGCTTTTTGTGATGTTACCAAAGGGCTTTAAGATGCCTTTGGGGCTTTTTGTTATGTGATCAAAGGGCTTTAAGATGCCTTTGTGGATTTTTGTGATGTGATCAAAGGGATGTAAGATGCCTTTGGGGCTTTTTGTGATGTGACCAGAGAGCTTTAAGATGCCTTTGGGGCTTTTTGTGATGTGACCAAAGGACTTTGAAATGCCTTTGGGGCTTTTTGTGATGTGACCAAAGGGCTTTAAGATGCCTTTGGGGCTTTTTGTGATGTGACCAAAGGGCTTTAATGTGCCTTTGGGGATTTTTGTGATGTGACTAAAGAGATTTAAGATGCCTTTGGGGCTTTTTTGTGATGTGACCAAAGGGCTTTGAAATGCCTTTAGGGCATTTTGATTTTGAATTTATCTATTGTTTTTGTAATTTTGAAATATTTGAATGCTTTTGATATTTTTGAAATTCATTTGATTATTTTTGTGTTTTTTTGTGCTTATGTGTAAAACACCTTTAGATGAAGAATTTTTAGAGGCTCAATATCTTCAACACCTTCTAATGATGCTAGATAATATGTCTCAGGCCCAATATTCTCTAAGATGATATAGGGACCTATCCAATTGGCTATAAATTTATCTCGCAGATACGGTGGCTGATTTGAGCTTTGTTGGTTCTCTTTAAGCACAAGATCCCCAACCTTAAAGTCTCTCAGGTGGAATTTATTGTTATAATCTCATGCTAAATGATATTGGTAAACACAAATATGCTCAAGAGCATTGATGTGGCATTCATCAAGAAGGATAAACTAATCAATTCAAACTTGTTTCACAGTATCGTCATTGATGAACTCTTTCAATGCAACACACAATGTTGGAATTTCCAACTCTAAGGGTATAATGGCCTCAACACCATATACAATATAAAATGATGTTGCCCCAGTGGGCATTCGCATGCTAGTCTTGTAAGCCCATAATGCAAGGGGTAATTGCAGATGCCAATCCTTATGATTTTCTTTCACCGTTTTCTTTAATATGGCTACTATTGTCTTATTTGAGGCCTCTGCTTTTCCATTTTCTTATGGATAATATGGTGTCACAAAATTATGCTGATTATTATATTTGGACGTTAAAGCTTGCACATTTTTTATTTTTGAATGACGGACCATTATCTGAGATTATCTTGAAGGGGACCCCAAAGTGATAGATGATATTGTGAAGTATGAACTTTGCAATTCAAGGTTCTATCATTGACATTAAGGGGACCACTTCCACCCACTTGGTGAAGTACTCAATGGCCGTTAAGATAAATTTGTGTCAGCCCTTTGATAGGAGAAATATTTTTGAATAGATAAAAACCCCACTCAGAAAAATACCAAGTTGCCTGAATGGGTTGTAAGGCCTATGATGTTAAGTGCATCAAATTTGTATGAAGTTGAAATTTAATGCATTTCCTAACATACTCGCAGTAATCCTTATCCATGGTGGGCCAATAATAACCCATTCAAAGGATGCACTTGACAATGGCCATGTCATTGAAGTGACCACCGCATGTACCATTATGAGCTTGTGAAATTGCCCAAGATAATTCTTGGGACTCTAGGCAATGGAGGACTCCATCGTAGCTTTGATGATACAATATACCTCCTAGTAAGACATATATTATCACTTTTTTTTTGAATGCTAATTTTTTGGTATGCGACATCCTATGTGGGAAAATTCTAAGTTTTAGGAAATCTTGTAATTGGGATAGTCAATCCTGATAAGCTACAACCTTAACAAATAAGATGGCTTGCTTCTCCTATGATTTGATGTGCACAAATGCAGATTGAGAAACCACCTTGTGGTGAATGATGGTACCATTCCCCATAGGACCTTGTAAGATCAAGTACCCCCAAGGTACCTTCTTTAGAAAGTATTTGGCTTTATAGAACCACTCATGGTTTGGTTCTATATGAATCATGTTAATTGATTCTTTGTTATCAAAAGCCTCATGCTACATCACTGAGTGTGAAAGCATTTTTGCATGAATGGTAGTGAAATCAGCATATGGATTCTAAGGGATCAAGTATCCCAAAGATGCCAAAGTATCTACAAATCTATTTGATGTGCGAGATATTACCTCGATGTTGTACCATTCTAGTTGGGATAGATAGGTGTCAACAAGCTCCTTGTAAGCTTTTAGTATTGGATTCCTGCATTGAAATAGTCCCTTAACTTGGTTGACTATGAGAAGGGAGTCATAGAAGATGTTTAGCCTTTTAATATTCATAGTGATGGCTGTTTGGAGACCCAATATTAGGGCCTCGTATTTGGTGTTGTTATTCATGCAAGGGAAGTCTATCTTAAATGACAAGGGCATTGGAACACCTTACGGTGTGAAAAACACAATCCCTGCACCACCCCCTTGCTCACACTTTGAATCATCAAAGAACAAAGTCATATCAACTTTATTTTTAGGTTATTTGAGTTTGTGTGCTTCTGATAATGTGAAGACTACATCATTAGGAAGTTCTATGGTGAGAGGCCTACTATTTTGAAGAGGCACCTCTGCTAGTTTATCAACTTTGACTTATACCTTGATGGACTTCTGGATTAAGAATTCCAATTCAAATTTTGTCAATAGCATGATCCACTTTATAGTGTGTATATTATCATATGTCTTGCTCATCATATACTGTAAAGGATTTTGTTTGGATATTACATACGTTGTATGGCTCATCATATAGTGGCATAATTTTTTGGTTGCAAAGACCACTACTAAGCATAATTTTTTATATGTATGTGTATCCTATCTCATAGCTCACCAAGGTGTGACTGATGTAATATATCACCTATTATTTATCTTGTGCATTCTTCTGAGCCAATGTGGTGCCTAAAGTAAAATTGGTAGTAGATATATAACAATAATTGCACGTCTGGCCTTGGTGGAGCTAATACTAGTGGCATTGCTAGGTACTTCTTGAATTTAGAAAAGGCTTGCTGATATTCTTCATCCCACTGGAATAGGACCCCCTTGTGTAGTAGTCAATTCATGGATTGACATTTGTTTGACAGTTGTGTGATGAATCACTTTATGGATGCTACTTTACCTTGTAAGCTTCTCAATTCTTTGATGTTCGTGGGCAGGGCCATTTCCAAGATAGTCTTTACCTTTGCTGGGTCTACTTTGATGCCTCATTTAGAAATGATAAATCCTAAGAGTTTTCCAAAATTTATACCAAAGATACATTTCTTGGGACTCAACCTACCATTGTGCTCAATCAGGCGATCGAAGACCTTTGTGAGGATCTTGATGTACTCTTCATGCAGTAATGACTTGGCTAGTAAGTCATTGATATAGTATTATAAGATCTTATGCATGTAGTCATGGAAGATGTATGTCATAGCCCTCTAATATGTGGCACCAATATTTTTAAGACCAAATGGTATTACTTTGTAGTAAAATATCCCCCATGGAGTGGTGAATGTAGTTTTATGTTGGTATTAGGGTTTAATCTAAATTTGATTGTAAACACAAAACCATCCATGAGGGAGAGAATATCATGACCTACAATTGCATCTACAAGAGCGTCTATGTTATGAAATGGGAATGAATCCTTTGGTGTTGCCTTATTGAGATCCCTAAAATCTATGCAAATACGGATTCTTCCATCAAGTTTTCATATGAGAACCATGTTTGATACCCATTCTAGATAGTTGATGGAAACAATAAAGACTACATCCAACAATTTCTACAACTTATTCTTTACCATAAAAGTGATGGTTGGATGCATATTTATGAGCTTTTGCTTGACCGATTTCTTTGTGGGGTCTAGTAAAATGTTTTGGAACCAATTTTGAATCTAATACCAACATATATTTGTAGGTCCAAGAAAAGAGACTTGGTCTCTCTTTCAATAGAGGAATAATGATGGTATGTTCTTCTGGAGATAAGTTTTATTCAAACTTGAGTTTCTTTGGATGAGAAGGATCATCATTGATGTCCACTTTTAAAGTCTCCTCTATTGCCATATGTGTCCCCTCCTCAAGCTGGTGAGGAGTGGGGATTAAATGGATGTCATCTATTGGGTTTAAATTTTCCATTGAATCATGGTCAAAACCAATATGATAGACATCATGTGTGTAGCTTGGTTCAAAATCGAATTATTATAGCATCTCTTCATTAGGGAAGAAATCTTCAGGCTCTAGGGGTGATTCAACGTGATCCCATTCAATAACATCTAAGTTAAGACACAATGGTTTTAAAGGATCTATTGGGTTATGGAGTGGAGTAGCCAAATCAATGGAGATCATGTTGATGGATGGGGTGAAATCTCCAAGACCACATGGGTGAAACTTTGCATTAATGATTTACCTTCCATACCCAATATGTGGCTTTAAGATTATGGGGATCTCAGGATTGGTTTTATGGATAGATGATATGATGGGATAATTAGGCTTAAGCAACTCTCTAAATGTAGGTATATCGAGGAAAACCATGCAATAGATCTCATCTAAAATGAGTGGTCTTCCCCTGAAGCAAGGGCTAGGATATATGGTACAAAGTATCTCCTCTATTTTAACAATTTTATTAACCTGGCGTAAGTGACGAGGCACTAAATAAGATATCTAGGTCTTGTCCTCATAGTCATTGTTATCTATGAAGAAACCCTCATTCCTACCCACTGGAATTGGGCACTGACCTAAAAGTTGAGGTCCAAGATAGGCCATTGTGGTCTCATCTTCATAGTCACCGTCATCTATGAAGAATCTAATGTTTATCTCCACTCACATTGTAATATGGCATGCATGTCTAGACCTAAGGTAGGCCATCTTATTTGAGTCCTCTAACTCATAGCCATTCTCATATGTGATGTATACACCTTCTGTGTTACCTGACCAAGTGAGGTTTTGTAGATATCGAGGTCCATGAAAGGCCAATTTGAATTCATCCTCAGAATCACTCATGACATACTCATTCTCTTCTCACTCATAACCATGGCTTGATTTGTCCTCCTATAGGATGATTCCTGATGGGCATGCTTCAAGAGAAATTTGGATGATACTCATCGAGTGGTCCTATATTGACCATATCCACCCATATATTGCTCAAGTATCCTATGCTCAAGGGTTGATAAGGATTCCATTTGATGTCTTCCCTACACCTTAATCTCAGCCTATCCAGAGCTGCTACCAATGAATCATCATGACTCTAGATATGATATCCTGGACCAAACCTATTATTAGGCAACTAGTATTGTGGCTGGAATGGAAGTTGATGCCCTTGCTTGTACAGACCTAAACCATAGCCATGCCAATGGCATAATTCAAATTACCTTAGATCAAACTCAATATTTGATAAGTAATGAACATTTATGGTGAATGGTTCATCCTCATACTCTTCAATATCAGAATCATTATGGACATAGTCTAGACCAACATATATGAAGTTGGTTTCGTTAGGAGGAATTCCTAATGGAACCACTATCCCTATTGGAAATATTGGAACTCTTTGCCATCCCATGTCTTGCAAAGACTCAATAATAGGTGTGAAATTCACATTCTATACAAGATACTCACCTAGCCCTATGTTGGCTAGGTGAACTATCACCTATAGTGCAAATGAAATTATTTATGAAGCAGGTGAGGCAGGTTGAGGTACCTCCTAGGAATATTCCTCCTCAATGGGATTTGAAATTTCCATAGCTGCTATAGTTAGAAGTTCTTTAGGTCCTTTCTCCACTAGGGTTGCTTTTAGCTTTTAAGAGTCCTTTGCCTTGGACATTGTCCATTTTTCAAAAGCGCTAGTAGCTTTAGATGTGGGAGGTGGTACCTATGTGGATGGGTCACCTCTCACTGATTTAGACTCACTCTCTAGCTGTGCAATAGGGGATGCAAGTCCTATGGCATATCAATGGAAGGATGAAGTCCCTTGGTAAGTCGACCTGATGCACATACTTAAATGGATCTTCATCCGATAAAACCACATGCACTTATCCCTCTTGCACATACTTGATGCATTGGTGTAAGATTAAGGGAATGCATTGCATATCCCTTATCTAGGGATGCCCTAGGAGGATGTTGTACTGCATTGCCCCCTCCAATATGTGACCATCATGAGGATGGTATTTTGCCCTACCTTTATAGGCAGAACAACTGTACCCACTATGGAGCACAACACATCATTGAAAGCTCTCAATGTATAGGAGGTTGGGACAATGTTGGACCTAGGGATTTTTAGGTGTCCTATATCCTTTGTTGTGATAATGTTAATAGATGAGCCCATGTTGATTATAACCCACTTGAAGGGTATGTAATTTATGGACATGATGATATGTAGAGGCGGGTCTACTATGGTAGTAGGAACTACCTTGATTTCATGATTATAGAAATGGATCATAAGCTCTTGAAACTGCTGGACATACTCCAAAAAGTTTTTGAATACATCAAGGTTCTAGGACTAAATCTCAATCGATCTTAGGATCTCCATTAAAGTCTCCTTATGTCTTGGGGACTATTGAATGAGCTCATAGATTGATAACTTGGCCGGTGTCATTTGGAGATTTTGTACAAGTCTAATCCTGACAGTTACCACATATCATGCTGGTAGACATGGAGTATTATTTTGCACCTACCTCTATCGAGGTGTAGCCAA
Organism: Wollemia nobilis; assembly: GCA_028583015.1. Lineage (NCBI taxonomy): Eukaryota > Viridiplantae > Streptophyta > Pinopsida > Araucariales > Araucariaceae > Wollemia > Wollemia nobilis. The sequence continues at coordinate 11,639,391 of JAQPPZ010002979.1, forward strand.
GATACAAACAGGAGAAGTTGGAGGCTCTGGTTGGTCGTATCATCAACTCCTTGTCACCACGTTGACTATTTCAACCATTCCAATGCATCCTTGAGTGGAAGGTTCAACTTGAACTTGGTTTACTTGAGCACCCTACTCTCTAGGCACCTCATGATTAGGCAACATGTTTCTAAATATTCCCATGTCTCTATTTTTGGGTGCTAATGGGTTGTCAACTCTTATCTCACCCTTCTCGATCATGTTTTGCACAACATTCTTGAATCTGATGCATGTTTCAATGTTATGCCCTTGTATTCTATGATATGGATAATATTGATCTTACCTATATCCCTTATGCTTGGGATGGTTAGGGTCAAGAAGCTACATCTCAGGTAGCTTGAATATTTGTGCCTCACTTATTTGGTTGAATATCAATTACACCTACTTTGATAGAGGCATGAAATAGCGAGGTGGTAGACGTTCCTTATTTTGACCCTGGTTGTTCTTTGGGTTATATTTGGCTAATTAGGGCTTAGCTTGATAGTTCTATGATTGTTGGCTATTGCCTTCCTTTGGAATGCTTAACACAACCTGGTTGACTTGAGTAGGCTTGGCCTACTTTTGTTGATTCTTGTTGTGGTTTTTGTTCCAGTCCTTTTTGTTTTGAAGCTTAAGGTCTCCTTAATCCACCTTGATGTCTTCTATTAGCTTGGCTTGAGCCAAAGCTTCCTCAAATATTTCATACTATTGTAGTTACAATAGCAACGATATGTGCTTTGCACAAATCTTGGTAAACATTCATGTGAGCTCTATAGTGGGAACACCAAACGGTAGTTTTACCATTACCTTCCTCTATTTGTTCCCATAGTCCATAATTGGCTCATCATCATATTGCTTCAAGTTTACCAGATTGGATAATTTTACTTTTTTCTTGATGACAAACAAAAAACATTCAAGAAATACATTCACCAGTTGGTCAAAGTTGATGATGCTATGCTTAGGTAATTTGTTGAACCATTCGATTGTTGCACCTGATAACATCTTGATGAGCGTTCTTAGCATTAGGGCATCATTATGTTCAAGTTGGAAGTACACATTCATAAAATTTGTGACATTTTCTTGCACATCTTCCTCTCCTTTGAATTTTTCTAGCCTATGCATCTTAAAGTGCCTAGGATACATAGGACTCAGTACTAAAGGGCACAACGATTAGTTGTATTTTACTCAAGGTTGGATTCTACCCAAATATGTCCTATTTCTTGAGAGATTTGACTCTCTCAATGAGTATTTTATACACCTTCAAAGAAATGATCTCTTGTTCTCGAAGGCTTACTCATAGTGGTCAGGGAGATAATCCTATGTCTGCCAAATTAGGGAATTTGTATTCATCCCCATGACCATAGATGGATGTTCAAGATATGTCTACTCCTGATCTTCCATCCCTGCCTATTATTCATTAAGTTGTGTTTGTTCTAGATATAGATATTGTTGATGTTGTGAGGCATGGTTAATGCACTCATCTCTTTGTCTAGTATGTCTCTCATGCTAAGAATCGATACGTCTATCATGTTGGTATTGCTCATCACCTATGTGTAAGTTAACCTAAGCCATCCTGTCAACTTGCTCTTCATGCTCTATCTACTCCTATCTCAAGCATGGTTATTTAAGATAAAAACACCATTTTTTTGTGCTTCCTCTTACTCAAGGGATTCTAAACACTCATGCAATGCTTCCTCCTTATCTTGGAGTAGCTTCTTTTGAACTAATTTACCATATAGCCTATGTGCATCATCATATAGCCTATGCATGTGGTCAAACTAATTTACCATTGAAGTTTTATGGCTTTGTAACTCTGTGTGAGGAGTCTTAATGGATAGGCCTCTTGTAGAGGCTCTTGCTATGTTTTTTCCCTTGTTTATTAGGTTGACCTACTCTGTGTAGAGTGATCTATGTTCTATACCCCCATGGTTGGAGGTCATGCACATGCTACGAGGATTATTTGAAGCTTCACTTGGCTTATTGTTGTACCTTGTAGTTATGCTATGTGAACTTCCTAAAATATAATGTATGATAACAATGCTCCTTTGATATGGTCTTGAAAGAACTTGATCCAACACATCAAGTTGTTTGGGCTTCCACAATTGATATCGTGGAGTCTCGTTAGCCCCAATGAGATCATGATCTAGGGGTATCCTTTAAGAACACAAGCTTATACTAAGAGGGGGGGTGAACAGTATAAGACACCTTTTAAATTTTTATTTTCAATTAATATTATGCAATGTATCAATAGCAATATCAATAACAGTAATCAAATTAATGCACAAATCACCATACATAATAGAGAAACCAATTTAACGTGGTTCACCCAATGTGGGCTACTCCATAGAGAAAATATTTCACTAAAATTTTCTCAAAAAATATCTTGGGAATCCTTTCCCTATTATAATGTTTATGGACCTCTGTCTAAAGGAGACACCAATCCCCTAATCAAGTTTGTGGATCTCTATCCACAAGAGAACTCCTTCTCCTTTACTCTGGCTGGTGATATTCTAGAAGAACTACTACCTCCACTGCACTAGCTTATGGATCTCTATCCACTAAAGACTCTTGTCCTCACATAGAAGACCTATCTTCACTACTCTGGCTAATGGACCTCTGTTCACTAGAGACTATTATCCTCTATACTATGTCACCTCCAAATCTTGCTCTTAGATTTGTCTCAAATCTACACTAAACATAGTCCTTCGGTCTAGCACAAATTTGCTCAATCTCTATCCTCAAATCTATACTAAACATAGTCCTTTGATCTAGCACAAATTTGCTCAATATCTATCCTCAAATCTGCACTAAACAAAGTCCTTCGGTCTAGCACAAATTTTCTCAATATCTATCCTCAAATATGCACTAAACATAGTCCTTCGGTCTAGCACATGTTAGAAAATAGAATTCTTGATGTTATTTATTGAAAGGAGCCTTTATTAAATAACAAAGACATACAATTTTAATCCATTGGATCATAACTAACTGAGCTAATCTCAACCACACAAATTATCCTAGTAACAACTTAGGATATAATTTATTATTCTAACACCACCCCTTAAGTGGTACTAGGATATACTAACACCCCCCTTAAGTGATACTAGGAGGTAGTGAAAAATAAAAAAACCAAAAAATAAGTGGCTTATCCAGAAGTATGAGTCCCGACAATAAGTCCTGATAAGGTACTCATGTACAATATATGCATAAGAAAAAATCACCTACCAGAATAGAAGAAGAAGAAGAAGAAGGAAGATGTGCATGGAGTATGGAGAGGAAGGAAGATGTCCTCTTCAACCCCCCTAGGACAACTTCCATCAAGAATCTTGCAAAGGACCCATCATATGTCTAAAAAAAGTAGAGACTCATCACCGAAATGAATGAAATCATACTCCTAGACTGGTATGTGTGACACAGATCAAGGTTGTGAACCATGAAAAAATGTCACAAAAGAAAACCCCCTAAAACCAAAGTGTCTCACAAATAAAATATTGTGAAGATAGTGTGGAAAGAACCACAAGTATTGCAATGGATGTCCAAATCGAGTCCACAAGCATAAGTAGTGGTTTCCACCTATATGAACACAATGGGTTGATAACAAGATCCAAAAAAAAGGACAAATAACTTACTTCAAGGGAATATAAAAAATAAAAGGCACAAATGTAGCTCTCAAACATGTCCTTATGGTGACCTCTTCATCCTACTATAATGCATGGGTAACCATCCGCTGCAACCGCTAGGTGATATAAATGAGATTACTCGATACTAGGATCACTTAAGCAAATGTCTAGGAGTGTCGGGTTCAACCGATAATGCACTCCATGATACAATAATATCTAATCCAAAAAAAATATGGAATTTCAAAACTGAAAAAGGACTGCACCATGTTTTTCGGCTCAAAAAAACCTTTTCAACGACTATAAATACCCCTATGATCGGGTAAAAACATATCCTTAATTTGTAAGAAAAACAACAATCTCCTCCTTTCCCTCACAAAGGAATATCCAAAATATTCAAAAAATACATAATGGTTTTTAAAATTTCTCACATAGGAAAAAATATGGGTCATGCATCTCATAGAAATAATTTTTTTAAAACATATGCCTCTGCCCATAAATAAAGCATGGGCCATAAAAAACATGTGCCCTTAATAACTTAGGCACCTTTAACAATTAAAAAAAATATTTCATGGCCCCCAAAAAAATTCTTATAATGAAAAAAATTAGGCTCAATTACCCTAATGTTATGCTTTCAAAGGATTTTTTTTAAATGTGGGTCTCACCCATAATGGGTCGTGATGATTGACACAAAAAATTTTATCCGTCTACCCAAATTTTGAAGGAGAGAGTGCGACAACCAATTTGTGGGTCCCGCCCATGAAAATGGAACTTCGAAGAGATCTTGACTACTCTACCCATGAACTCGCCAGCATTATGGTACTGTTCAAAATGGGACTGACGTGCTCATAGTTATGGGACTCCATTGTATTTGAGGTGCACAAGTTAAAAGAAAAAAGGTACCATGTGCGAAAGAAAAATATTTTAGGAAAGGTAAACTAGATGTTCCACTCTGTGAAAAAATACAGTCAGAACAGAAAAACAATATGGGAAAATTGATTGTCAACATAATGGGCAACTGCAAACACTGCTCACAACTGAGCTTTCAACACCTGGATTGACTCAAGGTAAACCCATCCAGTTATATTGCAAGACAAAATTGATCACAGAACAGTGATGATGTTGTGTTATCTTTGTGGAAGCTCCCACTAAAAAACAAACCAACTACAGAGACATCTAATTTGATGCATTGTTACTCTTGCATAACAAACACAACCATCTGCCTGCCAAAAAAATGACTTAACAGTCACCTATTCCAAGAATCTCCATTGGTGCAAAACAGTAATCATCCATAGTCGATGATGCCACACAATAGCTCAGTCACGTCATATGACCCACACACAATTCTGGTAGTTATAAAAAAAAATAGCACTGCATTTACAAATAAAATTCACATAAAAAATATACAACATGATCCATCACTTCATCATGAAGCTCTCCGCATAATTTTTGGGTGTAGTTATCTAATGCCCTCTAGCGTAGGTTTTCCTAGCACCATTCCTCTCCACCTCATCTCATCCTTCATGGCTGGCAGTGCACTCATCCTCTTCGTATTGTTTTGGGCCAAAATGCTCACATTTTTATCTTCATTGGGTTATATCAATGACATTGGCAGTCAAGGATCACTGTGTTCACAGGTTGATCACCTTATTTAATCACAAGTTCAATCAACAAACAATTAGAGATTCAAATAGCCATCCAACAGAAATGCTTTCGATGACCAGATGGAACAATGCTTCTCTGTCATGGTAACAGGCAGCAAAATGCAGCAAAAAATTCCATAGTTCTCAAATTTCCTAGTTGAATTTGATGCAATAGCAATACAGATAATTTTTTCACTGATCTGACGTGAGTGAAATTCATGGCAACGGTCATCACAAAAACATCATGATCCTAATATTCATAAAAATCCACACTATAATAATGTGTGGCAATAGTTGCATTTCTCCGTACCAATACATATTTTTCATGGTACACTAAACTCCTCCTTGAACCGTTTATAAAAAATAGTCATATGTTGATACAGTGAAAATATAGGTTCAGTTCACAGACCTGTAGGCCAAATCACCATCGCTTATTACACCTCACATTAACCTAAAAGAAATTTATTAGGCTTCATAATATGATTACGTCACCATGATATGAGTCTAAAAAAATGATGAATAAACAGACATAATGCGCCAAAGAAACACAACAAAGATTGTTCTAAAAAAAGAAAAAATGATCTTTCATAGGTACACGATGCACAAACTCATGTTCGATATTGCTTCTGCAAAGATTCTTCCTTATCCACAATAATGGGTTACAGTGACAACTTTTTGTAATATTATTATGGGTTGCAGTGACAACTTTTTGTGACAATTATTGGTGTAGCACAACAATAGACATTTAATTAAAATGTTCTGTCAAAGGTCATGAACTCATCAAATTTAGGTGCTCAGAATAGCTTCAAAAAAAAAAATCATTTGTAGCAGATTTCCATCTCGTTCTCCATGCATAAAAGAAATACCCATTTAGTGGTATCATCGAAGGCACTGTTAAACTTCAAGTTGTCAGTTTTAGATCGTAGACAACCGTTTTTCTCCTTGGCAAACTAAAAAAATACGGGCAACATAAAAATAGATGGACAGGCCACAACAGGCCATTAACAAATCAGATTGCATGAAGAATATTAATTTAGCTCAGGATCCTTGGTCAGTATAATCATCGATCACACAAACATGGACATTTGCCATGTAGAAAAACTGCACTTGAATATGGTCAGTGTTCTATTTGGCTGAGTGTAGTATGTAGGCAAGTAGTGTTTCACTTCATTTTTTGCTGTAAAAATCTCACCGAAAAACAATGTGGCACCAATAGCTATCATAATCATTTAAAATTTTCACAACGCCACATTCTCACCGCACATCCATCGTCCATCTCCATACATTTATTGTGAATCTACCTCCAACTGCAAATTTCTGTAAATCATATGTTGCTTGCCATCAAAATCAAAAATAGCTCGTCACACCATCATCAAATCAATAGCTTCTTCAAAAATATTCAACAGTTCTAGAATAAAGTGCGACTTTGTTTAAGATACTTCAACTCCCCACTAATCTTGGGATCACAGTGGAAAATGCAATCACCATAAGGAAAAATAAAAAACATTGGCTCTGGTGCACCCATGATGATGGCGTTGTCTATGAAGGATCACCTCACCACCGCTGCCTGTATGTATGCACAGTGTAATCTATTTGTGACTTCAAATTTTCCAATATGGGGAACCTTTGATCATGGCATCAATCAACATCGATCGTAGAAACAAAAAAAAACAATCTCCTTATGCGTTGGATGCCTGCCCACGCAATCATGAACTATTCAAAGTGCTCACTCCGTAATGCCACAATCTCTGCAATGGTAAACTCAATGGTTACTATCACTACACCTCAAATTTTGGTGCACATATTTTAGTAAGGTAGATTTACATCAAAATAAGAACAACACACAGGCTCTATAAGAAGGTACAAACTTATCCATTCCTGACTTTCCTTTGATAAACTCCAGAACTGTGCCACTCATCCTCGCGTAAAAAAATGGCTTATGAAAAAAAATCTTCTTGATGCAGTTAAATTTCTTGACATCAAAGGAAACCAAAGGGAAAAATTATGATCACATCAAATATCACACGCGGGTGATCCTTACCATCTCCATGAAATAGTGTACCTTCAATGATGAGATTTGTTCCAACTCGTAGTTTAACTCACCCTTGAAACTCCATGCGCCTACAAATGCAGGCTGCGTCCAAATCTACCAGTGCTATATGCAATAGAATCCATCGATAATATATAGTATGGGGGTAACTTCTCATTCACCATGTGCTTGGCTTACGTCCACGTTATTAAAATTGGATGACTCATTAAAACGACTAACAACACATTCAGATCTACCACCTCCACTATTTTCGGACTCGCTCACTTCCAATATTTTCTCTATAGTTCTAGATGTCGATGGAGAAACAAAATTTGGTACTTGAATATTGTTGAGCCTGTGTTTCACCCTGTGTACAAGCTTCTCGTCCAACAGTGCCCTCAATTTTTGAGAGAATGGCACCGGTTGCTACGAAACTTCTCAGGCTGATCCCATAGTCTTAGTGCACTTCCAAGAATCGATATCTAATTTCTCCTTGACACAGTTTACAAGTGTACATGATCCACACAGGGAATAGCACTATCTATCTAGATTATAACAACATTACCTCAAATCCTCCACTCCAAACATAGCAAGAACATCAAATACAACTATCACTTTCAATATTTTTCTACTCTTCTGAAGCAGCGGTAGAATACAACTAAAGAGGACCCGACTGGCTGCGTTCAATTTAAACTATCAAAAAAAAAATACTGCAAGAGAAAATCGTCAAGTGATGGCATGCTTCTTACACATTTTACTAAAGGACCATCTTATAAAGAACCCACTATGTTCTTTCCATGAACACAACCAAATTTGCACGCAGTTTCTAGTGCTTGCCTTCTATTTCATCACAATATAAATCTACACCATAAAAAATCATAAACTCAAAAAAACATTAAAATAGATCATCTTTTATTGTCATGTATGCTCCATTGCGAGCTTAAACGCTGGAACTGAAAAACTTCAATGCCACAGAGTCTACAACCCTCCTGCAAAAAAATAAATTTGACTCTACTAGAAGATCCGATGGTGAAAAAAACAAATCATCATGCCAAAAAAAAGCAGGAGATCAAATCCACCACCAAATAGGAAAGGCCTGCATGGAATATCAGAGGTAGTATTACAAATTATAGGTATAAATTATTCTAGAGAACCTCCATCAACAAATCCCAAGAGAGCAGGCTTAAATCTAAAGGAGGGAATCAACCTAAAAAACTAAAAAAAATTACCTCTTTTTTTTTAACCATTTGGTTTATGATCCATAAAAAATATGGAGAGCATACTCCCTCGGTAAAAAAAAATAGAGAAAAAAAAAAGAGGAAAAAAAAGAGGGAGGTATTTCCATGAGGGAAATCCCCCCATGAGGAAAATCTCCTCAAGCTCATAGGGCAGAGAAAGCCCGCTCTGATACCATGTTAGAAAATAGAATGTTTGATGTTATTTATTGAAAGGAGCCTTGCTTTAAATAGCAAAGGAATACAATTTGATCCATTGAATCATAATTCACTGAGCTAATATCAACCACACAAATTATCCTAGTAACAAATTAGGATATAATTTATTATTCTAATAGCACAAATCTTCTCAATATCTATCCTTAAATTTACACTAAATACAGTCCTTCGGTCTAGCACAAATCTACTCAATCTCTATCCTCAAGACTTAACACAAAGCTTAACTTAATCATAAATCAACTCTGCTAGATCTGCCCCAAACCTTAACCAAAGGTTTGAAAAAATCAATAAATCAACTCAGTTCACAAGTATTTTCAAAGACTTATCTCAAATATGCATTGTAAGCTTCCACAAAAGCTCACACTAATCTATTCACAAGTCTTCACCAAGATTTGCCTTAACTCTGCTTCACAAGTCCTCACTAGAACTTGTCTAATCTTCTCAACAAGTCTTGACCAAGACTTATCTCAAATTTTCTCAACAAGTCCTTAATAGAACTTTTTGACCAAGACTTACCTCAACTTTGCTCAACAAGTCCTTACTAGAACTTGTCTAATCTGCTCAACAAGTCTTCACCAAGACTTGCCTCAAATCTGCTCAATAAGTCCTCACTAGAACTTGTTCAATCTCACAAAAATATATAGAGAATTGTTAGAGACTCAATATGCTTCACATTCACAACAATGCTCAATCACTTTCACTCTCTCTTTACCACATAAACATATAGATAATTGTTAGAGACTCAATATGCTTCTTACTCACAATAATGCTCAATCACTTTCAAACTCTTTCTCAAATCAATTTAGAATATAGAATAATTAATTTTACAAAAATAGAACTATCACTTCAACACTTCCACTTGACTAGGATCAATCAACTCCACTCAATCAATCACTCAATGAAATACTTCTTGCTTACAAATCCTAGTCCAAGCATATGAACACTCACTCAAGTATTTCCAACAATGCTTATCAACCAATCTCACATAACAATGATACTCATGTTCTTTCACAAACCCTAGTTCAAGATAAGTTCTCAACTTCACATAACAATGATACTCATGTTATTTCTCAAACCCTAGTTCTCAACTTCATATAACAATGATACTCATGTTCTTGCACAAACCTTTGTCCAAGCATATAAAATCTTTACTCAAAATCTCCAAAAATGTTTATCAAACAAGGTTTCTAGAATCAACTTTTATTTCATAAAAACCAAACTCAACAGTGCTTATCAAACAACCCTTTTCACTCCAACTTAGTATTTACAACATCCAACAATCACTCACATGGAAGATGTGCCTATAACTTTTATTTGATGAGAATTTTCCTTAAACACTTGTCTCAATTATAACCACTTTCATTGCCAAGCACAAAGGTTAGATGACAAAAATATCACTCGAACACTTCTTCAAAATATTTCTTCAATACCAAAAAATAACACTCAAATACACCTTATAATCTCCAACTTTAAAATAATATTCAACAACCTTCAATCTCAAAAATAATAAATTTCCTTACTACCTTATAACTCTTTAATAACTTAAAAATTCAACTCATAAATTTAAGTTTTGCATTCCCCTTTTAACTCCCCTTTATAACTTATAAACCAAAATAATTATGCAAAGACTTTAATTAAAATAAAACTTTGGAAAATAAAAATTATTTTCCCTTTTAATTTCTCCTACAAATTCAACCACCAAACAAAGTCCATACCTCTATTATGCTGCCCAAAAAGCCTTGGAGGGATTTGAGCCACCGATGGCTCTCCTCCAAGTACTTCCACAGTTCTTTCACCCACCAACTGGGCTGCGTGGCTCCACAAGAACCAAAAGGTATGAATGCACCTTTGGTTTCCTCCTCCTCAAATGGTGCAAACACAACATGATCTCCTTTCGAAAAAATGGAGTGCACAAGGTTTGAACCTGAACCTACCATTCCTGAATGCTTCTAACACAGCCTTTGGCTACCAACTCACCTACAAGGGCCTTCGAGTGAATTTCAAAGGCTATGAACTATTGTCCTCTTCTACACTCAACACACAAGAAAAAATGCACAAGCCTTTCTCTACTTTTCACAAACCAAAAAATCATTCATATGGGATAATTTTCAAATGCCAAACCTTGGCATTATTTATATGCAAACCATAGCATATTCCAAAAATCGACGGACATTCAAATTCGAATATGAAAATTAATTTTAAATATTAAATAAATATTAAATTAAACCTTAGCACCCATAATTATTTAAATTAAAATTTTAATCAAATATTAAAATATTTTAATTTAAATTAAATCTGCTTGTGGGTCTTTTTCAACTTGGTCCTTGATCTTCTTCAGTTTGATTTTTTGCTCGAAATAATAATAATAAAATAGTTTTTTTTTTTTTAATTTTAACTTGTTTCTCCTTCATTGGGTCTTCATCCTTTGGACCCTCTTGGGTATATAATATTTAAAAATAAATTTTATAACCTATTGTTTTTTGAATAACACAAGCTTATACTGAGAGGGGGGGTGAACAGTATAAGACCTCTTTTTACTTTTTCATTTATACTTCAAAATAGTAAAGCAATATACCCAAAGCAATATCAAAGCAATGCACAATATCATCCACAAAGTGACACCAATTTTAACGTGGTTCACCCATAATGGTTGGGCTACATCCACAAAACTTTTCTCTAAAAGTTATCTCAAAGTTCTTTGGGAATCCTTTCCAATTACAATGTTTATGAGCCTCTGCTCAAAGGAGATACCTTCCCCAATCAAAATTTATGAGCCTCTGCTCAAAGGAGATACCTTCCCCTCTACTCTGGAAATGATCCCTCAGAAGATCAACTGCCTCTACCTCTTGCCAGCACGTGGAACTCCTTTCTATCGAATACCTCCTATCCTCAATGCTTAGCCTAAGAGACCTTTGCCTTCTATGATCATGTCCATAGTAGCTCAGCAACCAGTACCAAACATAGTCAGTCGATCTAGTACAAGTCTTCCTTTGTTTGTCAGATTTGTCCAACACTTGAACAAATAAATCCTATGCATACAAGCCTTCTCAAAGACTTGGCAACTGTCCTCAGGTTCTTCTCATTGAACCAATGCACCTTTGTCCTCAAGTTCTCTGATAGAACTATCAAACTTAGCTCACAAGTCCTCTGCTAGGACCTGTCCAAATATGCTCACAAGTCCCCACCGAAACCTATCCAAAAACTGCTCACAAGTCCCCACTAGAACCTGTCCAAAAACTCAGCAAGCTCACCAAGAAAAACTTTCTTAGTAGGAAATCACAAAGTGAATTGTTAGAGACCCAATGTGATTTGTCAAACTCATAGAAGCATAAAGAGAATTTTTAGAGACTCAATATGTTCTATACTCAAATCCCAATCTCAAAACTCAACTCAAATCAACTCAGCTCAATCTCAATCTCAAATCTGAAAACTCAACTCAATATCTGAAATAGATAGAATAGAATGCTTTCTTTCAAGAACATGAAACCCCAAAAATTGCCAACTATGCAAAGAATCACATAACAATGATACTCATGTTCTTTTCACCATCAATTAGGGTTTCAACAACAATGCTCATCAAACAAGGTTTAGTCAACCAACACCATTCAACTCAACATCAACCTTGAAGCATTCAACCAATCATCACAAGAAAAGAAAACAAGTAGAAATCCTTTTCCCTCCAAAGATATTTGAACAAAACAACCACCAACACAATATCACCAAATGCAAAGAATAACTTGCTCAAATCAACTCAATGGAGTAAGCCCAATATCATGAATCAAGTAAAGCAATAACTTGATCAAATAACCTCTATGGAAGCAACTCAACCATCAAACTCAAAATAGCAAACCAAGGGTTCCACCAACTCAATGCAAGTAGCTAGACTCACAAATATAAACCCTAGTGCACAAAGCTTCCACTATCTCAAACCAGAAATTATGCATTCACCAAAAAATATCCTTAAGGATAACAATGCATAAGTAGTCTTCAACAAACCAAAAAATAGGATTTACACCCAACCAAAGGAAACCTAGTTGAAAACCTTTTCACTCCAACCTTATTTCAGAAAAACATACACCAATCATGCTCATAAGTAAAATGTGCCCATACCTTTTTGGAGTAGAAGAAAATTGATCCTTAAAGTCAGCCACCACACACAACCCTCAAACTTCCAACCAAGTTAGGGTTAGAACCAAGATAAATGAGCATATATAAAAACTTTCCTTAATACACCTTTTAGCTCCTCTTCTTTAAAAACAACCACCAAAGAAGCCAAAAACACAACAACCAAAACTTACACCTTATATCTCCATTTTTAAATTTAGCATAGCAAAATACTAATCTCAAAAATACAACAAAATAACTATCCCCTTATTTCTCTTATGTCTTTTAAACAATGCTAAACAATGCCAAAAATCATATCAAGAAAATAATCACACCTTATAATGGCTGCCCTTGAAGAATCCGAAATTCACGGCACAAAACATGTTTTAATAAAAACGTGACTAATCCATGCACAGCTCCCTCCGTGGGGATCCACACGCAGACCTCCGCCTATGCAAGGCCCAAATGCAACCTTCACTGCCACTAGCCCACAAGGATCTTACGAAGTCCAAGACGGACTTCCTTCCACATAAACGATCAAGATTTTCAAAAGCTTTTCAAACCATGAGTTCTCCTCTTTCGCAACGTAAACAGAACATTCGATCGCAGCCAAACCAATTAATTGCCTTCGATTTTCCAAGAGGGTTTAACCTTAGGAACCTTCTCATATTTATAGTCCATACGTGGACTTTAGAACACGTCGGTTGCAAAGAAAAGTAATTTCGAATTTAATCGAAATTTGCTTTCTAAAGGGTTTAAAAAACCTTAAAGTATTTTTAATAAATTAAAAATAATTTCTCCCTTAATTAATTAAATAATTAATTAATTAAAACCTTGAAGGGTTTTAAATAATAATTAAATAAATAATAAAGAGAACCTCCATTGGTTTTAATAAAAACCATTGCCAATGGAATCTCTTCGGATTCTCTTAAAAAGATTCTCTTGGAATATTTCACCTTTGAAGCCAACACATCCTCTTAACATTAATGTCATTTCCTTTTGACATCAATGACAACTCATAGAAAAGAAGCTAGGATCTCAAACCCAAAATTGCCAACAATCTCCCCCTTTGTCATTGAATGCAAACCATGCTTCTCAACAACACAGAAACTCAACATAAACAGCTCCCCCTGTCTTGAGGCTCTCCCCCTTACTCAAATATCTCCCCCTTTGTCATCAATGGCAAAGGGTCACCTTTGGGGCTCGGGACTAAGAATGAGCCTCTTAGATTAGTCCCTCCCCCACCTCCTGATGAGGTGATTAATTCTTGGGTGGGAGTAAAACTCCCATTAGGCACTAATCATCATTAGCATCTATAACTTCCTTGTCGGGCTTTCTCTTGAACTCTTTGTCCATATTCCTGTTCCTGTCATTGTTCTTGTTCTTGTTATTATTCCTGTTCTTATCCCTGCCTTGATCCTTGGACCTGTTCATACCACTATTCATATTCCTATACCTTGGAAGTTCAGCTCTACACTGTCTAGCTGTGTGACCTTCATTGTTGCACTTATAACAAGTAACAATGTTATTTCTTTTAGGCATACCTGTTCTTTGAATCCACCTGTTCTGACTAACCCTGCTCTCGTTATTAGCCTTGCAAAAAATTGCCTTATGCCCAAACTTTTTACAAGAGTAGCAATACCCTTGAAAGAAATTACCACGTCTGAAACTATCATTTACCTTCCTTACTTGAGTCATGCAATGTGAATCCATGTGACCAAACCTGTGACAAGCAAAACATCTGCCTTGAAACTTTCCTTTAATTGACCTCTTAGGTTATGAAAACTTCTTCTTCTCATTCTGAATTTTGTTTTCTATTTCTGTGCATCTATCATTCAAGGACTCCTTTTCTGAATTACTTTCCTCATCAGAACTTTCTTCCTTTTGGAGTCTCTTACTAGACTCTCCAACTTGTTCCTTATGTGGCTTAACAAAACCAAGGCCTATTTTATTTGTTGTCTTTCTTTGACATTTGATGAGTGACTTAACCTTTTTGGAGCTATCTTGAAACCTGTAAAGCTTATCCTTGTACTATTTAGTTTCCTCTTTCAAAAAAGCCATTTTCTGTTCTAACTCTCTATACTCAAGAACCTTAGACTCTAACTCATCCTTGAGTTCTTGTGTCTTAGCTATAGAGAAATCAATATTTTCTATAAGATCATCTCTCTCCATACAACATTCATCTAACTTATCCTTGAGTCTAGCATTCTTCTTTCTTTCCTTTTTCAAAGCACTAAGAGCATTAATAAGTTCACTTTCAAGATCCTTTATTTGTTTGCTTTTTGAATCATCAAACCCTTTTTCATATTTCTTATCACTAGAGGTGCTACCTTTTTCAAAAACCATACAAGCATCTTCCTTATAGTTTTCTAAAGCATCCTCATACATACTAGAAACCAAATCATTATTTATACAATCATCCTCAAGGTGACCAAAATTTCCAAATCTAAGACATTTCATGATAATGAATCTATGTTTCGGTTCTTCCTCTTTTTTTGATATGAACAACATCTCATTTTCATTATCACTTGAAGAACTTTCACTATCACTACTAGAACACTTACTTGCTTTGTCTAGATAGAAACTCTTCTTGTGCTTGTGAGAATACCTCTTTCCTTGATTGTTGTGCTCATCTTTGTTCTTTCCGTGATGCTTATGCTTTTCAGAAACCTTGCTCATAGAATCCTATTTATCTTCATCACTTTCATTCTTGGGAACAAAACAGTCAGTAGCATAATGACCAAAATTTCCACAATTGAAACATCTTATATTTTTCATGCTTTTGTGCTTTCTAGAGAACTTGCCTTTCTTGTTGTAATATGCCTCTTCATCACTAAAAGACTCATCACTATATTGAAGTTGTTTACCCTTGGATTTCTTGGTAGCCTTGAAAGCTGCCTCTTTCTTGACATCAACCTTGACTTGAGTTCTCAACTCAAATGCTGGAAGTATACTATGGAGCTCATCCTTTTTCAACTTATCCAAATCTTTAGCTTCCTCAATAGCAAAAATATTTTCACTAAATCTATTAGGAAGAGATCTTAAAATCTTATCACAAACATCATTTTCAACAAGCTCAAGACCTAAGTCTTTCATGGAGTTAACAACCTCATCCATACGAAGCATGTAGTCACTAATATTTTCATCATAATTCATCTAAAGTTGTTCAAAAATACCTTTGAAGTGTCTCAATTTGGCCTTTTTGACATTTGTATCACCTATATGAACCACCTTCAACTGTTTCCACATTTCACTAGCTGTCTTGCAGTGAATCACTTTGGTGAGATCTCGCTTCTGTAAGCCTTTATGGATTGCATTCATTGCTTTTGAATTTTTGTGATGTAGGATCCTTTCTTCTTTAGTATTAGGACCATGTACAGAAATAGTGTACTCATCTTCAATCACTTCCCATACCTCATTACCAAGTGCCATTAGATGAACCTTCATCCTTGCACTCCAAGGACCAAAATTTGACCCATCAAGAATAGGTGTTGCATTGCTACTTGAATGATCCATTGTGTTCTTTACTAGCTTTTCCTTCAAGCTATTAAACTTTTCGAAGGCACCCGCTCTGATACCAATTGAAGAACACAAGCTTATACTGAGAGGGGGGGGTGAACAATATAAGACCTCTTTTTACTTTTTCATTTATACTTCAAAATAGTAAAGCAATATACCCAAAGCAATATCAAAGCAATGCACAATATCATCCACAAAGTGACACCAATTTTAACGTGGTTCACCCAGAATGGCTGGGCTACATCCACAAAAATTTTCTCTAAAAGTTATCTCAAAGTTCTTTGGGAATCCTTCCCAATTACAATGTTTATGAGCCTCTGCTCAAATGAGATACCTTCCCTAATCAAAATTTATGAGCCTTTGCTCAAAGGAGATACCTTCCCCTCTGCTTTGGAAATGATCTCTCAAAAGATCAACTACCTCTACCTCTTGCCAGCATGTGGAACTCCTTTCCACCAAAGACTTCCTATCCTCAATGCGTAGCCTAAGAGACCTCTGCCTTCTATGATCACATCCACAGTAGCTCAGAAACCAGTACCAAAAATATTCAGTCGGTCTAGTACAAGTCTTCCTCTGTCTGTCAGATCTGTCCAACACTTGAAAAAATCAATCCTCTGCATACAAGCCTTCTCAAAGACTTGCCAACTGTCCTCAGGTTCTTCTCATAGAACCAATGTACCTCTATCCTCAATTTCTCTGATAGAACTATCAAAATTAGCTCACAAGTCCTCTGTTAGGACCTGTCCAAATCTATTCACAAGTCCCCACCGAAACCTGTCCAAAAACTGCTCACAAGTCCCCACTAGAACCTGTCCAAAAACTCAGCAAGTTCACCAAGAAAAACTTTCTTAGTAGGAAATAACAAAGTGAATTGTTAGAGACCCAATGTGATTTGTCAAACTCATAGAAGCATAAAGAGAATTGTTAGAGACTCAATATGTTCTATACTCAAATCCCAATCTCAAAACTCAACTCAAATCAACTCAGCTCAATCTCAATCTCAAATCTGAAAACTCAACTCAATATCTGAAATAGATAGAATAGAATGCTTTCTTTCAAGAACATGAAACCCCAACAATTGCCAACTATGCAAAGAATCACATAACAATGATACTCATGTTATTTTCACCATCAATTAGGGTTTCAACAACAATGCTCATCAAAAAAGGTTTAGTCAACCAACACCATTCAACTCAACATCAACCTTGAAGCATTCAACCAATCATCACAAGAAAAGGAAACAAGTAGAAATCCTTTTCCCTCCAAAGATATTTGAACAAAACAACCACCAACACAATATCACCAAATGCAAAGAATAACTGGCTCAAATCAACTTAATGGAGTAAGCCCAATATCATGAATCAAGTAAAGCAATAACTTGATCAAACAACCTCTATGGAAGAAACTCAACCATCAAACTCAAAATAGCCAACCAAGGGTTCCACCAACTCAATGCAAGTAGCTAGACTCACAAATATAAACCCTAGTGCACAAAGCTTCCACTATCTCAAACCAAAAATTATGCATTCAACAAAAACTCTCCTTAAGGATAACAATGCATAAGTAGTCTTCAACAAACCAGAAAATAGGATTTACACCCAACCAAAGGAAACCTAGTTGAAAACCTTTTCACTCCAACCTTGTTTCAGAAAAAACATACACCAATCATGCTCATAAGGAAAATGTGCCCATACCTTTTTGGAGTAGAAGAAAATTGATCCTTAAAGCTGTCACCACACACAACCCTCAAACTTCCAACCAAGTTAGGGTTAGAACCAAGATAAATGAGCATATATAAAAACTTTCCTTAATACACCTTTTAGCTCCTCTTCTTTAAAAACAACCACCAAAGAAGCCAAAAACACAACAACCAAAACTTACACCTTATATCTCCATTTTTAAATTTAGCATAGCAAAATACTAATCTCAAAAATACAACAAAATAACTATCCCCTTATTTCTCCTATGTATTTTAAACAATGCTAAACAATGCCAAAAATCATATCAAGAAAATAATCACACCTTATAATGGCTGCCCTTGAAGAATCCTAAATTCGCGGCACAAAACACGTTTTAATAAAAATGTGACTAATCCATGCACAGCTCCCTCCGTGGGGATCGACATGTAGACCTCCGCCTACACAAGGCCCAAATGCAGCCTTCGCTACCACTAGCCCACAAGGAGCTTACGAAGTCCAAGACAGAATTCCTTCCACATAAACGGTTAAGCTTTCCGAAAGCTTTTCAAACCACGAGCTCTCCTCTTTCGCAATGTAAACAGAACATTCGATCGCAACCAAACCAATTAATTGCCTTTGATTTTTCAAGAGGGTTTAACCTTAGGAACCTTCTCATATTTATAATCCATATGTGGACTTTAGAACACGTCGGCTGCAAAGAAAAGTAATTTCAAATTTAATTGAAATTTGCTTTCTAAAGGGTTTAAAAACCCTTAAAGTATTTTTAATAAATTAAAAATAATTTCTCCCTTAATTAATTAAATAATTAATTAATTAAAACCTTGAAGGGTTTTAAATAATAATTAAATAAATAATAAAGAGAACCTCCATTGGTTTTAATAAAAACCATTGCCAATGGAATCTCTCTGGATTCTCTTAAAAAGATTCTCTTGGAATCTTCCACCTTTGAAGCCAACACATCCTCTTAACATTAATGCCATTTCCTTTTGAAATCAATGACAACTCATAGACAAGAAGCTAGGATCTCAAACCCAAAATTGCCAACATTTTTCAAGACCTTCTTGATTTTGGAGGAAACACTTAATATCCTCAAAGATGACGAACATAGCACAAAAATGCTTTTGACATCAATGACAACAAAACTCCTCAAAATGTCCAACAATATCCCCCTTTGTCATTGATGGCAACCCAATTAATTTTTGCCGTTCCTTTTACCTTTTTGTATTCTTCTCCCCCTTAGAAACTAATCCTCCTGACTGAATGCTTTCCTCCTAACTCAAATCTCTCACCCTTACTCAAATATCTCCCCCTTTGACATTAATGGCAAAGGTTCACCTTTGGGGCTCGGGGCTAATAATTATTCTCTTAGCTTAGCCCCTCCCCCACCTCCTTTTGAGGTGGTTAATTCTGGGGTGGGAGTATTTTTACTCCCAGCATGCACTGCTCTTTTTCTTTGTCAATTGTCCTCCTTATCTAATCCTTTTGATTCCTCTGACCATTTCTATTCCTACTTGTCTCTGGAATTTTTGCTCTACACCACTTTTTTGTATGTCCATCATTATTACACTTATAACACTTAATATTTTTATTCCTTAGAGATGCAAATATCTTGAGATTTCTCCTATTGAAGCCATGTCTATTCCTATCATGAACCCTGCAATTCATTACCTTGTGACCAAACTAATTACAAGAGTAGCAGTACACTTGAAATAGCTACATGTTCCTAAAGTTCCCATATTCCTGTCTTCCATGTATCCTGCATTGTGAAGCTTTATGACCAAATATGTGACATGAGAAACATCATCCATTGAAATTGCCTTGCCTTGACCTCATTGGTATTTTAGTCTCTTTTACCCTATGCTGGTTCCTGTTCCATTTGTTCCTCATTTGTGCATTGTTCCTTTCTTTGCTAAAATTTCTGTTGTCCAACTCATTTTCAGAAGTCTCACTTTCTCTTACACTCTCTTCTTCTAAAGTTTCTTCTTCTTTAGAACTTGAGGTTGACTCCTATTTTTGTTTCTTTTGTACCTATTCAAAACCAAGATATGTTTTGCTAGATGTAGGTTTTTGTCTTGATAATATTATCCAAATTCTTTGAGCTTCTCCAAAACCTGTGTAACCTATCCTTAGACTCTTTCACTTCCTTCCTTAGTTAAGATAATTCATGTTCCAACCTTTCACATTATAATACCTTTGCTTCTAACCTATATTTGAACTTCTTTGTATTAGCCATTGATAAGCTTTCCTTTCTTTTCATCACATTATTGAAACTAAATCTTAAGTTGGGATTTTTGCTTTCTTACCTTCTTTAATGCATCAAGAGCATGAATAAGATCTCCCTCAAGATCAAATTCTCCCTTATCTAATTCTTCCTCTATTTTTTTACCTTTGAAAACATCTTCATTCTTTTCTAACTTGTCTTATTTAGGATCACCTCCTTCTTCTTCTAGTGGCATAAGAAGATTCTCTTCTGGTCCTTCAAGTGTATCTTCATATTCATCATCACTGAAACTAAAACCACTCTTTGTACAACTATACTCAAGATAACCAAAGTTACTATTTTTCTTTTCCTTACCACTTATTTTTCTTTTTCCAAAAATAGAACTTCATATATATCATTATCTGAGGAACTATCATCACTATCAGTTGAGTACTTACTTGCCGTATCTGCATATAAAATTTTATTATGCCTCTAGAAAAACTTCTTTCCTTGTGTATCTTGTCCATCGTTGTTTTTCTTTTGGTACTTGTGCTTTCCAATATCCTTGTTCTTATAATCCTATTTCTCATCACCACTACTATTTCCAACTTCTAGACAATTAGATGCATACTGACCATATTTTCCACATTTAAAACATCTAACTTATTTTGTAGCTTTATATTTTCTTGACTCCTTGTTCCTTCTGCCATAATTGGTTTCTTTATCACTGGATAACTCATTGCTTGAATCTGACTTCTTGCCCTTAGTATTCTTAGCGGATTTAAATGTTGCTTCTTTTTTGGGAATGGGTTCCTCTTTTATTCTTATCTCAAATACTGTGAGAATGCCATGTAAATCACCTCTTGTCAAATGATCAATATCTTTTGACTCTTCTATAGCTAAAATCTTTTCACTAAACCTTTTTGAAAGTGACCTTAGAATCTTATCACACACATCAAGTTTTGAAACTTCAAGCCCAAGTCCTTGCATGGAGCTAACAACCTCATCCACACGAAGTAGATATCCTACAATATTTTCTTCATCCTTCATTTTTAGGTCTTCAAATGCTCTCTTTAAAATTTGCAAATTTGCCCTTTTGACCTTTTTATCTCCTTCATATATGCCTTGCAACTTATCCCAAATATCCTTTGCTGATTTGCAATGCATAATATTTATAAACACTATTTCATGTAAGCCCTTTTGAATTGTATTCATTGCTCTTGAATTATAGTGATGTAGAAGCTTACCATATTTATTTTTAGGTAGCATTGCTAGTGTTGTGTATCCATTTTCAACTGCTTCCCATATTTTATTTCCAAGTGTCATTAGATGAAACTTCATCCTTGTGCTCCATAGTGTATAATTGTTCCCATATAACAATGGTGTTGAATTTCTTGAGGATCCACTCTAAGAATCCATCTATTTTCTTGGAATATTTTCCTTCAAGCTATTAAACTCTTCTAAAGGAACTTGCTCTGATACTAATTGAAGAACACAAACTTATACTGAAAGGGGGGGTTAATAGTATAAGACCACTTTTTACTTTTTCTTTTCAATCAATACTATGCAATATATCAATAGCAATATCAACAATAGTAATAAAATCAATTCACAAATCACCATACATAATAGAGACACCAATTTAACGTGGTTCACCCAATGTGGGCTACTCCACGGAGAAAATATTTCACTAAAATTTTCTTAAAAAATCTCTTGGAAATCCTTTCCCTCTCCCTATTATAATAATTATGGACCTCTATCCAAAGGAGACACCAATTCCCTAATCAATTTTGTGGATCTCTATCCATAGGAGAACTCCTCCTTTGCTATGGTTTGTGATCTTCTAGAAGAACTGCTACCTCCACTACACTGGCTTATGGATCTCTATCCACTGAAGACTCTTGTCCTCACACAGAAGACCTATCTTCACTATTATGGCTAATGGATCTCTATCCATTGTATACTATCATCCTATATACTATATCACCTCCAAATCTTGCTCTCAGCTCTATCTCAAATCTACACTAAACAAAGTCCTTCGATCTAGCACGAATCTGCTCAATATCTGTCCTCAAATATGCACTAAACATTGAAATTCGATCTAGCATAAATCTGCTCAATAACTGCTCTAAAATATGCACTAAACACAATCCTTAGATATAGCATAAATCTTCTCAATAACTATTCTCAAATTTGCACTAAACACAATCCTTAGATCAAGTACAAATCTATTCAATCTCTGTCCTCAAATCTGCACTAAACATAGTCCTTTGATCTGGCATCAATCTACTCAATATCTATCCTTAAATATGCACTAAACACAATCCTTCGATCTAGCACAAATCTACTCAATCTCTACCCTCAAGCCTTAACACAAAGCTTAACTTAATCACAAATCAACTCTGCTAGATCTGCCCCAAACCTTAACCCAAGGTTTGAAAAAATCAATCAATCAACTTTGTTCACAATTATTTTCAAAGACTTATCTTAAATCTACATTGTAAGCTTCCACAAAAGCTCACACTAGTCTATTCACAAGTCTTCCCCAAGACTTGCCTCAACTCTGCTCCATAAGTCCTCACTAGAACTTGTCCAATATGATCAAAAAGTCTTCACCAAGACTTACCTCAACTCTACTCAACAAGTCCTCACTAGAACTTGTCTAATATGCTCAACAAGTCTTCACCAAGACTTACCCCAAATCTGCTCAATAAGTCCACACTAGAACTTGTTCAATGTCATAAAAACATATAGATAATTTTTAGACTCAATATGCTTTATGTTCACAACAATGCTCAATCACTTTCACTATCTCTTTACCGCAGAAACATATAGAGAATTGTTAGAGACTCAGTAAGCTTCTTACAATAATTCTCAATCACTTTCAAACTCTTTCTCAAATCAATTTAGAATATAGAATACTTTGTTTCATGGAACTAGAACTCTCACTTCAACACTTCTATTTGACTAGGCTCAATCAACTCCACTCAATCAATCACTCAATGAAATAATCCTTGCTTACAAATCCTAGTCCAAGCATATGGACACTCACTCAAGTATTTCCAAGAATGCTTATCAACCAATCTCACATAACAATGATACTCATGTTCTTTCACAAACCCTAGTTCTCAACTTCACATGACAATAATACTCATGTTCTTGCACAAACCCTAGTCCAAGCATATTAAATATTTACTCAAAATCTTCAATAATTTTTATAAAACAAAGTTTCTAGAATCAAATTTCATTTAAAAAAAAACAAACTCAATAGTGCTTATCAAACAACCCTTTTCACTCCAAATTAGCATTTACAACATCCAACAATCACTCACAAGGAAGATGCACCCATACCTTTTGTTTGATGAAGAATTATCCTAAAACACATATCTCAATTATAACCACTTTCCTTGCCAGGCACAAAGGTTAGATGACAAAAATATCACTCTAACACTTCTTCAAAATATTTCTTCAATACCAAAAAATAACACTCAAATACACCTTATAATATCCAACTTTAAAATAATATTCAACAACCTTCAATCTCAAAAATAATAAATTTCCTTACTACCTTATAACTCCTTAATCACTTAAAAATTTAACTCATAAATTAAAGTTTTGCATTCCCCTTTTAACTCCCCTTTATAACTTTTAAACCAAAATAATTATGCAAAGACTTTAATTAAAATAAAACTTTGAAAAATAAAAATTATTTTCCCTTTTAATTTCTCTTGCAAAATCAACCACCAAACAAAGCGCATACCTCTATTATGCTGCCCAAAATACCTTGGCAGGATTCAAGTTGTCGATGGCTCTTCCCCAAGAACTTCTATAGCACTCATGCCCACCAACTGGGCTGCGTGGCTCCATAAGAACCAAAAGGTATGAATGCGTCTTTGATTTCCTCCTCCTCAAATGACGCAAACACAGCACGATATTCCCTTCGTCAAAATGGAGTGTGTGAGGTTTAAACCCACACCTGGCATTCTCGAATGCTTCTAACGTAGCCTTTGGCTATAAAATCAGCTACAAGGGGCTTTGAGTGAATTTTAGAGGCCACAAACTATTGTCCTCTTCTACGCTCAACACACATGCGAAAATGCACAAGCATTTCTCTCCTTTGCACGAGCCAAAAAATCATTCACATGGGATAATTTTTAAATGCCAAACCTTGGCATTATTTATATGCAAACCATAGCATATTCCAACGTCGACAGACATTCGAATTCAAATTTAAATTCGAATATTAAAATTATTTTTAAATATTAAATAAATATTTAAATTAAACCTTGGCACCCATCATTATTTAAATTAAAATTTTAATCAAAGATTAAAATATTTTAATTTAAATTAAATCTTCTTGTGGGTCTTTTTCAACTTGATCCTTGATCTTCTTCAGCTTGATTTTGGCCCAAAATAATAATAATAAAATATTATTATTTAATTTGAACTTTCTTCTCCTTCCTTGGGTCTTCATCTTTTGGGCCCTCCTGGGTATATAATATATAAATATTATAACCTATTTATTTTCAAGACCTTATTGCTTTTGGAAGAAACACTTAATAGCCTAAAATATAATGAACATAGCACAAAAATGCTTTTGACATCAATGACAACAGAACTCCTCAAAATGTCCAACAATCCTCCCATATTTTAGGAGGCTAGGAGGTACTCTAGATCTGTGACTGGGTGCAACCCTTGTGTTCTGCCCCTCAGTGGGCTGATCTGACCTAAGTATATCCTATGAATATTGGTGCCTTGCAACCCCTCCATGTATATGTGAGGAATGGAGCCTTGAAGCCTCCTCACGTGTATGTGAATATTGGGGTATAGATGCCCCCTCATGCTTACAGAGAGACTAATACTCTCTGAGAGGTAATAAAAAAACCAACCCCATATTTAAGTGGATTCAAGAAAACCAATAACAACACCATAGAATTAATGGAAGGAATTAAATCAATCTAGCAAATGAAATAAGAAGGAAATTTGCCACTCAGGGTGGGCACATCCCCATCGTAAAGGCTTTGCGAATACCGCAAATGAAATATATAATGAAGATAAATATTATATGATTAATTAAATCAATATGATATGATATTTATAATAGTTTTCTCCACTTGGATGACCTAGCCTACTTGCTATGTTTGGTGTGTAGCATGACTCCCCTCCTTGAAAAGCTTTGTCCTCAAATTTGGAAATGACTAGAAAATACTTTCAGATTCCCAGGTTGCATCTTATTCAGGTAAGTCCTAAAACTTGATGAGAAACTCTTGGATGTGATGATATCTTAGTCAGCGTGTTCTGGTTTGTATAATTATTTTTGGTTGGAGATATATATGTCCTTATTCATCCAACACTGGTAATTCTGACTGAGATTGTACTTTCTAGCCGATCACTTTCTTGAGATAGGAGACATGAAACACTAGATGTATGTGTGAGTATTATAGTAAATCTAGTTGATATGCTACTTCCCCAATGCATCACACAATTCTGTAAGGACCATAAAATCATGACACCAACTTCTTAATAGATTTGATCTTTAATGATAACTATTTGTAGGGCTAAAAATGTAAAAACACCATATCACCAACATTGAATGCTCTTTTTGAATGATGGTTGTCTTGTTGTTGCTTCATGTGATTTTGTGCTTGTATCAAATTGTCCTTCAGAATAGTGAGCATTGCTTGTCACTACTGCAACCAATCGTCTACTTGGGCCACTTTGGAATATCTTGGTACATAATTTGCTACTATTGGTGTCTTAGTTCCATACAATGCTTTGAAAGGAGACATCTTAGTGGAATAATGGTAGGATGTATTATAACACCATTCTGCCAATGAAAGCCATTGACTCCATTGATATTGTTTATCTTGTACAAAACATCTCAGATAAGTACCCAAAAATTTGTTAACCACCTCTATTTGACCATATATTTGTGGATGGTATGCTGAAGACATGTTTAATTTGGTACCACTAAGTCGAAACAATTATTTCTAAGATTTACTAGTAAAAATGGGATCTCTATCACTTACAATATTTTTTGGCATTCCGTGCAATTTAAAAATTGAATCCATAAATACCTTGGCCACTTTTCTTGCTAAGAATGGATGTTGCAAGGCTTGGAAATGAGCATATTTGGAAAGGCAATCAACTACCTTAAAAATTATTGTTTTACCTTCTGACTTAGGAAGTCCTTCAATAAAATCCATGGATATATGTTCCCACTGATGATCTGGGATAGGTAACGGTTGAATAAAACCCGGTGACTTGATTGTTTCACCCTTATTGTGTTGGCATACTTCACACTCGACTACCCACTGCTTGACATTTGCTTTTAACCCTTTCCAACAAAAGGATTGTTTAACCCGTATGCAGGTTTTCAAAAACCTTGAATGTCCCACTGATGGAGAAGCATGTGACTCCTCTAGAATCTGTTATTTAAGTGGTGAGTTGTGTGGGATGTAAATGTGACTCTTATTACATAATATTTGGTCATAATATGTGAAAAGAGGGTATTTAGAGGAAACCCTAGACAATTCCTGAATTATTTGAGTTGTTTCACTATTGGACAACCATTCTTCCTGCAATTGAGACACCTATTGTGAACATGGCCTTGAAATGACATTATTGATTATTTAAATCATAAATCATATCCCAAAAATTTAGTCAGCCAATATCTCTGCTTGTAGTTCTGACTTGAAACCAATCTTGACTAGAAGAGAAAACATGCAAACCCAATGCCCTTACAAGTTTTGCATTAATGAAGTTGTGAGTACTTCCTGAATTAGATAATACTGTCACCCTTTGTTTCTAAATGAAACCTGCTACCTTGATGTTATGTGAGAGGACAACACCATAAGAGGATGTACTAAAATAGTCATGGTATCCTCCTTAGTGACAACTTCCTAATGTTTAGTTTGGTCCTCAACTGGGAGATCCTTAGGTGCGTTGTATTCCTCTATTTCTTCTTCTTCCTTGTCTGCATATTCAATCTGAAAATTTTGTCGTGGTGTACATGCTTGATCTTTTAGATGATGATTATGACATTTATAGTAGAAGTACCATGATGGTGGATCATTTTTGTGGAAATATTTGTTGCGGAATTGAGGTCGCCCATATGAATCACATCGAGTGGATGGGCCTAAGTGTGCCTTTGTCTCCACCAAATCAACAATCCTTGTACACTCATCCAACTTGGATGGATTTTGTAGATCCACTTCAACTTTAATATGTAATTTTAATCCATTTTGAAAATCCATGACTACCACATCTGATTGTAGGTCTTGTGCATAGTGAAGCATACTGGTGAATTATAAGATATAGTCCCCTACTAATCCTATTTTCTTAAGAGACAAAAACCGTACTATGTATGAACCTGTGGAACCTTTTTTGAATTTGTGAAGAAATGCTTTTTTAAAATTATACCAAAATAAGGAATGATGAGAATCCTCATGTTTATACCATGTAAACCATTGATAAGATTCAGTGCCGAATTTGGTTGTTGCAAAAGGGACTTTTTCCTGTTCATGGAATTTGTATAATTCTAAGATGCCTTCCATTTTGGCAATCCACCCACATGGATCCTGGTCTTCAAAGTTATGCATGTCAATGCATAGATAATTGACTCTAGTAGGACCTCTTGGTTGGGAGTGAGCATGATTTCTATCTTGTTCATTGCTGGTTGTTATTGTGATAAGGTCTGTTAGAACCTCTTTTTTGGTCCAAATTTTCTTCGTTACCCCTATCCTCATTACTTTGGTGACCATTATGATTTAGGGACTGACTATTTTGACCTCTATGGTGTGTATAGTCTTCATAGTGAACGTTAGTACTCTAATGATTGGGACTAGGAGGATTTGGTTGGGGTTGTTTCCTAGATGCGTTGAAGCTTGCAGTCATAATATGAAGACTGTTTATCAAATATATTAACACATCATCACTGACCATTGGAATTTTTTTTTTTTTGGGTGAGGTTTTTTTATGAGGAGTTTGGAGAGGTATTGGATGCCATTGGGATGACCACTAGATGACTCGGATTAAAACTACCAATTTTGGAAGGAGAAGGAGAATTTTTTGTACCTTGGCTTCGATGAGATCTTCTTGCATTGTTGTTGGGAGTCTTTGATCTTGATAGATGACCGTCAGGTCCTTTGGTCCACTTTTTTCTCATGCACTAATACAATAATTGTCTTTGATTCTGCAAAATGTTGATGTATTGTGGCAAAAAATTGGTTTAATTTTTGCTTGGAAATATCGCTCCCACTACGACGCAGATTTGCTGGGTCTCGTCACAATGAATTTTGATTAGAAACTTTTTTGATGGCTTTTGAACACTTTTCGATGATTTTAAACAACTTTATGACAACTTTTAGCAACTTTTGTGATGATTTTGAGCAAATTTTCCAACAAATTTTAACAACTTTTGTGATGACAACCTTGAGCAACTTTTCTGACAACTTTTAGGTAACTTTGGATAATTATTTATAAGATAGTTGACAGGACATGACATGAATGACCAAGACAACCGAGACGAGGATAACTCAAGAACGATGCGAGGACAACTCAGACGAATTGACACTAATGCAAAATTAACCGCAACTAACATGAGGACACTAAGCAACACAGAATGCAATAGATGACTGACACGAGATAAAATGACATGACACGTAAGAAGGACAACTGGATGGAAGATACATAGACATGGGGATCAACTAGAAGACATGAGGATCGAAATGAAGGATAGGATAGGAGATGATGACAAAGAATATAGGATAGGATAACTAGAAGTCACGAAGACCGATGCGAAAGACAAGATAGGAGATGCAGGACCTAACACCAAGCTATGAATGCGATGATCAAACACTAAACCCACACCGACATGTGGATGATGCAACCTCTAGGCACCACCAATAACTCATGTAAAGGACATATGACTATGTGACCGTAGTCATGACCAACAAGGGGTGACTAATAGTATATAAATCGTGCTTTGGCAAACACAACATGCATGTGGGATAATTGAACGGAAGAAAAGAAAAAAAATTGTGAACAAAAATAAGTGATGTCAGTGCTAAATTAAATTATATTTACCTTAGGTTATGGATTAATAATGTACTTTTTGTGCATTGTGATTGGTTAGTGGCTATGCGAGGACAAACTGCTACAATTCTTTAGTTTCTTTGCCAATTTGATGATGGTTCTTATGGATTTTTTTTCCAACTCCTCTCCCAGCCAAATAATGCTCGAAGGATATACATTTTGTTGTGACCGTCTGCCACAGAGGTGCCTTCTATCATTTGTGTTAATGCTTCTTTCGTAGCATGCATTAAATGTTTCTTTTGTAGTTATCTTTCGCTCAGCGATGATAAAAATTATTTTACGTGATGCTCAGGTGGAACATCCAATGTTTGCCCTTGATTTATTGTCTTGCATTATTTATACGATGACGTTGTTTGTAGGATCACCTGCAATGCATTGACAACCCTATATCTTGATAGTGAACACACTTTCTCACTACTATATCAATAACTGAATACCAAAGAGAGCTACGCCAGGATTTTTGTGAATCTAATACCACTTGGAGAGAGACTAATACTCTTTGAGAGGTAATAAATAAAACTTCCCCATATTTAAATGGATTCCAAAAAACCAATAACAACACCACAAAATTAATGAAAGGAATTAAATCAATCTACCAAATTAAATAAGAAGGAAATTTGTCACTTAGGGTGGGCACATCCCCATCGTAAAGTCTTTGCGAATACCACAGATGAAATATATAATGAAGATAAATATTAGATGATAAATTAAATCAAGATGAGATGATATTTATAATAGTTTTCTCCACTTGGATGACCTAGTCAACTTGTTATGTTTGGTGCATAGCAATGCCTATGATATGATTGAGACCTTGAGGTCTCCTCATGTCTACGTGAATATTGGGGTCTTGAAGCCCCCTCATGTCTATGTGATGATGGAGGTCTTGAGGCCTCCTCATATCTATGTGATGATGGAGGCCTTGAGGCCTCCTCATGTCTGTGCGATGAGTGAGGCCTTGAAGCCTCCTCATGTCTGTGTTATGAGGGAGACCTTGAGGTCTCCTCATATTTATATGATTAGGGAGGCCTTGAGGCCTCCTCATTTATATTTTATGAGGGAGGCCTTGAGGCCTCCTCATGTCTATGTAATGAGGGAGGCCTTGAGACCTCCTCACGTATATGTGAATATTTGGGCCTTGATGCCCCCTCATGCCTACTATGAGAGGAACCAGGATATGGCTCTCTGGGTGGGATTTCTCGAGGAGTCCCCCACGGGTTGAAGTATTTCCTCTAAGGATCTCTAAACTTCATTTAGTGATATGGTGGGTGGGTGACTCAACATCATTATGATTATGAGTGTGTGGAGCGTCAGTTTTCACTTCAGTGTTGGACCGAGGGTGGTTTCTCCATGTGTAGACCATGACAATGGTGAATTATCTTTTTATGTAAATTCTAGAACACACAAGTAAAGTAAACAAGTGTTTATCTCTTTTAATTTTTCTTGGAATTCCTAGACTGGTTTAGTGTGTTTTTAGATTTGTTGATAGCTACAATATAACTCTCATCATGTATTGTATTTCATTGATGATACACTCATATTGTTCAAGTGGATTTCACCTGTATACTCACAACTCAAAAATCAACAGAGAATTTTTTATCATGTTATCCAACCTATAATGTGTGGTGATGAAGTCCATACATGGTTAGTGAGGACAAGTCCTCACCCAGTTCACCCAAATTCAGTGATATACCTCTTCAAAGAGAGATACGTGCTATATCCCATGGGTTATGATGGATATTGGAAATTGGTATTGGCCAATATAAAAGGGTAAATGGGATTTTAGACAATAGGTGGAGATGAAATCCACCTTGTTGAAATCTACTAGTGGATGGTGATGAAGTCCATCTCACTAGTGTTTAAGTGAATCATGGTGTGTGGATGTTCTTTTTATATTTTTGCATAAAGGGAAAAAATGCATCAATAAGCACCCATACTTTTCCTCCTATATGCCTAAGAAAATAACTTTTTAGTTTTAAAAATATGCATGTCTAAATATTTCAATGACTTTTACAGAATGCATTTCTACTTTATGAAATAATGGCCACTAGATGGGCCCCATGCAAGCAAGCTTAACAAAAAAAAATATAGATCGCTGGAGACTAGGGTAGACCTTGAAAGTAGAGGTTCGCTATTCCTAGCAGTGACCCGAAGAAAACTAAGAAAACTAGAAATATTCAATGCATTTTTCTTTTAGTATTTTTCTATGTTTTCTTAATTAAATGAAAATTTCCCTACTGTATTTTAACAGAAAAACATAGACAAAGATAGTAAAAATAGTAGAGAGTTACCCCAACCTTAAATCCACATTTGGTGAAGCACATGTTGACCTTTGTTGCTGATTTTATTTTAGCTACTATCAACCAAAGTGATTGCTTCTAGCCACTGACTTCAAAAGCAATTTTTGTTAGCTAGTCGCTATCGACTAGAGCAGTTAGACCTGCATATAGGAAAAAAATAAAAACATCAGCAAAATAACTAAAAATAGAAAACTACGTGGGGGTCCCACCATGATCACCATATGTATGATACCGAGAAGCATGCACCTTAGTCTACTTGCAACATAATATCAAAAGAAAATACCATAAAAACATAAATAACATGGAAGTGATAAATGCAAAAGATATATTTTATTGATTTATTTGAAACTCCTGTTACATATCGGTCCCTCTTAGGGATACCCCTTTGATACAATGAAATACAAGCATAAATAAAGGCTCCCTTGCAAGGGGATGATGCACTTTGTAGGCCTCCTGGTATCGCACATGAACTTGTATAAGGGATTATAGATGCCTTATTTTCCTTCTTGTCTGGAGGGAACTAATTTTTTAAACACTTTGGCTAGGTTCTATAACCTGTATCTTGTGTATAAGAAACAACAATAGGATATCAGTAGCATGGGTAGCCTCTTGTGATGAGGCTTTATTAGAAAATTTGTGAAGCATGATATGTAAGCATAATAAGATCAAATATAGCAAAACTAAATGATAAATGCATGGAAAACTCAAGAATAACAGTGCAAATGCATTAAGGAAACCAGATCTATGCTAAAACTAATTAACAAAGCAAAAATTAATAATAGATCTAAGCTAAAACTTAGAAAATAATGTTTAAAACCCTAGGTTGTGCCTGCAGGCCGCTATCAAGGATAGTGGCCATGATATGAAACCTTCTTTCTCATGAACCAAGGAGTTGTAGCACTAGATTCTTCATCTAAATTGATGTCCAAGGATCATCTCTATGTTTGTACATTGATTGGTAGTTAAGAACATTCGATATTGAATGGTTGTATGGTTGGAAATCATCGCTAAATCAAGAAAATCTATGCTACTCTTTAAAGGGCTATGTAATCTCTCTCCAATTTGTTAGTGCTTTGCTACACAAAATTTTAATATTTGTGTATCATTTATTTTGCTTGGGAAGGTCCATATGTAGACCTCCCAGATTCAGATATAGATCTAAATCTTGGCTTCTTGGAGAAGCCAAGATCCAGATTTGCATGCAATTGACCATCCTAGGGGGAAGTATCAGTCATAAATTTGTATTGAAGGGGCACTTAGGAGGATCTATGGGAGATCCACACCAAAAAACATTTGCAAACAATGCAAGTGCAATCAGATTGCATGATCTAGACCTGTATTCATGGCCAGACTATGTTTTGGTGCTTGTCACTATCCAGAGCAACGACTAGATCTGGCCGCTCTCAACTCCAGTAACCAGTGTTGGTGGTCGCTCTAATTGATAGCGACTAAGCCTGAATGGACCGAAATTACCCCTTTTGAGTGGTTAGGACCACTATTGGCTCTTGGAAAGTTCCAAGATCAGTTATATGGCCTTTGAATGTGCCCATATGAGTAGTCTTCTAAACATGATGTGTTTTAGGTATCTACAAAAAGCAACATACTTTTACCATGAAATCTTTACCTTGCAAAGAGACCTCATTCTTGGATCCATTGGGGGGATGGAGAGAAGGTTTTTAAGATTGTATTATAATTTTAAAATGGTAATTTTGATTACATAATAGGGAATTATTAGCTGGGGAAAAATGAGTATTTCTTTGGATAATCGTGGATTTTTCCATCTACATTCACGAAGTCATGTTTTATTTCTTGTATGACACTAAAATAAGATATTGGTTGGTTTCTATATTTTCTAGAAAACAAACTGAAATAAATTTTGAATTTACTAATGGATTTTTAATTTGAAAAGCTTTTGTTTATTCCAGTAACAAAATGATTGGTTTTAAGAATAGGAATTCATGTTGATACAAAATGTAAAAATATCTATTTATCATTTTTCCACATTTGAATTTGAAACGGGTGATTATATAATTTTTTCTCCTTTGAAGTTTGAAAAGTATTTTGGTTATAAAATCTACTATATTACCTTATAAAAGATTATAGAAGTATTTTTATAGATCATATATTTTCTTTTTACATATTTTTAAAATGCTTTCTTGTTTGGAAAATTTTATTGGCATATAAAAACATAATATTCATTAATTTTCAAAGTTGCATATTATAGTTGAATTGGGGATAAAATATTTGACCATAGCCATATGTATGAAGCTATTCACTACAATTTTAGGTTTCCTTTACCAAGGTACACTTATTATAGAGTATAGCATGCTAAATGGTTTTATAAGTCATAGATTTATTTATTTTTCATGTTTGGTCCCAATTATTGGTCTACGTATCATATATGCCTACAAAAATTAGAGAGAAAATATTTTAGTTTAGCTTAGCATAGGATGGAATATCATGGTGTGTCACTAGACTATTTTTTGTTATGCCATGCTACCATTTGAATATTTTTTGATTAGTTTGACTTTGTACTCCAAGGTACTTTTCTCACTTAGAGACACTCATATTTTTCCATTTGGTAGGTGGATATAGCATTATAAATATACATGCCATTTTCTCTTAGAAATTAGAATGGATAGATTATTTATTTATTTCTTAATTTAAGAGAATTTTAATGTTAATGATTGAAGCTTATAGTAGTTAGTATATTATTCTAAATAAGTATATAATAAGAAATGAGTTCTTGAGGCTTAAAAGAAATGATTGCTACTACTATTTAACTGAATTACGATCATTATTTGAATATATATTGTAGATTCAATATAGGAAATTTCTACTATTACTATAAAATTTCGCATACATATGCAAGTTTTGACTATAAAAATTATTAAGGATGCTTCATTTAGGTTTCCTACATAAAAATAAGTTGTTGCAACTTTTTCATAAATAAGTGAAAGTTGTTATAATTCACATAGGCACAAATATTGAGGCTTTTGATTTGACATTTTATTAGGACAAGATTGAGTACATATAAGATAAAGTATTGTTGACTTTATTCATAGATTCATTAGGCTAATTGTAATTAGTAACCTCACTAGTATGAAACCCAAGTGAGGAATTAGTATAGAATATCACAATGAGAGGAATGTCTAGATATTTGTTTAGTGCAAATTAGTAGAGGGACAAAGATGTCAATTTTTGCATATGTTGATGGTCTACATACAATAGGAGTATGTGTTTACAACTAATATGAAAAAAATTGATGAATTTAAATCAAGGATAAATATGTTAATTTTTGAATATATTTTTGGATTGCATATAATAGGGGCAATGTGTTAGCATCTAGAATGATAATTTTTAATAAATTTTTATATAGATATACTTTGTTATATTTACCTAAGGGAAATTGATCACTAAACATAAAAATCTAGGCCTAGTTATGAGTATATTATAATGTGTTCATTATATATAACTACATGTGTTATCAGTATAACTACATGATATAGATTTACAAGCACATATTTACTCTTTATTCATTAGTATTATGCATCTAATCCCTCATTGGAGAGTCAAAATATGAGTGGAAGGAGTTGATATAATGGTATTTCAATTTAGGGATACTAATTTGGTTGGGAGAATAAACACCTTCATGATACTCTCTCTTGAAGATAGACATTCATGATAGTTATATTTGACAAGATGATTCTAGATTGATTGTTGAAGATCCCAAAGAAACAATTTAATGGAATCAAACCAATAAATTAGGCACTACATATTTATTATCTTATAAAATAAAAATTATTAAAAAAGAGTATGCTATATTTTATTCCAAGTGTTGAACCTATATCATTTTGACAAAAATATATGGCAATGCACTATTATATATTGACAAGAAACTATCATAATTTTATATACTTTATTGAGCATCAAAATGAAGTTTGATTATTAGATTTATTACATGTTTTAGCATTCTATTGAACACAATTATTATCTATACTCACATAATTAATTAATAATTAATATAATGCATAACACAACCTATGAACTATCATAAAGGATAAATTTTTGGGTTAGCAAAACTACCCTTTGAGATCCATTAATGGTATTGGAAATTAATACACTATCCTATTACAACATTGATGGTATTAGAATTTCACACATTGATCTTATAAGGAAGTGATAGGTCTTAGGAAACAATAATATACATACTGGATGGATACATCAATATGATTTTAAATACATAGATGGATGTTGAAATGCATGTTGGTTTAGTAGAAGCATAGATAGGAGATACATAAGGCTCATGGATATATTAAAGCTTTTATTTTTTGAAAAATTGTTATAAATTAATTAATAAAAAATAATTTATCTTTAGGAACTTATAGAACCAAACATTACATAAATTCATAGCCCAATAGCTTATTCAACCATTTATTTTGATTTAGATAAGAGACATTTTATTTCAAGAAGTGTTTGATATTATTATTATTCATTATAATAAAATATCATCCCAACATGTAAGGATTTTGTTTGTCCACTACATCCAAGATGGATAACATCTCCTTCTCATAAATAGAATGTCTCAAATTCTTATTTTAGAGTTATTTGATTTCACAAGCTCATGGATGACCTTCGTACATTAGAACAACACCTATACCCTTCTAAAAGCATCACAGTGAATTATAAAAGGTTTGATAAATTCTAAGGTAGATAAAATTGGAGTGATGCACATAATATTTTTAAAGGCATTTAAGGATCTTGTAGCTTCATAGGATCACACAAAGGCATACTTCTTGGTGATATTTTTTAGGGTGGTTGTGATCTTCCCATAATTATTGAAAATTTTATATAATACCTAGTGAGACCAAGAACCCTATGATGCTTAAGATTTAGGAACTAGCCAATATTTCATAGCCTTTATATTAATAGGGTCCACATTGAAACATTCATGATACACTATGTGATCAAGAAAATTTAAGTCAAACACCAAGAGATGTTTGTAACTTTAGACACAAAGCTATTCCCATTATAAAATTTAGAACATCTATTTGACATGATGCAAATGGCATTCTCAAGACCTACTATAGACTAGGATGTCATAAAATAAGATCAACATAATTTTTGAAGAAAATAATCATATGTAAAATTTATTACACTCTAGAAAGTGAAAGGACATTTGTAAGAGAAAAAGGCATAACCAAAATCTCTTGACTATGAAAAGAACTTTTGAGGATATCCTCCTCTCTAATCCTAATTTAATGAAACCCAAAATATAGGTTTAAGTTGGTAAAAAAACATTGTACGATGTAATTCATCTAAAATTTATAAATAATAATAATAGAGGACTTATACTTTATAGTGATCTTTTCGTGTGTTCTAAAATATTAACACATCCACCAAAATTCCTCCTTGTGCTTGATCATGACTACTAGGGATAAACAATGGTTATATGTGTTGTTGATCTAAGTATAGGTACTTATCTAGATGTGGATATTAGCAACATGACCCACACATTTATTATTACTACCATTGGTAATCAAAATATTGATTTTGTTATTGTTTGTATTGTTCCTTTATATAATTAGGGATTTTTTTTTAAATAAAGGGGTAAAAATTTATTGATAAAAATTCTGGATTACAGAGTACAACTGAGCTTCCAACTAGGACTCAAATAAATAGCAATATAGAATAAAACCACTATACTAGAATGACACCCAAAAAAGACAACAAGAAAAAACCACATTAAGTTTGTACATCCTTGTGGATTAACTTCCATAGGCATTGAGAGTCCCCAGATGGGAGACTTTCCCAATTATTGATACTCTAAGGATCCAACAGCTCCCTTTTGGCCAGGTAATCAACAACCACATTCCATTCCCTTGGAATGTGCACAAAGGATATAAATTTTAACTCTTCACTCATTATAAGAATCTAAACAGCTACAGAGGCCAACTGCCAATTAACTTCCTCCACCCTTTTACAGTTTAAAATATTAACCAAAATTTGAGATTCAGACTCGTAGATAATCCTATGCCAGCTAAGAGAAAACCCCCTCTGCAAGGCCTCAAGAATTTCAAGAGCTTCCATAAAATTATTGGATTGAACACCTTTATAAATGGAAAAGAAAAAATTGACACCACCAGTAGAATCTCTCCCAACATCGCCAATGACAACATGTCTAGGATTACCTCTGGATGATCCATCAGTATTAATTTTTAAAACTCCTCTAGGGGGTGGCCTCCACATACCATCTCTCCTAAACTTCTTGCTGAGCTGAGGAAACCTACTAGGGCTAGAAGAGTTCACACTATCCCAAAAGAGACCAAGGGATTGTTGTACCTTCTCCTCCCTAGAATCCAAAAGAGGGTCCACATCACATTTTCTATGAATGGTTTCTTGAACCATATACAAGATCCTTTGCCAAATTTTTTGAACATCCAAATAACTTCCTTGAAATATGTGACAATTTGTTCAAGCCAAATTTACCAGATGATGCAAGAAGCGCCCAAATTCAAAGCCATCGAAGGAATGGGGCCTTGGCTGGAGGTCTACCAAGAGTACTCCAAAACTCCACCAAGGACAACACATGAAAACATGGATGGTTCGAGGTGCTCCACCAATGGTGCCAAATGTCTCTAGCAAAGGAGCATTGGAAAAATAAATGAGAAGAGTCATCCTCATTCTTACTACAAAGGACACAAAAAGAGGGACCATGAAATCCCCTCTTCCTCACATTATCCCAAGTGAGGCATTTATTATGAGCTACCAACTAGAGAAAGAAGTTAAATTTTGGCCAGACAAATTTGTTCCACACCTTTTTCCACCAAGTGATAGGAAGACACCCATACTTTTGCTTATCAATAACCATATAACCATAGGCTACCGAGTAGGTTCCCTTAGGAACAGGGTTCCAAGCCAAAATATATTTACCCCTCAATGAAGAACAAGGCCTCCTCATAAGAATAAGAGCAAGCACCTCTCTCCTTGGCTAGTCCCCCCTGGGGCCATTATTATGGATCTTTCCACCTGTACATCTCCATATTTCCAAAAGACTAGATTTTTTTAAAGTCCTCCACATGAGACCAACCTGCTTCCAAGAAAAAATGCTTAGAGAACGTAACCTAGGATATTGATTCAAGATAGGAGGGTGGCCATCCCAAGAATCCTCCCAAAAAAGAGCATTTTATCCCTGATTGCAAATCTAGAACAAACCCTGCTTGATTAAATTAGCTCCTCTTTTCAGAGTGTCCCAGATAACTAAAAATTTCCAAACCAAGCTGACTCTAGGGATCTAAGCCTCAGA
This sequence comes from Wollemia nobilis, assembly GCA_028583015.1. Classification (NCBI taxonomy): domain Eukaryota; kingdom Viridiplantae; phylum Streptophyta; class Pinopsida; order Araucariales; family Araucariaceae; genus Wollemia; species Wollemia nobilis. The sequence goes on from JAQPPZ010002979.1 coordinate 11,678,371, forward strand.
AATACCTCTCAAGTATTTACAAGATAATATTTTAGCCCAAATATGATCTTGAGAGGTACACCATCTCCAATAAATTTTTGTAGCCAAAGCCTGCCCAAAAAGAGTTGTTTGTCTCAACCCAAGGCCTCCCTCTTGCATCGGCCTACATATAGAATCCCACCTAACCAAACTCTATTTAGATTGATCGAGTTTTCCAGACCATAAAAACTATCTTGAAAAATCATCCATGTACTTTATGAAGTGAGAGGGAGCTATTTGTACAAAACATCTATAAATGGGTAAAGCTTGAACAACAATTTTTAAAAGCAACACTCTACCTGTAGTGGATAGCCATTTGAAAGTCCAGTGATTCACCTTCCTTCTAAAATTATCAAGCATAGACTGCCAAGAAGATCTAGGTAGAGGATGAGATGAAATTGGAATACCAAGATAAATTAAGGGGGGAGTCCCAAACTAGAATCTTAGAATGAGAGCAATCCTAGCTTGAATAAGAGGAGGGGTATTGAAGAAGAAAATAGAAGACTTGTCCTCATTAATAAACTATCCAGAAGCACCAAGATATATGTCAAGAGACTGTCTAATATTGCCAGCTTCCCTGATAGTGGCAACTACCAAAAAAGAAGTATCATCAACAAATTTAAGGTGGGAAAGAGGTGGAAAACTACTATCCCACTTCCACCCTTGAATGATACCCTACATGACTTGAGACTTGAGAAATCTTCCCAACCCTTCCACCACAATGATAAACAAATAAGGAGATAAAGGATATCCTTGCCTCATTCCCCTTGAGGCCTCAAATAGCTCTGATGGCTCATTATTAACAAGAACATAGAATGAGGAATAAGAAACACAACTCATCACCCATCTAATCCATTCCTCCTCAAATCCAAAAGCAGCAAGAAATTTTTGAAGAAAGGACCATCTGACCTGATCATAGGCTTTGGCCATGTCCAACTTAATGAACATAGTTTTCTCCTTAGAAGTTTCCATCGAGTGAATAGCTTCTATAGCAATAAAAACCCCATCCAAGATTTTTTGGCTAGAAACAAACCCTCCTTGCTCCTTAGATATGATTTTTCTCAACCATATCTTCAGCCTCTTAGCAATAATTTTTGTGATGATCTTATACACAACATTGCAGAGAGTAATAGGCCTGAACATATCCAAGGATTTTTCTCCCTCTTTTTTGGGTATAAGCACCACAAAGGTAGAATTTAGGGCCCTTAGCATCTTTTTGTTCTTTTGGGACTCATGGACCACCTCTAAAAGATCAAATTTGATTAAATACCAAAACTCCTGATAAAACTCAATCAAGAATCCATATGGGCCTAGGGCTTTTCCTTTTTTCATCTTGAATATAATATTTTCCAACTCCTCAAGGTAAATTGGACCCATAAAGTGCTCATTCATATCTCTAGAAACAATTATTGGAATATAGTTTAGAATAAGCTTTTCATTATCATCATCTGATATGGAGTCCTCCTTGAAGAGAGAGGAAAAATACCTCTTAGTCTCTTCTGAAATATCCCTAAAATAAGAGAGTAGGGCACCCTGAGAATTCACAAGAGAGGTAATCAGGTTACCATTACAGTGAGCCTTAACTGAGTTATAAAAGAAGGTTGTGTTCCTATCCCATTCCTAAAGCTAATCTACTCGAGATTTTTGTTTGCAAAAAATTTCTTCCCTTAGTTCCCATTTAGTAAGGTCTTTCACAGCCTTAGATTCCTCAACAAGAAGCTCCTTCGTTAATCCCTAATCTCTAATCTTCCTTGAAGCTTCTTCCATCCTCCTAAGAGATGCTAGCTTAGCCAAGGAAAGGTTCCCAAAATTCATTTTATTCCATCTATTCAATTTATGTTTTACAAATTGTAGTCGCTTCATAAAGGAATACATAGCGATGCCATGAGGAGGCTTGCCAGTGGTCCACCAGCCTCGTATGAAATCATGAAGCTTAGGATCATGAAGCCACATAAGTTGAAACTTAAAGGAGGGATTCTTTTTTAGCCCTAACTCCAAAGTAGAGAGTTTGATAGGCCAATGATCAGATCCCCTACCCTCTAGAATCACATAACTAGCATTTCTGTTATCACCCATCCAATAACTAGATATCAAAAACCTATCCAGTCTCTCTAATATGGAAGCTTCCCCACACCTTCTATTGTGCCAAGTAAAGATCCCATTATTTGGCTTGATTTCAACCAAGTTTAGGTCCTAGATATGAGCACTAAATATAGAAGAAAAAGGCTTGATACGGTCCACCCCACCATGTTTCTCCTCTAGAAAAGTGATAGAGTTGAAGTCTCCAGCAAAAATCCATGGGTATAGGGGAACCAAACTTCTCACAAAGCAAATGTGCTCCCACAAATTCACTTTACCATTGTAATCAATAAGAGCATACACATTTTTAAGTAGGATGGTTTCACTAGATTCATTATCATGCTCGACCATCGAAATAGACCATCTGTTGGAAATCCAAGTAAGAGGGGATATCTTAACCGGATCCCATAAACAAGTGATACCACTAGCATATCCACATGCACCAATACACTGGTATTATCCCCTTATCCACAAATTGGGAGCAATATTGAACATAATATTAATAGCCAATTTAGTCTCCTAAATAAACACCACATCTAGAATGCACATGAACCAAATCACGAACAATTTTTTGTCTGGGGATGTTCAACCCCCTTACATTCCATGAGAGGATAATAATTTTTGGGGGTTATAAAAATGGGAGTCCAATGTTCTCACCAAGCCTGACTCCACCAAAGTCTCCCCCATTAACTTAATTTTATCCTGGTCCTTCTTCTGACCCACCTTCATATTCTTATCCGAAAAACTTTTTTTAATTATTTTCTGCTGCAATCCCAACACCGTAGGAGTTTTGTAGTCCAAGGATGACTACATTAGTTCTTGAGTAGGAGAGGGCATAACTAAATCTGTACCACTTTCTAAAATAGTTTCCCTTATAGGGCTAGACCCATCCATGTCCCCTATACTTAGATCCAAAGCCCTTTGTTCTTCATTTAAACCCCCTAGATCTAATTCCTTAAGTTCCCCCTCAAGAAGAGACATCTAATTTGGTCTTGTTATATTTGCATCAGGTAGCGAAGTTTTAGGTATCTCCATGCAATGATCAAGATCATCTAATATTTCAAAATGGTTGAGTAGAGCATCTGGATGGCTATCCTTAAGGTCTTTGTTTGCCCTTCGTCCTGTATTTTGGGATTTTACCGAAACAAAACCTTCCTTATCTCGTTCCCCTTCCTTTATCGGGGCTTTTCCTTTATCCAAAATTTTTCCAGATCGAGAGGGCCCAAGATTTGAAGCCATAGGTAGGACAAACTTAGGGTATTTTCTTTGCAGGTGTCCATATTCATGGTAAATACAGCAAAATGGAAGAGCTTCATAGTCAAGTTTTTGAACCCATGTAGTTGATCCAAATTGTATTTCAATAGAATCTGGAATAGGATTATTTAAGTCAATTTCAACACAAATACGAGCAATAGAGATTACATTTTTATCCATTGTTTTTTGTGACGGTCCAACCGACTTCCCAAGAAAAAGGGTAATCTTATGCAAGATATCAATTCTCCAAAATTCCAACGGTAGCCATGGAAGCCGCACCCATACTGGAACCCACGATGGCCACCCCTCTAATGGGTTGAAACCCACATGCTAGGGTTTAATAAAGAGTCCCACTTGGTTATAGAAATAAGGACCCCCTTAAAATGTTTTGTTACGATCTGCAATACAAGAGAAAACCACCATAAAATAGTTGTTCGCACTCAGCATCACCTCAACATCACCTTCAGGATTCCAAGTCTTTCTGACCCAAGCCTCCACAAAGGGGAGAGAAATTTGGATGCCCAAAAAATTTCCAATAAGGGCATGTTTAGTTAGATACTCCACATCTTCCACCACCGAGTCTGGTTGAACCATTAGAACAGGCCTGGCTTCACATTGCTCCAAACATCCATTGTTCTTTAACAAGCGGTTCCCGACATGCACTAGAAAATCCTATTCCTTCCAGTCATTTTTAGATGAAAAAACATCATGAGCATGCACTCTCTGTGCTAGACCCGATGCCATCATGACATTCCTCCAATTTTTTAGACCTCCTCCAAAAGTTGTTGCCATCCCCGTAGAGCAGTTTTTCTTCATCCTTATATAATTAGGGATTTGATCATATCATGGCTAATGAAATTTTGATTTTTATTCGAATAAATCAAAATAGTGATACATTTTCATTTTATGAGGCCTTGTGACTTGATACTATAATGGGCTTGTACTATAATGAGTGTCACATCCCAAATATTATAACATTTAAATAATACAATTATTTATAGACTTAATAATGATAATGGTTGATATGACATTAATGAGTTAATATTTTATAATTAGTAATTATTTAAAAAAATTAAATATAGAAACTAATGATTGAAATGGACCAACTTCCATATAAATGTTGTGAGTGTTAATAGATCCCTCCAATAAATTATGTGAGAGTATCACTATGAAGAGGGTGGAATATGTGTAAAAACAATGCATATAGAGAGTAAAATACAATACACAAATAAATTTTTTCTATATTTAGTTTACATGGATGCCTGGTTTCAAAATTGACTCAAATTTTATAATTATACATGCAAATATTGGTGTTAGAAAATCATAGCCCTACATGAGTTAAATTTCATTCATTTATTATACTTGGTTTAAATTAATTATGTGGATTATGCCTGTCTTAGAGATTTAAACTAATGTTGTGATAAGGTTATGTGATTGTAACATTCTTCATTTTTATGTGTATGGGTTATGAATAAATTAGACCATGCTTTACACCTTATAAAGAAAGATCTTAGGAGGAGAACCTATATTTTTTCTTAGATCTTCACTTGCACTATATGGTTAAAATGTTTGGTGTCCAAATGTTAGGTATTTTCCATGTAAACCTCATAAAACCCCTATTTTCCTTCAAAAAGTATCATTTCTAAGTAAGGTTAGTGTTTGGAGAGTAGAGGTTCTCATGCAACATTGAGGGACATTTCAAAGGGTCTTCGACCTATATGTTAGGGGTTGTACATTGGCAATCATGAATATCCACAATTAGGAAAACTCTTATTGGCTAAAATTATTCATTTTTGGGATCTATTTGGGAATGATTTAAGGTATTCAAGTTTACTTGGGAGGTGTTATATTGGAGGTCATGGTGGAACTAGAGGTAGATGACAAGGGATAAATAATACAAATGGATTTTGAGATTTTTTATAGGTTTTTCTACAATATTTAGGTCATGCATTTTTACCTTTCTTTGTATCCTTGTATAAATTATTTAAAATGGTTAATACTCTCATTTTGATGGACTCAATGTTGCTAGTTTAAAAAAATTTAATGGGTATTTTGTTTTGTTAGGAAATGCAAATAATCTAAATATAGAAAAATCAAAATGATTTTAGACAAAGATAAAATATGTTGTTCTTGCATACATTTGAACCCCTAGTAATTCATGTAGATTTTTTGTGAGTTATTTCTTTGGATTTTCCATAGGTTGAACTTATGCCTAAAATTGTATGATAATATAGCCCAAAATCCCTAGTCCTACCAAAGAGTATTACTTGATTTCAAAGGAATATTGGAAATATTATTATGGTGTGTTTAAAATTCTATATAAATATGCAAAATATTATTTCTATATGAAATTAAGGGTTTAATACCAAGGGTACATATTGCATCACCTGTTTCAATTGTAATTGTACAAAAAATTCACCACACTAGAAAAATCCATCCTAAAAGGGGAATTCTGAGTTGAATTTTTTCCTAGCACTTAATGAGATGAAAGGTCCTAAATCTCCATCAATTTATCAAGTTGATGATGCCATAAAGATGCGAAAGATGGTGACAAGGGAAGGACTGCAAAGAAATCTACTAGAAAATCTAAAACTTCCCATGCCACAAGGCTATGTTGATGCACTAGACTATGAAGATAATAATTTATAGTTTTTTTGATGATATTTAATCTATATTATGCTATTTGTAAGAGTCATAGAGCCATTTTGGTGGTATCTAAAAGGATTATACCTTTAGTAGGATAGTCCAATATAGTAGTTTTGGATTCACTCATAATTAATTTAAAAATTGAACTATAATACATATATAATGGGGTCCATTGCAATCATATAGCAGGGTCTCTTGGAAACAACAAGAAAATTGGAGGAAAGAGTGAGAGACAAGGTGACCAAAAAAAAAATTGGCATTGGCTAAAAGAGCTAAAAATATATGGAGGCATAAGCATCCTAAATTTTTCTAGTTGAGAAACATTTGTAGATCATTTAGCCTTCACAATCCATATAGAGGTCATCCCAAAATTGGTTAGAAATGAAATAAGGCTTACAATATTAAAAACTCATACAATTTTTCACCTAGATCTAGAGGGAGGAATTTTAGGTATACAAGTTAAGCCGTTAGCTTTAACTTATTCTAAATCTATGAAAAATCAAGCCAAAATATTTTAAAGAATTTTTGGAAAAGTAAATAAATCATAAGGCAGAAAGTAGGTTAGCTTTCTTGGCACTGGCATCAACAGTTTTTCAAAAGATCTAGGAAATTGCAAAAAGAAAAAATGAAGGAAGAGATTCCAACCATTATAGGCCTGAAAGCCTAGATCAGTCATAACACTTTTCTAGATGATGATATCCAAGCTTTCAGGGATTTTGGCACAATTCAAGTAGATCAAAATGGAGTATAAAACACAAAGTAAATTAGAGCAACAAACCAAACGACTCAGCTTAGCTGTTAGGGCATCTAATATGCTAACATTAGATAAGAAGAGATCCCAAAAGGCATAAGGCACTACAAAAAAATCCTAAAATATGAGAGTTGTAGTAGCAACATTCCAATAAAAAGTATATCAATGTAGAGGATGCTTGGTAATCCAATAATAGATAGTTATACCACATAGCATATTTTAGAGCTAAAAAGTGTCAGCCACCTTTAAGGTTGACAAAGTATCCCAAGAATTATAATTTCCTAACAAAGGACATGTAGAGAAAAATAATGAGGCCAAGAGGTTCCATATTAGCCTAGGTTCATGTTAAATCAATTTTATCCAATAATTTATATAATAGTTTATTTCATTTCAGGGTTAAGCAAAAGTTATATAAGGAGAAATGTTCCTCATCTGTAAGTATTGAAAACTTTAGTGTTTGCATTTTTGTGACCTAATTCTCTAGGATGTTCTAATAACAATCAAAGGTCTTCTTTTTATCAAATTTTATGTGGCACTTATAGTAATACATTACACTTTTAGCATTTCATTTAAGATTTAATGGTATTGAATTTTGTTAGGATCATTGTTGTTTTCCTCATTTCAATGGATATTGGAGTAAATTTTGTTAGTATTGAAGCTATTTGGATCATTGGTCTTAGGGAATTTGGGGTTTTGAATGTTGTAATAATTGCACTCCTAATATTTTTAGTTTTAGTTGGGTGAAATTTTTTAGGTAAAATAATTGTTTGGATCATTCTAGTGAAATGTTTGGAATATAGGATGTTGTGATTCTTGTGCTTACTTCATATGAGCTTTGATGGTAGGAACTTACATTAGGAACTTGATTTCAATAGTCAATATATGTTCATTCGACTTTAATTCATGTTGTTACCTAAGATTCCTCTACTTCAATCTTGTTTCTACTCCTTTCTCTCTTATTTCTCTTTCTCTTTTCTTTTTTGTTTTAAAGTATTTCCAAGGAGCTAACTATATTTAGAGGTTGATCTAGAAATAGTTTTAGATCATCCAATCTTGACTCTAGTCTAATGTGAAATATCAAACCTATGATAATTAGACAATCAAGAGTTTTGGCATGCTCGATGGGACATGAATCATAAAAAACACCTAATTATAAGTCAAAGTTTTTTGGTGTATTAGAGCATTTGGCATATTTATATTTATTTATGATCAAGCATTGATAAGTATATTGGTATCACAAAGTAGATAGAATCAATTCACCTAGTGACTCCACTATTGGAATAACCTAAAGATAATAACCTCGCTGAATGGACATAGATCCAAAATCTAATGATCACCAAAATGGAAGCCAAGAAGATGTAATAACCAATGTAGTTTGCTAAACTACTAGCTATCTAGATATGTAAGAAAGGTAAGTCATTTTCACTTATCTAAGTTTTTTATTTCAAAACCCCACTCCTTTATAGGCCATATCCCCATAATCTCCTACTATATGGCCACTAAAATCTATGGTCAAATGCATTTTGTCTTGATGGAATAATTCTAGAACAATCAATCTTCCAAATCTTCATGGCATTCCTTAATCTACATTAAAATATTTTCCCTCCTATGATGGTAGTGATAAGACAACTTACAAGCACTACCAAGATATTGTTACTTTATCTACCATTCATAATATTGTCCATGAATATATAATGGTTAGGATTCTTTCTCTATCTTTTAGAGGAAAAAAATTAGCCCGATATTGTTCATTAGAGGAAGGAAAAATTAGCACTTGCTAGTCTTGTTGAACCATTTATCATAGAGTTCAATGATCTAGGGGATCCCTTTTCTTTGCTTATCCAGTTTACTTCTATTCAAAAGAATCCTCAAGAAAATAGTATAGACTTTAATATCTAATTCAATAAGGCTTGGAGGATAATTCCTGAAGAGATCAAGCTATCTAATGCCCAATCCTACATCTATTACCTCTATGATTTCACTCTTGAATTAGGTCTTTAGATCTAGCAAACCAATGAGATGAAATTTCCTCAAATCTTCCAAGAAGCTATTATAGCTAAAAATTAACTCATCTCAGTTGGTAAGCTTCTTCCCAAATCATAATGCCATATTTTTCTAAGATCCAATAGTAGATCTATCAATATTCACTTCTGGCAGGCCCTTAAATGGATTTTTTTTCTACATATAAATCATATCTTTAGCTTATCAATTTGGAAAGCATAGTGCTAGCACTACCCAATTTAGAGCTAAAAGAGTAAGAAGAGATACAAGAGCTAAAATATTTAATCAAGAATATTACAAATAAAGTTACAATAGTAGAGCAACATAATTCCAAAAAGAGGTATGACATATATCAGCAAATAAGGTACCATTACATATCAAAATATGAAGGAGCTTCTACTAGCAATGCTACACGAAAACAAGTTGATGTTGGCAGAAGTCAAAGAAATAAATAAATAAATATATATATATATATATATATATATATCTAAATAACTACTAGTGTTTAGAGGTCTGAGGTTTAGACCAATTGGTTCATCCAAACCCCATAAGGGAGACGAAGGTCCAAGGTTCAAATCTCGGGCCTCGTCGGACTAAATGCTTGTCCCTTTCCTGGTGCTTTCAGCGACATAAAAGGTTTAAAATTATTGTGGCATGGCGGTTATAGGGGTGGACTGCGTGAAGATCTGTGTGGCAGATTTCAGGGCAGATAGCACAGAATACTGTGACAACCATAAAATCTGGACAGCCTACCCGGATTCATGGTGGCTACCGATTCTACCATGTAAAATAATAATAAAAAAAAACTACTAGTGTTTAGCATACAATGACCCGCACAATGCTAACACTTGTGTAGTTTATCAACATTGGTGTCAAAAGAAAGTGAAAAGGGCTTGTAGGTATGTTGATAGACTCAAAGTAAAACATTGTTACTAAATAGCCTCCAAATTTTGATCTTCTCTACTTATTGATAGGATTTGGGAAAATACCTTTGTGGTCAGATCCTTGGAAGTTGAAAGTTCCCCCACAAACTTAAAATTATAAAAATAAGGACTTATCTAAGGAGTAGACTAGGTTATAAGCATAAAAATTCTATTAAATTATAGAAGGATCAATAGACATCTAAAATTTGAAAGCATTTAAGGAACAAGATAGGATGGAAGCATCAACAACTTATCAAATGCTAGAAGCACTAACAATTTACCAAAAACCAAAATTTAACCTAAGTATGGAGGCACCTAAGGAAAAATCAAGGCTATAAACACTAAAATATAATCAAAGGATAAAATTTCCAAAGGCTAACCAAGGTCTAGAGGCTCATTATCAATATTCAAGGGATCAAGTCTTAGGGAAGTTACGATATCCCTAAATTTAATAAATTTCATGTGGATGTCATGGATTTTACAATGTCTCTTATTTTATTAGAGCATGATGATGAGCAAGTTATAATTGATGTAAGGAAAATAAAAGACCCAACAACCTTAGAGACCATCCAAATTTATTTATATGTATTCACCCTCAAATCCACCTCAAATCCTAGCCCTTGGTATAATGATGTCTATGATTATCTTAAGAATGACACTTTGCCTAAATATTTGAATCATAATGAACACAAGAACTTTAAGCAAAGGTTATCTATACATGTCATCATTAATAATATTTTATATCTTTGGACACTTGATGGTATTTCGCTTATATGTTTAGACCATACTAAGTCCCAAAAGATAATCGAGGAATCCCATCATGGGTCTTGTGTTGGATAAATTAGTGGCATTGCCATAAGTAAAAATCTTATTCAAATGGGTTATTATTGGCCCTCCATGGAGAAATATTATTGTGGTTATGTCAAAAGGTATGATAAGTGTTAAAAATGTGACAACCTTATTGATGCACCATCTCAAGCCTTGTATTCCATTGCCCCACCTTGGACCTTTTACATTTTGGGATTAAACAGTATTAGGAAAATAAATTCTATACTTTTTAATGGAAACAAGTTCATCATCACTAGAATTGCATACTTCACTAAATGGATTAAAGATATGTCTTTGGACTCCATAATATGAATCCAAATATCCAAATTCATGCATAAAAAAATCATTTGTCATTGTGGTATTCCTTATTTTATTATCTTAATTAAAGACATGTATTTAAAAAGTAAGGAAGCCCAATATATTTGTGCAAAGTATCACATGCAACACTAATGGTCCACATTATATTATTCTCAATAAAATGGTCAATTCAAATCCTCCAACAAAACTCTTATCAAAATCCTCGATAATATAGTCAATAACACTAAAATAGTTTGACATCTTCAATTATACTCATCCCTTTGGACACCTTACAAAAATGTTAAAACTTCCATTGACATGACTACTTATGCCTTGGTATATGGTGCTAAGGTTATATTTCAATTTTAAATTGAGGTTCCATCCATTCAAATTATTTTTAAATGTGCTTATGTTGGAGACGAGTATCATCATTTCCACCTTAGTCAATTGGAACTACTTGATGAAAATTGGATCCATTCCTTATAACACTTGCAACTCTACAAATAAAGGATCAAGTAGGATTATAGCAAGAAGGTAAGACACTAGTCCTTTGAATTCAATGATCTAGTTCCTATTGACAATAAAAAGAATAGTAATACTAAAATTGATATCAAGGGAGATTTATATCCCAATTGCATAGGTCATATATCACTACCACCAAGTGACACATATTTCCTCATAGCAATTGATGGTAAAGAACTCAAATAACCCATGAACATTATACACTTAAAAGGATATTATGCTTAGATTTCACTTTTCTTTGATTATTTTTTATTTAAATTTGGTTACCTATTTTTTTACTTGCTTGTTTGTGGTTACTATTTGTGTTGTTCAATTCAAATCATATTGGAAATAACAACATTCTATCTATTATGAGTCTTGTGTGTCATTTCTTATTTTACCTTTGTTAGGTTATGATTACTAAATGGTAATAAGCGACCTATAAGGATATGCAAAGGATTATCCTACTTATATTTAGTTATTTTTCATTTACTAGGTGTTTAATGAAAGTAAATATCTTGTTGTTTGGTCATTATTGTCATCCACAAAAATAAACATATCATATGATATAAGAGTAGAAATTTATCATTATTACAACTTGTACACTTTACCCATGAGAATATATCCTTTATGACATGAGTGGGTGTCATCAAAATTATTTATATTTCTCTCCTAAAAATATTAATCAATTTGATTGCATGGTTTTAATTCAAATTATTTTGTATGTAATTCAAGAACCCAAGTTTTTTTCCTTCCTTATATTCAAATTATCTAAATCATGAGTAGGTAAAATAATTCTTCCTTCGCATCATATCTCACAATATTCTTTCATTTGATAATTAAAAAAGGATGATCCTAGTTAGAATTAGTTCATTTTCTCTTTCTACTAAGAATATAATGATAATTGATTAATATAAATCTTTTCTCCATCTCTTTAAGTCATTAGCATCTATAAACTACAAATAAAATTCAAATTCCTACCCACTTGTGATCCTAGCTACATTGTATCTAAGTGAAAATAAAAATAGTATCATTTTCTTAAGAACAAGGCATCAAGCATTACAAGGATGGAAACCTTTTTACCCAAATAACCTATTTCCTTCTTATTCACATTCTTGATCTTGACAAGAGGATTATTTTGTATTTAATTCTAATAAAAAAGGCACAAACCTCTCTACATATATTTAAAGTAATCTCATTTTCAAATATGGGGATCTTTTCAGTCTTCTTACATTCCCCAACTTCATTACATTTCATGACATTATTGTTGTATCAAGATTTGTATGCAAAACAATCAATACTTATTGGCAAGGGATGAAGTGATTATAGGTACTCTCAACTCTAATTTTTATCACTATAATGTAATCCCTCATTCTATGTATTTTTATTTTTATTTGACTACTCAATCATTTATATTATATCTACTTAATAGTTGATATCTCATTGTGGGATTACACCCAATATTTTGGTTGCTCTATCAGGTGTATTAGGTGATATATTAACTCATATATTTGATAGAGGATCAAGAAATTCAAGTGATATACACTTTTCTTTCCTATATATAAGAGTCATAATAATTGTGATACTAGAGCTTTTGGATGTCCTATCATGCATATAAAAATAAAAGAGTTTTCTTCTATTTTTAATAGCACATCTAGAAAGTGACATAGTTCCTAACACCTTAAATAAATTATATTACCAAATATATTTTCATAGTTCCATCCTTATTTATGCCCAAATTTACTAATTACTAATAATAAAATCATCATGCTTTATGTCATACTACTTTGATACCCATGCAAAATGTTAGATGGCCTGAATGGAATGTTTGGAGCATCAATGTATGATCATCAAAATTATTCAAAAATACATAGAATGAGGGAAATTTAAATCTAATTTGAATGAATAGTCTTTCCTCACTATCTACTAATTTGGATTAATTTGTTATCCTTTCTATCTTAGTAATAATTTCACATCCAATATCATCTAATATCATTTTACACATTCATTGTTATTACAATACATCCAAGGCTATTTGACCTATCAACTATCTTCATGGCACAATAGAAGTGCCTAAATCCATTTATCTTAAGGTAAGGGTACCACATTTTTATCATATTTTAAGTCCTTAAAAATAATTATATTGAGATAATATTATAACCTTCTTAGCACAATAAAAGTCCTCAAAAATGTTTTTCTTGGGGAAAGTATACTATATTCATGGCACAATAGAAGTTCTGAAAAAAACTTGTCTTGAGGTAAGGCTATCACCTTCTTCACATTGCAAAATATCTCAAAGACATCTATATTTAGGAAATTCTAATATCTTCTTGTAATAGCAAAAGTTCTTAAATATATTTATCTTGAGGTAAGGCTATTGTCTTTATGGTATGTAGACATAATTTTGAGCATGTTGTCATTCACATAATAATATCAACATCTCCCTCATCAAACATGATAAACATCATGATAAGTGAAACAAGTGATAGTCTCATTAAAAAGGCATTTAATGACTAGTGTTATCTCTAATTATCTCAGTTAGAAGAATCACACCTTGCATAGAGTGACACAGTAGGGCCTCGATTGAGAGGGTGGGTTTGGCTCAATTAAGGGCCTTGGGAGTTTTTACAAGGTTGGATCTATGTTATGATGTGATATTTAGGCAAACTTGAACTCATGGGGATACAAGATATAAAAATAAAAACAACTCAAAAAAAGAAAATTCTAAAGCTACCAAGGTGGCAATGCACCAAAGATCCACTAATATTTCCCTACACAATAGGCCTGAATAATATGTTCCAATACTGAACACTTCCCATCCTTGACATAGAAGAGACCAAATGAGATTTACCAGTATGTATACATAGATGAGTCCAAAAATTGACACGTAGGCCTCCCATACACATATACATGCATGATAAAACTCAAAAAATAGGTAAAAATTTGATAGCATACACATACATATAGAGATAGGTTAGTGATAGAATCATAGATGGCTAGTCCAAAAATTGACACGTATGTATCCAATATATATAAGCAAATAAATTTTATAGATATTGTGCCTAGAGTAGGATTTGACTTGCCGAGAAGCCACTCAAGAGCTAACTACTCTATAGGAAGAAATGAAAGGAAATATTACAAGAGATTACAAATGTAAACTTGTCAATCCTTTACAATACTAAAACTACTCCTATTTTTATATTACAAAGAGGAGGGTTTCCCTCCAAAAACTCATACAAATATTTCAATATTACCAATGCTTTATGATGTTCGATCGTATCTTTATTTAATTTGTTGGTCTCCTTGAGATATTTGGATCTAGATTCATGAATATCAAATGGTTATGATGTTAGGATTATCTAATCCTAACCATTATCATAAATTAATCATTCATATTTATTATTTAATATGGACCATTGTGTCCTTTCACTAACAACTCTAGACTAGGTATATAATATAATTCGATAAGGTGTACACAATCATCCATTGAATAACAAAAATAAATATTTATTTAATATCCATTATAAGGATTCCCTCTCTAGTGTAAAGGTGATTATTTCTCAAATGTGATTCAATGTTTCCTATGCATACTTTAATATAACTTTCTATTATTTAATTTAATTAACCATATAGGACTTAGGGTCCTATCATCTGGTATTAGAGCCTTCTTTTTAGAGGATCCGTTATACACCATTCGATTCATCACCATTTTGTCATCCCCAATTTTTGTTCATCACCCATTTTTATTTACCATTCTGCTCATTAGCACCATTCACATTCCACGACACCATTTACCACATAAGCCATCCATTGAATAAAAAAAACTAGGTTTGTGCTCTATAAAATATAAATGTAATTCATAGTATTTTATTACGTCAACTACAATGAAATAATATTGTATCCAAGTCACAAACTAGGGAGAAGAAAGGCATCGTTAAAATCATTGTACTATACATTATCGCTGCACCTCTTTCTTCTCATGAAGGTCACTCCAGATCTTCCATTGGTGAAAAATCGAAGTCAAACAATGTTATAAGAAGCAAATCAGAAATATTTCCTGTGCAAGCACCGTATTCGATAGAATAAATGAAAATATAGTGATAAATATTAATAACCTAAGGTTGAAATATTTTTCATCACCACAAAATCATTTTCAATCATCGTTGAGTCATTTTTCGTCGTCATCGAGGGGGTTTTTCTGTGCGAGCACAATTTCTGATAGAATAAAAGAAATATTATGAGAAAATTAATAAAATTTAAATTAACCTAAGGGTAAAATATTTTCCATCACTGTCAAAGCATTTTCATTCACCATTGTGTCTTTTTTCCATTGTCACCGATGGGTCTTCCATCGGAGTGATTTAAAGAAGTTTAAATTTTCTAGAGAAGACGTGGGATTTATCCCACATCTTCCTATGATGGGAAGCAAAGTAATTTTTATACACTTGAGTGCATAATAAGGATCATTAATTAGGTTATGCCACCCCCATCATGTGTTGTGTGTGACTCCCACCACCTGCAGCTGTTAAATGCTTTCTACCCTTGGCCACTAATTCCCTTTCGTACCTTGTGCTTACCACCACTATTGAATTTTGCCTCACTATGCTTCATGCTCACCATTGGACTTGGCCTCTAACACCCTATCATACATCATGTCTCACCACTTTCCTATTGCCTAGTGCATTGAACTCATCCCACCATCATTACCTACCTCCCTATCTACCGTTGATGCCATCTTCTCACCCCGTTGTCTAGTGCCTTGTGCTCATCTCGCCATCGCTATCCACATCTCCATTCATCATTGATATCATATTCCCACTGAGAACATTGCTTCAATTCAAATTTCAAAAAATAAAAAAAATGACCGTTGAGGTACAAAAAAGTTTCTTAAAACCAAATTTTTGAAGGAAATTATATTTAATTTTGGCTAAAAAATTTAAAACAAAAACAAAAGTTGATTTAAATTTTTGCTGAAAATTTAAAAAGAAAAATTTGTCCCCAATTTGTCACCATAGATCATTTGAATTTTAGTTGGTGGACCTTCCATCAACATTTTTATAAAGATTCTCCTTGTTGAATATTGCAACAATCTTAAACTATCAACATGGCATATGAAGGATGATCTCACGACCCCAACATGTTTTCATCAATTCATATCACCACCATTTGTCAAATCACTTCTATATGTGAGTATAGAAATCGTTCTAGGATCTTGTCAATCACATATCAGGGTTAGATGAATCATTTCTCATAAGTTGCTTTAGTGGAATAAAGGACAAGATTAGGAAGGAGGTGGAAATATTCAATCCCCGCACCCTAATGCAGACCTTTGGATTAGCTTTATTAGCTGAAGATAAACTCAATATTCAATGTTGATTAGGAAAACCAACTATGGGGAAATAAAAAACCACTTACGCCACCCCAAAACCTAGCTAAACTTTACCAATTAAACATATTAGCTTTGAGGAGATGAGATAATGATGAGCGAAAGACCTCTACGATACTTGTGATGAGAAATTTAGACCCCACCATAAATGTGCTATACAAAAATTGTATTTATTAAAGGTAGTTGATCCTTGTAAACCCATAAATGCCAAATATAAGGAAGATGAGCACGAATTGACCGAAATACCTAATTATATCCATGAAGACAATGAGGTTGATGTACAAGAAGTGATCAATGTACCAAGCAAGGATGATATAGAGATACATGAAGTGACCAATGAAATCCAGACATAAATCTACATGAACTACACACAAGTTCCTCATCAACATTGAGCTCTCATAATATAGGCAACCTGATTCAGAAAGGAGGCAAAATAGTGAGTGCACCTTTATTTTTCCTTCATTCTACATAGGAAGAATCGCCTAAAGTGGATGCTAACCATCATCACAATTATTATAAGGAAGCTTCTACTATTATTCCTAGAAACCCCCCACTAAAGCTCTAATCCTCAAAAAATCCCTGCCTCCGTAAAAGTGACATTAAACTTGTGCAAGAACTTGTGCAAATACTACTTGGAACGTGCCTAAATCAATATCAACAATAATTTCCTTAATCCCAAATTTGAGGACAAAGATCCTTTTAAGGAGGGTGGCATGTTAGGAATCTTTAATCCTAAGAATTATCATAAATTAATAATTCATATTTATTATTATTTAATTTGGACCATTGTATCCTTTCATTCACAACTCTAGACTAGGTATATAATATAATTCGATAGGGTGTAAACAATCATCCATTGAAGAAGAAGAATAAATATTTATTTAATATCCATTGGAAGGATTCCCTCTCCAGTGCAAAGGTGATTCTTTCTCAAACATGATTCAATGTTTCCTGTGCATATTTTAATATAACTTTCAATTATTTAATTCAATTAACTAGATAGGACTTAGGGTCCTATCATATGATTCCTTGGATGAGTAGCTACCATCATTATTTCCATATACCTATTTTTGGAAATTCCCATAATTTGGGTACAAAATATTTCTTCATTTAATGCTTCAGATACATGGGTTGCTTCTATCATGGATCCTATGTTGTTGATGTCCTTTCAAAGAGATATACAATATTATTTTGCAGGAAATAGTGATACTACCAAAATATTGTACATATTATCAATTTTGAATTGGTATCATAGGTGGTTCTCTTCAAAATTTTCCTTGTCACTTGACATCGAAACATTGACACTTTTTACCTTGGGCCTTTCTTTACCATGAGACACCCTCACATCAAAGTTTTTTTGCTTCTCATCTCTTATTGGGACTAAATAAACTTCTAGAATTTGGACATAGACTTGTATATGATAATTTCCCTTCAACCTTAAAACATTTTGATAAGATGTTTCTCTTACACTTTTCTATTGCTTTCACTTTCACTTTTTGTTGTTGAAAAATGTATGATAAAATTTTTAAAATTTTTGTGACTCAGATATTTAGCCTACTAAATATAAGGAACCTAAATAAGTTGGTACTTTAGTCCATTGAGCATGGAGTTAGGATGAGAACCAAAGATAAAAATTTTAGTAGTTAGTTTGCATCTTCACATATTGGCAACTATTAGGTCTTTCACAAGCTCTCAAAGTTGGGACTACTATATATAGTACATATCTACAAAGGTTAAGTGGGTGGCCTTATCCATTGGTCATAGAGTCAAAAGATACACCCCACTTATCTCTAAGCATTTTATTGCTTCTTCCTTTTTTCTAGTTTTGTGGGTGAATTACTTTCACCTCCTTAGATCTTGGATTTTTGAGCAAAGTCTTTGGCTCAGATAGATTGATACTAGGGATGAAAAATATACTTGGTGAAATAGGAATAGTACTAGTGCTAACTTTACCTTTGTATTTGACCTAGTTGGCATGTATATTTTACCTCCAACTCATATCCTTTGCCTCTATTGTGCCTCTAGAAGGGGAGGGTCCTTCCTTCAAAACTGGATAAGTTTTTGTGCTTATTGGCTTAAACACTTAAGAGGAAGTGGAATCCACTACATCTTCTATTATTTGGCCCATATAATTTCCATTCTAGTTTTAGGTCCTACTAGGATTTGTTATATCTACCTCCACATACCTTTCTTTCTTTTTTCAAATTGGTATAATTTGGTCAAAATTAGTAAGTTGTTGAGTGAGAGAGGACTGGGTAGCAAGTTAGATAATCGGGGTTGGTTGCTTCATGACATTAAATCCATTTATGAATAGGATAGCAAGTTGGTCCCATTCAACTATTGAGTGTGGTGTGAGAGAGTAGAATCCCTTACAATCCTTTTCTTTGAATGAAGCCACTAAAATCCTTAGAGCCATGTTTCACTTTCTAATGTTATGCAATTTGTAAAAGTAGACCATATCTTATAGATGCTCTTGTAGGGTTAACAAACCTTCATTATCATAATCTAGAAGATTCTAAAGTATGGACAACAAATATTCATCCCAAATTTTTTATGGAACTAAAGGTCATAAAGGGGCTTCTTTTGCTCCATGCTAAAAATTTCATGAGGAAGGAGGCATTCATTTTTTGGCATGTAGTCTCTATGGTGGATATTTCATATTCTTTTATGTATTTTGGTTTTAGTGAAGTTTTCAAGTGAATGGAACATGTGCTCTCAAGAGAATATAGATTGAGGCCTTCACTAGAACCTCAATATGATGTCTTCAAATAATGACTTCTAGTTTTTGTTCTAGAGAAGAGTCACCAAGTGAGTGAAAAGGTGCTTCAACAAGAAAGGATAGGCATATAACCTCATAAAGTCTAAACCTAACTTGTTGTGATTATGGGACTAATGATATATCACTGGGGTCCCACTAAGAATGACATTAAACTATTTTACTATCTGATTGTCTTAGAAAACTCATGCCTTACATAGAATGACATAGCAAGGCCTCAACTAAGAGCATAGGATTCATCTCAATCGAGGTCCTAAGTGAGTTTTTAAAAGTTCAACTCCTTGCTATGATGTGATCTTTAGGTACACTATAACTTAGGGTGAAATTGGATGCAAGATGTAAAATAAAAATTAAAAAAAATAAAAACCTAAGCTACAAGAGTGGTGAAGTGCCAAATATCTGCTAAGGTCTCCATACACAGTATGCCTAAATGCTATGTGCTAGAATTAAAAACTTCCTCTCCTTGTGTAACAACCCAAAATCAAGAAACAAAAAAACACACAAATATAGAAACAATATATATTTTTTAACTAAGTAGAGGTATTCATAAATCCCCAACCAACCTTAGACTAACTTATTGTTTAACAATCCCTATTTTTTCAAGAACTATACCACACAAAATTCCCCTCATGCAAGTCCCTTATGCATAGGCACATATTATGTTAAGCACATAAGTCCATTCATCTCATCAAAATTGATGAGCTAAAATTACCACCTTCAAATATTAGAAGGTGTATGTGGATCTCCATATTCCACACAAGCCATTATGTGTGGGTATGCTACGTATACTATGAGTTAAGCTATTAATCTTGTCCTCTAACAAGCTATCTTAACTCTGGTATGATATTCTAAACCTAGTACCAATATCCCTAAGGGGGTCTCAAGCCCTTAGGTTAACCTCTAAGTTCACCCTAGAACTTACTTCTGAATTATGTGAAAGTTATTCAAGAAAAAATATAAAGAATGAGTATAAATACTAAATATAACAAAATATGAATCATTAAAAAAGTAAAGATAACTGAAACATAAAGTAATTATTAAAGGATAACATGTAATATAAAGGATACAAATATAATCACATTCAATACTAAAATACAAGGTGCATCAATCATGTTGTTCATTAATTACATAAATACGTATGGTAAACCCCATACATTACAACAATACTTTACATCTAGTCATCATGGAAATCTACCCATAAATCTAATCTATTGCATAATCAAACAAAATGTAAGGTAGAGATAAAACTTGCGCATTGGTCTCTATTATGACTTGGGTCCTCCTGCTCTTCCATCGATCAAGTGAGGATGATAGGGGATCTAGACACTCATGGATCAGGATAGACATGCTTCTAAATGTATGTGTTTATTTTATTTCCAAATTGCAACTATACATAAAACCCAAGAAATTCAACTTCCCAATGCATATTTAGCATCGTAGAAACTACTATTTCTATTTACCCTCTCATCTAATCATGATTTTTAATCAACCATGCATAAAGTCACATGCTCTACTTGAAATAAATGGTCTAACCCTTACATAACAATTAAAGTTGCATACCCTTAACTACTAAATAAACTATATTTCACATTCATTATTTAATTAAAGCCATCTAATTTAATATTCATATAAAACTTCTTATTAATTTCATAAATTAAAGTCCCATGCCCTTAATTTACAAAACAAAACATATTTCACATTCATTATCCAATTAAAGCCATCTACTTTAATCTTCAAATAAACCTTTTTTTTATTCATTTCATAAATTAAAGTCCCATACCCTTAATTTACAAAACAAACCTTATTTCACATTAATTATCCAATTAAAGCCATCTAATTTAATATTCAAATAAACCTTCTTATTCATTTCATAAATTAAAGTCCCATACCCTTAATTTACAAAACAGACCATATTTCACATTATTATCCAATTAAAGCCATATACTTTAATCTTCAATAAATATTTCTATTCATTTCATAAATTAAAGTCCCATACCCTTAATTTAAAAAACAAACCATATTTCACATTCATTATCCAATTAAAACCATCTACTTTAATCTTCAAATAAACCTTTTTATTCATTTCATAAATTAAAGTCCCATACCCTTAATTTACAAAACAAACCATATTTCACATTCATTATCCAATTCCTATTTTCTTTCAAATAATGAAATAGCCTTAAAGGATATTCCCTTTTCATTACCCTAATATTACCATTAAGCATACTAAAATAATATCAAAGGTTCTTCCCTTTCATTACCCTTAATATTGCCATTAAACATAATGAAATAATATCAAAGGTTCTTCCTTTTCATTACCCATAATTATATGATTAAACATAATGAAATACATCAAAGGCTCTTCCCTTTCATTACCCTTAATTGTGAAAGGTTCTTCCATTTTATTACCCATATATTTCCATTAAACATAATGAAATAATATCAAATGTTCTTCCTTTTCATTACCCATAATATTATGATTAAACATAATGAAATGCATCAAAGGTTCTTCCCTTTTATTACCCTTAATATTTCCATTAAACATAATTAAATAATATCAAAGGTTCTTCCTTTTTCATTACCCATAGTATTATGATTAAACATAATGAAATACATCAAAGGTTCTTCCCTTTTATTACCCTTAATATTGCCATTAAACATTATGAAATAATATCAAAGGTTCTTCCTTTTTAATTACCCATAATATTATGATTATACATAATGAAATACATCAAAGGTTCTTCCATTTTATTACCCTTAATATTGCCATTTAACATAATGAAATAATAAGGTCCGAGGTGTAGACCAATTGGTTCATCCAAACCCCACAAGGGGGGCAGAGGTCTAGGGTTCAAATCTCAAGCCTCGTCGGACTAAACGCTTGTCCCTTTCCTGGTGCTTTCAGCGGCGTAAAAGGTTTAAAATGATTGTGGCATGGTGGTTATAAGGGCAGATTGCGTGAAGATATGTGTGGTGGCTTCTGGTGCGGACAACGCAGAATACTATGGCGGACATAAAAAGCTGGACAGCCTGCCCAGATTTGTGGCGGCTATCGATTCCACCATGTAAATTAAAAAAAAAAAAAACATAATGAAATAATATCAAAGGTTATTCCTGTAGCACCCTAAAATTGGCGCAGTAAAATTATAAAATTTACATTCACCTTAGTAAATAATTTTAAAATCAAATTTAACCTCCCAAACCGCCCGTTAACCGCCGGGTATTCCGTTTCCCCCTTTTTCATGCCAATTTTAGAGGTTGTTTTGACCGTTTGACGATATCGTCGCCGATCAGACGATATCGCCCCAGATTTGACGATTTCGTCTGGACTAGGACGTCCAGACGATCTTGTCGCAAAACTGAATTTGCATAGTTGGAATCTGTTCCAACGGGTCTCCAATCTGGGCAGAAGCGTGTCTGCACCGTTGGGACCCTCTCCTCGTTGGAGATCTCCCAAATTGGGATGATCTCCAACCTCCTACCTACTCCCTCTAAGCCTATTTAACCTCTAGGATTTTCCCTCCCCAACCCCTGGCTGAAATTCTTGGTAAATTGATTCCCCCTACGTTGAAACATCCCTACTTTGCATTTGCATTAGTTTCATATTATTTTGTTGTAGGTACAGCATTATTTTTCAACCGGAGCCAGCACCCATCGTCGCCAACGAACCTGTCCAGATCGGAGGCGATCCTGTCAAATACGAGACGATTTCGTACTGATGCGAGACGATCTCGACTGCAATCCACATCGAGGCAATCAGTGCCTGGAGTTTGTTTTTCTCACCTTTTTCTCTGTCATCTTATGCTGCAAATTAGACAATTTATTCAGTTTTTACATTATTTTGCATCTGGAGTTCACCCATTTAGCCTAGATTGCATATTAAGATCATGTTTTGTCATTTAAGTACAAGTAATTTGCTTTAATTTCTGTTCTTAAATATTGTTCAAGTATTCATATTGCTATTTGGTGTAATTTGCCTCTGTTTGCACAGTAGGATTTCTTGTATTTTGCATCTATTTTCTGTTTTGCGTGTTTCTGACGAATTCGTCGGATGAATTCGATCTCGGATGATTCTCGTCGATGATTCTCGATCGATGATTGCATGGCGATTCTGTCGAATTCCAGATGATCCAGACTGCCTCAAACGTCAGAATCTTCTTCAGACATCCGGATCAGGTATTCCCCGTTTTCCTCCTGTAAATTCTCTATTTTCTGCTTTCAAATTTGTTTGTTGTATTCATGAAAATTGCATTTTCATGTAGTTTAATTTAGATTCATTCGGCCAAACCTAGGATGAATGTTTAAGATCAAAACGAACTCATCTAAACACATTCCAAAACCTAGGCATGGAAACTGCCATTAAATGTTTCCTGGTGAACCCACCATCCGTCGAAAAATCACCAAAATACACCTCCCTTGAGAGGCGGGACCTTCGTAAAGTCCTCTCGTCCGAGGTACCGCATCATCCTTTTCCCATCCTCCTTCCGGGCACGGATCCAATAGCCTGAAGGTAGGGATGCGAAAAATTTGGAGCGATACATTTTGGTGAACCCGACGTGAATGCATCATAACCTTTTGAAAACAAAACAAAACAAAAAAATATATATGTATACAAGAAAAACAAAAACAAAATCATCATTTCAAGTTTGTATGTTTTAGATTCAATTCTAAATAGTAGATGCTAAATATTACTTTTAGAAGTACTAAAGAAACCATGAGTTTTTACTCAAATCAATATGAGCCCATCAAGTAATGTTGGAAGAATTCAGCCAAATACATTTGTTGATTATGACCAACCTCATCCCTATTCAACATCACCTCCATCACACTTTTCTCATTTTTCATCCTTAACCCAACAAGACAATCCCTTTGCCAATCCTCTTCATAATGATATTATCTATTCTCCCATATATCCATATTATGTCTATCAATCCACATATAATCCTCCACCACCTTTTCAATACTCTTCTTTCAATACAACACATCCATTTCAACAAGAAAATACTTATTCTTCCAATTCTACCATGCACTCACCTCATACTTCACAATCTTCCTATCATCATTCTACCCATAATAAAGAAAGTAGAGGTGAGAAACCATTAGGTCCTTTTATGACAAAATTCCTAAGGCATTTATCAAAAACCTCTCAAAAACCTTCATCACGTAAATTTACTAAGCTCAATCAACCAATGGATATAATTCTCAAGTATTTACTTGACACAAATAAGATTGAACTCCCTTCCATAAGACAACCTGATACCACAATAGATTGGTTTAAACCTGAGCTACATTGTGAATATCATAGAGTAGATGGACATATGACACAAAATTGTAAAGATTTAAGATGTGCAATTCAAGATTTGATTGATAAGGGTCTTTTTAATATAAAGGAATTACAATCTACAACCGATTATAAATCTCCAAGTAAACAATCAAACTCCTACACAACAAATACCAATAATCAATCAAGACATGGGGATCTCCCAAGAACCCCTACTCAATTATCAACAACAAGAAACCAATCAAATATTGCATGTTAATGTGTCCCATCATGATGATATTATTAATATTGTAACAAAAACTACAAATGAGCAACCTCAAGTTCAATCAACTCAATCAGATATTCAAGAGATGGATTCCTCATTTGACCAACCTTCAAAACTATCTTTGACTCTAGAGAATGATCCAAAATGGAATGTAAGCATAGAAAGCTCATCTTTAGAATCAAAATCTCAATCTGAAATCCACTTTGATAACCAACAACAAGTGATTAATCCTCAAGCAAAGATATCCCTTTTAGAAGTATTACAAATTTATCACAAGGAAATTTTGTTCAAAATACCTAGCCAACAATTTGTTCCTCATCATATTTTCTCTAAGAACATAATTAATGGTGTAAACCCTCTTGAGGTTAACCATATTTCATTCTATGATGAGGATATTCCTTCCTCTACTCCACAAGAAGACTCCTATCTTTACATTATCGGATCTAGTAAAGAAACACTTGTTAGAACTATCATGGTAGATAATGACTCCTCTCTTAATTTATGCACTTATCAATTATTCCAAAAACTCAAATCAAAGGAAGAAGATCTTAATGAATCAAATGTTATTATAAAATATTTTAACAATGAAATTCAAGAACCTCAAGGTACTATAATTCTTCCCCTTAATATTGGATCCAAGATCCTGGATACTTTATTCTATGTAGGATATTGTCCTTCACCTTACAACCTACTTCTCAGAAGTCCTTGGATTCATACGATGAGGGTTTTCCCTTCCACTCTTCACCAATGTTTGAAGTTTGAAATTACAAATAAAATTGTTACCATACATGGTGACCCAACACCATTTGAAGAATATTTAACGATTGAAACATCAAGTTCTATACATTCTCTATTGTCACAATTATCTTCTATCCATCACTTTTCTTCATCCATATATGATCATCCTTGTTTACCAAATAACACCCATGCATATCTTTCACATATACTTTCTCCATCTTATCAAGACTTGGAATATAGTGATAAGAATGAAGAACCTTCTTATCCTTCTTACATTTTATTTTGTAACATGATCAATTTTCCACATATAAAAGTCAAATCTTTTGCTACATTATTCTACATTATAACAAAGCTTTTGTTATCACTACCTTTTATTCATCACCTTCTATTCTTACCTTCACCTCAACCAGATTATCCTTCAAAACCTCCTTTGATTTTGAAGCAACCTTAGACATGCTATACTCAAATAAACCTTGTATAGTGTATATAGATCATCTTGTATATACCACCAATTTCAATTCATAAATTAAAATCAAAATACAAAAAAAATCAAAATCCTCAAAATCTTCAAAAAAATACAAATGCAACTAAGGACCTTAAAGGTAAATTTGAGCCCAACTGGCTTGGACCATACATTATTACTGCTAAATTTGAATCAGGAGCATACAAATTATCTACCTTATATGGTAAAGAACTTAAAGAACCCATGAATATTTTGCATCTTAAACATTACTATGCATAAATTTGGTCATACCATCCATGTACATATTTGTTTTCAAAATTACTATCTTGTATTTCTTTCAAAATTATTAAAAAACACCAAAAACATTCATAAATCTCCAAAAATCTTCAAAAACTATCTATTGCATTTATTTAAAGCACTTGTTAAATTCTTTTTGCTCAAAAACAAAAATCAAAATCAAAATATAAAAACAGCTATATGCTTGACTCTTTCGAAACCAAAATAAAACAATATACAGAAGAAAGAGAGAGTCAACATTCTCAAAACTTCTCAAAAATGTTTATATATATTTTCTTACAATTATTGCAGTTATATGTTTCAACTTATTTTGGATAAAATTAGCATTTATTTGGCATCCCTCACTAGCACACTCACAACAATAAATATCTTGATTTTATCTGGCATGATTACTAATCTCTCTTATATCAAAGTCCACAAAAGTCAATTAAATAAAGTTTGAGCACAGAGAATTGATCTTGTTATTTACTTAAACCAAGCACATCTTTTCACAATAAAATGATTATATTTGTAATTTCCATGTTTTGCTACATAGTAGAACTGATTTCTTGAGCGAAAAGTTTCCCCTGCTATCCTATCATGCACATGGTCTAGAATCTTTGAGAATTGGCAAAAGGACAAGCTCACCCCTACCCAGAATAAAAATCCCTTGCTCTACAACTAATCTGAGCAAGTATCCCTAGCAAAGAAAAAGAAAAAGAAAAAGAAAAGAAAAATTCAAGAAAAAGAGAAAAGAGAAATGTTCTTTTATATCATTATAGCAATGTTCCAAGCATTATCAAGCAAAAGAAATACAAAAGAAAAATATGCAAAGTTCAAAAGAAAGCAAGAAAGCAATAAAATCCCTTTCCCTACCCTTTGAAAAGAAAAGAAGGGTTGATGAGCTTGAATCCTTGGAATTCTCAATTATTCGAAAACCGTGAGGTAAGCCCCATAACAGGTGGTTTGTGCCCAACCTGCTTGGCCTTGGGTAACTCCTAGCGTGGCGATATGTCCGTCACATTAGCGACCTTCTTTTGTACGGACCTATGTCTCGCTTATGGATTAGCTAGCTCTTGATAATCCGATCTACATAGTAGTCTAATATGGTTATATGCATCTACATCATGGTTAATGAACATTTATTTGGTTTCTTCAAATCACTTGTATCATAGTATCTTGCTCAAAACTGGTAAATGAACAATGCAATTGCACACACATTTGTATTTGAGAGATTTTGTTTATCATTAGGATAAATCAAGATCGGAAATGAATGCACATATGCACATGGGATTCCTTATAAATCTAACTTTTGTCTTCAAAATACTTTGAAATATTATTTTTTTTGCAACTTGTTTGGAATAAATCAAGTACAGTTGTTTACCACAAAGACAACTATATAATAGAAAAATCAAAAATTTCTTTCAAAACATATCATATATATCGTGTCGACTTTCGCGACGATGGTATAGTTCCAAAACCAAAATTGGAATTGTATGCCTAGCGCAAGTCCTCATTTTCATCTTTTCTGTTCATCAAAAAATCAACCATGCAATAAAACTATCTATTTTTTCTTTGATTTTCGCGATGATGGTATAAGTCTATACCTACATATTCTATGCCTAGCGCAAACCATTGTACCAATTTTATTTTCCATTTATTCAAAAATCATGAAAACCATATGACTTAATTCATTATGTTACACAAATTATGCTTTTCAACAGCAAACACATTTTCATTATTTCATATCATTATGTCAACCTTTAAATTTTGCAATGATGGTATAATTCCTAGGGAATTATCCAAAAAATTTATCACACTTAGGAATTTATGCCTAGCAAAAATCATTTTAAAATATTTCATGCATAATATTTTCATGGAAATCTGAAAACAAATCATCATCATCATCATCATTTGCACTATTGCACCAAAGTCTTAAGACAGTCTCTTAAGCACTCTTTTTACTTTTAACAATATTTCTATAAATGGGACTAGCTTGACGACCGAGTGAGCAGCGACTCCATGAAATGGTCTATAATAGCGACAATGTCCTTTGAAATTATTGTTAGAAGTCTCTTTTTATTTTTATCACATTTTCATTACAAACAACCAAATTGTTACATCGGATTATTTCATTTCAAATATTACAAGCATGACATTCCAATTATAATATATCCACCGACATAATCACATGAAATCAATCAATCAAACATAAAAGCATCATAAGCATCACATAAGACAAGTCATATGATCAAAAATATCTCATCTATATATGTCACAAATATATGTACATCATCAAAACTGGATTGGTATGCCACAATCTGTACCTCGGCATACTCAATCCTCTATCAAACAAAAAAATATATATAATACAACATCAATGTGCAGCCCTCTAGCCTCGAGAGCCCCTCGAGCTCTCTGCCTCATTTCCTCCCCCGCCCGAGGTGGACGAGGTGGCCCCATCGCAGTCCGTGTAGTCCTAGTCCTCGACCGGGACGTGGTCCTCGATGACCCAATCCCGATCGGATTTGCGATGTTAGCTGGCGAGGGTAGTCTATCTACCTCTGGCACCAGCTGGAAGTACAGTGTCTGATAGAATGTCAACTGGGCGATAGCCCGTGTCAACTCTCCTGAGCTCGCCCCTCCGCCCCGTGCCCTGAGGCGTGCAATCTCATCCCGTAGCTGTGACACCTCAGCATGGTGTCGTGCAGCCGCATCCTGTAGCGTCTGCACCTGAGCCTACAGACGATCTCTCTCGCCCGGAGAGTAGCCATCTCGCTACTCTCTCCTGTGTCCACACCCTTGCCCTTATCGGGCGATGGTGGCCTCTCGTGGAGATGGGGGTCTCTCCTCCCTCCTCTCCCGTTGCCGTGGCCTCTCCCGTGCCTCGTGGCCTCCTCTGCTCTCTCCCGCCGTGACCCTGGGCCGCCTCTATCATTGCCTAGCGCCGCCTCCCTATCCGATGCACAACCGCGTGAATCGGACTTTGAGCCCTCGTCATCCGAGGAGGGCGGATGCCTGCGTACCAGGCATCGTAGCCGTCGGCTACCCCTGCGTCGTCCCCATCCACTGGCTGGATGGGGGCATCGTCTGCGTCCTGACTCCAGAACCGCTGCATGTCAGGAGCCCCGCTAACAGTGGTGTTATCCCGGATAGTCCAGGAAAACTCGTAATCCCTGAGAGATGGGATCCCCTGCTGTAGACCGAACTACCTCAAAACTCGGTCATAGCGGTGGAGCTCCACCTCTCCCCTCTCCATCCTCAACCAGCAGACTCGCCTGATGCGAGCCAGCTCCTGTCCATCCTCGGCCCACCCTGGGTGCCCTCTCCATGGTCTCCAGGTGATCTGGTCCGGGACTAGGTCATCCAGTAGCCTCCGGGACATCGGTAGGTCGATCCGCCGCTGTGACCCTCTTCGGAGCCACCAGTAGAAGACTCGGGGCCTCTCCCCGTCCACCCCTGTCAGTGGAAGCCCTACCGGCCTCCGCACTGCAATGTGCTCCCAACACCAAACCTGTAGGAGCGATGTCATGACCAGACATCGCCCGCCCTTGTACACGACCCCATACAGGATCCTGTACAACCGGCATAGTACAAAGCTGCCCCAAGCAAACCTGTACCCATGGTCCCGCATATCGTAGATCACATCTACGAGCATCCATGGTACCCTGCACCCGCTCTGGTGGCACAGCAGAAGTCCACCAACTACCCCAACCAGAACTCGTGTGAGTGTAGATGCCCCAGGCATCTGGCGCAGTGCCTCGATGTTAACTCCGCCCTTCTCCAGGGCGAAGCTCGGGTCACCGCATAACCGTCCCATAGCGCGGCCCTGATTGGCCGTAGGAGTGATGAGCCATCCTTGTATGGGGATTCTCAGAATCCTCCATACATCCTCTAGTGTGGGAGCCATCTCCCCTGTCGGTAGCCGAAAATAGGAAGAACCCGGATACCACCTCTCTGCTAGGGCTGTTAGAAGCCCCATGTCCGTGGATACTTGTGGCATCTCCGCCACATGCTGTAAGCCGGCCTGTGCCAGTAGATCTCGCTCTGCCTGTGTCAGAGCGGCCAAGTCATCTCTCAAACCTCCATATTTCCACTCCCTGCTCTTTAGTAATCCTCTCTGCAAACATAAACAAAAAAAACAATAAACAAATCATTAATCAATAATTCAAGTAATTAATAATGCAACTTAAAGATCAATTTCATGTAATTGATGATATCGCCCACTATTGGACGATATCGTCCCAAATTTGAGCATAATCGTCTCCGATTTCGTAGTTCGAAATCGTCTCTAATTTGACGAAATCGTCCCCCTTTCGACGATTTCGCCCTCGGGCGAAATTGCCGAAATTGAGACGATTTCGTCGAAATCGGGACGATTTCGTCCCGACGACGTCGACGGCCCAAAAACGGCCGCGATGCTCAAAATTCACCTAAAAATTATCTAAAAAGCATGTCAATTCAAATTAAATCAGTTCTAAACTAAGTTTAGACCCTTACCCGTAGACCGCGTCGGACCTCTGCAGATCTGTGCGCTGTCTCGACCATTTTTTGCTTCAGAGCTCTAAAACCAAAAAAATGAACAGTAAAAATGAATTAGGGTTTTACCCTATTTTTCCTAATTTTATTCAACAATAATTTTGTGCTTTTTCGCGTTTTTACCTCAAACGTTCGATTTGGGTAAAAACACGGAGGGGGCACCATAGTAAGCTGTCGTACGATTCGACCAAGAATCGTCGCCTAAAAATGGGTATAATTTTTTGCTTTCTCATAGATCGAGAAGAACTCATCTTTAACGCATTTTCTTCGAAAAATTCGCTAAAGAGGGGGCAAAATGTAGCACCCTAAAATTGGCGCAATAAAATTATAAAATTTACATTCACCTTAGTAAATAATTTTAAAATCAAATTTAACCTCCCAAACCGCCCGTTAACCGTCGGGTATTCCGTTTCCCCCTTTTCCGTGCCAATTTTAGAGGTTGTTTTGACCGTTTGACGATATCGTCGCCGATCAGACGATATCGCCCCAGATTTGACGATTTCGTCTGGACTAGGACGTCCAGACGATCTTGTCGCAAAACTGAATTTGCATAGTTGGAATCTGTTCCAACGGGTCTCCAATCCGGGCAGAAGCGTGTCTGCGCCGTTGGGACCCTTCCCCGTTGGAGATCTCCCAAATTGGGATGATCTCCAACCTCCTACCTACTCCCTCTAAGCCTATTTAACCTCTAGGATTTTCCCTCCCCAACCCCTGGCTGAAATTCTTGGTAAATTGATTCCCCCTACGTTGAAACATCCCTACTTTGCATTTGCATTAGTTTCATATTATTTTGTTGCAGGTACAACATTATTTTTCAACCGGAGCCAGCACCCATCGTCGCCAACGAACCTGTCCAGATCGGAGGCGATCCTGTCAAATACGAGACGATTTCGTACTGATGCGAGATGATCTCGACTGCAATCCACATCGAGGCAATCAGTGCCTGGAGTTTGTTTTTCTCACCTTTTTCTCTGTCATCTTATGCTGCAAATTAGACAATTTATTCAGTTTTTACATTATTTTGCATCTGGAGTTCACCCATTTAGCCTAGATTGCATATTAAGATCATGTTTTGTCATTTAAGTACAGTAATTTGCTTTAATTTCTGTTCTTAAATATTGTTCAGTATTCATATTGCTATTTGGTGTAATTTGCCTCTGTTTGCACAGTAGGATTTCTTGTATTTTGCATCTATTTTTTGTTTTGCAGGTTTCTGACGAATTCGTCAGATCTCGGACGATTCTGTCAGTCTCAGACGATTCTGTCAGATTCCAGACGAATCTGTCAGTTTTCGGATGATTCTGTCAGATTGCAGGCGATTCTGTCGAATTCCAGATGATCCAGACTGCCTCAAACGTCAGAATCTTCTTCAGACATCCGGATCAGGTATTCCCCATTTTCCTCCTATAAATTCTCTGTTTTCTGCTTTCAAATTTGTTTGCTGTATTCATGAAAATTGCATTTTCATGTAGTTTAATTTAGATTCATTCGGCCAAACCTAGGATGAATGTTTAAGATCAAAACGAACTCATCTAAACACATTCCAAAACCTAGGCATGGGAACTGCCATTAAATGTTTCCTGGTGAACCCACCATCCGTCGAAAAATCACCAAAATACACCTCCCTTGAGAGGCGGGACCTTCGTAAAGTCCTCTCGTCCGAGGTACCGCATCATCCTTTTCCCATCCTCCTTCCGGGCACGGATCCAATAGCCTGAAGGTAGGGATGCAAAAAATTTGGAGCGATACAATTCCTTTTCATTACCCATAATATTATGATTAAAAATAATAAAATACATCAAAGGTTATAAAATTTCATTACCCTTAATATTGCCATTAAACATAATGAAATAATATAAAAGGTTATTCCTTTTCATTACCCTTAATATTGCCATTAAACATAATTAAATAATATCAAAGGTTCTTCCTTTTCATTACCCATAATACTATGATTAAACATAATGAAATACATCAAAGGTTATTCCATTTTATTACCCTTAATATTGCCATTAAACATAATGAAATAATATCAAAGGTTCTACCAAACTAGTTATGGCTTAATTTACTTCCCACACAAAGATAACTAGTGGCTGAGACTCTCATGAAAGGAGAACCAAATGCCTAGAAGGGAGTATTCGGCACCTAGGCAATAACACTATATGGATAGCTCACTCCCACACCAATCTGGAATTAGGTGAAGTATTTGTGAGAGATCCCTTGGTGCTAGTGTCGACCACATGGATGATTTGCTCCAACATCACTGTAGCCATAACACTATGGTACCAAACTTGAATATGGCTACCTAAGGTGGTTGGGATCCTACGACAAATACAACATGGCTATGATTATCAAGAAGGAGGGTTAACCCTTCAAATGGGTGGACAAATACTTTTGATATCCTAACCTTAGCACTATCAAACCTATGGTAATCCATTCATTAGAGCAATGGTCATGGTGGTGAGCATGGGGTAACACAACTATCCAAATACACACACAGGTGCTTCCAAAACCAAGGTTGCAGTGCTTCTATAAATCAATTGCCATACACACGCAGAGATGCTACCAAAAACTAGGGCTACATGTGATAACAAAATCATAGAGGTGCAGCCTCTAAATTATGGTCGAGGATTTTAAACATGATCACATGTCTTCATGGTTTTATAATGCTAATAGGTGGCAAGTTAGAGGTTCACCTTTCAAACTTAGCACTACAAATTTAAAGGAAGGACCTACCATAGCTTTTAATGAAGTTGACAAAACCAACGATGTCCCACAACCTGACGACTTATAAAACTAGAGAAATGAAAACATAATACACCTAATAGTTTATCGTGAGTCCAACCTGGTGTTTTTTATCATTGGCTACCTAGGTTGCTGAAAATATCGTCACCCTAATCTCATTATTCCCACTGAGTTTCTCCTTCAACTCCATGTTGTAGCTCCTTCCAATATCCCCCTCTTCCCCATTCAACTGCATCCTTCCTTCCTATCCAACCACATCCTCTCTCCTTGGTTATCATCCCCTACCTACCCACTTTAACTCTCCATTAACATCCGTCAGGTACTAGGGGCAAACATCCTCTCTTCTCTCTACCCAAGGCATTGTCATTAAGGAGGTATCCCTTCGTACAGTTGGTATGATCAGATATATGAAGGTGATCCATCCCATCCTCAGAAGGGGTCTTATCACATTCAAACAAAAATTTATTGGCCATTTTGATTAGGCAAATTTTGATTCAATTCAACTTGGTTAACGTCTATAGTTATTTGCTTAATAGGGTTATTTTATTTCTTGATATAAAACAACCAAAGTTTTTTGAAATAAATCATATTTTATTCAAGATGAAAACTAGCATAACCATAATATAAATTACTCATCTATTTAAAATGGGATCTATATATTACTTTAAATTAACTATTTATTTAAAATAATAATCCTTTATAATTTTATTTAGATTGACTATTTATTTAAAAATGATATATTTTACTATTTAAATGAACCAACTATTTATTTAAAGAATGATATGTTTTTTTAATTGGTTTATAAAAATGGTTTTGAAAGGCCCCAAAACCGTTTACACAAATGTAGCAAATATAACTAGCCAGAAGTGAACTAATTGAAATGGAAACAAACAACCCCATAGGGGAATCAAACAACAAAATTTAAACCAAAAAGAAGGCACAAAAAGAAACAAAAATAAATAAGGGTCCAAACTAGAACAACGGTATCCAAAAGGAAACAAAAAAAACTATTCAAAGCCCAACCAATATTACAACATTTGGCTCGGTGAGGTTCAATCTATGAGCTTATTGGAGCAACCACTTCCACTATGTTGGAAATTAATAGTTTTATTTTCTATTCCTTGCCACCTGGGTTCATGGGTGACAGTTGCCTTGTGAAATTTCCACATTCCTTACCACCTGGATTCACGGATGATAGTTACCTTGTGAACTCTCCATATCTGCTCACAATTTCCCCAAGATAGATTGCACAAAAATGCATAAGGGAAAAGAGAATATGTGCTGGCATCCATGTCAGACAAACCATGTCCAGCCACTAGGCCTCAAACCAGCCACATCGGCACCAAAAACCAGTTAAAGATTAAGATTTCCATTTGCATCAGTGTGGGCCACAATACATTGAGGGAAATTATCATACCAGACTTAGAGGTTATCTTGTTCAAATCCTTGATTAGCAAGGAGGTCAGAAAATTTGTTTCCTTCCCACTAAACATGCTGAATTGTAACATGTCTAATATTTTTTACTATTTAAATAAACCAACTATTTATTTAAAGAATGATATATTTTAATATTTAAATGAACCAACTATTTATTTAAATAATGATATATTTTACTATTAAATAAACCAACTATTTATTTAAAGAATGATATCTTTTTTTTTAAAGTGAAAAACCCCTTACAGGGCCGCTTTGGTTTGAGAGACTACGAACAAGGGGTTCTACACCGTCAAAGTCACCCGGGAGTCGCACCCGACCCTTCCCGCACCAACATTATCAATTGGATTTTGGATACCCAATTCAACTTTTTGGTAGGGTGGAGATTTGAACCTAGGACCTCCCTTTGGAGGATTGCCCTCTCCTCTCCAACTCACCTACAACACCTGGGTTAAAGAATGATATA
The DNA here is from genome assembly GCA_028583015.1 of Wollemia nobilis. NCBI lineage: Eukaryota > Viridiplantae > Streptophyta > Pinopsida > Araucariales > Araucariaceae > Wollemia > Wollemia nobilis. The sequence goes on from JAQPPZ010002979.1 coordinate 11,714,035, forward strand.
TTTTATTATTTAAATATACCAACTATTTATTTAAGAAGATATCTTTTATTTTTTATATAAACTATTTACCAAAGCATACAAGGAGTTATGAAGACAACCATTCATTCATAGCTCACCGATTATTAAGTCAAATGGTGCTAAATTAAAAGACAATCATGCATGTGCAACAAATAAAGAGGGAGTCTTTCCATCAATCTAGTCACCTATATCAGCCTGTAGAACTTATGATAGCTACTAGGCCATTAGTCTAGGACTCAAGGTGGCTATTTATTGATTATTATCCCTAATCGAATACATGCCTATATGAATATATCGATCTGTATTACCTTTGAGTTGCCTTGTCATCATTTTCCCAACCTCAAGTACCCTCATCTTCGATGGATGATTCAACTTATTCCACTTACGAGTGCATATGATCCTACAACTTGGGAATTTGTTAGCAGTATCATACTATTCAATATCTAATAATATTGCATAGCTACTTAATTGCATAAAATCAAGTATTAATTTTTTTTTTTGAATTTACATGGTGGAATTGGTAGCCACCACGAATTCGGGCAGGCTGTCCAGCTTTTATGGACACCACAATATTTTGCGTTGTTTGCCCTAGAAGCCGCTACATAGATCTTCGCAAAAAATTGAGTATTAATTAATCATCAGTTAATACATTGTTTTTTCATATTCCAAGGTCCATCTAGAAGTGTCATGACATCCTCCTCCACTAGGACTAACACCATCCCCAGTGTTTCTCAGTTTTACATAGGTAAACACAATCAAACACAAATCATTATAAAAAAATATTTACAATTCATCAAACAAAAAGGAAAGTGTTTCTGCTTATCTACCACTTTCTCCCAAGTGGCATTTCTTTCAAATAAATAGTCCCACTAGACCTTACATTGCTCAAGGGTCCGATTTTGCATAGCCTTAGAGAAGAATTCAAGAATCCTTACTAGCATCACTTCAATTGCATTTGGGTTTACCATATGTAAATTAGAAACATCCCACACATGGTCAAGGTCAACAACATACTTTCTAAGCAAAGATATGTGGAAAGTTTCATGGATTTTTGATAGATTATGAGTGTATCGCTCCAAATTTTTTGCATCCCTACCTTCAGGCTATTGGATCCGCGCCCGGAAGGAGGATGGGAAAAGGATGTCGCGGTACCTCGGACTGAGAGGACTTTGCGAAGGTCCCGCCTCTCAAGGGAGGTGTATTTTGATGATTTTTCGATGGATGGTGGGTTCACCAGGAAACATTTAACGACAGCTTCCACGCCTAGGTTTTGGAATGTGTTTTAGTGTGTTCATTTTTAACCTTAAGCATTCATATCCTAGGTTTGGCCGAATGAATCTAGATTAATCTATATGAAAATGCAAATTCCATGAATACAAAAAACAAGTTTAAAGACAGAAAATAGAGAGATTACAGAATGCAAATGAGGAATACCTGATCCGGATGTCTGAAGAAGATTCCGATGTTGAAGCGATCTGGATCGTCCGAGATTCGACAGAATCGTCTCGCAATCGGACAAGATCATCGATCGAGAATCGTCGACGAATTCGTCAGAGACCTGCAAAACCAAAAACAGATGCAAAATACAAAAAGTACTACAATGCTAACAGAGGGAAATGATATAAAATGGCAGCAATGTTATCAAACTGAAACTTAAACACAGAGATAGAAATGAATCGTGCTAATTAGATGATAATTAGGATTTAATTATGCACTTAATCTAAATGGGTGAACTCCAAATGCAAAATAACATAAAACACTGAATAGACTATCTAATTTGCAGAATAAAATGACAGAGAAAAGGTTGAGAAAGGCAAACTTCAGGCACTGATTGCCTTAATACGGACTGCAGTCGAGATCGTCTCGCATCAGTACGAAATCGCCTCGAATTCGACAGGTTCGCCTCCGATCTGAACAGGTTCGTCGACGACGATAGGTGCTGGCTCCGGCTGAAGAACAGTGATGTACCTGCAACAAAATTGATATGGAACTAGTGCAAATGAAGAATAGGGATGATTTAACGTGAATGGAGTTAACTTGTAGAGAATTTCGGCCAGGGGGGTGCTAAAGGAATAGTTTAGGATTAAATAGGCTTAGGGGAGTAGTTAGGAGGTTGGAGATCATCCCAATTTGGGAGATCTCCAACGGGGGAGGGTCCCAACGGCGCAGACATGCTTCTGCCCAGATTGGAGACCCGTTGGAACAGAATCCAACTTTGCAAAATCAGTTTTGCGACAAGATCGTCTGGACGTCCTAGTCCAGACGAAATCGTCAAATCTGGGGCGATATCGTCTGATCGGCGACGATATCATCAAACGGTCAAAACAACCTCTAAAAATGGCGCGAAAAAGGGGGAAACGGATTTCTCGACGGTTAACGGGCGGTTTGGGAGGTTAAATTTGAATTTTAAATTATTTACTAAGGTGAATGTAATTATTGTAATTTTACTGCGCCAATTTTAGGGTGCTACATTTTGCCCCCTCTTTAGCGAATTTTCCGAAGAAAATGCGTTAAAGATGAGTTCTTCTCAATCTACGAGAAAGCAAAAATTATTCCCATTTTTAGGCGACGATTCTTGGTCGAATCGTACGACAACTTACTATGGTGCCCCCTCCGTGTTTTTACCCAAATCGAACGTTTGAGGTAAAAACGCGAAAAAGCAAAATATTATTTTTGAATAAAATTAAAAAAATAGGGTAAAACCCTAATTCATTTTTACTGTTCATTTTCTGGGTTTTTGGAGCTCTGAAGCAAAAATGGTGGAGACGACGCACAGATCGACAGAGGTCCGACGCGGTCTACGGGTAAGAGTCCAGACTGATCTATGATGCTTTAATTTAACTTTACATGCTTTGTAGGTAATTTTTAGATGATTTTTGAGCATCGCGGCCATTTTTGGGCCGTCGACGTCGTCGGGACGAAATCGTCTCAATTTCGGCAATTTCGCCCGAGGGCGAAATCGTCGAAAGGGGGACGATTTCATCAAATTAGGGACGATTTCGAACTACAAAATCGGAGACGATTATGCTCAAATTTGGGACGATATCGTCCAATAGTGGGCGATATCATCAATTGTACAAAATTGAACTTTTAACTTGCATTATTGATTACTTGAATTGTTTATTAATGATTGCTTGTTGTTTTGTTGTTTATGTTTGTAGAGAGGATTACTAAAGAGCAGAGAATGGAAATACGACGGGTTGAGAGATGACTTGGCCGCTCTTACACAGGCAGAGCGGGATCAGCTGGCACAGGCCGGCTTACTGCATGTGGCAGAAATGCCACAAGTTTCTACAGACATGGGGCTACTGACGGCCCTAGCAGAGAGGTGGTATCCGGGCTCTTCATGTTTCTGGCTACCTACAGGGGAGATGACTCCCACTTTGGAGGATGTATGGAGGATTCTAAGAATCCCCATACAAGGACGGTTGATTACTCCTACGGCCAATCAGGGCCGCGCTATGGGACGGTTGTGCGGTGACCCGAGCTTCGCCCTAGAGAAGGGCGGAGTTAACATCGAGGCACTGCGCCAGATGCCTGGGGCATCTACACTCACACGGGTTCTAGCTGGAGTAGTTGGTGGACTTCTACTGTGCCACCAGAGCGGGTGCAGGGTGTCGTGGATGCTCGTAGATGTGATCTATGATATGCGGGACCACGGGTACAGGTTCTCATGGGGCAGTTTTGTACTATGCCGATTGTACAGGATCCTGTATGGGGTCATGTACAAGGGCGGCCGATGTCTAGTTATGACATCGCTACTACAGGTTTGGTGCTGGGAGCACATTGCGGTGCGGAGGCCGGTAGGGCTTCCTCTGACAGGGGTTGACGGGGAGAGGCCCCGAGTCTTCTACTGGTGGCTCCGGAGAGGGGCACAGCGACGGATCGACCTGTCGATGTCCCGGAGGCTATTGGATGACCTAGTCCCGGACCAGATCACCTGGAGGCCATGGAGGGAGCATCCAGGGTGGCCAGAGGATGGACAGGAGTTGGCTCGCGTTAGGCGAGTTTGCTGGCTGAGGATGGAGAGGGGAGAGGTGGAGCTCCATAGGTACGATCGAGTTTTCCTGGACTGTCCGGGATAACACTACGGTTAGCGGGGCTCCCGACATGCAGCGGTTCTGGAGCCAGGACACAGATGATGCCCCCATCCAGCCAGTGGATGGGGACGATGCAGGAGTAGCCGATGGCTACGATGCCTGGTACGCAGGCATCCGCCCTCCTCGGATGACGAGGGCACAGGGTCCGATCCACGCGGTTGTGCGTCGGATAGGGAGGCGATGCCAGGCGATGATGGAGGCAGCCCAGGGTCACGATGGGAGAGAGGCGAGGAGGCCACAGGCACAGGAGCGGCCGCGACAAAGAGAGAGGGAGAGGAGGGAGGCGAGACCCCCATCTCCACAGAGGCCACCATCGCCCGATAAGGGCAAGGGTGTGGACACAGGAGAGAGTAGCGAGATGGCTACTCTCCGGGCGAAGAGAGATCGTCTGCAGGCCCAGGTGCAGACGCTACAGGATGCGGCTGCACGACACCGGGCTGAGGTGTCACAGCTACGGGATGAGATTGCACGCCTCAGGGCATGGGGCGGAGGGGCGAGCTCTGGGGAGTTGACACGGGCTATCGCCCAGCTGACATTTTACCAGACATTATACTTCCAGCTGGTGCCAGAGGCGGATAGACTACCCCTGCCAGCTAACATCGCAGATCCGATCAGGATCGGGTCATCGAGGACCACGTCCCGATCGAGGACGAGGACTACACAGACGGCGATGGGGCCACCTCGTCCACCTCAGGGCGGGGGAGGAGATGAGGCAGAGAGCTCGAGGGGCTCTCGAGGCTAGAGGGCTGGACACTGACATTGTATTATATTTGTTTTTGTTGATAGAGGATTGAGTATGCCGAGGTACAGATTGTGGCATACCAATCCAGTTTTGATGATGTACATATATTTGTGATATATATAGATGAGATATTTTTGATCATATGACTTGTCTTATGTATTTTTATGATGCTTTTAATGTTTTGATTGATTGATTTGATAATTGGATGTAATTATGTCGTTGGGAATATTATAATTTGAATGTCATGCGTGTAATATTTTAAATGAAATAATCTGATGTAACAATTTGATTTGTTGTAATGAAATGTAAAAATAAAAAGAGACTTCTAACAATAATTTCAAAGGACATTGTCGCTATTATAGACCATTTCATGGAGTCGCTGCTCACTCGGTCGTCAAGCTAGTCCCATTTATAGAAATATTGTTAAAAAGTAAAAGAGTGCTTAAGAAACTGTCTTAAGACTTTGGTGCAATAGTGCAAATGGTGATGATGATGGTTTGTTTTCAGATTTTTATAAAAAATATTTGTGCATGAAATAATGTTTTAAAATGATTTTTGCTAGGCATAAATTCCTAAGTATGATAAAATTTTTGGATAATTCTTTAGGAATTATACCATCATTGCAAAATTGAAGGTTGACATAATGACATGAAATAATGAAAATGTGTTTGCTTTTGAAAAGCATAATTTGTGTAACATAATGAATTAAGTCATATGGTTTTCATGATTTTTAATAAATGGGGAATAAAATTGTTACAATGGTTTGCGCTAGGCATAGAATATGTAGGTATAGACTCATACCATCATCGCGAAAATCCAAAAAAGATAGTTTTATTGCATGGTTGATTTTTGATGAACAGAAAATATGAAAATGAGGACTTGCGCTAGGCATAAAATTCCAATTTTGGTTTTGAAACTATACCATCGTCGCGAAAGTCAACCAGATATATATGTATATGTTTTTTATTGTATATTTTGAAAGAAATTTTTGATTTTTGTATTATATAGTTGTCTGTATGGTAAACAACTCGTACTTGATTTATTCCAAACAAGTTGCAAAAAATAATATTTCAAATTATTTTGAAGACAAAAGTTAGATTTATAAGGAATCCCATGTGCATATGTGAATTCATTTCCGATCTTGATTTATCATAATGATACACAAAATCTCTCAAATACAAATGTGTGTGCAATTGCATTGTTCTTTTACCAGTTTTGAGCAAGGTACTATGATACAAGTGATTTGAAGAAACCAAATAAGTGTTCATTATCCATGATGTAGATGCATATAACCATACTAGGCTACTATGTAGGTCGGATTATCAAGAGCTAGCTAATCCATAAGCAGACATAGGTCTGTACAAAAGAAGGTCGCTAATGTGACAGACATATCACCACGCTAGGAGTTACCCAAGGCCAAGCGAGTTGGGCACAAACCACCTGTTATGGGGCTTACCTCACAGTTTTCGAATAATTGAGAATTCCAGGGATTCAAGCTCATCAACCCTTCTTTTCTTTTCAAAGGGTAGGGAAAGGGATTTTATTGCTTTCTTGCTTTCTTTTGAACTTTGCTTATTTTTCTTTTTGTATTTCTTTTGCTTGATAATGCTTGGAACATTGCTGAAATAACATTTTTCTTTTCTCTTTTCTTTTTCTTGAACTTTTCTTTTCTTTTTCTTTGCTAGGGATACTTGCTCGGATTAGCTGTAGAGCAAGGGATTTTTATTTCGGGTAGGGGTGAGCTTGTCCTTTTGCCAATTCTCAAAGATTCTAGACCATGTGCATGATAGGATAGCAGGGGAAACTTTTCGCTCAAGAAATCAGTTCTACTATGTAGCAAAACATGGAAATTACAAATATAATCATTTTATTGTGAAAAGATGTGCTTGGTTTAAGTAAATAACAAGATCAATTCTCTATGCTCAAACTTTATTTAATTGAATTTTGTGAACTTTGATATAAGAGAGATTAGTAATCATGCCAGATAAAATCAAGATATTTATTGTTGTGAGTGTGCAAGTGAGGGATGCCAAATAAATGCTAATTTATCCAAAAATAATTTAAAACATATAACTGCAATAATTGTAAGAAAATATATATAAACACTTTTGAGAAGTTTTGAGACTGTTGACTCTCGCTTTCTTCTTTATTTGGGTTTCGAAAGAGTCAAGCATATAGTTGTTATTATATTTTTATCATTATTTTGATTTTTGGTTTTATTTTTTTGATTTTGAGCATAAAAAATTTAACAAGTGCTTTAAATAAATGCAATAGATAGTTTTGAAGATTATGAATATTTTTGATGTTTTTGGATTTTTATAAATTTGAAAGAAATATAAAAATTTTTGAAAACAAATATATACAAGGATGAAGAATGACCAAATTTATGCATAGTAACGTTTAAGATGCAAAATATTCATGGGTTCTTTAAGTTCTTTACCATCTAAGGTAGATAATTTGTATGCTCCTGATTCAAATTTAGCAAGTAATAATGTATGGTCCAAGCCAATTGGGCTCAAATTTACCTTTAAGGTCCTTAGTTGCATTAGTATTTTTTTTGAAGATTTTGAGGATTTTGATTTTTTTTTGTATTTTGATTTTAATTTATGAATTGAAATTGGTGGTATATACAAGATGATCTATATACACTATACAAGGTTATTTGAGTATAGCATGTCTAAGGTTGCTTCAAAATCAAAGGAGGTTTTGAAGGATAATCTAGTTGAGGTGAAGGTAAGAATAGAAGGTGATGAATAAAAGGTAGTGATAACAAAAGCTTTGTTATAATGTAGAATAATGTAGCAAAAGATTTGACTTTTATATGTGTAAAATTGATCATGTTACAAAATAAAATATTAGAAATATAAGAAAGTTCTTCATTCTTATTATTATATTCCAAGTTTTGATAAGATGGAGAAAGTATATGTGAAAGATATGCATGAGTGTTATTTGGTAAACAAGGATGATCATATATGGATGAAGAAAAGTGATGGATAGAAGATAATTGTGACAATAGAGAATGTATAGAACTTGATGTTTCAACCGTTAAATATTCTTCAAATGGTGTTGGGTCACCATGTATGGTAACAATTTTATTTGCAATTTCAAACTTCAAACATTGGTGAAGAGTGGAAGGGACAACCCTCATCGTATGAATCCAAGGACTTCTGAGAAGTAGGTTGTAAGGTGAAGGGCAATATCCTACATAGAATAAAGTATCCAGGATCTTGGATCCAATATTAAGGGGAAGAATTATAGTACCTTGACAATCTTGAATTTCATTGTTAAAAGATTTTATAATAACATTTGATTCATTAAGATCTTGTTCCTTTGTTTTGAAATTTTGGAATAATTGATAAGTGTATAAATTAAGAGAGAAGCCATTATCTACCATGATAGTTCTAACAAGTGTTTCTTTACTAGATCCTGTAATGTAAAGATAGGAGTCTTCTTGTGGAGTAGAGGAAGGAATATCCTCATCATAGAATGAAATATGGTTAACCTCAAGAGGGTTTATACCATTAATTATGTTCTTAGAGAAAATATGATGAGGAACAAATTGTTGGCTAGGTATTTTGAACAAAATTTCCTTGTGATAAATTTGTAATACTTCTAAAAGGGATATCTTTGCTTGAGGATTAATCACTTGTTGTTGGTTATCAAAGTGGATTTCAGATTGAGATTTTGATTCTAAAGATGAGCTTTCTATGCTTACATTCCATTTTGGATCATTCTCTAGAGTCAAATATAGTTTTGAAGGTTGGTCAAATGAGCAATCCATATCTTGAATATCTGATTGAGTTGATTGAACTTGAGGTTGCTCATTTGTAGTTTTTGTTACAATATTAATAATATCATCATGATGGGACACATTAACATGCAATATTTGATTGGTTTCTTGTTGTTGATAATTGAATAGGGGTTCTTGGGAGATCCCCATGTCTTGATTGATTATTGGTATTTGTTGTGTAGGAGTTTGATTGTTTACTGGAGATTTATCATCGGTTGTAGATTGTAATTCCTTTATATTAAAAAGACCCTTATCAATCAAATCTTGAATTGCACATCTTAAATCTTTACAATTTTGTGTCATATGTCCATCTACTCTATGATATTCACAATGTAGCTCGGGTTTAAACCAATCTGTTGTGGTATCAAGTTGTCTTACGGAAGGGAGTTCAATCTTATTTGTGTCAAGTAAATACTTGAGAATTATATCCATTGGTTGATTGAGCTTTGTAAATGTACGTGATGAAGGTTTTTGAGAGGTTTTTGATAAATGCTTTAGGAATTTCATCATAAAAGGGCCTAATGGTTTCTCACCTCTACTTTCTTTGTTATGGGTAGAATGATGATAGGAAGATTGCGATGTAGGAGGTGAGTGCATGGTAGAATTGGAAGAATAAGTATTTTCTTGTTGAAATGGATGTGTTGTATTGAAAGAAGAGTATTGAAAAGGTGGTGGAGGATTATATGTGGATTGATAGACATAATATGGATATATGGGAGAATAGATAATATCGTTATGAAGAGGATTGGCAAAGGGATTGTCTTGTTGGGGTAAGGATGAAAAATGAGAGAAGTGTGATGGAGGTGATGTTGAATAGGGATAAGGTTGATCATAATCAACAAATGTATTTGGCTGAATTCTTCCAACATTACTAATGGGCTCATATTGATTTGAGTAAAAACTCATGGTTTGTTTAGTGCTTCTAAAAGTAATATTTAGCATCTACTATTTAGAATTGAATCTAAAACATGAAATGATGATTTTGTTTTTGTTTTTCTTGTATACATATATATATTTTTGTTTTTGTTTTCAAAAGGTTTACAATGCATTCACGTCGGGTTCACCAAAATGTATCGCTCCAAATTTTTTGCATCCCTACCTTCAGGCTATTGGATCCGCGCCCGGAAGGAGGATGGGAAAAGGATGTCGCGGTACCTCGGACTGAGAGGACTTTGCGAAGGTCCCGCCTCTCAAGGGAGGTGTATTTTGATGATTTTTCGATGGATGGTGGGTTCACCAGGAAACATTTAACGGCAGCTTCCACGCCTAGGTTTTGGAATGTGTTTTAGTGTGTTCATTTTTAACCTTAAGCATTCATATCCTAGGTTTGGCCGAATGAATCTAGATTAATCTATATGAAAATGCAAATTCCATGAATACAGAAAACAAGTTTAAAGACAAAAAATAGAGAGATTACAGAATGCAAATGAGGAATACCTGATCCGGATGTCTGAAGAAGATTCTGATGTTGAAGCAGTCTGGATCGTCTGAGATTCGACAGAATCATCTGCAATCAGACAAGATCGTCTGAGATCTGACGAATTCGTCAGACGAATTCGTCAGAGACCTGCAAAACCGAAAATAGATGCAAAATACAAAAAGTACTACAGTGCTAACAGAGGGAAATGATATAAAATGGCAGCAATGTTATCAAACTGAAACTTAAACACAGAGACAGAAATGAATCGTGCTAATTAGATGATAATTAGGATTTAATTATGCACTTAATCTAAATGGGTGAACTCCAAATGCAAAATAACATAAAACACCTGAATAGACTATCTAATTTGTAGAATAAAATGACAGAGAAAAGGTTGAGAAAGGCAAACTTTAGGCATTGATTGCCTTAATACGGACTGCAGTCGAGATCGTCTCGCATCAGTACGAAATCGCCTCGAATTCGACAGGTTCGCCTCCGATCTGAACAGGTTCATCGACGACGATAGGTGCTGGCTCCGACTGAAGAACAATGATGTACCTGTAACAAAATTGATATGGAACTAGTGCAAATGAAGAATAGGGATGATTTAACGTGAATGGAGTTAACTTGCAGAGAATTTCGGCCAGGGGGGTGCTAAAGGAATAGTTTAGGATTAAATAGGCTTAGGGGAGTAGTTAGGAGGTTGGAGATCATCCCAATTTGGGAGATCTCCAACGGGGGAGGGTCCCAACGGCGCAGACACGCTTCTGCCCAGATTGGAGACCCGTTGGAATAGAATCCAACTTTGCAAAATTAGTTTTGCGACAAGATCGTCTGGACGTCCTAGTCCAGACGAAATCATCAAATCTGGGGCGATATCGTCTGATCGGCGACGATATCGTCAAACGGTCAAAACAACCTCTAAAAATGGCACGAAAAAGGGGGAAACGGATTTCTCGACGGTTAACGGGCGGTTTGGGAGGTTAAATTTGAATTTTAAATTATTTACTAAGGTGAATGTAATTATTGTAATTTTATTGCGCCAATTTTAGGGTGCTACAATGAGGTAATGCGAGTCGGTGTGTAACTTGAATAATCTTCTCAATGATCTCAAAAGGTCTTAAAAATTATGGATTAAAATTTGTGGACTTGATCATATTTTTCATTGGTTTGACCCTTAGGAACACTTTATCTCCCATTGAGTACTCTCTTGGAGTCCTCTTTAGATCAACATAACTTTTCTACCTATCGGTAGCTTCCTTGAGTCTTTTTGATGATTACCTTTATTTACTCTTCCATTTCTCTAACCATTTCTGGTCCAATCACAGTTCTATCCTTTGGTTTGTCCCACGATAGTGGTGTTCTACACTTTTACCCATACAAGGCATCGAAAGGTGCCATTCCCAGAGAAGAGTGATACCCATTATTGTAGGTAAATTCTACCAATGGTAGATAGTCTTCCTAATGAGACTTGTGATCCATATAATACATGCAGAGCATATCTTCTAGTACTTGATTTACCCATTTTGTTTGACCATCTATTTTAGGGTGGTACATTGAACTCATATGCAACTTTGTGCCTATTGCTTGGTGAAGGGCTCTCCAAAATTTGAAAGTAAACTTGGAATCCCTATCCTATATAATTACTTCCAAAAATTCATGCAATCGGAACACTTCCTTGACAAATCTATTAGCCACCACTTGAGCGTCATCCTTGGTGCTCCCAGGTATGAAGTGTGCAACCTTGGTCAATTTATCAACTACTACAAATATTGCATCGTGATGGTACCTGGTTTTTGATAAACCTACTATAAAGTCCATTGATATGACCTACCATTTTTGTGTAGGTATATTATGAGGATATAAATATCCTACGGGATGCTAGTGTTCTACTTTGACCTTCCGATATTCAAGGCATCAAGCTACAAAATCTATAATATCCTTCTTCATTCCTACCTAGAGTAAGGTCCTCTTCATATTTTCCCTCATATTTACCCCTCCGAGGTGATCTATATAAGGAGATCTATGGGCTTCTTACATTAATAGCTTCCTCGAATCCCTTGATTTTGGTATGATGATTCTTCCTTTGTAACACAAAAGTTTATCTATCACCCTAAACTCCTTATTGGCCTCAGGATCCTTTTCTATTCTAGCTCAAATTTCTTGGCAATATTCATCTTGATTTTGTTCTTGCCTTACTTGGTCCATGAGCTTTATGTGAATCCTTTTTATGGCTGTTATGTGTCTCCTTATACTCAAGGAATTTTTAACCTTATTCTCTTTCTCTTTTATGTACTCAATCTCAAATTCATACTCAGTGAGAAACTCAATCCACCTTCTCTGTCTCGCATTGAGTATTGGTTGGGTAAATATGTACCTTAGACTTTGATGGTTTGATTTTCGCTCGAAAGGTCTTCCTACTAGATAATGGTGCCAAAACTTTAGGGCGTGCACTACAACGACTAGTTCTAAATCATGAGTAGCATAATTGAATTCGTGCTTCTTAAGTTTTCTCAAAGTATAAGCTACTACTAACTCTTCTTGCATGAGTACTCCCCCTAATCCTTCCAACAATGCATCAGTGCATACTGTAAAATCTCCTTGAGGATCTAGAATCTTCAATATTGGTGCAATAGTGAGTTTTTGCTTCAACAAAGCAAAAGTGGTTTCACACTTTTTCGTCCATTTGAATTCCTTTCCTTTCTTTTGGAGGTTAGTTATTGCTGAGGTAATATTTGAGAAATCCTTTATGTGATGTCTGTAATAGCATGTTAACCCCATGAAGCTTCTTACTTTGGTAACATTAGTAGGGGGTGGCCAATTTAATATGGCTTTGATTTTCTTTGGATCTACAACAATTCCTTCTACTGATATGATATGCCCTAAATAGTATACCTCTAAAATATAGAAATCACTCTTGGCTAGATTTTCATAGAGTTGATTTTCCCTTAGCAACTCTAACACGATCTTGAGATGCTTATCATGCTCTTCCTTGTTCTAAGAGTATATTAGGATGCCATCTAGAAATACAAGGACAAAATGATCCATGTGCCTTCTGAACACACTGTTCATTAGATTCATGAAGGTAGCTGGGGCATTAGTCAGTCCAAAAGGTAGGATGATGAACTCATAATACCCATACCTAATCTTAAAAGTTGTCTTGTGAGTGTCCTCCTCACGTATTCTCAATTGGTGATACCCTTATCTTAAATCTATCTTGGTAAACACCATGGCATATCTTAATTGGTTGAATAAATATTTGATCCTGGGTAGGGGATACCGGTTCTTGATTGTAGCTTTATTCAATATTTTGTAGTCAATACACAATCTTAAGGATCCATCCTTCTTTTTCACAAATAAAATGGGTGCACCCCAAGGTGACACACTTGGTTTTATCAACCCCTTCTCTAATAACCCTTGTAATTGTACCTTTAACTCCTGCATCTCAATGGGTGACATCCTATACAGATATTTGTGAATGGGTTTCACTCCTAGTATAATATCAATAGTGAAATCAAATTCTCGCACAAGAGGGAGCCCAAGTAAATCCTCAAGAAATACATCCTTGAATTCCTATAAAATTGGGTGTGTCTCCAATACCTCTTCCTTTTGGTATTTATCAACTTCATTTAGTTTTACCACATAGAAAATCCCTCCTTTCTTGAGGGCTTTCTTTAATTGCATAGCTGACAACATCTGGGGTTTGAATACCCCTTATTCACTATGAATTCATAGCCTTTCCTTGCCTCCTTTAGAATACTCGATCCATCTATCTCAAAAATTTATTACAACTTTATGGGCCTGTAGCCAATCCATTCCTAGGATCACATCGAAGGCATGAAGTGGGGATACATATAAGTAACCTTACATGGTCCCATTGGCTAAAGTGATTTCCATCATTGGAAAATATTGGTTTATGGAGTAGGTCTATCCAAATCCATACTCAACCTTCCATCCATGAGCCAAATACCCTAGCCTTTTTGGCATATCTTTGGCTAATTTACAAGAAATAAAACTATTAGTGGCTCCACTATCTATTAAGATATTTACTTGCTTATCAAAAATATTACCTTTTATGATCAATGGGGTGGTTTACCCCTCAAGATTCTGACTCCTAGTTGCAGCGTAGATCTTATGCATAGGTTCCTTTCCCTTAATGTTGGGTGTGCTTGGCCCTGGTTGGTATGGGCACTGGTTAGAAAAATGCAGCCCTCTATAATGGTAACATCCATCTTTGGGCCCTTGTCGCTTTTCTAGTTTTTGCTCCTCACCCTTAATTGTTGGAACTAAAACTTGCGGCTTCAGTGGTTGGGGCTTAGTGTTATTAGATATGTTGCATTTCTTATAAAAGGTCTTCTTGAACTTATTTTGGCTTCCATTGAATTTCTTCTCCGGATTATGGGGGGTTTTAGCCTTTCGTTCTTGTTCAGCTTCCCATTTTATAACCCCATTGCTATTCCTCTTATTTAGTTCCTAATGTTCTTGCTCAGTCAAGTTTTCATATTTATAACGAAAGTGTGATTCTACTTTCTTTGCTAGGTCATATACCTTTTGCAATGATTTAGGCTCATGCATCTCCACATCATGCTTTATCCTAGATTGCAACCCATGAGTAAACTTATGAATCCACATTTTCTCATTATAGGTGGGTACATACTTCAACAACTTTACCAGCTTCCTGTAGAATCTCCACTAGGTTGGTTCCTTGCCTTAGACTAGCAAACTCCTCAAATTTTAGGGCATAGAAATACTCCGTGAGGAACCTCTTCTTGAATATGACTATGAATTCCTTCCATGGAATGTCTACTAGTTCAATTTTAGTTTCTTCATAGTAAGTTTCCCACCAATCTAGGGTAGCTCCTTCAAGATAAATAGTAGCCCAAACCATTTGGGTTCTTGAAGAATATCCCTTTACTGTGAAGAAAACTTCTAGTTCCCTTAACCAAGCCTCAGTTGCATCTCCCTCTCCTTATCCATAAAATTTAGATATGTAGACATTATTTAGATATCTTACCATATCCTTTTCTAAGAGGGTTCTAGCTTGTATTTATTCCACTATCAACCCCTCAACTTGGTTAACTTTTGAATCTCTAGCTTATAAATTTTGGTTCACAATAGTTTCTAGAACTTGCCTTAACTGATCTTGTAATTTTGTAACTATGGTAGTGATATCTTCTATTCCCATATTGGGAATTTTTGGACCCTCATTTTGGATCTCTTCTTTGACATTACTTTTTTGAGTCTATCTAGGTGGAGGTCTTTCTATCCTAGCCTTAGGTGGCATCTTGATCTGATTCCAACCAAGAAAATAATTAGATCACAACTTCATCTTACTGAGTCACTAACTCAAACCACATTATAGAGTTCTTCTTGCTAATCATTAGAAATCTAATTAGGACAAGGTTCCAAGGTTATGATGTATCATTGACACCAAATCCCATACTAAGGTATCATAACATTCATATTTCCTTGGGATCGACTCCTTTAGATTCTAATTAAGTAGAGACTCTAGGTTATCCTAGCATTTTAGCTTAAACCTAAGTAGGCCTTCATTGGAGATACCCAAATCTCCTTTCAGCACATAAGAAGCTCTATACCCTCAAACCTAGAGCTATGATACCAAATGTAATGACCCAAAATCAAGAAACAAAAAAAACACACAAAGATAGAAATAAATTTATATTTTAAAACTAAGGAGAGGGATTCATAAATCCCCAACCAACCTTAGACTAACTTATTGTTTAACAACCCCTAAGTTTCTCAAGAACTATACCACACAAGATTCCCCTCATGCAAGTCCCTTCTGCATAGGCACATCTTATGTTAAGCACATAAGTCCATCCATATCATCAATCTTGATGAGCTAAACTTACCACATTCAAACATTAGAAGGTGTATACGCATCTCCATATTCCACACAAGCCATTATGTGTGGGTATGCTACGTATACTACGAGTTAAGCTATCAATATTATCCTCTGACAAGCTATCTTAACTCTGGTATGATCTTCTAAACCTAGTACCAATCTCCCTAAGGAGGTCTCAAGCCCTTAGGTTAACCTCTAAGTTCACCCTAGAACTTACTTCTGAATTATGTGAAATTTATTCAAGAAAAAATATAAAGAATGGGTATAGATACTAAATCTAACAAAACATGAATCATTAAACAAGAAAAGATAATTGAAACATAAAGCAATGATTAAAGGATAACATGCAATAGAAAGGATACAAATATAATCACATTCAATACTGAAATACAAGGTGCATCAATCATGTTGTTCATTCATTACATAAATATATATGGTAAACCCCATACCTTACAACAATACTTTACATCTAGTCATCAGGGAAATATCCCCATAAATCTAATCTATTGCATAATCAAACAAGATGTAAGGTAGAGAGCAAACTTGTGCATTGGTCCATATTATGACTTGGGTCCTCCCGCTCTTCCATCGATCAAGTGAGGATGATAGGGGATCAGGACACTCATGGATCAAGATAGACATGCTTCTAAATGCATTTGTTTATTTTATTGCCAAATTGCAACTATACAAATAACCCAAGCAATTCAACTTCCCAATGCATAGTTAACATCATAGAAACTACTCTTTCTATTTCCCCTCTCATCTACTCATGAGAGTTATTCAACCATGCATCAAGTCGTATGCTCTACTTGCAATAAATGGTCTAACCCTTACTTAACAATTAAAGTCCCATACCCTTAATTGCTAAATAAACCATATTTCACATTCATTATCCAATTAAAGCCATCTACTTTAATCTTCAAATAAACCTTTTTATTCATTTCATAAATTAAAGTCCCATACCCTTAATTTACAAAACAAACCATATTTCACATTCATTATCCAATTAAAGCCATCTACTTTAATCTTCAAATAAACCTTTTTATTCATTTCATAAATTAAAGTCCCATACCCTTAATTTATAAAACAAACCATATTTCACATTCATTATCCAATTAAAGCCATCTACTTTAATCTTCAAATAAACCTTTTTATTCATTTCATAAATTAAAGTCCCATACCCTTAATTTACAAAACAAACCATATTTCACATTTATTATCCAATTCCTATTTTATTTCAAATAATGAAATAGCCTTAAATGATCTTCCATTTTCATTACCCTAATATTACCATTAAACATACTAAAAAAAAATTTCAAAGGTTCTTCCATTTCATTACCCTTAATATTTCCATTAAACATAATGAAATAATATCAAAGGTTCTTCCTTTTCATTACCCATAATATTATGATTAAACATAATGAAATACATCAAAGGTTCTTCCCTTTCATTACCCTTAATATTGCCATTAAACATAATGAAATAATATCAAAGGTTCTTCCCTTTCATTACCCTTAATATTGCCATTAAACATAATGAAATAATATCAAAGGTTCTTCCTTTTCATTACCCATAATATTATGATTAAACATAATGAAATACATCAAAGGTTCTTCCCTTTTATTACCCTTAATATTTCCATTAAACATAATGAAATAATATCAAAGGTTCTTCCTTTTTATTACCCATAATATTATGATTAAACATAATGAAATACATCAAAGGTTCTTCCCTTTTATTACCCTTAATATTTCCATTAAACATAATGAAATAATATCAAAGGTTCTTCCTTTTCATTACCCATAATATTATGATTAAACATAATGAAATACAACAAAGGTTCTTCTCTTTTATTACCCATTAAACATAATGAAATAATATCAAAGGTTCTTCATTTTCATTACCCATTATATTATGATTAGACATAACAAAATAGATCAAATATTATTCCATTTTACTACCCTTAATATTACCATTAAACATAATGAAATAATATTAAAGGTTCTGCCAAACCTGGTATGGCTTGATTGCCTTCCTACGCACAGATAACCAGTGGTTGAGACTCTCACGAAAGGAGAACCAAGCACCTAGAAGGGAGTATTCAGCACCTAGGCAACAACACTACAGAGATGTCTCATCCCCACACCAATCCAGGAGCAAGTAAAGTATTTATGAGAGATCCCTTGGTGCCAACATCAACCACCACATGGACAATTTGTTCTAGCACCATCGTAGCCACAATGCTATGCTACCAAACTTGAATATGTCTACCTAAGGTGGTTGGGATCCTACGGTAAATACAACATGACTATGAGTGTTAAGGAGGAGGTTTTACCCTTCAAATGGGCAAATGACTACCTTTGCTATCCTAACCTTAGCGTTATCTAACCCACAATAATCCATTCATTAGAGCAATGGTCATGGTGGTGATCATGGGGTGGTACAACTAACTGACTGCACGCACAGGTGCTACCAAAACCAATATTGCAATGCTTCTATAAATTGATCGCCACACACACACATAGGTGCTACCAAAACCTAGGGCTACGTGCGATAACAAAATCATAGAGGTGCGGCATCTAAAGCATGGTTGAGGAGGTTAAACATGGTTTTATGCCTTCATGGTTTTATAATGCTAACAGATGGTGAGTCAGAGGTTCACCTCTCAAACTTAGCACTACAAATTTAAAGGAAGGACCTACCATAGCTTTTAAGGAAGTTGACGTAACCAATGACGTCCCACAACCTGACAACTTATAAAACCAGAGAAATGAAAATATAATACACCTAATAGTTTATCATGATTCCAACTTGGTGTTTTTTATTGTTGGTTGCCTGGGTTGCTCAGAAACACTATCGCCCTCCTATCCTTCTTCCCACTAAGTTTCTCCTTCAACTCTGCACTATTTCTTCTTCCAATATCCCCCCTCTTCCCCATTCAACTATGTCTTCTCTTCCTATCCAACCACATCTTCTATCCTTAGCTACCATTCCCTGCCTACCCACCTTAACTCTCCATCAATATCCATTAGGCATAGGGGTGAACATCCTCTTTTCCCTCTACCTAAGGCATTTTCATTAAGGAGGTATCCCTTCACATAGCTTGTCTGACTAGATCTTTGAAGGTGATCCATCCCATCCTTAGAAGGGGTCTTATAACATTTAAACCAACATTGATTGACCATTTTGATTAGGCAAATTCTACGTCAATTCAACTTGGTTAATGTCTATAGTTATTTTCTTAATATGATTCTTTTATTTCTTGATATAAAACAAACGAAGTTTTCTTAGAATATATCATATTTTATTCAAGATGAAAACTTTTATAATCCTAATATAAATAACTCATATATTTAAAATGAGATCTCTGTATTACTTTAAATTAACTATTTATTTAAAATAATAATCCTTTATCATTTTAATTTAGATTGACTATTTATTTAAGAATGATATCTTTTACTATTTAAATGAACCAACTATTTATTTAAAGAATGATATATTTTACTATTTAAATAAACCAACTATTTATTTAAAGAATGATATCTTTTACTATTTAAATAAACCAACTATTTATTTAAAGAATGATATCTTTTACTATTTAAATAAACCAACTATTTATTTAAAGAATGATATCTTTTTTTTTTTGGTAGATAAGATAATATAGCATTAATACCGAGTTTTATAGGTTGACCCAAAATCTTTTACAAAAACCATCCCAGGGATGTTGATGAACATATCCTTACTAAGGATCCTATATATGTAATATCTACATGCTGCCAAATCCATTACATCCAGTAAGGCACATAGCCTGTTATCAAAAAGAAACTTCCCATACAACATTTTGGGTATACCCCAAGAAAACACACATGCATAATAATTACAAAAAAGAAACCGACATGGATCCCTTCCTTGAGATAATGGAGAAACAAAAAGCTGTAGACACACATAGCAGAGTACTGAAAAAAACTCCCACAAGATCTGTATTGATAGTTACTCTTAATAATTCTTTGGTAATTACTTTCTTTCGTATATGACATGCTTTGGTACCACATACTATCTTGGCCAATCAGCCTTGGAGAAGTGAACCTACTGGCTAGATTTATGGCGGTGGCTATCTGGTGGTCCACGTGGCTTTGGTTTGAAGTCTTATATTGTCATTTCTTTCCTTCCCTATGATTATCAACCAACCTCAAATTACTAAGATGACTAGGAGCCATGTTATTTGACATGTGACTATCCCCATTAGTCTTTGTGGTATTTCCAAGCAGCATCCATGAAGACTGACAGCTCAGATAATTTTTATTGTGAATCCAATTCAAAAAAGAGACAGGAATACTCCTAGTCTTTGAACTTACAGTCCCTTCCCTGTTGGTAAATTCAACTATAATTCTTGGAATTCTTGTTGAATAAGCTCCTCTACTTCACTCGGGACACTGTGTTCCCATTTGAAAAGTCCATCGCCATCGACACCCAAATTGGCCAACTTATCTGTAATTTTTTAGCTTCTCAAAAGACATGTTGGGCTTTTCTGTCTTGTCTTCCATGGAAAAGGATCCTAGCCTCTTCAACAATTGTTTTAATCCTCCAAGGAGGTGTTTTTCAATTATTGAGGATATTTATAAGATGCTTAGAGTCTCCTTCGATGATCAAATTGCCTTCTAAGTCTTGAGTCATTTGAAGGCCTCTCCACATAGCTCTAGCTTCAGCTTCGTTTTTCGTCCTTGTTCCCAAATATTCAAAAAATGCAAGCATCATATTCCCATTATGATCTCGTACAATTCCACCAACACCTACTCTACCAAGATTTTCCTTAGCTACTTCATCAAAATTAAGCTTAAACCAACCCGTAGGAGGTGGATACCACTTAACATTGGCTCTGGGGTTGACTGCCCTAGGCACAGACTCATCTAACAAGGTTAAGCTTAAATATTTAGCAATCATGGTCTCCTGCAGATGAGGTTTACAACTATCAAAAGGGATAAGGTTCACATTCTCGTTGGCAAAGGATAGGATCCTAGCAATGATAGTTTGATGATCATGGATAGACTCATTAAAGACTCTATGGTTCCTTTCTAACCACACCTGCCAAAGATAGTGATTGAGACAAATTTTCCACATGTATCTAAGTCTTTGGCTTGAAAAGGGGCAAGGCCACTGGACAAAAAAATCAAGTATGGTGGTTGGTTTAACCCATGAAATAAATACATGAAAAACCCCACTTAGGACAGTTAAGGAAAAAAGGCACTCAAGGAAAATGTGATAAATTGTCTCCCAATTAGCCCTGCACAGATAACAACGATTAATGATACAAATACCTTTATGCATCATATTATCAATGGTTAGAATTCTTCCTTGGATAACCAGCCATGAAAAGACTATGATTTTTGGAATTAAATATTTTATCCAAACTAAGTCCTTTTGGAGGACAAAATCCTTGTCATCAAGCAGAAGCTTGTAAGTTTATTTAATAGTGAACTGCCCATTTTCCGTAGGATCCTAGGTCACTTGATCTTCCTTGGGTCTCATTGGGATAAAATGTTGCTCGAGAATGTTACAAAGATCATTTGATTCTGCTTGAAATCCCTAAATTCTTATTTGTTTCCACTTAATTCTACCTCTATACTCAACCATATAATTGGAGACTTTTCTACCAATGAGTTCTTCTGTGATATCTCTAATTTGGGCTAAGTTAGGATATTGCGTCAGTGGTTTGTCCTTAGCCCACCTGTCATTCCAAAAATTTATCCTCTCACCATTGCCTAAAACCCATCTTAAACCTTTTTTTATAATTTCCTTACAATTAAGAATTGTTGTCCAAAAAGTAGAACCTCTGATTGGAACTGAGTCACTTAGAAATTCCATATATTGAATATACTTTCATTTGATGATAGTTGTCCATTCATTTTATTCACCAGAAATGAGACACCATGCCTACTTAGCTAGTAAAGCTAAATTTATATGAGCAATTCTCCTCAGAACTAAACCCCCATTTTCCCTAGGTCTTCACACTTTGGTCCATCCTACAAGGTGTATCCTTTTTTTCTCCTCTGATCCAGTCCATAAAAATTCTTTTTGGAGTTTCTCAATTTTCTAGAAAACCTTCACAAGGGCTTTGAAAATGGAGAGGAAATAGACTGGAATGCTCTAAAGATATGCCTTAGTGAGGGTCAACTTTCTTGCTTGAGATAGAAGATGATATTTCCATCCTGCAAGTTTTTTTTGAATTCTTTCAATAACCCTGTCCCACATTGAATCTCTTGGAGAACCAATGAAAATAGGGAGACCAAGATACGAAGTGGGGAGGTTTGCTATATCACACCCTAAAATTTTTGCAATCATTCCTTGCCTCTGAATGGGGGTGTTCAAGAAATATAACTTGCTTTTACTGAAATTAACTTTCTGACCAGCAACGTCCTCGTACAGTTGCAGGATGTATTTAATTATTTTAGTCTCAGCCACTAATGCCTTAGTCAATATGAGGGTATCATCAATGAATTGTTGGTGATAAATAGCCCTAGTGAGATATGTTACCTTGATTCCTGATATTATCCTTGAAATGCAAGCATTTTTTATGGTTCTACCTAAAGCTTCTACCACAATGATGAATAACATGGGGCTGATAGGGTCCCCCTGCTAAATTCCTCTATGACTTTGAAAGTAACCAATAGTTGTTCCATTAAATAGAATTGAGAACCATGCTTTATAAATACATTCTTTGATAAAATTAACCCATTGGTGGTGAAAACCAAACTTAAGGAGGATAGCAATCAGAAAGTCCCAATTTAGCCTATCAAATGCTTTTTTCATATCAAGCTTGAGGGCAAAAATAGACCTATTAGTATTATGAGCAGAGTGCAGAGCTTCATGAACTATGATAACTCCATACAAGATTGACCTACCCTAGACAGAGCTTCCCTGGCATGGATATATGATGTGGGGCAAAATATATCTCATTCTATTTGCAATGGCTTTAGTTAGGATCTTGTAAGAAACATTGCACAGACTGATTGGCCTGAAGTCAGCCATAGATTCAGGGGTTTGCTTCTTAGGAATTAGAGAAATAAAAGTAGATTTGATACCTTTTGGGATATGATTGCTTGCTTGGAATTCTATGATAACAAAAATTACATCCTCACTTATGATGTCCCAAAAATATTGATAGAAACGAGGGGGAAAGACGTCGGGTCCCGAGGCTTTGTCTGGCTCCATGCTAAACAAGGCTTCCTTAATTTCCTCATCAGAAAAGGGAGCTAGAATCTTAAGGTTTATATCCTCATTTATTATGCTAGGAATGGATTTCAAGAGAATATATTTGGCCTCCTCATTGCATTGTCATTCTTGACCAAGGATAGAATTGAAATAAATTATTGTCTCCTTTTTTTTTTCTGTTAAGTCTTGAGTAATAGAACCATTTGCTTTTTAAAAAAAAATTATTTTGTTATTGCTTTTGTTTCTAAGAGTGGTGATGTGAAAAAACTTGGAATTTGAATCTCCATATTTCAACCAAAGAGCCCTTGATTTTTGCCTCCAATAGATTTCCTCACAGGCCAAAATGTTATGAAACTTTGCTAGTTTTGTCTGTTCCTCCTGCCTAGTAGTTTCATCAGCATCACCATGTTGGATCCTCTAATAAATTATCTTCAAAATTTCAACAACCTATTTTTTATTTTCAAAGAGGTTCCCAAATACCTCTTTGTTCCAAGTTCGAAGCTTTTTCTTAACAAAATTTAATTTGCCAGCAAGTTTAAAAGCTGCACTATCCCTGATAGGCTGGGACCACCACTAACTTAAGTTATCTTTGAAACTAGAATGTTTGATCCACATAGATTGAAATATGAAAGGTTTCTTGAAGGACAAAGAGTTAGGGATCTCCAACAAAATGGGATTATGATCAGAGGTAATTTTAGGAAGGGCTTGCAAGGTAGAATCACTGAACAAATTTGTAGCCTCCTTTGATAGAAAAAATCTATCAAGCATTTCTTGAATGAGATGACACCCTATCCAAAGATTGCTCCAGGTATAATTTGCTCCTCTAAGTTTTACATCCATAAACATGTTGGAGTTCACAAAGTCATTGAACTCATCCATGCTCCTGATAGGTGGTCCATTTCCACCCATTTTGTCTGAAGGGTAAAGAGGAGTGTTAAAATCCCCCAGCCAGAATCCAAGGGACATTATGGAATATTTCACTCAGATTGCCTAAGTACTCCCATAGTAGAGCTCTCCCTTGAATTGAATTCAAGGCATAAATATTTGAAAGGATCCATCACCTGTTGCTGTTTATTTCCTTAAATAAAACCCTAAGAACCTTGTCATATTTCTGAATAATGGTGCCTTCTACTATTCGGGGATCCCACAAAGTCATAAGGCCTCTAGATGCTCCTCTGGATGATTTACAAACCATCTCCCCCTGATTCTAGATTTTTTTTGCTATTTTTTTACTGAATCTCATCAGTTTTTTTTTCTTAAAACATGATAATAGTTGGATTCACTTGATTTCTTATTGCACTGACTTACCTGTGTTTGGGCAGGCCATTGAGGCCTCTCACGTTCCATCAGAGGAACTTTATTTAGATTGTTTTGTATTTCTTCCTCTTCCCCTCCCTTGAGGGGGTTTTCCTAATTTTTTGTCTTCAAAACTTGAAATAACCTATTGAAACAAGATTCTCTATTTTCCATTGGCAATGTCATTATTAGTTTTAATTTTTTTATGCTCAACATTTGATATTCTCCCTCTTCTTTTTTCACTACCAAAATCTATAGGAGACTTCACAGTGCTTCTGGTTTGTTTAGGACTAAAATTATGGGAGGTAATTTGTTGCAGAACTGGATTGCCATATTCCTCAGTCTGAAGAGTTTCACATATCTCCACCCCTACATCCAAATATTCTCCTTTTTTCTTGTATTCCCCTAGTCTGCGGGACGACCCCTTAGTAGGATTCACTTGGCTCCTAGTGATGATGTTAGGGAGATGAGATTTTTTATTTTACAATGCCTCAACTTTATTCCTAAGTTCTTCAGCATTAGGGTTTGGCTTTGGGATGCCCATTGGGCTTGAAGTATTTCTAGCATTGGGGTTTAAAGATCCTGACTTGGATGTGGATTCTAGAGATCTACATTAGGGTTTGGATTTGTGATGCCCACGGGGCTTACAATAATTTTAGCATTAGGGTTTGATGATCCTGACTTTGATGGGGATTCGAGAGAGTCAAAAAGGTTAGCCTGAAGGTGTTGGGTTTCCATGTCTTTTGATAATCCTCCTACTCCAATATTGGATAGAATTGAAAATTTATTTGAAACTAGAGGATTGGAACTTACCTGAGTATTTTGGTTGCCAACAACCTGTTGTTTTCCTTTTTATTATTGGGACCCTGCACCCTCTCTTTTATTTTTTTGGTAGACATATTTTTCCTGATTGAAATCACCTCTGCTAGGGAAACTCCTCAAAATTCCTCTTTCTAGCATTCCCTTCTTCTGCTTTTCTCTATTCATTGCCAGGTTAGGGCACTGATTGCATAGATGTCCTTGATTTTTACATTCTACGCAGAATGCTGATCTATTCTCGTATTCTACCAACTATTTTCTATAGTATTCTCCATACTCTAGCTCCACAAACCTTGGAAATTCATTATTCAAATTAGCATTTATGTAGATTTGTGCATGAGTCATCCTTGTCTTGGCCAAGGTCGCATGGTCAATGGATATTAGGTCCCCTATAGTTCTGGCTATGCCCTGTAGCCATTATTCATTGAAGAACTGGGTAGGTAGACTCGGGAGATGAACCCAAATAGGGGCAATATTAATATTTTGTTTTTTAGGGTCGAAATATTCACCCCATCATCTGAGAAAAATGCTCCTTTTGCCTAGAAACCAAGGACCTCCTATTAAAATGTGGTTAGCATTCTCCATATTATTAAAATGGATAATGAATAACCCTTGAGTTAGAGCTATCAACTCCAAGTTGCCTACCAGTCACCATTTACCCGTCGCCCAAGCCCTGATAGTCTCCATGTCCGACCTACCTCCCAAAAACTTGCCTACTAGGGAGAATTCTTCCATTAAAAGAAAATGGCTCATGGAACTTGTCGAGGATAAAATTTTATTATTTACCAGAACTAGGGGTGGAAGAGAGAGAACCTCCTTTATTTTTCCTCTAAGATTCTCAACAAAATACCACTTCTTGGGCCCTGCATTGTCATTTGTATCTTTTTTTTTGGGGTCTTTCTAAGGAGGTTCGGACCCCCGTGTGATGCTCACCTCCAAATCTACCACAGCTTGACTGCCTTCCTCTAGATCCTCGCTTGATCCATGCTCGAGTTTCCCACCTGCCCCTTCCGTACCTACTCTACCTCTATAGCCTTGGCTAATATTCTTGCCCAAAAAATTCAAACCCTCACTCCCACCACACCTGCTAAACCTCAGCTCACTCATTCCTCTTGCTGAAGGAGAACTTTCATTGGTTCTCCTTACTAATTGTATTTTTTAATCAATAGGTTGAATTTAAGTTTTACATCGGTTTATACCATATTGTAGGAGTTAATCTGAGAGAGTACATTTGCACAAGTTTTATTTTTATTGCATATGTTATTTGTAACTCTCCAAGCAATGCTTGCTCTATAAGAATGATATCTTTTACTATTTAAATAAACCAACTATTTATTTAAAATGATATCTTTTATTTTTTTATATAAACTATTTACCAAAGCATACAAGGAGTTATGAAGACAACCCATTCATTCATAGCTCACTGATTATTAAGGCAAATAGTGTTGAAGTAAAATATAATCATGCATGTGCAACAAACAAAGAGGGAGTATTTCCATCAATCTAGTCACTTGTCTCAGCCTCTAGAACTTATGATAGCTACTAGGCCATAATTTTGGGGCTCAAGGTGGCTAGCTATGGATTATTATCCCTAAAAAAATGCATTTCTATATAAAGGTATCTATCTATGTTACCTTTGAGTTGCCTTATCATCATTTTACCAACCTCAAGTACCCTCATCTTCGGTGGATGAGTCAACTTATTCCACTTACGAGGGCACTTGATCATACACATTGATAATTTATTAGCAATATCATAATCTTAAATATCTAATAATATTGCATAGCTACTTAATTGCATAAAATCGATATTAAAGCATCATTTGTTAATACATTGTTTTTCCATATTCCAAGTTCCATATGGGAGGGTCATGAAACCTTGATACAAATTAGTTCGAATATGATTTAACAACACACACGCACACATAGAGAGATAGGTCAATGGGAGAACCACATATGGCTAGTCTAAAAATTGATGCATAGGCCTCCCATACACACATACATGCATGATAAAACCTAAAAAATAGGTAAAACTTTGAGAGCATACACACACATACATAGACGAGTTAGTGGGAGAACCATAGATGGCTAGTTCAAAAATTGGCATGTAGGCCTTCAATATATATATATATATATATATATATATATATATATATATATATATATATATATATATATATATATATATATATGTGCAAATTAATTTTTATAGATATTGTCCTGGAGCGAGGGTTTGATTTTCCCATAAGCCACTCAAAAGTTGATTTCTCTATAGGAACAAATTAAAGAAATCTTACAAGAGATTACAAATGAAAACTTGTTGATTCTTTATAATGCTAAAACTACTATTTATAGATTACAAAGAGGAGGGTTTCCCTCCAAAACCTCATGCAAATATCTCAATATTACCAATACTTTTTTATGTTTTCTCATATATTCATTTAAGTTGTTGGTCTCCTTGAGGTCTTTGGATCGGGAGTCCTTGGATGAGAATTTTCCATCATTATTTCCATCTATCAATTTTTGGGAATTCCCATAATTCAAGTGTAGAATATTTCTTCCTTCAATGCTTTAGATCCATGGGTTGCATTTTTTTGGCTCCCATGTTGTTGTTGTCATTTCAAAGAGATATGCAATATTCTTTTGTAGGAAAGGATGATACTACTAGAAGATTGTACACCTCAAAAATTTTGACTTTCAAGGAAAAAGTGGTTCTCTTAGAAATTTTCTTTGCCACTTGACATCATAATATTAGGACTTTTTACCTCAGGTATTTTTTGACCATGGGACCTACCTCACATCAAGGTATTTGTTTCTCATCTCTTATCAAGGCCAAATGAACTTTTGACCCTTGTACATAGCCTTGTATATAAGAAATTCTCTTTGTCCTTCAAACCTTTTGATGGGAGGTTTATTTTGCACTTGTCCATTGATTTAATTTCGAAATAATAAGTGTTGTACCAAAGGAAATAGCACCAATGGTGCTTCTTACTAGAGGAAAATGCTTTTGCCAAAAAAATAAATTTGAACATTACCCTCTCAATCAAATTGCCAAAGGATATTTTTTCCATTGGCATTGGTGCAATTTACAACTATAGCATTTTGTTGCTAGTGCTATTGTCTTATCATGAATTAAAAATAAAATATGTATCTAGTTAACATCAATTTCTTGTAATGCATGGAATATTATCTCTCTTATCATACAAATCTTAGCCAATATATTTCAATTGCCAACTTGAATCTCAATCACATTTGTACAATATTATTACATAGATTTCCTTCAAATCATGATCCTATAACTACTCCAATATTGTCACCTAAATCTAATTCTAATCAGCATCTTTCGACTACCTATATAACTTATTTAGGACTCTCCATCAAATCTCATGTAGTTGCACCTCCCATGACAAATTTGTACTTGGTATTTAATAAAATATCACAATTTAACATATCCCCTATAAAAATATCTTCTAAAAAAATAAAACCTTAAAAATATCTATTCCTTGGGGCTTCATCCCAAAAAACCTAAAAAGGTTAGAAAAATTCTTTCAAAATATCAATCAATTAGAGTCTAAAAAATATATTTAAGTTATAAAAAAATTCTAATCAAGAAACCTCAATAAATTTTTATCAAAAATTCACATCCTACATCCAAGAGAAGAGTCCCAACATCTAAATGATAATAATATAAACGAATCCATCACTTGTAGAATCTTGAATTTGCTTTTGAATCATCCTATATTCATTTGGAAATCAAGCATTTCATCATTATATCGATTTTTATCTTTATATTATTAATATAAATTGATTAATTTATTCAAATTTATATATCTAGGCTAACTAATATTATATATATTACTCCTTATTATAGGTACATGGATCAATAAATCTATTCTGCTATACCTATTGGTAAAATTTCCACATGAGATAGTACTATTGTTAGTACCATTGGTGCTATCCCTAGTGTTATAATTTGTAGTGCTTTTGCTATTGGGATAAAAATCTAAGATCTCTTTATCTATTCCTTCCTTTTGATTTTTCTTTTGTTAAATCTAGAATAGGGGTTTGACTAAGACATAACCCTTAAAATCTAATCATATTAAGTTTTCTATGTGCAGTGTAGTAAAATTTCACTACATCAAGCAAATCCCACCAAAAAGAAAAATTTTAAGCAAGATTAATACCTAGATCTTATTTTAAACAATAGCAAGATGAGAGGACCTAAAGTCCCATTGATCTATCAAGTAGCTATTGTTGTGAAAATTCCAAATATGCTAACAAGGGAAAGTCTTCATAAAAAGTTGCTAGCAATTTTTAAACTCCCTATGCGATGAGGCTACCCTGACCAATCATATCATATAGATAATGGATACTAGATATTGCTATTGGTACCTAAGCCATACCTTGCCATTGGTAGGATTCCCAGAGCCTTTTTGATGAAAGCTAAAAATACTACCTTTGGAAGAGTTTTATCTAAAATAATTATTATAGACTCATCCCTCATCTAGATGGGTGGGTTTGGAAATTGAACTATCTTCCTCATCCAATTGGGTTTGTAGTGTGTATCCAATTACACATTATTCCCCAATGTAGTTAAAAAATAGAACTATCAAGGGAACCCAAGGAATAAAACCCAATAACAATAGTGAAATAAAGGATATCCAAGGTTTCTGATGAAGGATCCAACAAGGTAAACTCCAACATTTCCATAAAAATAAGCTTAATACCTAGTAATTTGTAGAAACTTAAGCAAACTAAAGATTTCAATTTTATAAACCACTTAAGTTTTCTAATCCATATGAGGATCACATAGGAAATTTATGGTAAGAGATTAGAAAATAATATTCTTACATTATCATTCTATTTTTAGGCTCATCATTCTATTAAAATATTTCATCCAAAACCTATGGGAGCAATTCTAGGATAGGAATTGCTTATAAAGTGATTATTCATTCAATACAAAAGCTTCTATCTAGACTAGCTTTATGCGAGACCTATAAATGAGGAAAGCCAAAGCCTTTTCATAGTAATATCAACCTCATGCCTCAAAACCTCTGACATAGTGCAAAAACTGGTAGAGTAGATAGTCTTCAATTTGAATGTAAGCAAGCCAAAAATTTCTAAGCAATGATGTTAGTTAGGATCTAAAATATTTTGGACTAACGAAAATCCTACAAAGAGTATGAAGAGCTACTTAGAGGACAAACTAAAGGAAGCAACATCTAGGGCCAAATCTTCTCAAGTAAGAATAATGAAATAAACATATAAAAGGTCCAACATGCTCATATTGAGCATGAAAAACAACCTAAAAGGTGATTCAAGAGAAGGTGGTATCCTAGACTAGAGGATCTTAGCAAAAATGGGCACCTGTAACCCAAAACCAAAATATTCTAGCCAACATGGTAGTTGTTAGAGTTGTAAAGTGGTAGTCACTTCATCTAAGCATGTCTAATTATCTTGAAAATCATAGCAACCTAACAGAAGATGTATTTAACATGCTAAATATATCGATTGGTTTTAACTCATCTCTAATTTTATATGATTAATTTTGCACATGATTTCAATTTCATTTTAGCTGAGTGAAATCTATAAATAGGGGACTTCCCCTCATTGTAAAGGGTTATATGTTTTAGTGTTTTCTTGCCACAAGCTATATGTTTATGTCATTCTAATATAAGCAAGGGTTGTTTGATCTACCTCAATTGGAGTCTAAATAATTATTCATTATGTTGATATTTACACTTTCAATATTTCATTTATGCTTTGGTAGAAGTGTTATTTATTAGGCTTGATATTATTTGATATGCTTGAGTAATTGTTGGCCAAAATGGCTACATCACAAAGGAGATGGATACAAATTTTCAAAAAAGTCGCTAAGTATTCATTTGATACCCAAAAGACCACATCCTTAGAAATTTTTTCTAAAAACCTCAAATATTTGCTAAGTGTTGAAAAGTATCTCTTGGCCATAGTTAGCGTGGTCAAAATTGCCTTCTCAATAGTTCAAATTGTGGCCCAATGCCAATAGGTTCTAGGCTACACTTAGTAACAACTAGCTCTAGGCTATAGTTAGCATGGTCAAACTAGCAATCTTAGAAATTCAAACTATGGTCTAGAGCAGGGTTCCGCAATCAGGTTTTATTTTGGAGAAAATAAGAAATATAATATGTGGTCATATGCAATGTAGATAGACTCCAGTCCATGGTTAGTGCAGTCAAAAGGGCTATCTTTTTTATTCAAAGTGTATCCCTAAGCAAGGTTCTATTCCATACAACATTCAAGCGGGTCCTAGGCTATGATCAATGTGGTCAAAGTGTAATGAAGAACAAGGTGCATCAGGGTCCAGAGTAGGCTACATACCATGATTGAAATTATGATGATCAAGTAAGGTGAATAGCAAATTATGATCACGTGTCATGACAACCGATTGTAGGCTATGATCAATATAGTTAAAAGGGTTATCTTTTTTATTTGAAGTGCAACCTAGAGTAGGGTTCTAAATCGTGCGATACACATCCCTTGCTCCATGCCATGGTCAAAGTAATAAAAGGTAGAGTTTTAGAAATAAAATCCTGGTCCAAAGCTAGTTCTACATCGTGAATGATGAAGACAACACAAGGAATAACTTCTAAGGTGAATCCCATCTCAGGGCGGGCTCTATACTGTAAGTTTATTCTAGGCCATAGTAAAATGTTGGACAAACCCACAACTTGGTACCATCAATTGTGATCTAGTGCCAAATATTCCCACATTGTAGTCAACATGGTCAAAATATTTTGAAGCAAAAAATAGCTACAATTTTGAAACTCCAAAGGGAATTAATAAGTATTCCTAGGCCATGACTACTAAAAGCATACCAAGATTTTAAAATATATGATCTTAGTTTTTCAAGTGTATATCAATGGGTGATATTGAATTTAGTTGAAGATTTGCATAGATAAAATATTTCATTGTGACATAAATATGATAAACACAAGATATTTTTTGAATTGAGTTTGTTGAACTAGGAATATGAAACACCCAAGATCCAAAGCTAATTTAGTTTTAAATCCATGGAGAAGAAGCAATCACAAGAATAGGGAATGACTTGGATGTATTCTTGGCAAGATCATATAACTGGAAAATATTAAGGCCAAACAAGTTGCAGAGGCCAATTGTAGAAGATCAACGAAGCAAGATTGCTCT
The DNA here is from genome assembly GCA_028583015.1 of Wollemia nobilis. NCBI lineage: Eukaryota > Viridiplantae > Streptophyta > Pinopsida > Araucariales > Araucariaceae > Wollemia > Wollemia nobilis. The sequence goes on from JAQPPZ010002979.1 coordinate 11,746,479, forward strand.
TCCTTCTTTGATCAAATAAGAGACTGCCACATTAGCATCTCACTGGATTGGCACTCCAATTTTCTTGTAATGTTTTATTTTCTCAAATAAATTGTAAAAAACTATAAATAGAGGTCATACTCTCCTTTCAAAGGATTGATTCTAAAATGTTTTCTTGAGTTGTTTTTTTCCTATAAATTAATAGGAGCATGACTTGGGATGTTTGCCTCAGACTTGTATTTTCTAATCTTCTGATTACAAACCTATGAAGCTATTTTTTATTTATTTTACTATAATTAAAAGAGTCAACATCCATTAAGTTGATAAGGAATACCAACCTACTTTGGAGGTTGAGTCAAAGCAATTTGATTCATTCAGTATTATATTTGGGATGTAAATAGCAAGTGCTCATTTTTGGGATGTATTTTAGATTATAGTTATAGTGCATTACCACCTTGGTGTCAATTTGAGCCACAAAAATATTCAAATTGTTATCTATTAGGTTGGAAGTTGATTGGTATGTTTCTATTAGGGTTCTTGGATGAATGTTGTAACACTTAAGTATCCTACTTAGCTTTAATTGAATGGTTTGCTAGGAATTGCTTATAAAAGATGGTATATGCTTATTCAACAAAAAACAATGTCATTAGCTGAACCCCAACCATATTTAGTCAATATATGTAACCCTGCTTCTTTCTCTCTATCCCTACTCCTATTTCAAACTTATTACTTTTTTGTATTTAGAATTATATACTATAGGATTTAGAAAAGGAAGTGACCTTCTTCGAAGGTTGATTTAGAAGTAATTCTGAGTCATCCAATCTTGACCTCAATCCAAGGTACACATTATATGCCTAGATAGATCAAGTAATCAAGATTTTTGACATGTGTTGTAACTATTACACAACTAACACCAAATTTGGGGATCCACCTAAAATTTTGAAGTTGAATAAAATTTTGGTTTGCTTTGAGTGAGTTTTTGAGAAGTCCCTATTGATGAGTTTTGCAATGTGGATTCTAAGGTTTAAATTTTGGTTTAATGTTTCCTTTTAAAGGTTTTATTTTCAATGTTGTTTTGGAAAGTCTCCATTTAATCACCATTAGGCCTATTCAAATTGGCAGAGGTAAATTAATCTTAAGCATCCATGGGATTATTCTAAAATATTTTACTATTGGGCCCACTCAAGTGGTACAAAATAAATTAAATTTCAAACTCTTATCATTATTAAATTAGTATTGAATAATAAAAATTAAAAATTAAATATATATATATATATACACAATGAAACAAACCAAAATAAAAAATTTATTCACTTTTTGTATGTTATTTCCATCACACTTATGAAGAATTAGTTTTGAATGTGTGTTAGTTTTGATATTTTATTTTGTCCACATTTGCTATCCTCATTATAAATTTAATTTTGAAAGAAGAATTCAGTTAATGAGATAAATATATTTTCCACCTCATCTATTTATATAACAATAAAATATTGAATTAATCTCTTTATGTATTCGGGTTACAAAAGCATGAGTGTGATTTTGGAATACAATTTCATTAGGTTGCTTAGCCACATGGGTATGCTTCCTGTTAGCTCATTGCTAGATAAGTCCAACTATTATAATCCCCATTGTAGTTATGATATGTCATTGCAGGTTGACCATAATCCCCAGAGAAGATGATAATGAGCCACTCAGCTCATTGTCCTAGAGGCGTAGTAACCCTAGAGATGACAACTTTTCCAATGATGTTGATATGCTATTGGTGAGCTTGTTTTTATTCATGTACATGATCTACTGGTTTGTAAAATCACTGATGGAATCCATAATATGTCCCATCAGTGATTTTTTTAGAGGTTCAATAGCTGCAATGATTTAAGATCATGAACTGTAATCTGAAATTTATTTGGGATTTGATGAAAATCGATTAATTGAAAGGAGAAATTGTAAAAGCAAAAAGTTACAGGACTTGCAATAAGTAGTAGCACATAAGAAGTTGAGAATTTTACTTTACTGCATGACTTCATTTTGGATTATGGTTATTATGAGCTAGGGGGTTGAAGGAATTCATGACAATTTTCTACATGTGAGATACCATGATGTAGCAATGGAGAATATTGGACATCACAAACCTTCACAAAATAGCTAGCTACAGATCAAAGAAATATGTCGGTATTACTTGAGGTAATTTTGAAACATGTGCTTCCATCGCAAGGAAATTTGGAAGCACCATTTTATATGTTGGTCTCAATGATGGAGTGTGATTTCTACATAGGTCAAATATTAATTGGTCGTATCTCTACAGGAATTGTTCACATAGGAGACAATATACATGGTATACATAAGATAGATTTAGGATCAGAGAAAATTGAAGAAGGGAAGGTTGTGAAACTTACAAAAAATAAGGGAATAATTACAACTATGATTGATTATGCTAGATCTGGTGATATTATTTTCATTGTGGGTTTAGGAAATCCTTCACTTTGGGCACACTATATCCAGTGTTGAGGTGAAATAACCATTACCAACCATATAAATGGACCATGCAACAATATCCATTACTTTTAGTGTGAATGATTTTTTCTTGCTCATCATGATGGGAACCAGCTAACTAGTGTTAAAATTGGAGAGCAATTAAAAGCAAAAGTAGAGTGTAACCCTACTATAAATATTGTGGTAGTTCGAGGAATAGAGTCCTTTGAAGTTCAAGGCAGGGAAGAAATGCAACTTGGTATTCGTATTAAAAATATGCAATGTGAAGGTTTTGAACTCTCTGTGTCACCTCCAAAAGTGATGTACAAAGCTGAGAAAGCATAACAAGAATTATATTGATTGTCATAACAAGAATTAAAGAGAACGATAGGAGAGTGAACATTTTTTGAAGAAAGCATTATCAAATGAAAAGGTGGTTGGAAATTTTTAAATAGTCATTCAAATAGAGAAAATAGGGCTACAATTTTAGAGAACATATGTAAAGAGGAATTGCAGGTCCTTGAATCTACTACAATTAGATTTTATTTCCTTGTGAGAAGGGCAGAGATAAGGTTGTTGAACAAATCTTTCATTGAATGTATCTTCTTCTCCATACATTTATTTTATTAGATGGTGTTTATGCATGCAAATGGTTACATCATTTAATGCTTTAATGTATGGTTTATTTCCTTAGAATATTGCACTTAACCTAGTTCAGATTGTGTGAATGTAGGTCTAATCTAGTTATGTTTAATGTTCATAATCTTTTCTTCACTACAGACTAGGGTGGAATTTAATGTTACAGTAGCTCACTCTACTATTTTTTGCATTTTATTTCCTTTTTCCTTTTATTTTATTTTTTCTCTAACCCTACCCCTTTTATTTATTTGACTCATTCAATTAAAATAAAATATAAATATAAATAAGAAAGTTTAAAATCCAAAAGAAAAGGAAGAATGATAATTTTAAATTTAAATTCCAAATTCTCATTTTACACATTTTAAAGGAAATTTGAAATTCTAAATTTCACTCAAATTCACATTTTTTAAAGGAAATTCAAAATTTCAAAGTTTACACAAATTCACACATTTTAAAGGGAATTCCAAATCTTAAACTTTGCACATTTTTTTCGGTTTCAAGCAATCAAATTAACTTCACTTTATGAAAATTGAAATTTCAATAAAATTCAAATTTTCATTAAAGGGGATAATTAATATGACATTCCAAAGTTTCAAATTGCAAAGTTAGATTTTAGTCATTTTATTTTATGCTCAAACAAAGCAAAGATAAAATTTGTTAAAATATGCTTAACAAAGAAAGATAAAAGTTGTTAACAATTCAAGATAAAACTAGTTAACAATTCAAGATAAAATTTGTTAACAAAAGAAGATAAAATAGATTAAATCATCATTCCAAGATTGTCATTTGAAAGTAGATAGATGATCAATTATATTAATTTTTTTTACAAATTTCATGAAGAACAAATACAAAGCTAATCAAATCAATACCAAACCACAGGTCCCTTTTTAATAGTTACTTGCACCTCTAAGGTATTCAACACATTTTTATATTTTCACAAGCATACAAGCACATTTTAAGCGATTAAGCAAACATGAACCTTGGAGAAATTTCAAATTTCTTTTCAACAGAGGATTTTCTGATAATACCCTGACTGTGATGGTGATTTTGAAATTGGGAAAAATTATCACTTAACAAAATTGGCATTAGGAGGGCCTATTTGAAGGTATTATTTTTGACTAACGAGGTTGTGTTGATATTTGATCACATTTATTGATTGAATTTTTTTTAATTGATGATGCATTGATGCTAAAATTTTTACAAATTGAGAATAATTCTTATTATTATGGTTTAATTGATGCATTGTTAATGAACGCTTGTTGTCATTGTTAAGCTGGAACCTAAGATTATCATCACTAGATCTAAGGCTATAAAAGATACCATTTTCCAAAGCTTATTCCCTACTCATAAGCATAGAATATCCAAGAGTGAAACAATTGTCATTCCACCTAGTGGTATTTTTAGTTGAACCACCTATTGTTCATGTTCTTCCTTTTTTTCCTTTAGTCACACCACCACCAAATCCAATGGTTGGAAATTATTCTTGGATGGGAGGGCATAGTAGCCCCTTGAACATTTCTAGATATACCCAAGAACATAGAGAAATTATTGCCCAAATACAAACATGATGTCACCAAATTAGCAAAGGAACACATTCAGGATTATAATGACACCTTAATCAGATTGCAAGTGGAACATGAAGATGTTGCTTGTAGAATGTTTCCTTTGACCCTAGATGACTTGGCATATGAATGGTACATCAATCTACCTACCAACTCCATTAAGTATTGGGTCTAGTTAGAAACTACTTTTATGAATTATTTTAGGTTGCCCTTAGATCCTACCATAATCTATCATCAATTTGCTTCTTGTAGGAGGGAACCCAATGAACCATTGAGAATGTTTAACATGATATTTCAAAAACTCTATTCGATACTAACTACTCCCTACACTATCACTACCAATACTACCCTATAGATTTACTTCAGGGCATTAGATCCCTTGACCTCCATGTTTTTTAGGAAAACCCCTTTGATCATTACTCTGGTCTTAGAATACATGAAAACCATGATTGTTGAGAAAAAATTGATGCCATAGGGTTATGGGATAGAATAGTTAGCTATTGTATGACAACATAGGGTATACAATCAAATCCCAATGATAGACCAGGTGTTGTCACATAAGACTCCTATGTTGAACATGTTACCCTACAATTAGCTTTACCCTACCATACCCACTTATCCTTCCACATTCACTTATCTGACTACACCCACCCATTCGACCACTCCATTACTCTTAGAGAATAAATTGGCCACCCATAAATCCATAGAAATAAATTCATGCCTTGCCTACATTCTTAAATCCAACACCCACACAAAGTTTGAATCCATTTCAAAATCCAAACTTTCAAACTCAAAACACTTTCCAAAATCAAAATCCCACTGCCACTATGAATAACACAACCAATCAACCTACTGTAGGAAAAAATAATGAGCCTAATTTAGAGGTAAAATACCTACAGAGGATTGTCCATAAGCTAAGTAGTGATATGGTTCAGTTACAAAATCAGGCACCACAAAAATCACAATAAAACATAAATTATAGTTTTTAGAGGAAACAGTGGAACACACGACCAAACAATGGGGGTGTACCTACCCCTGTGGTTAATAAGAATAATGCATCTACTAGTTCTAGTCAATCTTATACAATTGTTAATATTTCATATTTGACTATGAACAACTGGTGTAGGATGCATTCCACTAAAGAGCACAATGAAAATGAATGTCCAGAGTTTAAGGTGACCTTAGATATTTTCCAGAAAGAGATGGATGATTTGGAATTAGTACCTAATGAGGACTCTTCTCATCAATCCAGTTCAATCAAAGGTAATGGAAATACTTTAGTTGTTGAAAATTTTTATCCCATGAAGAAGGGGAATATGATGATCCCATAGAAGAAGAAGTTGAGGCCTTTAGGTAATTTAAAAAGGGAAATCACAACTACCAGTTGAGGAGTAAGAGTAAAATCCCACATACTTCTACTCTAAATAATTCCATTATCCCACCATATAATATGATAAATAACAATCCTACACCTCCATATTAGGTGGATTCATTCAAACCACCACAAAGAGAGAAAAACCCTAATAAAATCACTTATAACATTGTTGAATATTTAAAGATAACAAAATCTAACATCACTTTGTTTGAAGTTGCACAACTGATAAACCAACAAGATTCTTTGATTAAGGATTTGGGTGGATCAAATAAAATTGATGTTAAGAAAACTATAAAGGCACATATGGTATTGCAAAAGGATAAAGGAGAAGTTCCTCTTTTCCTTTTAACCATCAGAATTGTAGGATATAATTTACATAATTGCCTCATGGATTTAGGAGCATTGGGTAATGTAATTCCTCATGGGGTTTGTTAGAGATTGGGTTTGAAGCCCATTCCTTAAAATAGGATTGTGGTACAATTGGATAAATATATGGTAAATTTTGTAGAAATGCTTGAAAATATTCATATTCAGCTTTCATCAAAACACAAAATTCAGCAATACATTTATATTTATGTTTTTGATATTCCTGACAAATATGGTATGTTTTTGAGTAGGGACTAGACTAGAAACTTGAATGGCTATATGGCCATAGACTTTTCACACCCGTGGTTACTTTGGAAAGGGGTAGCCAATTAATTCCAAGTTGAAAGAGAACCCAAACTCAAGAATTTGATCATAGAATATAACAAAACAAAAGAAAACCTTTATAATGAGTTTGAGTTGGAAGTTTATACATAGGATACTAAGTTGGTTACAAGTAAACTTAATGCTGAAATTCCATCTTGTAACCCACTTGATGAGGGCAATCTCATTTGGATACTTAAATTTGATGGATCTAAATCCAAACAGGGTAGTGGAGCTGGGGTTGAACTCATCAACCCTAAAGGTAGGTCTTTTATTGTTGCACTTAGGTTACAATTTCCATGTACATGTAATACATTGGAGTATGAAGCATTAATTATAGGATTACAATTATCTCTGAATAAAAACATTAAATGTTTGAAAGTTTTAGGGGATTCAAATTTAGTTGTTAGCCAAGTAAAGGGCCAATACACATGTCATGACAAAAGGCTAATTGACTACAGAAATATAGTTAGAGACTTAATAGATGAATTTGAAACCTTTAACATTTCTTAGATTTCTAGAAAGAGTAATCATGTGGCAGATTATTTGGTAGTCACAATAGGTATGTTAAATCCGATCGATAAAATAAAATTGAAAAAAAATTCAATAGAATTGATTCCTTGTCCTTCTATACCTGAAAATATAAAAAATTTATAGGTATTTTAAAGTGATAGACACATATTTGAATTTGTAACTAACTCAGGTGTTTTTGAAAACCAGGTGATTGACAAGGACCAACAGTTACAAGGGGATGAATATGAAGAAGATGAGGTAACGAAGAAAAATAATGCTATTCCAAAAGGTATTGTATTCCTTGAAAATATTTTATATTGACTACCAAATCAAAATGTGTGATACAATCTCACTTCCAAATGATGCATATGATGTAGTCAATATTGGAAATAATGAAGATCCACATAACGTACTTATTGGGAAATCATACATACATCATGAAAATGAAGGAAGAATACACACACTTAAATATTATATGGATTGGATTGCATGGAATTATGAAGATCTTAAAACTTACAATCAAAATATTATCATGCATACTATTCCTTTGAAACCTCTATAGGCAAATGAGGGATCCTTTATTTCAAATAATAAGTGTAGAAAGCATACTAAAACCAAAATTGAAGAAATAAGGGGTAAGCATATTAATAAAAAAAATAAGGGATAGGAATATTAAGCATAGTAAGGAATTACTATGCTTACTATTACATAGTTGGGATTTAAAAATGAAGGAAGTTGCATAGTCAAGATTTCTGTTTAAATTGTTTAGACATAAATAGCAACTAGTTAACCTAGTGCTAGAACCTCTCATAAAGAAGGAGGTTAAAAATTTGTTAGATGCAAAAAATATATTTTCTATGCAATAATCCACATGGGTTGCAAAAATAGTTCCTATTCAAAAGAAAACTGGAGATATTCTATCATGCATTAATTTCAGGAACCTTAATAAAGCTTCACAGAAAGATAACTACCCTCTTCTTTCTATCGATCAAATTTTACAAATGGTTAATGGATCTAAAATGATGTTCTTTCTTGATATATATTCTAGATATAATCATATTCTTATTGACCCTTGTGATAGAATGAAGATAATATTTACTACTAAATGGGGAATATTTTCTTACAAGAGAATGCCTTTTGGTTTGCTTAATATAGGTGCTACATGTCAGTGTGCCATGGAATATGCTTTTAGAGACCTCATGGTGAATGCATAGTCATTTATGTAGATGATATCCCCATCTTCTCAAAGAATAGAATTGACCATATCAATGATTTGATAAAAGTCCCCAAAGGTGTAGAGAACATGGCATTTCCCTAAATTATAAAAAGTGCATCTTTGGAGTAACTGAGGGGAAATTGTTAGGACATGTAATATCAAAAAATGGCATTTCTATAGATCCTACAAGGATAGAGGTAATTCAAAATATTCCTCTTTTGGGTAGTAAGAAAGAGCTTAGATCATTCTTTGGAAAAATTAATTTTGTTAGGAAATTTATTTTTGGATTTGCTGAAATTGTCAAGCCATTTAATAACATGTTAAAAAAGGATGCTAATATTAGTTGTACATGTGAAGCTAGGACTACTTTTCAGAGTGTTAAAGATGCAATTTATAATGCACCTATTTTAGTAATTCCTAATTACAAGAAACCATTCTTCATTTATACTTTTGCATCTAATCATTCATTTTCCAGCGTGTTAACTCGAAAAAGTGAAGGTAATTCTGAAAACCCTATTGCTTTTATGAGTTCACCTTTGAAAGATGCACAATTAAGATATACCATTTTGGATAAACAATTGTATACATTATTCAAAACTATCAAAAAGTTTAGCTATTAAATTTTTCATAGTAGAGTTTTTGCCATTGTACCTGACCCTGCTGTGAAAACTATGTTGATGCAGAACAAACTAGGCAAAAAACAAGGAAAGTGGGTGTCCACCTTACAGGAGTTTGATCTTGAAATACATCCAATGAAGCTAGTTTAGGGACAAGGCTTGAAAAAAACAATTGCAGATATTGATCCTAATATTTCTTGTCAACAACCCAGGTGTTGTACGTGAGTTGGAGAGGAGAGGGCAATCCTCCAAGGGAGGTCTCAAGTTCGAATCTCCACCCTACCAAAAAGCTGAATTGGGTACCCAAAATCCAATTGATAATTTTGGTGCGGGAAGGGATGGGTGCGACCCCCGAGTGAATTTTATGGTGTAGAACCCCTTGTTCATGGTCTCTTAGACCAAGGTGGCCCTGCAAGGGGTTTTTTGCTAAAATATATATATATATATTTCTTGTCAACAATATAATGTAGAGGATGTCATGCAAGATGAATGGTATATTGATATTATTTATTTTCTTTTGAATGGTAAGTGTCCTTCAAATTTTACTTCCACACAAATAAGAGCTCTTCGTTTAAATTTTGTGAACTTTATGATTAAATTTGGTGTGTTGTACAAGAAAAACCATGAAGTAAATTTTCTTCATTGCTTGAATAAGGAAGAAGCCACTCACATATTACATGAGTTTCATGGTAAGTATGGGATGGGGCATGGTTTTACAAATGCCACTGCACACCATATCCTGAGATCTAATTACTATTGGCCACACATCTTTAAAGATGTCCATTCCCATGTACGTTCTTGCCATATTTATTAGCTTGTAGCTAATAGGGAGATACATGCATCTATGTCATTAAAACCTGTAGTTGAGATGAGATATTTTATTAGTGGGGCTTAGATTTTTTAGGGGTCATAAAACCTAATTTTTCAACTTCCCATAAGTTTATTATTACCACAAATGACTAATGTACTAGATGGACATAAGCTATTCCCACTAAGAATTGCACTATTAAGGTTGTTATTCAATTTTTGGAAGAACACATTATGACTAGATTTGGAATGCCATATTAAATTATTTGTGATGATGGTCTTGCTTTTACTTTACTATGTCTTTCAAGAATGGGCATACGACAACAAGGTGAGCATAAAATTATCTTCTAATAATTATCCTTAAGGTAATGGTTTATCAAAATCATATAATAAGAACTTCTTGTCAATTATTAAAAAATGTTTTGAACATAATCCTCAAGATTGGCATAATAAGTTGAAATTTACATTATGGGCAGATAGAATAAATATTAAATAATCCATAGGAACATCGCCCTATCATTTAGTGTATGGTTAGGATCCAATTTTTTCTTCAAAGATTAAATTACAAACTTTACAATTTATTAAGGAATACCTTGAAATAGATGATAAAATTGAAGCTCATCTTACTCACCTTATGCATTTAGATGAAAATGAGAAGATGTTTTACTTAATTTTAGTAGACATCAAGATATTGTTAAGAATTGGTTCAACAAACGAGCTAATATTAAGGTATTTAGGATCTCTAAGATGGTTTTATTATGGGATAAGGCACATGAGAAAAATGGAGAGCATAATAAATTTGACTATATTTGGCTTGGTACTTATCATATTTTAGAAATTCTTGGAGAAAACACCTTTTGATTGAAAATTTCGAGTGGCGAGGACATTCATTTGTCTGTTAATGGGCAATTTATCAAGCATTATATTCACCCATGAAATATATACATTCTTGCATCACTTGTACTTTCTTGTATATTATTGTATATAACTTTGATTTTCATGCTTTTTTGTTTAGCTTTTTTGTTTGTCCTTTGTACATAATCTCGTGTTTTGCAATATTTTGCTATTTGCTTTCTTGTTAGTTCACATTAGGTTAGGTTTTTGGTTTATTTTCAAGTTTTTCTTTTCATTTCAATGAATGTGCTTTTGTTTTGGTTCCTCAGATTGAGGTAGTTTTTTGTGATAGCTACTAACTTATGGTCTCTTTGTTGATAGTGTTCCTTTATCATGTAATATGGATGGCCTAGTTTGGAATCAGGTGAAATTAAGAAAAAGGAAATGAAGTTGTTTAGTAATCATTATTGGATTTTGGACTAAAATGGTGGATTTTGGAACAATGAAACATTTTACTAAAGCTCCACATGTACCTCACTATATTAAAGGGAATTCTTTGAAACCTTGAAGGATAAAGTCATTATGGTTTACAGATTAAGGTAAAAATATAATACACTCCGTCTTTAGCCTTAAGGGATCTCTAACCCAAGTGCATACGATATTTGCAAAGCAATCAAATGCTTATAAATAATATATATATATACTATATATATATATATATATATATATATATATATATATATATATATATATATATATATATATATATATATATATATATATACATAATGAAACAAACCAAAATAAATTTTTTATTCACTTTTGGTATGTCATTTTCGTCACACTTATGAAGGATTAGTTTTGAACATTTTCTTTTATCCACATTTGGTATCCTCATTAGAATTTTGATTTTGAAAGAAGAATTCAGTTAATGAGATAAATATACTTTCCACCTCATCTATTTATATAATGATGAAATATTGAATTAAGCTCTTTATGTATTTAGGTTACAAAAGCAGGAGTGTGATTTTGGAATACAAGTTCATTAGGTTGCTTAGCCACATGGGTATGCTGCCTGTCAGCCCGTTGCTAGAGAAGTCCAATTGTGATAGGACCCCCCATAGTTTTGATATGCCATTGTAGGTTGACCAGACTCCCTAGAGAAGATAATAGTGGGCCACTCATTTCGTTGTCTTAGAGGCATAGGAACCCCAAAGCTGATAGCTTTCCCAACGACATTGAGATGCTATCGGTGAGCTCTTTTTTTTTCATGTACATGATCGATGATCTTGGAAAATTGTTGATGGAATCCATAATGCATCCCATTAGTGCATTTTTGGGGAGGTCCAATAGCTGCAAGATATGATATCATGAGCTATAATATTTTTTTTTTTTTAATTTTATGCAATGCAATTAATTGGAAGAAGATATTGCAAAAGCAAAAATTTAAAGGACCTGCAATAAGTAGTAGCACACAAGAAGTTGATAATTTTACTTGAATGCATGACTTCATTTCGTATCATGGTGATTATGAGTTGGGTGGCTGAAGGAATTAATGAAAATTTTCTAAAAGTAAGATACCATGATGTAGCAATGGAGAAGATTGGGCATCATAAACCTTTACAAAATAGCTAGCGACAGATCAAAGAAATATATCGGTATTACTTGAGGTAAATTTAAAAAAAGTGCCTTCATCGCAAGGAAATTTGGAAGCACCATTTTAGATGATGGTCTCAATTTTGGAGCATGACTTCTACGTAGGTCAAATATTAATTGGTCATATCTCTACATGTATTGTTTGCATAGGAGACAGTGTACATGGTATGTGTAAGATAGATTCAGGATCAAAGAAAATTGAAGAAGGGAAGGTTTTGAAACTTATGAAAAAGAAAGGGAAAATTACAACTATGATTGATTGTGTTGGCTCTAGAAATATTATTTTTGTGGTGGGTTTAGGAAATCCTTCACTTTGGGCACACTATATCTAGTTTTAATGTGACATCACCATTTCCAACCATAGAAATGGATCCTCCAACAATATCCATTACTTTTAGTATGAATGACTCTTTTCTTTCTAGTCGTGATGGGAACCAACTAACTATTGTTAAAATTGGAGAGTATTTTAAAGTGAAAGCAGAGTGCAACCCTGTTGTAAATATTGTGGTAGTTCCAATAATAGAGTCCTTTGAAGTTCAATACAGGGAAGAAATGCAACTTGGTATTCATATTGAAAATACATGGCATGAAGATTTTGAACTCTCTATGTCACCTCTACGAGCGATGTACAAAGCTGAGAATGGGCCCATGTGCAGGATATGAGGGATGAACAAGACTATATTTGCCCATAGATAGGGCTAATTGTTTACCATAGTGTGTTTAGCATTGATATACATGGTACTATATTTATGCATCGTACTAGATTAATGTTGAAATATGGAGAGTATCGTGGCATCGGTGTCATATTGGAAGAACTAGAAAATAGTGGGAAACAAATACATCTAAGAAATATACAGGAAGGAGGGTCTAGCACATCCCATGATGGATGACCCAGTGATAACCCTTAGGGAACTATGCATTATATTTTCAAACTTTTAAAGTGGGTTTCAACGATACACAAACACGATTAAAGTCATCAAACATGCACATGGATGAAACATGAATATTGGAAATTTACCACCTGAATCTGAAAGGTATTACCAAATATATTTAAAAATTATTAAATTAATTAGGTAGTGGTTATGATATTAGTAAAGAGTCCATTATATTGATTATCATAACAAGCATTAAAGAGAACAATAGGAGAGCAATTTTTTTTGAAGAAAGCGTTATCAAATCAAAAGGTAGAAAAGAAACGAAGAGTTTTCTTTATTGTTGGAAATTTATAAATAGTCATGTTGTGGTTGATCCACAACACACCCCAAAATTGGGGACCCACCTTTTTGCAGGCTCACAGGGAAGGATCTCAGTGACCCAGATGCCAGAATTGAAAAAAAAGAGAAAATGCACAAGTGTAGAAAGGGGTCGCGAAATCGCGACAGGTAGCGAAATCGCGACATGTCGCGAAATCGCGACCGAAACCGGAAAATTGTCGCGAAATCGTGACATGTCGGAAAATCGCGGTCAGCGCGGTCAACGACAACGAAACAGAAAAACTATCGCGAAATCGCGACGTGTCGGTGACCAGGAAGAAAAAGGTGTCACGAAATCGCGACGTGTCGGTGACCAGGAAGAAAAAGGTGTCGCGAAATCGCGACGTGTCGGTGACCAGGAGGAAAAAGGTGTCGCGAAATCGCGACGTGTCGGTGACCAGAAAGAAAAAGGTGTCACGAAATCGCGACGTGTCGGTGACCAGGATGAAAAGGATGTCACGAAATCGCGACATGTCGCTGAGGAGAAAAGAAAAGGTGTCGCGAAATCGCGACATGCTGTTGGGAAGAAAATAAATGATGTCGCGAAATCGCGACGTGTTTTGCCGAAGCGTACGGGTGATGAAAAGTGTCGCGATTTCGCGACGTGTTTTGGAAAGGTGTACGGAAGCAAAAAACGTCGCGATATCGCGACAAGAAACGACTAAAGGACTCGATGAGGAAAGACGTCGCGATTTCGCGACCGATTGCGACAAAGGTGTACGGACGGAAAAATGGTCGCGATTTCGCGACGTGGCGCCGAGAAAAGTCGCGATTTCGTGACGTGTTTTGCCGAAGCGTACGGAACAGAAAAATGGTCGCGATTTCGCGACGTGTTTTGCCGAAGCGTACGGAACAGAAAAATGGTCGCGATTTCGCGACAGAAAGCTGCATGAAGGTCCGAGGGGGAAAAACGTCGCGATTTCGCGACGAGTTTTGCAGAAGCGTACGGATGATGAAAGGTGTCGCGATTTCGCGACGCATTTTGGCAAAGTTGTACGGTACAAGGAAGATGTCGCGAAATCGCGACGAAAATGAAAATCAGGCTCGAAGCAGGGAAGTGTCACGATTTCGCGACATGTTTTGGCAAACTGTACGGACGGAGAAAATGGTCGTGATTTCGCGACAGAAAGCTGCATGAAGGTCCGAGGGAAAAAACGTCGCGATATCGCGACAAGTTTTGCCAAGGCGTACGGAAGATAAAAGCGGTAGCGATATCGCGACGGTTTGTCGAAGGAGGGCAAGAGGATGATAATGGTCGCGATGTCGCGACGTAAAGTTGCCAAGGAGGCCCGACAGAGAAACGGTAGCGATTTCGCTACGCCTTACGGAAAGAAGACTCAAAGTTCAAAACGGTAGCGATATCGCTACAAATTTCGCGAAGGCATGCTCAAAGTCAAAGTGGTAGCGATATCGCTACCATTTCATGAAAAGGAAGCTCGAGGCCAGAACGGTAGCGATATCGCTACGAAAAGCCGTTGGACGCGTACGACAGGAAAGCATGTCGCGATATCGCGACATGTCGCGATTTCGCGACCGGGAAGATGAATGGGCAGACTTGCAGTTTTGTCATTTTTTTTCGTAGTAAACGTTACACAGGACACAGGAAAAGCACGACACGTGGCACACAAGTGTCAAATTTGCAGATGCGTTACATGCAGAGATGAATTTCGAAGCGTTTTCAAATTTGAGCGTGAATCAAAGCGGGAAAGGCAAGAATTTGAAGGGTCGCCCACAGGAAGAGGAAATGAAGCGACAGAGGAAATCGAAGAGCCATAACATTGCTATAAAGCCAAAAATGCAAATTGAAGATGGGTTGGAAATTTCCGAATACGGAGTTGCAGAGACGAAGGCTTTGTGCTATTCTGGGCCCGTACTTGGGCAATTTCCTTCTTTTTATTCAGGGATTTTCTTTCACACCTGGAACATTTTTGAATGTAATCGAGATATCATTTAAATACAAATACAGAGAGTTGGCATCTTATTGGATGAGAAAGAAGGAGTAACTTTTGCATGCATGATTTAATGTTTATATTCCCCTTCCATATTTCTTAGGTTTTTAGGTGAAGTTAATGCAAGATCTCTTGGTTGCTTCATGCGAATGCCTGTTTTCTGGAATTACCACGTAAACCCTCGAGACTCGCACCTGGCCTATTTGGATTGTGTGGATGTGCAGGTTCATTAGGTTAGGTTGCATGTAGAAAGCCTCAGTATCTTCGGTTTCATCCGATTAATGACAGCTTTCTGACTGTAATCTATTTTTATTGTTACTTTTATTTACTTTTGTCTTTGCTTTTCAAACCCATATTTTATTTTCAGCAGCTTTAATTACTGGTGTTTGAATAAATCACCGAAAATCCATCGAATTTAAGGTTTAAACAGATTTTATTCATTTTGAGTCCATTGAAAGTTCAAAATTGATAAACCACAATGCCCCTTGTTAACATCCACTTGCAAACCCTAAGGTGTTCTTAGCATTTCATTTTAAACAACATCCTTGATAATCAATAATTAGCATAATAAGAACCTTGGAGAAATCGTTTTTTCTTTGCAAGCAGAGGATTTAGGACTCGGATCCTACAGAGAGTGTGTTTTCACAATCGGGTTAAAACACCACTCAACAGATTGGTGCTAGAAGGAGGGCGATCGGTTTATCTATTTCAATTTTTTTTTTCTTTTTTATATCTGAGTATTTTGTTTTAATTTAATTCTGAAATAATTTACGGCTAAACTGCAACACTGTTTTTGTGTTTGTTGCAGGTTTTCTTCGAACTAGCCGAGGGTTTCCTCAGGCAGGCTGGACCCACCACGCCGTATTGCGACCATGTCTCAAACAACCGGAGAAACCATTTTTCACGACCTTACTGGTACTCCCAAGGGTAAAGTCAAGCAAGTCGTAAGCACTCCGATAGCAAAAGGACTGTTTTCTCCAAGAACGTCGAGTGGACCTACGCCAGTAGTATCTGTTGCCCCTAGTGTGCCTATAGTTTGTAACATTTCTTCTGCTATTGTAGGTCTGTCTACATCAATTCTGAGTCAAATGGCTCAAGCTCCAAGAGCTCCTTGGTATGGAGCTAACAATACTCCTTTGAATATTGTTGGGGATATCCATGAAATCCCCAAGAACATTGAAATATTTTTGCCTAAATACAAGCCAGATGGCCTAAGAACAGCAGAAGAACATATCCAAGCCTATAGAGATGTTTTAATTAGACTGCAAGTTCAGCATGAAGATGTAGCCTGCAGACTTTTCCCCATGAGCTTGGATCCAATAGCATATGAATGGTATATATGCTTGCCAACTGGTTCAATCACCTCTTGGACACAAATGGAAAATGCATTTGTCAATCAATTTAGGTCTCCCTTAGATCCCGCAACTATTTACAATCAGTTTATTACATGCAAACGGGGCCAAGGGGAACCAATCCGAATGTTTAATCAGAGATTCCAAAAGAACTATAACAGAGCAATTAGACATTTTGCCATCGATCCCGCAGTAGCTTTGCAGATATATTTTGGGGCATTGGACCCCATGACAGCCATGTTTGCAAGGCGTAATCCTCAGGTCACCATGCTTGCTTTGGCCTATAATGAAGCCATGACTATTGAGCAGCAGTTGACACCGCAAGGCTACGGGTTTACCCAAATGCCTATGTTGGGACAGGGTGCTCCATATGGTCAAGTTCCCTAAGCAAATCAGCTCATGGCACCACAAATGCCAAGTATGAACGCCTTCCCATATCAGTAGCCGTATCCATCAGCACCCACATATGCACCCATTCCAATCCAACCAATCGCAGCCATTCCACCTGTTCCTCGCATTTTTGCAGAACAGTCAATCAACTACGCAGGAAACTAGTCAAGTCAATCCTCAAGCCATAGTTCCCTGCTCCGAATCCAATCCCAATTCAAGGTATCAATCCATTTGGGAATCCAATTCCTCGTAACCCCACCCAAATGTGGAATCAAGACCCCATCAATTATGCAAATCCAATGGGGGTTAATAACAATGTGGTTCCACCGAAGGATGTCCTTTCGGAAGTCGAAGAGCTCAAGAAACTAGTGCATAAATTAAGTAATGACAGTGGTTCAACAGGTAGAAGCATGAGTCCCGTGCCCCTCACCCAAGTCAGAATTTTAACAATAGAGGGAGGCACTCGGAACACTAAGCCAAACAATGGGGGAGTTCCTCCTCCCATTGCTAATCAATTAGATGCTTCTGCAGGCCCTAGTCAATCCAATTCTCTTTTGAATCTTTCAGATTTGGCATGGGAAAGAGGGTGCAGGTTACATAACACAAAAGAACACAATGAAAGGAATTGCCCTGAGATAGCTAGATACACTCATTGTCTTCAGGCACAAGTTGATGATTTGGAACTGGTATCAAATGAGGATCCATCGTATCAACAAGATGAAAATATTATGGTGATGGAAACAGTATATCACCAAGAGGGTGAGAGCGAGGAGGAAGAAGATGAAGTTTTGGAACAGGAGGTGCAAGCTTTTCGAGATTTTAGAAAGGGGACTCATGGGTACCATTTGAGGAGTAAGTCTAAAGCCCCTAAAACCTCATCAACACCTCCAAACAGCTTCTATTCTTCCTCCGGATACAAAGGCAAGTAACAACCCTCCCCCTCCACTCGTAAGAGAAATGTCTAATGACGTCCGTAAGACAGCCAAATTCGAAAAACCAAATTATGACGTAGTGGAGGATATGAAGAAGTCCAAATCTAGCCTTTCATTCCCCGGACGCAGCCTAAATTGCCCGGTCAAAAGGAGGCATTGATAAGAGCTTTGAACTCACCCGATCCGATGTGGAAGGAAAAAAGAGCCGAGTCCCATCCGATTTTGCGAAAGGAGAGAAGGGATGTCCCGCCATTCTTATTAACTCGAGAATTGTGGGTAAGAACTTGCATAACTGTTTGGTAGACACAGGAGCCACGAGCAACCTCATGCCTACGGAGATATGTCAAATGTTGGGTCTACAACCGGTTTCATCCAAATGCACGGTCTTGCAATTGGACCGTTCGGAGGTAAATGTAGTAGGGACCTTATATGATGTCAAGATTCAATTAAATTCCGAACCCGTGGTCCAAAGCAGGTTGTAGACATTTTGGTGGTTAACATCCCAAGTAGGTATGGAATGTTACTTGCGAGAGATTGGATGAAAACGTCTGAATGGCTATTTTGCAACAGATCGCTCGCATATGTGGCTGCCATGGAAGGGCATTGCTAACCAAATCGGAGTGGAAAACGAACCGAGGCTTAAGGAGATTATAACAGATTTTAACAAGCCGAATGAGGTTCAGCTTTTCCGAGCCGCACCTAGGGGTCTATGCTCTTGATGTTGAGAAAGTCGCCGATGAACTTAAAGAAGAAGTGTGTCATGGTGGTTCTTCTGAGGAAAAAGATCACACGTGGTTGCTCAAGTTTGATGGATCAAAATCTAGACAGGGAGCAGGAGCTGGAGTCGAGCTCACTGGTCCAGGAGGTAAACCATTATTGGCTGCCTACAGACCGCAATTTCCTTGCACAAACAATGTGGCGTAATACGAAGCATTGATCTACGGTTTACGTCTAGCATTGAGCAAACATGTTAAATGCTTGAAGGTTTTGGGTGATTCTGAGTTGGTTGTCAAGCAAATCAAAGGACAAGATACATGCCGCGACAAAATACTGAGCCTTTATAGGACTAGGGTTATGGATCTCATGGAGGAGTTTGATGCATTCAACATAGCCCTTATTTCTAGGAGAGGGAATCGAATAGCAGACTCTCTTGCAGTCGCCGCGGGCATGTTAAACCCGGTGGATATAAAAAGATGTAAAAATTTTTCCATTGAGTTGGTTCCTTGTCCATCAATACCTGATAATGTGAAGAATTTCCATGTTTTTGAGTGTGACAGCACATCTTCAAGTTTGTCACAAACTCGGGTATTTTTGAAAATCAAGTGATCGATGAGGAACAAAGGTGGCAGGATGAAACAGAAGAAAGTGAAACTGCGTATCAATCCAACAAAATTCCTAAAGACGTGGTTTCATTAGAAAAAATGTTCGACATGGAATGCAAGAACAAGAAAAGAAAAAGAGTCCCGCTCCCCAAAGATGCATGCGATTCAATTAATCTGGGGAGTGCAGACAATCCAAAGGAGGTGTACATAGCAAAGGCATGTACAGAGGAAGAAAGGAGCAATATAATACAGAGCTTTGAAGCACTACATAGATTGTATTGCTTGGAACTACAATGAGCTAAAGACTTACAATCATAACATTATCACGCATACCATACCTTTGAAGCCAGACTCCAAGCCTTTTAGGCAAAGACAACGAGTTGTTAACCCGCTATTGGAGCCTTTGATCGAAAAGGAGGTTAAAAGACCGTTGGAGGCGAAAATCATTTTTCCCGTTAGGCACTCAACCCGGGTGGCTAACCTCATTCCAGATGAGAAAAAAGAGTGGAGAGATTAGGTCCGTGCATAGATTTTTGAAATCTTAATAAAGCCTCCCGAAAAGATAATTATCCATTGCCATCAATCGATGAAATCTTGCAAATGGTAAATGGATCAGAAATGATGTCCTTTCTCGATGGATATTCTGGTACAACCAAGTTCTTATACATCCATATGACAGGATGAAAACAACCTTCACTACCAAGTGGGGGACATTTGCATATAAGAGAATGCCATTCGGACTATTAAATGCAGGTGCAACTTTTCAACGCGCCATGGATTACGCATTCAAAGGACTAATAGGCAAATGCATCATCGTGTATGTGGATGATATCCCAGTTTTCTCGAAGAAGAGAGAGGATCATGTTAAAGACTTAAAGAAGGTGCTTCAAAGGTGCAGGGAACATGGAATTTCATTAAATCCCAAGAAATGCATTTTTGGAGTGACATAAGGGAAACTGCTAGGTCACATTATTTCAAAGGAGGGAATATCCATCGACCCAGAAAGGATACAAGCTATCCAAGACCTACCTCTCCCGAGCAATAAAAAAGAATTGAGGTCTTTCTTTGGGCAAGTCAATTTTGTGAGGAAGTTCATTTCTAGCTTTGCTGAGATAGCTAAACCTCTAAACCAGATGCTCAAGAAAGATGTGGACGTAAGATGGAACGAGGAAAGTAGAGTGGCTTTCCATAATATCAAAGACGCCATTTCCAAAGCCCCGGTCTTGATAAGCCCAGACTATTCCAAGCCTTTTTACATTTATGCTTTTGCATCGGAGCACTCCTTGGCGAGTGTATTAACCCAAAAAGGCGAAGATAATGCCGAAAATCCCATTGCATTTTTAAGTGCCCCCCTAAAAGATGCCCAATTAAGGTATTCAATCCTTGATAAGCAAATGTACGCACTTTTTAAAACTGTGAAAAAATTTAGGCATTACATCGTACACAGCAGAATTATTGCCATTGTACCCGATTTTCGTCGTCAAGACCATGTTTTTACATAATGAACTAGGTGAAAAGAGAGGAAAGTGGATTGCAACCATCCAAGAATTTGATCTCGAAATCCAACCAATGAAACTAGTTCGAGGACAGGGACTGGCGAGGGCGATCGCAGAAAATGATCCGCAAATAACAGGTCAATGCTCAAATACATAATACATGGCTAAGGAGGACTGGTATGTTGATATTGTGCAATTTTTATTGACTGGTAAGTGCCCGTCTAATTTGAATTCAACACAAAGGAGAGCTCTAAGGCTTAAATCTATTAACTATCTGATAAAGTCTGGTGTGCTTTACAGGAAAAATCACGAAGGTATCTACCTGAGATGCTTGAGCAAAGACGAAGCCGCCAGGGTGTTGCAAGAATTTCATGGCAAGCATGGAACTGGTCATGGTGCAGCCAATGCTACAAAGCACACCAAATCCTGCGAGCAAGATATTACTGGCCTCATATATTCAAAGATGCGCATGCTCATGTGCGATCTTGTCACATCTGTCAAGTGGCTGCAAATAGAGAAAGAAATGCAGCCATGCCATTGCAGCCTGTAGTTGAAATGAGACCGTTTGCACAGTGGGGACTGGATTTTATCGAGGTTATTAACCCAAATTCTTCTGACTCTCACAAATTTATTTTGACAGCTACAGACTACTGTACAAGGTGGACAGAAGTGATTCCCACTAAACATGCCACCACAGACGTTGTGATTAAATTCCTTGAGGATCAAATTATCACAAGATATGGAATGCCCGATTCTATTGTCAGTGACAATGGTAAAGCTTTCATTTCCACACAATTTGCAGAGTGGGCATATGATAATAAAGTGAGCTTAAAGTTTGCATCCAATTACTATCCTCAAGGAAATGGGTTGGCCGAATCTTCAAATAAGAATTTGTTGAATACTATTAAGAAGTTGCTGGAAAAGAATCCTCGGGACTGGCATAGTCAATTAAAGTTTGCCCTGTGGGCAGATAGGACCAGAGTGAAAGAAGCTATAGGGAATACTCCTTATCATTTGGTCTATGGGCAAGACCCGATATTTCCAGCAAATTTGGAGCTGCAGACCTTACATTTCATACAAGAGTACATGGGGACAGATGATCAAGTTGAAGCTAGATTGAGCCGGTTATTGCACCTGGATGAAAAGAGAGAAGAAGCCATGAATCACATGAACAAACACCAGGAAGTCATCAAGAGATGGTTTGATAGAAGGGCCAAAGTTAAATCATTCAGAATTTCAGATTTGGTGTTACTATGGGACAAAAGACATGAGGAAAAAGGAAACCATCAAAAGTTTGATTGTCTCCGGTTAGGCCCATATCAGATTTCAGAAATACTTGGGAAGAACACCTTCAGGCTAAAAACCTTAGAAGGGAAAGATTTCATGCTGCCGGTTAATGGGCAGATTCTAAAGCATTATTTTAGCCCTTAGGTTGTGAGACTTTGATATTATTCTCTTGGTGTTGGTGAAGGATTTTCAGATTTTGGTTTTTATTGTTTAGGATTGTTAGTTTAGTTAGGATTTTGATTATGGATTTGATTTCAATTGACATATTTTGTTTTAAAAAAAAAAAAATAGAAAAGTGAGATGTCAACTTATGCTTAAGGATTAGGAGAATATGAAATATTGGAATTGTCTTGTAAAAGCTCCACAAATAGCATAAAACCTTTTTAAGTTATATTGTTTGACTTTGTGATATACGAAAGAATCAGTTTTGCATGACAAATCATTTCATTCACAATTCAAGAAGTAATGCATTCATATTCCATCTCACCTCACATACATTTCATTTTAGTTGCATATGCATCTTATGTACAAGCCATGAAAGTATGTCAAATCCTCTTTGGGTTGTGTTATAACATATATGTAAGTAGCTCCTAAGGTTGGAAACTGAGTCTTGAGATATCTAGAACCAAGCACGTATCATAAATTAAAAAGGATCTTGAGTAAAATGATCAAAACCTAGCTTGGAAGAAAAGGTTGAGCGAAAGTGGTTTTCATGTCTATCCTATTATGCAACATGATCCTTAAAATAGTGGTTTTAACCACTTCCATAGAGCTTAAAGCTTAAAATCAGAGTAGTAAGGATAGGGTTAAATCCTCATCAAACTTAGGTTGAGGATCCAATTCCCCAAAGCTTTGATTTGACCCACATGGAGTAGTAAGGATAGGGCATAAATTCTCATCTTGGTTGGTTGAGAATCTGATTCCCCAAAGCTCTTATGTCTCATTTCATAGTAAGTCTTGGATTGTAAGGATCATACTATTTGTCCTCTGCAAAGGATGGGTAGTCATCCCCAAGGTTTAAGCAATAGAATTAATGATTTATATCTAAGGTTTGGATTGTAAGGATCGTACTACTTGTCCCTAACCAGGATGGGTAGTCATCCCCAAGGTCCAAGAAATAAAAAAATAAATAAATTTTTCCCATCTCATCTTTATTTTGGATTGTAAGGATCGTACTACTTGTCCTCTGCAAGGGATGGGTAGTCATCCCCAAGGTCCAAAGAAATGGAGATAAGTTTTGGATTGTGGGGTTAGATATGCCCATGCATGGCATCATGTCTTGCCTAAAAAAGCAAGACCACTGATTGTCTAGAGGGTTAGACTAGCATGACCATTTCTTCCATAACTGGTTTAATTATTTTGCTTAAAGTGAGGTAATGAACTCTAAATCAGAATAGTAAGGATAAGGTTAAGCTCTCATCTCGGTTGGGTGGGAGTCTGATTCCCCAAAGTTCTGATTTCACATTCACTTGCACATGGGTTTTAGATAGTAGGGACTCATAACCAACTTTGGGATACAATAAGGAAATGAACTAGTGGATCCTAAGAGGGTTTGGCAATCTTGAATGCTTGTACATAATAGTAGAAGAATGATCATGCTTATTAGGAAAAGCAAAATCTCCTAGCTCATTCATTTAGGGTCACAAATCATTCACCATCCCATATATGCATTCATGCAAAACCGATAATGGAATGTTGATCAATTTCAAACGATAGGGAATGAAAACACATTGCACACACTCGAGCTAATACTTGATGATTCCGATGATTCATGTACTTTTGATCTTTGGGCATTTGTTATTTTGCTTATGTGCTAACATGTATTTACGAGTTTGTGATATGTTTCAAAGTTGGTTCTTACTAAAATGCTCAAGAGCATTTGACAGCAGAGTCGCCATTTGTTGTGGTTGATCCACAACACACCCCAAAATTGGGGACCCACCTTTTTGCAGGCTCACAGGGAAGGATCTCAGTGACCCAGATGCCAGAATTGAAAAAAAAGAGAAAATGCACAAGTGTAGAAAGGGGTCGCGAAATCACGACAGGTAGCGAAATCGCGACATGTTGCGAAATCGCGACCGAAACCGAAAAATTGTCGCGAAATCGTGACATGTCGGAAAATCGCGGTCAACGGCAACGAAACAGAAAAACTGTCGCGAAATCGCGACGTGTCGGTGACCAGGAAGAAAAAGGTGTCACGAAATCGCGACGTGTCGGTGACCAGGAAGAAAAAGGTGTCGCGAAATCGCGACGTGTCGGTGACCAGGAGGAAAAAGGTGTCGCGAAATCGCGACGTGTCGGTGACCAGGAAGAAAAAGGTGTCGCGAAATCGTGACGTGTCGGTGACCAGGATGAAAAGGATGTCGCGAAATCGCGACATGTCACTGAGGAGAAAAGAAAAGGTGTCGCGAAATCGCGACATGCTGTTGGGAAGAAAATAAATGATGTCGCGAAATCGCGACGTGTTTTGCCGAAGCGTACGGGTGATGAAAAGTGTCGCGATTTCGCGACGTGTTTTGGAAAGGTGTACGGAAGCAGAAAAACGTCGCGATATCGCGACAGGAAATAGCTAAAGGACTCGATGAGGAAAGACGTCGTGATTTCGCGACCGATTGCAGCAAAGGTGTACGGACGAAAAAATGGTCACGATTTCGCGACGTGTTGCGGCGGAAAAAGCGCGATTCGGGGGACGGAGAAAAGCCGATTTCGCGACGTGTTTTGCCGAAGCGTACGGAACAGAAAAATGGTCGTGATTTCGCGACGTGTTTTGCCAAAGCGTACGAAACAGAAAAATGGTCGTGATTTCGCGACAGAAATCTGCATGAAGGTCCGAGGGGGAAAAACGTCGCGATTTCGCGACGAGTTTTGCAGAAGCGTACGGATGATGAAAGGTGTCGCGATTTCGCGACGCATTTTGGCAAAGTGGTACGGTACAAGGAAGATGTCACGAAATCGCGACGGAAATGAAAATCAGGCTCGAAGCAGGGAAGTGTCGCGATTTCGCGACGTGTTTTGGCAAACTGTACGGACGGAGAAAATGGTCGCGATTTCGCGACAGAAAGCTGCATGAAGGTCCGAGGGAAAAAACGTCGCGATATCGCGACAAGTTTTGCCAAGGCGTACGGACGATAAAAGCGGTAGCGATATCGCGATGGTTTGTCGAAAGAGGGCAAGAGGATGATAATGGTCGCGATGTCGCGACGTAAAGTTGCCAAGGAGGCCCGACAGAGAAACGGTAGCGATTTCGCTACGCCTTACGAAAAGAAGACTCAAAGTTCAAAACGGTAGCGATATCGCTACAAATTCCGCGAAGGCATGCTCAAAGTCAAAGTGGTAGCGATATCGCTACCATTTCATGAAAAGGAAGCTCGAGGCCAGAACGGTAGCGATATCGCTACAAAAATCCGTTGGACGCGTACGGCAGGAAAGCATGTCGTGATATCGCGACATGTCGCGATATCGCGACATGTCACGATTTCGCGACATGTCGCGATTTCGCGGCCGGGAAGATGAACGGGCAGACTTGCAGTTTTGTCATTTTTTTCGTAGTAAACGTTACACAGGACACAGGAAAAGCACGACACGTGGCGCACAGGTGTCAAATTTGCAGAGGCGTTACATGCAGAGATGAATTTCGAAGCGTTTTCAAATTTGAGCGTGAATCAAAGCGGGAAAGGCAGGAATTTGAAGGGTCGCCCACAGGAAGAGGAAATGAAGTGACATAGGAAATCGAAGAGCCATAACATTGCTATAAAGCTAGAAATGCAAATTGAAGATGGGTTGGAAATTTCCGAATACGGAGTTGCAGAGACGAAGGCTTTGTGCTATTCTGGGCCCGTACTTGGGCAATTTCCTTCTTTTTATTCTGGGATTTTCTTTCACACCTGGAACATTTTTGAATGTAATCGAGATATCATTTAAATACAAATACAGAGAGTTGGCATCTTATTGGATGAGAAAGAAGGAGTAACTTTTGCATGCATGATTTAATGTTTATATTCCCCTTCCAGATTTCTTAGGTTTTTAGGTGAAGTTAATGCAAGATCTCTTGGTTGCTTCATGCGAATGCCTGTTTTCTGGAATTACCACAGAAACCCTCGAGACTCGCACCTGGCCTATTTGGATTGTGTGGATGTGCAGGTTCATTAGGTTAGGTTGCATGTAGAAAGCCTCAGTATCTTCGGTTTCATCTGATTAATGACAGCTTTCTGACTGTAATCTATTTTTATTGTTACTTTTATTTACTTTTGTCTTTGCTTTTCAAACCCATATTTTATTTTCAGTAGTTTAATTACTGTGTTTGAATAAATCACTGAAAATCCATCAGAATTTAAGGTTTAAACAGATTTTATTCATTTTGAGTCCATTGAAAGTTCAAAATTGATAAACCACAGTGCCCCTTGTTAACATCCACTTGCAAACCCTAAGGTGTTCTTAGCATTTCATTTTAAACAGCATCCTTGATAATCAATAATTAGCATAATAAGAACCTTGGAGAAATCATTTTTTCTTTGCAAGCAGAGGATTTAGGACTCGGATCCTACAGGAGAGTGTGTTTTCACAATCGGGTTAAAACACCACTCAACAATTCATTCAATAGAGAAAATAGGGTTGGAATTTTGGAGAAAAGACATGAAGAGGAATCACAGGTCCTTGAAGCTACAAGAATCATATTTTCTTACCTTATGAGTAGGACATAGTTAAGGTTATTGAACAAAGCTTTCATTGAATGTATCTTCTTCTCCATACATTTATTTTATTAGATGGTGTTTATGCATGCAAATGGTTACATCGTTTAATGCTTTAATGTATGGTTTATTTCCTTAGAATATCGCACTTAACTCGATTTAGATTGTGTGAATGCAAGTCTAATATGGTTATGTTTAATGTTCATAATATTTTCTTCTCTGTAGATTAGGGTGGAATTTAATGTTACAATAGCTCACTCTTTGCCATTTTTTGCATTTTATTTCCTTGTTCTTTTTTTTTCCTCTAACCCTACCCCTTTTATTTATTTTTGACTCCTTCAAATAAAATTATATATATAGAATATTTGGGAGGAGAAAAGTTTAGAGGAACAATGAAGGAGAGCGAAGGAGGATCCAGCAAGAGGATCCATGTGGTGTAATGCGGGAAAGGATCCATCCCATCGACAGGAGGCAGGGATACCAGTGAGGCAGATAGAGGTCGAAGGGGATCCAGCAAGGATGAATCAGTGCACCCGATAGCAGAAGGTCAATAGGATAGATCGGAGAAGCAAGGACCCCCCAGACAAAGGAGGCCAAAGGAGAGCCCCCAACCCTAATGTGAGAGGATCCTATGCCCACATGGTGGTGAGCCATGCAACCCTAGACAATTGCTTTACCAAGGAACTATTTCCATCTGGCGAGGATTTGGACATCCCCAACGAGGTCCTGAATAGTTTTCTATAATTTGAAAAGTTTACCCTAATTGGCAAGTTCATAGGAGGACGCCCAGACATGGAATCCATCTAAAAATGGGCTCTCTCCAAGTGGTGAATCTCTAGAAACATGGAGATTGTGACACTAACCTGAGGTTTCTTTTCCATCATCCTAAAAAACTGGGAGGATTACAACCAAATCCTGGTGAGAGGACCATGGTTCTTGGGGAGTAGGAGCCTCTTTCTTCAGAAGTGGATAAATGACTTCAACCAAGATACCCAAAACATCAACATTGCTCTGATTTGGGTAAGGCTTCCCAGCATTCCTCTTCACTGCTAGCATAAAACTTTTATCATATGAATAGCACAGTCCATTGGAGAATTGGTCTCCATTGATCCCCCCACTAAAGCCCGGTCCAGACTGACCCAGGCTCAGTTTTGTGTGATAGCAGACCTGGACTTCGATCTCCCCTCCTTCATCAACCTACGGTCAGGATCAACCTTCATCAAGAGATATACCATCGAGTATGAGAATAGACCCCCATTTTGTTCTCACTACCACACTCAAGGGCACCTCCAAATTTAGTGTCTAGTTGCCAGGGGCCAACGAGCGAAGGAACTAACCAAAGGATCCACATCCCTCGAGACTCATAGCTGGTGATGGGGGAGAAACATAAGAGGAATCCTCATCCCATTGACCAACTCTCGATGAAGCCCAAACCTGACTCAGGTAGATAGCAATCTCAAGAGGAGGAACAGGATAGCTCTATCAAGAAACCGAAGCAAGGTTCATAGTAAGGAGGAAACTCCCTTCAGGAAAAGGAGCACCGAGAAGTAGGTTCAAGCCTTCCACCCCAATATGAAGTAGAGGAACCAAATTCCCAAGTACAAATCTCTCTCGTCACTAACTCCCTGCAATCCCTCATGGAATATTATTTGCTAGGTAATAAGAAAACCTCACCCCATCTAAAAAAGGGGGAGTTTCCTTCTCATCATCATGAAAAAATGGGATCCTCTTTATCAGGAAGGTTCAGCCCTAGGAACACCAAAATTAGGAAACAATCGGTGGATTTTGGCAATGAGCGGAAAAGAGGAAGACGTCCTGGAAAATATCAGACTGACAAAGAAACAACAGAGGATGTGTTGAATGAGACCCAACTATTGTTGTTTTCAGATGATTTGGACACTTAGTGGGATGAAGCACAAGGAATAAAACCCCCCTTCCAGATGGTGAAGTGAGGCAATAAAACCTCCAAATCATCAAGATGAAGGTTCTCTCATGGAATGTGAGAGGACTGACCAGAGTAGCGAAGCAGAGGATGGCTGTAGACCTCCAAAAATGATCAAATCCCTCTATCCTTATCCTCCAAGAGACCAAGGTTGATGTGGTCTCTACTAAAAAAGCAGTGAAAGCTATCTGGTCCAAAGCAGAGCTCTTGTTTAGTCCAGCTCAAGGATATTTAGGTGGGCTCATGGTCTTATGGGACTAGACCCTTGTAGAATGAAGTCTGCTTCCTTCATCCAGCAAGATTCTCAATATCATCTTTCATTCTAATATAGGAAATCGGTCATGGATCTTGTCCAACATCTACACCCTCAACTCGATCATTGAGAGGGCTAAGATGTGGAAGACCATCACCCAGATGTGAAGGAATTACAATGCCCTCCCTTGGATAATAGGGGGGGACTTCAAATGCCATTTACATCCTTTCAAAAAAAAAGGAAGGATATGATATTGGTTCTAGAAGCATAGAAGACTTCAGATATTTTGTTGACACCAACAAGCTAGTTGACATAGAGCTCAAAGGTTCCTCTTTTACGTGGAGCAACATGATAATAGGGAGTGGTCTTATCTAGGTCAAGCTAGATAGTTTCCTTATCTCCTAGGAGGCAATTACCTTCTTTGGGGATGCAACCCTCCTAGCTCTTCCTAGGATTATATCAGACCACAACCCCATCCTTCTTAAATCGGGTGAAGGGTTTAGTTTCAAAAAACCCTTTAGGTTTGAATCCATGTGGACCCATCATAAATATTTTAGAGCACAGGTAGCAGGATGGTGGAAGGAGGCAAAAGGATCCACCTCAAAATGCCTAGCCATAAAGCTTAAATTTGTCAAAAAAAACCTCAAGATCTATAATAAGGAGGTCTTCAGCAACATCTTCAAATCTAAGAAAGCCATATCCAAAAGCCTCAAAAACTTGGAATGAAGGTTGGAGGTAGGTGTATTTAGCAAATCTGATAGAAATGAAGAGAGAATCCTCTTGGCAAACTTTCACACTATCTTGGCCGGGGAAGAGACCTTCTGGAGATAGAAATCTAGAGATCTATGGCTAAAGGAAGGAGACTCCAACACCAGGTTTTTTCATGCTTCTACCCTCCGGCATAGAGGTTCCAACAAAATCAAGGAAATTTGGCAAAGTGATGGTATGGCTACCAAGGACATTGCTAAGATAAGAACTGAAGTGGTGGGCTTCTTTTAGGATTTGCTAGGATCCTCCCCCGAAAGTGACTTACAGGCCCAAAGAGATATTTTGGCAAAAATCCCCTCTCTGGCACCCCAGGAGTCTAGCCTCAGGCTCCTGGATCCTTTTTCTTCTTCCAAGACCAAGGAGGCCTTGTTTTCTATGCAACCTGATAAAACCCTGGATCCATATGGGTTCTCTCATCGCTTTTTTTAGACCATGTGGGAGATTGTAGGGAATGATGTTTGTGATGCCATTCGTGAGATCCAAGCCTCTGGATCCATCCAACCTAGTCTTAATTCCACCTTCTTAGCTCTTATTCTGAAAACCTCACCTACAGGACCTTCTCGAACTATAGACCCATCAACCTTTGCAATGTTTTCTACAAGATCCTGACCAAAGTCTTAGCTAACAGGTTGAAGCCCATATTGCCCTTGCTCATTGACCCTTGCTAAGGTAGCTCTATGAAAGGCAGAAACATCCTTAATGGTGTCATTTCTATCCATGAGACTCTCCACTCTACGTCCTTGTCTAATAAGGTTGCCCTCTTTCTCAAGCTTGACATGAACAAAGCATTCGATAGGGTGGATAGGGGTTTCCTCTACGTTGTTCTCCTAAAGTTTGGTTTCCCTCTCTCTTGGATTGACCTCGTCCAAAGCTGCATATCCACCCTTACTTAGCTATCCTAATCAATGGGTCCCTCGTAGGCTACTTCCAAAGTGCCAGAGGGCTTAGGCAAGGAGACCCCCTCTCCCCCATTCTCTTCATCATCCTGGCAGAGGTTCTAGGTAGAACCCTCAAGGAGAGCCTCCGAAGACAGAGGATTTCGGGTATCATCCCCATATCTAGAGTGGAAGTAGTCACCCACCAGCAGTTTGTGGATGACACCCTCTTGTCTACTATCACCTCTGTGGCCCAGGCTAGACACATCAATAGGATCCTCTCCCTTTACGAGTGAGTTGTGGGCCAGAAAGTAAACTACACCAAGAGCAATATTTTCTTCTTGAATACTCCCTAGGGGAGACAAATATACATTGCCAGAATCCTGGGATGCACGATCGAATCCCTCCCTACCAACTACCTTGGGTTCCCCCTCTTCTATAGCGGTAGGGCCAAGGACATCATGTGGAATATGGTGGTGGAGTAAATTCACAAGAAGCTGGCCTCTTGGAAAGGCAAGTTTCTATCCCAGGTAGGCAAGGCTACCCTCACAAAAGCTTGCCTCCAAGGGATCTTGACCTACTTCATGTCATTATTTATCCTCCCAATGTCTCTCCATCGCAAGATCGAATAGATTCAAAGGAACTTTCTATGGTCTGGGAACGAAGATAAATCTAGGATCCCTTTGGTGGCATGGGACAAGATGTGTAAAAGCAAAGACCAAGGTGGGCTTGGGCTAAGGAGAACTAGTCTGATGAACCTGGACCTCATGGCCAAGCATGCTTGGAGGATCCTGACCAACGAGCCTGTGGAGTGGGTCAAAATCATCAAGAAGAAATACCTCATCAACTACTCCTTCCTGGATGCTGAGGCCCCCTCCGACAGATCCACTTTCTGGAAAGCAGTCCTCCAAGCCAAGAAATTGCTCAACAAGGGATTCTGATGGATTTTAGGATATGGGTAGATAATCAATTTTTGGAAGGATAGATGGGCTAAATAATATCATCTATCTCATAATACTAAAATTTCCCTCCTCAAATCCTTGGTGGACCCAAACTCCCAGCAGAATGCAAAAGACTACATTGTGAGAAAGGATGGCAACCCTTAGTGGAACATCCTGACCCTCATCGGTCATGAAGCTGAAGTATCCTTTCTAGATAAGATACTCTAGGGAATTACCATCCCAACTACCAAAAGACCTGACAAGATGATCTAGATGGGCACTAACACTGGTGTCTTCTCGGTTAGGACAGCCTACGAGATCCTTTCCAAGGAGGCTGAGGGGGATTTCCTGTGGTAGATATTTTGGCAAAAAGGAGTGATCCCGAAGGTAAATTTATTTGCTTGGATTGTTTTTCATAATAAAGCTCTAACCATGGAAAACATCCAAAAAATAGGGTTTGTCTTCCCTAGTAGGTGTTATTTATGCATGGCAGATTGCAAATACGTAGATCATCTCTTCCTTCACTACCCATTCACCACCACGGTGTTTGGCGTGATCCTCTCCTCCTTTCAGGTCCCTTGGAGCCCTCCTAGGACAATCAAGGAAGCCTTTGCTCAATGGCCAAACCCATTCAAAAATCCTAAGCTCTGGTTCTTTTTTGATGCGTCCTTCCATCATATCCTTTGGTAGATTTTTCTAGAGAGGAATGGAAGAGTCTTCGAAAATCCTCCAAGAGACCCCCCTTCCACAGTCTTTAGATCTCTTGCCTTTGTAGTAGAAAATTCAAAATTCACTCTTAGTCCCCTCCCCAGGATCTGGTTGAAGTAAACTATGTTCAAAAGGATGAACCTCGAGGAGGATCCAGACCACCCTAACATATTTTTGCCTAGGCTCAAGGTCAAATGGAGAAACCCCCCGAAGGGTTGTCTTAAGTTGAACTTTGATGGCGCTACTCATGGCAACCCAGGACCATCAGCTATAGGAGGGGTGGTCAGAGATCATAGGGAGAGGATTGTCCTCATCTTCTATGAGAACCTGGGTATCCAATCTAATCATAGTGCAAAGTCCAAGGGTGTCCTTAGAGGTCTTCAGCCCCTCTCAAAAGATCCTCACCCTTTGGTCATTGGAGGTGACTCTCTGAATATCATAAGGTATCTGTCGAATGGCAAAGATCCTTCATGGAAAGTTTTCAATATTGTCTCTGAGGCAAGGATCCTCCCATCTAGATGAACCGATGCCCAAATCAATCACATCTACCGGGAGGGTAATAGGCTAGTATATTACATGGCTAATAAAGGTCTTTTGACCTCTGTGTTGGTATTATGGAGGTTGTCCTTTTCGTATGAGGTGGAGAAGATGGCCAGATCAAAGTTTCCTCATGAAGACACATAAGCATAAAGGGAAGGTGCTCGGAGGTGGCGCATCCTCTCGGCCACCATTTCTCTGATCAATATGCTGACCAAGATCAAGGAGTAGAACGTTAAGGATGACCAAGAGGATCCAAAGGAGCGGAGGATCCAAGGCTACTTTCCTTGTGTTTTTTTCTTGTTTTTCCCATGGTTTTCTATTTCTTCCATTTTAGTTTGCTTTAGATTGGTTTTTTTCTGCCGATCCTCTCACGGAGAGGCCCCTTTGTAAGCCCTATGGGCAATTTTGAATAAGGTTTTAGTTAGATTTTGCAAGTCTGTTTGATCCTAGCCCTTGAGGCCTGTAAGGACAGAATGGGCTCAGCCCTATTTTTGTACATAAGGTTTTGGGATCCTCTATAAAAACCCACTGTTAATACAATCAATCTACCAAAATATACATATATATATATATATATATATATATATATATATATATATATATAAAAGAAATTTTAAAATCCAAAAGAAAAGAAAGAATGGTAATTTCAAAGTTATACTCCAAATTCTCATTTTACACATTTTAAAGGAAATTCCAAATTCTAAATTTCACTCAAATTCACATTTTTTAAAGGAAATTAGAATTTTTAAAGTTTACACAAATTCACACATTTAAAGGGAATTCCAAATCTTAAACTTTGCACATTTTATTTTGTTTTCAAGCAATCAAATTAGCTTCACTTTATGAAAATTGAAATTTCAATAAAATCCAAATTTTCATTAAAGGGGGTAATTAATATGACATTCTAAAATTTCAAATTGCAAATTTAGATTTTAGTCACTTTATTTTATGCTAAAAAAAAGCGAAGATAAAATATTTTAAATTTTCTTCACAAATAATTTTTTTTTTAACAATTCAAGATAAAATTGGTTAACAATTCTGGATAAAATTTGTTAACAAAAGAAACTAAAATGGATTAAATCATCATTCTAGGATTTTAATTTCAAATTAAATAGATGATCAATAATGTTAC
The DNA here is from genome assembly GCA_028583015.1 of Wollemia nobilis. Lineage (NCBI taxonomy): Eukaryota > Viridiplantae > Streptophyta > Pinopsida > Araucariales > Araucariaceae > Wollemia > Wollemia nobilis. The sequence continues at coordinate 11,780,661 of JAQPPZ010002979.1, forward strand.
ATTTTTTAACAAATTTCAATAACAAATAACAAAGCTAATCAAATCCATACCAAACCGCAGGCCACTTGTTAACAGTTACTTGCACCTCTAAGGTATTCAGCACATTTTCATATTTTCATGAGCATACAAGAACATTTTAAGCAATTAAGCAAACAAGAACCTTGTCAAAATTTCAAATTTATTTGCAAGAGAGAATTTTCTGATAATACCCTGACTGTGATGGTGATTTTGCAATTGGAAACAATTATCACTCAACAACATGTTTAGTGGGATAAAACCAATATGGTTTTCCCAACAAAGAATCATTAGTGGGATAGATCATAATGGTTAACCTAATTAGAATTCAAATATTCAAATGATTATTTTTTTTTTGGTAGATAAGATACTATAGCATTAATATCGTGTTTTATAGGTTGATCCAAAACCTTTTACAAAAATCAGCCTAGGGTTGTTGATGAACATGTCCTTACTAAGGATCCTATATATGTAAAATCTACGTCACCAAATCCATTACATCTGGTAAGGAACATAGCCTGTTATAAAAAATAAACTTCCCATACAACATTTTGGGTATACCCCAAGAAAACACACCTGCATCATAATTACAAAAAATAAAACAGACATGGATCCCTTCCTTGAAACAATGGAGAAACAAAAATTTGTAGACACACATAGTAGAGTACTGAAAAAAACTCCCACAAGCTCTGTATTGATATTTACTCTTAATAATTCTTTGGTAATTGCTTTCTTTCATATATGACATGCTTTGGGACCACATCCCATCTTGGCCAATCAACCTTGGATAAGTGAACCTGTTGGCTAGATTTATGGCGGTGGCTACCTGGTGGTCCACGTGGCTCTGGTTCGAAGTCTTATATTGTCGCTTCTTTCTTGCCTTGTGATTATCAACCAACCTCAAATTACTAAGATGACTAGGAGCCATGTTATCTAACATGTGACTATCCCCATTAGTATTTGTGGTATTTCCAAGTAGCATCCATGAAGACTAACAACTCGGATAATTTTTATTATGAGTCCATTTCAAAAAAGAGACGGGAATACTCCTAGCCTTCAAAATTACAGTGCCTTCCCTATTGGTAAATTCGACTATCATTCTTGCTATTCTTGTTGAATAAGCTCCTCTACTTTGCTCAGGACACTATGTTCCCATTTGAAAAGTTCATCACCATCGACATCCAAATTGGCCAGCTTATCAGCAATTTTGTTAGCTTCCCGAAAGACATGTTGGGTTTTTCTGTCCTGTCTTCCCTAGAAAAGGATCTTAGCCTCTTCAAAAATTATTTTAATCCTCCAAGGAGGTGTTTTCCAATTATTTATGATATTTATAACATTCATAGAGTCTCCTTCTACGATAAAATTGCCTTCTAAGTCTTGAGTCATTTGAAGGCCTCTCCACATAGCTCTAGCTTTAGCTTTGTTGTTCGTCCTTATTCCCAAATATTTAGAAAATGAAAGCATCATATTCCCATTATGATCTCACACAATACCACCAATGCCTTCTCTACCAGGATTGTCCTTAGCCACTCCATAAAAATTAAGCTTAAACCAACCCGTAGGAGGTGGGGACCACTTAACATTGGCTCTGGGGTTGACTACCCTAGGCACAAACTCATCTAACAAGGTTAAGATTAAATATTTAGCAATCGTGGTCTCCTACAAATGAGGTTTATGGCTATTAAAAGGAATAAGGTTCACATTCTCATTGGCAAAGGATAGGATCCTGGCAATGACATTTTGATGATCATGGATAGACTCATTAAAGACTCTATGGTTCCTTTCTAACCACACCTACCAAAGATAGTGATTGAGACAAATTTTCCACATGTATCTAAGTCTTTGGCTTGAAAAGGGGCAAGGCCATTGGACAAAAAAATCAAGTACGATGGCTAGTTTAACCCAAGAAATATTGAAGGCTTGAAAAATCCCACTTAGGATAGTCAAGGAAAAAGAGCACTCAAGGAAAATGTGATAAATGGTCTCCCAATTAGCCCTGCACAGATAACAATGATTAGTGATACAAATACCTTTACACATCATATTATCAATGGTTAGAATTCTTCCTTGGATAACCAACCATGAAAAGACTACAATTTTTGGAATTAAATTTTTTATCCAAACTAAGTCCTTTTGGAGAACAAAATCCTCGTCATCAAGCAGAAGCTTGTAAGTTGATTTAACAGTGATCTGCCTATTTTATGTAGGAGCTCAGGTCACTTGATCTTCCTTGGGTCTCATGGGGATAAACTTTTTCCCAAGAATGTTACAAATATCATTTGATTCTACTTGAAATGATTATTAAAACCATAATATTCACAATATTTTTGGAATGCTTGCATTTATGGACAATCAATACTATAATGAATATCTTGATCTCATAAATAGATAAGCAATCTATTCACCTAGTGACTCCATACTTGAAATAACCTAAAATTTTTGGCAACTTCATTGGAATTCATAGATCCATAAACTTATAATCACAAGATCAAAATATAAGAAGCTTAAAGAACCCCTACACTTTGTTGAGTTGACAAATTTTAGGAAACCTAGAAAAGTTAAATCCCCTTTACCTATCTAGGTTATTTTTGTGCAAATTCCTACTCCCCTATAATCCATATCCTCAAAATAACCTACTACATCCCCACCTGGAACCATGGCCAAATAAATCTACCTTGGTTGGAACTATGTCAAAGCCCTCAATCTCTAATATCTTCATGATATTTTGCAATATGCATTAAAACCCTTACCCTCCAATGAGTAGCGAGAAGACTACATATGAACATGACCAAGATATAGTAGTCTTTTCTACTATGCATAATGTCATCCATGAATATGTCATGGTGAGGTTATTAATCTTATCATTTAGAGGGAAGGTACTAGCCTACTACCACTCTTTAGAAGAATTTAGCATCATCACATCGGCTAAATTGGCTAAGCCTTTTATCTTAGAGTTCAATGATCTAGGTATTTATTTTCACTTATCATGTAGTTTACTTCCATATAGAGGCACCCTCAAAAGAAAATTATAGATTTAAAAATCTCGTTCAAAAATATTTGGAGAAGAATACCTTAGGAAGTGAGACCTTCTCAAGCCCAAGCCTACATCTACTACCTCTAGGATTTTGTTATAGACCTAAGCTTACAAGTCTAATTATTAAATGAGATTATATTTCCTTAGATATTTCAAGTTGTTTTTGTAGCAAAGAATTCCCTAATCTTAGTTGGCAATTTTTTTCTTAAGGTTGTGATGCCATACTTTCTAAAAATACCTTAGTAGAAACAACAAGCTTTGGTTCTAGATCTGTCAACTCCTCTAGCTACTTTACCTGCACCTAGGAAATATCATCAACTTGACACTCTAGTTATCACAATGCAATCTCTACTTACTATGGAACCAAAAGAATTAATTTATATGTAAGAGTTGAAGGAAATTATTATGAATATCACAAATAAAATCATTGTGATAATGTGACAAAATATTGAAATAAGATTTGAAGGATATTAGAAAAGGAGATACCCCTATGTCACGAAAGGCCAAGGGGATTCAACAAGTAATGTAGAAAAAAAATCAAAGTGCTCTAGCCAAAAGCAAGAGGGATAGGCATCTATGGTATAGAATGATTATTGGTTTCTAATACATGTATGGTCTATTAAAACCAATGCTAGCTAGTAATAGCTCAAAAAAAAAGAATCAAAAGGTCTAATTAGCATGCTTATGCACCTAGATTAGAACCTCTTGTCTAAAGAACCTATGATCTTTGAAATTTTTCACATGTTGAATAGGTCTGGAAGGAGACCTCTCTTGGTGTATCCTTGAAATATTGATAATTTGAAGGCTACAACTCAATTGAAAAAAAAAGAGATCAAGGAATAGCCTAAGTAGCAACCACAATCAGAAGTACCCAAGGATGATAAAGAGAAGATTAGTAAACAAGTGTTGATAAGTCTATGTATCCCTTTAGTCAACACAAAACAAATGCAAGAAGTAATTCAAAAATACTAAAAGAGGTTTGAGGAGCTAGTTTGGAAGGAATAAAAGCTACCAAAGGCCACCAAATACAACATTGTAGAAGAATATATAGGACACCCTCAAGAGCCAACATCTATGATGCTTTGATGATTCCTAGGAAGGTTGATCTATTAAGAACAACCCTAAAGAACAAATCATGAGGTAAATTCACCTCCTCAAATTTAAACCTTGCTCAAGATCAACAAACCCTAGGTATGGACCAGAATAGGTTGTCACCCTTCCATATGTCTTTGTGCATGGAAGGCTAGGTTGTGCACAATTGTTCGATAGGCTCTACATCTACCACAACATTCATGCCTAAGGTTTTTTATGATGTAATGGGAATGAAATACACCTAGACTATTTTTATCATGTTAAAGCTAGATGTGATCCTAGTCTGGATGGTAGGAGAAGTCAAAGACATACCTATGGTGTTGCAAAAGATTTTGGAAGTCATTGTGATCTAGGATGTGATAGTGGTTTATCTTCTTATTCTTTTTGGGATATGACTATCAAGGTATTTCACCTCTAATATTGGAGGCTTCTTATATCTAGATTACATGCATATGGTAATTCCCTAGAAAGGAAGAAATAGTAGGCTCTACATGGAGAAACCTAGCCCTTACCACATTGAGAATCTGGATGAAGGGAACATCAATTTAGTAGAAGAGGATTTAGGATACCTTGAGCACTTGATAGTGGATCTATAGATGGAATATGAGTTCTCATTGAGTAATTTTAATGCATTAATTGACATGAAAAGGGAAATTTATTGCTTATTTGAATTGGATAACTATATGCTTTTAGATACCATAAATTAGGTGTCCCAAAAGATAGATAAATGGAAGCATCAAAATTTTGGGTTGCTTTGGTCCATACATTATCGATTCTGATAGGTGGGTAACATTTGTAATATTTGAAATGGAAAAGTGTTTCAAAATTTGTAATATATTACAAATATGTGTTATATATATATCACTTTCTTGTGATGTATTTGTATATGTTTTATAGGTAATCAATAAGCAAGATCCACAACAAATAAATGAGATATATCACATGTTTGAAGGATGACTCACACAAACTAGGCTTTTGAAGGTATGCAAATCAATACCAAGTAGATCATGTGTATTAATGAATAATGACACATTACAGGGAATACTAGCATAACTCATGAAGTTTGTACAAGTTAAGCATAGCCAAAAATTAGCAATACAACAAATTAAAAGCCTCCTCTAAATTATTACCCACCACCCAAGAACCATTTTATTAATGTAGAGAAAGTTTATGTGGTTAAATATAAGGTGAAATAGTGGACTATGATGTATTCATTGATTCAGATAGTAGGAGGAGCCCTTTCATATCAACTTTTCAAAAAAAATGATGAAAAGAAGGACCAACTATATAAGTGAGTTCATTCCCTAGTGGAAGAGGCCTATAAAAGGAAGCCTTCTCTCTTAGTATTTCATGAACCCCCAATCAAATTTTCCCTTCAATAAATAAGTCCTTCTCTATTCCCTTGAGCTTCAAAATTCTTAGGATTTTCCCTCATGGACTTTGTTCCTAATAGATAAGGCCCTTATTTATGGTTTCCTTATCTCCTATAAGAAAAATCCCCCTATGAGTTGCCAAACTATAGTGAAATTTCACTACATTGGGTAAATCCCACCAAAAAAGAGAATTTTGATCAAGATTACCACCTAGAGTTGCTTTTGAAGAAAAGCAATATGGTAGGACCTAAAGCTGCATCAATCTATCAAGTAGCTAGTGCTATAAAATATTGGATATTTTGAGCTCATTCAGTTGTCATTTATTTCAAAGTGAGAAGTTGTTATTGATGCCAAAGTGAACACATGAAGTTGTCATTAATACCATGGAGTACACCATCATTAACACCAGGAACAATGCAAAGAGTTGAAGAAAAATGTTATTAAAATATTATTCTATAAGGGTTTTTGTTAAAAATCCTGATGGCATAATTAAGGTTCTTATTAAAACCATGATGGCATAATAATAAAATCAGTGGAGTACAATTTGAAGGTTTAAATTTTATCCCAAGGAATACTTTAATTTTATTAAAGTAAAAGGTTTATAAATATAATTTATAAAATTTAAATTCTATTAGAATTTAAATAATTTATAAATTACAAAAGGTTTTAAAATGCATCGATGTCATCAAATTAAATGGAGTACCGACGTATAATACATATGGTGAATTTATGTATAAATAATATGCCAAGAGGCATTCAAAAGTTATCCCTCTTCAAATTAATTTTCATGCAATCAAGCTAAAATAAATTTGTGCAATCGTTGAACGTTGAGGAAGAAGAAAAAGAGTTCATTTGTCTTATTAGCACTAGGAAGAAGATGAAAAGGGTGAGTGTAAGGTCTGACCCACATTGTACATGGTGGTCCATTGGTACAACGTATTTCGTGAGAGCGTTGGGATTGGAAGAGTCCATGATCGATTCGTGTGGACGTTAATTGGCGTGTTCGACTTGAGCGCCAAGGGGAAAACTTTTGATTCATATTTGGTTTGGGTGCCAAGTGTGGAAGAAATAGCATGAGGTGCTCGTGGAGTTTCAAATGTGTGTCTAGCGTACGCGATGGTCAAATCCACAGCTAGAGCGCTCGTGGAGGAAGGTATTGTGGGTTCGAATCCCACTAGTGGCAAAGGTAATTTTTTTTTTTATTTGTGGAAAACATCCCAAAAGGGATGCCACTTTCGAGTAAGACCCAAGGAGGTAGGGGTATCCATTCTACCAAAAATGCCTAGGACTCGGACCTGGCCTACCACCTTTGACATACTCAAGAAGCAAACAAACACACAAAACCAATTTAAAAATAAGTAAATAACAACAAAAATAATAAAATAAAATAAAAAATATGCTCCTTGAGTGTGTCAAAACCAAAAGCACAACCAAAAACGCACAATAATATAAAAGAAACCACAACACAAACCACATAGAAAAACACAAGAACCACATAACAAAACACAAACAAGACAAAAACAATAGAACACTACAAAGACATAACCCAAAAAAAACATGAAAAATAAACACAACCAAAACCTAAAAAATAAAATAAATAAAATAAAAATAAAAATAAAAAACAACCAACAACAGACAATAAACAAAAACAAAAAACATAGAAAACACTCACACATAATAAAATGAAATAACACAAACAAAGAGAAACCCAAGAACAAGAACGAAAAAAACACAACAACAATAACAAAAATCATTAAAAAAAAACAAAACAACAAAAACACAAGAACAACAAAAAACAACACAAAGAACACAAAAACAAAACAAAACAAAAGAACCCACCCACCTTAAAAAACTAAACAAAAAAACAAAGAAGACAAAAGAAAAAAAAAATGAACCAAACAATGACCTATCTAGACCAGAAGACTATTAAGGCAAGAATCAACAGAGGAAACAAAATAAAGAATAGAATGAGCTAGGGAACTAAAAAAACTGAATGAACCAAAGAGAAGCAAAAAAAAACAAGAAGAAACTAGGTACCTTCAAAACTAGAGCCATCCAAAGAAATGATAGAAAGAAGAACTTCCCTAATTTGAGAAGCCCACCATATAGGAGGGTGGCCATAACAAGTAAGGTCACATTTTTCCAAAGCCCAATTAGCTAAAGCATCAGCACTTTTGTTTTGATCTCTGACCACATGATTGTAATCAACTTTCAGAAATCCCATCTGGATTAACTAAATATTCTCAATAATTCTTTTTATTCTCCAATCCACCTTATGATTCTTAGGAGTCTTCAAGATATTAATCATAAGTTGAGAGTCAGACTCAACTAACACCTTTTCCCATCCAACCTTAGTAGCCTCCTGAAGGCCTCTGAGGATACCATACCCCTCAGCAAGGTTATTGGAAAGAATACCCAAATTCTTAGCAAAAGTAAAAACTAGGGAGCCATTTGAAAGTCTACCAATTCCTCCCATACTGGCTTTTGTAGGGTTCCCTCTAGAGGATCCATCAGTATTGACTTTTCCAAAATCCTTAGGAGGAGGTTGCCAATTTCTAGTCCTATCCATCTTACTAATACTCACATTCACTTTAAGTTGATTGCCCTTAGAATGTTTAATCTTCAATATTTGCATCACTTGATCCCATATTTGGTGGGAGTTTTGGGGGTGATTAAGGAGTTGATGGACTGATTCAACTAAGTTGGCTATGGTCTTTTGCCAAATATAGTGAATATCCTTCCTATCTTGATTAAAAAATTGATTGTTCCTTTCATTCCAAATATTCCAAAGAAGAATGGTAGAACCCATCCAAACTAACTACCTAATAAAATGATCAACACCCTCTTGATTAGGCCAATCCCTCCAAAGTTGTTCAAAAGTAAAAAAATTGGACCACTATAAGCCAAGTAAAGTTGCCATTCTCCTCCATAGCTTAGAGGCTAAAGTACACTCAATAAAAATATGGTTGATATTTTCTACATTCTCTTCACACATTTCACATCTAAAAGGGCCATGAAAACCATGCTTCATAAGTTGCTCACCAAGTAAGCACCCTACGATGCAATAAAATCCAATTAAAGAACCTCACCTTAGGCCGGAGCTTTTGAGCCTACAATTGATAAAATATGTCAGAAGAATGGTTAGGATTATTATGGCATAAGGTCAAATAACCTTGAGCAACTGAATACTCACCCTTAGTAGTGTTGTTCCATCCAAAACAATCTTTTTCATGGGACCAAGAGAGGGATATCATATGAAGGATGCCTTGGATATCTTGTCTTTGCATTTCTAGGATTTGAATAGGCCAGTCCTTAATAGGGATCCAATATCTACCAACCTTTGAATTACCAGTATGGTACCGATAGTAATTAGCCACCTTTATCCAATTATCTCGGTGAAGCTCCTCCATCCAAGGCCTCCAATCGAGAAACTGAGTTATCAAAGGCTTGTGACCATCCCAAGAATCTGTCCAAAAATTTGCATGTTGACCATTATGAATGATCCAAAATCATTTTTTCTTTATCAAATCCTCACCAGTCTTAAGAACTACTAAAATGAGAGAACCTTTGGTAGGAATTTGATAGTGAACAAGGTCGTTAGGACTTTTGCTCTCAACATATTTAGCACAGAGATTATTGGCCCAAAGAGCATTGGGGTTATGCAACATCCTCCAATATAATTTAACAACTAAAGATTTGTTGTTATTAATTGAATACTGGAATCCTAACCCCCCTTCACTCTTAGGAAGACATAAAGTATCCCATTTCACCAAGACCCATTTTATTTTCTCCTTAGTACCACTCCAAATGAAACGATGACTGATTTGATCCAATTCTCGAAAAGGTAAATTTTTGATTAAAATTTTATATTGCCTAAAGTTTTCTAAGGGGTTATTTGTGTGAATCTAAGGTTAAGGTAAGCTTAGGTTAACATTAGGCCAAGGTAAAAATTGACACGAATAAAATATATCCAAAATAATTCATTAAACTAACCAGATGAATATTACATTAAAATAAACCTTATATAGGCTTAGAACATGCAAAATAGTAGGGAAGGGAAGGTGGAGGAAGATAGCAGAGATTAGAGAGAATGGAGGAGTAGGAAGTGGAGTGGGAGGTGGCAGCAAGCATGGGGAGAGGAAGGAAGTGGAGTGATAAGGGAAAATGGACGGTAGGAAAGGAGGAAGGACAATGGAGGGATAAGGAGAAAATAGAGGTAAGGGAGAAAGAATATCATGTCGACCATCCGACAAGATTAGCCGACAAAAGGTAAGTGTGTTCACACTGTGCTTAGAAAAACTAGATTTTTCTAAGCCGTTTCAAGCTAAGTCCTGTTCACACTTGCTACATTCTCCCCCTTAAATTTGAGATAACTGACTATACAATCTCTCATATTTACAAATTGAGCTTTGGCCAGCGCCTTGGTGAAGATGTCAACGACGTTCTCCAAAGTGTGGCAATAGTGAAGCTCAACAATATCAGTTTCCACCATATCTTGGATGAAGTGGTACTTCATATCAAAATGCTTTGATCTACTATGGTGGACAGGATTGTATGCCAACTGAATGGCACTGATGTTGTCACAAAATATTTGATTTGGACCACTTTGCTGCTCTCCAATCTCTTATAATACCTTTCATAGCCATAGAGCTTGAGTACTAGCATGAGTAACCGCTATATACTTATCTTTTGTTGAAGATAGTGCTAATACTATCTGCTTCTTGGAACTCCAAGTTATTAGGCCCGAACCAAGACTAAAATAGTTACCTGATGTGGATTTTCTATCATCAATATTGCTGCCCCAATCACTATCACTAAAGCCTTCAAGCTTGATAGTATCACGTTGGTAGTACTGGATTCCAAAATCTAATGTACCCTTCACATATCTCAAAATCCTTTTAGTTGCCTGCAAATGCAGCTCATATGGATTAGACATAAATCAAGAAACAAGAGATACAGCATATTGAATGTCTGGTTTGGTGTTGGCGAGAAACATCAAACTCCCAACAATACTTCTGAAAGTGGTCACATCAAATTTCGGTGCTCCATAATCCTTGATTAATTGGATCCCATGTCCAATTGGAGTTGCAACTGATTTGCATTGCTCCATAGCAAACTTTTGAATCATATCTCGAGCATACTTAAGTTGACAGATGAAGATCCCTAAATCTTTCTAATGTACTTCCATTCCAAGAAAGTATTTCATTAAGCCAAGATCCTTCATCTCAAATTCCTACATCATGGAGTGCTTGAACTCCATGTTAAATTTTTCATTACTACCCATAAAAATGAGATCATCCACATACAAACAAACTATGAGGATATCATTTCCTTGATTCAAGTAGTAGAGCATGGGTTCATTTTGCTTCTGATGAACCCATAATCTTTAAATTACCCATCAATGCGTGAGTACCAAGATCTCGGTGCCTGTTTGAGGCCATAAAGAGCCTTCTTTAATTTGTAAACAAGATGTTCCTTGTCTTTCTCTTCAAATACCTATGGTTGCTCAACATACACTTCTTCTATCAAGTAACCATTTAGAAATGCACTCTTTACATCCATGTGTTGGATTGTCCATCCCTTGTGTACAGCTAAGGCAAGAACTGATCTGATAGTTTCCTGTCTGGCTACAGGAGCAAAAGTCTCTTCATAATCAATTCCATATTTCTCAGTAAATCCCTTTGCAACTAATCTCGCCTTATGCCTCTCGATGCTACCATCAGCATTAAACTTGGTCTTGTAGACCCACTTACATCCAACATGTTTCTTTCCTTTAGGAAGCTTCACCAGCTCCCAAGTGTCGTTGTTTTTTATAGAGGTGATCTCCTCTTTCATGGCATCTTGCCAAATCTTTTGAGTACAAGCCTTCTCATAACTAGAAGGTTCAAGCTGTGTATTAGTTAACAAAGCATAGTTAACTAAATCTCCCCTAGGTTCCTGCTGGGAAACATCATCACCATACAAGTGCATATTTTCTAATCTTTGTAGAATAGAATTCATTTCACTAGCTTGAATCCTAGTGTATATTTTTGAAAATTTCTTATCCAACATCTGATATGATGGATGATTCTATAGAGTTCTCTTACCTCTGGATGAAGAATCGATATCCATTGGTGAGGAGCTTACTAATATCTGTGGAGAAGGACTTGGTGAAGAAGTTGAATCAGAAGATGAACCTGGGTCTATGGGAGGAGACTGCTTACTTTTCTATGGTGTTTGTTGTTGCACCTGCTTAGAACCTACATCACTAGATTCATCATCACTAAAAATATGGGGCTTACCCCATTCTCCCCCTTCATCAAAAATCACATCCCTAGAAAGCACAAAATTTCTAGTCCTGGGATTGTAGAGTCTGTAAGCTTTTGTATGCTCACAGTATCCTACAAAGATGCATGCCTGAATCTTTGGATCGAGATTTTTTCTTAGCTCATCAGGAATGTGATAATATGCCAATGATACAAACACTTTAAAATACTTAACATTTGGCTTTTTACCATACCAAGCTTGGTAAGGTGTCTGTCCTTCTAAACTTGTAGTAGGACTTCTGTTCAAGATATGTACGTTGGTCCTAGCTGCATCTGCTCAATATGAATTAATCAAATGCTTCATCTGAAGCATAGACCTTGCCATCTCCACAATGGTGTGATTCTTCCTCTCTATGACACCATTCTGTTGTGGAGTGTAGGTAGCTATGAATTGCCTCTTAATGCCATGTTGCTTACAAAAATTCAAGAACTCATTAGAGGAGTATTCTCCTCCCCTATCTGATCTAAGAAATTTTACAAAATATCTACTCTCACTTTCAACTCTTGTTTTGAAATCGAAAAAGCATTCAAATGCTTCATCCTTACATTTCAAAAAATATATCTAGCACATTCTAGTAAAATCGTCAATGAAGAGTAGAAAGTAAGAGTTGTTACCAAGACTCTTGGTCTGCATCGGACCATAGATGTTTTTATGCACTAGTTGGAGTGGGTAGCTGGCCCGCCATGCTTGTCCATGAGGAAATTTTGATCTGGCATGCTTCCCAAGAGCACACCCTTCACAGACTTCCTTACTATCCTGAACTTTAGGAAGTCCGGTTACCATAGCTTGTGAAGTTAACATTTTCAAACTAGCTGAATTCAAATGACCATATCTCAAGTGCCATAGGACACTTGGATTGGAAATAGCAACATTTGCTAACTTATCTCCCCCTAGCTGGCTAAAATTTAAAGGAAACAATCTATTCTTTGACATTGGCACTTGTGTAATGATTCTATTACTGTTATTTTTATCAAAAATAGTGCATTTACCCTCATCAAAAAGCAACTTGTAGTTCTTTTCTAACATTTGACCAACACTTAAAATTTTGTGTTGGAGATGGGGTGTGTAATAGATATCACTTACATGTTTGACACCTTCTATAGTTGGAACTGCCATGGCTTCAATGCCTTCAACTGCCAATGATTTATCATCTCACAATTTGATCTTTGGATTTGTATGAGGAGTTTAGAGTAGCAAAGAGCTCTTCTTTGCCACTCATATGGTTTGAACACCTAGTGTCCAATATCCATGTATCATTCATGTTATGTTCTGCCTGACCATAAGAGAGAAAGAGGTTTATGGCCTCTTCCTCTTCTCCAAAATTTCCAAACTGACTGCTCTGGCTGCTACTAGTTCCTTGTGAAGTCTTTGTCCAACAGTCATGAGCATAATGGCCAAGTTTGCCATAGTTGTAGCAAGATTGTTTTGACTTATCTCCTCCTTTGCCTCTCGCATGATTGTTTTCCTCTATTTTGTTGTCCTCCTCTATTCTGTTGTTCACCTCTGTTTGAGAATCCTCCTCTGTTCTGATTTCCTCCTCTGTTAGGAGTTCCACCTCTCTGATTATTTTTGCCTCTACCTCTATACTATCCTCTGCCACGGCCTCTACCTCTGTATTCTTGTGAAGCAAAGGCTTTATCATCTCCTCCGTAACTTGTGGAAGGAGTTTGTTGTAACCTCTCTTCATGTGAGAGAAGCAAGCCAATTAGGGATTCAAAAGACAGAGAAGTTAGGTCTTTGGATTCTTCTATAATTATGGCAACTAAATTCCACTTAGGAAGAAGTGTCCTCAACACTTTATTCACTATAACTTTAGGATTTACATCTTCTCCTAAAGTGATCATCTTATCTACTACGGCTTTCACACGTACACAATAATCACCAACCTTTTCACTCTTGCATTTTAAGAGTCTCAAACTCTCGTTTCAAGGTTTGTACTTTAACTTGTTTGACTTGGTCACTACCCCTATAACTTTCTTTTAAAGCATTCCAAGCAGATTCAACAGTTATAAAAGAAGCTATTCTAGGGAAAATACTTCTATCAAGGGCAGCTTGGATATGATAAAGGGTAGAAGAATTATTCTTCTGTGCTTCCTTTCTAGCCCTTTTATTAGCAACATTCAAAGCTGCCTAATCAGTAGCAGTAGATTCAATATATCCCTCTTCAATCACATCCCAAAGACCTTTTCCTATCAAAAGAGTTTTAATTTTAATTGACCAATACTTGTAATAACCACCATTGAACTTAGGGATTGGTAGACTAGTATTAGAAGCCATTTTATAAAGCAAACTTTATTGCAACTTCAAACAAGTAGTACAAAGAAGTACAAAATAGATCGCTGATTTACTGATTTAAATCAAATCTAGCTTTCTTAATATGCTCACTGATTTAGCGTTCTTCTTCTCGAGGATCACCCAAAACTAGAAAGGTGAAATTGTCTGCTTCGTCATCACTAATTATAATGACTTCTTGTGCTGCTGTTGGTTCATAACTTATTTTGATAACATTTCATTCTTTAGTTGTAGGTTTCACCTCCACTGGTTCTTCTTCTTCTTCTTCTTCTTCTTCTTCTTCTGGTTCTAAATCAGGAGAGCGTGGTGTATAGCTCTCATTTGTTTCTACTTCAGGCACTGCAGGTGAATAACTATCACTTGATTGTCCTTCAGGTACTATTTCAACTGTCTTGGATTCAACTATCCTTTGCCCAAAGATATTATCTTTAGAATCTGCCTCGTAGCCAGAATCTGGTTTCCTCATATGAGCAATCACTTGGTTTTCTAATTGGCAAAACACTGTATGAAGTCCATACCACTGGAATTTCCATCAAAGGAATTAGGAGTCTCTCTTCTCAACAAAGATAGTAATGCATTATAGCATCCGGCTAACCGGATCATCTTTTTAAATCCCCAACGAGATTCGATCTGTTGACCTCCGTCGTCTACCCGACAGTCTTAGCCGCTGCACCACGTGGCTGCTGTGGTAGAGAATGTCAACAAATAAATTTGAATCCTTCTAAATGGCGAAGTACAAAAAAATTAAAAAAACCTTTTTTTTACCCCGACGGGATTCGACCCCGGGTCTATTCTCTGCAAGGCGGGAGACTTGACCGCTAGACCACTCTAGCCGGATGGAAAAAGAGAGGTAAGAGTTTATAATTGAAATCATCGGCTAAAACACTTTTTAAAAAAAAAATTAGTCCCACATTCAGTGGGCGATGAGTGTTTCCAGGATTTATCAAAGCCTGCGAACACTCATTAGGTCGATTGCCTTCGGGCAATCGATCTCGCCAACCTTTTGCCCTTTCGTTGACTAGACAAACTCTACCACATGGCACACACTCAATTCATCCATGTCATCCATGTCAGCACCCTTGTCCATGTCTACTCGTGTCTCTGCCACTTCAACACGCTTGTCCACATCTACTCGCACATCTGCCACGTCATCCACGTCAGCTCCTGGTCAGCCTCGATCCACATGCTGCCAGCTCCATTCCATGTTAGCAGCTGCCGCCTAGCTTTGTTGCCAGTTTGACATCACCACATTAGCCTGCTATTAGCATTTAGTCATATCCTTGGGATCTGTGCACTCCTTGGTATCTATATGATAGCCACTTTGTTGCTCCTCAAGATCCGTGCACTCCTCGAGATCCATGCGATAGTTGCTCCTCAAGATCCATGCACCAGTCTCTTGCCAGTCACACCTCGGGATCCACTGCGCTTGGCTTCCATGCCTTACCTCGGCCCTTGGGATCCATGCCCCCTCAGCTCTGATACCAGTGTGAATCTAAGGTTAAGGTAAGCTTAGATTAACATTAGGCCAAGGTAAAAATTGACACGAATAAAATATAGCCGAAATAATTCATTAAACTAACCAGATGAATATTACATTAAAATAAACCTTAAATAGTCTTAGAACATGCAAAATAGTAGGTAAGGGAAGGTGGAGGAAGATAGCAGATATTAGAGAGAACGGAGGAGTAGGAAGTGGAGTGGGAGGTGGCAGTGGGCGTGGGGAGAGGAAGGAAGTGGAGTGATAAGGGAAAATGGACGGCAGGAAAGGAGGAAGGACAATGGAGGGATAAGGAGAAAATAGAGGTAAGGGAGAAAGAATATCATGCCGACCATCCAACAAGATTAGCCGACAAAAGGTAAGTGTGTTCACACTGTGCTTAGAAAAACTAGATTTTTCTAAGTCGTTTCAAGCTAAGTCCTGTTCACACTTGCTACAATTTGGAGTTATAAGGGTTTGTGAAGGATTATTTTATTGGTAATTGATTTGTGTTATTTGGAGTAATAAGGGTTTATGAAAGGTTATTTTATTCATAATTTATTTGTGTTATTTGGAGATAAAAGGGTTTATGAAAGATTGTTTTATTGATAAGTGACTTATGTTATTGGAGTTATAAGGAAAGTGGATTTTATTTTTTCCAAAGTTCTTTTTTCCATTAAATTTGATTAAAGAGGTTTTGAGTTATTGTGGTGGATGTTGAATTTATTTTTAGTTGGGAGTTTATAAGATGTTATTGAATAAATATTTTATGTATGTTGATGGTTTTTTTTTAAAGGTGGAGTGATAAGGTGTAATTGAGTATTTACATTATATTGTGAGAAATATTTATCTTCTAACCTCTGTGATCTTGGCATAGAAGTGTTTGTGGTTGTGAAAGATTTATGATATTTCTTCATCATCAATAAAAAATTATGAGCATATTCTTCCATAGTTGAGTTGATTGTTTGGTTTTCTAGAAAATAAGTTTGGAGTGAAAAGGATTTGATTAGGGTTTCCTATTGAGTGTGTTGAGTTAATGCTTCAAGGTTTTTTGGAATAAAGAGTTGTTATTAAAACCTTGTTTTATAAGCATTGTTGTTGAAGCCATTGATTGTGTGAAAAACTTGAGTGAGGGTTAGAGTATCATTGCTTTATAAGCATTGTTGTTGAAGTGAGTTGTTGTGCAAAGAAATTGAACTAGGGTTTGAAAAGAACATGAGTATCATTGTTATGTGAGATTTGTTGTTGAGCATTGTTGGAAACATTTAGAGTGAAGTGTTCATATGCTTGGACTAGGGTTTGTGAGCAAGGGTTGTTTAATTAATTTTTTGGTTGAGTAGAGTTGATTGAGCCTAGTCAAGTGGATGTGTGAAGTGATTGTTCAAGTTCCATAAAACAAACTATTCTATATTTTGAATTGAGTTGAGAAAGTAATTGAGCATTGTGATAAGTATAGAACATATTGAGTCTCTAACAATTCTCTTTATGTTTCTATGAGATTGGACAAGTTCTGTGTGGACTTGTTAAGCATATTTGAGGAAAGTCTCTGAGGAGGCTTGTGGACTAATTTTGTGTGAGCTTTTTATGGAAGCTTATAATACAGATTTGGTTAAGTTCTAGAGAGGACTTATTGAGAAGATTGAACAAATTTTGTGTGGATTTGTTGAGCAAGTTCTGTGTGGACTTGTTGAGAATATTTGAGTAAGTTCTGTGTGGACTTTTTGAGCAGATTTGAGTAAGTTCTGTGTGGACTTGTTGAGCAGATTTGAGCAAATTTTGTGTGGACTTGTTGAGCAGATTTGAGCAAGTTTTGTGTGGACTTGTTGAGTAGATTTGAGCAAGTTCTGTGTGGACTTTTTGAGCATATTTGAGCAAGTTTTATGTGGACTTTTTGAGAATATTTGAGCAAGTTTTGTGTGGACTTGTGGAGCATATTTTGGTGCATATTTAAGGATAGGTTTGTGCCAGACCAGAGATAGATATTGAGAAGATTTTTTCTAGATCGAAGGACTAAGTTTAGTGCAGATTTGAGATAGAGATTTGGAGGTGACAGAGCAGAGATGAACTTGTGGATAGAGATCCATCATCCAGGGTAGTGAGGATATGTCTTCTAAGTGGGGATAAGAGTCTTCAGTGGAGATATATCCATAAGCCAGTGTAGTGGAGGTAGTAGTCTTCTAGAGAATCACCAACCAGAGCAAAGGAGAAGGAGTTATCCTGTGGATAGAGATCCACAAACTTGATTTAGGGGATTGGTATCTCCATTGGATAGAGGTCCATAAATATTGTAATAGGGAAAGGATTTCCAAGATATTGATTGAGAAAATTTTAGTGAAATATTTTCTCCGTGGAGTAGCCCACATTGGGTGAACCAAGTAAATTATGGTGTCTCTATTGTGTGTGGTGATTTGTACATTGCTTTGATTACTATTATTGATATTGCTATCTTTACATTGCATAATATTGATTGGGAAAGAAAAAGTAAAAAGTGATCTTATACTGTTCACCCCCCTCTCAGTATAAGCTTGTGTTCTTCATAAAAATACCAAATAAACTAACAAGGGAAGTACTTCATCGAAATCCACTAGAAAAGTTTAAACTCTTTATGCCACAAGGCTACACTAACCAACTAAATTAGATAGATAATGGATCATAGCATTTTCAATGGTAGATAAGCTAGACCTCACCATTAGTATAAGTCCTAGAGACTTTCTAATAATAGCCAAAAATACTCTACATTTAGCAAAGTTTCATCCCATACATTGGTTGTAGAATCATCCCTCATATAGATGGGTGGGTTTGGAAATTAAACTATCTTCCTCATAGAATTGGGTTCATAGTGTGGAAATAAAACCCAATAATAATGGAGGAATAAAGGAGGATCAAGGTGTCTAGTAGAGGAATAAATAAGATAAGCTCCTATATTTACATTAAAAGAATCTTAATACCTAGTAATTTATAGAAACATAAGTACCCTAAATATTTCAAGTTGTGAAATATTTGCAAATTGCTTAATTTTGTTGATCCATGTGAATTTCACCTCAAATATTCATGTCAAGAGAGTATAAAATAAGCCTCCCATATTATCATTATGTTTTTAGACTCATAATTCTCTTAAAATATTTCATCTAGAACCTAAAAAAACAAGGCAATGCTTGGAATTGCTTAGAAATTTCTTATTAATTCAAATCAAAATCTTCTATCTAGACTATCTTGGTGATAGACCTATAAAGGAGGTAAGCCAAACCTTTTCATAGTGATATTTTCAACATTCCCCAAAATATCCAACATAGTGTAAAATATTGTGGAGTAGATAGTCTTCATTCTAGAAGAAATCAAGCCAAAATTTTTGAAGTGATGATGTTAGCTAGGCTTTAAAAAGTTCCAAACCAATTAAAAGCCTACAAAGAATGCAAAGAATTACTCAAAGCAAAAATTGAAGAAAGAAACATCTAGAACTAAAGATTCTCAAGCAATAATTATGAAATTATAATATAAAAGGTTTGGCATACTCATATTGAATGTGATAAGCAACCCAAAATGTGAGTCAAGATAAGGTGATATCCCAAACTAGAGGATCGAAAAAAAAAGGTGTTTGTCACCACAAACCAAGATAGTCTATCCAATGTGGTAGTTGAGAGAGCTATAAATAAAAAACCACTCCACTTAAGAATGTTTTATTATTCTTCAAATCATAACCACTTGAAAAAATACATGTTAGACATGTTGAATATTCCAAGTGGTGCCAACTCATATTTGATCACATGCAATCAATTTTGCTCATGATTTCAATTTTATTTTAGCTGAGTGAAAGCTATAAATAGGGGAATGACCCTCATTATAAAGGGTTGGATGTTTCAATATTTGCTTGTCATAAGCTATATGTTTATACCATTATAATATAATCAATTTTTTTTTTGAAATACCTTAATTGGAGTGTGAAGAATTATATATTACATTGATATTTAAACTTTCAATATTTTGAACGATTTTTTCTGATTAGATTGATCTGAGAAAAATGAGTGGGAGGACAATGGATAGCGGGAAAGCGGTGGCGAGCGGAAGGTCTGGCAGCCCGCCTCGGGGATCTGGTCCCCTGGTTTCTGGTTCAGGCGATCCAGAGTCTGAACCCCCTGAGGAAGGAGAGATTCCTTCCCGTCATGAAAAACCCCCCGATAGAGGGTCTTTCCCTCCGATCCAGGGCTCGTACGCCCATGCGGTCTCGAAAGGGTCACCTTCCCCGACCCTTTCCCAACCCCTGATCCCTTCAGGTTCCGACCTGGTGATCCCAGGCAGTTTGCTGAACAGCTACGTTGATCAAGAAAAGTTCACCCTCATTGGCAAGTTCATCGGGGGCAGACCTGACATGGAGACGATCCAAAAATGGGCTTGCGGCAAATGGCGAACGAGTGGCAACATGCAATTAGTGGCCCTATCCCGAGGGTTTTTTGTGATCAGACTGAATAATGCAGAAGATTCCTGCAACATCCTTTCTGGTGGACCCTGGTTCCTGGGAAGACGAAGCCTCTTCATCCGCAGATGGGGCGAGGACTTCGACCCGAAAACGTAGAACATCAATGTTGCGCCAATTTGGGTTCGTCTTCCAAACTTGCCCTTCCAATGCTGGCATGAGGAAATTTTGAGAGGGATTTCTCGCACCATTGGCGACCTCATCGCTGTCGATTCCTCCACCAAGGTATGCTCCCGTATGGTCCATGCACGTATTTGTGTGAATGCCAATCTAGAATCTGAACTTCCCTCCTATGTCAATCTCTTCAAAGATTCGACCCTCATTAAAAAACAACCTCTCGAATATGAGAACAAACCTTCCTTTTGCTCCATCTGCAACACTCAAGGCCACCTGAATCACCAATGTCCCCAATCTAGGGCCTTGAAACACACCTCGCATGTCTCAGGAAGAAAATGCGGGAAAACTAATGAGCCAAGGCAAAAATGCAAAACTTCTGCCCCTATAGAGGATCCCCCTAAAGCTTCCCCAGAAACCCAAGGTTTTGAAGAAGTGAGTCAAGAAGGAATCCCGTCTGTAGATCCCCATCCCCTTGAAATGATCCCTATCACTGCCTCAATGGAACCTTCCCTTACTCCTTTCGAAGTTGGGGCTGCTAGTGAAGAAGCCCTAAAACCCATCCTCCAGGAGATCGAGAACTTCCAAACCCACCAGTGTCCATCCGGGAACTTCAGCCCAAAGAATACTAGGAGCAAGGCTCAGGCTATGGACATCGAAAGTGAGAAAAGGAGAGGGTGACCTTCTGCCAATGACCAACGTATCAGGGCAACCGAGGACGACATAGCAAATGGCTCCCAACGGACCTTATTCATTGACAATGACGATCCTCTGAAGGAAGTTTCCAAAAGCTCCAAACCCCCCTTCCAACAGGCGAAGGGAGGCAAAAAACCTCTCAAATCTACCAGATGAAGATGCTCTCCTGGAACGTGAGAGGTCTCAACAGTGCAGCTAAGGTCAGACTTGCTGCTAATATTTGAAAGGAATCCAAACCCTCTATTTTCATCATGCAAGAAACCAAATGTGATGAGAGCTCCTCCAAGAAAGCCGCCAGAGTCATCTGGCATCACGGCGAAGCTTTGTACAACCCTGCTCAAGGTTCCTACGGAGGCCTGATGTGCCTGTGGGATCCGTCTCAAGTGGAAGGTAGACTTCTCTCTTCTTCCAGCAGAGTTCTCAATATTCTATTTCACTGCATTTCTAGCAATCGTTCTTGGATCATGTCCAACCTGTACGCCCCAAACTCTCCCCTTGAGAGAGCTAATTTTTGGAAAACCCTCACTCTGATGAGGGATTCTTTCAGCACCATACCATGGATTGTTGGAGGGGACTTCAACAGCCCTCTGTTCCCTACAGAGAAAAAAGGTGGATTGGTTGCCACCCACCGCACCACTGAAGATCTCAGGGACTTCGTTGATTCCAATGAACTCATTGATATCCCACTCAAGGGGACTCTCTATACGTGGAGCAATAGAAGAACTGGAGGCGGACTGATCCAGGTCAAACTGGATAGATTCCTAATGTCCCAGGAAGCCATTCCTTTTTTTGGTGATGCGTCCCTCTCAGCTCTTACCAAAACTGGATCGGATCACAATCCCATTCTTCTTGAGGTGGGTAAAATCCCTTCCTTTCGAACCCCCTTTCGGTTTGAATCCATGTGGCTCAATCACAAGGACATCCGTGGTGAGATGGCATAGTGGTGGAATCAACAATTCAGAGGGTCACCTATGTTTCGGGTGACTCAGAAACTCAAGTTCATCAAAGATAAATTGCGAATTTGGAACAAAGAAGTTTTTGGTAACATTTTTGTTCGCAAGAAAGCGTTGTTAGATCAGCTTCAAGCTATTGAGAGCAGGATCAAAGCAGGAGACTCCGGGGCTGTAGTCAGAGAAGAGGAAAGGAACCTGCTTGCTGAATTTCACAATACATTAGCCAGGGAGGAAACCTTCTGGAGACAAAAATCCAGGGATCTATGGATCAAAGAAGGTGATTCTAACACCAAATTTTTCCATGCTTCGACCATGAGGCACAGGGGATCCAGTAAGATTAGCAAGATAAACCGTAGTGACGGATCAACCACTGAAGATATTTTTAGAATCAGAGATGAGGTTGTCTCCTTTTTCCAAAACCTCCTCGGATCCCCCCCGAAAAGCTCTGCCCGGGCCAAGTCTGCCCTCCTGGGTAACATTCCTAGCCTTGTTTTCGAAGAGGCCAATTCCTCCCTTCTAAAACCCTTCTCTGATGAGGAAATCAAGGACGCGGTGTTCTCCATGCAGGCGGATAAAGCCCCCGGGCCGGACGGGTTCCCTCCTCATTTCTACCAAGCCTTCTAGGAAATTGTTGGATCGGATGTCTGTGCTGCCATCCGGGATATGCAATCCCGACCCATTCCCCGGACTGTCAACTCTACTTTCATTGCTTTGATCCCCAAATCCCCTGACTACCGATCCATGGCTGATTTTTGGCCCATAAGCCTGTGCAATGTTTTGTATAAAATTCTCACCAAATCAATGGCGTCCAGATTGAAACCCATCCTCCCCTCCATCATTGACCCTTGCCAGGGGAGCTCGATCAAAGGTAGAAACATTCTGGACGGAGTCATTACGGTTCATGAAACCCTTCATTCCGCTTTCCATAGCAAAAAATCAAGCTTCCTCCTCAAGCTCGACATGACCAAAGCTTTCGACCGGGTTGATTGGGACTTTCTCAAGGAGATCCTTCTAAAATTTGGTTTCCACCCCAAGTGGGTTCAGCTAATTCACAATTGCTTCTCCTCTGCTTGGTTCTCGATGCTGGTCAATGGGTCCCCCGCTGGTTTCTTCCCTAGCGTTAGAGGCCTCCGCCAAGGGGATCCTCTATCCCCTCTTCTGTTCATCATTTTGGTGGAATCCCTTGGCAGATCCCTATCTATGACCAGAGTGGCGAGGAAAATTTTAGGTATTCAAGTGGTTTCTAACTCCACTCCTATCACTCACCAGCAATTCGTTGATGACACCATCCTCTCAACTCAGGCGTCCGTCATCCAAGCTAAAACCATCAAGTTCATTCTCTCCCTCTACGAGAAAGCGGTAGGGCAGCAGGTAAATTTCTCCAAAAGCAAGCTTTTCTTTTTGCACACCCCCCCGAGCGCAAGGGCCGAATTGGGCGGATCCTGGGCTGCTCTGAAGGATCCCTCCCATCCTCCTACCTGGGACTCCCCTTATTCTGGGGAAGGGCGAAAGAGAGCATGTGGAACAATGTTTTAGAAAGATTCCAATGGAAGCTAGCAGCATGGAAAGGCAAACTTCTGTCCCAAGCGGCGAAAGCCAGCCTTTCAATCTCCACCCTTCAAAGCATTCCCATTTACTTCATGTCAGTTTTCACTCTCCCCAAGTCAGTGTGCAAGCAAATTGAACATATCCAAAAAATATTCCTCTGGTCGGGATCCGAAGACAAATCCAGGATTCCCCTCGTGGCGTGGGACACAGTCTGTAGAAGCAAGCAGCAGGGGGGCCTTGGCTACAGGAAGTTGTCCGACATGAATGCTGCCCTGTTGGGCAAACATGCTTGGAGGATTATCTCTAAAGACCCAACTGAATGGATCCAAATGGTGTCTAAAAAATATATGGGCAATTGCTCCTTCCTCGAATCAAGCAACCACCCCAATGGCTCTGCCTTTTGGAAAGCTGTGTTTCACTCCAAAATGCTAATTCAAAAAGGTCTCCGATGGATTCTTGGGGATGGCCACAGCATCGATTTTTGGAATGACAGATGGCTAACGGACGAACCCCTGAGTGACAGGGGCGATCTTGTGGGGCTTCAAACAGTCTTCGATACCAGCAGGGAATGGAAGGTGTCTAATTTCATCATCTAGGAGGAGGGCCAACCCCGGTGGAGGACCCTCGATGGCAACAGCCTTGAGATTTTTGGCCTTAACCTTATGCTTCAAGCAGTCACTATCCCCTCTGAGCAAAGGGATGATAAACCCACCTGGGCTGGGTCGGACAAGGGCTCCTACTCTGTTAAGTCTGCTTTCTCCCTTCTCAAAACCCACCCTATGTCGCCCTCCCATATTGTCTGGAAGAAACACCTCATCCCTAAAATTGCCTTCTTTTCTTGGCTAGCCTTCCAAAACAAAGCTCTCACTACTGAGAATCTCATCAAAAGGGGCATCCCCCTTCCCAACAGGTGCTTTCTATGTCAAGCAAATTGGGAATCCACTGATCACCTGTTCCTCCACTACGACTTCACCTTGGCTGCACTTGGTTTCATTTTTTCCACCTTTCGAATCCAATGGGCTCCTCCCAAGTCTTTGTGCGAAGTTTTCCTCCAATGGCCCCAACCCTTTGCTAACCACAAACTCCGGTTCCTCTGGGACATATGCCTTCACCACCTGGTCTGGCAAGTGTGGCTAGAGCGTAATAGAAGGGTCTTTGGGTCTTCTATCTGGGATCCTCCCTCTGTCGCCTCCAGAGCCCTCGCCTTCGCCTCTAAAAATGCTAATCTTATTCACTGTCCCAGTCCTCGTCCGTCCTCCCGGGAAGACCTCATCCTCAAGTCTCTCAATATCTCGATCGATTCCCCCATGGAGAACCCTTTACCTCACCCCCGAACCCTTGCTCGGTGGATTCCTCCCCCCCATGGTTGGATCAAGCTAAATTTTGATGGGGCATCCAAAGGGAACCCTGGAGTGGCTAGTGCTGGCGGTGCGGTCAGGGATCACCGAGGAAAGGTCCTACTTGCTTTTTCTGAAGACTTGGGCCACCAAACCAACCATGTTGCAGAAGCTAGGGCCCTGTGGAGGGGCCTAGTTCTCATCAAAGAGGATCCCTAGGTAGTCATCGTAGAAGGCGACTCCATGAACATCATCAACTATCTGACTAAGGATGAGATTCCTGCATGGCGAGTTTTCAACACCATCCAGGAATCCCGATGAATCCTTCGAAGCAGGAACCATAGATGCCAACACATCTACCGGGAAGGGAATGCCCTGGCCGACCTCTTGGCCAACAGAGGATCCTCCTCCGACAGTCTCACCATCTGGGATCACGGGTTTCCACAAGACATCTCTGACGTGGCAGCTCAATAAATCAAAGGTGAAAGTCGATGCCGGTCCTCCGCTCCATCTGAGCTCGGACTTGGACTCAGAGCAGAATAAGGTGCCACTAAACTTGCTTATTGATCTGGCCATTGATGCCATGGGAAACATCACCAAGGGAGCTGAATCGGTGATCCATTGCCTCCGCAAACTCAAGGAGCACTCGGGTGGACCCTCTGGCGGTCAGGAGGACCCCAAGAAGATCTAAGATGGTCGGCGTTTCCTGCTCTCTTCGCCCGATTCTGGGATTTTGTTGTTGGGAAGTTTTTTGTTTTTCTTGTGGGGATCGACTGTTATGTTTAAATTTGTTGTAATTTGGTCTGAGACTTGCTTTCCGGTCTCAACCTTGTGGCCTTAAAGGTGCTTTCCTTTTTTCTGTTATAAGGTTTTGGGATCCTCTTAAAAAACCCGCTATGTATATACTGTTACTTAACAAAAAAAAAAAATTTCAATATTTTATTTATGCTTTGGTAGAGTTATTATCTATAAGGATTGAATTTGTTTTGTATGTTTCTATTAAGGTTCTTGTAATGTTCTATGTGATAACACTTAAGTATTTTACATAACTTTAATTGAATGGTCTATTAAGAATTTCTTTTAGAATATGGCCTATGCTCATTGATCCAAAAAAAATGTTGTTAGTCGAGCCTTGACCACATTTAATCAATCTCTCTAACCCTACCTCTTTCTGCCTATTTGTACTCTTCTCTCAAATATATCCCTTTTTTATCTTTAGTATTTTACATAGTAGGAATTAGAAAAGGAAACAACCTTCTTTAGACTTTGATTCAGAAGAAATTTTGAGTCATCCAACCTTGACCTTGGTCTAGGGCACACATTTAATACTTAGGTGAATTGAGCAATAAGATGTAGATATCCTGATTCATTGAGCAAAAATCTAGAAGATGGTAGTATTTTGATAAAAAAATAGTGATTAATATGTTTAAGGATTCCTAATTCTCATTTACCTAAGATCAACATTATTTGGTTTATCTTTTATACATTAATAGTTTCTAGATTCTACATTACATTAGAAAGAACTTGTTTATTGTTTATTTTAGAATATATCCATGTATGTAAATAAATAAAATAAAGGGCATGCAATATAGGGAAAATATTATTTATTGGTCTTATCATTTTTATTCAACCATTAATTTATAGCTACATGTGAAATTATAATTCTTGTTAATTTAATATGATCATTGAGCAAACATCATATTCATAAGAATAGTAAATTTTTGCATATACAATAGTAGGTTCTATTTGCATGTATTATTTATGTCTACATATGTAATCTATAATATAAAATTAATTTTTAGTTTAATTTCTATTAGATTTTTTTAAGGAACATAGGGTATGTTAGAAGTGGAAACATAAGCATTTTCTAGTAAACATACAAAACATAGATCCCATAATTTATTTACCTTACCATATCATTTAAAGTGGTATACAAACCTAACATGGAAAAGGAGGGAAGTTATCACACATTTTCCCATCCACTATAAGATCTTTTACATTGTCAAATTTTGGTAAACTTGATGTGAGTACCACATGGGTCCTAAGATTTGTGTTTGACCCATATTGATTAATTTAAAACTTATAAATATTTTAGGCAAAATCTAGACAATATCATTAAAAAATGTTTGTGTATAGATTAAGTCTATTTAATCATTATAGTAAGGATACAATCAAAGTGTTATTCTTATTGAAAACCTTTTTTATTCCCTAAGTAGTTATCGTATGAACTATGTATCTATATGAGGAATATAACTAGCCTAGGATACCATCCACCCATATAGGATCTCACATATATACTTTTTGTATTTGGTAGAAGAAGGGGTTTTGAAAGGGTCCCCAAACCTTTTACAACTAATAGAGAGAAGACAACAAAGGAAGGATAAAAAACCAACATAGAAAAGACCTATAAGGATCCTACCAACAAAAGAGGATCCTAACAAAGAAGAGGCACAACCACTAAAGCCTTAGAATACAAGAACTAGGGACTCCCCACTAGGAGGGAAGAGAAACAAAAATTCATAAAGGATCCTTATTGAGTGGTCTCCTCTTCAAGGTCCTCCTTTTTAGCATTGGATTCTGTGTCATTCCTATTTTTCTCAAGATCCCCAAGTAGGGGTTATATTATAATGGAATAATTGGAGTCATAAATAGTACCTAATTATCCCTTATATATCAATCTCTACCACATGCCTAGAGGGATAACTTCCATGTATCATTGATTTGCCACATACTAGCTCCACTCTCATGTACCAACTAGTGCATTGGGAAGGGTTAAGTATATAGGGAGTGATTAGTATATAGTAATACCTTCTTATTATTATTTAAATAATGCTTAAATTAAATAAAATTTTAATTAATCTCCCATCATTCACCAACCCTTCAACCATAACTAAGATATGTTAAATTAACCCATAGGTTTACTCAACAAAAGGCCAATCACCCTAACCATTCTTAAGAGGGCTAAGATGAGTTTATCATCTATGATAACTATAGCTTCATTGAAGAAGAAGAGTATTTTTCTCCTTGAAACCACTCAATCGTAATTCAACAAGAGGTTGGAATATTAGTTTTGTGATTTACAACATACATGGTCTGCTTCTTTTAAAGATATAAGGAATCCATAAAGAAATTCTTTATAGAGGATAATGAAGTTCACAAGATTTACCCAAGGGATGATTCATTATTGGATTGTCTCCAACAACCAACCTCTATCCCTCTATATTAAAATTAAATGGACCAATCTTTTACTTTTGTTAATATCACTACATCAATACTTTATACATCAATCCCTAAATTAGTCGATACAATCCCACCTATTAGCATACAATAATGGAATATGAAGTATAATTTCCTCAATAAATACCATTGGTTACACATCCACCTATATCCACTATTGAAGAGCTCCTATAAGGAATATCTAATTGTCTTTCCCTATAAAACATGGGGATTAAATATTCACAATCCTAATCAAAATATTTCATCTAATGTTCATCTGAAAATACCAATCCATAAATCTAATCGTAACCCATTATTTCAATTTTTATATTAATTGTAATCATAAACTACTTAATCAAAAACTTATGGATTACGTGCAAGACCACTTTCTAAAACAATAATACCCAATCCACTACCTTCTAGTCATGGAAGAGAGAAGAAAATAAAAAAAAATAATGATGAATGCAAATGGGTGATTGTGGATGTAATGCTATGATTTTGCTAACTCTGTATGAAATTTTTCAATGTCATACTAGTTTCTTGTGGAGGCAACTTATGATGGCTTTGCTTTTACGACCAATGTAGGATGGTCCAAAATATGAATATAACAAATACCTATTCAAATATTTGATTTTTATTGATTGATGAGTCCAAGGTAACATGTGTCAAACCATTTGAGTTAAGGGACATTGGGTTTAGTCATACGTGTCATTCAGTATACGATAAGGACCACTTTACCTGAATTCCAGAAATGACATGCCTGAATGTTGCACAAGGATTTGTTCAAATGTACCATTCAGTATATGGTAAGGACCACTTTACCTAAATTCCAGATTGACATACCCATGTAAATGTATAAATCTTGTGATCTAACAAATATTTGGTTTGGATTGAGATTATTATCATAAGATAATATTTAGCAAAAAAATTGTAGATAGATTTGATCTGTGATTTGGATGTTTGGTTACTTGGTTGCATGCAAAGCTAAATTTTAGATATGAATACCCCCTAAAATGAGGAATCAACAATGAGGTAAATGAAATTCGGTGATATGATGATGAATCGGTTGATATAAGAAAGATGCATGATAAGAGTGATGAAAAATAATATGGGGAGGAAGAGGGATAAGTTTCCTAGGGTTTGGGATGAAATTTAGGTGTTTTTAGGGTGTTGAGGCTCAATTTGTAGGGTAGGATGTGAATTGAATATAGATTCATGGGTCAAGGGATGAATTGGTATAATTTTTAGGCCATGGGGTGAATTGGGTCTAATTCGTAGGGCGGGGAGCGAATTAGGGTTTTAGGTGTTTTTAAACATTTTGGAAGCGTGGGGGGTCATTTTGATGATGACAAGCTTGGAGAGCGAGGAGTGAGCGATGGTTGGTGATGCAGAGCTCTTGCAGATTATTGGTTGGAGTGACAAAATGGTGAGGGAATGTAATGGCACTGGTGCCCAATGTGGAGACCCACTGGTAAGTGCTCTTTATTTATTTGTTTTCCAAATTTATTTTTGGAAAAGCATGAAATAAGGGAGGGAGGTTTTCATGTTATTTTTAAAATTTATGCAAATTTTAGTTGAAATTGGAATACAAAGTGTTAAACAAGCCAAATGGGTACCCAAAAGTGTGATTACTATTTAGGTTTGACCATTTTTTGTGGTAGTTTGATTGGGTAATGGGTAAGATAGTCGCGTAGTTTGACTTTGCATTTTGGAGCAATGGTGTACTATTTTCAATATGTGATTGGATTTTTTGGGTAAAAGTAGGAAATGGGTATCCAATTGTGTGACTGTGTTTTTGTTTTATCTTCATTTGGTGTTTTATCTGAATGTGAGTTGTTAGGATGTAAATTAAGAAACTTTGATTGTTAACTTTTCCACTGCGGGTATATCATTTTTGAAAACCGTTGACATTTCACTGTAAAAGGGCAAAATGGGTATCCAAAAATATGCTTTATTTTGGAATGTTGCTGTATTTGGTGTATGTTTAAATTATGTACCATGATGTAGGTAGGGATGAAATTAAAATTGGTTTTTGGGAGCCTGATATGCACTATTTTTTATTTATGTTTGAACTTTCACCATGAAATGGTGAAATGGGTGTCCAAAAATATGACTATGTTTTTGATGTGTTATGATTTAGCATGTGCACTATATTGATGAAGTTGTATCGACTTTTGCATCGAATTTTGTGTGTATTTGTATATATTTTTTGAAATATGTTAACACTTTCACCATAAAAGGTCAAAATTGGTATTCCAAAATGTATTTTTTTCGTATGTCTAATGGATTGATGTGGTTTTAAATTTCATGTCATAGTGAGTATGTGAAATATTTACAATTTTACTGTTGGAAGCCAAATATGTACTGTTTTTCACATTTTTTTAGACTTTTACCATGAAATGGAAAAATGTGTATCCAAAAATGTGATTGTGTTTTTGATTTGTTGTGATATGTGGATTGTGCATGTTTTTATGTCTCGAAATGCATGGCAAATTAAATGTATTAATTTGTGTGTGAAATATGTTTAATAAAATTGAATTGTTATTGATTGGAGGATTGCATATTGAACTCATATGAATTTTGTTCTTTTTGTTTGTGTATGAATATGTGAAGAAGATTGAGCCTCAACATCGAGTTCATACAATAAAGGGCAAGTTGGATGAGATGATGAAGAATGAGGAGGATGAGGCATGGTTGGAAGTAGTGTGGTTTAGAGGCATATGGGAATGTAAGAGCATTCATGCCAATAGGGCATATATATCTGCTTTGTGTGAGCGATGGGATGCGGATCATAACACCTTCCATTTTTTGATGGGTGAGATGACGATCATCCTGGAGGATGTTTATAGAATATATAAGTTGCCTATTGAGGGTGTGCCAGTGAGGGTAGCTATTGATGATAGTCAGGCAATAATGATGGATTGGTTCTTTGGGGATAAGTAGAGGGAGGTGGATACAAATAAGATGGATTATGAGCATATTTGGAATACCAAGATGTTATCTAAGCACAAATGTGCGGTGATGGTTATGATGTCTACTTATGCTCTACCAGATACTTTTGGGGTATTGTTTACCTGGAATATGCTGGATTTTATGAGTGACATGGTGGAGCGGAGTGTTGTATTTGCATGGGCACCTACATTTTTGGCCCAAGTATATAGGGATTTACATGATGTAGTGCATGTGGGGAGGAAGGGGTTGAGTTGGACTCCTTTATTATAGGTATGGGCATGGGAGCACATAGCCATTGAGCATCCATTATTTTTGCTATATGATGCTCATGCGAATGGTCAGACATATTTACCCTATACTTTGAGATGGAGGACATATGAATGAGAAGGGTATTAAGAGGCCACATGAGGGTGATCCTCTATTTTGGAGGGTGGAGTTTGGATAGTTGGTGCCTGATGTGATTACGTGGAGGCCTTGGAGGGGTGGGGTGGTATGGGAGCATGATGATGAGCATTTGGATGCCATTCATTAGGGGAGGTGGTTGGTGGGATGGTACAGTCAGTAGGCTAAGCTCTTTTAATTCAGTTGAGTGATGTGATAGTTTGGATTATGATAGGACATTCCAGAGGTACCTATTGTATATTATCGGTGATGGGGTGATAGGGAGTAGCATCATGTAGTCTTACCATGGACTGGTGAGAGGGACCCACCTATGGTGATCGTAGATGTGGATGATGTAGGCATGACACCAGAGTATGATGCCTGGTGGGCGATGTAGAGCTGGGAGCCAGGTGTTGGGGTAGTTGATCGATGGGTACCGCTTGGTGGTGGGGTACCTACAATAGGGGGAGGGCAACAAGAGGTACTCAAGCCAAGTCATAGGATAGATCTGGTAGTGAGATAGAGGTACCTCTTCGATGATCCAGGTGATGATTGGGTGGCACCTTGAGTGCATTTGTAGAGAGAGTGGAGGAGGCTCCTGTGAGTAGTGAGGTGTAACCTGTAGAGGAGGCAGTGGTCATGGAGAAGGGAGGTGGGGGTATGGCTATGGGTGGTTTTGATGATACCATGGATATGGGTTTCCTTGGTGATATGGGAGAGATTCCCATCAAGGAGTAGGAGAGGCAAGATGCAGAGGAGGAGGTATTATTACTACGGTATCGAGTACGCCAACTAGAGGGAGATATCTATGAGGGTGAGAGGAGTAGGGTGGTAGAGGTGATAGATTTGGAGGAGAGGATGATAGCATTGGAGGTTGTTGGTGATGCTAATTAGAAGTTCTTTGAGGCTAGGTATGCTAAGATGGTGGAGGATATGGAGCAATTGAGGGTAGAGGTGCAGAGGGAGAGATCTATAGTGGAGGCATGAGATGCAGATATTGTAGAGCTACGATGTAGATATGGAAAAGAAATAGTAGGCATGAGAGGAGGCTAAGGGAGTCCAAGTGGTAGGGAAGATATGGAAAATATGGAGTAGTTGTGGAAGGGTAGTGAGAGTGCAAGAGGGCTACTAGCTAAGGAGGCAGCAAAGTGGGTAGCATGTGAGTTTGCTTTGGTGATGCATGGGATTCCACTCCCTGATTATGACCAGGTGGTGTCATAGTATAGGTCACAATCATGAGTATAGACACACTCATAACAGAGAAGTACAACTTTGATGGGTCATAGGGGCATGTGGGCTGAGGCATGAGATGTGGCACAAGGTGCGGATGTTGTTGCTAGTTCAGGGATGGTGTTGTCTCCCATAGGAGTTTAGGTGTCAGGGGTAGGAGCAGAGTCTAGTAGAGCTACAATGACATGTGGGATAGCGTAGGGGAGGGCTAGCCATGAGGGGAGTGGAGAGACTCCTAGTGGTAGTTAGGGTTGATTGTCGTTGTAGCCTACAGGTAATTTTGGATGATGTATGGTGGGCATGGTCCCATTTTGTAGCCTACGGGTATTTTTGATGGATGATATATATATATATATACATTTTTTTTTGGTTGTTATATATACATGTGTTTTGATTATGATTTGAATGTGTTTGAATTATGTTTGAATTGTTAGCATAGTATAATTTGTGAGTAAATGTACAATGCATGAATATATATGTGGTAGGGTGTAGGCATATGATTATACTGTAGTATAGGTATACTGTAGAATGATATGAAGTAGTGTAGTTTGAACATAATGCAATGTGATTTGATGTGAATGTGACAATGTATGCTAGAATTATGGTAGATGCATGTAACATAAATGTGATGATGCAATGTGAGAGGATGCATGTAGGATAAATGTAGTACTATAATGTTTGATAACTCTATGTAGCATAGATGCATGGATGCATGTATGAGAGGACTGAAATGCGCAAAGGAAGCACTTGTATCATGGCATGTACCTATGTGAATGTGATCCATTCCATAATCTCAGGGATGTAGGATGGTATAAGGTATATGTAATAGCTTTGACAATCATAGTTGTAGTAATCAAATCTCAAACCAAAAATTGTGCAAGTGTTGGTGATAACTCATAACTAATCTGACTGGTTCAAAGTCTATCATGGACCTATGTGTGTAAATGAGTGAGGTTCATTTATCCATTTTGAGGGAGGTAGGATTAACCCATTGTAAACATAGCCGAACTAGCTAGCTCATCCACAAGTGCATAGTGATCTGTACAAAAGAAGGTCACTAATGTGACAGATATGTCACCACTTGTAAGACTATTCCACTGGTAGGCAGGCTCTTGGAGCCTATTGCTAGCGATGGAAATCATCCCATGATGTTATGTTGAACCTAAGGACCAAAGGTGATGAAGCATAACAATTGTGATATCTGGAGGCTTTTCCTTTTGTTTTTTACCCCTCATTTATTGCTTGTATTTGTTTTGTGGTGCTCTTTTTTTTTATTTTCATTTTTTTTTGTATGGGCATTGGCTTTTTTTTTTGCCCATTTGTCTAATTTTTTCTTATGCTTATCCCTTTGTTTATCCCTAGGTCGTATGTTGACCATGCAAGTGATAGGATGAGTAGGGGAAACCATTCGCTAGATGGTGATATCTACGCAAGGTGTTATCTTCCCTAGACTCAAAATTTGTTTAAGCATGTAACCTATGTGAGTGATACATGATAGAAGTTGAACCAACCTAAGAGAACTATAAGAAGTGTAGAAAACCTATCAGCTAGAGGTGACATTTGATTGACTAAACTAGTGAATGGTCAAAACTAAACAAGACACCTATATACACCTTAATCCTGAAAAGGGGGAATGGACATCCAAGTGGTGATGCTAACAAGTGCATATGTTATTCCTATCGAAGGTGCATTTCTGGGGGAAGAATATACAAACATGAAATGAAATTATAATAAAATATGGATGGATATATGCAATGGATGTAAGGTAACCGATGCAAATGGAAGAATGAAATATCTACAAGAGGAAGAGCATGAAATGTAGGGACTATAGATTTAAAAGCTTATTTACAAAGAAGTGTATGGTGTGATGAGAATGAAGGTAGGATGTTGTGATAATGGTTGCCCCAGCATGTGGGGTGTGTGTGTAGTAGGTGAATAATATGTGACTAGTGGGAATGCATGTGATAATGACAAAAAGAGGAAGAATTTGAAGGTGGGATTTACAAATGGAAGAAGTAAGAAGAAACAAGCATTGGTAACCAACAAGATGAGGGGATTACCAAAGAAAGGAGATGAGAAGAAAGATATTAGATTAACGTAGGTATGTAGCCGCTCGAAGCGTGACCATACAACTACATGAGGAAATAAGAAGAAGAAGAGGAAGGAATGAAGATGGAAGATGAAGAGGAACTACTGATGGGAAAAGTGATGAGGGTCAGGTCATGAGTGAGGAGGTGAGGCGATGATGTTGCTAGGGATTTGATGGTTGGTGTAGTTTGACATGTGGTGGATGTAGTGGGAGGGAGCTATCAGAGATTCACATGATGGAAAAGTGTGAGGAACGATGTGGTATGGAGGACTCTAGAGTTGAGTGGATGAATGAGAATGCTCAGATGATGGGATGTGATCACCAAGCAACATGTTGTCTACCAGGGTTTCAAATGTATGACATGTGTCAATGTCATGGCCTGGCTGGTGATGGTATATACAGAACTGATGTTCATGGTAATTCTATGGTTTAGGATATGATGGGTCAATAGGCCTGATTTTAGGTAACACAAGGAGGCCTTGGTGAAGGAGATGATGAAATATTTTAGATAATGGTGTGGAGGGGATAGGCATGGGGTAGATATAGGGGTCCATAGGAGGTGTGCGGGAAGTGGATGGAGTGAGGTCGAATGGTGGAGGAGTGGGTCGAGACTCTGATGTGGGTCAAACCTAGGGATGAGGAATGGACCTAGGGGAGGTGAAGATGTACGGGCCATGGTGGACTGGTGAGTAGAAGTGAGGTAGTGACAATGACTCAGATGTAGCTCAAGAGCATCGAGTCAAGATAGGATGTGTTGGATATCAGGATGTGGAGGTGACGGGATTGGAGAAGGTGGAGAGTAGGACTCCAATGGATAAGGAGTGAAATATGGGTGTGAAGAGGGGTTTGCATGAGAGGATGATGGGGGTGAGTGGAATGACTTTGTAGATTGTGAGGTTGGCTAAAATGGTAAGCCATGAAGTGGTGAAGGTGGCATCTGAAGGATGGGTGGTGCAGGAGAAGGTTATGGGTAACATCATGTATGGGATGGAGGTACACATGTGGAAGTAGCTTGGGAAGCATGTAGGTGAAGGGCTTGGGTGTATGGGGACATCCCACTCGAAAGTGGGGGAGGTAAGCATGAAGGATGTGTAGGATGATGTGTGTATCCTCTATTGGCAAGGTGATAAGCTCCTAAAGGATGGTGAGGGGAAGAGGATGGTGAGTAAGGGTTCCTTGTATCCTCAGGTGGAGGTGGAGGAGACCCTTGGGTGTGGACATGGGAGGTTTCCTCCTTTTCATCAAAGGAGGATAGGGAGACCTGACTGTCTCCTGAGCGAGGTGAGTAGGATGAACCTCTATGGTGGGGTGAAGGGCATCGGGGTGGAGTGTGGTGATCCAAATGGGATGAGGGTGAGGACTGTCTGGTATGTACAATGGTAGGTGGCCTGGCCAGATCGATCGGTGTGATCGGAACTAGGGGTAGTGGGGGATGATCCTGCATGGTGGTAGTCTAAAATGTTGATAGTGCATGCATATGATCATGTATCTCTGTTGATGATGTAGCGATGGATGATGTAAATCCTACAAATAGAAATAGATACCAACAACATATAAATGGCATAAAAAGCAAATGTACATCTATTATAATAGGAAAGAAATATCGTGTGTATGGTGATGTGCATAGTGATGTGTATGTAGATAGCACTATGTATATGTGGTGGTGGAGACCTACGTAAGCTATGCATTGAATGTACGAAGGTGAAGAATATTAATGGGTTTAGGTTCGGTGAGACCTTCGAGATTAGCCAATCGATAGGTACCTAAACCAAATTTATGTGTGATTATGAATGGGCCCAGCCAGTTTGGGGTAAACTTGTCATGTTGTTGGTGAGGTTGACTTGTGATTTGTTGGTTCTCTTTGAGAACTAAGTCACCAATTTGAAATTCATATTGGTGCACCTTACTATCATAGGCACGATGAAGGTGGTCTTGATAGACTCATGTGTGCTCGATGGCGTGAATGTGGTATTCATCGAGGAGTGTGAGCTGATCGAAGTGAGCTTGATGAGTAGTATCATCATCAATGAATTCTTTCATAGATACTCATAAGGATGGTATCTCAAGTTCTAGGGGCATAATGGCTTCAGTACCATAGACCAGTGAGAAGGGGGTTGCCCCAGTGGGAGTACGAATGCTCATATGGTAGGCCCACAAAGCTAAGGGTATTTTATTATGCCAATCATGATGAGACTCTGCTACTATCTTACGAAGTATGGAGCAGATTGTTTTGTTGGTAGCCTCTGCCTGACCATTACCCTATGGGTAGTACGAGGTAGAGAAACTATGATGAATGTTGAATTTGGTGCAAAGAGCATGGATAATTTTGTTCTTGAATGATTTCCCATTATCAGAGATGATTTGGGAGGGGATTCCAAAGTGACATATTATATGGTCTGTAATGAATACTATAATCTTAGCTCCCATGGTCTGGATGAGTGGGATGGCTTTGACCCACTTTGTAAAGTATTCTATGGTGGTGATGATAAATTTGTGATTACTAGATGAGGTGGGTGTGATTTTTTTGATAAGGTCAAGGTCCCATTGAGAGAAAGGCCACATGGACTGAATAGGTTGAAGTGCTTGAGATGGGAGATGTGTGAGATTTATGTGTTGTTGGCACTTGACATAATGCTTCACATACTCACAACAATCATGTTCCATATTGGGCCAGTAGTAGCCCATGCGAAGGATGCACTTTGTGATTGCCATGCCACTAAAGTGGCCACCACATGTACCATCATGGGTTTCTTGTACAACCCACTGAGATTCATGTGGTTCTAGGTAACGCAAGAGGATGCCATCATAACTACGATGGTAGAGGATGTCCCCCAACAATGTATAGTGAATCACTCTTTGTTTGAATGCTCGATGATGAGCATGTGGTAGGTCACATGGTAGGAATCCTAACTTAATATAATCCTTGATTTGTGCAAACCAAGGATCATGTGGTTCGGTATTGACTACATGAATACCACCATCATCTATGGGAGGCATAGGTGATATGGTAGATTGGGTGAGGGTATGAATGGATACACACATGGTATCTGATAGGGGGTTTTGTGGGATTAATGATCCTAAGGAGGCCATTGTATCAACAAAATGGTTTGATGATCATGGAGCGGCTTCGATGTCATACCACTCAAATTGGGAAAGAAGTTGTTGTGTGACCTGCTTGTATTGTTGAAGGACTGGACAATGATATTGCTAGATTTCTTGCACTTGGTTTACTATTAAGAGGGAATCACCTATGATGTGGAGGCATCTGATATGCATGGAGTGGGCCTATTTTAATCCTAGGATTAAGGCTTCGTATTCTGCATTATTGTTTGTGCAAGGGAAGTCTAATTTAAATGAAAAGGGGAGTGGTTCCCCTTTAGGTGTGAAGAAAATAATACCTGCACCCCCAGCATGAGTGCATCGAGAGCCATCAAAGAATAGAGTCAAATCGACTTGTATTTTTGGCTTGACATATTCTTTAACTTCTGTAATGTGAAATATGGAATCATCTAGAAGTTGAATAAGGAGAGGTTGATCATCTAGTAATGGAGCCTCTACAAGTTGGTCCGTGATGACCTATCCTTTTATGGATTTTTGTGAGATGAACTCTAGGTCGAATTCGGTTAGAAGCATAATCCATTTTGTTGTGTGAGAGTTATGGTAACTTTTGTTCATCATATATCATAGGGGATTGTCTCGAGTGATGACAAAAGTAGTGTGGTTTAACATATAATGGTGAAGTTTTTGGGTGGCAAAAACTATAACTAGGCATAGTTTTTCCATGTACCCATATCGAATTTCATAGCTGACTAGCGTACGACTGATATAATATATAGCTTGCTCTTTGTCGAGCATATTCTTTTGAGCTAATAATGTGCCTAGCATAAAATCTATGGCTGAAATGTATAGCGTAAGTGGTAACTATGGGTGTGGGGGAGACATAACTAGTGGAGAAGTGAGGTAGGCTTTGATAGAATCAAAGGCTTGTTGATAGTTGTCATCCCATTTGAAAGTGACTCCTTTCTGTAGGAGATGATTGAATGGTTTGCACTTGTCTGATAGTTGTGCTATGAATCGATGAATGGAAGTGATTTTACCCTAGAGGTTGCATAGTTGCTTTAGGTTGGTAGGTGGGGGCATCTCGATGATGGCCTTTACTTTGTTAGGGTCTACCTCGATGCCACATTGGGAGATAATGAACCCTAGTATTTTTCCTGAAGTAACACCAAAGACACACTTCTTTGGGTTAAGGCGCACATTATGTTCTAGTAAATGGTCGAAGATCTTTCAGAGATCATCTAAATATTGTGAACATTCCTTGGACTTTGCGATGAGGTCATCAACATAATCTTCCATGATTTTATGCATGTAATCATGAAATATGTAAGTCATTGCACGTTGGTAGGTTGCCCCAATATTTTTAAGGCCAAAGGGCATGACCTTGTAGCAAAAATTCCCCTAGGGGGTTGTGAATGAAGTTTTATG
This sequence comes from Wollemia nobilis, assembly GCA_028583015.1. Lineage (NCBI taxonomy): Eukaryota > Viridiplantae > Streptophyta > Pinopsida > Araucariales > Araucariaceae > Wollemia > Wollemia nobilis. Next base: position 11,819,722 of record JAQPPZ010002979.1, read on the forward strand.
TTGATCAGCGAGGTTGATTTTAATTTGGTTGTAGCCAAAGAATCCATCCATAAGGGAAATCATCTCATGGCCTACTATGGAGTCGACTAGTGAATCGATGTTAGGTAGAGGGAAGTTGTCTTTGGGACATGCTTTATTTAAATCATGGAATTCAGTGCAGACACGAACCTCACTCGAAGGTTTAGGCACTAGAACCATGTTGGACACCCATTCAAGATAATCTATGGGTACGATAAAGTCTACATCTAAAATCTTTTGGAGCTCAGACTTTACTAGCAATGCAACTATAGGGTGCATGCATCATAGCTTTTATTTGATAGGTTTAGCCTCTTTGTCTAATGTGAGATTGTGGACTACGAGGGTGGGATCGAGGCCTGGCATATCCTTGTAAGACCATGCAAAGACTCTGATATACTTTCTGAGGAAAGTGGTGAACAAAATGTGCTCTTCAAGTGAAAGGCTAGTGGCTAGTTTAACAATGTGAGGGTTTTCGAGGTCATCACCGATGTCTACATCAATGGTTTCTTTGATTAGCATGTGAGAACCATCATGAAGTTGTTCTAGGACTGGAATGAGGTGGAGGTCATCGATGGCCTCAAGAATTTCATATTCATCATCTATGTAGATATTCATGTGATGAACGCATGGGATGTGAGGTGGTGTAGAAGGTGAAGGAGCATTAGCGGTACGTAGGACATGAGGTGAAAGTAGAAAATCTTGGGGTGATGGTATGGGTGAGATGTGTGTGAGATCAACAAAATTTGGATTTGGTGTGTCATCACAAATTTGTTGATGTGTGTATCAAAGTGGGGAGAAGAGATCCATATCGACCATATTAATCGATGTTGTGGGGAAGTAGGTGGTGAAGAGTCTGATGATGAAGACTCAATAACCTATGGACATCATAGGAGGCTCAATGGAGGGTGCAGGATAATAGGTGGAGAACATGGTCGAGTAGTGGATCGATGGAGTTGTTGATGTATAGGTAGAAATGTGGCCAAATGTGTTGGTGATGGTGGGAGAAGATGCCATGTCATGCTCTAGATCATGAGTATTTAGAGACAAGGTGGCAAATTGACTTGTTAATTCATCAACACAACATGATGATGTTGTGTCGAAAAGAGGAGTTTCTTGAAAGAAGTCATAGGGAACTATGATAGTTGAGTGAGGGGATGGGTTATCTTCTAGAATATCCATATCGATATACTCTTCCAAGGTGTGTGTTGGAAGTGGGGAAGGATGTAGGGATAGGTCTTGGAGCTCATCCTCAAGTGTGTGAATGATGGTTGGGTGATAACCTAGGCCGGATTTATTAGTAGGTAATTGCACATGAGGATTGATGGGTGTACGTAACCCTTGTTCATAATGGCCTAACCCAAATCCATGCCAATGGAAATGTCAAAGGTAGTGCAAGGTGAAATAGGGGTTAGCCATGTGATCTAGTGTACCACAAAAACTAGATTGTGGTGGTGGAGGGGCTATAGGTGGGAGTGAGGAATCAACTCCTGCATACACAAAGTTAGTTTGGTTGTCAAGAGGCCCTAATTGTATAATAGTTCCTATAGTCAAAACTAAGGCTGAAGGGTAGGCCGAAGTCATGCATGGACTGAACTATAGGTGGATGTACATGGGCATCATGCACATTGTAGTCACCTAGGCCTGAATTTGTCATAAAAATGGAAATATGCAGGATGGTGTATGTTATGGTGAGTGAGGTGGTAAATCTAAATCAAAATATGAGGATGTAACCTAAGAATCTCTTATGGTAGTAGTAGAAGGATGTAACAACTGATCATCGATATGGGAAGCTCATTGCTCCCACTCATGGCATTCAGCTATCATGGTTGGGATAGGGTGATCCACATGTGGGAATTGGGAAGGAGGAGGAGTGGGAGTCAATGTTGGGCTATGAGGAGAGGTGAATGACCTAGGTCATGGGTGAAAAGGAAGGGGAGGTGTTTGAGGTGTAGGAAGAAGAGGAGGTTCCATAGAGGAAGGTGGGTGAGGTGGAGTGGTAGGTCGTGGTGTAGGTAACGAGGATGGTCTCGATGTCATGGGTGGATTTTTGGAAGATGATGGTTGAGAGGATGGTGGTGGCCACAAGGAAGGTGGTGAAAAAGGTATGGTAGTTAGATTAGGTACTATAGTGGTTGGTGCTAGTGGTGTAGATGTCGAGGTGTGTATCCTTGGTGATGATTGTGGTAATGAAGAGGATGTAGGGGATGATGTCGATGCTCCTATAGATTGGTGAGAAGAAATAGGGAATAGTTGTGTGGAGGATGATGAAGGTACGGGTGGTAGGTCTACAATGTTGTAGAATTTAAAGGGGTCCCTATCGGTAGGAACATAGTGGATAAGTCTATCATGGATGTATTTGATGCAATGGTGCAATGTAGAGGGGACACACTGCATGTCCCTGATCCATGGATGACCAAGCAGGATGTTGTACTACATTTCACCTTGAATGATGTGAAAGAGGATGGGGATGGTGCAGATACCTACCCGGATGGGTAGGATAATGGATCCTACTATAGGTCACATGGATCCATCGAATGCATGTAGATCGAGTGATGGGGTGGCAAAGTGAGTTGGTGGGATATGTAGGTGATGTAGAGCTACTATGGAGATGATACTGATGGAGGAACCTATATCAATGAGGACACATTTGTATGTAATGTCATTGATGGTCACTTGGATATGGAGAGGAGGATCTGCTCCTTCTCCTATAAGTTTTGTGATCTCATGATCATGAAAGTTGATGGAGGGTTGAAGGTAGTATGGAATATTTCCTACAAAGTTCATGAAGGTATTCATGTCATGAGTCTCAAGATCAATAGAATGTAGGATGTCATTCAATACCTCATGATGGGGTTGAGACTACTGTAGAAGATCATATATGGATAACCAAGTGGGAGCATTACACAATTGGTGAGTAAGGCTACCATGGATTGTGATGATATTTTGTGGTGGTGGAGGTGTGGTGTTGGAAGTCGTAGGAGATGGTGGGGATGTAAATGGTACCGATGGGGAAATAATAGGTGGGGTTTGATGTGAAGGGTACCATTGATTTTGAGTGGTAAGGTTAATCATGCCCACTATACCACATGAAGGGGGGTTACATTGGACATTATTTACCTACCTAGGTGGCCCTTGAGGATTAGGTGGAGGTCTTTGGGGGTTAGTTCCCCTGTGATCAGGTAAGGGGTTTTGGAAGATCCCTAGGTTTTGATTTTGTGGTGCAAGGGGGTTTGAGACCTGGATGGTACCCCTCTCGATAAGATCTTGGACATGACCATGGAAGGAGTGACAAGTATCGATACTATGGCTACATTATCGATGGTATTGATAGAAGGCTTGCTCATTATATCCTTGAGGCTTAGGTAGGTTTGGATCAAGTGGTCAGATTTTGGGTAGGATAATGTGGCCTACATCATATAACCTCTAGAAGAGGGTTGGTAATGGTTCAAAAAGTGGTGTAAGGTTGCATTGTGGAACCTGTGGATGCATACCGTGAGGCTACTGAGGCCTAGGAGGGGGAGGCACATTGGTTTGAAATATTTGTTATTGTGGAGGAGAGAATTATGGGACCGATGAGGGTGCTAAGGTAGCAGCTACCACTTGGTTGGCTTGTGGTGGTCGAGGATAAGGTTGGTTAGGTGTATTTCTATTGAAATGGAAATTGGAGTTGTAGTTTGGTTTTTATCTCAACTTAATCTTGCCTGATTGGACCTTGATGTCCTCAATAACTTTGGCTTGGGCAATGGCTTCTTCAAAGGTACGACTTTGATGAAGCTACAAATATGTGGAGATGTGTTTGTGGCAACTCTTGGAGAAGAGCATCACTAACTCGGTAGTAGGAAGGCTATGGGTGAGGTCATGGATGATAGATCTCCATCATGAAACAAACTTGGTAATAGGTTCATCGTCTACCTATCATAGGGCATAGACATCTAAAAAGTTAGTTTTATTTTTAATGTTTATGGAAAAGTGTTCCAAGAAGGAGTTGGCCAATTATTCAAAGGTATACAGGCTATGGCATGGGAGCATGTTATACCAGTCTAAGGCTTGTCCCCCAAGTGAAAGGGAGAAGGTACGTAACATAAGGGGATTGCTACTATGAAGTTGGTAGCAAGCTGAGTGGTAGTTGCTCACATGTTCTCGAGGATCTTCCTTACCCTTGTATTTATCAAACTTTGGGATCTCAAAGTGATAGGGATAAGGTGGGATTGGAACTGATGGATGGATTGGCTCATTGTAGAGTTCATCGTAGGTTAATTTCTATGGTCCATAGTTGGTTGTGCGAAGGTTGAGCATCTTCACTTCATCTTGTAGAAGTTGAAGTTTGGGTGCTAAGGGTGTAGGGGAAGGTGTGAAGGTGGGTGGAGCCTATGAGTGTGGTGGATATTGGAGTTGTTATTCTTCCTAGTATTGAGGAGGGAAGTATTGCAACTGGTCTTGGTGAGGTGGTTGTTGAGTGATGTATGATGTCATAACCAATGGAACACTAGGTTGTGGAACAGGTATTTGCTGAGGGTAATAGTATTGTGGTTGTGGGGTGTGTGGTTGTGGCACAGGTATCTATTGGGGATGAGCCTACTATAATGGTTGGGTCATGGGAGGTGATGACCAAGAAGGAGGAGGTATAAAGAATGTAGGCCCTATAGATAATGGTGGAGGTATCAGAACTGATGGTGTAGGAGGTGGATGAGATGAAGTGTCAAAGGATGGCACCTATCTCTATCCTAATGGATGAGATGTGGGAAAACTAAACTAGGTGGAGTACCCTAGGGGAATAGGGGTATAGGCTGTGGGTCTTGGTCCATAGGTGGGAAGAGGACCGATAGTTGGAGCCTAAAAAGGAGGAGGAGGGGGTAATCTGAAGGTGGATGTAGCCAAAGGTGGAATGGCATATTGGGTAGCATACCCTCCCGTTACCTAAGATGTAGATGGGAAGGATGAAGAGAAAGGAGGATAAGCTCCCAAAGTAGGAGCTTGGGGTGGTGGAGTGGTGAATGTGTTCACTCTAGATTGGGTGTTTGTGGTTGGTTGATGTTGTTGGTATTGCATTGGTTGCATTTGAGGAGGTGGTTGGGACAAATCCTCAAAGGATGGGAAAAATGGTTGTTGGGAAGAAGATGGTTGTGACTCTTGGGAAGAGTGTGGGTGTGATGATGGAGGTGGTACTTGTTATTGTTGCAAGGGGGGTTTTTGTGGTGTAGATTGGAAGGATGGCATCTGGGTGCCTAGTGTGGATGAGGAGGGGTCTAAAATCATCCCTACGATAGGGGTAAAATATTCAACCTGAGGGTGAGTACGGTTTAGTAATGAGGAGTCATTCTCAAATAGGGATTGAGATAGGCTCTAAAATAAAGGGTGCATGAAGGTAGGAGATGTAGGTGGGGTCTCCTCTTCTATGGTGAATAGAGGAGGGGGATGTCCTGGAGTAGTGTAGATCACATGGTCATAGAATGTGGAAGGTGGATTAGGTGATGATGAAGGGGAAGTAAGTGGATGGTCTTCTTTGAATGAAGTGGCAAGGGCTTCACTCAAAGTGGATGTCTCACCCTGAGACATCGTGTGTGTGTAACATGGATCAAATCCTATGAGCAGATCAGGTGTGCATGTGGACTTCCCCTTCATGAGTGAAGGAGGAGGGGTAGACTGACTAGAAGTGGTGCTAGAAGCCTCCTCTATATGGCATGCTTGCTCGCATGCTCGACTATGGGTAACAATAGGCATGATGGTGTATATCATGTCATGAAGCTTTAGAACTACACAGAAACTGAGATCTGAGGTTCTAGATGTGATGTGTAAAGGGGTTTTGAAACAACCCTATGAATTGTGGACTCAAAATATAGTGACAAGCTGTGTAGAGCTGAAAAACAAAGTGTTGTGTGGTGTGATGTGCTAAAACTAGTTTGTGATCATGCAAACAATGTGAAACTAGAATCAATTCTAAATGCAGAAAATAAAGTGTTTTATTCATTTGAGTGTGTTTTGATGTTGATACTTCCTAGATAAAATCATAGGTAGTGGGGTGAATACTCTAGAAAATTAGGAGTGTCATCGGTATAGAACCTCCTACAACACCCAAAGATGCATAGAATAGAACAATATCATGACGTGCGAATGGTGACCTATATGGAAGGTGTAGTAAAATGATAACCTATGGGGGAGAACTCAAAGTGCTAAAATGAGCTCACTATATCCTCTCACGAGAAGAGGTGGCACTATATGAGACCTACTATCGACATACCCATGCTTTCGCTTCACCCTCGGGTGGGCTTAGTCAATAACGATAGTTATCATGTTCACAAATTATGTAAGCCTTGTGAACAAAGGCATCTAATCCTATCCCACTCTGAAGGTTACTTTTGGTGATGAAATCCAGAAGCCCAATCTCAAAAGTGGGGGGTTTTTCGGTGATGAAGTCCAGAAAACCACTCCTGTGGGGCTGCTAGGTGTCTAGGGGGTGAGATGGTGGAGGGTACAACTCCTACCACACCAGTCTCTAACGATGGATTGGGGATGAAGTCCAATCTCACCATTTGTTTTGAACCATATGTGTGTGTGGGTTTGAGTTTTCTAACGATGATGTATAAAGCAAGAAATCTAACTAAATGCCTTTTTGAAATGAAATCTAGCCCTAGATGCACTTTTTGGAAGCAAAGCTAGTCCTATTGCCTTTTTGAAAAGAAACTAGGATCTATGCTTATGAAGTAAACAAGCAAACCAAACAAAGCATGTGATTGTCAAAGAAGTGAGAAATCTAAGCTAAAGACAAGAAAGGAATGTGAAATTTGCTTTTGTAAAAAGGAAATGATTCACTATCATAAGGAAATGCAAGAAGGAATTTGAAAATCTAATCTAGATACAAGAAAGAAATGGGAAAATGATTTTTGGTACAAAAAGAGATTTGAAATTTGCCTTAATGAAATGTACAAAAGAAAAGTGTAAACCCTAATCCTAAATACAATTTTGGAAAAAGAAATTTGAAATGTACTTTCAAAAGAAATTGATAGAATGATACAAAAGAGAAATAAAAATCTATTTAAAGTGTGATTTGAGGAAAGAAATAAGAATGTTCTTGAAATGTAAATAAAATGAACTTTCTGATTTTATGCAGGTTTTTGAAAAGAAGTTTTGAAAGAGCTAGGTATTGTAAGAAAAATGGCTTTACAAAATTGTGATTTACCAAAAAGAATGACTAGAAACGAAAGCCTATTCTAATACCTTAAGCAAAGAGGGATGTAAATCTGATTTCTATACAGAAAGATAAAGATAGAGCAACTAACCTAAATGTTCTTGACATGATAAGTGCATTGAAACGAGAGATTCACCAAATGACATGATGCATTTGCTAGTGAAATTTTCATTGCAAGAAATGACAGAATAGAGAAAAAAGGGGAATACCTGATTCCTTTTGCTCCAGATGGATTTTTCTATCTTTCTATTGTTGACCTCTACAAGTTTGAGGGTTTTTGGAGTAGTTATGCTCAATTCATAGGTTGGGGGGTGAATTGGATCTAGATTCATAGGTCGGGGGTGAATCAGATCTAGGAGCCTAAAATCCCTATTCTGAGGGCCTGAGGGGGTTGTCAGGGTTTCAAGGGTCTCTGTGATGTCTGGATATGGTACCTACAATAAGACAAAAATAGTAAATTGTGTTAGATTCATGATAAAAACTAGTCTAGCACAATCCTTTGTGGGGGTCCCATCGAGCGTGCCAGAATGAAATGTACAAAAGAATGCATTTGATCTAATAACTTGCTAAAACATAAATTATTCAGAAATATTAATTTTATTCATGATAGAAGTGCTTTTGTGTTACAAATAGGGAGAATTCCCATTCTTTATTTCATAAATGTATAATAAATCTGATGCTTTCTTTTGGGATCTTCAATGTAGGTGGGCTTCATGTGTAATGTGTGCCACCGATAGTTGTATTTGCTATTTGTTTCCTCTTTGCATCTATGCTAGACCTGCAAAAGGGAGTTAGTATGTTTGGGGGCTTGCCTTAGTCAGGCCCCATGGTGAAGAAGATAAATGGACATAAAATATGTAATGAAAATTGAAATAAATTGCATAGAACATCATAAAAACATGAAATGAAGTATACCTGAGTGATTTGGAGTGAAAAACCTTCTGTAGGACCAATTCGCAGGTTGAGGGGTGAATTGGAAGTCGGATTCATAGGTCAGGGGGTGAATTGAGTTGTGAGTACTTTCTACTAGAGATCCTTGTCTGGATGGGCTCCTCAGGTGTTGCTATGTTGTTTGTATGGTTCAGATGTCTGAGATTGCACTTTTGGTCATATTTCTATAGAGTTTTTGTAGACTAACTAAAAGGGGAGAGAGAGAGATAATGAGGAATTAGGTCCACTATTTATAGAAAAACCTAAGGTGTAGGGGGTGTGGTTAGGAGTACTAAACCCTAAGGTCAAGTCCTAAGGTGGTTAGGTTAGGTTTTATGAGGTGTCATTCCTACATTCCCTAAAGAAATATCTCATCCTCACACATGTGTGAGGAGAGATTAGGGTTTACTAGGGTTAGGTGGTCAACTCTAAGGTTAGATTAGGGTTAGGTTAGGGTTTCCTAGGAAATATCCTAACTAACTTGGTGCACACACATGTGGGAGGGAATAATTAGGACTAATTAGGGTTTAGGAACCTAATTAACCTTTTTAATCCAAAAAGTGCACTTAAGTGAAGTGACTTTAAAATTAGAATTGGAATTAACTTAATTAAGACTTTTTGGGAACTAATAGTCCCGTGGGGTCCTAATTAGGTCTAGGAAGGGCTTAAGTTGCCTTAGGTAATTGATAAGTGGTATTTTGATGGATGAAAGGTGGTTATGACATGGATTGTGTAGTTTAGTAGGGTTTCGTGCCTATAGACCGATGAAATGGCCTACATAAGTCTACGAAGGTCTACGATGGCCTACACTGATCTAGAGTGGTCTACGCTGGTCTAGAGTGGTCTACGCTAATAGCCTACACAAGTCTACGATAGTCTACGCTGGTCTACAATAGCCTAGAGGTGTCTAGGATGGTCTATGCAAACCTACAAGTGTCCTGATGGATCTACAAGTACGTAGAGGTAGACATGTGTAACTTTTGGGTGTCTACACAACTATCAATCATCTATTAGTTTATCCACACCAACCAAGACCTAGCATGCCTGAACCTTAGGTGAAATGAATTCCCTTTCAATAGAGAATAAATTTTTTTCCAAGTACATTGGTGTGCCCTTGACACACCAATAATTGGGCTTTTGCCTCTTCATGCCCAAACAAATTGGCATTGGAGAGGGAAAAGTCAAAATGTATCATTTGCATTCTCAGAACCTCAAAGTATGATCAAGTAGAAAAGGAAACACAAAGAGAAATTGATATGGAAAGTGAGAAATAAATATAAAAATTATTTATTTTGGGCTTAGCCTAGAAATACAAAATAATTATAAATATTATACCTTGGAATATTCAAGTATGAATAAGGCTCCAAAAAGGTTTATGAAGAAGTTATAGTTTAGAATTTATTTTTAATACAAGATAAAAAAAATAGTCACAAATGTAAGGATGCATTCAAAAAAAATTTAGAAGATGAAGGTTTTCCATATGGTTTTTGTTTTGTAATCCTTGATACATATTACAACTACCTACTATAATTACAAATAGGATGATGATTTACCAAAAGAAAGAAGCAGTGTGGTTATTGGTCTTCTTTTGAAATAAAGAAGAGAATATAAAAATTAGAGACATATATATATATATATATATATATATATATATATATATATATATATATATATATGCTTCAACTATATCTACTCTTATGGATAGATGCTAGAAGGATCTTAGTGTATTCATGTCAAATTCAATGATAATTCACAATTATAAGCATTGGATTCTTAAGGGGACCTCAATATAGCTGTCTCCTTTCAAAAAGAAGCATGGTAATATTGGTTGGTTTTTAATTGAGGGGGATTTAGGTATTCTTGTTAATTTTGTGAATAAAAATAGATGTCGAAATATCGACATATTTAGAGTGTGTTCATCAAAAAAATTGACTTTCAATTTTTGCCTTTTAACTATTAAAATTTTGACATGGTAGAAATTTGTGTTATTCAAAGCATTATTCTAAAAAAATTATTCCCTTTTTAAAAAATTCAAAGATAAATTTTTAAAGGATTCTTGATTCACCTATGGGATAAAATGGTTAAGTACCCCCTTTAGGGGTGTAGAATCTCAAGTAGTTATAATGTCTACGTTAGATTACTCTCATTTTCTATCTTTTCCATGACTCCTATTTCCATGCAACTTCTAATTACCAAAACTCTTTCAACATACATCTTGAATTTTCCAATGCTTATCTTATGCCTTCCAGTGGATCTTCCATATCCCAAAATTATATAAAATATTACTTTTACCTAGGTATGGTAATAATGAATATTTGAATATTCAATGAAGGAATGAATCATCAACAAGTGAATGAATATTAAACAAATCTTGGAGAGTCCTACTTATGGAAAGAAGATCCAAATTCCAAAACTTCATTGACTCCCTTTGGATTTTCTCTCTCAATATTTTGGTCCCTCATTATATCTCTCTATTTTGTTATCTCTAACGCATCTCATATTTCCATTGTATTTTAATCTTTAATATTGATCATCATTCAAATATCAATTTTTTGAGTTTATAGTATAGATATGGTCTTGCAAGTTTGTCATATCTTGAAGGATCATAAATTGAGGCATTAAACTACTATAGATAAAATTTCCATAACCTAGTAGTGCATTTATTATAATTGTTAGTGTTATCATATGTACTATCCTACTATTAGCAAATCTACAGATCTCATATTCTATGTAACAAGAAGGGGTTTTTTCTATATCTGTATAGTTGTAATGGAATTTGGCTAATCACTTAGAATAGTTAGATTTTCCTTGAACCTAACCCTTCTCCCTGGATTTTATCTATTTTGAGTTTTATTTTTACATGTCTCATCCTTGGAAATCATTTTGAAATTAATATTAGTATTGCATTTTAGCCTCTATGTTTTGTTAGGTTCTTATATTTTCATTTCACCCTATAGGTTCTTGGATAAAAAGTCCTATTTTATAGATATTATAGACAATAGGGTTGTCCCTTTGGCAATGCTATTAAGAACACTAGTAGTTCTAGTCATAATGTTGTTCTATTGTAGCATATCCATAGGTAATTATAATTACAAACATATGCTTCCATTTGGAATTTAATTATTCTATTTTTCTTACAAGAATAGGGGTCTGAGTGAGGTTGAGCCCCAAAATCCTAATATTTCATTGAGTTTGTGTGTAAGTATTTTGATGCATGGAGTAATATTTCTTGAAATACAAGGAGCAAAATTAGAGTGTCAAACATTGTAAGGAGAAAAAAATGGTTTCTATTTTTTTAAACCCTTTTACTTTATTTTTAGATATGTTATCTCGTCCAACTAGTTGCATCTTAGGCTTGGTTTCTTTGTTTGTATATGTTTGTAAGAAAATGAAGAAATCCATGTAGTCTAATAAGCATGGATTATTTACCTTGTTATTTTAGCTTATTTTTTAGACCATATATTACATATTTAAGAAAATTTATATTGCATATATAATAGGGTTTTTTTTGGTGCATAAATATTCTCGAACCTTTGCTTAAAAAGAAAAGAATATTTCTTTCTATTTGCATCAAAAGGGGAAATAATTTAGCATAGAAATCTTGTTTGTCTACATTGTTGTAGCTTGCATTATTAGATTAGGATAAGTTAAACTTTTATGTTGTTCTTATATCATCTAAGAAATGGTAGAAGTAGATAAGAACCTAAGTAGAAGATAATAATACGTGTTTTCTAAATCAACACATCGGACTTAGCTAATCACATATCCCCTTTCTTTCTTTCTTCTCCCCTTGCCCTTACATTTTGGTGACCTTGATATGAACACCACATGGATCCCAAATATTCTTTTCTATCCTACTCTAATCAACTTTAATATTTTGCACATGGATTCTAAATATTATTTTCTAGCCTACTCTAATCAACTTAAAAACTTAAAAATTTAGGTAAACTTATTAAGTAAGATCATTGAACTTTATTTTGTAGATTAGCACACAATAATATAGATAAAAATAACATAACAAATTTCTATCCCTACTGTGAATATTTTCATTCCTTGAGTAATTTTCATATTAACTACCTAGATATATTTGGTATATAGTGATTTGGATGACCAGTCACTCACATAGGGTCTTGTGCATCCTTATGCTAGTTATAAAGTATATTATAATGGGCTAGTGGGAGTAATAAGAAGGGTTTATTATCCCTCAATATATTAGTTATCTAGGGGATGCTTCCATGTATCATTTATCTTCCATATACCGACTCTACTTTCATATACCAAAGGGTTTATCAAGAGGGTTCAAGTATATAGAGATTCATCGGTATGCAAGGAGGCCTTTGAGGCATATAGGTTAGCTTGGTATATCAATGGAAGGATAAATAAAGGTCATTAAAAGAATTATATTTCTTATTTAATCAACTCCAATAAATTATGAAAATTTATTATTTCCACAATCTTAGCCAACCTTTCAATCATGCCTTAAATACATTACATAGATCATAGCATCGCTCACCAAATGGCCAGCCATCCTAATCCTATTGTCATTAATAACAAGGAATATCATAATGAGTTTCTTACTTATGAGAACCCTAATTTTGACCAATATGAGGAGGATATTCCTCCTCATGATCCATATATCCCACTTAAGAAGAGGATTAAAGGTTAGTCTTTTGATTAGACATACATATGGCTCACTCCCTTCATAGGCATACGGGAGTCATAGAAAACTTCTTTAGGGAATATATTAAAGATCAAGAAGCTTCCCAAGGGTATGATTCACTACTAGATTGACTAAAACTCCATCTTTCTAGTCCTCTGCATCCTAATCAAGTAGATAAATCATATACTTCAATTAATGTCACCATGCCGAAACTTCATGCATCAATTTCCAACCTGGTGGATATAATCTCACCCAATAATATTATAACAATAAAGAGTGGACGTCAAGTTCATCCCCAAATTTCATTTGGGTAAATTCCTCTTATGCCAACTTTGAAAGAGCTTTCATAGGGTATCTCTAATTGTTCCACCTCATAATATGTGGGAACAAGCTCTCAAAACCTTAATCCCAATTCCTTATCTAATATCAATTTGATAGAACCTACCTATAATTAAAATCCTAACCTAATAATTTTTGGATTTGTAATGTGTTGGTCCTAACCCAACCCAATAGGGGTATGTGATACTTGAAGGTGCATCATTTTACTAAAGATGCCCCCAACTCTTTAATTGGACTAGGTAGTAAGAATTTTTCACCCAAGGTACCTCAAGGGTGAAGTATTTCTACAATTAAGAACCATGGGCTACATTGTAAACTTATTTTGGCCTTGAGGAACTCAAAGCTATACTTTGTGAGAACTATAGTGTCCTTTATCCTTCATGAAGTTAATGAGAATTTGATAATATTTTTACTTTCCATTAGTAGCATCGCCCACTTAAATTTTGGAATACACAACGATTGTGGTACTACCATTTTGATATTTATCATTTCTCATTAATTTTATTTTATTTACATGGTATTCCATTGTTTTTTTCAATTTTCTCATTGTTTTATAGATCATACACTCTCCTTGGTATAGTTATAGTTGTATTTACATTGAATCTCTTGTACCATAAATTCCTAAATTTACTTTTCATGCATTTTAATTCCCATATTTAATGAACAAGCTTTAAATTGTTGCATTTAAATTCATGTAATTATATTATATTAATTAGATTTAGCAATGCTAGTAGGGACTCAAATAAAATTTGAATATTGGAAGAGGCATTATCCCTTTCTTCTAATATGTAAAAATAGAATTGTGGGTTTATTATAAGTCATACCTTTTCACAATTCAAAAGAATAATGAATTGAATTATCCTATGTATGAGGTTCGAGGTGTAGACCAATTGGTTCATCCAAATCCTATAAGGGAGGCGGAGGTCCAAGGTTCAAATCTCGGGCCTCGCCTAACTGAACACTTGTCCCTTTCCTGGTGCTTTCAGCAACGTAAAAGGTTTAAAATGATTGTGGCATGGTGTTTATAGGGGTGGACTGCACGAAGATCTATGTGGCGGCTTCCGGGGTGGACAACATAGAATACTGTGATGGCCATAAAAGCTGGACAACCTACCCGGATTCGTGGCGACTACCGATTCCACCATGTAAAAAAAATAATTATCCTATGTATGATTTAGAGATAGTAATAATAATGAACACTCTCACCATCTAGAGGCACTATCTATTGGATTAGTGGTTTTAGCTTGAGATTGATCATCAAGGCTTGAGGTATCTATCCACTCAACTCAACATCAATGCTCAATAGAGGAGATGGATGGAATTCTTGTGTGAGTATTATTTTTTATGTGCTTTAGATAAATGGAAATTAGAATAAATTTTACAATACTATTAGTCAAAGACAATACTCTTTCTCCAAAATAGTTGCTTCTATGGATGTAAAGTAGCAAATTGAGAATAAATGGTCAAACATGTGTGGGTTCAACAATTTTTGGTAGCATATCCAAACTAGATTTTACATGAAAACAAATATGAGAGATACCACTTTAACTTAAAGGGTATGCTTAGGTCCCACAATGTTATCAATATACTAAATTTTGGTGGCATAAATACAATTATTTTATCAAATTTTGTAAGGCATCATATGTTGCACACCCTAGAGTTAATAATATGTATTCTAATTTGAGTAAACTTTTATTTTGGCCAAGAATGAGGGACATAACTACTTATGTTAGCAAATATTTAGAGTGTCATAGGTTCAATGTCAAGCACTAGTATCTATATGGATTGTTATATCCCCATGAGATACTAAAGTGGAAGTACGATGTAGAATCCATTCATTTTTTCATGGGGTTTTCTTTAATCCAATAGAGACATAATGTAATTTTTGTAGTAGTTGATAATTTAACCAATTCAACTCATTCCTTACCTACGAAGGGAACTTATAAATCTAAAGATATTACCTAGTTATATGTGGATTAGATATTGAGGCTACATGGAGTGCCTAATAATGTCATTTTTGACTAATATTCCTTGTTTAATTCTCACTTTGGAATACTTCTTAGCATTTTTTAGGAACTTGACTAAATTTCAACACTACATATCACCTAGAGACTGATGGGTAGATTGAAAGGATGAATCATATTATTTAGGATATGCTAAGTATGTATGTAATGGAATAATAAAATTAGTGAGATAAGTACCTCAGCTTTACTAAGTTAGTATATAAAAGAGCCATGATAACTCTATAGGGATAAATCCTTAAGAAGCCTTGTATGGTCATCCTCGTAAAGCTTTTTTGAGTTAGGATGGAATAGAATATTGAGTGGCTATTATACCATAGGTGCTTTGAAATTTAGAAAAGAAAATAAAAATAACAAGTGTAACCTTATGTATGCTTAGTATTAGTAGAAGAGTTACATCTATATACACCACATGAAGATATAGTTTGTAGTTATGGACAATATGTTTATTTGGGTCATATCTCAAAAGAGTTACTTTAATCTAGGAAAGGATCAAAGTTGTTAGCTTATTTTGTATTTGATATTTTTGAGAAGATTGGATCTATTGCTTATTGCTTAGCATTTCCACCTATATTGTCATGGATTCATAGTGTTTTTCATGTTTTCATGCTTAAGTATATATCTACCCTTCTCATGTTTTAGATTTGTCAAATTTAGAGGTAAGGATAGTGAAATCAATATTGATTCTTATTGCATTTTAGATCAGATGGCCAAATAACTTTAAAAATGGTAAATAGAGTAGGCTTTAGTTTATTGGAACCAGTAGATCAAGCATCTTGATCCTTGGGAGGATTCCACATAAATAAAAAAATTATACCCCCATGTTTTTACATAACTTATAGTAGGAAATTCATATAAGGGGGAGAATGTAGTTACCACACCCCTTCCTCTTTCATTATTTTTTAATGTGTGTACTAGATAGATGCAATAATTTTTTGTGACTAGATTTTATGGTTTAGTTATTGATGATAAACTACTATGACTCAATGACAATATTACCTTTATAATATTATAGTTGGTGTTTGATTTCATGATGCTATAGTATGATATTATTGAAAGAATGAGGAAACTATAAATTAATGATTGTATTATTGTGATATATGTAGTTTACAATAATGGTATAAAATTTTAATATTTGTTATTATCTTGTAGCATTAATGCTCTTTCGAGGGGAAGTATTTTTGGATGGTGATGTTTTGTTGGTACAAGTAGTCAAAGGCCATCATGGGGAAAATCAAACCATGTGCTTGATGAATCTATGTGTATTATAAAAACCCAATATAAATTATACTAGGGCCCATTTTTTTATGCCTCTATTTATTTTAAATACTATAACAATTGTTGGTTGAATATGATTTTTAGTACACTAATGGTCTTGTATTATATTAGTTTTTCATTCCTTTTAAAATAATAAAAAATAAAATAAAAATGGACGAAGTTGTATGGGGGAATGGAGAATAGGGGATGATTTATGAGTGGAATGTAGTGAAGAAGTGTGGATTGGTAGTTTTCATGGGGATTAAGAGAGGAACAAAGTATATGAAAGAGAAAGGATTATCAATATGAAGGAAGTGTGCATTGTAAATGGGAAGAAGAAAGAGAGAAGGGAGGAGGAAGTAAAATGTAGAGAAGGTTGGATTTGCAAAGCAAGAGAAGTGTGGAGGTTGGTTGCATGGAGGGAAACATGCAAGCCATATACCTCTTAACAAATAATATTTTTTACATATGCAATGTAATTTTAATGTTTTCTTCTCTAAAATATTTTTTCATTCTATTTTTATTTACCTTTAAAACCCTATGTTGTCAAAATCTGGATTTGTTTCCTCCTTATTTTGCCATTATGGATATGTGTGTGTGTTGAAATTAGTTATAGAATATTTTTAAACCTATATATTTGAAAAAATAATAAAATATTATTGTAGAACTTTTATAAGCATGTGTGAAACCTTGAGGGATCTTAGCCAGATCCTTTGTGAAGCATTACAACTTCCTCAATCAAATAATCAAATAAATCAAACCACTTAAGGAGGGCAAAGTCCTATAAGCCACTTGGAGAGGGTGGATTCTCATAGCCACTTAGAGAGGGTAGATTCTCTTACAAAATACGCAATAGGAATTAATTATTTGATGATAAAGTGAATGAATGATTCTACCTATAAATATATGAACTAATCAATGAATGGACATGATCAATATAGGAGCTGACATGACTATTGGGATCATTACATAGATACCCCCTTAAAAAATATTTGTCCTCAAAGCTTGAGAAAACTGGAAAATACTCTTTGTCTCCTATGTAGAATGTTCTTCTAGAAGTCCTTGTCATTTAATTAGAAACACTTAAATTTGGTATGTTCAATGATGGTGTACTTGTATTGCTAATTTCATTTGCAAATTTCTGAAAATGGTTAAATATTTGAAATAACAATAGTCACTTGACATTCATGGGTGAATTGATGTAGAAATTTTTGCAAAAATTGCAAAAATTATCGCAAAAATTGTAACACAAAAAATTATCACCAAAATTGCTGCAAAATTCTTTGCAAAAATTGCTGCAAAAAGTTATCGCCCAAAATTGCTGCAAAAGTTATCACAAAAATTGCTGCAGAAAGTCGTTGCAAAAATTGTGGGTCAAACGGTCAAATTTCCCTCCAACGAATCAATTCGAATTCAAATTCGAAGTTTTCAATGGTCAAATATTCCAACGGTAAAGCTTTCCTCCAACAAATCAATTCGAATTCAAATTCAAAGTTTTCAATGGTCAAATATTTCAATAGTCAAGCTTTCCCATGGTTATATTTCAAATTTGATTTTAGCCATGGTTAGTTTTCATGAGATTTTCAATGATCAAATTTAATATCAACTAGAACAATAGTAATTTCACGACAACAGTTATATTTTCAAAAAAAATTGACTCCAATTACACAGACATACACTGGTCTATGCGGATATGTAGAGACACTCGTGGATAAAAAAAATAATAATGTGGACTCAGAGGTAGAGGTAGAACACAGTTTACATGCACTTGGAATCTAATAATGGATGGGGAGACTCGATAGTGAGGTTGACACAGACTGCTAAGCGGACAAGGACTTACACAAAAAATAGGAGGGTTGATAAGATAGTAATACTAACACAAAGAAACTAACATGGATAGTGTGAATTGATACTAACATTATGGAGGAGAATGACCAAATAGTAAGGATATTCGGGAAATGAGCAATGGAACTAGAAGTACGAATAATGAGGATTGGACACTTAGCAGGTAATGAAGTATGGAATACTTGGTGAGGTTAAGTCACGCATTGGAGAGGAACAACGTGACCACTGTATGGTGGTCAATAATTCTATAGTTTTTTGATGGTTTTAAACAACAAGGAGTCCCCTGTGCAGTCAATGTGGGACTAAAAAATTCCTAGAAAAATTTGACACGATAATACGATTCTTTCTTGGCCATTTAAATTAAAAATTATTAATCAAAACCTTAGAAATTCACATAGCATGATTTAATTGGCCTATTTGTTTAGGTTTTTTGAAGCAAAATTGTTGCATTTGATTATATTTTTTATTTTATTGTTGTTAGGATGTGTATTTTCACGAGCACGGGTGATTATCACAATGGTTTTATTCACCAAAAAATTAGACCTTAGCGGATTGTTAAGAAATTTCCTCCTTCCTAATATTTTTGATGTTCACATGAATATAATGGGATTTGGGGTCGTATGCAATAAATTTCGTATACCAACACCGACCAATTAGCCACACAAATTAACTACATATCAAAATGGTGAAACCCTAACATTGATTTTTGGTATGAATTGATCAGAGAGTAGAATCATCTAAAGTTTAAAAAAAATATTGCATCTTTGATGACTCAAGTAACTTAGTTGGCCATCATTTTTTTCTTTTAATTAGCTACTAGCACTGGTATTAGGTGTTGAAAAAAATAATTATGCGTTTTGGCTGGCTACATAAACCTTAGGCTAGGAAAAAAATTAATTTAAAAAATTTTAATTTTATTCCCCGCCTACGAATAGCACCTATGCTTCTAAAAATGATTGAATGCCTATGAATAATATTTGTTTTAATTCTATGGTTGAGTACCGATGAGGTTTTCTTTGGTCCTGGGTTGTACGAATGCTATGCTGATGTAAACAATGGTACTTAAAGCATTTTTCTGGTTTTCATTTTTAGTGATTCAGACTCTATTGTTTTGAATCCTTTTGACTCCTTTGAATGTTCCCCATAATAAAATAAATATCCTCTACATACGTAGTAGCCATTTTGAGTGTTCTCTATAGGGACCTTAGCATATATTTAACTATATTCATAGCACTTTTGGGGATTCTGAGTGGATCCTAGGTTTTCACTATCCTTTTTCCTTTTGTTGCAGAGACTCTCTCATGTGATCTGGGTTTATTTCTCTTTGAAGAAGAAGGATAAAAATCCTCTAAAACCTCTTAGTCAAGGATGATATGCATGGACTTATTTGGTTTCATCAATTTTGACTTTAGGTGCTTAGAGCTCCTCAAAATTTTCTCTTTGTCTTTGAAGGCTCACAATTGCTCTATTTCTCTCCCAGTTCTTTTTTATTTATGCCTCCTATTTATTTAGATAAGCCTTATCTATATAAAGAGTGTGTCTAGAAGGATTTGGGGATGGGGTTCTTAACTCCTTATTCTCAAAATTATGAGGAGGATTAACTTTATTTACAGCTTTAGAGGGGCTTCCAAATTTGAGACCCAAGCTTATCCCCCTAACCTTATCTCCTTTTTTAACTACATGTTTGAAAACCATTTTAAATAGTCCTTGGTGGAGAGGAACCATCATATTCCCTCTTTAAAAATGTAACATCTTCTTTTCAATCAACTTGAATAGGAACATGGGGATATTCATCTTTTTATTACATTGCAAATGATTCAAAAAGACCAAGTGAAAATCATCACAATTGCAAAGTGTTTATTGAGTTTGAAGTACTCCATAACAACAATGGCCACCCTATCCCATGGTGTCAGGAGGGATTCTCGTAGAATCCCATTAGAGTATTTTTCTGGGTTTTTACCTTTCTCTATATATGCATTCATCAACACTAGGAATCCTGAAAGCCTATGAGATAAGAGGAATGGTGATATTAAATTGCATTTCCTTTACCATTAATCTATCATCTTGCCACAAGTGGGCTATTTTAATGGATAATTCTTGATCATATCTATTGATTTTTTTTAGGAACTTGAGGAGCCCCTCATTTTCAAGAATTTCCCAAACATCATTGTCAGGAGTAAGGGTAGAAAGTTCTAGTATTTTCAAATTTATCTCCATGATCTACTTTCTTACTCTGAGATAATACCTAAGAGCCAAACAAGAATCATTGAGCAAAATTGAGCCTACGAGATGAATAACCAAACAAAAACAAAAAATGGTGTTGTTTTCACCCATGTTGCTCCATATTTCAGCTTGTAACTAGCATCCAAACATTTTCCCACATTTCCCAAACCAAACATTCATCCCTAGAAAAATCCTACAATCACCTAAAAAAAGACCTCAATTTAGGGCATGGGAGACTACACCAATAGGAATTCAAGGAGGTACTACTTAGAAATGAGAAATTTGTATCTACTTTATCATTTTCATGATTACTATGCATGTTGGAATAGAAATGCTTGGGAATAGTTGAAGTGGTCTGAATAACACTAGTTTGGAAGACACAAGGGTGTATTCTGGGACTACCAACACACCTTGAGAAAACCACACCCATAAATTATGAAACCATAATCCATGTGGATATAATAATTTATGCTCCTTACGTGGATAAAGTTGAATAATAAAGCTGAAGGGAACACTTTATAAAGTATATCTTCCTGTTGAGGTTTCCATGTGTAGGCCATGAGAGGGGATGAAGTTATCTACATCATGAGTGTTTTTAAAACATGTGGATATGCTAAATTGAGTAGTTCATCCCACTAAAGCAACCCCATGTAAACAGTGAAGGGTGAAGAAGGTCCCCTCAACACTAAATAATTTCTAATTTATATGGAAGGTAGGCCCACCAAACCAATATTTTGTAGCATCCAAGTGGCTGAACCCAAGACAAAATTTCTTTTTCCACCATGGAAATTTATTTCAAAATTAAAAGGAGTCAAATGGATCCAAAATCACATCACAAAATTCCAAAAGAAAATACCCCCTAAATTTGAGTAAAGGATATGGATTTTCTTATTGCCTAAAAATCCAAAATTTAGAAAAGAATCCTCCAACTTGGAATCTCTCCCTAGAATAATCCAAACACATCAAAAGGAATCAAGATCTATAAGGGGCGGTATTAGAATTTCTTTGGGATAGTTGAGTCAGTACTTGGGTAAACCTTTCCTTCCAAATGGTAAGGCCTTCCTAATAAATACCAAGATTAGCCAAAGAGTCTGTAGCTATGTTTCCTTCCCTGTAGACATGTCTAATTTGAGAGTCCTCAAGGTTTTTAATATTTCTTTTAGATTCCTTCATCAAGTTTTTAATGTTCCAATTGGGGTTGTGAGCATCAATAATGAAGTTGATGATATTAAAATATTATCCTTCTATTATCACCTTTCTACATTCTAGGGATTTGAGAAGAGCAACTCCTTTAAAAAGGGCTTTGGTTTCCACAAAGTAATTGGTTTGGATCAACAAGATTTCTACAAATTCTAAAAATAACTTCACCTTTGTCATTTCTAAAAACATCTGTAGTACCAACAATCCTTGGGTTCCCTTTAGAGGCCCCATAAAAGTTGAGCTTTATCCAGCCTGTGGGAGGAGGATTTTATTTGATCTAAGATCTATTTGTTCTTTCTTGTTTCTCTACCTACCTATTTTTTTATAGAAGGTCTAGATTATTTGCAAGTCTGATCTTAGCCATGCTATCCCTATATTTAGAAAAGGAAATGCTTAAAATATTTTCAATGATAGCATTGAGAACTTTGACTTCTACTAAAATTGTATCTTGTTTGCTATTCTTGAAGGCTCTATTGTTTCTGTCATTACAAACACCTTATAGAAATTGGGGAAGGCTTAGGGACCATATGGTTTGAAGTATTTTGCTATAGAAAGGAGGGACCCATTGGCCACATATATCTGATAAGTTGTTCGGTGTCACCCGATAAACCTCAAGGTTTCTCAAAAGATATTAGAACACTTCTAGGGAGAAGGGGCACTCTATGAACATATGATTAGAATTTTTTCTTTCTTATTATAAAGGTAGTAGATATTTAGGATTACCATTCCCCTTTTCTAAGGTTTATCTATGGTGAGGATCTTATTATGAAGAGATAACCAAAAGAAAAATTTGACTTTAGGGATAAGGTTTTTCATCCAAATCTACTTGCTAGGGAACCAACTTTTAGACTCACATTCCACTAGGAAGTACAATGTTTTCATAGATAAGTAGCCAATTTATTCTTCTTTCCAAATCAAATAATATTCATACTCAGAGTTATTTATAACCTGAGTTCTTAGCTTATTGAAAATAAATCTTTTAAGACATTCATATTTGAAAGCATGTGGTTTCATCATCCTAACCTCAAAAATAGATTATCTGAATGGTAGCAGTAAGACATTCAAGGAACTCATTTTAAGCTAGCCCAAAAATTTCGCATCATTAAGGAGAAAATTGAGATATTGAATAAGGAAGTCTTTGGTAACCTATTTGAAAACAAACAATTTATAAAGGACATATTAGCTATAATTGAGGCCAAAATCCAAAGTGGGTAGGTTGATGACCATACTAGAGATGAGGAAAAGAAACTATTGTCTGAATTTCATAACCTTCTAACATGCGAAGAAACATTCTGGTGGTAAAATTTTAGATAAATTTGGCTTATAGAAGGAGACTCCAATACAAAATTATTTCATGCTTCCACCTTGCATAATAGGAGCTCAAATAGAATCAAAGAACTCTAGAAGGAATATGGCTCATCCACTAAGGATAAATTTGAAATTATTTCAGTGGTTGTTTCCTACTTCAGTTCTCTCCTAGCTAATCCTAATCCTTGCTCAACCTTAGAAAAAGAGTCACTCCTCCAGCACATTTCTAATTCTATAAGTTTTGAAGTCAATTTCAGGTTGATCTATCCTTTTTATGAGGATGAAATCAAGCAAGCCCTTTTTTCCATGCATCCTGAGAAAGATCCTGGACTGAATGGGTTCACGTTGAGATTTTTCCAAGATTATTAGGATTTTGTAGGACTTGATGTTTTTTTAGCCATCAAGGAATTCCAGATGTCCAAAACTATCCCTTGCAGGTTTTTATTGCATTGATTCCTAAAGTACCCATTTCAAAATCAATGGCTGATTTTAGACCTGTTATTCTTTGTAATGTGGTTTATAAAATCCTTACTAAAGTGATGGCTAATAGAATACAGGGCATCCTTCCCAATATCATTGATTCATTTTAAGGAAGTTCGGTCAAAGGTAGATCCATTTTTTATGGAATAATAACCATCCACAAAACCCTACATTCTTCATCCCAAACCAAGAAACCTATTTTTTCTTAAATTGGATATGAAAAAGGCTTATGAAAAAGTCAACTAGAATTTCCTCATGGTTGTCCTTCTGAATTTTGGGTTTCATCCTGATTGGGTTGATCTCATCAAAGGATGTATTTCCACTCCTTTATTTTCAGTCCTTGTCAATGGATCCATTGCTGGGTATTTTTAGAGTGTTGGAGATTTAAGACAAGGAGATCCCCTATCTCCTCTCTTCATCATTGGTACCAAATATCTCAACAAAAATCTAAAATTGATGTGCACAACAAATCTCATATATGGTATTAAACCATATTTGCATCTTAACCCAGTGACACACCAACAATTCATGGATGATACATTAGTGGCTACTCATGCTTTAGTTTTTTAGGCTCAAGTCATCAAACACATCCTACTCCTTTATGAACAAGATGTTGGTCAGAAGGTAAACTTCCACAAAATAAAAGTTTATTTTCCAACACTCCTCATTAGTGTCAAGTAAAAATAGCCCAAATCCTTGAGTGCGTAGTTGCTTCCTTTCCTACCACTTATTTAGGTCTCTCATTGTTTGTAGGAAACCCTTTTGACTCAATGTGGAATAATGTAATTGAAAGGATTCAAAAGAAACTAGCAGGGGGGGAAGAAAATCTTCTTTCCCAAACTACAAAAGCCACTCTGACTATGGCATGCCTACAAAGAATCCTAGTTTACTTCCTTTATTTTTTCAAAGCCCCTGCTTCAATATATTCTAAAATCTAATAAATACAAAAAAAATATTTTCTCTGGTCAGGATCTGAAAAAAATAAATATTCCACCTTATTTCTTGGGATAAATTTTGTAGATCCAAAGCCCATGGAGGTATTGGGCTCAAAATAATACAAAGTTTAAATATTACCTTGATGGTAAAATAGTCTTGGATAATTATTTCTAATGATAGCTCAGAATGGGTCACCATAGTAAAGAGGAAGTATCTGGAGGCATCTAATTTCCTTGAGGAAATGGCTTCGACCAATGGATCAACTTTCTAGAAATCCATGATCCACACCAGACCTATGGTGTACAAAGTACTAATATTGTAGCTAAGAAATGGCAAGAGTATTGACTTCTGGTATGACAAGTGGATTAGAGGAGTACCACTTATTGAAAATCCTAGCATATCGATCCTCAAAAACTTCACTAATGCCTAGCTAGAATAAATTTTTTATGACTTTATATCCCATTCCCGTCTCAATCCATCCTATAAATTGTTCACTTGTGATTCTCATCCTATTGATTCTATGTCCTTGGCTTTGCTCTTTAATTGTGTAGTCATCCCTACTAGTATTCATTCTAATCATTTCATTTGGAAGTATTCTAAAAGTGGGGATTTCTCTGTCAAGTCAGTCTATCATATCCAAATGTAGCCCTCTGATTCTTCCTTCCCCTGTCACCTTGTGTGGCCCAAACATCTAATCCCTAAAATATATTGCTTTTCCTATTTGGTCATTCAATATAGAATTCTCACCTCTAATAATCTAATCAAAAGAGGCCTCTTGATTCCCAATCACTATCACTTATGCCTATCTGATTGGAAATCTATTCATCATATTTTCTTGGGTTGCTCCTTTTCTTCTTCCATCCTTGACAATTTATTTCAGTTCTTTCATATCCTTTGGGCCAAACCTCAATCCATTTTAGATATTTTCACCCAATGGCCTTCACCCTTTCATAATTCCTACCTTAAGTCCATTTGGAAATTCTAATTCCACCATTTCCTTTGGAAATTTTGGCATGAAAGAAACAATAGAGTGTTATCCAATACTTGCGAGGATCCTTCGTATCTAACAAATAGAATTATTTCCTTTGTCAAATAAAATGACTAGCTTTATCCTTCCACCAAGTCTGTCATATCTAGATTTGAAGCTTCCTTATTGTTTTCCTTAAACATCCCCCTTCAGGAAGCCTTATCTTCTACACCCCCCAAGGTCAGGATCAATACCGAGTGGATCCCTCCTATGATGGGTTGGATGAAGTTAAATTTTTATGGTGCATCCAAAGTAAATCCAATATTGGTAGGGGCAGGTGGAATACTCAGAGACCAAAATGGGGATGTTATCATGGCTTTTACTGAATGTCTTGGTGTTCAATCCAATCATATTACAGAAGCTAGAGCTCTTTGGAGAGGGTTGTCATTAATTTTGATGAATTCCAACAAGGTGATCATTGAAGGTGATTCTATAAACATCATAAATTATTTGAGGAATAACAAAAACCCCTCTTGGAAGGTTACAAATTATGTTGAAGAATCTAGGAAAATCATAGAGCATATGTGAGATCCTATCATTTAACATGCTTTCAGGGAAGCAAACAAAGTAGCAGATTCTTTGGCCAGTCATGGTACCAACATCAATATCCTTGTCATGTGGTATAACTCTCTTCCCCAACAAATATTTGATGTGTTTAATATGGATAAGGATTCTATCCTTCATAGTCCAAGAGACCAATATTTGTCTTCTAATCATAGTTCCAATGGCTAATTATAATATGCCTAGTCTGAGACACAAGTTTTTGTCTATT
This sequence comes from Wollemia nobilis, assembly GCA_028583015.1. Classification (NCBI taxonomy): domain Eukaryota; kingdom Viridiplantae; phylum Streptophyta; class Pinopsida; order Araucariales; family Araucariaceae; genus Wollemia; species Wollemia nobilis. Next base: position 11,845,924 of record JAQPPZ010002979.1, read on the forward strand.
CTTATTTATTCCATGTGTAGGATTATCAGCTCTTTCCTTATATCCTACTTTGCTAACTCAGAATCCAAGCCTTGCTTTTTCTTAATTTTGGTTTTTGACCCTAATTTTCATTGGCCCTAATTTTTGTTACCTGCGAGTCTCCCTTTCCTTTTCTTTTTCCAAGATGTTGTTTCACCGTATCTTTCCTCATGACTGTGCCATAACTCCTCTTAAGACTTGTCAATCCTTTTGCATGATTCTAAGCCTCTCCAATTTCTTTTCTCCAACCACCATAAACCACCCACCTCCTTATCCACTTCCCTTCGTATGTTTGTGTTCTAGGTGCTTGTTTCCTATTGGTGAGGATATTTTATTACCTTCAATTATCACATGTAGCTACATATTGTATAAGAATATCATGATTATTAGGAGTTATAGGGTCTCTTTCACTTCCTATCACCCTCCCGAGGAGATATTTTTGAATCGTTGCCTCAAGGCCCAAAAATTTTGCATCCCAAAGTAGAAATATTTTCTTCCTACATAGGCTCTACATCACAAACCCAATCCCAATAACCTATTTCAAAATTTTCATTCCTCTATGTTTTAGTTTCATCTTCGATGCATTCTTTGCCTAAATATGTATTTTGTAGAATAAGATATTTTGAAGGTGGATGCAATTGTGGATTCCATCCTCAAGGAGAGATGATACCTTCCATTCCTGAGAAAGTTTCCAGGGAATGACTATGAGGTTACAACTACTTTTCTAAATAGCTGGTTTGATGGTCATATCATTGTTAGGGTCAGGTAGTTTTTTATTGACACCCAATTACTGGCTGATATTTTTGGCCTACCTCTTAGTGGGAGATGTGTGTGGTGGGAGAAACACAATTGGAAAGTGGAACTCAAATAATTCTCTGATAAAGTAAAAATGCTCAAGTTGGCTAAAATAGGCATGTACATGGTTGATCTATTGTCTCCCTGGAACAAAGCAATGAAGCCTATTATGCAATTCCTCAATGTATATGACTTGGATAAACCCTTATGCAATTTCCACATAGCTTTTGTAAATCACTTCAGGGATATCAATGTCATGAATATCCTTGAATTTTTATTTCATTCAATGAACTATTCAATTGAGAATTGTAGGAAGAAAAAGAGTGTTGAATTTCTATCCCACCAAGGCCTTTTCAAAATTATTTACAACCATCTTCTGATCCATAGCCCTAAAATTTCCCTAGTCGATCATGCTTCTTTCGAGGATACTCCTTGGGATAATGCAAGTCCACCCAACATTATTATTGAGGATGGTGTGTCCTTAACCCCTTTTTTGACCCCATTGTCCAAGAAAAGGAATTTTGTTGGCACTAATAAGGAATTTGAGGCTTCAAAGAGAAAGAATATTAAGGTCGAGGAACTGGTGAGTGTGACCTAATATTCCATTCACCTCAGAATGAATAAGTATCAAAGCCAGAACTCATACCAGGAAGTGGTCTCTAATGATGATGGTGATGACTACACAATGGAGGCTCTACATAAGTAGGTAATCCAAACCTTTTCCACGGTGATTTTCCAATTTGAGGTATTCTTGTCTACTCTAAAGGAAATACATAACACTCTAAACCTGATTTTTTTTTTAAGGCATTCATGGGATCGACCATGAAAGAACCTAAGGCATATGATAAATCTAATACTGCTAGCACTATGGTAAAATATGGATGCAAGGATGCGATAATGGATGATATCAAGGATGTAGTGTAGCTATTACCTGTAGGGACGTTGTTAAGGATGTGTTTTAGGATGGTCTTTGGGATTTTTTTGTAACCTCATGGATTAAGGGTTTGTTTATCTTTGAGGGTATTTTTTTATGGACAACTTACCTTTTTTCTTTTGGTTCCTCTTTCTATCATGTCTTGATGATGCTTTTGTATCAAGGTTTCAGGATTCCTTTCATAACCCGATTTAATAAAAAAATTGCATACCAAAAAAAATAAATCTTTTGGCCTCCTCCACTCTTTGATTTAGGTCTAGAGTGGGAATAGATTTCCATATTTTCTTATCACCATCCACTTTTATAAAATCTACAACTTTAGATCCATAGATATGGTGGGTTTTGGGCTCTAGGATTGAAAAATTAGGAGTATCAATTAGGGGAGAATTCAGCAACCATGGATCATTCCAAAAATCTATTTTAACTCCATTTCACTTATTCCATCTAAGTCCTTTTTGAATAAGAAATTTAGTTTTGAGGAGACTATTCCAAAATATTAATCCTAAGGGAGGATAGATATCTTCCAAAAAGTTCCAACCCATTTCAAATATTTAGCAGAGAGAATTTGAATCCATCGTAAATTTTATTACTTAAAAAAAATCTAACCTTGTTTAGCCATTAGAACCTTATTCATATGCTTCAGTTTCCTAAATCCCAAACCACCTACTTCTTTCTTGGAATAGACTTACTCCCAAGAGACAAGAGGAATTTTCTTTTCTTATTTTGAACCAGACCATAGGAAGGTTTTCTAAAAATGTTGTTTCATTATGTTAGACCTAAGTTTACAATTAATATGGATAAAAAAATATTAATAGGTTAATAAGAGGATTGAAAGGGTCCCATTCCTTTTACATAAAATTCCTTACAAGAAAATCATAAAAGGTAAAGAAAACATGGTGCCAAGTCCATTTGAAATATTAAAAATTATAAAGAACCAACCTAAAGCACTTGATAAGAAACATGCATAATATGTTACCAATAAAAATAATAACTAGACAATAGTTGACTTTACAAACATAACAGTCTACCATATATAGATTGGGACACCCATAACAATTTGTACCAAGAGTTGAACCCTAAAATTTAGCTTCTTCCAACTAAAAAGTGAACATCATTGGATGGATTTGGCTTCTCCTTAGTCACAAATTCAATAAGTTAAAGTTGGAAATTATCTTCCCATATAATAATATCTTGTGCCTCCATCCCCATGTTTTATAATAAATTTGTAACTCCATTTCCCTCCCGATAAATATGCTTCAACTAAAAGTTGTGACAAGAACACATGATCTCTTTTATCCCCACAACCATATCTATAATTCTCCAACTAGCTTCCTGAATTCCTTCTATAATATTTATAAGTTTTAGGGAGTCCCCTTCCATAATAATATTTTTATAATAGCCTTATTTGATTAACTTAGCCCCTATAAAAAAACCCTAAGCCTCAAAAAAATGGTTGGACTATATGGATAGAGGTTCAAAAAATATTTGCAAAATCATCCCCCTAGAATCCCTAAAAACTCCACCCGCACTAGTAGGCCTTGGGTTCCCTTTCATAGCACCATCCACATTCAGTTTTATCCACCCATATGGAGGGGATTCCCACTTAACTTTCAACCTTAAATACCTCAATAAATTCACATAGATTAAAGGATTCATTATAGTGAAAAATAATGGCTTACTCAAGTCTACTTTTAGATACCTTAGGAAAGGATAAGGTTTGATTTTCTCCACAGTAGCATTGAGAATATGAAAAGCAACCAAATAAGCCTTTTTTTCCTATTTTCAAAAGCCATGTTATTCTTTTCATTCTAGATTTCCAAAATAAAATGGGGAAGATAAAACCTCGAGAGAACCCTCAATCTACCACTATTGAAATGAGGATCCCATTGCACACATAAATCTCCTATAGTGGCTGGGAAGACCCAAGGAACATCAAAGGGTTCCAAAACCTTCTCTAAAATCTACCTAGCAAAGGAACATTTGAGAAAAAAAGTTGATGAACCAATTCCAGATTTTTTTTTGATTGGTAGAAAGGGTTTTGAAAGGTCCCTGAACCTTGTACAAGAGAGATTACAATAAATCCAAATCGACCGAGGTGGTCCAAGAAGAGAGGAATAGAAAGTTGGCAAACCTCCACCCTAGGGAAGGTGTCGCGAAATCGCGACCAAAATGGTGATGTCGCGAAATCGCGACAAGAAGCGCCGTAGAAGCCGAAGGAAGAAAAGAAGTCGCGAAAACGCGACAAGAATCGCCATCGGAGCCGAAGAAGGAAAGAAGTCGCGATATCGCGACATGTTGCAAAGTGTCGCGATATCGCGACAAGTTGCAGGGTTGGAGCCGGTCGAGAAGAAGAGTCACGAAATCGTGACAAGAAAAAGAAGTCACGAAATCGCTACAAGAATTGAAAACGCTGCCGAAGAGAAAAGGTGTCATGAAATCATGACAAGAATGCAGACCGCAGCCGAAATAGAAAATGAGCCCCGAAATCGTGACGAAAGTGGAAGCCTGCTGCCAAGAATAAAAGGTGTCATGAAATCGCGACAAAAAGGAAGACCTCCGTTGGAGAGAAAAACGGTCGCGATATCGCGACAAGGATGAGAGTCCGCCGTTGGAGAGAAAAAAGGTCGCGATATCGCGACAACCTGGAAGCCCGCCGTTGGAGAGAAAAAAGGTCGCGATATCGCGACAACCTGGAAGCCCGCCGTTGGAGAGAGAAAAAACGTCGCGAAATCGTGACAAAAATGAAGACCGCCTTGGAGAGAAAAAATGTCGCGATATCGTGACAAGTTTGCGCAAAGGCGCCCGGAGAGAAAAAGTGTCGCGATATCGCGACAAGTTTGCGCAAAGGCACCCGGAGAGAAAAAGTGTCGCGATATCGCGACAGAATGGAAGACCGCCGTTGGAGAGAAAACCCGTCGCGATATCGCGATCGAATGGAAGACCGCCGTTGGAGAGAGAAAAGGTGTCGCGATATCGCGACAAAAATCAAGACCGCGCCTGAAGGCCAAAAGTGTCGCGATATCGCGACAAGTTTGCAAAAAAGCACCCGGAGAGAAAAGGTGTCGCGATATCGTGACAAGTTGGAAGACCGTGCCAGAGGGAGAGAAAAGTGTCGCGATATCGCGACAAAAAGCAACCTCGCGGCCTGAGCAAAAAGGATAACGCAGCAAGCTGAGATTTTGCAACCAACTTAGAAAAATGACGCGAAAGCGCCCCAAAGATGCCAAAACGCCATCGAAAAACCCGAAGACCAGTAACCCACTCACATTGTGCAAACATTGGAACTTGAAGAAACGTCCCTTAGACCGATTGGAAAGGAATCTCTCCAGACCTGAATGTCTGTTGCGTCAACTCCCTTATTAGCAAGCCAGTCTGTAGCTTTGTTTCCTTCCCGGTATTGATGTTGAATGATTAATTCTGGATAGACACCAATTAGTGTCTTGCATTCGTCGAAGATGGAAACAAGGGCCCAGGGAGGCACAGAGGTTCCTTTGAGCCAGTTGATGCAATGCAATGAGTCTCCTTCTATGATGAGTTTATTGATAGACAAGCCTTCCAAGAGAATCAAGCTTTGGAACAAGGCCCGAGCCTCGGCCATATTGTTGGACTGAATTCCTAAGTTCTGAGCAAAGGCCAAAATTATTTCTCCTCTGTGATTTCTGAGAATTCCACCTCCGCCCGCCGCTCCAGGGTTGCCTTTGGCTGCGCCATCGAAATTGAGCTTGTGCCACCCAGAAGGAGGAAAGACCCACTTGATAATAGACCTATCAACAGAAGTGCGGGGTGTTGCAGAAAAATTGAGAAGATTGAAATGATTTGCTAGATCCAATTCAAGTCCAGGAGGGGGAGGTTTGGACGATGAGACGAGAGAGGCATTCTCCGCAGCAAGGGCCAAGATTTTGGCAACAACAATCTTCTTATCCTTGGCAAGGTTTTGAAAAATTCTAGCATTTCTCTCAAGCCAAATCTGCCACAGGAAAATGTGAAGGCACGCTTGCCACATGAATTTGAGTTGACTGCTTTTGAAGGGCCGGGGCCACTATTGAAAAAGGAGGGGAATGGAATGAGGGAGGGCTACGGAGATGGCGAAAGTGTTGAAAACCTGGTTGAGCACTGCAAGGGAGAAGGGACATTCCAGAAAAACATGCACAGTAGACTCACAGGCGTTTTTACACAGGATGCACCAATTGGGGATGAGAAGCCCTCTGTTTATCAGATTGTCAGTGGTGAGGATTCTATTTTGGATGGCCAACCAGCAGAAGAATTTAACCTTGGGAATGATCTTGGGAACCCAGACCAGATTAGTGGAGTCACGGCCATCACTGGGAGCTTCTTGGCTGTAGTAGGCAGATTTAACAGTAAACTGCCCAGAATCTTCAAGGTTCCAAACCATGGAGTCTTCTTTGTGAGAGTTGGGGATTATGCAGCTCCTCAGTAAGTTTTGAAGCCGTCTAAGCGCCTCGGTGATAAGTCTAGGCCCATTCAAAGCCAATTGTTTCCATTCGGGTCTTGTAGTACCTGGGTTGATGAAATGGCACACCTTATCTCCAAAGGTAGCTTCGGTCACCGTCTTGAGCATAGCAAGATGAGGATCTTGACTGAGAGGTTTGTCACGGATCCAAGGATCGTCCCAGAAATGAATGGCCGCTCCATTTCCAAGACACCACCTTAAACCTTCCATGATGATCTTCCTTGATTTAGTGACACCATTCCAGAAATGAGATCCGCCAGGAAGGTAGTGCTCTCCAAGAAAGGGAACCTGATGAAGGTACTTAGCTTTGATGATGTCAATCCAGGTGGCTTTTTCATTGATGGTAAGTCTCCAGGATTGTTTGGCAATGAGAGCCATGTTCATCCGCTTGATGTCCCTGAAGCCGAGACCTCCATCCTTTTTCTTGGAACAAACCTTGTCCCAGGCAACAAGGGAAAATTTGTTCTTGTTTTCGTTTCCCGCCCAAAGGAATCTACGTTGAATTTGCTCAATTCTTTGGCAGATGGAAGCTGGAGCTTTGAAGATAGATAGAAAAAAAATAGGAATACTTTGCAGGCAAGCCTGGACCAGAGTGGCTTTGGCTGCCTGACTGAGCATTGAACTTTTCCAGCCTGCAAGTTTCTTGTTGAGACGATCTAGAACAGGGTTCCACATAGCCGAGACCGATTTGCCATGGAAAAGCGGTAATCCGAGATAAGTAGTTGGAAGGTTCCCAATGATACACCCAAGGATCTCAGCAATCCTGTTTTTCCTGTGGATGGGAGTATTGAGGAAGTATAGCTTGCTTTTGCGGTAATTGACTTTCTGGCCCGCCGCCTCTTCATAAGAGTCAAGGATGTTCTTAATGATTTTTGCTTCGGGGACAGAAGCCAGAGAGGAAAGAATAGTATCATCTACAAACTGCTGATGGGAAATGGCCTTGGTAGTTGAGGCAGGTTTGATCCCAGAGACAAGTCCACTGTTGCAGGCAGCAGTAAGGGTTCTTCCGAGAGTTTCAGCCAAAATGATGAAGAGGAAGGGTGACAGGGGGTCCCCTTGACGAATGCCTTTAAAACTTGGAAAAAAGCCGACAGGTGAACCATTGATAAGAACAGAGAACCAAGCAATAGAAATACATTCTCGAACCATCTTAACCCATTCTTTGTGAAATCCAAACTTCTCAAGGACCTCAAACAGGAATTTCCATGAAACCCGATCAAAGGCCTTGTTCATGTCAAGCTTAAGGAACATACTGGGTTTTTTGTTTTTATAAGCCGAATGAGCCAACTCATGGACTGTTATCACTCCATCAGCAATGAATCTGCCTTTGACCGAGCTGCCTTGGCACTGGTCAATGATGGATGGAAGGATGTCTTTCAGCCTGTTTGCCATGACTTTGGTGATAAGTTTGTAGATGACACTACAGAGACTTATAGGTCTGAAGTCGGAGAGGGAAGCACGCTCATTAGACTTGGGAATTAAAACAATGAAGGTGGAATTGGCTTCTCTCGGCATATTTTTGGCTCTCTGGAAGAATTTAACCGCAGCAACCACATCAGGGCCCACGACATCCCAAAAGTGTTGAAAAAACCGGGGTGGAAAGCCATCAGGACCAGGAGCCTTGTCAGGTTCCATTGCAAACAGAGCATCTTTGATCTCCTCTTCAGTGTAGGATTGGAGCAGTTTCTCATTATCATCGTTAGACACCAACATTGGAATGTTCTGAAGCAGAGAACTTGTTGTGCGGGGGTGGCAGTCAACACTTGGACCTAAGATTTCCTGGAAGTGGTGCACAGCTTCCTGTCTGATGGCATGGATATCAGAGACAATGGTACCATCAGCCTTGGTCAACTCTGAGATTTTATTAGAACCTCTGTGGCGCAAGGTGGAAGCATGGAAAAACTTCGTGTTGGTGTCTCCTTCTTTGAGCCAGAGGCTTCTGGATTTTTGTCTCCAGTAGGACTCTTCTTTAGCCAAAACATTGTGAAGGTTTGAAAGGAGGCATTTTTCTTCCATGAAAGTTTCAACCCTCTGATCCCCTTCCTGAATCAGATTTTCCACCCTTTTGAGCTCATCCAACAGAAGTTTTTTTTCACTAAAAAGGTTGCCGAAAACCTCCCTGTTCCAGCATTTTAGCTTGAGTTTGACTGCTTTAAGTTTGAGGAACAGATTCAAGAGGGGGTTTGGACAAAGGTTTTGCTGCCACCATTGTCGAATACACCGACCTAAATCTGGATGAGTGAGCCACATCTTTTCAAACCTGAAAGGGGTTTTAAAGGTTTTCTGGGGTTGGGAACAATCCATAATAATAGGGTTGTGATCAGATCCAATTTTTGGGTGGCTATGCAGCTTGGCATCACCAAAAATAGGAATGAGTTCTTTGGACAAGAGAAATCTGTCAAGCCAAATTTGGATGTGATGAATGCCCGCCCGTCTGTTGCTCCATGTATAGTTGGATCCTTGGAGCGGTAAGTCCATAAGCTCATTGAGGTTGACAAAATCGTTGAAATCTTCAATGCAGCGGCTGGTGATCGGATTGCCTCCTTGCTTATCAAACAGGTGAAGGGGAGAATTGAAGTCGCCACAGAGCATCCAAGGAAAGTCAGGAAAGTTGTTGCGCATTGCGGTAATGTTATCCCACAACAATCTTCTGTTGACAGGACTTTAGGTCCATAGACATTGGTGGCAATCCATTGAAGGTTGGTGACTTTGTTAGTGAACAAAATGTTGATGGTTCTGTCAGAGACTGAAAGGACTCTCCCCTCAATAGTTGTCGGATCCCACAAACAAAGGAGACCCCCGGAGGCCCCAGAGGAGGGGCAAGAGACAAAATTGCTATTTTCCCAGATAAGTTTGCAAACTTGATTGCTGTTGTTCTCATCCAGTTTTGATTCTTGAAGAAACATGATATTTGGTTTTAGGTTTTTTCTCACCGACTTGACAGTCCTCTGTTTGGCAGATCCGTTGAGGCCTCTGACATTCCAGGAGACAAACTTCATCGATTTGACTTGGGATTTGCTTTGCGACCTCTGCCTCTCCCTTGAGACAGAGTAAGTTTAGGTCTAACCTCATCCAAATCTTGATGAATGGGTTGTTCGAAAGTAGGACCCAAGGAGGAAGGCACAGAACCATCAGCCGCTTCAAGCTCAGCTGCTTTGGCCAGCTTTTCTGCATTGGACGGTCTTCCCCTTCTCTGTTCTTTGTTGACATCAGCTTTGGGGGCAAAAATGGGAGATTTCAGAGGGCTGGAAGATTGAAGAATAACGGTGGTGTTGGTCCCAGGAACAGGCCTATGGGGGGATGGAGAGCGGGGAGACTGGCGCAGTGCAACAGGCTCAGGGGAGAGGGTAAGAGGACGGTTTTGAGTCGGGGGAAGGGGTGGGAAGGGAAGAGGAAGGTGAGAGGGACCAGAATCTGAGGGTGAGTGCGGGGAGGTCATTGTAGCCTTACCCTTGGACAAGGGAGACTGAAACGCAGTGGGTGTGGATGAGATGATTGGATCTATGGGAGGGTCATTGGAGATGTCCTCATTAGTTGGAAGATTATCTAAAGGAGCAAAATGATTGGTACGAGAAGGCAGAGCACTTACGTTGTTGGGAGCAGATGATTTAGGGGGCCCTGCAGAACGGCCTCGGCCCCTGCCAGGAGCCTTTTTTTGAACATTGGGAATCTGGGAATCCTTCTTCCTGCCAGAATCACTGGGAATATCTTTTTTTCGGGAAGGGCATTGAGAAGCCAAGTGACCCTGGGAGTTGCACTCCAAACAAAAAGTAGGCTTGTTCTCATACTCGATTCCTTGACGCCTTCTGAAGCTTTCGACGTTGATGCCGATGCAGGTAGGCAGAACTGAATCCAGATTAGCCATGACACAGACACGGGCATAGGTCATTCTGGTTCTTGCTCTGGTGGCAGGGTCGATGGCAACTAAATCTCCAATCGGTTGGGTGATGCCTTTGAGAGCATCATTATAGAAAAACTGAGGGGGAAGCCCATGGAGTTTGATCCAAATCGGGGCGATGTTGATAGACTGAGTTTCAGGGTCGAAATCTTCCCCCCATCTCCGCAGAAACAAGCATCGACGACCAAAAAACCAAGGTCCACCAGTGAGAATGCGTTGGGTGTCGAGGGCATTGTTTAGCCTTACCATAAAGAACCCCCTAGGAAAGGCCACAAGCTCCATGCTTCCAGACAGCCGCCATTTGGAAAGGGCCCATTCGCGGATAGTTTCCATATCGGGTCGGGCACCAACAAATTTCCCAACCAGAGAGAGGGACTCTTGAAAGATTAGTGGCTCCATAGCCTCGCTAGGAAACGAAACTTCAGTGCCCAAAACAGAGAAAGGCAAAGGAGTTTGAAAAGAGAAAGCTCCAGTCGAGGACCTGACTTTATCCGCAAAGGACAAAGACCACGGTCACATTTTGGAGGGAGAGGAGGTTGAAACCCTACCGTTACCAGACGTCGTTTTCTCCACACCGTTAGGGTCTTCACCGTGACAAAAGCTGAGTGGGCCTGCAGTAGGCCCAACACCAGCTGCAGGGCCCGAGGACAAAGTTGCCAGACCAGCAAACCCCGCCGACCCACCATTCCCGTCATCTCCATCGCCATCGTCCACAGACGCACCCGCTCCCGCTCCCGCTCCCGTTCCCGCTCGTGACATTTCAAATTGCCGATGGTAGTGGAAATTTTTACCATAATGAAACATTCACTATTAGCTAACCAATTCCAAAATTTGTTCACATAAATAACATCTATTTACAACAAGGATACCTATTTTGTGTAATTTTTCAATAATTAATATTCTATTTTGATCTATCAACCATAAGAAGAAAGCTATTTTAGGAATGAGCCCTTTAATCTAGATTTTTCTCACTGGAAATCAACTTCTACCTTCTATATCAAGAAAATGGTATCCAGACTTAACAAAGTATTTTACATTAATTTCCTCATTCTAAATGACTGAATTATTGAAACAAGAGTACAATAGAGAATACAAATAAAGCCATATTTTTAGATTGTTAATATTGCTAACTAGGTTTTGTTCTAAATCTAGAGAAGATAAATATTTCCAGATTTTTGTACTATTTCTGGTTGTTATATAATCAACAACTTTGATACCAAAATGGAGGGATAGAGCAGGTTCCAATGCACTTACCTCTTGGTCCTCTAAAAGGGGAATGTTCTTCAGCCAACAATATTTCCAAAATTTCACTTGATTTCCATCTCCAATATGCCAGTGAAGCCCTTTACATAACAAATTTTTAATATCCACAAGACTGTTCCAAAAGGAATATTCAATTGGCAATTCATTGGAGTATAAGAATTTATTTTTATTTTGTAAATACTTGGTTTTGAGGTTCGTTTAATCTTATACAATCTACTTATCTTTATGAAAAGTAAACCAAAAATAAAATAATTATTGGAGAATTGAATGTTTATATATCAACATTGCAAGTTATCAAAACTAACAATTGACTAATATGGGCATGTTCTTATACAAGTGAAGGATGTATAGAAAAATAAGTAAACTTATATTAAAGGATTTAAACTATAAGGAAGAATTTATTCTTATGCTACTTAATTTTAAATGATCACATTCAAAACATGAGTATATTTAATTAAGAAAATATTATCCTCATATATACATTGATGAACCTATGTGATATGACCTCCTAAAGTCCTTGTATTGTATAAGCTTAACTAACATATGAACCTTATTTTCTATGAACTCAAATCCTTATAAATCTTATAATATTTATCATAGGTGGAATATATGTCTGTACCAAGAGGTTTACCCCCAAATCAAAGAAAGAAGTAAGGTTTTCCTATGGCAAACCAAGTAACACATATTAGGAATTAATGATATCTAGAAAATTTGAATTGGGACAATGCTTTTGATTTCTAATATCCAATTCAGGTCACATGGATGAACCCTAAGAGTAAACATAATGCTAATATACATGATAGGAATAAGCTTGCAAAGATAAAATGGAAAAATATAAAAGGACTTTCAAGTTTAAAAAATGTACCATAAAAGATCCCAACCTTTGTAGCATAAGATATGCTTGCATTAGATGAGGTTGGTATAATAAAAAAGAGTCTAATTCCACCTCATGTGTTGTTGAGTACTATGATGAGTATGGTTGACTTAAAGGATGGATAAATCAACTAGTAATAAGTTGGAGGCCAAGATAATAACACTCCATTAGGTGAAGGATGGCGCAAGAGTAATATTATGAATATCATAAACATAAATAATGACATGATACAAGTAAGAAGCATGGGAATACCTTGATCTAGATAATCCATAAATAGTAAATAATTTTATGTATTCTAATTGATAATATAGATAAGTTAATATAATTGGAAAGGTCTAATCAAACAAATATTTGACCCAAAAAGTAGGCTAGAAAGAAACAAAATGTTAACTCTAGTATATGAAGCTTGTAAGACCTTAATCTTATAACCCTTTTTGGAAGACATTAATCTAGAATATAAGAAAAATGAAAAAACTTGGGGCTTATGCAAGCACCAAAAGGTACAAATATGAACTATTTCTAGAAAAAATGTCAAGGAAGATATTTTGACCTTCTATGCTACTACAAATGACCCAGTTTCATATCAATACCCTTGAAAATAATGAAAGAGATAAAAGAATATATGTATAGATCTAGGAATAGCATAGTGTGCAAAAAGGATGACCAAGAAAGTGGATGAACATTTTGAGTATAATATCAACTAAAAGGAAAAAGAGGTTGAGGCTAGCACAAAGGATATGATAAAGCAAAAAATATATTAGTCTTAGAAAATATTTCCCCTATGGATAATGGTGGTGAATATGATAGAATTGTTTTTTAAATATATTAGGAATTTGGGTTCAAAAATAAATATAGTTGGATATCATACTAACCAAGTAAAGTCCTAGAATGAATTTCTTACTTATTGTAAAGGAATATATGATAACTAAATAATAAGGGTGATGTTTTATTTAATAAGATGGAAACATAGTCTCCTGATTATTTGGAACCTTAAAAAATTATATGGCATCAAACTTAATAGTAAATCAATAATCCCTAAAAGCATTATGATAAGGATTTATTTCTGATATTGTTTATGAACAATCAATGTTGTTTTTTATATCATATGTATGTTATGTTATGATCATGTTTATGATGTTTTGATGAGTATTATTGGACAACCTCTTTTAGTATTATATATTTAATTGTAAAAAAATAAATTAGATGTGGTTTTATGCATCTCATTATATTATGACTAATATTTACTTTTTATCTTGACACAAAGATAAAAATCTCAAGTATGTAACGTGATGAACATGACAACCATATTCTACTCATAGGTTTATGGTTTAAAATTTATAATGATTTTATTCTTAACTTCAGATTTATTGGTCATATGAATACTAACCTAGCTGATAAGGGATTGTAAAAGAAAGAGAAGGGACATTTTTAGATCATATGTTTGCTACTAATGGATGCATTTCAAGTTGATTATAGTGTATAAATAAATAGTTATACCAAAATATGGAGTAAACATATCAAAGTATTTGTATTACTTTTTTTGTATTACCACATTGATGATTTTGATTTTTTATTTAATATTTCAAACTAGATATTAGAATTAAGGTATTGAATTTATTCATTTCATTAATACATAGTAACAACATTAATATTTAATTAGATGTATTACCTTACCTTAATAGTCCATAAAGTTGAAAATATCATTCTTCTTGTGCATTAGATAGTTAATTTACAAGTGAACAATAAAACATATTTTAATATGACACCAAAGAGTTATAGGAGCCTTAGAGTGAGTATTGATTAGTTTAATTTGACACCTTCACTTTACTTGACTAAAATAAATATTACGATCAAATGCAATTTTATATATGATAATGTAGGATTTAACTTCATCCTAATTTCCACCACTCTACTACTAAATATTCTATTATACCTGGGAATGTGTATATGGGGATATAATATTATATTTTATATGGGTATTATGGATAGTTGGAATGGACCACACATAACCCAGAGTTGATTATATTATTATATTATATTATAATAATGAGTGGGATGAGGGTTTATAAGATGGGTATATAAAGAAGGGGTATTGTCATTGTAATCGTCATCATTAATATGAAGTGTTATTCGTAATCATCTTGCTCATAAATTTGCTTATGATACTTTGTCCTATCTAAGTGGCACTCTCATCTTGGGAGATATTGTGGAATTTTCCTTCCTTAAGGAGTATTATTCGTGTTACCCTACCCTAAGGGTATTATGTATCTTTGTCTCATTGTGTGGATTATTATTATGGGTACTTATTTGTGGATGAGTAATTTGATATTTTTTCATATCGGTGAATATTTTTTGTTAATGAGAATAAATTTTTATAACCAGTGGTATCAAAGCAATAATTTTGGAAAAGTAGGAACTATTTTTGGGGGATTACAAAATTAGAGTAATTTTTTTTCCAAAAAATATCTCATTTTTTGAGAGCCATATCTTTTTGTAAAGGTATCCTATTCAGACCATTCATATGCCATTTTATTAAGAATTTGAAGAGCTTTGAAATTTAAGGTCATATGAATGAATCCAAATAGTATCAAGGAAGATACGACCCTATGAAGTTAGCCATCTAGAACAAACATAATGGCAATTTTCCAAATTGTATTTTTTTAAATAAAATTTGAGATATTTGTTAGTTGGGTTGTCTAATTTAGATGATTATTGTGTCATTTTATTTAGAATTTGAAGAGCTTTAAAATTAGTGGTCATGTGAAGGAATTTAAGTAGTATTGAAGGAGATATGACCCTATGAAGTTAGCCATTAAGAACAAGGGTGTAGAGGGGGAAAACTTCCCTATCATGTACAATTATTTGTTGGATATGCTAGGAGTCAAGGTAGCCATGAAGGTATGTTATATTCTCTATGCTCGGGGTATTTGGAGATCTAAGAATTAACCAAGAATGGTTTAAGGACTCGCTTCAAGTATAGGATGGAATGTTTGATCTGTATATTAATCAAAAACCTACGGTTGGCCTTTCTAAAAGCTAATCTATGAATGTGAAAGAACAATGCAAGCAAACAACAATGAAAGTAAGCAAGGACTAACCATAAAATTATTCTTTATTTTTAATGACAACTAAACCCTAGATTGCAATAAAATAAAAATATTTTTTTTTTTAGCAAGGGTTTGAGAGAATGCACAAAAAAAGTTAATACTAGAATGCAAACTTTATGATTTTTCTCTTTTGAATGCCTAAAAACATAACCAAATTGTTTTCTCTTTATTTGTAATCTAGGATTTTAATAAATATGGGTAGAAAGCAAACAACAAATAGCCTAAAAATTTAACTTATGAAACTTATCTAATATGGAGGTTGACCTTAGCTTTTAACTTGCATCTAAATGTATCCCTAGCTTCGAATCCTACAAAACAATTTCACAAAATCCTAGATATTTTGATCAACATTTGGGGGCCTACTTAAGCCATTGTAAGATTGAGCTTAGAGGTGCAACATTCAAGCCCCTTGGTCCTTTTAGCTAACCATTTGAAAGCAAAAGATATTATTGACCTTTGTGGAAACAAGCAAGACCAGATGCAATGCAATGGAATAGTGCAAAAAATAGAGTGCATATAACAATGTTATGGCCTAAATGAAACATGCAATTGAAAATGAGGGTTTGGGAGTGAAACCTTACCCCCAAACTTGGTAAAACTAAAATCATACCCTGTAAGGGGTGATCGTAATTTAATATTTTGTCGAAATCATGCCCTGTAAGGGGCAATCATGATTTTGGGATAAACATGTAAAAGTGATAGATGGATATGAATTTAAATACAAAATGTAGAATAAACAACTTTAGAAACACCAAAATGCAAGAATAAACCTGGTGGTAATGAAAGAATAGACAAAAGGATGAAGACCTCCACAAAAATGATAGATTCCTCATTAAGGCTCCCACACTTATCAACCAGGGGTATAAAACTAGTAGTACAACAATAGCAAAATATCAAAAGATACTTGATCTTGTTAGAATTATTTCTTGCCAAAATAATTGTTAGCCAAAGAGAACTTGAAATCACACTTCTCAAAAACCTCTAGAAAATTGCTTAAGGGAAAAAGAGGACCCAAACCCTCTATTTATAAGAGGTTTGGAGGAAAAAAGGGTGAGAAGCAAAAAGACAACCTAGGGGAGGGCCAACATCCTAAGGGTTGGCCCAAAAATCAGGTTTTCTAAGAGAAAACCCTAACTTACCAAAATCAAGCCCTGTAAGGAGTGACTGTGATTTCGAAAAAGCTAGGAAAAAAGGATAAACAAAAGGGGAAAAGGCCCAAAATTGTGCTTAAACAAGTTTGAGGACCTTCTCTATAGTTCTAGGGAAAATGACTCACTTAGGTGAGTCAATTTTCCATGTCTACATTTTGCCTCCTCTTTGATGCATTTATGGCCTAATAAATACATCAAAGAAAAATGTAAACAACTATGGGTGAAGGACAGTGAAAGAAAAAGGGTGGTTGGTTTAGAAGAAAGGGGTGGTACGAAAATGGTGCCATTTTAGAAACTTGAATAGTTTGCATGCAAAACAAGGCATGAGGGACATTAATGCCTCTTTATCTAGGGTGTCGCCTCAAGTTTTTAAAGGAATGTAACATTACAGAGGAAACTGGAAATGGTTGACTCAAAGAAAAACAAAGCAAAAGATAACAAAAAAGAACACCAAAGAGGAGAGATAAAAGGAAAAAATGAAGAATAAAAGGTAAAAGGGGTGAAAACCCTGATTCATTTTCACCGTGCAAAGGAGAGAAGAAGATATTTGGAGGAAAAGACAAATGGTGCTACCCATATACCATTTAGTCATTGTGAGGGGCAAGGCCAGTGTAGCAATGGAGTGAGCATGGGTAAGGACTAAAAGCTTTCCTCTGGACTAGACTAGATTAGAGTTTTAAGTGCTTTTTACCATTTTTGTCTTTTAGAGGAAATCACCACGTGCAACCCCAGCACAATTTTGGCGATCAATCATGATTTTGGCTGGTTCATTGCAATGACCAAAATTATACCCCAAAAATGTAGGGCACAATTTCATGAAATCATGCCTTACAATTATGGAGTACGATTTTGGAAGAAGGAAAATGGCAAAATCATGCCTTAAGAGGATGAGGAATGATTTTGGCAAAGAGAAAACAAAAAAATAGATAAATAAAGGAGAAATAAAATAAATAGGCTAAGACAAGTAGACTTAGATTTTGAGATGTTGCTCTTTGTTGTTGCATGATAAAATTAGATTATATTTTGATTATATATTATATTTTTTATTATTTTTTAAATATTTTTTGTATGCAAAACTAATTAAAAATTTATTATGTTTTTGGTTGCAACATGATGTACTCGAGAGTCGAGAGTGGTGATTGAGTTCCTTAGAGAAGGAACTAGAGGGTCTCTTGTCGGTAGAGAGGGATATTCTAGAGGTAGTGGGGCTACATTACTTAGAAAATATGCCCCATGTTGAGGTGGATAGAGGACTATTGATAGCACTAGTAGAGAGGTGGTATCTGGAGTCATCAAACTTTTGGTTACCAATAGGGGAAATGACAATCACACTAGAGAATTTATGGTGCATCTTGCACATCCCCACTAGAGAAGGGTAGTTTATAGAGCTTAAGGGTAATAGGTGACACTATAGAGACTATCAAGGGACTGGACTCACCAATTCTGAGAGATTTAGATACCAGTTGATGATTTGGTGGGGTGCTATGGTGTTGATGCTCTGATGACCATGCTCTGTGGGGTGGTGGTAGGATTCTTGGTATATCACATGAGTAGGTGATACCTACCATGAGTGTTTGTGGAAGTAGTGATAAACATGTAGGACTAATGGGTGTGGTTCACATGGGGTCTATATGTGCTAGCCAAATTATATAGGACATTATACAATGTCATGTATACAATTTATATAGGGCTAGTATGTACGACTTTGCTCTAGGTGTGTTGTTGGGAGCACATAGCAGTCAAGAGACCATATGCACTACCAGGGCCATTATCCAACCTGAAGTGACTAGTAGTATACAGATGGTCTAGGATTTTTGAGTGAGTCCAGAGGACATACCCTAGGATCCCACCACTAGGGATGCAAGTTATAGATGAGCTATAGGAGCAGAGGATTATCTAGCGACCTGTTGAGTGTTAATTTACCCAATTGTGAAATTACACTCTCCCTTAGGATTTTGATCCCAAAATCCCCTCTTGCAAAGAAGTTAAAGAACAAATTATTCAAGGTCTCCACTATATTAGCATTTGCATATGTGTATTAGTAATCTCCAGTATATATGTATCAATTTAAATACTTGGAACACCTTAGAGATTGCAAATAATTGTAAACAAGGGGCACGCGTTGATTTATTTTACCATGCTACTTTAATGAATTTTCATTAAACCAAAATAAAGCAAATATGAGTTGGCCCTCATATGACCATGATGTAGTGCCTTAATTCCTTTTATCTTGAGGGTTTTAAGGTAGATTTTATCTTCCCTTATTAAGTGGATTTTAATCAAGTTCTATCTTGCATTAAATCCTACTTTTAAACATGTAAATGAAGATTAAATATATATGAATGTGAATCCGAAATATTGAATAGTCTCCAAATGTAGCTACTTATCATGAATATTAAGATAGCCTTTAGTATGAATAATAAATTATCTCTCTTTGGTGAAATTAATTTTCACAAAGAGACAATAATCTATGACCTTAAAATAAGGGTTTTAAAATGTCATTTAATTATCCCCATTTTATGAAATAATTTTCATAAAGAAAAGTAATTTAATGCTTTGAAATAATAGCCTTTTAATATAACATGTAAAATTATCCCCTTTAATGAAATCGGAATTTTCATGAAGAAAAGGTACATTTATGCTTCAAAAATGGTAATTTATGAAATGCCACAAAATATCACCTCTTCAATGAAATTGAAGTTTTCATGAATTAAATGTCATCATAGGCTCATGAATGAAGTTTGAAACTGAAAGAATTAAATTTGACCTCAAAATGGAAATTTTACAATTTCGAAATTTAAAAATCTGCAATAAAAACAACAACTTCGGGTAATTTTTAAAAATATGAAATGACTCTGAAGAAAAAATATCTAAGTGCAAAATGGAAGTATGAAGTATACTCTACGCATCCATGCAATTATTTTTGGATTTTGAAATTTTTTTAATTTTTATTTTAATGTCCGAAAATAAAAATAAAAAATCTGTAAATGAAATTTGAAAAACAAAAAAATGAAAATCTGAAGTAAAATTACAAACATGAGCAAAAATATAATCAAATATATAAATGCTCCCCCTGAGAATGTGATCCTGATAGCTAGTCAATTCTTGGGAAATGTGACCACTCCACAATTTGTTGTTGGAATAAAAATCCAACTTAACCTCACTTTTTGCAACTTTCTCCTACGTACAACACGTTGTCGCTGCAATATATTCTGCCTCTACTATGGATAAGTAGATTGACTCTTGTTTCTTACTATTCCATGTGACCAACCTATCTCCAAGATAGAATGCACCTCCATTGGTACTCTTTCTATCATAAAGTCTTCTTGGATAAGAACTCTAATCTTTGCTCATCATATTAGAATTCTTGTTGTACCTTACTTTTACTTATTTAGTATAGTATGATCAACACTCAACTTTTAGCTGCACAAAAGTTACTCCCAAATCAAAAATTATTGACTCTCCAGGCAGCTTGCGCATAATTTCTTCAACCTTTTGACTGCCATCTCCTCCGTGACTGATGACTTTGCCTTGCATCAGTTGTGCAGTTCAATATCTTTGGTTTCTAATGGCTGTCATGAATGTTTTCATCGCCTGTGCAGGTATTGACAGTGGACCGTTACATCTAGCGTTGGAACCTCAATCTACGCGTAGTCATAAACACTCGGTATTCTGCTTCTTGCTAGGGCATATGTCAGGGCTACTCAATGTCTTTGCCTTGCATGTGCCAATTTGCACTCTTGACCAACAGGGTGTTAGTGCCACTGTTTGCTTTGACTCTGACATCTCTTTGACAACTGCTACTTCTTTAGAGAAAATTAATGCTTTCTTATACCAAATGATGTGTTGTATTTTTGGTTAAGAAACGCATGCCTTCCCACTCACAACACGGATTCTATTTTATCTACAGATTGGGAATGTTACAGGCTTCAAAACCAGCACCTGCTAGCTTATGCTTCCATGACACATCGACCTATGCTGCATGTTCTATCTTAGATAATGCCTATCAGCTACTACATCAAAAACCTAGCTATTCACCATGTTTTTCTGCTAAAGAACATCAGTTTGATACTATCTCCACAAACATCTACATGAACTGAAACACATTTTGACAACTATACAACAACTCCTCAACTACTTTCCTTTCATCCTCAAATAACCACACAAAAATATATGAGCATTAAAATAAAACTTTAACATTGCTCCCCCTGAGGATGTGCTACCTAGAGCTACTTAGTGCAATAGAGGAGTAATCTCCTTCAGTCCAAAGAGACATGATTTCCTCTCTTCTTTCTTTCTCCAAGATTTCTTGAACTTGGGCTTGAGTTTTTCAACTGCATCCTTGTTTTGAACCTTTTCGTGAACTTGAACATTTCTCTTGGGTGGTTGTCTCTTGTGCATCCTTGATGGATGATTATTTTCCTTTCTTTGATGCACATGATTTCTTCTATGTTGCATTATTTGTGTCTGATGAAATCTATTGTCTTGCCTTAGATTAGATATACAAGTTCTTGGACAAAACCTTGCTATGTGCCCATGACCATTACATTTAAAACATTGCACATGGTGTTCACCAGAATAACAGATGTATTTCTACTAGCATAACTCTTTGATCTATTATTCAATCCACAATAAATTGCCTTGTGACCATAATGGTTGCATCTAAAAAAATAGCCATTAAAAGAATTATTATGAATAGAGTGAGAGTGATAGAACCTCTTTTGTTGTGGTTGCTTTTTTGTAGATCTCCTTTGATATTTTCTTCCTTTTGAAGATTCAACTTTAGACTTTTCTTGCTTCGATCCTTCAACAATGAACTTCTTCTTCTCTGCATATTTGGAAGATGAAGGTTGTTCATCTTTACATCCAAGACCAAGCTTAGACATGGGGCTTCTTTGTTGCCTTATCATTTCATCTAGAAACTTTGTGCTCTTCTCAAATTTGAGATTTGTATTGGCCTCTTCTAGTTGTTTCTTCAATACAACAATCTCCTCTTCTTATTTGCAGTAAAAAATCTCTTTCTCATTGATCTATGACCTGAGAGTTTCTTCAATCCTTTTGGACTCTTCTACTTGCAACTTTAGATCACTAAAAACTTTGTTAGATTCCTCTTCACGTTTGCTACATACATTGAATTTATCATCCAGGTGTGACTTCAAGGTTTCTTCTATTTTCTTGGCTTTATGAATTTGTAAGAAGAGATCTTCGATCTTATCCCCATATTCTTTCAACTTCTTGGACAGTCTTATATTCTTTTTCCTTTCTATATTCAACTCTTCAAGTGCGACAATCAACTCACCTTCTAGATATACTTTAGCCTCAAGGTTTTCATCACATACTTCATAATTCACTTCTTCAACCTTTTCTAGTTCAATTTTCTCTTCCACAGGAATTGAAACTGACTGAGATGCCTTATTGGAGGAATATCTATTCTTCTTACCCATTGGGTACTAATCCAAGATCAACCCTAGCTGATTTAGCCTGAAAAGGGAAACTGGCTCTGATACCAATTGTTAGTCTCACAATGACACTAAGAGGGGGGGTGAATCTGTTAGGACTTATATAAAATGAACACAAAAAGATATCTTATAAATGAAATAGGGTTACAATATATAGGCATAAGCCTATATAAAATGCATGACACTTGTCAAGTGAAACTGATAAGTGTCAAGTGATGAGGCCTAGAAATGCCTTAATCATAACATGTTTTGAACACTAAAATTATCTATAAACTCTTATTTTTAATAATATGCTAGTTAAGTTGATTCAATATGTTGTGTATTAACTATTTGCATGATGAATGTATTTGAAGTACTATATTTTAATTTTTACAACTTTTTGTATAAGTTTTATGTTGTTTTGTTATGACTTGCTAAAATGAGATATGCTTAGATTAATAGCAGCACTTCACTAATCATGTTTTGATATATCTCAAGCATTCATTTTACCTAAATCTGGCAACAGTTCAAGGAAACTATTACTGTGCAGCAAAAATTGGGTTTTCCCATGTAAATTCCAGCCAACTGCCAATGAATGGCAAGGCATGGAATTCACATGTGGAAAGAGATGAAGACCATTGGGATATGATCCTGAGAAGTAACCCACATGAGAAATGTAGAGGAAATAATTTAAGGATCCCACATTTGTTCATTTCGAAGTCTCTTCGAAATGAACATATATCTTTGAAATGAGAAAACACAGTGTCTTCGAAATGAGCGGATCTTTGGAATGAGAACTGTAGTGTCTTCAAAATGAGTGGATCTTCGGAATGAGAACTGTAGTGTCTTCGAAATGAGAAAATATTTAGAATGAGAACTATAGCATCTTTGGAATGAGCGGATCTTCGGAATGAGAATTGCAGTATCTTTGAAATGAGCCACTTATCTTCGAAATGAAAACATAATGTGCTTTTTGACTTATTAACCAAATTATGACACTGGAAAAATGGAAATAAAGATTGAAAAGGATAAAGGGAAATATCTCATATCTGAATTTGTTGTCCTTTCCGGCCAAAGTCACCATTTATGGAAATATCAAAAGATGATCTTCTAGGATAAAAACCAGGAATTGCTGCAGCATAATAGGATTAGATCTTTTTAGCTTGTTAGTAAATATTAGGACATCTATAAATAGGGCTCCCATTCAGGTTGAGCTAGTAGGAGGTAGAAGAAAGAAATTAATAGAAATTAAGAGGAAGAGAATAGAGGAATCAGTAATAGGTGATAGTCAAAAAGTGACTGTTACAATCCTATAACAGTTTTTAGCAGCATTATTGTAATCATGTTTCTGAATCAATAAAAGTATGTTGTTTCTATTTCATATTGCTTATAAATAAGTGTGATTAAGATCTAAATAGAGAGAGACTCATACCTTCTTCTAGACAAAGAGGTTGGCCACTTCCATACCTAAGAGGAGGACTAATAGCAGGTTTTTATTCTAATTTTGCTACAGCAGAATGAGTTGTAGAACTTGTCTTTTCATTCCTTTGTAAACAACTAATGATATTTGAAATATTATTTTATTTTATGTTTTGTGATTAATTATTTGGTTGTAATTCTCACTTTCAGCAAAGCTTTCAATTTAGTGCAGACTTTCATTCCCAAAATTTACTATTTTCTATAATTTCTTGCATTTTATGTTTTCTTTGTCAACCCTTACACAAAATATTGACAACCTTCTGTTACAGAGCCTTAGCAGTTTTTATTTCCATATTAGAATTAGATTTTCATTACTAAAAAAGTAATTAGATTTTCCTTCTACAATTAGAATCAGACTTTCAATTCTATAACTGTTATTTATGCAACATAATTAGGTCTCATTCTACAATTGTAATTAGGACTTCATTTCTGCAGTTAATGATTAGTTTCCAATTCTGCAACTTATATTAAGGTTTAATTCATGCAATTTAGATATAAGAATGTCCTAAAACCCCCCACACAATTGGTTTCACCAATAAAACCTATTGCTCTAGATTGACCTAAGTTATAGCCCTATTTGTCCCTTCTTCCGTAGATAGCCTTGTACACAGCCCTGGATTGAGAATTAATTATGTGTATAATGACAATGCATCATTTTGGTGCCATTGCTGGGGATACGTTTTGCTAGAAGGTAACAACAGTCCAATAGCTATTAGTTAGACTAAACTATGAAAATTTAGGATAAAATATGAATAGAACAGCTGGTTAAAATAACAACTATTGACATATAATTTATGTCATTTAAAGTGAACATGAATGAGTAAGTCTAGGGATGAAAAAGGTAGAATTACCCAAAAGGATCCCTGGCTTGTTCCATTAAGGATATCTTCACGCTTAAGGGGTGAATCACTTGTGTTTGAATTACCAAAAATATTGAAAAAAAAATCACCAGTCTCACCATCATTAGAACATTATGAGAAAGGAAAATCACCAGTTTCACCATCACTAGAACATCCTAAGAAAGAAGAATCGTCAGACTCATTATCAATAGAGGGTCTTGGACCTCTTGAGAGAGAAATTTGGATAAGTTTAACTAAGAAACCAGAAACTATGGCAGAGGGAGGCAATGGCCAACATGGCTATGTCCATGATGAATGAGATGATCAGGATATTCCTCAACCTTCCAGAACATTTGAATATCCTATCCGTTTGAATCCAACACAAAACTCTCCCATGAAGACTATTTCACCTTCAGTACTTCCAACCTTCTGAGGTGTTGTATCTGAAGAACCTGATCAGTTTTTATTTAAATTCAAGGTGGTGTGTCAAACCTATGATTATGTAAATGACAATCAGAAACTTAAGGTTTTTCCCTCAACACTCAAGGACTCAACATTACGCTGATTCATGAGTTTAGAGCCAAATTCCATCCGAACTTGGGATCAAATGGAAACTGTGTTTTTAGACAAATATCAGGGAGTATTCTTTGTGTAAGGAATAGGAAAGATGAGTTATTCAGGATTAAACAAGAAGATGATGAAACATTAGAAGACTATCTTGATAGGTTATCCTTTGTTCAAAGGAGATGTGGACTTGTAGAACCAGAGTTATACAAAACCATCTTTTTGAGAGGATTGCAAGATGAATCCAGAGATGTATTGGATTTTATGGGAAGAGGAGATGTAAATACTCTCAATAATGAGGAAATTATGGATCTCTGTAGGAATTACTCTCACAATAAGCAAGGAAGAAAGAAAAAAAATACAAATGGCACTGATGTGAAGGAACTAATAGAAGAACTTGCAAATTTTAAAACTGATATTCTAGTGCAATTAAACATAACTTTGGGGGAAATGTCTGCAAAAGCAAAAAACACAGAACCTTTGGCAATTTATTGCCCAAGATGTAGAAATAAACATGCTTTGTAGGAATGTCCTTTGAATAAAACATCTATCTCAGCCATTTGTAGTATCTGTTCAAAAAAGCATTCAACTGATCAATGCCACCTGCTACCACAACTCAAAACTATGTTAGAAAATCAAACTGAGGAACTCAACTATATTGGACCAAAACAAGGGGGAAATTTCTCTTAATACCAAAATCCCCCTTGTTTTCCTACAAATTGGGGGCATAATCCTAGCACTATGCCTTGGGGACAATCAGAACCACCCCAACATCCTTGGAATTATCCTCAATGGACAAATTCCCAAGAATGGCCACAAACAAATTGGAGTAATTCAGCCTGGAACCAGAATCAAAACAACCCATCATGGAGTCAAAACAATCCATCATGGAGTCAACATAATCCACCCTGGAATCAGAATCAGACTAATCCACATTTGATGCAAAATCAACCACAGTGGAATCAACAATACCAGTCCTATCCAAGACAGCAAAGAAATCAAGGTCAAAATTAGCATTTGTTGCCTACACCTACTCAAAACTTTCAAGAAAAATAGAACCAACCATAACAACAGATGACGCAACCTCAACTTCCAGCTCAATCAATCACTAATCCAAACAACATGAGACAGGCATCCCCTGTCTATGTGGCTGAATCTGAAGAAAATATTGAAATCAATGTTATTGATTGTAGTAACATCCAACTCCGTTCAGGAAAAATTGTACCTGAACCCATTTCCAATAAAAGCAAAAAAAATGAAGAACAAGAACCCTTGGAACCAATTATAGTGGAACCAACAATAGAGAAAGAAGAAGAAAAAATAGAACCATATGCAGAACAATTACCTTGTTCAAGGATAATTCCATATCCTGAAAGATTCAATACCTCAGCAGAAAATTTTGAATCAGACCTGGTCAAGGAACTTAAAAAGTTGACTATATCATTGCCCTTATTGCAAGCCATTAAGGATATACCAGTAATTAAAAGTACTATCCGATATTTGTGCATTAGAAGAGCAGGAAGGAAAAAGAAGGCATTTCCCAAGACTGTTTAGATTGAGAGAAAGATAGCTGATCTCTTATCTGGGAAACTATTACCTCTAAAGTATAGTGACCCAGGAAGTCCGATTATCACGGTTACTATAGGTTCAGTACCAATATCAAATGTCTTAGTAGATCTAGGAGCTGAAATAAATATCATGACCAATGATATAATGAAACAATTATAGCTCAAGCATCTCAGCCCCACATTTACAGTTTTAGAAATGGCTAATAGGTCAGTTGCAAAACCTGAAGGTATCATTGAAGATGTTCCTATAGAAGTTTCATCTTGGGAATTCCCTACAGATTTTTTGGTTTTACAACCAAGAAATTCAACACATGGATATCCCATCATTTTAGGAAGACCTTGGCTTACAACTGCAGCAGCCTTCATAGACTGTAGATCTGGAAAAATGACTATTTCAAATGGTATTGATCTAAAAAAGATATCTCTGTATCCTCCTGCAAGACCCTCCAGCAATTTCTCAGGTCAGTTATGGTTTCCTAATTCAGATGAAGAATCAGAGGAGGTTATTTCCACACTAGCCACCTTGGTAGTAAGGGAACACACAGAAGACCTCCATGACATAGAAAACTTAGAAAATGAAACTATCCTAATGAATGTTCTGCATGAACAAGGGTTAGAAGAAGAAGCAATAAATATCCAACAATTGTTAAGGAATGAGGAGAACCAAAATTCTGAAGGTGAACCATCTGTACTATCATAGGAAAACTTTGTTTCACTACCACATGGGTGGCACCATCACTTGATTTTTCCTTCTCATTGTTCCATACAGGATATGCTTCCATCAGAGAATAATGAAATAAAAATTTCTTACTTTCTCCCATCTCAGCAATGTCCTCTTAACTCCTTAATCACCAGGTATGAAGAAGTGAGTTCAGTCCTTACAAATACAAAACAAATAGAAGTCCATCCAAGAAAATTTTTAAACATTTACAGCTGGCTTACTAGGGAAGAGGAAGACAAATTGATAGTTGTCTTGCAGAAGCATGTTCATGCTTTTGCTTGGAACTATAAAGATATGTCAGGAGTTCACCCTGATATATGTACCCATAGAATTTATACTGAAGAATTCAAGCCAATAAGACAACTCCAGAGAAGAATGAATTCTGCCCTAATGGATATTGTAAAGGAAGAAATTGAAAAACTTCTGGAGGTAGGATTCATTTACCCAATTTTTGATAGCCAGTGGGTCTCTCCATTGGTTATAGTTCCTAATAAAAATGGAAAAATGAGAATATGTGTAGACTACAGAGAGCTGAATAAGGTAGCATACAAAGATCATTTTCCATTACCTTTCATAGATCAGGTGTTAGATACCCTTTTTGGAAAAATATACTTTTGTTTTCTTGATGGATTTAGTAGATATAATCAAATTCAGATTACACTTGAATATCAGGAGAAAACAACCTTTACCTGTCCATGGGGAACATTTGCCTATAGGGTTTTACCTTTTGGTTTGTGTAATTCCCCAAAAACATTTTAGCGAGCAGTTTTAGCAATCTTTTCTGATCTAACTACCAACAGTGTTGAGATATACATGGATGATTTCATAGTGTACAAACAGACTTTTAACTTTACATTGGAAAACCTTGACAAAGTTTTAGGTCATTGTGAAACATACTAGTTATCCTTGAATCTAGAAAAATGTTTTATGATGATGAAGGAATAGTTCTTGGTCATCACATCTCTCCTCAGGGAATCCAAGTTGATCCAAATAAGGTGGAAATTATCAAGAATATTCTTCCTCCAAAAACTCAGACTAATGTCAGAAGCTTCCTAGGACATATTGGTTTTTACCACAGGTTTATTCCCAACTTTAGCACAATAGCCAATCCCATGTTTGCCCTATTGACTAAAGATTCTAAATTTTCCTGGACTGCAAGATGTCAGGAATCATTTGAAGCTCTAAAATAAAAATTACTAACTCCACCTGTGTTAAGTGGCCCTAATTGGACATTACCATTTCACATACAGACTGATGCTTCCAATACTGCAATTGGAGCAGCATTAGGACAAATTGACAATGGTGAACACTATGCCATCTACTACATTAGCAAGAATTTGACAGAAGCTGAGAAAAATTATACCACAACTGAAAAAGAATTCTTAGCAGTAATTTATGCCATCAACAAATTTAGGCATTATATCACAGGTTATCAAATATTTATTCACACAGATCACACATCCATTAAATATTTGATGAATAAACCTATGGTAAGTGCAAGAATTATTCGATGGTTACTGTTGCTACAAGAATTTGATATCCCTATAATCAAAAAACCAAGAAAATCTAATGTTGTAGCAGATTTCTTATCCAGACTACAAAACACGGATGAAGGGGAATTAGTTGAAGACACCTTTCCTGATGAAAAACTATTTGCTATATCAGTCCAATCACCTTGGTTTGCAGATATAGCCAATTACTTGGTCACGGGGAAGGTTCCTCCACATTTCACTTCAAAATAGAAGAAACAATTAATCAGACAAAGTTCTTCTTTTGAATGGATCAAGGGTATACTCTTTAAGTGCAGTCTTGACCATGTGTTACGTAGGTACATCCGAAAGGATGAGGTGTATGATATCCTTAGGGCTTGTCATGATGAACCCTCAAGTGGACACTACTCTGTAAAAATCACAATTAGAAAAGTCTTAGGGACAGGATATTATTGGCCATCTCTTCATAAATATTGGAAAAAGTACATCAGGCATTGTGATGCATGCCAAAGAATGGGGAAACCCACTCATACAAATGAAATGCCACTATAGCCTCAATTGGTTTTAGAGCCATTTGAGAGGTGGGGGCTTGATTTTGTAGGACCTATTGATCCACATTTTCAAGGAAAGGTGCATATTCTAGTATGCACTAATTAATTGACAAAGTGGGTAGAGGTGCGCGCTTTCAAACATGCTCGTGAAGAGAAGGTCGCTGATTTCTTGTATACTCAGATTTTTTAGAAATTTGGAGCTCCCCGATCTATCACCACAGACTAAGGACCCCAATTTGCATCCAAATTCATTGAGGTATTTACATAATTATATGAAATCAAACATAGAAAATCATCACCTTATCACCCACAAGCAAATGGCCAGGTTGAGGTAACAAACAGGGAATTAGAACGAATTTTAACAAAAATAGTAGCTTTTCATAGGAAGAATTGGCTAGATAAATTACCTGAAGCAGTATGGGCTTACAATACTACTTGGAAATCCACTACTGGATTCACACCTTATGAACTAGTCTTTGGTAAAAAGCCCCACTTACCTATTGAATTTGAGCTACTAACACTGCGCACAACATTGGAAATTGAAATTGAATTGTCACAGGCACAGACAGACAGGATTCTATAGCTAAATGCATTGGATGAACTTAGGTTAGATGCTCTACACCAAATTGAAGTAATTCAAAAGCAAAGAAAATTGTGGCATGACAATCACATTCAGTAGAGGAAACTTCAACAAGGAGATTGGGCTTTACTATTTGATTCTCGCTATGAAGACTTCCCTAGAAAGCTAAGAACTAGATGACTTGGACCTTACTGGATTGAGGAGGTATTTGACAATGGAGCAGTTCATTTATCTCCTATTGATGGGTCACAAAGAAATTTGGTAGTGAATGGACATCGCCTCAGGGTGTACCATACACCTCTAACTAAAGAGAAATTTTTGCAACAGCTTGACATTTTAGATACACAACAGGTGGAAGAAATTTCCTCTTCCACTTCAAAACAATCAGCATGATCATGGATTTCAAAAAAATAGAAAAATACAAAAAAAATAGAAAAAAAAGAAAACAAAAAGATGAATAAATTTTGATTATGAATTCCTTCATGGGTGTGATTTCAGGGAAATCATGAAATTCCTTCATGGGCATAGTCAAAATCAAGAAAAAAAAGAGAAAAGGAGAGGTAAAAGAAAAAAAAAAAAAAAAGAGAAAAATGAATAACTCAGCAGTGAAAACCTTTTTCAAGGCACTACTGAGTTGGTATGCATGAAAACCAATTTTTTGGCATGCATAACCTTGAAAATTTTTGAACCATCATTGTACAAATTCACCAACTGCACTTGTTTTGAAATGTTGCAGAAATTCTCAACAGAACATCAACAGAAGCAGTCATATTTCAAAAACTTGCATTAACTTGTTTTAATCAGGTATATATTTCTTACATTTCTTCATTGTAAATGATTGGTATATAGTATATAACAATTAACCATTAGCATAAAAGATATTCATAAGAGTTGGCATACTTAAAACATGTTTTGAGAATGGGAATATTGATTTTTGCCTAATCTTCGAAACAAGAATGCCAAAAATAGTGTCTGCTATCTTCTTCAGACTAATTGTTGTGTTGTCTTCGGATTGAAATTGTCTTCAGAATGACAACAGATTGTTGCACTTCATCTTCGAAATGACAACAGATTGTTGCACTTCATCTTCGGAATGACAATTTGTCTTTGGAATGAAGCTTTGTCTTCGGAATGAAGCTTTATATTCGAAATGAAGCTTTGTCTTCGAAATGAAGCTTTGTATTTGGAATGAAGCCTTATCTTCAGAATAAAATAGGATTTGTCTTCGGAATGAAGTAGGATTTGTCTTCAAAATCTAGCAGGATTTGTCTTCGGAATGAAGACTTGTCTTCGGAATGAAGTTATAATCTTTGGAATGAGGATTTGTCTTCGAAATGAAGACTCGTCTTTCGAATGAAATCATAATCTTTAGAATGAAGTTTTGTCTACGCAATAAGTTTTAATCTTTGGAAAGAACATTCAATGTAATCTCCACGTGGCATCCAGAGAAGGAAAGAAATACAATCAAGTGAAAATTATTTTGATGCATACGATAAAGGAACACGTGTCAGTAAGCATATGGTTTGTTTTTGCACCCATTGGAAAATACCATAATCACAGAGGATGTGACCAACCGTATGCCACCAATTTTTGATGCTAATAAACATGCACGTGAGAATCTACAGGAAAAACAGAGAAACTAAAAGTGAATAAGGTGGATCTGACGGCAAGGACATTTGCGTAATCATTTATGGACATGTGTTCGAAGCAAAAAAATTAGAAACGTGTGCCACTTCTTTTCGAATACATATTTGCTAACGCAAAATTATTACGAAGTACAATTCTCAGAGATTATGGTTCATTTCGAAGAACAAAAATAGAGAAACCCCTGCATGACACAAAAACCCTGCAAAGTTGCAAACGCCAAAAATCAGAGATCCAACAGAGGAATAGTGGTATAAGAGAGCAGTTTGTGATGAACAAGACAGGAAAAAGGGGCAAAAAATAAGAATGGAACCGGCAGATACCACCCATCTCCGAGAAAATCCAAAAGTAGTGCAATTTTTTGAAGATGGAGGGCTTATGCCATTTTTGGATAAATTTAATGGGTCCTCTAAAGACTTGGCCAGCATGTTCACCCACACGTTCAAAAAAAACTGAGCACACGTTAACAGCATGACTATTGAGATAACCCCTAAAGTTCTGAGTCAAATATTTGAGCTGTCATTAGAAGGTCTTCCAATTTCTAGGTCTGGCAAAATACATTAGTAAACACAGTCAATCAATTTATGGAAGAAAATGATAGGGCACCTGAGTATTTAACACATAATAACACATGCAAGGGGGTAAAAAGGGCCAGCCTATAGGAACCTTAGGATGAAGTAGCCACATGGGTAGTCAAATTTCTAATCTGTGAAGGGCAGTATGTACTATTGTCAGGGAATCACACAAAAATTTTAAATCATCTCAAACATGGTAGGCAAAAACCAGAGTTTAGGGTAAATCTTCCCCTATACTTGCACCAAGAATTAAAAAACATGGCAAAAAGATATCAGGAAGGAAAAGGAAGTCTTCGCCACCATGGTCTTATCAAACTAGTTTGCTAGCACCATTTTAGAGGAAACCCTAGGAGCTTTGAGAGGTTTTACTCCACATTAAATGATGTAATTTTTGGAGATGAAGATGAAGAGGAAGAAATAGATACTGCTGATGTTGTTGTAGAAGAAGAAACAACTACTACAGAAAATGTTGCAGAAGATGCTGCAGAGGAAGCTACAGAAGATGCTACAGAAGTTGTCACAGAGACAAAAACACACCCAACAGCAGCAGCAGAACACCTTGCTCCAGAACATTCAACTTCACAAGCAAAAATATGAAAGAAAAGAGGATCTGAAACTAGAAGCAGAACAGAAAAACATAAAAAGGTTCATTTTTTTGAAGTTGCAACCGATTTGTCAGAACAGAGAAATGAAGCACCTAGCCCAACAGGGGAAGAAACAACAAGGGAAATAGAGGCATCTGAAACTGACCCCATAACCCTTGATGTCACCAGAAAACAAAGCAAAAAGAAGAAGTTTGCATCTGGAACTCGAAGGTCTACAATACTCCACTCGAGGGAAATGACGGACTAGGTCATAGAATAAGAAGATGGACAAAGCAGTCCAGATGTCACATAGATACAAACAGCCCCTGAAAACTTTATGGAATTCCCTAAACATATAATTGAGGAAGAGGTTGGGCAGGATAATATTGAGGTGGCTACAGTTCAAAAAGCCACACAAATAGTAGATGCAATTATAGATAACTTCATAGAGCCTACTGAACAGGAGCAAACAGATATTGCAGAGGAAGAACCAGTTATTGAGCAGCCTACTATAGCTGACTTGTCTGCATCTGATTCTGAAGTAGAAACAAAGGAGGAAGATATCACAGAGAAGTTGAGAGCAGCAAGGAGTGTTGTCAAGACACATACCAGATGGATTTCAGAGAAAGAAAACATCATTGAGATGCAGGAAATAAAAACTGCAGAGTTACAGCAGGAAGTGGCAGAACTAAGATAGAAGTTGTCAGTCTAAAAAATAGCCAACTATATCCAATGATGAAGATGATTTGGCTCAACTGCTTGTGGATTTATCTAGGGCAGATGACTCTGTTGAGGCAGACATAGGAGATCATTCTAAAGAAGCACCTTTTCATTTTGAAGATGTGCCTTCTTATTTAGAAGCACCCTTTCATTCTGAAGATGCTTCAGAATTGGCAAAAAGCACAACAGAAAACATTGGAGATGAGTCACTAGCATAGGAACAATCCAAGAAGCAGCATGAAATAGATCAAGTAAGTACTCCTATTGATGTCCCTGTATTTCAAACTGTTACACCATCAATAGAAGTAGCGGATAAGGGGGTGCAAGTAGAATTACTATCTTATGACAACCCAATAGAAATAGCACATAAGGGGGTGCAATTAGAGTTATTGATAGATGAACAACTAGTGGAAGTGGCAGAAAAAGGAATTTAGATAGATCTGCTATCTAGAATTCCACCTATAGTCAAACCACCTAATACTATGTCTTTAGAACAATACAATGTAGACATAGCTAGCTGGATGATTAGGTATGAGAAGCTTGCCACTAAAACTGAAAAGTTCAAAGTAGAAGCAAAACAACTAGAAGCCAAGGAAATAGAAATTTAGGCATTGAAAGAAAAGGTGTCTGATTTATGTCAAATTGCTGAATTTCTAGTCCAATTCAGACGGCCAACCAGATTCTACAGTCTTATTCTAAAAGAGAAATACCTTAGATGGCAGGTCATGAGGATTAGTTCAAATATTTCATATAAATTGGACACCACTACAGATTTCCTGGAAGCATACTTTGATAGTCATTTTGAGCAAAAAAATCTCCTGTGTGAACTATTTTTACACAGTTTATTTATTCTAGAAGAAGTAGAGTTTCATCCATAGATCTACATTGGAGATGTTCAATTGAGGGCATTCATGTCCACCTTGCATAATCAGTTTTATTGGGACCAAGAAAAGAAGCAAAATAAGGAGATTGAAACCAGAGCTGAATTGTTAGTCAGATCAATTCAACCAAATCACCCCATTATCACAAGACAACACTTCACCATGATGAACAGGTATGATGTGAAGAGAATGTACTTGATCAACTTAAGGGACTGTGTGAACAGATTCCACAATTTTTGTAATGACAATTTCTTTCCAGCATTATCAATTTGTAGAAATAGATGGGTTGAACTTCCCATGTCTTTGTAGAAAAGAGAACCCATTTCCCCCATCAACTTAGAATGGTCCAGAAGAAGGGTAGAAGGAGTAATACAGTTGATTGAACTCATGCAACATAATTGGATAGGTCTCATATTTAGGCCTCCAACCATCATCACTCCAGTCCCATTCTACTTTGAATATGATGCCCAACCTGATGAACAATTTGAAGAATGGATCAGGGACCTTTGAAAGAATAGGGGATTTTATATAAGCAAGAATTTGTTCTACAGGTCATGGAATTTGACCATGGACATATGTGATTCCATAGCCCAACAAAATACATGAGGACATGCATCGATATAAGTTGGGGGGAAATGATGAGGCCTGGAAATGCCTAAATCATAACATGTTTTGAACACTAAAATTGCCTATAAACTCTTATGTTTAATCTAATATGCTAGTTAAGTTTATTCAATATGCTGTGTATTAACTATTTGCATGATGAATGTATTTGAAGTACTATATTCTGATTTTTACAGCTTTTTGTATAAGTTTTATGTTGTTTTGTTATGACTTGCTAAAATGATATATGCTTAGATTAATAGCAGCACTTCACTAATCATATTTTGATATGTCTCAAGCATTCATTTTACCTAAATCTAGCAATAGTTCAAGGAAACTGTTACTGTGCAGCAAAAACTGGGTTTTCCCATGTAAATTCTAGCCAGCTGCCAATGAATGGCAAGGCATGGAATTCACATGTGGAAAGAGATGAAGACCATTGGGATCTGATCCTGAGAAGTAACCCACATGAGAAATGCAGAGGAAATCATTTAAGGATCCCACATTTGTTCATTTCGAAGTATCTTCGAAATGAATAGATATCTTCGAAATGAGAAAACACAGTGTCTTTGAAATGAGCGGATCTTCGGAATGATAACTATAGTGTCTTCGAAATGAGCAGATCTTCGAAATGAGAACAGTAGTGTCTTCAAAATGAGTGGATCTTTGGAATGAGAACTGTAGCATCTTCAAAATGAGCGGATCTTCGGAATGAGAATTGCAGTATCTTCGGAATGAGCCACTTATCTTCGAAATGAAAATAGAATGTGCTTTTTGAATTATTGACCGAATTTTGATGTTGGAAAAATTGAAATAAAGATTGAAAAGGATAAAGGGAAATATATTAGATCTGACTTTGCCATCCTTGCCAACCAAATTCACCATTTATGGAAAGATCAAAATATGATCTTCTTCTAGGATAAAAACCAGGAATTGTTGCAGCATAATAGGATTAGATCTTTTCAACTTGTTAGTAAATCTTAGGACATATATAAATAGGGCTTCCATTCAGGTTGAGCTAGTAGGAGGTAGAAGAAAGAAAGTAATAGAAAGTAAGAGGAATAGAATAGAGGAATCAGTAATAGGTGATAGTCAGAAAGTGATCATTACAGATCCTATAATGATTTTAATGACAGATTATTGTAATCATGTTTCTGAATCAATAAAAGTATATTGTTTCTATTTCATATTGCTTGTAAATTAGTGTGATTAAGATCTAAAGAGAGAGAGACTCATACATTCTTTTGGACAAAGAGGTTGGCCACTGTTAGAGTAAGAGAACAATTTCTATTAATCAGAATCTGTATAAATAATACATGGAGAGCTCAGAATAGCTCGTAACTATAGGATCTAATTAACAACTTAGGTCTAAATGAAATAAACCAAATATTATGTATGCTATCAATAGTGCAACTAACCTAACAACATAATTCTAACATAAATAAAGGAATAACATAGAATTACTATAGTAACTCTAACATCCCCCCTTATTACATTATTTATGTAATATAAGAACTACTAGTTGTACTAACATCCCCCCTGATTACATAATTTTGCAATACAAAGAGAGCTGCGAAACAATTCAAATTTGACACGTGCAAGTGCCTTAGTGAAAATGTCTGCAACTTGAGCATCGATGGGAATGTGTTGAAGCTGAATTCGGTGCCTCAAAACTTCATCTCGAATGAAATGACATTGTGTGTCAATGTGTTTTGTTCTTTCATGATGGACTGCATTCTTGACTAGGTTCAGAACACCTTGATTGTCGCAAAACAAGTGTATTGGAGATTTGGATGGATGACCCATACTTGTCAGAATGCGACGCAACCATATCACTTCGCACATAGCTTCACGTGCGGCACGATACTCTGCCTCTCGTTGATGAAATAGCAACCACCTGTTGCTTCTTGTTGTGCCAAGAGACAGGACCGGATCCTAGATGAAAAATATATCCTGAAGTTGATTTGCGATCATCAAATGATCCGGCATAGTCGGAGTCCGTGTATCCTTGCAAGAAGAATTTGTTGTTCCTCTTGTATTCTAGGCCATATTCCATTGTTCCACGGACATAGTGAAGAACACATTTTACTGCTTTCCAATGAGTGGTCTTAGGCTCCTGCATGAACCTTGAAAGATAGTTGACAGCAAATATGAGATCTGGCCTAGTATTGGTCAGATATATGAGACTCCCAATCAACTGTCGATAGAGAGTACCATCTACCTGAGGTGAATCATCATATCACAATAACTGAAGTCCTGTCTCCATTGGAGTTGCCATTGGCTTGCAATCAGTCATGCGATATTTTTCCAACAATGTCTTGGCATATTTTTTACGAGACACTTTGATGGAGTGCTCCTTCTGGCTGAATTCCAGACCAAGACAGTAATGGAGAAGTCCAAGATCTGACATCTCAAAAGATTGACACAAGTCTCTTTTGACAGTAGAGATCATATTTTTTGAACTCCCTATAATGAGCAGATCATCAACATAGAGTACAAGCAACACTACCTCAGAACCCTGTTTCTTGAAATAGAGGTTTGCATCTGACGAACATCTCTTAAAACCATGCTGCAGGAGGTGATTATCCATTTTTATATACCAAGCTTGAGGAGCTTGTTTCAGGCCATATAAGGATTTGACCAATTTGCAAACTTTTTGCTATTGGCCTTCCACTCCAAATCCTTCTGGCTGAGTCATATAGACTTCTTCTTGGATATCACCATTCAGAAAGGCACTTTTGACATCCATATGATGAACTTTCCACCCAAACTGTGCTGCCATAGCACAAATAACTTGAATTTTTGTCATCCGAGCAGTAGGTGCAAAATTTTCCTCGTAGTCAATGCCTTCCTTTTGAGCATAGCCCTTTTCAACAATACGGGCATTATGCTTATCAATTTTCCCATCTACTTTTTACTTGACTTTATACACCCATTTGCAGCCAATGGGCTTCTTTCCATACGACAGATCGACAAACTTCCATGTTTTGCTTTTCATCAAAGACTTATATTATGCATCCATAGCATCCTTCCATTGAGGCTCACCAAGAGCAACTTGTACTGATGCAGGTTCAAGATCGTCTATGGAAGACATAAACACCTTATCACTATCAATATCCATATCTTCTGTATCTCCTGTCGGATCTACAAAAAGTTCTTCAAAATATTGACACAGATCATCAACCCCAATATTCTTTGTTGCAGCTTTCTCCTGTCGAGCCATGCTATGAGTACGAGGCCTATCCAAATTCAAATCTTGTGGAGTAGATAGCTTAGAGTCTTTGATTGTATTTGTATACCACTTTGGATTCTTCTTCTTAGGTGTTGAAGAAGATCCAAAAGAACCTCCAACCTTTGATGAAGGAGATTTAACAACCTTAGTTTCCACAAGGTCTAGGTATACATTTGATGTGTTTGCTAATGTGAAAGCCTCATCAAAAACAACATCTCTACTTATGTGAATCTTCTTGGTCAAGGGGTCAATCAAACAATAACCCTTAGAGTGCTAATCATACCCAAGAAGAATACACTTCAATGTCTTCTCATCTAGCTTCTTCCTTTTCTCTTTTGGTATGTGCATGAAAGCTTTACATCCAAAAATGCGTAGATGAGAAATGGAGGGTTTCCTACCACTCCATGCTTCCTATGGAGTCATTCCTTGTAGGGCCTT
Organism: Wollemia nobilis; assembly: GCA_028583015.1. NCBI lineage: Eukaryota > Viridiplantae > Streptophyta > Pinopsida > Araucariales > Araucariaceae > Wollemia > Wollemia nobilis. Next base: position 11,884,342 of record JAQPPZ010002979.1, read on the forward strand.
TTTGGGTGCCCTATTCAACAGATATACTGCTGCGGTGATAGCTTCTTCCCAATATAGTTGCTCAAGTATAGCTCTTGTGAGCATGCAACAAACAATTTCCATGATGGAACGATTCCTCCTTTCAGCAACTCCATTTTGCTGAGGAGTATAAGTAGTAGTTAACTGTCTTGTGATCCCATTTTCTTTCAAGAATGCAAAAAATTATTTAGAGGTGAACTCCCCCCTCGATCTAAGCGGAGGGTCTTTATAGAAGTCCCTGACTCCTCAACAAATTTCTTGAATTGCTGAAAGAAGCCAAATGCTTCAGATTTCAGTTGAAGAAAGAATACCCACATATTTCATGAGTAATCATCCACAAATAACTAAAAATACCTCTTACCCCCACAACTGTTGGGAGTGAAGGGACCGCACAGATCGATATGAACCAACTCTAGAGGTTTCTTTGCTCTTGTAGAGATCTTTTCAAAAGGCACTCTATGTTGCTTTCCTGCCAAGCAATCAGAGCAAACTGGTAAAGTGGTAGAAAGGGAAGGAAGACCCTTTACCATCTCATACTTACTTAGCTCAAGTAAGTAACCAGAACTCAAATGTCCATATCTCTTGTGCCATAGGGAAGTTGCCTCCTTTTTAGAGATGGTCATGGAAACATGTGGAGTAGAGATAGTATCTAAGGCAAATAAGCCATGCTTATATGAAGTGGTTGCAATCTTCTTACCCCTCCTAGTAATAGAACAACACTTCTTGCCTCCCTCAACACTAAATTTCACAACCATATCTTTGTCCAGAATTCGTGTGACTGACAACAAATTGTTTGCCAATCCTGGAACATAGAGAACTTTATCAATCTGACACTTGCCATCGGGAAGAGTGACTCGAAACAGTGCCTTCTCCCTGAACCTTGTAGGTTTTATCATCAGCAATAGTGACAGGTTTGCCATCTTTGGCCTCAAAAAACTCAAACCATGATTTGTCACCAGTCATGTGCTTATTGGCTCCAGAATCAAAATACCATATAGGATCTGTCTGATTGGACACTGTGGTAGTCATGAGAACTTTGTGGGCTCTCTCAAAATCCGTGTCAGATTCTTCAACAGCAACATTCACTTGTTGTTTGTTCTTTTGTGGTTTTTTTTGGCCTTTCCTTTTTGATTTCTTATTCTTATGCCAACATCTGTTTGTATCATGACCTTCTTTGTCATAGATCTTGCAATATCTCTTTTTCTGTTGAGGTTGTTGAGTTTGTTTCCCTTTTGAATATATTTGTGAATTCCCTCCCTTCTAAAAATTACCCTTCTTCTGGTTCTGCCCTTTCCTGTTGATGTAGAGAGCAGTGTTAGAAGAATCATCTTGTTGTAGTTGGCGTGCCTCCTCCTCTTGAAGCATATTAGCCAATTCTACAAAAGTAACTTTCCATTGTGATACCTAAAGGGAAGTGATCAACACTTGATAAGAATCAGGTAAAGCTCTCAATACAACTGAAGTAAGGAGCTTGTCTTCAACTAGTTCTCCCAAAGAATTCAACTTTGCTTTCAATTCAGAAACTCTGCAAAGAAAGAACTCAACTATCTCACCCTGCTTCATGCTTAGATTGTGTAATTGAGATTGAAGAAATAGAATGGTGGAATAATTCTTTCCCTCATATATAGTATTAAGGGCATCCCATGCCGCTTTACTAGTTGCACAGTCAGCAATATGGGGTTGGACTTCATCGGACACGACAAGCAAGATGAGCACTTTTGCTTTCTTTGTCTAGCTTATCAAAGTCTCTTTGAGCAGTAGATGGAGTTGTAGCACCGACAACAGATGAAGGTCTGGTTGTTGCTCCAGATACAACATCCCATAAGTCATCCATTACTAGGATGGCCTTCATCTTATTTTTCCATGGTGTGTAATTATGATCTTTCAACAACTGATGAGAATCAGTCATTAGTTTTACAGACATGATGAAGGTTCCTTATAACACCAATTGGTCCCCATTTCGATATACCTTTTGCTAGGACGTTATACCGTACAAAATACCCACCCTTACGTGAGGGAAACTATAGGTATTTAGAAAGATCAACAAAAATCACCCGCCCTTACGTGAGGGAAACTATAGGTGAGTTTTAGAGATCATACGATACGTGGTACATAAGCAGTACTGAAAGGGAATAGTTATGTTGATGGCACCTACCATAGAAAGTCTACAATCTGCATGCATGGGGCGTAACTTCCCCTAAACACTTTGGATTTCAAAACTCTTGTCAAGATTTACGCCTAAACACAAGAACTATTAGGGTAATGGATGGAGTAAAAAAATGCAAAATGGCAAACTTATCTCTCCTCGACAATTTATAGAGAACAAGCTCAGACATCGTTGTAGCAGCTATATTAGGCGACAGATACAATAGCGCAATCACGATAGCTTTACCTATAAGTGCTGGCTAGAGGTATCACAAATACCGAACGTTGCAGTGCAATAAATTGCATGGATGGGTTTTAATTATTCCGGGGACTTAGGGAGTGAATTTGATTTTAATTTTTAATGTTATAGTGCAAAAAACAAATATGCAACATACAACAAAAAAAATGCCCATAGGAATAACCCACTAGGTGTCGGGCACAGCCGAAAATGCACCTTTACAATAATGCCAAAATTGCTTTTCAGAAAATTACTCAATTTCCCCATTTGATTTTTGAAAAAAAATACCCCCTTCTTTTTATCTTAAAAAAAAAAAAAATTTCCCCACAAATGATTTTGAAAATTATTTTATAACCTTAAAGTTAAAAAAATATGTATTAATTTTAATTTATATAGTTTTTAAAAAAACCTTTAAAAAGAAATTAAAATCAAATTAGAAAATTTAATTTTAATTTATAAAGGTTAAACTATAGAAAATAAATTAAAATTAAAAAATAAAGTTTAACTTTAGGAAAAATAATTAAAAAAAAAAAAATGTGGAATTTTTTTTTTTTTACCTGTGTTGAAGGGGGTCGGCGGGATTGGAACCCATGACCTACAGGTTTCCAGAGCCTTACCGCACAGTCCACCACCAGGTGGACTAGCGGGCTAATCCGTCAGGATCAAGGGCCCCCTCGTATTTGAGGAGGTCCCGGCAGCCCTGCTGCTCTCGCTCCTCCTCCTCTCCTTGTCTGGCAGCGACAGGTGGCCGCGGGGGTGGCCTGCAGCCTCCGCTGCTGGTAGGCTGCTGTGGCCTGATCGTGGCCTGGTCATGTGTGTAGCGTGTGACCTCGACTGTCATGCCTGCAACGCGACCTCGGGAAGGGGGGGTCCAACGTCGCGTGATTCACGACGTGGAAGTTAGGGAGGGGGGGCCTCCCAACGTCACGTGGAAGCACGACGTATTGAGGGAGGGGGGGCCTCCCACAGTCGTGTCTGCATGACTAGATTGGGGGGAGGGGGGGGCATCCCAACATCGTGCGGATGCATGACGTGTTGAGGGAGGGGGCCTCCCACAGTCGCGTCTGTGTGACTGGATTGGGGGGGAGGGGGGGGGCCTCCCAACCGTCGCGTTTGCGCGACGTGTTGGGGAGGGGGTGTAGCCTCCCAATGTCGTGCGTGGATGCGCGACGTGTTGAGGGGGAGGATTGTCCTCCCAACGTCGTGCGTCTGCGCGCGACGTAAATTTTTTTTTTTTTTTTAAATGCCGCGGAACGTCGAGCGATTGCGCGAGACATTTTTCGCTTTTTTTTTTTTTTTTTTTGAATGCGACAATGGTGGGCGAGAGGGGAGGGCACTGTGCACAGAAAAATGCACTACACACAGAAAAAAAATACTGTGCGTGAAAGTGCAAAATTTTTTTTTTTTTTTTTTTATTTTAAAGACTGCAGACGCAGTGCTGCACAGAAAAAACGCACAACAGACTATGTGCAAAAAAAAAAAAATTCCAGCCAACTCTTCCACTGTTTTCTTTCTTCAGCCCAACTCTGCAAATAATTTGCTACCTCCTTTATCTTCTCACGCTTCTGGCTCTGATACCATGTTAGAGTAAGCGAACAATTTCTATTAATCAGAATCTGTATAAATAATACATGGAGAGCTCAGAATAGCTCGTAACTATAGGATCTAATTAATAGCTTAGGTCTAAATGAAATAAACCAAATATTATGTACGCTATCAATAGTGCAACTAACCTAACAACATAATTCTAACATAAATAAAGGAATAACATAGAATTACTATAGTAACTCTAACAGCCACTTCCAGACCTAGGAGGAGGACTAACATCAAGTTTTTATTCTGATTTTGCTGCAGCAGAATGAGTTGTATAACTTGTCCTTTCATTCCTTTGTAAACAACTAATGATATTTGCAATCTTAGTTTATTTTATGTTTTGTGATTAATTATTTGGTTGTAATCTTCACTTTCAACAAAGCTTTCAATTTAGTGCAGACTTTCATTCCCAGAATTTACTATTTTTCTGTAATTTTTTGCATTTTATGTTTTGTTGTCAACCCCTACACAGAAGATTGACAACCTTCTATTACAGAGCCTTGACAGTTTTCATTTCCATATTAGAATTAGATTTTCATTACTGCAAAAGTAATTAGATTTTCCTTCTACAATTAGAATCAGACTTTTAATTCTACAACTGTTATTTATGCAACATAATTAGGTCTCATTCTGTAATTGTAATTAGAACTTCATTTCTACAGTTAATGATTAGTTTCCAATTCTAAAACTTATATTAAGATTTAATTCATGCAATTTAGAGATAGAAATATCCTAAAACCCCCCACACAATCAGTTTCACCAATAAAACCTGTTGCTGTAGATTGACCTAAGTTATAGCCTTGTTTGTCCCTTCTTCCATAGATAGCCTTGCACACAGCCCTGGATTGACAAATTCATTGAGAATTAATGATGTGTATAACGACAATGCATCATCAAGGAAGGCATAGTGCACATTACATAATTCTAACATTCCCCCTTAATGTGCACTATCCTAACTAAAGAAAAAACAATTCAACATTAGGTAACATTCCCCCTTAATGTTGACTTCTCTAAAAAAATTCTACATCCTATTTTAATGCTGATTTGGTCTAGGCTCGTGCTCTTTGCGCTTCGCTCTCCAACTATGAATAATTCTAGATTCACTATGTATACATCTCAATTTTTTGCTTCAGGGTCAGCCACTTCCATGGGTCTATTGCCACTGTGTTAGCTGTCAGGGTCATCATGGGTGCCTCAGGGTCAGCCACTTATGGGTCTGTTGCCTCTGTATGTCATCCTCAGAGGATGTTGCCTCTCGTAGGTCACTGACTAGATTCACCATAAATATCAAATCCCTCCTCATGGTGAACTTGATCTAGAATGTGTCGGTCTCTGCCAAAAATGCACCTTAATACAAAGGAAATACAAGCCATATAAGAGTGTCGGTCTCTACCAAAAATACACTCAATACAATAAAATGAGCCATAGATGCCAAATATGGAGGAGAAGAAGAGAATAAGAGAATCTTCTGAAGTGTCTTCGTCTGTAGTCTTCAAAAGTAGATCCGAAAAAACCTCGGATAGAGTCTAGGGTGTCTATGTCTATAGTCCCTAGAATAAGTGTCCTTATGGTAGTCACCTCATCTTACCGGAATGCATGGGTAACCAGCCACTGCATCCGCCAAGTAGATAGAGGTGAATACTAGATACTAGGTTCACTTTACAAGTACCTTGGGAGTGTTGGGTACAACCGAGAGTGCACTCCAAGGTAGAAAAAAATAAAAAAACTTTGAGGCTAAAAAATTCAATTGAAACAACCTCAAAATTACAATATGATACCACCATTGTGTCCATCATGGAAAAACATTTCCAATGACTATAAATACCCCTATATTTGTGTCTGAATGGGGCCTTCAACCTATTGGAAAAACAACTACATGTCTATCTAGGCAGCAAATAAACCTCACACTGTGGCGACATCACTCTCTGGCAGAATAAAAAAATAGACATTTAATTTCCCTCCTAAGGGAATTACATGGGTCATCTAGTCCTTCCACTCTCCATGTGAAAAAAAAAAAACAAGACCATGTGGGCCTTCAGTGTTGAAAGATACATCAAATTCGCCAAGTAGGCCTTCCACTTCCACATCCCCATGTGGAAAACTATGGGGAAAACTAGGCCAATAAAGTTGTACTGTCGACCAGTCTTCACCATGATTAAAAATTTTCCCTCCAAAGAAAATTACATAGTCCACGTGGAGGAATAAAATATCATACAACTTAAAAAATGGCCCTCCACTTATCCAAACATACATTTGAATAAAAAATATTTGTGGGCCATATTGCTCAGGGGTACTACCAAGAAAATCTCCATACCATGAAAAATGTTAAAAAAAAACATAATACCCCACAATTATTTCACATATGATGTTGATCGTTTATTTTTTTCGTCAATTGACGGATTTTTCATGGCCAACATGGGAGACGTCCTGACGATGTAGTTGACAATTGCACTAGCTGAGCTGCAAAGCCGGTAATCTCCTATCATTGGTCGATGTAGGCATTTTTTAGAGGGTCACTAGTGGCAAAATCTTTCGGCCACACATGATATCTTTCGCCATCGTTGATATCTGTCACCATCGTTCTCGCTGGGGACAGGATGCTCAAACTGGCGACGCCCGCCATTGGCCTTCGTTGTCACACATCATGACCATCACCAAAACAATATGCAAAACCACTATCCACGCCATGTTGGGACTTCTTTCCTCATTGGCATTGCAACTTTCACGTACTCCATAACCTGGAAGTCGTCGTTCTGAAAGAAGATAACTAGTCATGAAATAGAAATCACAATATGTAGTCACATTAATTTTTATAACTCCCAAATAAGACACCAGCATTGACGGAGAGAGCGCCTGCATTGATCATATGCACTAAAATAAGATGCGTAATTAACACGTAATCAACTCCAGTTTTCTGGCCTGGGCAAAAACTTTCACCAAAATCTTCACTTAAAATCAATATTCGACCAGTCAATATTTGGCCAAATTCCATGGACCAGCCACAAAACTGAGCTAAGCGGGAAACAAAACGGCCATTTAGTATTTGTTATCACCATATTGAAATGGCGATAAATACTCGAAGCCTGGATGTTCTAAATTAGTCAAAATACACGAAAAAAAACTCCTAAAATTTTTATATATGTCCTTAAAACCCTCGATGAACCCTCTAAAGAAAATACCCATCAAAATTCTTGAACAAGTGTGAGTAGAAAGAGAGGAAAAAGTTGAATAAACCCTTGTTGAAGACCCCAGGGTCACATGGCGAGAGGATCATCACAGTCGCAGACAGCTTCCATGGTGTCGAGGGGCGGCACCGCGTAGTAGCGTCACTGCGACGGTCGACCTCCACCATTGAATAATGGCTAGCGCAGGCAGACGTGGTGGCGGGGGGTTTGATGGTGGCGCTGGCGGTAGTGGAGGCAGCAACATGCTCAGGTTTTACATGAACAACACCTGGTCATGTAACTTTTTGAAGGGCACCATGGTGTCATCGAGAATGGTCTCGTGAAGGTGCTACATCATCTCCAAATGAGAGGTTCCCATGCTTAGAAGGATTATGCAGTCCAGCGACACACCGATCTCATTGCAGTCCTTCAGCAGTAGGTTCGATACGACGTTTATACCATAGGCCCAGGGATTTGAACCTGTGACGTCAAAAAAATTTGTCAGTTGCAAGCACCCTTAGGAGACGGTCGAGCTTGGCCTCGCTGGTTGTAGTCTTGAGAATTCGATGTACGATCTTCTTAGTCGTGAGAGGGCCACCGGCGTCGGAGAGGATCTTTGGGATGTTGAGCAGAATGGCTGCCCTCGCTGCCATTGGAACTATGCAGAGTGATCCCAAGTCCATCAAAGCCTGCATAGCTTCATTTTCTAGACGAGCATTCGATACAGCCAACAAGATCTGCAGCCTCTAGCTTGAACGAAAGAGAACATAATAGATTTCCCAAACTTAGCATTAAGTCATTCCATAATCGTCGATTTTTTTTTCAGTGCTTAATTTCTCCTGTGGGGAAAAAACTCTCTCCGGCGCCCGAGCCTCCGTCAGATCTAAAAGCCTTAAAAAAATTCTAAAAAAATTTCTCAAACTTTTAAAATTCTTACCATCTGGTTTCTGATCCATCAAATGATAGAGAGCATACTCCCTCGGTAAAAATTTTAAAAAAATAGGAAAAAAAAAAATCAGGGGGAGGGAGGATTTCCATAAGGGAAATCCCCCCTCAAGGGTTTACATAGGGCAGGGAAAGCTTGCTCTGATACCAAATGTTAGGACTTATATAAAATGAACACAAAAAGATATCTTACAAATGAAACATGGTTACAATATATATGCATAAGCCTATATGAAATGTATGACACTTGTCAAGTGAAACTGACAAGTGTCAAGGAAGACATAGTGCACATTACATAATTCTAACAGAATCAGTGTAGCTCTTTAAATCTTAAATCTTCAACTCTTAAAGCCAAAACAATGAAAACTTAAAACCACATAAAGCAAATATAACAAGAGAGCATCACACAACACAAGATGTACCGAGGTTCACCAGTTTTGGCTACTCCTCAAAAATTGACTGTTTGGACTCCCATCCAAATCCAGCCTTTGCAAAGCAACAACTTTACAATCAATTTACCAGCACACACTGGAAGGAGCACCAACCCATGATTTATCTGCACCAACAGAAAGGAGCACCAACCCCTAATTTACCAGCACCAACTGGAAGGAGCACCAACCCCTGATTTATCTGCACCAACTAGAAAGGAGCACCAACCCCTGATTTACCAGCACCAACTGGAAGGAGCACCAACCCCCAATTTATCTACACCAACAGAAAGGAGCACCAACCCCTGATTTACCAGCACCAATTGGAAGGAGCACCAACCCACGATTTATCTCGCACCAACGAAAGGAGCACCAACCCCTGATTTACTAGCACCAACTGGAAGGAGCACCAACCCCTGATTTATCTACACAATGGAAAGGAGCACCAACCCCTAATTTACCAGCACCAACTGGAAGGAGCACCAACCCCTGATTTACCGCACCAATAGAAAGGAGCACCAACCCCTGATGCCAAGCACCAACTTGGACTTCAATTTTGAAACTAGAAGATTGACATAAAAATGCCTTCACTTTTACAAGACCCTGACTGGTCTATTGCTTACTCAACATCGCTCACGCTTCACAAAACACACATCCTTCTCGCTCACCTGTCGTGCGCCTCTCGCTCTCCTCTCGCTCTCTTCTGCTCCTCTCGCGCACTTCACCGAATAAATTCCCCAACTCAAATTCTCCAAGCAACACTCCTTTTATAACCATATTGTCTCTTTGTAACTTCAGTTGTAACTCCTTTCATTTCTCATACGCCACTTGTCAATTGTAACGCCTTCTATATGTAACTCCTTTTGTATATATAGAGTAGGCATTTCGTCAAACACGTTACATGCAATGAATTGACACCATATACTCCTACTATGATTGTTCGTCTTCTCGGTCATGACTGTTCGTCTTCTCGGTCATGACTATTCTTTTTCTCTTTGCATGTCTATTCGTTTTCTCCCTGCATGACTGTTCGTTTTCTATTTTAACGACTGTTCATTTTCTCCTTCCACGACTGTTCGTTCTGACTTCAGTTCACTGTTCTTATTTTAGCTGCATGATTTTTCTCTGGTAACTGCACCTGTAACTGTCGTATCGACTTCAGTTAACTATTCTTATTTTAGTTGCATGATTTTCTTCTACAACGGCCCTTGTAACTATCGTATAACTTCAGTTAACTGTCACATATCTTATTTTGGCTGGGTTCTCTTCTTAGCTCGCGCCAAAGCGACCTGTCACGAAATCGTGACACTTTTGCCTCTTTGTCCTCTTCTCGGGTTTCGCCCACGAAAACACAACATGTCGCGATATCGCGACACTTTTGCCTCCTTGCTACTCTTCTTGGCTTGTACCCACGAAAACACATGTCGCGATATCGTGACACTTTCGCCTCCTTGCTACTCTTCTTGGCTTGTACCAGTGAAAACACAACATGTCGTGATATCGTGACACTTTCGCCTCCTTGCTACTCTTCTTGGCTTGTACCCACGAAAACACAACATGTCACGATATCGTGACACTTTTGCCTCCTTGCTCTTCCTCTTTACTTTTGTCGCGATATCGTGACACTTCTGCCTTCTTACTTTCTCTCTCCTCCTTTAGTCGCGAAAATGCGACATGTCGCGATATCGTGACACTTTTTCTCCTTTGCTCTTTCTCTTGCCTTGGGTCGCGAAAACATGATATCACGACACTTTTTCTCCTTTGCTCTTTCTCTTGCCTTCGGGTCATAAAACCCGACATGTCACGATATCATGACACTTTTTCTCCTTTGCTCTTTCTCTTGCCTTCGGGTCATGAAAACCCGACATGTCGCGATATCGCGACACTTTTTCTTTCAGACTCTCTCTCCTGCAATATGTCACGAAATCGTGACACTTTTTCTTTCGTACAATCTCTCTTGCAATATGTCACGAAATCGTGACACTTTTTCTTTTGGACTCTCTCTCCTGCAATATGTCACGAAATCATGACACTTTTTCTACTTACCTTTCTCTCTTCCAACATGTCACGAAATCATGACAGTTTTGCTTGCTTGCGCTTTCTCTCCGAACATGTCACGAAATCATGACAGTTTTGCTTGCTTGCGCTTTCTCTCCGAACATGTCACAAAATCATGACAGTTTTGCTTGCTTGCGCTTTCTCTCCGAACATGTCGCGAAATCACGACAGTTTTTCTTTCTTCTCAACATGTCACGATATCGTGACAGTTTTTCTTTCTTGCTCAACATGTCACGATATCACGACAGTTTTTCTTTCTTGCTCAACATGTCGCGATATCACGACAATTTTTCTTTCTTGCTCAACATGTCACGATATCGCGACAGTTTTCTTCCTTGTGATTTTCTTTTGATTTTTAGCATATGGGCCACTTCGATCTTTTGGAGAATCACTTGTACATACTCTGAAGAACCTCTTAACTCCTGTCCATTGCATCAACCGATCTTCATTTTGTCTCTCGACTATGTTGACAACAATGACAATACTGTTCTTGCACCTTGCTCAACAATCTCCCCCTTTGGAATTGTTGGCAACACACGTGCAATTTCCTGTAATTCTTCTCCCCCTTTGACAATAATACCAAAGGGCTACTGCAGACTCCCCCTGAGTCCATGCACAACATTCTCAGGCACAAATTAATACAATTAGCAAAAATTACAAACATGAGCAAAAAGATAATCAAATATATAAATGCTCCCCCTGAGAATGTGATCCCGATAGCTAGTCAATTCTTGGGAAACATGACCACTCCACAATCTGTTGTTGGAATAAAAATCCAACTTAACCTCACTTTCTGCAACTTTCTCCTACGTACAACACGTTGTCGCTGCAATATATTCTGCCTCTGCTATGGATAAGTAGATTGACTCTTGTTTCTTACTGTTCCACGCGACCAACCTGTCTCCAAGATAGAATGCACCTCCACTGGTACTCTTTCTGTCATAAAGTCTTCTTGGATAAGAACTCTAATCTCTGCTCATCATATTAGAATTCCTGTTGTACCTTACTTTTACTTATTTAGTATAGTATGATCAACACTCAACTTTCAGCTGCGCAAAAGTTACTCCCAAATAAAAAATGATCGACTCTCCAGGCAGCCTGCGTGTAATTTCTTCAGCCTTTTGACTGCCATCTCCTCCGTGACTGACGACTTTGCCTCGCATCAGTTGTGCAGTTCAATGTCTCTGGTTTCTAATGGTTGTCATGAATGTTTTCATCGCCTGTGCAGGTATTGACAGTGGACCGTTACATCTAGCGTTGGAACCTCAATCTGCGTGCAGTCATCAACACTCGGTATTCTGCTTCTTGCTAGGGCATATGTCAGGGCTACTCAATGTCTTTGCCTTGCATGTGCCAATTTGCACTCTTGACCAACTGGGTGCTAGTGCCACTGTTTGCTTTGACTTTGGCATCTCTTTGACAACGACTACTTCTTTAGAGAAAATTAATGCTCTCTTATACCAAACGATGTGTTGTATTTTTGGTTAAGAAACTCATGCCTTCCCACCTATACGTTGGAGTAATTTTCATAATGTCATGGAGGCTTTACCAAAGCCCCCCCTTATTGGGGGGGGGAAGGAGCGTACTCACAACATGGATTCTATTTTATCTACAGATTGGGAATGTTACAGGCTTCAAAACCAGCACTTGCCAGCTTATGCTTCCATGACACGTCGACCTATGCTGCATGTTCTATCTCAGATAACGCCTATCATTTGCTGCATCAAAAACCTAGCTGTTCACCATGTTGTTCGTCTGAAGCACATCAGTTTGATACTATCTCCACAAACATCTACATGAACTGAAACACATTTTGACAACTATACGACAACTCCCCGACTACTTTCCTTTCATCCTCAGATAACCACACAAATACATAGGAGCATTAAAATAAAACTTTAACATTGCTCCCCCTGAGGATGTGCTACCTGGAGCTGCTTAGTGCAATAGAGGAGTAGTCTCCTTCAGTCCAAGGAGACACGATTTCCTCTCTTCTTTCTTTCTCCAAGATTTCTTGAACTTGGGCTTGAGTTTTTCAACTGCATCCCTATTTTGAACCTTTTCGTGAACTTGAACATTTCTCTTGGGTGGTTGTCTCTTGTGCATCCTTGATGGATGATTATTTTCCTTTCTTTGATGCACATGATTTCTTCTGTGTTGCATTCTTTGTGTCTGATGAAATCTACTGTCTTGCCTTAGATTAGATACACAAGTTCTTGGACAAAACCTTGCTATGTGCCCATGACCATTACATTTAAAACATTGCACATGGTGTTCAGCCGGAATAACAGATGTATTTCTACCAGCATAACTCTTTGATCTATTATTCAATCCACAATAAATTGCCTTGTGACCATAATGGTTGCATCTAAAACAATAGCCATTAAAAGCATTATTATGAATAGAGTGAGAGTGATAGAACCTCTTTTGTTGTGGTTGCTTTGTTGTAGATCTCCTTTGATATTTTCTTCCTTTTGAAGATTCGACTTCAGAATTTTCTTGCTTTGATCCTTCAATAGTGAACTTCTTCTTCTCTGCATATTTGGAAGATGAAGGTTGTTCATCTTTACATCCAAGACCAAGCTTAGACATGGGGCTTCTTTGTTGCCTTATCATTTCATCTAGCAACTCTGTGCTCTTCTCAAATTTGAGATTTGTATTGGCCTCTTCTAGTTGTTTCTTCAATACAACAATCTCCTCTTCTTGTTTGTAGCAAACAATCTCTTTCTCATTGATCTGTGACCTGAGAGTTTCTTCAATCCTTTTGGACTCTTCTACTTGCAGCTTTAGATCACTAAAAACTTTGTTAGATTCCTCTTCACGTTTGCTACATACATCGACTTTATCATCCAGGTGTGACTTCAAGGCTTCTTCTATTTTCTTGGCTTTATGAATTTGTAAGAAGAGATCTTCGATCTTATCCCCATATTCTTCCAACTTCTTGGACAGTCTTCTGTTCTTTTTCCTTTCTATATTCAACTCTTCAAGTGCGGCGATCAACTCACCTTCTAGATATACTTCAGCCTCAAGGTTTTCATCACATACTTCAGAATTCACTTCTTCAACCTTTTCTAGTTCAATTTTCTCTTCCACAGGAACTGAAACTGACTGAGATGCCTTATTGGAGGAGGATCTATTCTTCTTACCCATTGCGTACTAATCCAAGATCAACCCTAGCTGATTTAGCCTGACAAGGGAAACTGGCTCTGATACCAATTGTTAGTCTCACAATGACACTGAGAGGGGGGGGTGAATCAGTGTAGCTCTTTAAATCTTAAATCTTCAACTCTTAAAGCCAAAACAATGAAAACTTAAAACCACATAAAGCAAATATAACAAGAGAGCATCACACAACACAAGATGTATCGAGGTTCACCAGTTTTGGCTACTCCTCAAAAATTGACTGTTTGGACTCCCATCCAAATCCAGCCTTTGCAAAGCAACAACTTTACAATCAATTTACCAGCACACACTGGAAGGAGCACCAACCCCTGATTTATCTACACCAACAAACAAAGAGCACCAACCCCTTATAGCACCAAAAGGAGGCACCAACCCCTGATTTATCTGCACCAACAGAAAGGAGCACCAACCCCTGATTTACTAGCACCAACTAGAAGGAGCACCAACCCATGATTTATCTGCACCAATAGAAAGGAGCACCAACCCCTGATTTACCAGCACCAACTGGAAGGAGCACCAACCCCTGATTTATCTACACCAATAGAAAGGAGCACCAACCCATGATTTACCAGCACCAACTGGAAGGAGCACCAACCCCTGATTTATCTGCACCAACAGAAAGGAGCACCAACCCCTGATTTACCAGCACCAACTAGAAGGAGCACCAACCCGATTTATCTGCACCAATAGAAAGGAGCACCAACCCCCGATTTACCAAGCACCAACTAGAAGGAGCACCAATCCTGATGCCAAGCACCAACTTGGACTTCAATTCTGAAACTAGAAGATTGACATAAAAATGCCTTCACTTTTACAAGACCCTAACTGGTCTATTGCTTACTCAACATCGCTCATGCTTCACAAAACACACATCCTTCTCGCTCGCCTATCGTGCGCCTCTCGCTCTCCTCTAGCTCTCTTCTCATACTCCTCTCGCACTTCACCGAATAAATACCCTAACTCAAATTCTCCAAGCAACGCTCCTTTTATAACCATATTGTCTCTTTGTAACTTCAGTTGTAACTCCCTTTCATTTCTCATACGCCACTTGTCAATTGTAACGCCTTCTATATGTAACTCCTTTTGTATATATAGAGTAGGCATTTCGTCAAACACGTTACATGCAACGAATTGACACCATATACTCCTACTATGACTGTTCGTCTTCTCGGTCATGACTGTTCGTCTTCTCGGTCATGACTGTTCTTTTTCTCTTTGCATGTCTATTCATTTTCTCCCTGCATGACTGTTCATTTTCTATTTTAACGACTGTTCATTTTCTCCTTCCATGACTGTTCGTTCTGACTTCAGTTCACTATTCTTATTTTAGCTGCATGATTTTTCTCTGTAACTGCACCTGTAACTATCGTACTGACTTCAGTTAACTGTTCTTATTTTAGCTGCATGATTTTCTTCTGCAACGGCCCCTGTAACTATCGTATAACTTTAGTTAACTGTCACATATCTTATTTTGGTTGGGTTCTCTTCTTAGCTCGCGCCAAAGCGACCTATCATGAAATCGTGACACTTTTGCCTCTTTGTCCTCTTCTCGGGTTTCACCCATGAAAACACAACATGTCACGATATCGTGACACTTTCACCTCCTTGCTACTCTTCTTGGCTTGTACCCGCGAAAACACAACATGTCGCGATATCGTGACACTTTCGCCTCCTTGCTACTCTTCTTGGCTTGTACCAGCGAAAACACAACATGTCACGATATCGTGACACTTTCGCCTCCTTGCTACTCTTCTTGGCTTGTACCCGCAAAAACACATGTCGTGATATCGCGACACTTTCACCTCCTTGCTCTTCCTCTTTACTTTTGTCACGATATCGTGACACTTCTGCCTTCTTACTTTCTCTCTCCTCCTTTAGTCGCGAAAATGTGACATGTCGCGATATCGCGACACTTTTTCTCCTTTGCTCTTTCTCTTGCCTTCGGGTCACGAAAACCTGACATGTCGCGATATCGTGACACTTTTCCTCCTTTGCTCTTTCTCTTGCCTTCGGGTCACGAAAACCCGACATGTCATGATATCATGACACTTTTTCTCCTTTGCTCTTTCTCTTTCCTTCGTCGAAAACCCAACATGTCGCGATATCATGACACTTTTTCTTTCGGACTCTCTCTCCTGCAATATGTCATGAAATCGTGACACTTTTTCTTTCGTACAATCTCTCTTGCAATATGTCACAAAATCATGACACTTTTTCTTTCGGACTCTCTCTCTTGCAATATGTCACGAAATCGTGACACTTTTTCTTGCCTTTCTCTTCCAACATGTCACGAAATCATCACGTTTTGCTTGCTTGCGCTTTCTCTCCGAACATGTCACGAAATCATGACAGTTTTTCTTGCTTGCACTTTCTCTCCGAACATGTCACGAAATCATGACAGTTTTGCTTGCTTGTGCTTTCTCTCCGAACATGTCGCGAAATCGTGATAGTTTTGCTTGCTTGCACTTTCTCTCCGAACATGTCACGAAATCGCGATAGTTTTTC
Source organism: Wollemia nobilis (assembly GCA_028583015.1). Classification (NCBI taxonomy): domain Eukaryota; kingdom Viridiplantae; phylum Streptophyta; class Pinopsida; order Araucariales; family Araucariaceae; genus Wollemia; species Wollemia nobilis. Next base: position 11,900,619 of record JAQPPZ010002979.1, read on the forward strand.
TTTCTTCTCAACATGTCGCGATATCGTGACAATTTTTCTTTCTTCTCAACATGTCGCGATATCGCGACAGTTTTTCTTTCTTGCTCAACATGTCGCGATATCGCGACAGTTTTCTTCCTTGTGATTTTCTTTTGATTTTTAGCATATGGGCCACTTCGATCTTTTGGAGAATCACTGTACATACTCTGAAGAACCTCTTAACTCCTGTCCACTGCATCAACCGATCTGTCTGACTGTGTTGACAACAATGACAAACATACTCTAAAGAACCTCTTAACTCCTGTCCACTACATCAACCAATTTGTCTGACTGTGTTGACAACAATGACAATACTGTTCCTGCACCTTGCTCAACAAAAAACCATTGTTCTATGGATTATGTTGCATGACAGGACATGCAAGAATGACTCTTTTCACCTCACATTTTCTCCCAAGGATGTTTTTGACCATTTTACCCAAAAAGTTTTAAATATGTGCAAATTGTATTTGGTTCAAGATAGTTTCGACATCATTTACCAATCTCAAGGTCTTCTTACTGTATATTGTGCAATGATCCTAAGATAATTCGACATATTTTTGATGATTGTCTTTGAAATACAGATGCAAGTGAGATGCAATGTTTATGCCATGTGAAATGTACCATAAAATACAGATGAATGAGATGGAATATATAAAATATTTCACCCTTATTTACAAAACTGACAACTTCACACATCCCAAGTTTCAAATGATATTCTTTAATGTGTTTGTGATACTTGTGGAGCCTTCTAAAATACAATTCCAATGTTTCATATTCTCCTTATCTTAGTAAGCATTCATGAAGACATAAGATGACATCTCACTCTAAAATACTAGAAAATAACCAAAACTTGGAAGCGAATGAATACAAACACACAAATCAAACTTGCAAACATCAAAATAAAATCCAAACCCAAAATCAAACATGAAAACCAAAATCTATATACAAATATACAATATGGTACAAAATGGTGCAATATTTGGACTTATCACTTCCTTGGATCCCAATTGTGATTAGAACACTTCAATAGACATATAACGTGATACACATGACAAGTTTTTTAGGAACCCAAAAAAAACAAGATTAGACCAAACAATGCAACAAACTTTAATTTTCCCCTCTCACCATACTAATTTTATTTAGTTCCATTACCCATCCTATGGTGGAGTTTCGAATTATCAAACTGATTAGACAATAATTGATCTTCAATTTCTTCATGTCTATTATTTATTATGTCCATTTCACACTTTGATTCATGGTTTAGAATTAGGTTTTTTTTTTTCAAATATGAGGTTTTGCAAACAAGAGCCTATTTATAAAAACTTTAAAACCAAATCATTTTCCAAGTTCGTAGGCCAATCAAATTTATGTAACCACTTGCAAGCATCTAGGATATCTGCTAAATGAGAATCATTATAATTTTTTATCCTAGATTCTATTATCAATTTTTGATGAACTTGATTTAACACTTCAAGCACATTAATTTCTTTTTCATTCAATGAAGCAATATCATTAGTGGTGTGAGGAGTAATTAAGCCAGATACTTTGTCAACCACAAATGGTATTTTATTCTTGATAGCATTTGAATCCAACAAGAAATTAGGTAAACCATCACTTGAAGTTCGAATGGTAGAACACAAAGGGTGAGATATTACCTTTTGCATATTCTCATTTGACAAACTTTTGTGAGCATTTGTAATATTTACCTTTTCTTCATGACTTTCATCATCATCAAATATCTTTTTATTAAAGACACCAAAATTAGGCACCTAATAAAAAACACATCCATCCTTTTTAAACCATAGGTCTTGTTTATCTAGGGATGGTTCAACTAACATATCTCCATGATCGATCATTTGGGTTGTTTTAGATAACGTAAATTTTTCAATAGGATCATTAGTGATATCAAACCCAAACCATTCAGGTTCTAAAAATTTCTCACTTTGAGATGGCATAGACATTGTAGAACCATTTTGTGGATTAATATTTTTGATTTATTTTCCCTCAAAGGAATCCAAATGGTTCTCCCATTTCATCCATGGTGTTATAATTTTCCATAACTTGATTAGATTCTAATTCTTCTTCTAAAACTTCCTCAAATTGTACAGGATTTGAAATATCCTCATGTGAGGAAACAACCATATTATCCTACATATCAATTGATACAACAAGTTCATTAGAAGGTTTGGAGTGAGCATGTTCTTCCCACTTCTTGTTAACCATCCATACTATTTCTTCCTCATAGTCTTTGAGAAATTGCTCTTCAAATTTTTCTTTATCATCATCTTGAGGATGTTGAATATTTTTATCATCAAATTTGATTATCTCATCCGAATTTATGGAAGATCCTGATTCATCACAATTTCCAAAACCAATCCACTCTAGAATCACTTACTTGTCCAAAATAATTTCACCTTTAGTATCTTCAACCTTTGTCTCGCAAGGATAATTTGGAGTATCATCTAGATATGCATCTTGAGGCTTTTGTTCTTGTAGTTGAGAGATATTTTCTTTGAGTTGTAATACTATATTTTGTAACTTTTCTTGCATATCAAGTGAAGTGAGTGCTTCGTTAGAAAGAGTGGCAAAGTTCTGCCATTTATTCCACAAACAATAATCATCTTCCAAAATTGGGGTGTGATGTTCAACTATACCTTCACATTTTTCAAATTTATCAATGGGTTGATGCTCAAACTCACCTTCACCTTCCTTATATGGTTCAATAATTTCTAAAAGTGGGTTACTCTTTGTATTCAAATTTGTAAGATCACAATTCACATTTGTAACCCAAAATTCAATTTTATCACCATTTGGAAGGTGTGGATTTTCTTGGTTATCATTGTCAACAATATCATCCAAAGTATCTTCCAATTCATCTCTTGATTTATCAAGTTCAATCTCAACCACTTTTGTTGAGTCAAGGTTTTATTCAATAGGATCAAATCTTGTCTCTTTCTCCCAACAGTCGTCCAACTCTTTTCTGTGTAAATATGACCAAATCATATCTTGATGATTTTGTTCATCCCAATACTCATTAATGGACTTTGGCTTTGGGACTTGCACATCCTCTTGGTTGGAATATAAGGTGGTTGTTGTGTTTGGACATTTAAATTAATCCCATTTATCATTCACCCTAGGGTTAATCAATGATGGTTGATCTGCCTTTTATCTTTTTGAAATGGACCATTGTTCTAATTCTCTCGTGGCCTCATAAATTCTATGCAAAGATAGGTCATCAAGATTTTTCCTTAAGAATGTAGCCACTTCAGGTTGTGTAGCTCCCATGTATATTTCAATAGCTCTTTCTTCTAAAATGAATAAATGGGACACCCCTGTGGTATATAATTTATGAAACCTATCATTGAATTCACTCATGGACTCATTAGGTTCACTAGAGATAGAGACAAATTGATTTAACATCCAAACATGGTCAACTTGTTTTCCAAAATGGCTAGTAAATGTTGCTTCTAATTGAGCCCAAGTAGTGGTGGTGTTTATAGTTAAGCTTAAGTACCACTTATATGCAACCTCATCCACATTGTATGGAAATAATATACAAGGAACACCTTCTTTCCATAGTTGCAATTGCCTTAAGGTGTCATTGTATCTTTGAATATGCTCCTTAGCCGATATCACCTCATGCTCAAACATAGGTAAATTATCTTCTACCCCTTTAGTAATTTGATGAGTAGGTCTGCCTAATTGAAAATAATAGCAACCTAACCCCCATGAAATCTCTGCCCTAGTTGGAACAACCAATTCCATTAGTGAAACTCAAAGGATAACTTCAAAACCAATTTGTTAGTCAACTACAAATTTCTTACAAAGAAGCATGAAATGACTAACCAATCTTAAATATGTAACATATGAATCATCATGTTAGCATTAACCAAGATATATGTATCTATTAAACCATGAAATTGAAGAACATTCTCAAATTTGTAACATGTTAGCATTAATGCATCATCAAAAATAGAGAATGTTAGAATCAATGAAATTAATCATATGGAAACAAAACCTCATTAGTCAAGACCAATGTTTTTAAATAAATATTTCAAGTAACATGAACAATTTAGAATCTAAGTAGCAATAACATAAATCAATTCAAATCCTCATAGCTCCCCAAAGTGTTGAGTGCTAAAGGATGCCAAAGATGCTAATCAAATGAACTTAAAATATTTAGCAATTAAAACTCTTGAGTAACCATGAACAATCCAAAAGTGTTAGATCAATAAAAAACCAATTTATGAATTACTTAGCATAAATAAAATAAATTAAACCAATTCATGAATTGCTTAGCGTGAATAAAATAAAGTAAACAAATTCATGCCCTCCTTCTCGCACCAAAATTTTGAGTTTTAATTTTACCCAATTGTGAAATTACACTCTCCCTTAGGATTTTGATCCCAAAATCCCCTCTTGCAAAGAAGTTAAAGAATAACTTATCCAAGGTCTCTGCTATATTAGCATTTGCATATGTGTATTAGTAATCTCCAGTAAACATGTATCATTTTAAATGCTTGGAACACCTTAGTGATTGCAAGTAACTGTAAACAAGGGGCACGTGTTGATATATTTTACCATGCTACTTTAATAAATGTTCATTGAACCAAAATAAAGCAAATGTGAGTTGGCCCTCATATGACCATGATGTAGTGCCTTAATTCCTTTTATATTTGAGGGTTTTAAGGTAGATTTTGTCTTCCCTTATTAAGTGGATTTTAATCAAGTTCTATCTTGCATTAAATCCTAACTTACCAAAATTGTGCCCCGTAAGGAGCAATTGTGATTTCGAAAAAGCTAGGAAAAAAGGAGAAAAAAAGGGGGAAAATGCCCAAACTTGTGCTTAAACAAGTTTGAGGACCTTCTCTATAGTTCTAGGGAAAATGACTCACTTAGGTGAGTCAATTTTCCATGTCTACATTTTGCCTCCTCTTTGATGCATTTATGGCCTAATAAATACATTAAAGAAAAATGTAGACAACTACGGGTGAAGGACGGTGAACAAAAAAGGGGTGGTTGGTTTATAAGAAAGGGGTGGTGCAAAAATGGTGCCATTTTAGATAATTGAATATTTTGCATGCAAAACGAGGCATTAGGGACATTAATGCCTCTCTATCTAGGGTGCCCCCTCGAGTTTTGAAAGGAATGTAACATTACAGAAGAAACTGAAAATGGTTGACTCAAAGGAAAAAAAAAAGAAAAATATAACAAAAAAGAACACCAAAGAGGAGAGATAAAAGGAAAAAATGAAGAATAAAAGGTAAAAGGAGTGAAAACCCTAATTCATTTTCACTGTGCAAAGGAGAGAAGATATTTGGAGGAAAAGATAAATGGTGCTATCCACATACCATTTAGTCATTGTGATGGGAAGGCCAGCGTAGCAATGGAGTGAGCATGGGTAAGGACTAAAAGCTTTCCTTTGGACTAGACTAGATTAGAGTTTTTAGTGCTTTTTACCATTTTTGTCTGTTAGAGAAGATCACCACGTGCAACCCCAACATAATTTTGGGGATCAATCATGATTTTGGCTTGTTCATTGTAGTGACCAAAATTATACCCCAAAAATGTAGGGCATGTTTTCATGAAATCATGCCTCACAATTATGGAGTATGATTTTGGAAGAAGGAAAACTGCAAAATCATGCCTTAGGAGGATGAGGAATGATTTTGGCAAAGAGAAAATAAAAAATTAGATAAATAAAGAAGAAATAAAATAAAGAGGCTAAGACAAGCAGACTTAGATTTTGAGATGTTGCTCTATGTTGTTGCATGATAAAATTAGATTATATTTTGATTATATATTATATTTTTTATTATTTTTTAAATATTTTTGTATGCAAAACTAATTAAAAATTTATTATGTTTTTGGTTGCAACATGATGTACTCAAGAGTCGAGAGTGGTGATTGAGTTCCTTAGAGGAGGAACTAGAGGGTATCTTGTAGGTAGAGAGGGATATTCTAGAGGTAGTGGGGCTACATTACTTAGCAAATATGCCCCATGTTGAGGTGGATAGAGCACTATTGATAGCACTAGTAGAGAGGTGGTATCTGGAGTCATCAACATTTTGGTTACTAATAGGGGAAATGAAAATCATACTAGAGGATTTATGGTGCATATTGCACATCCCCACTAGGGAAGGGTATTTTATAGAGCTTAATGGTAATAGGTGACACTACAGAGACTATCAAGGGACTGGACTCACCAGGTCTGAGAGAGTTAGATACTAGTTGATGAGTTGGTGGGGTGATATGGTGTTGATGGTCTGATGACCATGCTCTATGGGGTGGTGGCTGGATTCTTGGTATGTCACATGAGTAGGTGATATCTACCATGAGTGTCTGTGGGAGTAGTGATAAACATGCAGGACCAATGGCTGTGGTTCAAATTGGGTCTATATGTGCTAGCCAAATTATATAGGACATTATACAATGTCATGTATAAAAGTTATATAGGGCTAGTATGTACGACTTTGCTCTAGGTGTGGTGTTGGGAGCACATAGCAGTCAAGAGACCATATGCACTACCAGGGCCATTATACAACCTTAAGTGACTAGTAGCATATAGATGGTCTAGGATTTTTGAGCGAGTCCAGAGGACATACCCTAGGATCCTACCACTAGGGAGGCAAGTTATAGATGAGATATAGGAGCATAGGATTATCTAACGACCTTTTGAGTGTTAAATCTACCCAATTGTGAAATTACACTTTCCTTTAGGATTTTGATCCCAAAATCCCCTCTTGCAAAGAAGTTAAAGAATAACTTATCCAAGGTCTCCGCTATATTAGCATTTGCATATGTGTATTAGTAATATCCAATAAAGAGGTATCAATTTAAATGCTTGGAACACCTTAGCGATTGCAAGTAACTGTAAACAAGGGGTACGTGTTGATTTATTTTACCATGCTACTTTAATGAATGTTCATTGAACCAAAATAAAGCAAATATGAGTTGGACCTCATATGACCATGATGTAGTGCCTTAATTCCTTTTATCTTGAGGGTTTTAAGGTAGATTTTATCTTCCCTTATTAAGTGGATTTTAATCAAGTTCTATCTTGCATTAAATCCTACTTTTAAACATGTAAATGAAGATTAAATCTATCTATGAATGTGAATCTGAAATGATGAATAGGCTCCAAATGTAGCTACTTATCATGAAGATTAAGATAGCCTTTAGTATGAATAATAAATTATCTCTCTTTGGTGAAATTAATTTTCACAAAGAGACAATAATCTATGACCTTAAAATAAGGGTTTTAAAATATCATTTAATTATCCCCCTTTTATGAAATAATTTTCATAAAGAAAGGTAATTTAATGCTTTGAAATAACAACCTTTTAATATAACATGTAAAATTACCCCCTTCAATGAAATCAGAATTTTCATGAAGAAAAGGTACATTTATGCTCCAAAAATGGTAATTTGTGAAATGCCATAAAACATAACCCCTTCAATGAAATTGAAGTTTTCATGAAGGAAACTTCATCACAGGCTCATGAATGAAGTCTGAAACTGAAAGAATTAAATTTTACCTCAAAATGGAAATTTTGCAATTTTGAAATTTAAAAATCTGCAATAAAAACAGCAACTTCGAATAATTTTTAAAAATATGCAATGACTCCGAAGCAAAAACATCTAAGTGCAAAATGGAAGTACGAAGTATACTCTATGCATCCATGCAATTATTTTTGGATTTTGAAATTTTTTTAATTTTTATTTTAATGTCCAAAAATTAAAAAAAATTGTAAAATGAAATTTGAAAAACAGAAAAATGAAAATCTGAAGTAAATTAAATGCTGAAAATGCAGAAATGCAAAGCTCCATCAGTTTGATAGCACCCCATCTTGCAAAACCTAATATGTGAGAAGTTCATACATGCAACCTAGCTTATTCGACCCACAAATCTACGCAACCAAAATAAACTAAGTTCTAGCTCCTAGGGTGCAAAAATAAATTTTTAGATTCAAACATTCACATGAAGTAATCAAAAAAATATTGCATAAACTTCATCTACAAATTTAGAATCTGAAAGGGGAAATATGAACAGTTAAATTTTAGCATGCAGAAATCATCTCATTCTTTCTTGCTAACAAGGCCTTAAATTTCTGAAAAGGGCATTTGCATTAAAAAATCTTTTGTTACATTCCGACAGCATTTGGCCTTCAAAAAGGTCCAGCCTCTTTACCTTCTCTGAAATGCATATTGAAAATTTCAAGAAATATTTTCCATTCCCCTTTGAACGTTGTCTTTTCATTTCTTGCAACTCTTCATTCATCGTGCTTGATTTCCTTTCTTTTATTTCATCCTATTTCGTTTCATTTTTCTGCCCTTTGGCCTTTCGCATTTCCCTTCCTCCTTTCCTGGTTTTCAAAATGTCCATTCGTTTTCCATCTTAAAAACAATGCAATATTATGTCTCCTAATCTCATGACCGTAACGCTTGACAAAAGATCTTTCTTCTATGTTGGTGTGAATACCATATTTTAAATTCGACTGATTTTACTTTTAATTTCCAACACCTAAATTATCAAAGATTTTGGTTTATTGGATGGGGTAAATTTATTTGAGACCCAATGCATGACAATAATACCACCACTATGTCGAAAATAAAGACTACCACATGGGCGTCTTCGCTCTGTTTATCTGTTATATAAGCCTATAATGCCACTTTGATGTAAAGTGTTACTTTTCTCTTCTGTGGTGCCCTCGCATTTCAAAAACCCACTGATCTATTTTTGTCATGACATCAGGGATTTTCCTTTGTAATCCATATCACACTGTCTAAACAAAATGGGGAAATATCCATGTTCTACTACTATTCATCATTCGGGCGCTTGCCATAACCACCACCAAATATCCAACCAAGTCCCAACATTATTGTAGCTCTACTGTAAGTCGTTCATGGCCTGCTTGTTTCTATCTAGTTGGTCATGTTTGCCATTTGTCCATGGTTTCCTCGTCAGCACTATCGTGAATCATACCATTTGGAGTGGAAAAATCATTAGAGTGGTCCTTTGTTGGGTAACTGACTGACAATAAGGATTTTGAAAGCCATGTCATAATCTATGATGGGCATATTCTCATGCTTTCCTGTCCAACTGTCATTCCACCTTTGTTGTGGAATCCTGTGTGGTCATAGTCTTTGACACTATGACGAGTTTACCATCTACCTAACTCGGTGCTATGTTCTTCACTATGTCATTGTGGACCCCTTTATCGAGTCTGAATTCTCCATGGTAACATCCCCATTATCCTTCAATTGTGGCAAGGACCCTGTTGTCTTACTACCACATTCATCACTACTTGGTCTTGTCTCCCATAACATCACGATGAATCTAGATTTTCTATCTCACGATGTGATCATGGTACAATAGTACATGTCCTCTATATCCACAATTGAAATCACCTATCTTCAAAGACCAAGCTACCACACGTAACCCTTACGATAACCTTCAATGAACATAAAGCCTCTAACCTCAAAATACTTGAGCATGATTTTTGTTTGAAGATGAATGATGTTGATGTGCCCTGCTCGGTGGGGTTCTTTCCCTTTCTGAAAACTTATTGTTCACCATGCTGAGATAGTTGCGATGCTTTATACGTCAATACGACCACCAATTTTTGGTCATGTAAATCTGCCATGTCCACCTTGCTATGATTAAGGTTTTAAAACCCTATGTATGTTCAAACATCTCTTTCACCATGAATGATCGAGGATTTTCTGCATTCTTATGGTATCTTGGCCCACTAAAGGGCACCAATCAATCATGTCCTCGTCGATGTTTTTTGAGACATTCCCACCAATCATTATGACCAAACCGCCATGACTACCTCCACTTGGACTGTCGATGCCACATAGGCACCAATAAGTCATCGTTGAGCTACTTTCGAAACTACATTGGGAACACCTTACTATGTTCGCATATCAAATTCTGCATGGCTCGTTTCATTCGTCCAAGGGTGGTAAATATATCCAATGTCTATTGACTATAATTTTGAACCTTAATAATTTATATTAACCTTGAAATGAAACATTACAAACCTTATATAGTTTAGAAAAAACTATTAACTGCAAAACTAAATAATAGCTAACTGTGAAGTGATAAACTAGGGAGAGAAGAGAATTTGAAAATGAATTCTCATCTACTTCCGTCCACCTCCTTGCCATCAACCCCTTGTCGTCAACCTCCTGCCGACATCACCATGTTGAATGCATGAGAAGGTTAAATACTAATATTCTCCCCCTTAAATTTGAGAGGGCTGACAAGATAGTCTCTCGACTTTATATATTGAGCTTTAGAAATACCTTTTGTGAAGATATCCGCCATGTTGTCCAAAGTGCTGCAATGTTTAATATCAACTACCTGGTTCTCCACCATGTCTCGAATGAAGTGATACTCCATATCAAAGTGTTTTGATCTGCTATGGTGGATGGGATTATATGCCAATTGAATGGAACTCATGTTGTCATAGTACAATCTTGTAGGACCACTTTGTTGCTCTCCAATATCTTCAAGGACTTTTCTCAACCATAGAGCTTGAGTACTAGCATGTGTGATTGCTATATACTCAGCTTCAATAGATGACAATGCTATAACAGTCTGCTTTTTAGAACTCCATGTAATTAGGCCTGATCCAAGACTAAAAACGTTCCCTGATGTAGATTTTATATCATCTATATTGCTGCCCCAATCACTATCATTGAATCCAAATAATTTTATAGAATTACATCGGTGGTAATGGATCCCAAAATCCAATTTACCCTTTACATATCTCAAAATTCATTTAGCTTCTTGAAAATGTAGTTCTGATGGATTAGCCATAAACCTTAAAACAAAAGAAACAACATACTGAATATCAGGTCTTATGTTGGTGAGAAATATCAGACTCCCAACCATGCTCCTATAAGTGGTCATGTCAAATTTTGATGCTCCATCATCTTTGCTCAATTGGATCCCATGACTCGTTGGAGATGCAACAATCTTACATTGCTCCATAGCAAAATTTTTAATCATATACTGAGCATATTTGTGTTGACATATGAAGATCCCTCTATCTATTTTATGAAATTCCATGCCTAGGAAGTAATGCATTAAGCCTAGATCTTTCATCTCAAATTGTTTCATCATGGAGTGTTTGAACTCCTTATTAATATTATCATTACTACCCATAAATATGAGATAATCCACATATAAACAAACTTTGATAATGTCCTTACCTTAATTTAGGTAGTATAGATTAGGTTCACTTTTGCTCTGAGTGAATCCATACTCCTTAAAGTAGCCATCAATGCAAAAGTACCATGCCTTTGGTGCTTGGTTGAGGCCATATAGTGCTTTTCTTAGTTTGTAGACAAGGTTATCCTTACCTTGTTCTTGAAAACCTTGAGTTTGTTGCACAAAAACCTCTTCATATAAGTACCCATTGAGAAAGACACTTTTTACATCCATGTGCTGAATTTTCTACCCTTTGTGGGCAGCCAAGGAAAGTACTGATCTGATAGTTTCCTGTCTAGCAACAAGAGAAAAGGTCTAGTCATAATCAATGCCATATTTTTGAGTGAAGCCTTTTGCTACAGGTCTTGCCTTGTGTCTTTCAATGCTTCCATCAGCATTGAATTTGGTCTTGTAGACCCATTTGCATCCAACACATTTTTTACCCTTAGGAAGCTTCACTAGCTCCCAAGTATCATTCTTTTTTATAGAGGTGATTTCCTCTTCCATGGCTTACTGCCATACATCATGAGTGCATGATTTCTCATAGCTAGATGGCTCTATCTGTGCACTAGTCATTAAAGCATAATTAACTACATCTCTCTTAGGATCATTGGAGTCATCATCATCATACATATGCAGATTTTTAAGTTTTTGTAAAACTTCATTCATTTCACTAGCCTGACTTCTAGTGTATATTTTCTGGAAATTCTTATCCAACATTTGAAAATATGGATGATGTTGTAGTGTTATTTTACCTCTTGATGGAGAATAAATATCCATAGGTGAAAAACATGTTGATCTTTATGGAGAAGGACTTAGAGTAGTTGCTGGTGTACTCAAAGTAGTACTCATACTTGGGCTTGGAGGACTTCCTTTGTTGTTTTTGGGCTGCACTTGCTGCACTTGAGAGGTACTTGCATCATGAGATCCATCATCAACAAAAAAAAAATTGATGACCCCATTCTCTCCCTTCATCAAAAATCACATCCTTGGAAAGTACAATTTTATGTGTTTTGGGATTGTAGAGTCTATATGCTTTGGTAGACTCACAATATCCAACAAAAATACATGCTTGAATCTTGGGATCAAGTTTCTTTCTTTTCTCATTAGGAATGTGGGCATATGCAAGAGAACCAAAAACCTTAAAGTGTTTTACATTTTGCTTTTTGCCATTCCATCCTTCATAAGGAGTTATCCCATATAGACTAGAAGTATGACTCCTATTTAAAATGTAAACACTAGTTCTAACAACATCGGCCCAATACATGTTACTGAGATGCTTAGTTTGAAGCATCGATCTTGCCATTTCTACTATTGTATGGTTTTTCCTTTCTACCACACCATTTTGTTGTGGAGTATAAGCAGTGGTGAATTGCCTTTTTATCCCACATTATTTATAATATTTTAGAAATACCTTTGAAGAGTACTCTCCTCCTCGATCTGTCCTTAGACATTTTACAATGAACTCACTTTGTTTCTCTATATTATTCTTGAAATCTATGAAGCAATCAAAAGCTTAATATTTGGTTTTCAATAAATTGATCCAACACATCCTAGAGAAATCATCTATAAAAGTGAGAAAATAGGAATTATTACCTATGCTTTTTATCTGCATTGGACCACAAATGTCCGAATGCACTAATTGGAGTGGATTACTGGCCCTCCATGCTTGTCCTTTTGGGAACTTGGATCTTGAGTTCTTTCCCAAATCACATCCTCCATAGACCTCCTTGTTTTTAGAAATTTTGGGAAGTCCACATACCATAGCTTGAGAAGTTAAAAATTTCAAGCTTACAAAATTTAGGTGACCATATCTCAAGTGCTAAAGCACACTTGGATTTGCTATAGCAATACTAGTAATTTGAGCTCCCATGGTTCCCCAAACTTAAGGGGAAACAACCTATTCTTGGTCATAGGTACTTTTGTAATGACTCTATTACAATTGTTCTTATCAAAAATTACACATTTACCTTCATCAAAAACAAGTCTATAATTTTTCTCCATAATTTTTCCAACACTAAGCAAATTATGTTGGATTTTGGGGGTATAACAGATGTCATTTACCTTTTTGGTGCCTTCTTTGGTTGGAACCTCCATGGATCCAATACCTTCAACTTGGAAAGCTTTATCATCTCCCAACTTGATTCGAGACTTATAGGTGGAATCCATTGTAGCAAAGAGTTCTTCTTTGCCACTCATGTGATTGGAACAACCAATATCCAAAATCCAAGTGTCATTCAGATTTTGATTTGATTTTCCATAAGAAAGAAACAGATTTAATGTTCATTATTCTTCACCATAATTGCCATATTGATCGTTGTCTTCTTGAGAAGTCTTGACCAACAGTCTCGAGCAAAATGACCGAGTTTTCCATAATTGAAACAATATTTCTTTGTTTTATCATCTCCTCTTCCTTGATTGCCATTTCAACCTTGATTTCCACCTCTGCCTTGATTGCTATCTCTGCTTTGATTTCCACCTCTTCTTGGATTTCCTCATTTTGAACTGCTTCTGCCTCTTCCTCTTATTTTTCCTCTGCCTTGGCCTCTTCCTTGTCCTCTTCTTGCACCCTCATTGGATGAGAAAGTTTTTGTTGTAATCATAGTGACACTGAGAGGGGGGGTGAATCAGTGTGACCTTTTTAAATTTCAAATATGCAGTTCTAAAACTAGCAACAGTTTAAAACTTATAAAAGATATATCAACTACAATAAGAAAGCATCACACATAACATAGCAATTTAACGAGGTTCACCAATGTGGCTACTCCTCAAAAATGGCTGCTTGGACTACCATCCAAATCCAGCCTATGCAAAGCAACAACTTTACAACTTTTTACCAGCACCAACTGGAAAGAGCATCAACCCTTCAATTTTTTTGCACCAATAGATGGGAGCACCAACCCCCAAGACACCAGCTACTACTGGAAGAAGCACCAACTTCTTATGCCAAGCTACAACTTGGAAATTACAAGAAATAATAAAAATTATAGCAATAATACTTTCACCTTATTACCCAGTCTATAGTTTACAAGCACTCTGCTTCTGCTGCGCAAAAGCTTTGCACAACCAGTCTGCTACTTCGCAAATACTTTGCACTCTCTGCTACAGGACAGTTGATCAAAATGATTCGCTTTTTGTGCATAGCAGTCATAAATCACACCTTCTGTAGCTCTCTATGTGCTATCACTTTGCACTTAGATCAATGTATCTTCAACCTTTGCACCCTGCGCACATCACTCGTGAAGATTCGATACGCCCTCTTTACTTCGACTCCAACGAACTATCACTTCGCACACCATTTGAATCGAAACGACTCGCTCTCTGCTTGACGCAAACTTCTTTCACACAACTCACACTTTTTCAACCTCGAAACAGCCCTCCTTTTATAGAAGAAAATTCAAGATCAATTCTTAAACCATAGTCGGCTGTAACCCTAAGGATGTCGGCTGCAAACCCTAAGAATGTCAACTGCAAAACCGTAGAATTTGTCTACTGCTAAAACCTAGATATTGTCGACTGCAAACCCTAAGAACGTCCGCTACAAAACCCTAGAAATTATCAGTTGCAAAACACTAAAATTTGTCGGCCCCGATTCAACTTTGTCGGCCTCAACCGCTACTGCCACCTTTGTCACCTTTCTGTAACTGATGCCACAAAATAATAACATGTCACGATATCGTGACACTTTTTGTAGCCGTACGCCTTCATGTCCTTGCTGTCATGAAATCACGACCATTTTGGCCTTTGATAGCTTTGCCACTGTTCTTGTTGTGAAATCGTGACACTTCAAACTTTTGCTGACGTCATCCTCATTCTTGTCGTGAAATCACGATGCTTTCGGCTTCCAGCAGCATTTCTTGCACCCTGTCATGAAATCGTGACACTTTTAGCTTTTGTTGATGTCATCCTCAGCTTTGTCATGAAATCGTGATGCTTTTGGCTTCCAAAGGCTTTTCTTGCAGCCTATCACAAAATCGTGACACTTTCAGCTTTTGCTGACGTCATCCTCATCTTTGTCACAAAATCGCGATGCTTTTAGCTTTCATACATTTCTTGCTTCATGCAGTAACAAAATCGCTACAACTTTGTGCCTTGTGCTTCCAACTTTGCTTCTACCCGTGAAATTTTGACTTGTAGCGAAATCGCTACACTTTTGTGCCTTGTACTTTTGACTTGTAGCATAATCACTACACCTTTGAGTTCTGTGCTTTTGACTTGTAGCGAAATCGCTACACCTTTGTTTTGCGCACTTTTGACTCGTAGAAAAATCGCTACACTTTTGAGTTCTGCATTTTTGACTTGTAGCGAAATCGCTACACCTATGTGTCTTGCAGTTTCGACTTGTAGCGAAATCGCTACAACTTTTCACTTAACACTTTCTCCCTGCTTCGGCCAGCGAAAATTCAACATGTAGCAAAATCGCTACAACTTTTCAACCTTAAACACTTTCTTACATTTTGCTTTGGCCAGCAAAAGCCTTTCTCATTTTGATTAACTTGTAGCCCAAGAAATACGCTATAGTTCACCAATCATAGACATTTCAAATTCATTCTGCATCTTATTTGCTAAGTCTTTACAAGATTCATATTTGTTGCTCCCAAATATGATATCATCTACATAGACAACTAGAACAATGAGATGCCCACCTTCTATTTTTACATATAGATTACTGTCCACTAAACCTTTCTTGAATCCCTGTTGAGAGAGATAGTTATCTAGCCTTGCATACCATGCCCGTGGTGCTTGTTTTAATCCATACAATGCTTTCTTTAATTTGCGGACAAGGTTAGGATCCTCACTAATTTGAAAGCCATCCGGTTGTTCAATATAGACCTCTTCTTCGAGTTTCCCATTTAAAAAGGCAGATTTTACATCCATCTGATAAACTCTGAAGTTTTTGTGAACTGCTAAGGCCAGAAACATTCTAATTGCTTCTAATCTGGCCACTGGTGCAAAAGTCTCTTCAAAATCAATGCCTTCGACCTGTGCATATCCTTTACAAACCAGTCTTGCTTTGTTCCTAATGACCTGTCCGTCTTCATTTAATTTGTTTCGAAATATCCATTTGGTGCCGATTACATTCTTATTTGCAGGTCTAGGTACTAATTCCCAAGTTCTGTTCTTTTCAATCTGATCTAACTCTTCATTTATTGCCTTCATCCAACTATCATCTTTGCTTGCTTCATCTATGTTTTTGGGCTCAATGCTGGATAAAAGAGAGTAATTACTTATTACTTTCCTTCTTGTCTGAATGCCAGCTGTGGGATCTCCAATTATTTGGTCTCTAGGATGATTTTTCTGCCAGCTGCCTATTTTGAATTTTCTGTTTTCTTGCACCTCTGAGTCATCGAATAAGTTATCTGAATCAACCGTAGACTTATTTTCTGTTTCATTCACCTCATCTCCTTCAATGACTTCTTCATAGATTGGGTAGTTTTCTTCAAAGTTAACTATTTGTTTCCTCCCTTCATCGAATTTAACATCTGCACTGTCCACAATTTTCTTGAGTCTCTTGTTGTAGCATTTGTAAGCTTTGCTATTTGGAGAATACCCAACAAAAACACCTTCATCTGCTCTATCTTCAAACTTCCCAAGGTTGTCATCAGTTTTTCTGATGTAGCACTTACAACCAAATACTTTGAGATGTTTTGTTGTTGCTTTTCTACCAAACCACAACTCATAAGGTGTTTTGCATTCATGAGTTCTTAACATATATCTGTTTTGGATGTATACTGTTGTGTGAACTGCTTCTTTCCAGAATCTATCTCGCTATTTTATTTTCTGCCAGCATGGTGCATGCCATTTCCTGTATAGTTCTGTTCTTTCTTTCTACTACACCATTCTTTTGTGGAGTTCTAGATGCTAAATATTGTCTCTTGATACCATGTTTTTCACAATATTCTATAAATTCATTCGAAATGAATTCTCCTCCTCTGTCTGATCGTAAACATTTGATCCTTTTTCCTGTTTCATTCTCAACTAGATGTTTGAAGGATCTGAACATTTCAAAAGCTTCTGTTTTATCTTTTAAGAAAAATATCCATGTCATTCTGGAATAATCATCGATACACAGCATAAAGTATTTGTCGCCATTTATGCTTTGAGTTCTCATGGGTCCACATAAGTCCGTATGAATAAGTTCCAAAGGCCTGCTAGTGTGGTACTCTTTTGTTTTGAATGAGACTCTGGTTTGCTTTCCCTTCTGACATGAAGCACAAACACTGTTTGAAGGTTTCTTAATGGTTGGAATATCTCTCACTACTTGTTTAGAGCTGATTTTCACCAAATTATCAAAACTTATGTGTCCAAGCCTCTTGTGCCACAACCAGTTCTCTTCTTCTTGTCCAATAAAACACGTACCTTCTAAAGTTTCTGAGAGTGTGTACAGATTACCAGACGTCCTTGAACCAGCTTGCTATCAATTTCCCATTGTTTATTTTTCTGACTTCACAACCCCCGCTTCTTGAAGACTACTTCATGACCTTTATCACAGATTTGACTAACACTTAACAAGTTATGTTTCAAACCATCCACAAATAAAACTTCTTCTGACTTGATTTTCCCTTCACTAATTTTGATAGATCCTTTTCCTATTATTTTGGCTCCATCATTATTTCCAAACTTCACAGAGCCACCCTCATATTTCTGTAGTTTTTCAAATTTTTGTTTATCACCTGTCATATGACTTGAGCAACCACTATCAAGGATCCACGGTACACATTTATTCTGAGCTCTAAAAGCTGTCTGCACTATTAAAGATTCCTTTTCTTCCCTGAGCTGTTCTTTCTGTTTCCATTCTGTTTTAACTGTGGTATTGGGTTCTAGCTTGGATTTCCCCTTTTCAGAATCTTGCACATATCCTTCAGAAGGAATTCTATTTTGTTTTGCCCTATATGGTTGAATTCTTCTTTTCTGAGATTGATTTGAAATAGAAGTACTATGACAGTTTCTAGCAATATGCCCAAAGTTGTGACAATTAAAGCATTCTACTGCATAACTCATTAGAGGAGCAAAAGCATTTCTACTAGTGAAACTTCTTGGACCTATATTATACTTGCAGTCAACAATTTTATGCCCATAACCATTACATTTAAAATAGAAACCATAGAAATAATGATTGAACCTGAAAGATGGTCTTTGCCAAGTTGTTGCAGGAGCCTTAGATCTTCTTTTCTTTTGATGTGTGACCTTGGTAAAGCCATCATTGTCAGTTCCTATTTCAGGACTGGCATTACTGCTTTCTTTTGCCTGATTTGTTTTTCTTTCAACAGCCTGTTTCTTGTCTTTACCTTTTTCACATTCAACATTGCTTGCCTTTTGTCCATTTGATGATTCTCCTTCAATAAAGCCCAGACCGAATTTGATACCTGCGGGTCTTTGATCGCTTAAGATTTTGTCCAGCTTCATCGAACTTTCTTCACGTTTGAAATGACAACTAATTTTTCGATCCAGCTCTTATATCTGTATTCGAAGACCAACATTTTCTTCTTCCAATTTGCAATAGTAATCTATCTTCATGGTTACCCGAACTTCAAGATCTTCGAACATTTTCTTGTATTCTTCTGCCTGTATTTTTAAGCTGGTTATAATGTCATTTGCATCCTCAAGCTTTCTTGAAAGTTTTTTATTCTTTCTTTTCTCAGATTTCCATTCTTCAAGAGCAGAAACCAGTTCACCTTCTAAATCAACTTCAGCCTCAGCATTTTCAATAGATACTTTAGGGTTCATACCTTCTCTCTTTCTCGGGTTTTCTCGCCTCTTCTGATTTTTCTACTTCAAACGCCATAAAGAGAGCTTCACCTGTTCCTTCTTCGTAGTCTTCACTAGAACTGTCCTCTCGAAGATTCTCGCATTTCGGGAGATAAAACTTTTCTTTTTGAAATTACCTTTTCTGAAGTTTGTTTTCTTCCTCCATTCACCTCTTTCTTGATGCGGAGTTTCTTCACCTTTGTTCTTGTCATTGAGAGGACATTTGGTAGCAAAGTGTCCAATGCCTCCACAATTGAAACATTTAAAAGGTAGCTTTCCTTTGTATTTTCCTTTTCCTTTTCTCAGCTTTCTCGACAAAATTTGCTTCCATTTCATCTGAAGCATCCTCTTCTTCAGACTCTTGTTTTGTGTTTTTGCCTTTTAGGGCTTTGAAAGTTGCTTCTCTATCTGTGGGATTAGACCTTCCTATTCTCATTTCAAACGCAATCAAAGAGCCATGCATCTCATCCATACTAAAGCGATTTAGATCTTTGGCTTCTTCTATGGCTGAGACTTTCGAATCAAATCTTGGAGGTAGCGATCTTAATACCTTTTTCACAATCGTAGCATCATCCATATCTTCGGCGAGACCTCTAATTGAATTAGTGATCCCATTGACTCTTTGCATGAAAGTCTCTATGTTCTCATCATTGTCCATCTTTAAGGATTCGAATTGAGCTCGATGTGTTTGAAGCTTGGCCTCCTTGATCCTATCATCTCCTTCATGAATGTTCTCTAGTTTATCCCATACATCTTTTGCTGATTCACAATTTATGATCTTGACTAGCTCACTGTCCACTAGTCCACACATGATGGCATTTTTTGCTTTTGAATCATTTTCAAATGCCTTCTTACCGGCAAGTGTCTGTTGGAGCGGTGGTGGGAGCTTTGTAACCATTGACTACTACACCCCAGATGTCAAAACCCAATGCACGGAGATAAGTCTGCATCCTTACCTTCTAGAAAGCATAGTTAGTTCCATCAAACAATGGTGCTTTGTTTGAGGAGAAGCCTTCACCACTTGCCATTGCGTCACTTCCAAGATCACCCTAGCTGATTGAGCCTATTCAAGAACTTGGCTCTGATACCAATTGTTGTAATCACAGTGACACTGAGAGGGGGGGTGAATCAGTGTGACCTTTTAAATTTCAAATATGTAGTTCTAAAACCAGCAGCAGTTTAAAACTTATAAAAGATATATCAACTACAGTAAGAAAGCATCACACATAACACAACAATTTAACGAGGTTCACCAATGTGGCTACTCCTCAAAAATGGCTGCTTGGACTACCATCCAAATCCAGCCTATGCAAAGCAACAACTTTACAACTTTTTACCAACACCAACCTGGAAAGAGCATCAACCCTTCAATTTTTCTGCACCAACAGAAGGGAGCACCAACCCCCAAGACACCAGCTACTACTGGAAGAAGCACCAACTTCTTATGCCAAGCTGCAACTTGGACATTACAAGAAATAATAAAAATTATAGCAATAATACTTTCACCTTATTACCCAGTCTACAGTTTACAAGCACTCTGCTTCTGCTGCGCAAAAGCTTTGCACAACCAGTCTGCTACTTCGCAAATACTTTGCACTCTCTGCTACAGGACAGTTGATCAACATGATTCACTTTCTATGCATAGCAGTCATAAATCACACCTTCTGTAGCTCTCTATGCGCTATCACTTTGCACTTAGATCAGTGCATCTTCAACCTCTGCACCCTACGCACATCACTCACGAAGATTCGATACGCCCTCTTTACTTCGACTCCAACGAACTATCACTTCGCACACCGTTTGAATCGAAATGACTCGCTCTCTGCTCGACGCAAACTTCTTTCACACAACTCACACTTTTTCAACCTCGAAATAGCCCTCCTTTTATAGAAGAAAATTCAAGATCAATTCTTAAATCATAGTCGACTGTAACCCTAAGGACGTCGACTGCAAACCCTAAGAATGTCGACTGCAAAACCCTAGAATTTGTCGACTGCTAAAACCTAGAGATTGTCGACTGCAAACCCTAAGAACATCCGCTACAAAACCCTAGAAATTGTCGATTGCAAAACCCTAAAATCCATCGGCCCCGATTCAACTTTGTCGGCCTCAACCGCTACTGCCACCTCTGTCACCTTTCTATAACTGATGCCATGAAATAATAACATGTCACGATATCGTGACACTTTTTGTAGCCGTACGCCTTCATGTCCTTGTTGTCATGAAATCGTGACCATTTTGGCCTTTGATAGCTTTGCCATCGTTCTTGTCATGAAATCATGACACTTCAAACTTTTGCTGACGTCATCCTCATTCTTGTCGTGAAATCATGATGCTTTCGGCTTCCAGCGGCTTTTCTTGCACCCTGTCATGAAATCGTGACACTTTCAGCTTTCGCTGACGTCATCCTCAGCTTTGTCATGAAATCATGACGCTTTCGGCTTCCAGAGGCTTTTCTTGCAGCCTGTCATGAAATCGTGACACTTTCAGCTTTTGCTGACGTCATCCTCATCTTTGTCATGAAATCGTGATGCTTTCGGCTTCCGTACATTTCTTGCTTCATGCAGTAACGAAATCGCTACAACTTTGTGCCTTGTGCTTCCAACTTTGCTTCTACCCATGAAATTTTGACTTGTAGCGAAATCGCTACACTTTTGTGCCTTGTACTTTCGACTTGTAGCATAATCGCTACACCTTTGAGTTCTACGCTTTTGACTTGTAGCAAAATCGCTACACCTTTGTTTTGTGCACTTTTGACTCGTAGCAAAATCGCTACACTTTTGAGTTCTGCATTTTTGACTTGTAGCAAAATCGCTACACCTATGTGTCTTGTAGTTTCGACTTGTAGCGAAATCGCTACAACTTTTCACTTAACACTTTCTCCCTGCTTCGGCCAGCGAAAATTCAACATGTAGCGAAATCGCTACAACTTTTCAACTTAACGCTTTCTTCTTGCTTTGGCCAGCAAAATTTCAACATGTAGCGAAATCGCTATAGTTTCTCGACTTAGCTTCTTGGCCTCCAACATGTCACGAAATCATGACAGTTTGCCTTGCGCCTTCTCTCTCCTCATTTTTGTCATGAAATCATGACATTTTCAACTGTGCCTTCTCTCTCCTCATTTTTGTCATGAAATCATGACATTTTTGGCTACGCTTTCTCTCTCCTCCGACTTGTCGTGAAATCGCGACAGAAAACATGTCGCGATATCGTGACAGTTTTCTAACTTGTCTTTTTCTTTGAATTTTTGAAACTGGGTCACTTCTGTTTTCTTGGAATTGCACTTTACATAATCTGACTATCCTTTGAATTTCTGTCCTCTGCATCTGAATGACTCCTGAACTGTCTATCCACTGCATCATTAGATCTAACTGCTTGTGTTGACAACAATGACAAACTTCTTGCAACACCTTGCTCAACAATCTCCCCCTTTGGAATTGTTGGCAACACTCGTGTACATTCCTCGTAACTCTTCTCCCCCTTTGTCAATAATACCAAAGGGCTGCTGCAGACTCCCCCGAGTCCATCCTCACACTTCTCGGGCACAATTTGTTGCATCCGGCACAAATTATGATCATGAGCAAAAGAATAGTCAAATACTCAAATGCTCCCCCCGAGAAAGTGATCCCCGTAGCTAGTCACTTCTTAGGAAGTGTGACTACTCCTAATTTGCTTCGAAGGTACTCAAATACTTCCTTGGGCAAAGGTTTTGTAAAAATATTCTGCTACTTGTTCTGTAGTTGGGACAAAATCCAATTTAACTTCTCCTTCTGCAACTTTCTCCTTCAAGAAATGATACCTTATAGCAATGTGTTTTGTCCGTGAGTGCATTACTGGATTCTTAGAGATGTTAATTGCACTGGTGTTATCACACTTAACTGATATTGGTTCACTGAAATTAATACCTAGATCTTTCAAAGTTTGTTTCATCCACAAGACTTGTGTGCAACATGTTGCTGCTGCAATATATTCTGCCTCAGTTGTAGATAAAGAAACTGACTCTTGCTTCTTACCGTGCCATGCAACCAATCTGTCCCCCAAATAGAATGCACCTCCACTGGTACTCTTTCTGTCATCAACACATCCAGCCCAATCTGCATCTGAATATGATATAAGAGTGAAGTCTTTGCCTTTTGGATACCACAACCCATACTCGATGGTGCCCTTGAGATACCGAAAAATCCTTTTAACCGTCGTCACATGAGTCTCTTTGGGATCGGCTCGAAATCTAGCTACCATGCAAACTTCCTGTAGAATATCAGGTCCAGTAGCTGTTAAATATAGTAAACTTCCAATCATAGATCTGTACATAGTTTGGTCTACAGGTGGAGATTTGTCTTCTTTACTCAATTTGTAGCCTGTTGTCATGGGAGTGCTAACTGGCTTATAGTCCTCCATAGTGAACCTCTTTAGCATTTCTTTCACATATTTGATTTGGGAAATGAATATGCCTTTCTCATTTTGATTAACTTGTAGTCCAAGAAAGTAAGACAGTTCACCAATCATAGACATTTCAAATTCATTCTGCATCTTATTTGCTAAGTCTTTAGAAGATTCATCTTTGTTGTTGCCAAATATGATATCATCTACATAGACAACTAGAACAATGAGATGCCCACCTTCTATTTTTACATATAGATTACTGTCCACTAAACCTTTCTTGAATCCCTGTTGAGAGAGATAGTTATCTAGCCTTGCATACCATGCCCGTGGTGCTTGTTTTAATCCATACAATGCTTTCTTTAATTTGCAGACAAGGTTAGGATCCTCACTAATTTGAAAGCCATCCGGTTGTTCAATATAGACCTCTTCTTCGAGTTTCCCATTTAAAAAGGCAGATTTTACATCCATCTGATATACTCTAAAGTTTTTGTGAACTGCTAAGGCCAGAAACATTCTAATTGCTTCTAATCTGGCCACTGGTGCAAAAGTCTCTTCAAAATCAATGCCTTCGACTCTGTGCATATCCTTTACAAACCAGTCTTGCTTTGTTCCTAATGACCTGTCCGTCTTCATTTAATTTGTTTCGAAATATCCATTTGGTGCCGATTACATTCTTATTTGCAGGTCTAGGTACTAATTCCCAAGTTCTGTTCTTTTCAATCTGATCTAACTCTTCATTTATTGCCTTCATCCAACTATCATCTTTGCTTGCTTCATCTATGTTTTTGGGCTCAATGCTGGATAAAAGAGAGTAATTACTTATTACTTTCCTTCTTGTCCGAATACCAGCTGTGGGATCTCCAATTATTTGGTCTCTAGGATGATTTTTCTGCCAGCTGCCTGTTTTGAATTTTCTGTTTTCTTGTACCTCTGAGTCATCGAATAAGTTATCTGCATCAACCGTAGACCTATTTTCTGTTTCATTCACCTCATCTCCTTCAATGACATCTTCGTAGATTGGGTAGTTTTCTTCAAAGTTAACTATTTGTTTCCTCCCTTCATCGAATTTAACATCTGCACTGTCCACAATTTTCTTGAGTCTCTTGTTGTAGCATTTGTAAGCTTTGCTATTTGGAGAATACCCAACAAAAATACCTTCATCTGCTCTATTTTCAAACTTCCCAAGGTTGTCATCAGTTTTTCTAATGTAACACTTACAGCCAAATACTTTGAGATGTTTTGTTGTTGCTTTTCTACCAAACCATAATTCATAAGGTGTTTTGCTTTCATGAATTCTTAACATGTATCTGTTTTGGAGGTATACTGTTGTGTGAACTGCTTCTTTCCAGAATCTGTCTGCTATTTTATTTTCTGCCAGCATAGTGCGTGCCATTTCCTGTACAGTTCTATTCTTTCTTTCTACTACACCATTCTGCTGGGGAGTTCTAGCTGCTGAATATTGTCTCCTGATACCATGTTTTTCACAGTATTCTGTAAATTCATTCGAAATGAATTCTCCTCCTCTGTCTGATCGTAAACATTTGATCCTTTTTCCTGTTTCATTCTCAACTAGATGTTTGAAAGATCTGAACATTTCAAAAGCTTCTGTTTTATCTTTTAAGAAAAATATCCATGTCATTCTGGAATAATCATCGATACACAGCATAAAGTACTTATCGCCATTTATGCTTTGAGTTCTCATGGGTCCACATAAGTCTGTATGAATAAGTTCCAAAGGCCTGCTAGTGTGATACTCTTTTGTTTTAAATGAGACTCTGTTTGCTTTCCCTTCGACATGAAGCACAAACACTCGTTTGAAGGTTTCTTAATGGTTGGAATATCTCTCACTCCTTGTTTAGAGCTGATTTTCACCAAATTATCAAAACTTATGTGTCCAAGCCTCTTGTGCCACAACCAGTTCTCTTCTTCTTGTCCAATAAAACACGTACCTTCTGAAGTTTCTGAGAGTGTGTACAGATTACCAGACGTCCTTGAACCAGTTGCTATCAATTTCCCACTATTTATTTTTCTGACTTCACAACCCTGCTTCTTGAAGACTACTTCATGACCTTTATCACAGATTTGACTAACACTTAACAAGTTATGTTTCAAACCATCCACAAATAAAACTTCTTCTGACTTGATTTTCCCTTCACTAATTTTGACAGATCCTTTTCCTATTATTTTGGCTCCATCATTATTTCCAAACTTCATAGAGCCACCCTCATATTTCTGTAGTTTTTCAAATTTTTGTTTATCACCTGTCATATGACTTGAGCAACCACTGTCAAGGATCCACGGTACACATTTATTCTGAGCTCTGAAAGTTGTCTGCACTATTAAAGATTCCTTTTCTTCCCTGAAATGTTCTTTCTGTTTCCATTCTGTTTTAACTGTGGTATTGGGTTCTAGCTTGGATTTCCCCTTTTCAGAATCTTGCACATATCCTTCAGAAGGAATTCTATTTTGTTTTGCCCTATATGGTTGAATTCTTCTTTTTTGAGATTGATTTGAAACAGAAGTACTATGACAGTTTCTAGCAATATGCCCAAAGTTGTGACAATTAAAGCATTCTACTGCATAACTCATTAGAGGAGCAAAAGCATTTCTACTAGTGAAACTTCTTGGACCTATATTATACTTGCGGTCAGCAATTTTATGCCCATAACCATTACATTTAAAATAGAAACCATAGAAATAATGATTGAACCTGAAAGATGGTCTTTGCCAAGTTGTTGCAGGAGCCTTAGATCTTCTTTTCTTTTGATGTGTGACCTTGGTAAAGCCATCATTGTCAGCTCCTATTTCAGGACTGGCATTACTGCTTTCTTTTGCCTGATTTGTTTTTCTTTCAACATCCTGTTTCTTGTCTTTACCTTTTTCACATTCAACATTGCTTGCCTTTTGCCTGTTTGATGATTCTCCTTCAGTAAAGCCCAGACCGAATTTGATACCTGTGGGTCTTTGATCGCTTAAGATTTTGTCCAGCTTCATCGAACTTTCTTCACGTTTGAAATGACAGCTAATTTTTCGTTCCAGCTCTTGTATCTGTATTCGAAGACCAACATTTTCTTCTTCCAGTTTACAGCAGTAATCTATCTTCAAAGTTACCTGAACTTCAAGATCTTCGGACATTTTATTGAATTCTTCTGCCTGTATTTTTAAGCTGGTTATAATGTCATTTGCATCCTCAAGCTTTCTTGAAAGTTTTTTATTCTTTCTTTTCTCAGATTTCCATTCTTCAAGAGCAGAAACCAGTTCACCTTCTAAATCAACTTCAGCCTCAGCATTTTCAATAGACACTGTAGGGTTCATACCTTCACTCTTTTCTGGGTTTTCTGCCTCTTCTGATTTTTCTACTTCAAATGCCATAAAGAGAGCTTCACCTGTTCCTTCTTCAGAGTCTTCACTAGAACTGTCCTCTGAAGATTCTGCATTTCGGGAGATAAAACTTTTCTTTTTGAAATTACCTTTTCTGAAGTTTGTTTTCTTCCTCCATTCACCTCTTTCTTGATGCGGAGTTTCTTCACCTTTGTTCTTGTCATTGAGAGGACATTTGGTAGCAAAGTGTCCAATGCCTCCACAATTGAAACATTTAAAAGGTAGCTTTCCTTTGTATTTTCCTTTTCCTTTTCTCAGCTTTTTGACAAAATTTGCTTCCATTTCATCTGAAACATCCTCTTCTTCAGACTCTTGTTTTGTGTTTTTGCCTTTTAGGGCTTTGAAAGTTGCTTCTCTATCTATGGGATTAGACCTTCCTATTCTCATTTCAAACGCAGTCAAAGAGCCATGCATCTCATCCATACTAAAGCGATTTAGATCTTTAGCTTCTTCTATGGCTGAAACTTTCGAATCAAACCTTGGAGGTAGAGATCTTAATACCTTTTTCACAATCGTAGCATCATCCATATCTTCGCCGAGACCTCTCATTGAATTTGTGATTCCGTTGACTCTTTGCATGAAAGCCTCTATGTTCTCATCATTGTTCATCTGTAAGGATTCGAATTGAGCTCGGTGTGTTTGAAGCTTGGCCTCCTTGATCCTATCATCTCCTTCATGAATGTTCTCAAGTTTGTCCCATACATCTTTTGCAGATTCATAGTTTATGATTTTGACTAGCTCACTGTCCACTAATCCACACATGATGGCATTTTTTGCTTTCGAATCATTTTCAAATGCCTTCTTACCGGCAGTGTCTGTTGGAGCAGTGGTGGGAGCTTTGTAACCATTGACTACTGCACCCCAGATGTCAAAACCCAATGCACGAAGATAAGTCTGCATCCTTACCTTCCAGAAAGCATAGTTAGTTCCATCAAACAATGGTGCTTTGTTTGAGGAGAAGCCTTCACCACTTGCCATTGCGTCACTTCCAAGATCACCCTAGCTGATTGAGCCTATTCAAGAACTTGGCTCTGATACCAATTGTTGTAATCACAGTGACACTGAGAGGGGGGGTGAATCAGTGTGACCTTTTAAATTTCAAATATGCAGTTCTAAAACCAGCAGCAGTTTAAAACTTATAAAAGATATATCAACTACAGTAAGAAAGCATCACACATAACACAACAATTTAACGAGGTTCACCAATGTGGCTACTCCTCAAAAATGGCTGCTTGGACTACCATCCAAATCCAGCCTATGCAAAGCAACAACTTTACAACTTTTTACCAGCACCAACTGGAAAGAGCATCAACCCTTCAATTTTTTTGCACCAACAGAAGGGAGCACCAACCCCCAAGACACCAACTACTACTGGAAGAAGCACCAACTTCTTATGCCAAGCTACAACTTGGACATTACAAGAAATAATAAAAATTACAGCAACAATACTTTCACCTTATTACCCAGTCTGCAGTTTACAAGCACTCTGCTTCTGCTGCACAAAAGCTTTGCACAACCAGTCTGCTACTTCGCAAATACTTTGCACTCTCTGCTATAGGACAGTTGATCAACATGATTCACTTTCTATGCACAGTAGTCATAAATCACACCTTCTACAGCTCTCTACGCGCTATCACTTTGCACTTAGATCAGTGCGTCTTCAACCTCTGCACCCGCACATCACTCGAAGATTCGATACGCCTCTTTACTTCGACTCCAAGAACTATCACTTCGCACTTTGAATCAAACACTCTCTCGCAAACTTCTTTCACACAACTCACCACTGTTCAACCTCGAAACAGCCCTCCTTTTATAGAAGAAAATTCAAGATCAATTCTTAAATCATAGTCTGTAACCCTAAGGACGTCGCTCAAACCCTAAGAATGTCGACTCAAACCCTAGAATTTTGCTGCTAAAACCTAGAGATTGTCGGTTGCAAACCCTAAGAACGTCCTTTGCAAAACCCTAGAAATTGTCGATTGCAAAACCCTAAAATCCGTCGGCCCCGATTCAACTTTGTCGGCCTCAACCGCTACTGCCACCTCTGTCACCTTTCTGTAACTATTGCCACAAAATAATAACATGTCGCGATATCATGACACTTTTTGTAGCCGTACGCCTTCATGTCCTTGCTGTCATGAAATCATGACCATTTTGGCCTTTGATAGCTTTGCCACCATTCTTGTCGCGAAATCGTGACACTTCAAACTTTTGCTGACGTCATCCTCATTCTTGTCATGAAATCATGACGCTTTCGACTTCCAGCGGCTTTTCTTGCACCCTATCGTAAATCGTGACACTTTCACTTTTGCTGACGTCATCCTCAGCTTTGTCATGAAATCGTGACGCTTTCAACTTCCAGAGGCTTTTCTTGCAGCCTGTCACGAAATCGTGACACTTTCAATTTTGCTGACGTCATCCTCATCTTTGTCACGAAATCGTGATGCTTTCGACTTTCGTACATTTCTTGCTTCATGCAGTAACGAAATCGCTACAACTTTGTGCCTTGTGCTTCCAACTTTGCTTCTACCCATGAAATTTTGACTTGTAGCGAAATCGCTACACTTTTGTGCCTTGTACTTTTGACTTGTAGCATAATCGCTACACCTTTGAGTTCTACGCTTTTGACTTGTAGCGAAATCGCTACACCTTTGTTTTGCGCACTTTTGACTCGTAGCAAAATCGCTACACTTTTGAGTTCTGCATTTTTGACTTGTAGCGAAATCGCTACACCTATGTGTCTTGCAGTTTTGACTTGTAGCGAAATCGCTACAACTTTTCACTTAACACTTTCTCCCTGCTTCGGCCAGCAAAAATTCAACATGTAGCGAAATCGCTACAACTTTTCAACTTAACGCTTTCTTCTTGCTTTGGCCAACGAAATTTCAACATGTAGCGAAATCGCTACAGTTTCTCGACTTAGCTTCTTGGCCTCCAACATGTCACGAAATCATGACAGTTTGCCTTGCGCCTTCTCTCTCCTCATTTTTGTCGTGAAATCATGACATTTTCGACTGTGCCTTCTCTCTCCTCATTTTTGTCATGAAATCATGACATTTTCGGCTGTGCTTTCTCTCTCCTCCGACCTGTCGCGAAATCGCGACAGAAAACATGTCGCGATATCGCGACAGTTTTCTAACTTGTCTTTTTCTTCGAATTTTTGAAACTGGGTCACTTTTGTTTTCTTGGAATTGCACTTTACATAATCTGACTATCCTTTGAATTTCTGTCCTCTGCATCTGAATGGCTCCTGAACTGTCTATCCACTGCATCATTGGATCTAACTGCCTGTGTTGACAACAATGACAAACTTCTTGCAACACCTTGCTCAACAGACTTTATCATCGCCTCCATAGCTCGTTGAAGTAGATCCTTGTAATCTCTCTTCATGAGACATTAATGAACCGATTAGTGCATCAAAATTTAGAGTGGAAAGGTCTTTTTATTCTTCAATTATGATTGCAATGTGGTTCCATTTATGAAGTTTTCTCAACACTTTCTTTACAACCACTTCAAGTTTGACTTCTTCGCCAAGAGTTTCCATCTTGTTGACAACTTCTTTGACTCTTACGCAGTAGTCTCCAACTTTCTCATCCTCAAAATCTCATTTTAGGTTTTGAAGTCTTACTTGCTTCACCTGATCGCTTCCTTGGAAATCTTCTTTCAATGCTTTCCATGCATCTTGGGCAGTTAAACAAGATTATATCCTCAAAAATATGCTCTTCTCCAATGTTGCTTGGAGCTGATAGAGAGCTGAAAATTTTCTCTTTTGGACATCTTTCTTTGTCTTCTTATCGGTTGCACTCAAAGTGGTCCAATCTGAAGGTTCTATGTAACCTTCTTCGACTATATCCCATAGTCCCTTGCCTATGAGTAAGGTCCTCATCTTGATGTACCAATACTTATAATCAAACCTATTAAATTCTAGAATGGGTAGATTATTATTGGATGATATAGCTTTTGGAAATAAACTAAAAAAACACTTTTTATTTCTCAATTACAATCAAAGCACTATGCTTTTGAAAGGAAGAATTATAGATTTAAATCAAATCTAACTTGATCTACTCTCTCCTATATATCTTGTTCTACCTACAGAGGTTCTCCTATGACTGGATTGACAAATTTTTTAGCAACTGAATCATCATCGTCACTGATAAGAATGATTTCGGGTGAATATGGTTCTGGCTCCAATATTCAACTAAATCACTAACACTGAGATGAGTATTCTCTGGCTCCTATGGTGCAACTCCTACATATTATGACTCCTCAAATATACTACCAAAGAAATTATCTTCTGAATCAGCATCATATCTTGCATCTAGTGCTCTTTTATGGGCTATTACAGCATTTTACAGTTGACTGAATACAACATTCAATTCATACGTTTGAAATTTTTCATCAAAGGATTTGGGGTTTTCTCTTACTAAAAGAGAACAAAGGGCATGATAGCATCCAGTTGACCTTATCATTAATGAGTACAGAAATATTCCCCTTTGATGCAAAAAATATCCCCCCTTAAAGCCTCTTAGGCTATTACAAAAAAAAAAATTCACTCTTAAAGCCTCTTAGGCTATTACAAAAAAATTTCCTCTTAGGAAATATCTCCTTTTTTTTTTTTTAATATTGCAAAATAAAAAATAAAATTTTATCAAAAATTCTAATTAATAATAAAATGTAATTTCAATTAAAAAACATTTAAAAAATAAACTTTAAAAATGAATTTTAATTAAAATTAATATTAAATTATTAATTAATTTCATAAAATTAATTTTAAACTTGTAAAATAAAAAATATATAAAAAAATATGCTTTTGTGGGTCAGAGGGTTTCGAACCCTCGACCTAAGGGTTTCAAAGACCTTACCGTGTGGCCTCCAACCGAGCCGTGATAGCTCACCACCTGTGAGCAAATAAACTTCACACAACTTTAACCATTCCGATGACTAAACCTTCAAAAAAAAAATTAAAGCTTGACGCCACAGGGAGTCAAACTCGTGACCGGGCAGTTATCAACATTTGGTTGGCTCCTCGAGCCAGTCGGGCTATCTTGCCCGATGTGAAGGCAAGGATAGCTCCTTGCACTTAAACCGTCACACTCCAAGTGAAAAGAAAAAAAAACTTTGGGATTATTATCCCACATCCACAAGGCGGATGATATTTTGCTCTTTAAAACCAAACACGCGTGCCTTGTAAATCGATTGCCTTCGGGAAATCGACTGTCCATATTTTGCTATGAAAATAACCAACTAGAAACTACCACGTCACCCTCTTCTTGCCTCGATCCACGTCACCTCCCATGTCACCCTTGATCCACGTGTCACCGTCGATCCTTATCAACTGCCATGTGTTTGTCTATGGTCCAGTGGTTGATCACCATGTGTTTGTTATCTGCCTTGAGAATTATGTTTCCACATCAGCTCTGTGTGTTTGTCAAGTCTTTTCCTCGGTCTACATGTGATGATATCAGATTTGCATTTGATTTGCTCCTCGGGATCTATGTCCCTCTCGTCCTATGGGCCATGATCTGCTCTATGTCAGCTCCTTAAGATTCATTCCTGGGACTTCTATGCTAGCTGTGTCAGCTCCTCTGTAGGCCTCCTCGAGATGCATGCCTATGGGCCCTCCTAGATCTGCATGCCTATTGAATGCTAATAAACCCTAACCCTCACCGTGCTCTGATACCAATTGAACCTTAATAATTCAGATTAACCTTGAAATGAAACATTACAAACCTTATATAGTTTAGAAAAAACTATTAACTACAAAACTAAATAATAGCTAACTACGAAGCGAGAATCTAGGGAGAGAAGAGAATTTGAAAATGAATTCTCATCTACTGTCATCCACCTCCTTGCCCTCAACCCCTTGTCGTCAACCTCCTGCCGACATCACCATGTTGAATGCATGAGAAGGTTAAATACTAACAACTTTGTCATACGAAAACAAACCTCCACCTTGCTGGCACTTCCACCCACATTGGCATCTAAGGTCTGCTACTCCACCGTGGCAACCCTGTTTCATCCATGCTGAACCCTCCAGTTGATGTTCATATATCACTGGTTTCAACATTATCATGTATTATCCTTCATATTTATTATATAATAGAGCACTATATCATCTGACTTTTCGAAAGAGTCTTCTCCAAGTAATAGGCACAGGGTCATTGGTATTAATGCATCATTTCTCAAATAATTTCTAGCACATCACTGCTTGGCATCATTATTGTAGGTTCACATGACAAATCGTCGCCACACGGAATTCATGCATCGTTATGGATGGCCACATTCAACATCCTAAACCACCATCATCATCGGTCAAAGCCATGAAGTGTCATCTGTTCAACCGAATGTTGTTACTATTTTTCCTTGGCATCATTGTGTCTAGCCTCTTCTTCTACGTCAAATCAGATACTTTAATTTTTACGTGACATATGTTACTAACTCCTTCCCTATGCTTTTTTTGGGTTTCGTTGAATCACCAGCCTTCCAGATCGAATTTTGCACTAACTCTACCCTGAATGGTCTGTCTACATTGTCGCGTGGGGTCCACATTCACCGTCACCAA
The DNA here is from genome assembly GCA_028583015.1 of Wollemia nobilis. NCBI lineage: Eukaryota > Viridiplantae > Streptophyta > Pinopsida > Araucariales > Araucariaceae > Wollemia > Wollemia nobilis. Next base: position 11,933,933 of record JAQPPZ010002979.1, read on the forward strand.
ATCATGTGATGTCTAACATGGATATGGTGGGCCCACCTAATATCCCAAAACATGCTTCACATCGGCGCTGAATGGATCACCTGCACACTTTAGAATATAGATGTTAGTCACATTTGGTTTATACCTCGATTTACTTTATTAAAACAAAAATTTAATATAAAAAAATAAACTATCTAATGACTTTGACACCAAATTAAAAATATTAAAATAAATAAAGCAAATATGGATTTTAATATAAAACAAACTTTTTTTTTTTAAATATATGTCATATATATATTGAAAAAAAAAATATATATATATATATATATATATATATATATATATATATATATATAATATATATGAAAGTTTTTGTCTTTATTGTTATTTTAAATGTATATAAAATATACATTAATTTTTTATTATATATATAAATTAGAATTTTATATATATATATATATATATATATATATATATATATAACTTTTATTTATACTTTAGTTTATTTTGGCATATATATGAAATTTTTACTTTATTTTTTTTTACAATATCATATATATAAAGACATATAGATATCATTTTAATTTTTATGTTTTATCCTTTTTTAAATTTAAATTTTTTTTTTTTATTGCTTTTTATAGATTGACATTTTAAATCTCTTAACCATGAATGTTTGGATTATCTCAATTCATAAGCACAAGAGAGATATCTTTAAAATGACATTATATCCCCAAACAATCAAACATGATGAAAGCCAAACAAGGAGGTTCTATCCAAAAATGACAACCATTGAAAATAAACAAGGAGACCTCTCTAAGGAATGCGCCTTAGCATGCCCGCTCATGAAAGAGACCTACGAAAGCCATCGCTCAAATAAAACCTAAAACTCAAACAAAACAAAGTTTTAAAGTGGGTCCCCAATTTTGGGGTACATTGTGGAGCAGCCACAACATGACCATGGTATCTACACCCAGGATGAATAGAGGATGTAGTGGAGCTATATCAAGTGAGGAGGGTCAAGTGGGTCTCTATGAATATGGGAGAGCTAAGGCTCTTTAGGTTTGACTTAGTCTAGTGGTAGTTTGGTATCTTCTAAGAGATACCAAATTAGGGCATCTACTGGTACAGGCAGGTTTGGAGGGATCCATCAGGAGTCAAAGGGGACCCTAACATGTGAATATAGGTAGAGAAGGACCTAGATGACCCACTCTCTATGGATATAGGGATGGATGACATCAAGGTGGCTCTCAAATATAAAATATGGTATAGGGGTGTTGTACCCCCAAGGACATCTCCATCGATGCCAGTGTAGAGACACCAAGTTATGAACTAGCATGTGTAGCTAGCACTTTGAGAGGCCACTTGATGCACCACAAAGTGGGAAGAGAGGGGTACAGTCCCACTAAGACCAACCTAGGCATAGGTTTAAGTGGAGATAGTGATGGCCATGGGATATCACCATCTATGGCTCAGGGAGAGGGATCAAGGTTATGCATAAGGGGTCAGCCCCAAAATGTATTTATAAAAAATTTGGCAAATTAGTTTTAAAATCCAGGCGAATAGTATCAAAACGCATGTAGAAGGTTAACTATTATTAGGGGTAATGTTGGAAATTTAAACTTAAAATGGTCAAATTATTATAAAATTGGGGCGAATCGACCCCCCCAAAAAAATTGCACCCAAAAAGTTTTGGCTAATGGGCCTTAGTCAAGGTCCCAAATATTAGCCAATTTCAAATTTTGAAAATCTTAATTTTAGCCAATTGGCTATAAATAGACGCTATGCATAACCCTGGGAGGGATCACTGTAGGAGGTACCCCTATGATGTTTGGGTCTAGGTTGAGCAGAGTGACCAAAGAGGCATCTACGTTAGTGATAGTCAGGTTGAGCAGGACCATAGGTTAAGGGGACCCAATGAGGGAGATAGAGGCACTATAGGTTTAGATAGTTATCATGTAGAGGAATATGGATGTACTCTGATAGGATAGGTCCAAGAGGATCGAGGGGCTATAGAGTGCCTTGAGCACGACACTCATAGACCAGGACACGATGCAAACTAAGGAATATTATCTTAGGGATAAGGATAGTTAGTTGGACCAGAAGAAACAATAGGCTCAGGTGGATGGTATTTATGTAGTTATGAGTAGTTAGCCTAGTAAGGTGATCCACCTTTTATAGGAGAAACTATAGAGGGTAGAGGAGAGGTAGGAGGTTTTGATATAAATGGAGACCTTCTACCATATGTTATACTTTTAGGTGATGCTATTGGATCAAAGGGTACCTCTACCAGCATCCCTTTAGTTATAGAGTTGGTCACAGTCTATATCACAAACTATCATATGGTCCATGAACATACCCCCACCAAGACTACCACTGGTAAGTATAGTAGAGGAGATGAGCTCCCACAACTAGGATAGGAGTGGGATGACATGCCAATTTTGAGTGTGGTGTTCATCCCTAGGGAGGGTTAAATTTTTCAAGCTTGGACTATGGCACATCAATTGAACAAACCTATGTAATCTTTCTATATCAAGTAATATCATTTTTCTTTGATTAAAATGTATGCACTTATGTGATTGCTTATTTTTTGTATTTTTATGTTTGACTATGCATGAATGAATGATAACATAACTATGAAATGCATGAATGGACTAAGATAATTTAATGTATGATAAAGTGAAGCTTACCTAAATGATTGAAAATACATGGATGGATGGGGAAATGCAAGAAACAGATGATGGAAGCAAGAGGAGAAGGAAATGAAAAAAATACACCTCTAGCCGAAGTTGCACCCTATAAATATGAACTGTGATTTTGACATAGAGTGAAGTCATGCCCCATAGAGATATGATGTAATTTTAGAAAAAAGAAGATAAAAATAAGAAAAGGAGGAAAATAAGAAAGGAAGAATGAGAAGAAGAAAAATATGGAGAAGGTCAACAAAGAAAAAAAATAGTGCTCAAGAGATGATGTTTGAATTAGCATAGATCATGAAAGAGTAGTGTGATCAAACAATCATAGACCGAGTAAAAATAAAATAAAATGAGTGAGACCCTATAACGATGTATGCTCACAAATTATCGAGATTGAGGCTACCCCTCATGTGTGGCCATCAAGCTATCCTATAAGGATGTTGTGCTCATAAATGTGGGTAAATTTAGAGTGATACCTTCTATGGGTGTGGTGCTCACTAGTGGCTAGAAATGAAGAGGTATCCACTAGGATGTATGCTTCCAAATGGTTGATATGGAGGCTATTCATTTTATTTGGCCATGAAGTTATCCTATATGGGGTGAAATATGATATTGATTTTGCCAAAATGAGTACCACCCAATAGGAGTGTGGTGTGTGAAAAAATATGAATGAGCAGAGCAAAGCATAAGATAAGTGTGTGCATGTATGGGAAGAAGCAAGAAGCAAGAAAGTAAAATATAGTGTGTGTGAGTGTGTGTGTGTGTATCCTTAGTGAAACCTCAAGATTTAAGAGGTGTGCGTAATATAGTCAATGGTTGTATTATTACCATAAATGATATTCATGCAATATCTATCCTATCCCATGAGGACCCCTTAATAGGTGAAATATCAAGAAGGAGAAGGTGTGAGAAAATAAATGGTAAAAGTAGAAGCATAAAGAAGAATGAACATATGTCCTTTATCTTGGGGAAGAGAATAAATAATTAAAACTTTAAAGGAGAAAGTATGTACAAAACATGAAGAACTATACCCCCTAACTTGGAGATAAATTTGACCATCATTTTATACTTTTAAGGTCAAGGAATATAAGAGAAGAAAAGAGGAGAGATGGATGAAATGCAAAGATGAAAATGAGCATAGATGAGCTCTAGTTTTGGGATTCACTAGGCATCAAAGCCCTAGTATGAGTTCAACACATATGAGCTAATACCTAACTAGATATCATCACTTGCCATCCTCACAAAATCTCCAAAATCTATATGATCAAGAAGTAATGCAAATACGGTCAAGCAATAATGAAATTATATGACAATCAGAATATAAAGTGGAACATAATGTCAGGAAAACCATGCAAAATATGATAGGCAATCATGTAGTATAAACAAGTAAACCAAATGCAGTATGAAAACTAATCTAAATGAAATATAAAAATGTAAAGTGCCAAGTTATGCATAGTGTCTATTTAAATGCATTATGTCCATTGGTTATTTAAGTTCTTTACCATCTAAAGAAGCTAAATGATAGTCCCTAGATCCAAACTTGGCCATTATGAAAAATGGGCCTAACCAATTAGGCTAATTTTTGCCTTTAAGATGGTAACAAGCATTGGTGCTCTTTTGGTTTTCCTTGAGAACAAAGTCCCAACCTCAAAAGAAAAATTACAAACTCTCTTGGAATAATATCACTTGAGCCTATTATGATAGGCTCAAAGATTCTCTAAGGTATCAATGTGCTTTTCATCCAACAACTCCAACTGATGCAAATGATCGTAGTGATACTCATCATTGACTAAGGTATATTACAACAAAATGTGCAATGAAGGAACCTCTAACTTGAATAAAAAATACCTCAATATCATAGACCAAGACATAACGAGAAGCACTTATAGGAGTTCATGCACTGGTACAATAGCCCCATTGGGTAGGATAAAGTTGTATATGCTAGTCATGATCAGTCTTACTAACCAATAAAGGATCTTGATCAAAGACTTATTGGTTGCTTCAACTTTATCATTACCTTGAGGTTAATATGGAGTTGACCACCTATGTTGAATATTGTACTTAGCACAAAGCTTATGGATAACTTTATTCCTGAAAGGAGTCCCATTGCTAGAAATAATCACTAAAGGAATCTCAAACCTATCAAGGATCTAGTTGAATATGAACTTGTAGACCTGAGCTCTAGTCACCATGGCTAGGGATATGGATTTGACCCATTTAGCAAAGAACTCTATCACAATTATGATAAAATTGTGACCATTAGATGATATTGGATAAATATTTCCTATGATGTCCAATCCCCACATGGAAAATGGCTAAGGAGAAGAAATAACCTGATGGTTTTAAGAAGCATGAACAAGGTTGTCATGGCATTGACACTTTTCATAGCATCAAACATGGTCACATGCATATTTCTCTATGGAAGGCCAATAATATCCCATCCGAAGGAGATTCTTGAGAATGATATTACTGCTAAAATGACCTCCACATGAACCTTCATGAGCCTCACTAAGAGCTAGCTAGGCATAATCAAATTTAAAGAGATGTAAGAGGATGCCTCAAAAATAATTTTGATACAAAGTATTGCCAATTATGATGAATTGACATGCTCGTTTGCACAAAATGTTACACTGATTATGATCTAAACCATCAAGAATTGAACAATCCTCAAGAAAATTAAATATTTCTATATACCATGACTCAAATGAGAAAGCCTCAATGGTCAAAAAATCTAAGAGAAAAATATTATAACTTAGTGATGTAGGCTCTAAAAGTTGTCTAATGATAATTGATGCTTGATCATCTTCCAACTTCAAGGGAAACAAGGATGCAAAAGTGGCCATGGCATGTGCATGGTGGTTGGAGGATCTAGGGATAGACTCTATGGTTACTCGATCGAACGTGGACAAGAGATTGATGATAATATCTTTGTAAGGTTTTAACTTATCATCCTAAGTCTGATAAACATCATTAATGTGATTCACCATAATTTGATAGTCGCCAAAGACTAAAATAATCCTAACCTTCAATGCTAAGGCTACTTTAAGACCAAGGATCAAATATTTTTATTTTGTAGTATTATTCATGCAAGAGAAGCAAATATTGAAGGAAAGGGGGATGAGCTATTTTTTTGGGGTAACTAGAATAATTCTACCACCAATGCCCTTTAAGCATTGGGCTCCATAAAAAAACAAAATTCAATACTCTAGCTCTTTGGCTCCTATGCTAAGGCACTCATTGGAAAACTCAATGAACAAAGGATGGACAACTTCTAGGGGAGTGAAGGCTAACTAATCAGCAATTACTTGATCCTTAGATATTAAATAATGCAAAGGATCAACTTCAAAACCACCAATGTCTTATGATTAAGCATGTAGTGTCATAAATTCTAGGAAGCAAACACCATAGCAAGGTAAATCTTATTTAAGTGAGTATATTAGATTTCATAGTTGACCAAGGTTCTACTAATATAATATATCTCACTCTTTTTTTTATCATCATGTTGATCCAACAAGGCTCCCAAAGTGTGAGTTGTGGTTGTTATGTAAAGCATCAAATGCTTATCCAAACTACGTGTAACTAAGACAGATGAGGAAGTAAGATACCTTTTGATTTCATCAAAAGATTTTTGAAACTCAGGATACCACAAGAACACAAAATCTTTCTTAAGAAGCTTAAAAAAGGGTTGACACTTATCAGCTAACTGGGCAATGAACCGATGAAATGCTTAAAGTCTACCTTTCAAGCTACATAATTCTATTCAAGTGTAGGGAGGAGGTATGTTAGTTATAGTCACTATCTTAGCAGGGTCCACCTCAATACCTCACATAGAAATTACGAACCCTAGCAACTTGCTATATGTGACTCTAAACACACACTTGGAGAGCTTAAGAAAAACCCTAAAATACCAAAGTCTTTCAAATATTTGTCTTAGATCATGAACATGATCATGTTTATGTATGGAATGACCTAGGATGTCATCCACATAGTCCTCTAGAATATCATGCATCATGTCATGAAAAATATAATTTATAGTCATCTGATATGTGGTACCATTATTTTTAAGCCAAAAGGTATAAATTTATAACAGAGGGTGTCCCATGGTGTGATGAAAGCTATCTTAGTCTAATCCTCAAGGAAAACCATGATCTGTTTATATCTTGAGAAACCATCCATGAGAGAAATCATACCACATTTGGTGGTGAAAACTACAATCATATCTATGTTGGGGAGAGAAAAATAATCTTTGAGATATGCTAAGTTAATTTCCCTAAATTTGATACATATTATAATTGTTCCTACATTATTAGCCATATAAATGATTTTGGATATCCAATCATAATAGTTAATAGCTTTTATAAAATTGACATCGAGTTGTTGGAGCTCCTCTATGAATAAAAGGGTGACCTTAGGATGCATCTTCCTAAGTTTATACTTAACAGGCTTAGCATTGGGCTTCACTACCAAATGCATAACAAGGGAGGGATAAAGCCCTGGCATGTTGACATATGACCAAACAAAAATATCATGAAACTCTTTCAACAAATTGGTCAATTGCTCTTGTTCATCCTTGGAAAAGGCTTTTCCTAACTCAAGTATTCTAGGGCTCTCCTTAGAACCTATGTTAAAATATATGGTCTCCTCAATGTGAACTTGAGACTCATCCTCAAGTTGAAGTAGCATAGGGATCACTCCTAGTTGCTCAAGGTCCTTGAGAGACATAATCAAAGATCTCTTGAGAACTAGAACATGCGATATGCATGACACAAATGAAAAACCCATAAAAGAAGTTGTTCCAAAGGATATCGTTATGATCCATGTCACAAAGAGTATCCCCTTCATCATACTCCACTAGGGTCATAACCAACTCAAGATGCACCAAAGTTACCACATTGCAAAATATAATGTTAGCTAGATAAGGTGGTCCTTCATCCTCATCACTCCACTTAAAGCCTTGATGATTTAAATATTCAGCATAAGTAACAAGGTGATCATCATTACCAAAGGGTAAAGGTTGGTTTTTATTAGGGGTGTAGCCTATGCAACATCTCTCTGGCCAAAGATCAACTTCCAAAGTCTCATGAATACCTTTTATTTATGAACCCAAACCTTTATCCATATATCCCATACTAGATAATATTTGCTTGGGAAGTGGGTAGTAATTGGATAGGTAACAATGGGAAAAAAACACTATACAAGAAGAGGTTTGCTACCATGGATCTTTTCTTCGAGGGAGAATCCTATAAAGATAAAGGGACATGTGCCAATGTGTATAACTTCACCATTATTATAGGGTAAACCCATAGTTCTTGGTGAATGTGGTAGCTTTGCAAGATCTAGAAGAGGCTCTTGAAGAAAATGATTGATTTGATCCTATGATGAAACTTTAATTAGTGGTTCCTAACTTACCTTTAGATCTTTAAATTACTTGGTGATGTGAGATGAAGAAACTTATGGACATAAATTAAGATCAAATTGAGCTTGCTCAACCATTAAGCAACATTGGAATGGATGAGGGTCACTCAAAATGGTGATAAGTTTATTTTTGAATTCAAAATTCACATATTGATGAAAGGTGGAAGGGACAGCCCTCATCGCATAAATCCAACGGTACCCAAGTAGTAGATTAAAGGATGCAGGGTAAAACACCACATAGAACAAGGTATATAATATATTAGGTCCAATCCTAATGGGGAGATATATAACATCATAGGCCTCTTGGGACTCATTGTTGAAAGCTTTGATGATGATATCATATTTAATTAAATCTTCCTCTTTTAATCCAGTTTTTTGGAAAACTTGAAAAGTGCATAGATTGAGGGAAGAACCATTGTCTATCAAAATCCATTTGATAAATTTTTCCCTAGTAAATGTAGTGATGTAAAGAGAATAATCCCCTCATAAGTATGAGGAAGGAATATCGTCATCCAAAAAAGTGATATGATGTATCCCAAGAGAACCTACAACATCAACCATAGCACTAGGGGAAATGTCTTGAGGAACATATTATTATCTTAGAAGCTTCAACAAGGCTTCCTTATGAATAGGAGAAGTTTGTAAAAGCTCTAAGAGAGAGATCTTAGTTGGGGTACTAGCTAACTATTATTGAATATCAAAGGATACTTTAGGTTTTGGATTCAACACTAAAGGTGGGTTTTCTACTCTTGTGCTCCTTTTTTGGGTACTATTCAAAACTAAAGGTGGTTTTGAAGGTTGTTTGGATATAGAACTTGTCTCCTACTAATATCATTGAGATGCTTGTGCTTGAGCTTGTTGACTTATAGTTATTGTTATCATACCAACCATATTACTGTAGGGAGGTGGCATATTAAGATGTGATACTTGATTAGCTTCACGTTGTCCATGCTTAGGTAGGGGATCTTGGAAGATCCCCATGTCTTGATTAGTTGTACATGCTTGTTGAGTATGAGGTTGATTATTTGTTGGAGTATTATATTGAGGATCCTCTATAACGAGGTGACCTTCATCAATTAAGTCTCAAACCACATGTTTCAACCTCTTACATGAATTTTTCATGTGCCCCTCCACTCTATGATACTCACAATATTGACCAGGCTTATACCAATTATTCTTGGTATTAGGTTACCTTATGAGAGGTAAATCTATCATATTTGCTTCCAAAAGTTGCTTTAGGACCATGTTCATAGGTGTGTTGAGTCTTGTAAAATTCCTTGGTGGGGGTTTTTGAGGTTGGGTAAGCACCATATTTTGTAGGTTGTTAACAACACTATTAATAGGCCTACTATCTATTACCCTATAACCAACTACATGTTTGTTATTATAATGATTTTGCATGGTCCTATATTCCTCTTTCTTTGGATTAATTTGACCTCTTTGAATGAGGGCTTTATCTACCCTTCTTGCTATATCTATCGCTTAGTCAAAAGAGGTAGTAGTTATTGTTTCCAATTCATAAGATATTTGCTCTTGTAAATTTCCAATGAATATCTCAAGCATGTCTCAGGGAGGTCAAGTATATCTCAATTTTCCAACAAGACTTCTCCAATGAGACAATAACTTTCATCCTTACCTTATTTCAACATATAAACATCTTTCATAGTCACATTTTTCTCAACATAAGACCTGAATTGTTGAACAAATAATTTTGCTATCTCTTCAAAATTCCTCAAACAATGATGAGGTAATTGATAATACCATTCAAATGCCATACCACCAAGGCTCTTAGAGAACATTTTTCACAATAACTAATCATCATATATAATGTCATGGCATGTTGTCCTGAACATTCTTAAGTGTTCAATTGGGTCCTATATTCCCTTATAAATGTAAAATTAGCATTGAAAAATGCTTAGGGTAGGACCTAGAAGTGACAACATGGTCTAAATTTTGATTGCACATTTCCTTGTAGTTGTATGTGAATCTTGGAGGTTGTATTATATCCACTCTTAAAACCAATTGCTTCACCACACTCATAAAACTTTACATATCAGGATCATTGTTGTGCAATACCCCTAGGTTCCCTAAGGGAGGAGTATAGGTAGGTTGTTGAGATGGAAATTGGCCTATGTTGGAGGTATTGACACTGGTGTGGTATAGGTTGTGATATGTTGTATCTTGTTGTGAAGGATAACTAATATTACAAAAGCATGAACATAGATATGAGCAAGATGAGGAGAAAATTGAGCATAATTTTGGGATGCACTACCAGTTGGATGGACCTGTGGAATCCCCCCAACATTGGTGGCCATAGTAGTTTCATATGTTGGTTTATGAAATCGATTAACATTATGTGAATATTCAAACAAGGGATTATTATGAACATTCCTAGGAGATATGGTTGGAGGATGATACGTGCAACTCTTTCAATTTGGGCTTCTTCTTCCATATCCTTAACCAAAGAATCCTTATGGTGTCCATAAGATCCCATATATGATCAAATGATGTGAAATTGAAGCCTTAATTGGGCCCCTCAAAAGGATAAAAGTTAATATTAGTTTCTTTATGTTCTTCCTCTTTTGCATCTAGATTTTGGTTCTCCCTATCAAGTTGATCATTTTCTTGAAAATTTTGATCAGATTCTAAAAGCTTTCACTTACTCCTAGTGTTGGAAACCATTAGGAGGAAGAGAAAGGATAGAGAAACACACTAACAAAATACAAATATTTTTAGATTTTTTTAATGTTTTCTAATTCCAAGCAAACAAATTTAGTGTTTAAAATAAAAATAAAATTAAAAGGCTTCATATCTTGGCCACTAAAATTTGTTTTCATGTCAAGTTCACTAAATATGTAGAGGGGTAAAACTACCTTGTCACATATAATTATTGGTTGGATCCATTGGGAGTTGTAGCACCCTAAATTTGACCCATTTGCATGAGAACATAAAAAAAATTATAAAAACATCATGTTTGCATTAATTACCTCAAAATTTGTGCCTACTTGACGAGATCGTACTATGACCTCTGAAATCGTAGTACGATATCCAAAATTGTAGTACAATTTTAGTCATACGATCTTTGCGATCGATGTACGATATCGCTAATCGTAATACGATCTTGCTCAAAAACAAAAAATATAAAAGTGGAAAACGACAAAAATCAGTTGAATGGTTTTTTTGTCCTCACTTGTGTAACTATGCAATAAATGCGATATTGGATCCGTTTGACCTCACCCAGCTTAGAATAATTTGTAACAATCCAACCTCCTCCCTATTTTGGACACTCCTCCCTACCTATTTAACCAAATATCTCCTCCTAAAATTCTCTTGACTCCTCGCATTTAGAATTCTTTCGCTTAATTATGCAATTTAAATTCTTGATATTTTGTTGTGTGCAATATCAGAGGATATTATTGTAGATTGAAGGATATTATTACATATTAAAGGATATGAATCACTAATCATCGTATGATATTGTTATTTGGCATACTATCTTGTCCCATAGGCTATGATATTACCTACAACTCACTTGGGGGCAACCCCAAGATCTAGTTTGCGTATTCTAATTATGTTTCATTGCATTAGTCTTTCATTTAGTATCCTTTATTTCATATAATACTATATGTATGCATTAGCATCCCTAGAGTTTACCTAATCTTATCTAAGTGCATTTTTTATGTATTTTTGAACATTTATAAGTTAATTCATGTTATACAGTTATCCAATAGTCGACATTAAATCTTAATTATTCTTATAAGCATCAATACAACTCTCTATTTTCTGTTTTCTATCTCTACCTATAATTTTGTTAATCTTGGCAAAATCGAAGTAGTTTGTCTCTGTTCATAAGATGATCTTGCAGATCATAATACGATCCTATGAAATCATAGTACGATATTGACCTTTTGCATCCGATCTGGACTACACTCAAAAAGTCAGAATCTCCATTAGACATTCGAATGCAAGTAAGGTTTAAAATCACTTTTTAAACATTGCATTTGTATTTTTAAATTTTTTCGTTGTTTACATTGGAATGAAAATTGCATATAGGATAGAATAATTGCATTTTGTCCAAACCTAGGTGTATGCGTGATTTGATCAAAACAAACACATCAAAACAAATCCCAAACCTAGGCTCAAAAACTGCCACAAAATGTTTCCTGGTGAACCCAACCCATTCGTTAAAAAATCACCATAAGAGGGTATGAATTCAAGTACCTCTCCTCTGAGGTGTAGACCTATCCTTTTCCCATCCCCCTTCTAGGCTCAGATCCATTATCCTGAAGGAAAGGGGTGCAAAAATTTTAGACCTACATTCTTTGGTGAACCCGACATGAAACACATATATACCGTTCTGATTCATAAAACAAAACAAAAAACCAAAAAAAATCAGTTATTAGTTACACAATTGCATATCATCATAGATGGTAGATTACAACATAATAAGAGCTACTCGAATTAACTTTGGTACAACATTAGCAGTCCTAAAATTTTCTTCAATAGTTGGAAGCTCTATATTTACATCTCAATAACATTAGAATGAACTTGATAGAATATTAGACATAATAGAAGCTATAAAATCTGAACTTAAACAAATCATAAGATTTGATCTATCTAGAATCCTAGATCCTGAAAGATTATCCTTTTATAATGACATTAGTAGATCTTGTGAGAGATGGTTAGCATATAAGAGAGCCATTATATACCCAAGTCTATATTCTTTTGAATACTATATTGAGAATGCAATTGTACTACATAAATTCTTGTCTCATATAGAGAATCAAGAGATTATCTTAACAGATAAAAGAAGATTTAATAGGGTTCCTAGAGTTGTACTTTATCATGAATATTGTCATGAGTTATACTTTTGTATGCCTGATTATGAAGTTGATTGTATCACCATAGCCCACTTCATAGAATTCTTGAAACAAGTTTCCAATTTGAATAAGAACATTACATGACACCTGAAGAACTAGAACCTATTAATAATATCCATACTCTTTCAAGAATATTAAAATATAATATTTACACTATAATATTTCCTATTATGTTTTTCTTCATTATTTTACATTTTAAAACTACAAAAACCCAAAAACAATATCATATTAATTAGGTATATATATAAAATATATATTTGCAAAACCTAATCTATCAAAATACCTAGAATTTTAAGGAATGGTAAACAAATAACAGATGAGTTTATGCAAGATCCACCTCAGGAAGAGCCTTCTTAGGATGATCCTAATCAACCACTCATTGAAGATTATGTAACTTCAGAATCAGATGATGAAAACATAAGTAAAGAAGAAGACAAACAATACAATGTTCAGCCTCAAATGCATGAGAAAGGTAATCTCATCTTTAAATCTACATAATATTTTACTGAATTCATTAAAGATAACATAGAAGTCATAAATCAAGTAATAGAAACAGAAGGTCAAATTCTCCCTAGAGATTACTCTATGGAGGTTCCTTTAGAAGTTGCTCTCCTATTGGCTGGAAGACCGATGCCATGCATAAAACATAATCAAGATAGCCCATCTCAAAATGTGATTCAAACTCCAACTCAAAACATCAATCAATTAACACCTACAACAAATCTAGATCCTCAACAGAAATTACAAGCTTTTGCTACAAATCAAAAAACTTCTATACCAAAAAAGGTTAGGAAAATACCAAATGCTAACAAAATATCAATAAAAAGTTCAACATAACACATTTCCATCTTATAACACTCTTCCTAAAAGCAATTTACATAATAGTGTTTCAATTGGAAATCCTTATGTAGCACAACTTTATCTTCAAAAACCTAATAATATGATGCAATAGAATCAACTTGTTGGACAACCTCATGGCCTTGAAGCTATGGTTAAACAGTTAGCTTCTCGCCTAGACCAGATAGATCCCTACCGTCCCTCATACAATTATCAAGATATGTGTAGCCAACCCTTGGATCCTATGGTGGTTTCCCAACCATACCCTAAGCACTTCCCTATGTTTGTTCTCCCGATATATAAAGGAACCGAAGATCCTATTGAGCATCTTTGTATGTTTAGGATAGCTTGTCATGATATCACATATGATGACTTGTTGTTGCTAAATATGTTCTTGAAAAGTCTCAGATACATGGCATTATAGTGGTACTATTAGTTGCCCATAAATTCTTTGATAAAATTTGAAGAGACAGCAAAAATGTTCGTCCATCATTTTAATGCCTACATAGAGAGGCACATGACCATTAAGGATTTATTCAACTTGAAATAGGGAAAATATGAGAGCTTTGCTGAATTCTTAACTAAGTGGAGATAATTGCTGGGAAAATTATATTTTACATTACCTCATCATGAGATGTTGGATATTTTTATTGGTAATTTCAAAGAGCAATTGTCTTATGAACTTTATCCAGCTACAATAACCATATTTGATCAATCTATATATCTAGCAAGGATATTTGAATATGCTCTCATTAGAAGAGGTCAGTTTAAGAATAAAGATGAAGATAAGTCTTCTAAAAATCAATACAAGAATAAACAATTAGTAGCTGATGGAGTCACTGATAGTAGAAATACCACACTTATCAATACTATATAAGCAATGAATAAATTTGTATTGAAAATTCTAGATTAACCTCCAAGAGAGTTTCTAAAGTTAAATCAATATTTAACCACAATTTTACCTCAACTATTGGAATGAGGTTTAATTCCGTTGCCCAACATACGATAACCTGATACGACTGCAGCTGGATTTAGAGCCGATTTGAATTGTAATTTCCATAGAGTGGATGGAAACTCAACCAATTATTGTAAATTGTTGAAACATATGATACAATATTTGATTTATAATAATAAAATGGTAGTGGAAAGTTTCCCACCAAAATAGAATACTCAAAATCATCCTAAGAATAATACACAACAAAATCAAACTCAGAATGCAAATCAAACCTTGGATATTTTCCAACATCCTTTACCTAATCATGGTAAAGAAGCAGTAAATTAAGTTGAATATCATAATGTTCCTCATTCAACCAGGTATGTGGGAACCATTAGTGGTTTCATACCTAATCAAGATTTAGAAACATCATTTGGAACTACATTATCTATGGTCACAAGTAGACCTATGCATAATATACAGCCTTCACATCTAGATAATATAGAGAGACAAAAAATGATTTGGATATTACATCCAACAATTCGAATAGCTCTGAAGATGAATCATAGGCTATCCTTCCTATCACAGACTTGATGGTCCTTGAAGAACCATTTCCTATAAGGGTCACAACATGACCTTCCTCACAACAATTACTCTCTAATGAGCAAGCAGTGAATGCTAGACCTCATCCCATCTATCATGGATATAGTAATGTTATAGGTACCATAAGAGTTGTTACTAGACAACAAGCACATAACTCTCAAACACAATATCAACATCAGGATGATAAATCAGCCCCATTAATATTAAAAGCTCCTACAAAAGGAAATAATGCATCAAATGTATAACCAAAACCTCCTTATGATATTAATGAGCAATTTGCTAACATTATAGTAAGTATTTCTCTCTTGGATCTTTTAAACCATACATAGAGAATAATTAATGTGTACATTAAGTACAATGATGGTACCACGAGATATACAAGATGAGGCTGTTATAAATACTTTTATGCCTTGAGAAATAGATTGCATTAATTTTCAAGACAAAGATATTCCTCTTCATAGTATGTATAAAGACAACCCTTTATATATTATAGCATTGATTGGAGATGTAGCAGTCAACAGAGTTCTAATTGATAATGGCTCATCCTTAAACATTTGCACTTTTAATTTCTACCAGAGATTTGGATTTAGAAGTGATGAAATAAAGAGAAATGATATGATTATAAAAGCTTTTAATGATGAGATGCAAGAAACATGTGGAGTTATATCAATTCCATTGTAGTTTGGTCCAAGAACTTTGGATATGACTATGTTTTTTGTACATTACCTTGCATCATACAACATACTCTTAGGTTGCCCTTGGATCTATGCAATGAGATTTGTGCCTTCCACCTTGCACCAATGCATCAAATTTGAATTTAAAAATCAATTGGTTACCATTCATGATGATCCTAGACCATTTGACATGTATGCTTTGGCAGAAGTGATTGGGGTTCAATTTCACCCCTCTTTGTTTGCCACTCACCCTAATTTAGTTGCATATTATAAATGTGTAAAAATTTCACCAAAACTATCATCATCATCACCTCCATTAATTATATCTCCATCTTCTACACTTCCTACACCTCCATCTAACCCTACATCCACATCTTCTGAACCTACATCTTCTTTATCTACATCAACATCTCTTCCATCTACATCCACACAATTTATATTTACAACATCTAAAACTATAGAAGATACTCCTTCTACTTTATATTCTCTTACATATGAATATCTACCTGATTTATCCACAATCCTCACAAAGGAAGAAAAATTCTCCACGTAATATTCTCTTACCCTAACTCAATTACCACCATCTCCTCATACATTAGGCTTGCCACAACCTATGGGAAGCATATATCATATTGGGATTTGTGCATTTATTTATAAGGGATATTATTGGGGAAGAATAAGACCCATGAGTGTCACAATTGATCATGATGGATTTGCTAGGTGTTATTTTTCTAGTAAATATAAAAAATAAAAACCTATGATGCTTAAATTAGGATATAAAGATAAAGGTTTAGGACCTTTCCAAAATGGTATAGAAGAACCTTTAGAGATAGAAGAATGGCCTGCCAGATGTGGATTAGGCATTTTTCCTAGAAAGTGTCAACCATTCCCATTTAAGGATGATGATCATCTAATGTTATATCAAGATTACCTAGATCAATAGGAATGCCTTAAATATATGGGTAAGATATTCTATTGTAATATGTTATCCATAGCTTACCCAGAAATGATTGTTGAACCAGATGAACAACTAGAAGGTGACATATTCCATGACATTTCTATTGAAGAAATCCTACATAATGGGTTTTATTTTGATGGATCTATACCACGTATAGCTCATCTAGATGCTATAACCCCTCAAGAAGAATTAGCCAAGTTAAACTTGAAAGAATTACAAGAAATGGGTGTTTCACCCACTCCACCTTTTGAAGAGACCTAAATATTGAAGTGGAAAATGTTTTAGAAATAAATGAAGAACACAAGCTTATACTGAGAGGGGGGGTGAACAGTATAAGACATAACCAATTAACAATTTTAACTTTAAATAACAGAGGCATCAACACAGCATTAATCAAGACAGAAAGCATCACACATTGAAGACTCATTTTAACGTGGTTCACCCAGAATGGTTGGGCTACATCCACGGATAAAATCTTTCACTAAATTTTATCAATCAATTTCTGGGAAAAACCTTTCCCGATTACAAAGTTTATGGGCACCAACCCAAAGGAGACACCAATCCCCTAGCTCTGTTCTGGCTGGTGATCCTCTAGAAGACCTCTGCCTCCGCTGCCCTTAGCAAATGGAACTCTATCCATAGAAGACACCTGTCTTCCCTGCTCTCGGCTGGAGACCTCTGTCCTCAACTCTATCACCTCAAAAGCTGGTCCTCGAATTTGCACTAAACACGAGTCCTTCGATCTAGCACAAATGTCCTCTTTCGTCTTTGCCTGTTGTGCTTACTACGCCCTCTGCTCTCTCTATGCAAAACATAAGCAACACTGTCTTCGCGCACTTTGATTCCTTGCGATCTCTCTCACTTAGACGATTCGAAAGAAATGCACTCTACACACTCGACTCGACGATCGAACTTCTCCCCCGCACTCTATCTATGAAAGTCGCACTTCGAACACACACCTGATCGATGCTTAACTCTCCAAGCAGCCCTCCTTTTATACTAACACTTTCAAGATTAAAACCTTGATCTTAGTCGGCTGCACACCCTAAACTACGTTGGTTGCAAACCCTAAACTTCGTCGGCCCAAATTTAACTTTGTCGGCTTCACTGCCTCTGCAACTCCTCTGTAGCTTTTGTCGTGAAACTACAACATGTCACGATATCGTGACACCTTTGCAACCGAACACTATCTTATGGCTTTTGTCATGATATCGTGACACTTTCTACTTCTACTGACGTCATCTTCACTCCTGAAATCTGAGACCCTTCTATCTTCATGGCCTTCTTCTCTACTTTTGTCATGAAATCATGACACTTCTGCCTCTGTTGACGTCATCTTCAATTCTATCATGAAATCGTGACCCTTCTTGCTTTCTCAACCTTTTCTCGGCTTGCACTAGCGAAAATGGAACATGTCACGAAATCGTGACATTTTCGCTGCCTTATGCTTTTCTCTGCCTTACGCCTATGAAACTGGAACATGTCACGAAATCGTGACACTTTCACCTTCGAGCTCTTCCTTCTTGAATTCGTCATGAAATCGTGACGCTTCTTCTGTTGAAGACTTGCTTCCTATTTCTGTCATGAAATCGTGACACTTTCTCCAACTGAATGCTGCCATCTCAACCTGTCACGAAATCATGACACTTTCTACATCCGTACGATTTCTTTGCAGCCTGTCACGAAATCATGATAGTTCTTATTTCTGACTCTTCCCTTTACGCATGTCATGAAATCATGACACTTTGTCTTGCTACTTTCTCTCTCTTCAACTTGTCGTGAAATCATGACAATTCACACTACGGACTCTCTTTTCAACATTATGTCACGAAATCATGACACTTTTCCTTTCGGACTCTCTCTCTGCAACATGTCATGAAATCGTGACACTTTTCCATCCGTACAATCTTCTTTGCAATATGTCACGAAATCGTGACACTTTTCCTTCTCTGCCTTCCTGCACTTTTCGAGTCACGAAAATGCGACATGTCACGAAATCGTGACACTTTCCACCTTGCTCTTCTTCTCTTCCAACATGTCACGAAATCGTGACAGTTTTTCCAGCTCTTTCTCTCTCTTCTAACATGTCGCGAAATCGTGACAGTTTTTCTTGCCTGTTGCATACCTTTTCTTACTTGTCTTTTTCTTTGATCTTTTGCAAAAGGGCTACTATGATCTTCCTGGAAACTCACTGTCCATGCTCTGAATAATCTGACATTAAATCAAATTCCTTCAAGAGCTTCTTGACATCAATGACAACTTCTACACTTGAGCAAAGGCAATGGACCCAAGGTACCCAAAATTGCCAACAATCTCCCCCTTTGTCATTGATGGCAACCCTTCATTGAAAACTCATCTCAAGAGCCAAAACTGAAACCAACTGTGCTAACAACCGAGAATCTGCCTTTGAAGTTTTGCTCCCCCTGACTTGAAGCTCTTCTCTTCACTTGAAGCTCTCCCCCTTACTCATATCTCTCCCCCTTTGTCATCAATGGCAAAGGGTCACCTTTGGGGCTCGGGACTAAGAATGAGCCTCTTAGCTTGGTCCCTCCCCCACCTCCTGATGAGGTGATTAATTCTGGGGTGGGAGTACAACTCCCAATTTCTCCCTTAGATACTCAAACGTATCTCTTGGAAGAGGTTTGGTGAAGATATCTGCAATCTGCTCTTTAGTAGGCACATACTCTAGCTTGACTTGCTTGTCTTGCACTTTCTCCCTTAGAAAGTGATACTTGATGGAAATATGCTTTGTCCTTGAGTGCATTACCGGATTTTTGGAAATACTTATGGCACTCGTATTATCGCAAAATATGGAGATGGGTTGTTCATGCTTGACTTTGAAATCCTCCAAGGTGGTTTTCATCCATAAAACCTGTGTACACCCAACCACTGCTGCTATGTATTCAGCCTCTGCTGTAGATAAGGAAACTGAAGGTTGTTTCTTACTTAGCCAAGAAACCAAACTCTTTCCCAGAAAGAACGCTCCACCACTAGTGCTCTTCCTGTCATCAGTATTGCCTGCCCAATCTGCATCTGAATAGGCCGTGAGGGTGAAATCATCACCTTTGGGATACCAAAGCCCAAAATCCATAGTGCCCTTCAGATATCTGAATATCCTCTTAACCCGTTGTAACATGAGAATATTTTGGAGCTGCCTGAAATCTTGCTACTAAACCAACTGCTTGCATGATATCTGGTCTGGTAGTCGTAACATATAATAAACTGCCAATCATTGATCTGTACAACCTCCTGATCTGCCGTTGGAGATTCATCGTCTTTACTCATCTTGCACCCTGTAATCATTGGAGTACATACTGGTTTGTTGTCCATCATCCCAAATTTCTTCAACATTTCTTTGATATACTTTCCTTGAGAGAGAAATACACCGTCTTTTGATTGAGCAATCTGAAGACCTAAAAAGAATGACAGATCTCCAATCATAGACATCTCAAATTCCTTCTGCATGGTGTTAGCAAAAACTTTGCACATCTGAGTATTATTCCCCTCGAAAATAATATCATCAACATAGACAACCATAATCAACATATCATCACCTTCATTCTTAATATACAGATTGCTATCTGCCACGCCTTTCCTGAAGCCTTGCTCATGAAGATAACTGTCAAGTCTTGAGTACCACGCCCTTGGTGCTTGCTTTAACCCATATAAGGCCTTTTTAAGTTTACACACATAGTCTGATTGTTCTGTGAGAGACACTCCTTCGGCTGTTCTATGTAGACTTCTTCTACCAACACCCCATTTAGAAAAGCTGACTTTACATCCATTTGATATACCTTGAATGATTTGAAGCTTGAAAGGGCCAAAAACATTTTGATAGCTTCAAGACGAGCAACAGGAGCGAACGTCTCTTCGAAATCAACACCTTCTACTTGAGCATAACCTTTGCAGACTAACCTAGCTTTGTTTCTGACAATATTTCCATCCTCATTGAGTTTATTTCTGAATATCCATTTTGTGCCAATGACATTCTTGTCCTTAGGTCTTGGAACCAAATCCCAAGTTTCACTTTTCTCTATTTGATTTAGCTCTTCATCCATCGCTTTTACCCAAAATTTATCTGCACATGCTTCACTGAGATCTTTTGGCTCAATCTGAGATAATAATGAAACATTTGTAGAATCGTGTGAAGGTATGACTCTTCTTCTTGTTTGCCTGTTGTTTGGATCACCAATGATCAAATCTTTGGGATGATGTTTCTGAACATATCGTGAAGGAGTTTTGGGAAGCAGTTGTTGTGTTTCCTCTTCTTCATCTGAAACCTCTCTGAATTCTTCTTGACAAATTTCATCACTGAGTTCCTTGACTGGTTCTCTTATCCCTGTCTTTTCATCAACTGTTACATTTATGCTCTCTACGACTGTATGCGTTCTTTTGTTGAAGCATCTGTAGGCCTTGCTTCTGCTGGAATATCCAAGAAAGATTCCCTCATCACACCTAGGATCAAACTTACCCAGATTCTGATCTTCCCTTCTGATGAAGCACTTACTCCCAAACACTTTGAAGTATTTTACTGTAGCTGGTCTTCCTTTCCACAACTCATAAGGAGTTTTATGATGATTGACTCTAAGTTGGGCCCTGGTGATAATGTAGACTGTTGTACTGACTGCTTCTTTCCAAAAGCCATCTGAGAGTTTCGACTCATTTAACATAGCTCTAGCCATATTTTCAATAGTTCTATTTTTCCTTTCAACTACTCCATTTTGTTGAGGAGTTCTTGCTGCTGAATATTCTCTTTTGATTCCTTGTTGCTCATAGTATTCCACAAATTCATTTGAAGTGAACTCTCCTCCTCCGTCCGATCTTAAGCATTTGATTCTCTTGTCAGTCTCATTTTCAATCATTTCTTTGAAAGCTTTAAATTTTTCAAAAGCTTCAGATTTTTCTTTGAGAAACGTAACCCACGTCATTCTAGAATAATCATCTATAAACAACATGAAGTAGCTTTCTCCCTGAATGCTCTGAGTTCTGGTGGGGCCACATAAATCAGTATGAATAAGATCCAAAGGTTTTGAAGAAGTGTACCCTTTTGATTTGAAACTGGTTCTGGTTTGTTTTCCATGTTGACAGGGACCGCAAATGATATTATGGGGCCTTTTTATTTTGGGCAAGTCTCTAACAGCTTCCTTGTTACTAATATTGACAAGATTATCAAAGCTCAAATGCCCCAATCTTTTATGCCATAGCCAACTCTCATCTTCTTGAGTTAGAAAACACTTTTCCCTTTTTATCTCACTCAGCATGTAAAGATTGTTTGGAGTCCTTGTAGCACTCGCAATGAGTTTTCCATTTTTTTCTTTACTTATCTCACATCTATCTGAAAAGAAAGATACTATGTGCCCTTGATCACAAAGTTGACTCACACTTAGAAGATTATGTCTTAGGCCTTCTACATAAAGCACATTTTCTATTTTGGATTTCCCATCCAAACTAAGAGTCCCTTTACCACAGATTTTAGCTGACCTATTATCTCCAAAACTGATTGTTCCTCGGTTTGTTTGTTTTAAGACCAAAAATTTTTCCTTTTCACCAATCATATGTTTTGAACAACCACTATCAAGATACCATTTTTCTACTTTGTCTTGAGCATGAAAAGCAGTTTGAACTATCATTGACTTAGATTTGATCTCATTTTTCTTTTTAGTGAACTCAAGGCTAGATCTATCCAAACCGCACATCCTTGTTGTATGCCCAACATTCTTGCACTTGACACACATGAAATTTTTATTCATAAGAGGTGCAAACGAGTTAACATTTTCCTTACTATGGCTATTCAAGGATTTATTGCAATGCATAGCTTTGTGACCAAAATTCTTGCAGGAAAAACAATAGCCATGGAAAGTATTATGTAACCTGTTTTGATGCCTTGGATGATTGTTCTTCTTGTGACCAACTGGAATCCACCGCTCTTCAGGATGAAGATTGGTCTTGCTCGAAGACCCTATTTCATGAATAGTGATACCATCCTTCTTTTGCTTGTCATACGAAGTATTCTGCCTGAGAGCCAATTTTTCCAACTTCATTCTAAGAGACATAACCTCTTCTTCTAGTTTCTCGCAATCAGTTTCCTTTCCTTTTAAAGCCTCTGTTAGAACCTGTTCAACCTTCTTTCCTTCTTCAGCTAGAATTTTGAAGTCTATAACTCTTTGAGACAATCTTGATCTTGCAATCTCTTCTTCCTGAATTTGATGCTTGAGAACATAATTTTCTTCCCTGAATTTCTCAAGCCTTTTTAAAGCCAAGAAGAATTCACCTTTGAGATCGAACCCAACCTCTTCATTTCTTTCTGAATCTGTATGTTCCTCTGATAGATCCTTCTCCAAGTTGTTAGGCTTTTTCTGGAGAAACCCGCTCTGATACCAATTGAAGAACACAAGCTTATACTGAGAGGGGGGGTGAACAGTATAAGACATAACCAATTAACAATTTTAACTTTAAATAACAGAGGCATCAACACAACATTAATCAAGACAGAAAGCATCACACATTGAAGACTCATTTTAACGTGGTTCACCCAGAATGGTTGGGCTACATCCACGGATAAAATCTTTCACTAAATTTTATCAATCAATTTTTGGGAAAACCTTTCCCGATTACAAAGTTTATGGGCACCAACCCAAAGGAGACACCAATCCCCTAGCTCTGTTCTAGCTGGTGATCCTCTAGAAGACCTCTGCCTCCGCTGCCCTTAGCAAATGGAACTCTATCCATAGAAGACACCTGTCTTCCCTGCTCTGGTTGGAGACCTCTGTCCTCAACTCTATCACCTCAAAAGCTGGTCCTCGAATTTGCACTAAACACAGTCCTTCGGTCTAGCACAAATGTCCTCTTTCGTCTTTGCCTGTTGCGCTTACTACGCCCTCTGCTTTCTCTGTGCAAAACACAGCAGCACTGTCTTCACGCACTCTGATTCCTTGCGATCTCTCTCACTTAGAAGATTCGAAAGAAATGCACTCTATACTCGATGATCGAACTTCTCCCCCACACTCTATCTATGAAAGTCACACTTCAAACACACACCAAAATCGATGCTTAACTCTCCAAACAACCCTCCTTTTATACTAACACTTTCAAGATTAAAACCTTGATCTTAGTCGGTTGCACACCCTAAACTACGTTAGCTGCAAACCCTAAACTTCGTCGGCCCAAATTTAACTTTGTCGGCTTCACTGCCTCTGCAACTCCTCTGTAGCTTCTACCATGAAACTACAACATGTCACGATATCGTGACACCTTTGCAACCGAACACTATCTTATGGCTTTTGTCATGATATCACGACACTTTCTACTTTTGCTGACGTCATCTTCACTTATCCTCTATCATAAATCAACCCTTCTCTTCATGGCTCTTTTGTCACAAATCACGACTTCCTCCTCTTGACGTCATCTTCAATTTTATCATGAAATCGTGACCCTTCTCGCTTTCTCAACCTTTTCTCGGCTTGCACTAGCGAAAATGGAACATGTCACGAAATCGTGACACTTTCATTGCCTTATGCTTTTCTCTGCCTTACGCCCGTGAAACTGGAACATGTCACAAAATCGTGACACTTTCACCTTCGAGCTCTTCCTTCTTGAATTCATCATGAAATCATGACGCTTCTTCTGTTGAAGACTTGCTTCCTATTTCGTCAAATGTGATTTTTTGAAATCATGACACTTTCTCCAAATGAATGTTGCCATCTCAACCTATCACGAAATCGTGACACTTTCTGCATTCGTACGATTTCTTTGCATCCTGTCACAAAATCATGACAGTTCTCACTTCGACTCTTCCCTTTGTAGCATGTCACAAAATCGTGACACTTTGTCTTGCTACTTTCTCTCTCTTCGAACTTGTCACGAAATCATGACAATTCACACTATGGACTCTCTTTTCAGCATTATGTCATGAAATCGTGACACTTTTTCTTTCGGACTCTCTCTCCTGCAACATGTCGCGAAATCGTGACACTTTTTTGTCCGTACAATCTTCTTTGCAATATGTCGCGAAATCGTGACACTTTTCCTTCTCTGCCTTCTTGCACTTTTCGAGTCACAAAAATGCGACATGTCGTGAAATCGTGACACTTTCCACCTTGCTCTTCTTCTCTGCCAACATGTCGTGAAATCATGACAGTTTTTCCAGCTCTTTCTCTCTCCTCAAACATGTCGCGAAATCGTGACAGTTTTTCTTGCCTGCTGCATACCTTTTCTTACTTGTCTTTTTCTTTGATCTTTTGCAAAAAGGGCTACTATGATCTTCCTGGAAACTCACTGTCCATGCTCTGAATAATTTGACATTAAATCAAATTCCTTCAAGAGCTTCTTGACATCAATGACAACTTCTACACTTGAGCAAAGGCAATGGACCCAAGGTACCCAAAATTGCCAACAATAAATATTGGTACAAAAGAGAATCCTCACATAGTTAATATTGGATCAAAATTAAGTAAAGAAAAACAAAAATAATACATCGCATTTCTTACAGAATACAGTGATGTATTTTCTTGGACATATATAGATATGCCTGGTCTAGATCCTTATGTGGTTATGCACCATCTAGTAAAGCGTCTGGATGCAAAACCAGTTAAACAAAAACTTATAAATATGCATCCTAAAGTTGCTCTACTAGTCAAAAGTGAGTTAAAAAATCTCCTTGATGTGACTTTTATTCAAGCCATTGATTATGCTGATTGGATTTCCAATGTTGTTCTAGTAACTAAGAAAGAAGCTACCAAGATTAGGGTTTGCATATATTTTAGAGACATTAATGTTGCATGCCCTAAATATGATTTTCCTCTTCCTAATATGGATCAAATAATTGATTTTACAATAAGAAGTGGAATGTTATCCCTTATGAATGGCTTTTCAGGATATAATCAAATTAGAAAAGCTCCTGAAGATCAACCTAAAACAACCTTCATCACCCCTTGGGGGAAATTTTGTTGGAAGGTAATACCTTTTGGTTTAAAGAACTTAGGCGCAACATATCAGAGAGCTATGACATACATCTTTCATGACATGATGTATGATATTATACATGATTATGTAGACGATATCATAGCTCACTTAGCTGAAGAGGATGATCACATATATGATTTAAGAAAAGTGTTTGATCGGTTAAGGGGATATCTTATCCATTTAAACCTAGCTAAATGTGTATTTGGAGTTAAGTCAGGTAAATTATTGGGGTTCATTATTTATTTTTGTGGCATAGAAATTTATCCCCTCAAAATTAAGGTTATCTTAGATATGCCATATCCTAAAAATATATCTAAATTATGAATTTTACAAGTTAAACTTCAATCTATCCGTCGCTTCATTGATAAATTTGCGGATAAAATAGGACCTTTTCTTAAATTTCTTAAAAATAATATCCCTTTCAATGGGATGATAAATTTAAAGAAGCTTTTAAACATCTTAAACAATTTCTTTTAAATCCACCACTGTTTGTTCCTCCTAAGCTTGATTATCCATTTATTTTATATATTTCTACTTTGGAACTTACACTTGGAGCTATGCTAGCTCAAATTGATGATGAAAATAAAGAACAAGCAACTTATTATATTAGTATAACATTAATAAGTTATTAAACTCATTATACTTAATTAGAGAAACTCTATTTAGTAGTTTTTTCTACACAAAAAATGTGTCATTACATGCTTAGTCAGAAAACTTATGTCATTGCTAAATCTAATCCATTAAGATACTTGATGAGTCGACCTTATCTGTCAAGCCATACAGCTAAGTGGGTTCTCACTCTAAGTGATTTTGAACTCACATTCATATCTCAAAAATCTATTAAAGATCAAATTATAGCTGATCCATTAGCTACTACACCTTTAGAGTCTACTCATCCCCTCATCATTGAGTTTCCTGATGAATGCCTCAATTTAGAGGAAGAACATTCTGAAACATGGTCTTTAAACTTTGATGGAGCTTTATGCATGAGTGGTTTTAGTGTAGGTGTTATTTTAATATCTCCTCAGAAGCATCTCATACCTTTATATTTCAAATTGCAATTCGCCTACACTAATAATACTGCTGAATATGAGGCTCTAATTCTTGGATTACGAGCTACCCTAGCACTGAAAATAAAAGATTTATTAGTTTTTTATGATTCTCAGATTGTGATAAATCAAATAAATGACATTTATCAGACACGAGATGAGAAAATTTTTCCTTATAAAGCTTATTTCCTTCAATTACTATCATTGTTTGAAAAGGTCTCTTTAGAAGCCATTCCTATAACTAGTAACCACGTTGTCAATGCTATGGTTGTGGTCGCTTCCTTATGGCCTTTGGAGTTGGATGACGAATATGCTACCATCATCATTCATCGACTCCAAGAACCTACTTTCTCTAAATCATGTCTAGAGCCATTGGATGTATTTCTAATCAATGA
Organism: Wollemia nobilis; assembly: GCA_028583015.1. Classification (NCBI taxonomy): domain Eukaryota; kingdom Viridiplantae; phylum Streptophyta; class Pinopsida; order Araucariales; family Araucariaceae; genus Wollemia; species Wollemia nobilis. The sequence goes on from JAQPPZ010002979.1 coordinate 11,961,311, forward strand.
AACCACTCCTGAGCCTTGGTATATAGATATATTCAACTTTATCCATAAGGAAATTTTTCCTGAAGGTCTTGATAGGAATCAACGTAGATTGATATGCAAGTGAGTCGTTCGCTTTGTAATTATCAATAATACCTTATATAGAAGGTATTTTGAAGGTATCTTACTAAGATTTTTACATTCATAAGAGTATAAGAAAGCTTTGAGTAAAGCCCATGATGGATCTTATGGAGGAAACTTTAGTGGTAATGTCATTGCTAAGAAACTCCTTAGGATAGGATATCTCCCGAATACCATGGAAAAGGATGCACATGACTATGTGCGTCATTGTAACAAGTTTCAAAAGTATGCTAACCTTGTCCATGCTCCTGCTCAAGAACTCCAAGCCATAACATCCCCTTGGCCCTTTTCTAAATGGGGTCTAGACATCATTGGTAAAATAAATCATGTTTCATCTGATGGCCATATTTTCATAATAACTACAATTGAGTATTTTACGAAGTGGGTAGAAGCTATGCCTTTAGATTCTTGCATGGGAGCTCAAGTTTCTAAATTCATCCTTAATCAAATCATTTGTAGATTTGGAATTCCTTCAAATATCATTTTAGACAATGGAACTTGCTTTAAAAACAAAGATGTTAAGAAACTATGTCAAAAATATAAAATCCAACATCGTTGGTCTACTCCCTATTATCCACAAGGTAATGGCCAAGCTAAAGCATAAAATAAAAATTTAATTAAAATCCTTAAAATATTGGTTATTAAATTAGGCCATGATTGACATGTACAATTATATCTTGCCTTGTGGGCTTATTGAACTAGCATTCGTAATCCCACTGGCGCTACACCTTTTGTCTTGGTTTATGGCACTGAAGTTGTTTTTCCATTTGAGCTAGAAGTTCCTTCTTTAGATCTTCTACTTCAAGATGCTGAAGTAGGAGATGAATATCATGCTAGCAGACTTAGCCAGTTGGAACTTCTAGATGAAAAGTGCATTCATGTTTTAGAGCACCTTCGTGCTTATCAAGACAAACTTAAAAGAGCATATTCAAAGAAATTCCATAACCGATATTTTGAAATTGGTGATCTAGTCTTAAAATAAAATCAAAAAATACAAATACAAGAAAAGACCTTAAAGGTAAATTTCAACCTAATTGACTTGGGCCATATATCATCACTGCTAAATTTGGATCAGTTGCATACTGATGAGTGACCTTGTATGGAAAAGATCTCAAGAAACCCATGAATATTATGCATCTCAAAAGATATTATGCCTAAAATCAAAGGTCTCATCATTGTACATAATTGTATATAATCTTCACATTTCAGCAATTTAAAATCTTAAAATCAAATAAAAATCAAAAAAGTATTAAACTATCCAAAAACATTTTACTTATTTGCATTGTCATTTCCTAAAATTTGGAAGCTATATTTTCCTTTATTTTGGATAAATTCATAAGTTATATTGACTCATGCACTTAATTTCACATACTTATTATTTTGATTTTATCGATATGATTATAAATCTCTCTTGTATCAAATACCACTATTAATTCATTAAATAAAATTGTGAGTTTTGGGAAATGATCCTCCTACTTCTTGAACCAAGTACACACTTTCACATATTAAAATGATTTGTTGCAAATTCAAAAAATAATACTACATAGTAGTCTTAGATCCTTAAGCGAAAAGTTTTCTCTGCTATGGAAAAGGACAAGCTCACCCCTTCCCAAATAAAATTCCTTGCTCTACACCTAATCTGAGCAAGTATCTTGCAAAAGAAAGAAAAATAACAGAAAAAAATCAAGAAAATTTGATAGTAAAAGAAAAAGAGAATAAAAAGAGAAAAATAAAATCCCCTTGTTCAAAATACAAAATGAACAAAATCCCTACCCCTTAAAATTGAAGAAAATAAGGGTGATGATCTTGAATCCCTAGAATTCTCAATTATTCTAAAAACATGAGGTAAGCCCCATAACAGGTGATTTATGCCCAACTTGCTTGGCCTTGGGTAATTCCTTTTCACGGGGCAACATGTCTATCACATTAGCGACCTTATTTTGTATAGACCTAGGTCCACTTGTGGATTAGCTAGCTTTTGGTGACTTGACTTATACAGTAGTCTAGTACGATTTCATGCATAAAATTATGGTTAACGAACCTTTCATTTGTACACACATTGGTTCATTCAAGTTAGCTTTATCATTACCTTCCTCAAAATTGGTAAATGAACATTACAAAGCACACACATTTGATCCTTGAGATATTATGTGTCATTTTTATATGTTAGAACAGATAACGAACTCACACGTGCACACACTGGGTTCCTGATAAATTTGAATTTGTCTTTGAAATAAATTAAAATATTTTTTTAATTTTTTTTGAATTATTAATTATTCATCTCCTCGGACATTGCATTTTCAAATTCATATATAATTATGCATTCTTTTTTACTTCGCAATGATGGTCTAAATTCCTAAGTAAACATTATTTCAACTTCCACACTTAGGAACATTATGCCTAGAGCAAGTTATTTTCATTTTCAGTTTATCAATAGAACTTTCCAAAAACATGCAATAAAAATATTATAAATTTCAGCTTGATTTTCACGATGATGGTATGATCCTAAGTAATTATTATTTAACCTTCACACTTAGGAATTCCATGCCTAGCGCAAGTCCTCCCTCTAAATTTTTCATGTCCAAAATTATTACATAAAAACAAAAATTTCATAATCTTTTAAACATGTGACATAATCATTTTTTAGGTACAAATTGCATTTTACAAATAAACAAATTTCATCTCATCATGCATTTTATTTTAATTTTTGTGATGATGGTATGATTCCTAAGTAATTATTATTTAACCTTCACACTTAGGTATTCCATGCCTAGCGCACAAGTCATCTTTCCAAATTTTTCATGCTTGAAATTATTTCAAATCCTATTCCAAAACAACATCAAATCTCATCTTTATCATCATCACAAAAACCTTAAGAATTATTCTTAAGCAACCAACCATTTTAGTAATATTAATTTTCTCCACAATAGGATCAAAAGCTTCATGACCTAGTGAGAATTAACCTCCACCAACGGTCATATAACAACACAACATCCTTGGAGACACATATTGCTAAACCTTTTCAAACATCTTATCACACAAAATCCAATTCCATTTTCACATACATTCTATCATTCCATCTACTTTTAAGCATGATAAAAACCAAATATTTATACAAAGCATGATTACTAGAAATATAAAAACATGATTAAAAAATGCAAACTCATCACACAAATACACAAAGTCACATCAATAGAAAGATCATATATATATATATATATATATATATATATATATATATATATATATATATATATATATATATATATATATATCATCCAATATATACATCATCAAAATCGATTGGTATGCCACAATATCTACCATTGGCATACTCAGTCACCAAAAATAGAATCTAAGGACCATCTCTAAACCCCCCTAGAGCCCCTAGAGCTTTGAGCATCGTCACCTCCACCAGGTGGTGGCGGTGGCCAAAAATGACCTGCCATTGTGTGTGTTCGGGAGAACGTCGCTCTAGTAGTAGAGTGAGATGATGACTCTAACTGAATAGGATCTACAATATTTGTAGGTATCTCCTGTCTTTGATCATCTAGTATGGCCATAAAATATAAATTTTGGTAAAAGGTGGTCTAACAAATAGACTGCACCAGCTCAGCCCTTGACCTGTTCCTCCTGGAATGGGTCATCTATGATGTCATTAGAGCAGGAACCGTTGCTCCTTGAGCCCTGGCAATCTGGCTTAACTAAGCCCTAGCCTATGCCAACTCATCCTCTAGAGCCTCGATCTTGGAATTTTAGGTAGAATTATCCATCCTCAACCATGTAATCTTGGCATCGTGCTCTGCAGTGTCGTTGCTCTTCCCTACCTACAAAATCCTCTTGTTTGTCTCGGGAAACTTTGGTCCCTCTTCCTGCTGAGGACGCACCCCTATCTCCTATGGGGGTGATATCCTCCTCTCTTGCCTGTGGCCCAACTTCCTATGGATCAATTGGCTACCTTGCATGTGTGGTTGAACCCTCTCTCAGACCATTTGTGGATTAGTATAACACTATCAGAAGACTTGGTCCACTGCACGATGAACCGTGCTCCTTTGCACTATCAACCTGGTAGACCTAAAGCTAGCATACACTGATGGTATCCATCCATCACCCTTACATAATCCTCAGCTATTGTCTCTACTGGAGTATCATCCGACTCAGGATCCAAAATTTTGGTCATATCAAGAGCCCCATTAAAAGTAGTAGGATCTCGAGTAGACTGAGCAAAAATGATATTCCTATGAGGAGGAATATCCTGTCTGAGCTTAAAATGGTGTTGTACTAGATAAAAATGGTGCAAATATACCTCTCCTTCGTACATCTATATCCAAATGGTCTACCTAACATAGGCCAACTCATATGCATCGTCTCCCCATCCTGATAGCCCTCTCCAAGGTCTCCACATAATATTATCTGGTAATAACTCATTCAGGAGTCGACTCGCTCCACTAAGAGTAACTTGTCTCTCCCATACTCCTTGTAAAGGCCAATAGAACACCCTAGGCCTATCATCCTATTTACCAAGATCACCATCTATTGCTCAAAGCAATGGAATCCCTATGGGTTACTGGATGGCTATGTGCTCCTAGCACCAGACATGTAAGAAGGAAATCAAAATGAGGCCCTTTACCTTCTTGCAGATGACTCTATGAATAAATCTGTACAGCCAGCACAAGAGGAAGGGACCCTAGCAAAGCAGATTCTCTGATCCCTCATATCGTAGACTACCTCTTCTAGTGTCCATGGTAGTTGCATCCCACTTGGATGGTATAAAATTAGAGCCCCCACAACACCACTCAACAACACAGTCAACCGAGAGACCCCCTTAGTCTCTTTGAGTCTCCCAATAGGAACTACATCCTTCCTCAACAGGAAGTTGGGATTTCCTGGCAACCTCCTCATTGCCTGGCCTTGGTTTCCAAAAATAGCTATATGTGCACCCTATAGTGGCAACCTCAATATTTTCCACACAAATTCCAAGGTAGGAGTCATCTCTCCTATAGGTAAATGGAAATAAGATGACTCTGGATACCACCTCTCTGCTAGAGTTGTTACTAGTCTCATGTCTATCATAATTTATGGCATATGTACCATGTGTTTCAGACCCACTACCTCTAGGCAAGCCAAATACAAGTCTATAAATGCATCCAAATCAGTCTGGAGAGTTGCATATCTCCATTCCTGGTTCTTTAGTTCCTCCAACTATCAAAATAAAATACAAAATAACAAAAAATTAGTGATCGGATTAAACAGTGTAAAATCAAATAAATACAGTGCAAAATCATACTAAAATAGAAAATATCGTATCGATTTTGCGATATCGTAATATTCGATATTGCTAAAATAGATACGATTTTGGCAATATCGTATGTATGATATTGTAAAATTGATATGATTTTGTGAAAACATTATGATTGCACTATTAGGGCTACGCGATGACATCTGTGCCCTAAACGTTCCAAATTAAATAAAAATTCAACAAAAAACATGAAAATTCTATCCTTAATAAGTTATAAATCCTTACCCGGAGTGCTCCATCTCCAACCCGGACCAAATCGATGCGATGTGTAGCTCCTACCATTTTTTCTCCAGATCTCTCAAAGGTAAAAATATAAAAATAAAATGAATTACATTTTCAGTTTACTATTCTTATTTATTCATTTTAATCCTAATTTTTTGAGTTTTACCCAAACGTCAATTTTGGTATAAAAACTCAAAGGGGGTACCATAAACATCATATTTTGAAATAGCTTGCATAAAGACTTAAAATCATCGACAAAAATTGTAATAAATTTTTTCTTTATCGTAAAGTGTGTCGCACATTTCTTTAACACAATTTCTTTCAAAACTATGCTAAAGAGGGGGTAAAATGTAGCACCCTAAATGGGGTGAAATATGAAATTGATTTTGCCAAAATGAGTACCACCCAATACGAGTGTGGTTTGTGAAAAAATATGAATGAGCAGAGCAAAGCATAAGATAAGTGTGTGTGTGTGTATGGGAAGAAGCAAGAAGCAAGAAAGTAAAATATAGAGTGTGTGTGTGTATCCTTAGTGAAACCTCAAGAGTTAAGAGGTGTGTGTAATATAGACAATGGTTGTATGATTACCATAAATGATATTTATGCAGTATCTATCCTATCCCATGAGGAGCCCTTAACAGGTGAAATATCAAGAAGGAGAAGGTGTGAGCAAAGAAATGGTAAAATTAGAAGCATAAAGAAGAAGGAACATATGTCCTTTATCTTGGGGAAGAGAATAAATAATTAAAAATTTAAAGGAAAAAGGATGTACAAAACATGACGAACTATACCCCTTAACTTGGAGATAAATTTTACCATCATTTTATACTTTTAATGTCAAGGAATATAAGAGAAGAAAAGAGGAGGAGAGATGGATGAAATGCAAATATGAAAATGAGCATAGATAAAACCCACTAACCTATTAAGGTGAGATTGAACTCACTAATGGATAAAACCCACTTAGTAGCTTAGCCTAAAAGGTGGGGCTTAGATATTAAATAATGCAAAGGATCAACTTCACAACCACCAATATCTTATGGTTAAGCATGTAGTGTCATAAATTCTAGGAAGCAAACACCATAGCAAGGTAAAGCTTATTTAAGGGACTATATTAGATTTCATTTGACCAAGGTTCTACTAATATATTATATATCTCACTCTTTGTTTTGATCATAATTTTGATCCAACAAGGCTCCCAAAGTGTGAGTTATGGTTTTTATGTAAAGCATCAAATGCTTATCCAAATTAGGTGGAACTAAGATAGATGAGGAAGTAAGATACCTTTTGAGTTCATCAAAAGCTTTTTGAAACTCAGGATCCCACTAGAACACATCTTTCTTAAGAAGCTTAAAAAAGGGTTGACACTTATCAACTAACTGGGCAATGAACCAATGAAATGCTTGAAGTCTACCTTTCAAGCTACATAATTTGATTTAGGTGTAGGGAGGAGGTATGTTAGTTATAGTCACTATCTTAGCAGGGTCCACCTCAATACCTCACCTAGAAATTATGAACCCTAGAAACTTGCTATATGTGACTCTAAACACACATTTGGAGAGCTTAAGACAAACCCTAAACTACCAAAGTCTTTCAAATATTTGTCTTAGATCATGAACATGATCTTGTTTAAGTATGGAATGACCTAGGAGGTCATCCACATAGTCCTCTAGAATATAATGCATCATGTCATGAAAAATATAAGTTATAGTCATCTGATATGTGGTACCAGTATTTTTAATCCAAAAGATATAACTTTATAACAAAGGGTGTCCCATGGTGTGATGAAAGCTATCTTGGTCTAATCCTCAAGGAAAACCATGATCTATTTGTATCTTGAGAAACCATCCATGAGAGAAATCATACCACATTTGGTGGTGAAATCTACAATCATATCTATGTTGGGGAGAGAAAAATAATCCTTGGGATATGCTATGTTAATTTCCCTAAATTTGATATATATTATGATTATTCCTACATTATTAGACATATAAATGATGTTGGAGATCCAATCAGAATAGTTGATAGCTTTTATAAAATTGACATCGAGTTGTTGGAGCTCCTCTTTGAATAAAAGGGTGACCTTGGGATGCATCTTCCTAAGTTTCTACTTAACAGGCTTAGCATTGGGCTTCACTACCAAATGCATAACAAGAGAGGGACCAAGCCCTGGCATGTTGACATATGACCAAGCAAAAATATCATAAAACTCTTTCAACAAATTGGTCAATTGCTCTTGTTCATCCTTGGAAAGGCTTTTCCTAACTTAAGGATTCTAGGGCTCTCCTTAGAACCTATGTTAACATATATGGTCTCCTCAATGTGAACTTGAGACTCATCCTCAAGAGGAAGTAGCGTAGGGATCACTCCTAGTTTCTCAAGGTCCTTGAGAGACATAATCAAAGATCTCTTGAGAACTAGAACATGCGATATGCATGACACAAAGGAAAAACCTATAAAAGAAGTTGTTCCAAAGGATATCGTTATGATCCATGTCACAAAGAGTATCCTCTTCATCATACTCCACTAGGGTCACAACCAACTCAAGATGCACAAAAGTTACCACATTGCAAAATAGAATGTTAGCTAGATAAGGTGGTCCTTCATCCTCATAACTCCACTTAAAGCCTTGATGATTTAAATATTCAGCAAAAGTAACAAGGTGATAATCATTACCAAAGGGTAAAGGTTGATTTTTATTAGGGGTGTAGCCTATGCAACATTTCTCAATCCAAAGCTCAACTTCCAAAGGCTCATGAATACCTTCTATTTATGAACCCAAATATTTATCCATATATCCCATAATAGATAATATTTGCTCGGGATGTGGGTAGTCATTGGGTAGGTAACAATGGGCAAAAGAACACTCTATAGGAAGAGGTTTGCTACCATGGATATTTTCTTCGAGGGAGAATCCCATAAAGATAAAGGTACATGTGCCAATGTGTATGACTTCACCCTTCTTATGGGGTAAACCCATAGTTCTTGGTGAATGTGGTAGCTTGGCAAGATCTAGAAGATGTTCTTGAATAAAATGATTGATTTGATGCTATGATGAAACTTTGATTAGTGGTTCCTCACTTATCTTTAGATATTTAAATTGCTTGGTGATGTGAGATGAAGAAACTTATGGACATAAATTAATATTATATTGAGCTTGCTCAACCATTAAACAACATTGGAATGGATTAGGGTCACTCAGAATGGTGATAAGTTAATTTTTGAATTCAAAATTCACATATTGATGAAAGGTGGAAGGGACAACCCTCATCACATAAATCCAAGGGTATCCAAGCAGTAGATTAAATGATGCAGGATAAAACACCACATAGAACAAGGTATCTAAGATATTAGGTCCAATCCTAATGAGGATAGATATAACATCATAGGCCTCTTGGGACTCATTGTTGAAAGCTTTGATGATGATATCATATTTAGTTAAATCTTCCTCTTTTAATCCAATTTTTTGGAAAACTTGATAAGTTCATAGATTGAGGGAAAAACCATTGTCTATCAAAATCCATTTGATAAATGTTTCCCTAGTAAATGTAGTGATGTAAAAATAATAATCCCCTCATAAGTATGAGGAAGGAATATCGTCATCCAAAAAAGTGATATGATGTATCCCAAGAGAACCTACAACCTCAACAATAGCGCTAGGGGAAATATCTCGAGGAATAGATTATTGTCTTAGAAGCTTCAACAAGGCTTCCTTATGAATAGGAGAAGTTTGTAAAAGCTCTAAGAGAGAGATCTTAGTTGGGGTACTAGCTAACTATTATTGAATATCAAAGGATACTTTACATTTTGGCTTCAACACTAAAGGTGGGTTTTCTACTCTTGTGCTCCTTTTTTGGGTACTATTTAAAACTAAATGTGGTTTTGAAGGTTGGTTGGATATAGAACTTATCTCCTACTAATATAATTGATATGCTTGTGCTTGAGCTTTTTGACTTATAGTTATTGTTATCATACCAACCATATTACTGTAGGGAGGTGGCATATTATGATATGACACTTGATTAGCTTCATGTAGTCCATGCTTAGGTAGGGGATCTTGTAATATCCCCATGTCTTGATTAGTTGTAGGTGCTTGTTGAGTAGGAGGTTGATTATTTTTTGGAGTATTATATTGAGGACCCTCTATAACAAGGTGACCTTCATCAATTAAGTCTCAAACCACATGTTTCAACCTCTTACATGAATTTTTCATGTGCCCCTCCACTCTATGATACTCACAATATTGACCAGGCTTATACCAATAAGTCATGGTATTAGGTTACCTTATGAGAGGTAACTCTATCATATTTGTTTTCAAAATTTTCTTTAGGACCATGTTCATAGGTGTGTTGATTCTTGTAAAATTCCTTGGTGGTGGTTTTTGAGGTTGGGTTAGCACCATCTTTTGTAGGTTGTTAACAACACTATTAATAGGCCTACTATCTATTACCCTATAACCAACTACATATTTGTTATTATAATGATTTTTTATGGTCCTATATTCCTCTTTATTTGGATTAATTTGACCTCTTTGAATGAGGGCTTTCTCTACCCTTCTTGCTATATCTATCGCTTGGTCAAAAGAGGTAGTAGTTATTGTTTCCAATTCATAAGATATTTGCTCTTGTAAATTTCCAATGAATATCTCAAGCATGTCTCGGGGAGGTCAAGTATATCTCAATTTTCCAACAAGACTTCTCCAATGAGACAAGAACTTTCATCCTTACCTTATTTCAACATATAAACATCTTTCATAGTCACATTTTTCTCAACATAAGACCTGAATTGTTGAACAAATAATTTTGCTATCTCTTCAAAATTCCTCAAACAATGATGAGGTAATCGATAATACCATTCCAATTCCATACCACCAAGGCTCTTAGAGAACGTTTTTAGCAATAATTAATCATCATATATAATGTCATGGCATGTTGTCCTGAACATTCTTAAATGTTAAATTGGGTCCTCTATACCCTTATAAATGTAAAATTAGCATTGAAAAATGCTTAGGGTAGGACCTAGAAGTGACAACATGGTATAAGGTTTGATTGCACATTTCCTTGTAGTTGTAGGTGAAGCTTGGAGGTTGTATTATATCCACTCTTAAAACCAATTGCTTCACCATACTCATTAAACTTTACATATCAGGATCATTGTTGTGCAATACCCCTAGGTTCCCTAAGGGAGGAGTTTAGGTAGGTTTTTGAGAGAGAAATTGACCTATGTTGGAGGTATTGACACTGTTATGGTATGGGTTAAGATATGTGGTATCTTTTTGTGAAGGATAACTAATATTTGGTGGAACAGAAGCATGAACACTAATATGAGAAAGATGAGAAAATTGAGCATAATTTTGGGACGCACTACCAGTTGGATGGACCTATGGAATCCCCCCAACATTGGTGGCCATAGTAGTTGCATATGTTGGTTTATGAAACTGATTAACATGATGTGAATATTCAAACAAGGGATTATTATGAAAATTTCTAGGAGAGATGGTTGGAGGATGATACGTGTAACTCTTTCAATTTGGGCTTCTTCTTCCATAGCCTTAACCAAAAACTCCTTATGGTGTTCCATAAGATCCCATATATGATCAAATGATTTGAAAGTGAAGCCTTAATTGGGCCCCTCAAAAGGATCAAAGTTAATATTAGTTTCTTTATGTTCTTCCTCTTTTGCATCTAGATTATGGTTCTCCCTATCAAGTTGATCATCTTCTTGAAAAAATTGATTAGATTCTAAAAGCTTTCACTTACTCCTAGTGTTGGAAGCCATTAGGAGGAAGAGAAAGGATAGAGAAAAACACTAACAAAAGACAAATATTTTTAGATGTTTTTAATGTTTTCTAATTCCAAGCAAACAAATTTAGTGTTCAAAAGAAAAATAAAATAAAAAGGCTTCCTATCTTGGACACTAAAATTTGTGTTCATGTCAAGTTCACCAAATATGTATAGGGGTAAAACTACCTTGTCACATATAATTCTTGGTTGGATCCATTGGGATTTGTAGCACCCTAAATTTGACCCATTTGCATGAGAACATAAAAAAATTATAAAAACATCATGTTTGCATTAATTACCTCAAAATTTGTGCCTACTTGACGAGATCGTACTATGACCTCTGAAATCGTAGTACGATCTCCAAAATTGTAGTACAATTTCAATCATACGATCTTTGCGATCAGCGTAAGATATCGCTAATCGTAATACGATCTTGCTCAAAAACAAAAAATGCAAAAGTGGAAAATGACAAAAATCAGTTGAACGGTTTTTTGTCCTCACCTGTGTAACTGTGCGGGAAATGCGATATCAAATTTGTTCGACCTCGCCCAACTTAAAATAAGTTGTAACAATCCAACCTCCTCCCTATTTTGGACACTCCTCCCTACCTATTTAACTAGATATCTCCTCCTAAAATTCTCTTGACTCCTCGTATTTAGAATTCTTTCGCTTAATTGTGCAATTTAAGTTCTTGATATTTTGTTGTTGTATGCAATATCAGAGGATATTGTTGTATATTGAAGGACATTATTACATATTAGAGGATATGATATCACTAATCATCGTATGATATTGCTATTAGACATACGATCTTGTCCTGTAGGCTACGATATTGCCTACAACTCATTTGGGGGCAACCCCAAGATCTGGTTTGCGTATTCTAATTATGTTTCATTGCATTAGTCTTTCATTTAGTATCCTTTATTTCATAGAATACTAGATGTATGCATTAGCATCCCTAGAGTTAACCTAATCTCATCTAAGTGTATTTTTTATGTAGTTTTGAACATTTATAAGTTAATTCATGTTATACAGTTATCCAATAGCCGAAATTAAATCTTAATTATTCTTATAAGCATCAATACAACTCTCTATTTTCTATTTTCTATCTCTACCTATGTTTTTGTTAATCTTGGCAAAATCAAAGTAGTTTATCTCTGTTCGTAATATGATATTGCAGATCATAATACGATCCTTCGAAATCATAGTACGATATTGAACTTTTGCATACGATATATATAAAATATCATATTAATTAGGTATATATATAAAATACATACCCCCAAAAACAATATCATATTAATTAGGTATATATATAAAATATATACCCCCAAAATTTGAACGCATATATATATATATATATATATATATATATATATATATATATATATATAACATATATATTTATGAAAACCTAATCTATCAAAATACCTATTATTTTAAGGAATGGTAAACAAATAGCATATGAGTTTATGCAAGATCCACCTCAGGATGATCCTAATCAACCACTCATTGAATATTATCTAACTTCAGAATTAGATGATTAAAACATAAGTAAAGAAGAAGATGGACAATACGATGTTCAACCTCAAATGCATGAGAAAGGTAATCTCATCTTTAAATCTACACAATATTTTACCAAATTCATAAAAGATAACATAGAAGTCATAAATCAAGTAATAGAAACAGAAGGTCAACTTCTTCCTAGAGAATACTCTATGGAGGATCCTTTAGAAGATGCTATCCTATTGGCTGGAAGACTGATGCCATGCATAAAACATAATCAAGATAGCCCATCTCAAAATGTGATTCAAACTCCAACTCAAAACATCAATCAATCAACACTTACAACAAATATAGATCCTCAATAGAAATTACAAACTTTTGCTATAAATCAAAAGACTTATATACCAAAAAAGGTTAGGAAAATACCAAATCCTAACAAAATATCAATAAAAAGTTCAACATGACACAGTTCCATCTTATAACACTCTTCCTAAAAGCAATTTACATAATAGTGTTTCAATTGGAAATCCTTATGTAGCACAACTTTATCTTCAAAAACCTAATAATATGATGCAATAGAATCAACTTGTTGGACAACCTTATGGACTTGAAGCTATGGTTAAACATTTAGCTTCTCACCTAGACCAGATAGATCCCTGCCATCCCTCATACAATTATCAAGAGATGTGTATCCAACCCTTGGATCCTATGGTGGCTTCCCAACCATACCCTAAGCACTTCCCTATGTTTGTTCTCCTGATATATAAAGGAACCGAATATCCTATTGAGCATCTTTGTATGTTTAAGATAGCTTGTCATGATATCACATATGATGACTTGTTGTTGCTAAAGATGTTCCTAAAAATTCTCAGATACATGGCATTAGAGTGGTACTATCAGTTGCCCATAAATTCTTTGATAAAATTTGAAGAGACAGCAAAAATGTTCATCCATCATTTTAGTGCCTACATAGAGAGGCACGTGACCATTAAGGATTTATACAACTTGAAACAGGTCAAAGATGAGAGCTTTTCTAAATTCTTAACTAAGTGGAGATAATTGCTAGGAAAATTGCATTTTACATTACCTCATCATGAGATGTTGGATATTTTAATTGGTAATTTCAAAGAGCAGTTGTCTTATTAACTTTCTACAGCTACAATAACCACCTTTGATCAAGCTATAGATTTAGCAAGGATAGTTGAATATGCTCTCATTAGAAGAGGTCTGTTTAAGAATAAAGATGACGATAAGTCTTATAAAAATCAATACAAGAATAAAAAATTAGTAGGTGACAGAGTCACTGATAGTAGAAATACCACACTTATCAATATTACAGAAGCAATAAATAAATTTGTATTGAAAATTCCAGATTAACCTCCAAGAGAGTTTCCAAAGTTAAATCAATATTTAACCACAATTTTACCTCAACTATTGGAACGAGGTTTAATTCAGTTGCCCAACATACAACAACCTGATATGACTGTAGCTGGATTTAGAGCTAATTTGCATTGTAATTTCCATAGAGTGGAAGGACACTCAACCAATTATTGTAAATGGTTGAAACATATGATACAATATTTGATTTATAATAACAAAATGGTAGTGGAAAGTTTCCCACCAAAACATAATACTCAAAATCATGCTAAGAATAATACACAACAAAATCAAACTCAGAATGCAAATCAGACCTTAGATATTTTCCAACACCCTTTACCTAAGCATGGTAAAGAAGCGATAAATCATGTTGAACATCATAATGTACCTCATTCAACTAGGTATGTGGGAATAATTAGTGGTTTTGTACCTAATCAAGATTCGTCATTTGGAACTACATTATCTATGGTCACAAGTAGACCTATGCATAATATACAACCTTCACATCCAGATAATATAGAGAGTGAGACAAAAAATGATTTGGATATTACATCCAACAATTCGAATAGCTCTAAAGATGAATCAGAGGCTATCCTTCCTATCACATACTTGATTTTCCTTGAAGAACCATTTTCTATAAGGGTCACAACATGACCTTCCTCACAACAATTACTCTCTAATGAGCAAGCAGTGAATGCTAGACCTCATCCCATCTATCATGGATATAGTAATGTTATAGGCACCATCGGAGTTGTTACTAGACAACAAGCACATAACTCTCAAACACAATATCAACATCAAAATGATAAATCAGCCCCATTAATATTAAAAGCTCCTACAAAAGGAAATAATGCATCAAATGTACAACCAAAACCTCCTAATGATATTAATGAACAATTTGCTAACATTACAGCAAGTATTTCTCTCTTGGATATTTTAAATAATTCTTCCATACATAGAGAATAATTAATGCATACATTAAATACAATTATGGTACCACGAGATAAACAAGATGAGGTTGTTATAAATACTATTATGCCTTGATAAATAGATTTCATTGATTTTCAAGATAAAGATATCCCGCTTCATCGTATGTATAAAGACAACCCTTTATATATTATAGCATTGATTGGAGATGTAGCAGTCAACAGAGTTCTAATTAATAATGGCTCATCCTTAAACATTTGCACTTTTAATTTCTGCTAGATATTTGGATTTAGAAGTGATGAAATAAAGAGAAATTATATGATTATAAAAGATTTTAATGATGAGATGCAAGAAACATGTGGAGTTATATCAATTCCATTGTAGGTTGGTCCAAGAACTTTGGATACGACTATGTTTTTTGTACATTACCTTGCATCATACAACATACTCTTAGGTTGCCCTTGGATCTATGCAATAAGATTTGTGCCTTCCACCTTGCACCAATGCATCAAATTTGAATTTAAAAATCAATTGGTTACCATTCGCGGTGATCCTAGACCATTTGGCATCTGTGCTTTGGCAGAAGCAATTGGGGTTCAATTTCACCCTGCTTTTTTTGCCACTCACCCTAATTTAGTTGCATATTCTGAACGTGTAAAAATTTCACCAAAACTATCATCATCGTCACCTCCATTAATTATATATCCATCTTCAACACTTCCTACACCTCCATCTAACCCTACATCCACATCTTCTAAACCTACATCTTCTTCATCTACATCAACATCTCTTCCATATACATCCACACAATTTATATTTACAATATCTAAAATTGTAGAAGATACTCCTACTTTATATTCTCTTACAGATGAATATCTACCTGATTTTTCCACAATCCTCACAAAGGAAGAAAAAATTTCCACGTACTATTCTCTTACCCTAACTCAATTAACGCCATCTCCTCATACATTAGGCTTGCCACAACCTATGGGAAGCATATATCATGTTGGGATTTGTGTATTTATTTATAAGGGATATGATTGGGGAAGAATAAGACCCATGAGTGTCACAGTTGATCATGATGGATTTGCTAGGTGTTATTTTTCTGGTAAATATAAAAAATAAAAACCTATGATGCTTAAATTAGGATATAAAGGTAAAGGTTTAGGACCTTTCCAAAATGGTATAGAAGAACCTTTAGAGATAGAAGAATGGAATACCAGATGTGGATTAGGCATTTTTCCTAGAAAGTGTCAACCATTCCCATTTAAGGATGATGATCATCTAATGTCATATCAAGATTACCTAGATCAACAGGAATGCCTTAAATCTATGGGTAAGATATTCTATTGTAGTATTTTATCCATAGCTTACCCAGAAATGATTGCTAAACCAGATGAACAACTAGAAGGTGACATCTTCCATGACATTTCTACTGAAGAGATCCTACATAATGGGTTTTATTTTGATGGATCTATACCACGTATAGCTCATCTAGATGCTATAACCCCTCAAGAAGAATTAGCCAAGTTAACCTTGGAAGAATTACAATAAATGGGTGTTTCACATGCTCCGCCTAATTTTGAAAGAGACCTAAATATTGAAGTGGAAAATATTTTAGAAATAAATATTGGTACAAAAGAGAATCCTCGCATAGTCAATATTGGATCAAAATTAAGTAAAGAAAAACAAAAATAATACATCGCATTTCTTACAGAATATAGTGATGTATTTGCTTGGACATATGCAGATATGCCTGGTCTAGATCCTTATGTGGTTATGCACCATCTAGTAAAGCGTCTGGATGCAAAACCAGTTAAACAAAAACTTATAAAGATGCATCCTAAAGTTGCTCTACTAGTCAAAAGTGAGTTACAAAATCTCCTTGATGTGACTTTTATTCAAGCCATTGATTATGCTGATTGGATTTCCAATGTTGTTCTAGTAACTAAGAAAGAAGCTACCAAGATTAGGGTTTGCATATATTTTAGAGACATTAATGTTGCATGCCCTAAAGATGATTTTCCTCTTCCTAATATGGATCAAATAATTGATTTTACAGCAGGAAGTGGAATGTTATCCCTTATGGAGGGCTTTTCAAGATATAATCAAATTAGAATAGCTCCTAAAGATCAACCTAAAACAACCTTCATCACCCCTTGGGGTATATTTTGTTGGAAGGTAATACCTTTTGGTTTAAAGAACATAGGTGCAACATATCAGAGAGCTATGACATACATCTTTCATGACATGATGTATGATATTATACATGATTATGTAGACGATATCATAGCTCACTCAGCTGAAGAAGATGATCACATATATGATTTAAGAAAAGTGTTTGATCGGTTAAGGGAATATCTTATCCGTTTAAGCCTAGCTAAATGTGTATTTGGAGTTAAGTCAGGTAAATTATTGGGGTTCATTGTTTCTTTGTGTGGCATAGAAATTTATCCCCTCAAAATTAAGGCTATCTTAGATATGCTATCTCCTAAAAATATATCTAAATTATGAAGATTACAAGGTAAACTTCAATCTATTCGTTACTTCATTGATAAATTTACGGATAAAATAGGACCTTTTCTTAAATTGCTTAAAAATAATATCCATTTTCAATGGGATGATGAATGTAAAGAAGATTTTAAACATCTTAAACAATATATTTTAAATCCACCAGTGTTTGTTCCTCCTAATCTTGATTATCCATTTATTTTATATATTTCTACTTTGGAACTTACACTTGGAGCTATGTTAGCTCAAATTGATGATGAAAAGAAAGAATGAGAAACTTATTATATTAGTAGAACATTAATAAGTTATGAAACTCGTTATACTTAATTATAGAAACTCTATTTAGTAGTTGTTTTTTATACACAAATATTGTGTCATTACATGCTTAGTCAGAAAACTTATGTCATTGCTAAATCTGATCCATTAAGATACTTGATGAGTCGACCTTATCTGTCAGGCCGCACAGCTAAGTGGGTTCTAAATCTAAGTGAGTTTGAACTCACATTCATAGCTCAAAAATCTATTAAAGATCAAAATATAGCTGATCCATTAGCTATTGCACATTTAGAGTCTACTCATCCCCTCATCATTGAGTTTCCTCATGAATGCCTCAATTTAGAGGAAGAACATTCTGAAACATGGTCTTTAAACTTTGATGGAGCTCAATGCATGAGTGGTTTCGGTGTAGGAATTATTTTAATATCTCCTCAGAAGCACCTCATACCTTTATATTTCAAATTGCAATTTGTCGGCACTAACAATACTGCTGAATATGAGGCTCTAATTCTTGGATTACGAGCTGCCCTAGCACTAAAAATAAAATATTTATTAGTTTTTTATAATTCTCAGCTTGTGATAAATCAAATAAATGACATTTATCAGATACGAGATGAGAAAATTTTCCCTTATAAAGCTTATGTCCTTAAATTACTATCATTGTTTGAAAAGGTCACTTTAGAAACCATTCCTATAACTAGTAACCATGTTGTCAATGCTATGGTTGTGGTCGCTTCCTTATTGCCTTTGGATTTGGATGACGAATATGCTACCATAATAATTCATCGAATCCAAGAACCTGCTTTCTCTAAATCATATCTAGAGCCATTGGATGTATTTCTAATCAATGAAACCACTCCTAAGCCTTGGTATATAGATATCTTCAACTTTATCCAGAAGGGAATTTTTCTTGAAGGTCTTGATAGGAATCAACATAAATTGATATGCAAGTGAGTCGTTTGCTTCCTAATTATCAGTAATACCATATATAGAAGGTCTTTTGAAGGTATCTTACTAAGATGTTTAAATTCATAAGAGTATAAGAAAGCTGGGCTTTGAAGGTATCTTACTAATATGTTTACATTTAGAAGAGTATAAGAAAGCTTTGAGTGAATCCCATGATGGATCTTGTGGAGGACATTTTAGTGGTAATGTCATTGCTAAGAAACTCCTTAGAATAGGATATTTCTAGCCTACCATGGAAAAGGATGCATATGACTATGTGCGTCATTGTGACAAGTGTCAAAAGCATGCTAACCTTTTCCATGTGCCTGCTCAAGAACTCCAAGCCATAACATCCCCTTGGCCCTTTTCTAAATGGGGTCTAGACATCATTGGTAAAATAAATCATGTTTCATATGATGGCCATATTTTCATAATAACTGCAACTGAGTATTTTACAAAGTGGGTAGAAGCTATGCCTTTAGATTCTTGCATGGGAGCTCAAGTTTCTAAATTCATCCTTAATCAAATCATTTGTAGATTTGGAATTCCTTCAAATACCATTTCAGACAATGGAACTTTCTTTAAAAACAAAGATGTTAAGAAACTATGTCAAAAATATAAAATCCAACATCGTTGGTCTACTCCCTATTATCCACGGGGTAATGGCCAAGATAAAGCATCAAATAAAACTTTAATTAAAATACTTAAAATATTGGTTAATAAATTAGGCCATGACTGGCATGTACAATTATATCTTTCCTTGTGGGCTTATCGAACTAGTATTCGTACTACCACTGGCGCTACACATTTTGTCTTTGTTTATGGCACTGAAGCTATTTTTCCATTTGAGCTAGAAGTTCCTTCTTTAGTTCTTCTTCTTCAAGATGCTGAAGTAGGATATGAATATCGTATTGGCAGACTTAGTCAGTTGGAACTTCTAGATAAAAAGTGCATTCATGTTTTAAAGCACCTTCGTGCTTATCAAGACAAACATAAAATAGCATATTCAAATAAAGTCCATAACCGATCTTTTGAAATTGGTGATCTAGTCTTAAAATAAAATCAAAAAATACAAATGCAAGAAAAGACCTTAAAGGTAAATTTCAACCTAATTGGCTTGGGCCATATATCATCATTGCTAAATTTGTATCAGTTGCATATCGATGAGTGACCTTGTATGGAAAAGATCTCAAGGAACCCATGAATATTATGCATCTCAATAGATATTATGCCTAAAATCAAAGGTCTCATAACTGTACATAATTGTATATAATCTTCACATTTCAGCAATTTAAAATCTTAAAATCAAATAAAAATAAAAAAAGTATTAAACTATCCAAAAATATTTTAATTATTTGCATTGTCATTTCCTAAAATTTGGAAGCTATATTTTCCTTTATTTTGGATAAATTCAGAAGTTATCTTGAATCATGCACTTAATTTCACATACTTATTATTTTGATTTTATCGATATGATTATAAATCTCTCTTGTATCAAAGATCACTATTAATTCATTAAATAAAATTGTGATTTTTGGGAAATGATCCTGCTACTTATTGAACCAAGTACACACTTTCACATATTAAAATTATTTGTTGCAAATTCAAAAAATAATACTACATAGTAGTCTTAGATCCTTAAGCAAAAAGTTTCCCCTGCTATCCTATCATGCGCATGGTCTAGAATTTTTGTGAATTTTAAAAATTACAAGCTCACCCCTACCCAAATAAAATCCCTTTCTCTACACCTAATCTGAGCAAGTATCTTGCAAAAGAAAGAAAAAGAAGAGAAAAAAATCAAGAAAAATTGATAGCAAAAGAAAAAGAGAATAAAAAGAGAAAAAAGAAAAACAATAACTCTACCTGTCTGAGCTCAAAATGGTGTTGAACAAGATTAAAATGGTGCAACTCTACCTCTCCTTTGTGCATCTATATCCAAATGGCCTGTCTGACACAGGCCAACTCATATGCATCCTCTCCCCATCCTGATAGCCCTCTCTAAGGTCTCCACATAATATCATCTGGTAATAACTCATCCAGGAGTCGACTCACTCCACTAAGAGTAACTCATCTCTCCCGCACTCCCTATAAATGCCAATAGAACACCCTAGGCCTATCATCCTTTACACCAAGATCACCATCTATTGCTTGAAGTAATGAAATCCCTATGGGCTATTGGATGTCTATGTGCTCCTAGCACCAAACCTATAAGAAGGAAGTCAAAATGAGGCCCTTTCTCTTCTTGTAGATGACTCTATGAAGAAATCTATAGAGCTAGCACAAGAGGAAGGAGCCCCAAGCAAAGTAGATTCTTTGATCCCTCATATCATAGACTACCTCCGCTAGTATCCATTGTAGCTGCATCCCACTCAGATGGCATAAAATCAGAGCCCCCATAACACCACTCAACAACACAGTCAACCAAGAGACCCCCTCAGTCTCTCTGAGTCTCCCAATAGGAACCACACCCTTCCTCAAAAGTAATTTGGGATCTCCTGTCAACCTTCTCATTGTCTGGCCTTGGTTTCCAGACACAGCTATATGTGCATCCTATAGTGGCAACCTCAAAATATGCCACACAAATTCCAAGGTAGGAGTCATCTCTCCTATAGGTAAATGGAAATAATATGACTTTGGATACCACCTCTCTGCTAGAGTTGTTAGTAGTCTCATGTCTATCATAATTTGTGGCATATGTACCATGTGTTTCAGACCCACTACCTCTAGGCAGGCCAACTCCAAGTTTGTAAATGCATCCAAATTAGTCTGAAGAGTTGCATATCTCCATTCCTCATTCTTTAGTTCCTCCAACTGCAAAAATAAAATACAAAATAATAAAAAATTAGTGATCAAATTAAATAGTGTAAAATCAAATAAATACAGTGCAAAATCATACTAAAATAGAAAATATCGTATCGATTTTGTGATATCGTAATATTTGATATCGCTAAAATAGATACGATTTTGGCAATATCATATGTACGATATTGCAAAATTGATATGATTTTGTGAAATCGTTATGATTGCACAATTAGGGCTATGCAACGGTATCCATGTCCTAAAAGTGCCAAATTAAATAAAAATTCAACAAAAAATATGAAAATTCTATCCTAAATAAGTTATAAATCCTTACCCAGAGTGCTCCATCTCTAGCCCGAACCAAATCGATGTGATGTGTAGCTCCTACCATTTTTTCTCTAGATCTCTCAAAGGTAAAAATATAAAAAGAAAATGAATTACTTTTTCAGTTTACTTTTCTTATTTATTCATTTTACTCCTAATTTTTTTAGTTTTACCCAAACATCAATTTTGGTATAAAAACTCAAAGGGGGTACCATAAACATCATATTTTGAAATAGCTTGGATAAAGACTTAAAATCATCAACAAAAATTGTAATAAATTTTTTCTTTCTCGTAAAGCATGTCGCACATTTCTTTAACACAATTTCTTCTGAAACTGCGCTAAAGAGGGGGTAAAATGTAGCACCCTAAATGGGTGAAATATGAAATTTATTTTGCCAAAATGAGTACCACCAAATAGGGATGTGGTTTGTGAAAAAATATGAATGAGCAGAGCAAAGCATAAGATAAGTGTGTGTGTGTGTGTGTGTATGGGAAGAAGCAAGAAGAAAGAAAGAAAAATATAGTGTGTGTGTGTGTGTATCCTTAGTGAAACCTCAAGAGTTAAGAGGTGTGTGTAATGTAGTTAATGGTTGTATGATTACTAGAAATGATATTCATGCAATATCTATCCTATCCCATGAGGACACCTTAACAGGTGAAATATCAAGAAGGAGAAGGTGTGAGCAAAGAAATGGTAAAAGTAGAAGCATAAAGAAGAAGGAACATGTGTCCTTTATCTTAGGGAAGAGAATAAATAATTAAAACTTTAAAGGATAAAGGATGTACAAAACATGAAGAACTATACCCCTTAACTTGGAAAGAAATTTGACCATCATTTTATACTTTTAATTTCAAGGAATATAAGAGAGAAAAGAGAAGGAGAGATGGATGAAATGCAAAGATGAAAATGAGCATAGATGAGCCCTAGTTTAGGGATTCACTAGGCATCAAATCCCTAGTATGAGTTCAATGCATATGAGCTAATACCTAACTAGATATCATCACTTACCATCCTCACAAAATCTCCAAACTATATATGATCAAGAATTAATGCAAATACGGTCAAGCAATAATGCAATTATATGACAAGCAGAATGTAAAGTGGAACATAATGGCAGGAAAACCATGCAAAATATGATAGGCAATCATGTAGTCTAAACAAGTAAACCAAATGTTGTATGAAAACTAATCTAAATGAAATATAAAAATTCAAAGTGCCAAGTTATGCATAGTATCTATTTAAATGCATTATGTCCATTGGTTATTTAAGTTCTTTACCATCTAAAGAAGCTAAATTATAGTCCCTAGATCCAAACTTGGCCATTATGACAAAGGGACCTAGCCAATTGGGCTAATTTTTGCCTTTAAGATGATAACAAGCATTAGTGCTCTTTTGGTTTTCCTTGAGAACAAAGTCCCAACCTCAAAAGAAAAATTACAAACTCTCTTGGAATAAGATCACTTGAGCCTATTATGATAGGCTCAAAGATGCTCTAAGGTATCAATGTGCTTTTCATCCAACAACTCCAACTGATGCAAATGATCGTAGTGATACTCATCATTGACTAAGGTATCTTACAACAAGATGTGCAATGAAGGAACCTCTAACTTGAATAAAAAATGCCTCAATATCATAGACCAAGACATAACAAGAAGCACTTATAGGAGTTCATGCACTGGTAAAATAGCCCCATTGGGTAGGATAAATTTGGATATGCTAGTCGTGATCGGTCTTACTAACCAATAAAGGATCTTGATCAAATACTTATTGGTTGCTTCAACTTTACCATTACCTTGAAGTTAATATGGATTTGACCACCTATGTTGAATATTGTACTTAGCACAAAGCTTATGGACAACTTTGTTCTTTAAAGGAGTCCCATTGCTAGAAATAATCACTAAAGGAATCTCAAACCTATAAAAGATCTAGTTGAAGATGAACTTGTAGACCTGAACTCTAGTCACCATGGCTAGGGATATGGATTTGACCCATTTATCGAAGTACTCTATCACTATTATGATAAACTTGTGACCATTAGATGATATTGGATTAATATTTCCTATGATGTCCAATCCCCACATGGAAAATGGCTAAGGAGAAGAAATAATCTGATAGTTTTGAGGAGCATGAACAAGGTTGTCATGGCATTGACACTTGTCATAGCATCAAACATGGTCACATGCATATTTATCTATGGAAGGCCAATAATATCCCATCCAAAGGAGATTCTTGGCAATGATATTATTGCTAAAATGGCCTCCACATGAACCTTCATGAGCCTCACTAAGAGCTAGCCAGGCATAATCAAAGTTAAAGAATTGTAAGAGGATGCCTCAAAAATAATTTTGATACAAAGTATTGCCAATTATGATGAATTGACATGCTCTTTTGTATAAAATGTTACACTTATTGTGATCTAAACCATCAAGAATTAAAAAATCCTCAAGAAAATTAAATATTTCGATATACCATGACTCAAATGAGAAAGCCTCAATGGTCAATAAATCTAAGAGAACAATATTAGAACTCAGTGATGTAGGCTCTCAATGTTTTCTAATGATAATCGATGCTTTATCATCTTCCAACTTCAAGGAAAAAAAGGATGCAGAAGTGGCCATGGCATGTGCATGGTGGTTGGAGGATCTAGGGATAGACTCTATGGTTACTCGATCGAACATGGACAAGAGCTTGATGATAATATCTTTGTAAGGTTTTAACTTATCATCCTAAGTCTAATAAACATCATTAATGTGATTCACCATAATTTGATAGTCACCAAAGACTAAAATAATCCTAACATTCAATGCTAAGGCTACTTTAAGACCAAGGATCAAAGATTTTTATTTTGTAGTATTATTCATGCAAGAGAAGCAAAGATTGAAGGAAAGGGGGATGAGCTATTTTTGTGGGCTAACTAGAATAATTCTAGAACCAATGCTCTTTAAGCATTGGGCTCCATAAATAAACAAAATTCAATATTCTAGCTCTTTGGCTCCTATGCTAAGGCACTCATCAGAAAACTCAATGACCAAAGGATGGGCAACTTCTAGGGGAGTGAAGGCTAACTAATCAGCAATTGCTTGACACTTGATAGCCTTCTAACCTATTAAGGTGAGGTTGAACTCACTAATGGATAAAACCCACTTAGTATCTTAGCCTAAAATATGGGGCTTAGATATTAAATAATGCAAAGGATCAACTTCACAACCACCAATGTCTTATGGTTAAGCATGTAGTGTCATAAATTCTAGGAAGCAAACACCATAGCAAGATAAAGCTTATTTAAGGGAGTATATTAGATTTCATAGTTGACCAAGGTTCTACTAATATATTATATATCTCACTCTTTGTTTTTATCATCATGTTGATCCAAAAATGCTCCCAAAGTGTGATTTGTGGTTGTTATGTAAAGCATCAAATGCTTATCCAAACTAGGTAGAACTAAGACGAATGAGGAAGTAAGATACATTTTGAGTTCATCAAAAGCTTTTTGAAACTCAGGATCCAACTAGAACACAACATCTTTCTTAAGAAGCTTAAAAAAGGGTTGACACTTATCAACTAACTGGGTAATGAATCGATGAAATTCTTGAAGTCTACCTTTCAAGCTACATAATTTGATTTGGGTGTAGGGATGAGGTATGTTAGTTATAGTCACTATCTTAGCAGGGTCCACCTCAATACCTCACCTAGAAATTATGAAACCTAGAAACTTTCTATATGTGACTCTAAACACACACTTGGAGAGCTTAAGACAAACCCTAAACTACCAAAGTCTTTCAAATATTTATCTTAGATCATGAACATGATCTTTTTTATGTATGGAAAAACCTAATAGGTCATCCACATAGTCCTCTAGAATATAATGCATCATGTCATGAAAAATATAAGTTATAGTCATCTGATATGTGGTACCAGTATTTTTAAGCCAAAAGGTATAACTTTATAACAGAGGGTGTCCCATGGTGTGATGAAAGCTATCTTGGTCTAATCCTCAAGGAAAACCATGATCTATTTGTATCTTTAGAAACCATCCATGAGAGAAATCATTCCACATTTGGTGGTGAAATCTACAATCATATCTATGTTGGGGAGAGAAAAATAATCCTTGGGATATGCTAAGATAATTTCCCTAAATTCAATTCATATTACAATTGTTCCTACATTCTTAGCCAAATAAATTATGTTGGAGATCCAGTCAGAATAGTTGATAGCTTTTATAAATTTGACATCGAGTTGTTGGAGCTCCTCTTTGAATAAAAGGGTGACCTTAGGATGCATCTTCCTAAGTTTCTACTTAACAGACTTAGCATTGGGCTTAACTACCAAATGCATAACAAGGGAGGGATCAAGCCCTAGCATGTTGACATATGACCAAGCAAAAATATCATGAAACTCTTTCAACAAATTGGTCAATTGCTCTTGTTCATCCTTGGAAAAGGCTTTTCCTAACTCAAGGATTCTAGGGCTCTCCTTAGAACCTATTTTAACATATATGGTCTCCTCAATGTGAACTTGAGACTCATCCTCAAGAGGAAGTAGCGTAAGGATCACTCCTAGTTGCTCAAGGTCCTTAAGAGATAGAATCAAAGATATTTTGAGAATTATAACACACGATATGCATGACACAAAGGACAAACTCATAAAATAAGTTGTTCCAAAGGATATCCTTATGATCCATGTCACAAAGAGTATCCCCTTCATCATACTCCACCAAGGCCACAACCAACACAAGATGCACCAAAGTTACCACATTGCAAAATAGAATGTTAACTAGATAATGTGGTCCTTCATCCTCATCACTCCACTTAAAGCCTTGATGATTTAAATATTCAGCAGAAGTAACAAGGTGATCATCATTACCAAAGGGTAAAGGTTTATTTTTATTAGGGGTGTAGCCTATGCAACATCTCTCAGGCCAAAGCTCAACTTCCAAAGGCTCATGAATACCTTTTATTTATGAACCCAAAACTTTATCCATATATCCCATACTAGATAATATTTGCTTAGGAAGTGGTTAGTCATTGGATAAGTAACAATGGGCAAAAGAACACTCTACAGGAAGAGGTTTGCTACCATGGATATTTTCTTCGAGGGAGAATCCTATAAATATAAAGTTACATGTGCCAATGTGTATGACTTCACCCTTCTTATGGGGTAAACCCATAGTTCTTGGTGAATGTGGTAGCTTGGCAAGATCTAGAAGAGGTTATTGAAGAAAATTATTGATTTGATCCTATGATGAAACTTTGATTAGTGGTTCCTCACTTACCTTTAGATCTTTAAATTGCTTGGTGATGTGAGATGAAGAAACTTATGGACATAAATTAAGATCGGATTGAGCTTGCTCAACCATTAAACAACATTGGAATGGATGAGGGTCACTCAGAATGGTGATAAGTTGATTTTTGAATTCAAAATTCACATATTAATGAAAGGTGGAAGGGACAACCCTCATCGCATAAATCCAAGGGTATCCAAGCAGTAGATTAAATGATGCATGGTAAAACACCACATAGAACAAGGTATCTAAGATATTAGGTCCAATACTAATGGGGAGAGATATAACATCATAGGCCTCTTGGGACTCATTGTTGAAGGCTTTGATGATGATATCATATTTAGTTAAATTTTCCTCTTTTAATCCAATTTTTTGGAAAACTTGATAAGTGCATAGATTGAGGGAAGAACCATTGTCTATAAAAATCCATTTGATAAATGTTTCCCTAGTAAATGTAGTGATGTAAAGAGAATAATCCCCTCATAATTATGAGGAAGGAATATTGTCATCCAAAAAAGTGATATGATGTATCCCAAGAGAACCTACAACCTCAACCATAGCGCTAGGGGAAATGTCTCGAAGAAAAGATTATTCTCTTAGAAGCTTCAACAAGGATTCCTTATGAATAGGAGAAGTTTGTAAAAGCTCTAAGAGAGAGATCTTAGTTGGGGTACTAGCTAACTATTATTGAATATCAAAGGATACTTTAGGTTTTGGCTTCAACACTAAAGGTGGGTTTTCTACTCTTGTGCTCCTTTTTTTGGTACTATTCAAAACTAAAGGTGGTTTTGAAGGTTGGTTGGATATATAACTTGTCTCCTAATAAGATCATCGATATGGTTGTGCTTGAGCTTGTTGAATTATAGTAATTTTTATCATACCAACCATATTACTATAGGGAGGTGGCATATTAAGATATGACACTTGATTAGCTTCATGTTTTTCCATGCTTAGGTAGGGGATCTTGGAAGATCCCCATGTCTTGATTAGTTGTAGGTGCTTTTTGAGGAGGAGTTTGATTATTTGTTGGAGTATTAGGTTGAGGACCCTCTATAACAAGGTGACCTTCATCAATTAAGTCTCAAACCACATGTTTCAACCTCTTACATGAATTTTTTATGTGCCTCTCCACTCTATGATACTCACAATATTGATCAGGCTTATACCAATTATTCTTGGTATTAGGTTACCTTATGAGAGGTAACTCTATCATATTTGCTTCCAAAATTTTCTTTAGGACCATGTTCACAGGTGTGTTGAGTCTTGTAAAATTCCTTGGTGGGGGTTTTTGAGGTTGGATAAGCACCATCTTTTGTAGGTTTTTAACAAAACTATTAATAAGCCTACTATCTATTATCCTATAACCAACTACATGTTTGTTATTATAATTATTTTTCATGGTCCTATATTCCTTTTTCTTTGGATTAATTTGACCTCTTTGAATGAGGGCTTGCTCTACCCTTCTTGCTATATCTATCGCTTGGTCAAAAGAGGTAGTAGTTATTGTTTCCAATTCATAAGATATTTGCTCTTGTAAATTTCCAATGAATATCTCAAGCATGTCTCAGGGAGGTCAAGTATATCTCAATTTTCCAACAAGACTTCTCCAATAAGACAAGAACTTTCATCATTACCTTATTTCAACATATAAACATCTTTCATAGTCACATTTTTCTCAACATAAGCCCTGAATTGTTGAACAAATAATTTTGCTATCTCTTTAAAATTCCTCAAACAATGATGAGGTAATTGATAATACCATTCCAATGCCATACAACCAAGGCTCTTAGAGAACATTTTTAGCAATAACTAATCATCATTTATAATGTCATGGTATGTTGTCCTGAACATCCTTAAGTGTTCAATTGGGTCCTCTATTCCCTTATAAATGTAAAATTAGCATTGAAAAATGCTTAGGGTAGGACCTAGAAGTGACAACATGGTCTAAGGTTTGATTGCACATTTCCTTGTAGTTGTAGGTGAAGCTTGGAGGTTGTATTATATCCACTCTTAAAACCAATTGCTTCACCATACTCATTAAACTTTACATATCAGAATCATTGTTGTGCAATACCCCCTAGGTTTCCTAAGGGAGGAGTATAGGTAGGTTGTTGAGAGCGAAATTGGCCTATGTTGGAGGTATTGACACTGTTATGTTATGGGTTATGATATGTGGTATCTTGTTGTGAAGGATAACTAATATTTGGTGGAACAGAAGCATGAACACTGATATGATCAAGATGAGGAGAAAATTGAGCATAATTTTGGGATGCACTACCAGTTGGATGGACCTGTGGAATCCCCCCAACATTGGTGCCCATAGTAGTTGCATATGTTAGTTTATGAAATCTATTAACATGATGTGAATATTCAAACAAGGGTTTATTATGAACATTCCTAGGAGAGATGGTTGGAGGATGATACGTGCAACTCTTTCAATTTAGGCTTCTTCTTCCATAGCCTTAACCAAAGACTCCTTATGGTGTTCCATAAGATCCCATATATGATCAAATGATGTGAAAGTGAAGCCTTAATTGGGCCCCTCAAAAGGATCAAAGTTAATATTAGTTTCTTTATGTTCTTCCTCTTTTGCATCTAGATTATGGTTCTCCCTATCAAGTTGATCATCTTCTTGAAAATTTTGATCAGATTCTAAAAGCTTTCACTTACTCCTAGTGTTGGAAGCCATTAGGAGGAAGAGAAAGGATAGAGAAAAACACTAAAAAAAGACAAATATTTTTAGATGTTTTTAATGTTTTCTAATTCCAAGCAAACAAATTTATTGTTCAAAAGAAAAATAAAATTAAAAGGCTTCCTATCTTGGCCACTAAAATTTGTGTTCATGTCAAGTTCACCAAATATGTAGAGGGGTAAAACTACTTTGTCACATATAATTCTTGGTTGGATCCATTGGGAGTTGTAGCACCCTAAATTTGATCCATTTGCATGAGAACATAAAAAAAAATTATATAAACATCATGTTTGCATTAATTACCTCAAAATTTGTGCCTACTTGACGAGATTGTACTATGACCTTTGAAATCATAGTATGATCTCAAAAAATTTAGTACAATTTCAGTCATACAATATTTACGATCACCGTACGATATCGTTAATCTTAATACGATCTTGCTCAAAAACAAAAAATGCAAAAGTGGAAAACGATAAAAATTAGTTGAACGATTTTTTGTCCTCACTTGTGTAACTGTGCCTGAAATGCGATATCGGATCTGTTTGACCTCGCCTAGATTAGAATAAGTTGTAACAATCCAACCTCCTCCCTATTTTGGACACTCCTCCCTACTTATTTAACCAGATCTCTCCTCCTAAAATTCTCTTGACTCCTCGCATTTAGAATTCTTTCGCTTAATTGTGCAATTTAGGTTCTTGATATTTTGTTGTTGTGTGCCATATCAGAGGATATTGTTGTATATTTAAGGACATTATTACATATTAGAGGATATGATATCACTAATCATCGTATGATATTTCTATTCGGCATACGATCTTGTCCTATAGGCATACGATCTTGTCGTATGGTTTGCGTATTCTAATTATGTTTCATTGCATTAGTCTTTCATTTAGTATCAATTATTTCATAGAATACTAGATGTATGCATTAGCATCCCTAGAATTCACCTAATGTCATCTAAGTGCATTTTTTATGTAGTTTTGAACATTTATAAGTTAATTCATGTTATACAATTATCCAATAGCCGACATTAAATATTAATTATTCTTATAAGCATCAATACAACTCTCTATTTTATGTTTTCTATCTCTACCTATTTTTTTGTTAATCTTGGCAAAATCGAAGTAGCTTGTCTCTGTTCGTAATATGATCTTGCAGATCATAATACGATTCTAAAAAATCATAGTACGATATTGACCTTTTGCATACGATCTAGACTACACTCAAAAATTTAGAATCTCCATCAGACATCTGGATGCAGGTAAGGTTTAAAATCACTTTTTAAACATTGCATTTGTATTTTTAAATTTTGTTTGTTGTATAAATTGGAATGAAAATTGCATATAGGATAGAATAATTGCATTTTGGCCAAACCTAGGTGTATGCATGATTTGATCAAAACAAACACATCAAAACAAATCCCAAACCTAGGCTCAAAAATTTCTAGAAAATGTTTCCTGGTGAACCCAAACCATTCGTTAAAAAATCACCATAAGAGGGTATGAATTCAAGTACCTCTCCTCTGAGGTGTAGACCTATCCTTTTTCCATCCCCCTTCTAGGCTTGGATCCATTATCCTGAAGGAAAGGGATGCAAAATTTTAAGAACTACATTCTTTGGTGAACCTGACATGAAACACATATATACCGTTTTGATTCATAAAACAAAACAAAAAACCAAAAAAAAAATCAGTCATTAGTTACATAATTGCATATCATCGTAGATGGTAGATTACAACATAATAAGAGCTATTCGAATTAACTTTGGTACAACATTAGTAGTCCTATAATTTTATTCAATAGTTGGAAGCCCTATATTTATATCTCAAGAACATTAGAACGAACTTGATAGAAGATTAGACATCATAGAAGCTATAAAATCTGAACTTAAAAAAATCATAAGATTTGATCTATCTAGAATCCTAGATCCTGATAGATTATCATTTTATAATGACATTAGTAGATCTTGTGAGATATGGTTAGCATATAAGAGAGCCATTATATCCCCAAGTCTATATTCTTTTGAAGACTATATTGAGAATGCAATTGTGGTACATAAATTTTTGTCTCATATAGAGAATCAAGATATTATCTTAACAGATAAAAGAAGATTTAATAGGGTCCCCAGAGTTGTACTCTATCATGAATATTTTCATGAGTTATACTTTTGTATGCCTGATTATGAAGTTGATTGTATCCCCATAGCCCACTTCATAGAATTCTAGAAACAAGTTTCCAATTTAAATAAGAACATTACATGACACCCGAAGAACTAGAACCTATTAATGATATCCATACTCTTTCAAGAAGATTAAAATATAATATTTACACTATAATATTTACTATTATGTATTTCTTCATTATTTTACATTTTAAAACTACAAAAACCCAAAAAAAATATCATATTAACAAGGTATATATATAAAATATATACCCGCAGAATTTGAACGCATATATATATATATAACATATATATTTGCAAAACCTAATCTATCAAAATACCTATAATTTTAAGGAATGGTAAACAAATAACATATGAGTTTATGCAAGATCCACCTCAGGAAGAGCCTACTCAGGATGATCCTAATCAACCAATCATTTAAGATTATGTAACTTCAGAATCAGATGATGAAAACATAAGTAAAGAAGAAGACAGACAATACGATCTTCAACCTCAAATGTATGAGAAAGGTAATCTCATCTTTAAATCTACACAATATTTTACCGAATTCATAAAAGATAACATAGAATTCATAAATCAAGTAATAGAAATAGAAGGTCAACTTCTCCCTAGAGATTACTCTATGGAGGCTCCTTTAGAAGCTGCTCTCCTATTGGCTAGAATACTGATGCCATGCATAAAACATAATCAAGATAGGCCATCTCAAAATGTGAGTCAAAATCCAACTCAAAACATCAATCAATCAACACCTACAACAAATCTAGATCCTCAACAAAAATTACAAACTTTTGCTACAAATCAAAAGACTTCTATACAAAAAAGGTTAGGAAAATACCAAATCCTAACAAAATATCAATAAAAAGTCCAACATAACACAGTTCCATCTTATAACACTCTTACTAAAAGCAATTTACATAATAGTTTTTCAATTGGAAATCCTTATGTAGCACAACTTTATCTTCAAAAACCTAATAATATGATGCAATAGAATCAACTTGTTGGACAACCTCATGGCCTTGAAGATATGGTTAAACAGTTAGCTTTTCACCTAGACCTTATAGATCCCTGCCATCCCTCATACAATTATCAAGGGATGTGTAGCCAACCCTTGGATCCTATAGTGGTTTCCCAACCATACCCTAAGCACTTCCCTATGTTTATTCTCCCGATATATAAAGGAACTGAAGATCCTATTGAGCATATTTGTATGTTTAGGATAGCTTGTCATGATATCACATATGATGACTTGTTGTTGCTAAATATGTTCCTGAAAAGTCTCGGATACATGGCATTAGAGTGGTACTATCAGTTGCCCATAAATTCTTTGATAAAATTTGAAGAGAGCAAAAATGTTCGTCCATCATTTTAGTGCCTACATAGAGAGGAACTTGACCATTAAGGATTTATACAACTTGAAACGGGGTAAAGATGAGAGCTTTGCTAAATTCTTAACTAAGTGGAGATAATTTTTGGGAAAATTACATTTTGCATTACCTCATCATGAGATGTTGGACATTTTTATTGGTAATTTCAAAGAGCAATTGTCTTATGAACTTTCTACAGCTACAATAACCACCTTTGATCAATATATAGATTTAGAAAGGATAGTTGGATATGCTCTCATTAGAAGAGGTCAGTTTAAGAATAAGTATGAAGATAAGTCTTCTAAAAATCAATACAAGAATAAACAATTAGTAGGTGATGGAGTCACTGATAGTAGAAATACCACACTTATCAATACTACAGAAGCAATGAATAAATTTGTATTGAAAATTCCAAATTAACCTCCAAGAGAGTTTCCAAATTTAAATCAATATTTAACCACAATTTTACCTCAACTATTGGAACGAGGTTTAATTCAGTTGCCTAACATACGACAACCTGATATGACTGCAACTGGATTTAAAGCTGATTTGCATTGTAATTTCCATAGAGTGGATGGAAACTCAACCAATTATTGTAAATGGTTGAAACATATGATACAATATTTGATTTATAATAACAACATGGTGGTGGAATGTTCCCCACCAAAACAGAATACTCAAAATCATGCTAAGAATAATACACAACAAAATCAAACCCAGAGTGCAAATCAAACCTTGGATATTTTCCAACATCCTTTACCTAAGCATGGTAAAGAAGCAGTAAATCAAGCTGAACATCATAATTTTCCTCATTCAACTAGGTATGTGGGAACCATTAGTGGTTTTGTACCTAATCAAGATTCAAAAACATCATTTGGAACTACATTATCTATGGTCACAAGTACACCTATGCATAATATACAGCCATCACATCCAGATAATATAGAGAGAGACAAAAAATGATTTGGATATTACATCCAACAATTTGAATAGCTTTGAAGATGAATCAGAGGCTATCCTTCCTATCACATACTTGATGGTCCTTGAAGAACCATTTCCTAGAAGGGTCACAACATGACCTTCCTCATAATAATTACTCTCTAATGAGCAAGAAGTGAATGGTAGACCTCATCCCATATATCATGGACATAGTAATGTTATAGGTACCATCAGAGTTGTTACTAGACAACAAGCACATAAATCTCAAACACAATATCAACATCAGGATGATAAATCAGCCCCATGAATATTAAAAGCTCCTACAAAAGGAAATAATGCATCAAATGTACAACCAAAACCTCCTTATGATATTAATGAGCAATTTTCTAACATTACAAGTATTTCTCTCTTGGATATTTTAAAGGCTTCTTCCATACATAGATAATAATTAATGTGTACATTAAGTACAATGATGGTACCACAAGATATACAAGATGAGGTTGTTATAAATACTATTATGCCTTGAGAAATAGATTGCATTGATTTTCGAGACAAAGATATTCCTCTTCATAGTATGTATAAAGACAACCATTTATATATTATAGCATTGATTGGAGATGTAGCAGTCAACAGAGTTCTAATTTATAATGTCTCATCCTTAAACATTTGCACTTTTAATTTCTACTAGATATTTGGATTTAGAAGTGATGAAATGAAGAGAAATGATATAATTATAAAATATTTTAATGATGAGATGCAAGAAACATGTGGAGTTATATCAATTCCATTGCAAGTTGGTCCAAGAACTTTGGATATGACTATGTTTGTTGTACATTACCTTGCATCATACAACATACTCTTAGGTCACCCTTGGATCTATGTAATGAGATTTGTGCCTTCCACCTTGCACCAATGCATCAAATTTGAATTTAAAAATCAATTGGTTACCATTCATGGTGATCCTATACCATTTGACATATGTGCTTTGGCAGAAGCGATTTGGGTTCAATTTCGCTCCGCTTTGTTTGCCACTCACCCTAATTTAGTTGCATATTCTAAACGTGTAAAAATTTCACCAAAAATATCATCATCGTCACCTCCATTAATTATATCTCCATCTTCTACACTTCCTACACCTCCATATAACCCTACATCCACATCTTCTGAACCTACATCTTCTTTATCTACATCAACATCTCTTCCATATACATCCACACAATTTATATTTGCAACATCTAAAACTGTAGAAGATACTCCTACTTTATATTCTCTTACAGATGAATATCTACCTGATTTATCCACAATCCTCACAAAGGAAGAAAAATTCTCCACGTAATATTCTCTTACCCTAACTCAATTACCACCATCTTCGCATACATTAGGCTTGCCACAACCTATGGGAAGCATATATCATGTTGGTATTTGTGCATTTATTTATAAGAGATATGATTTGGGAAGAATAAGACCCATGAGTGTCATAATTGATAATGATGGATTTGCTAGGTGTTATTTTTCTGATAAATATAAAAAATAAAAACCTATGATGCTTAAATTAGGATATAAAGGTAAAGGTTTAGGACCTTTCCAAAATGTTATAGAAGAACCTTTAAAAATAGAAGAATGGCCTACCAGATGTGGATTAGGCATTTTTCCTAGAAAGTGTCAACCATTCCCATTTAAGTATGATGATCATCTAATTTCATATCAATATTACCTAGATCAACAGGAATGCCTTAAATCTATGGGTAAGATATTCTATTGTAATATTTTATCCATAGCTTACCCAGAAATGATTGCTGAACCAGATGAAAAACTGGAAGGTGACATCTTCCATGACATTTCTACTGAAGAGATCCTACATAATGGGTTTTATTTTGATGGATATATACCACATATAGCTCATCTAGATGCTATAACCCCTCAAGAAGAATTATCCAAGTTAACCTTGGAAGAATTACAAGAAATGGGTGTTTCACCTGCTCCGCCTAATTTTGAAAGAGACCTAAATATTGAAGTGGAAAATATTTTAGAAATAAATATTGGTACAAAATAGAATCCTCGCATAGTCAAGATTGGATCAAAATTAAGTAAAGAAAAACAAAAATAATACATCTCATTTCTTACAGAATACAGTGATGTATTTGCTTGGACATATGCAGATATGCCTGGTCTAGATCCTTATTTGGTTATGCACCATCTAGTAGTGCATTTGGATGTGAAACCAATTAAATAAAAACTTATAAAGATGCATCCTAAAGTTGCCCTACTAGTCAAAAGTGAGTTACAAAAACTCCTTGATGTGACTTTTATTCAAGCCATTGATTATGCTGATTGGATTTCCAATGTTGTTATAGTAACTAAGAAAGAAGCTACCAAGATTAGGGTTTGCATATATTTTAGAGACATTAATTTTGAATGCCCTAAAGATGATTTTCCTCTTCCTAATATGGATCAAATAATTGATTTTACAGCAAGAAGTGGAATGTTATCCCTTATGGAGGGATTTTCAAGATATAATCAAATTAGAATAGCTCCTGAAGATCAACCTAAAACAACCTTCATCACCCCTTGGGGGACATTTTGTTGGAAGGTAATACCTTTTGGTTTAAATAACATAGGTACAACATATTAGAGATCTATGACATACATATTTTACGACATGATGTATGATATTATACATGTTTATGTAGACGATATCATAGCTCACTCAGCTGAAGAAGATGATCACATATATGATTTAAGAAAAGTATTTGATTGGTTAAGGTAATATCTTATCCATTTAAACCTAGATAAATGTGTATTTGGAGTTAAGTCAGGTAAATTATTGGGGTTCATTGTTTCTTTGTGTGGCATATAAATTTATCCCCTCAAAATTAAGGCTATCTTAGATATGCCATATCCTAAAAATATATCTAAATTATGAAGTTTACAAGTTAAACTTCAATCTATCCATCGCTTCATTGATAAATTTGTGGATAAAACAGGACCTTTTCTTAAATTTCTTAAAAATAATATCCCTTTTCAATGGGATGATGAATGTAAATAAGCTTTTAAACATCTTAAAAAATATCTTTTAAATCCACCACTGTTTGTTCCTCCTAAGCTTGATTATCCATTTATTTTATATATTTCTACTTTGGAACTTACACTTGGAGCTATGTTAGCTCAAATTGATGATGAAAAGAAAGAACGAACAACTTATTATATTAGTATAACATTAATAAGTTATGAAACTCATTATACTTAATTAGAGAAAATCTATTTAGTAGTTGTTTTTTCTACACAAAAATTGTGTCATTACTTGCTTTGTCAGAAAACTTATGTCATTGCTAAATCTGATCCATTAAGATACTTGAACTCAGCTAAGTGTGTTCTCACTCTAAGTGATTTTGAACTCACATTCATAGGTCAAAAATCTATTAAATATCAAATTATAGCTTATCCGTTAGCTACTGCACCTTTAGAGTCTACTCATCCCCTCATCATTGAGTTTCCTGATGAATGCCTCAATTTAGAGGAAGAACATTCTAAAACATGGTCTTTAAACTTTGATGGAGCTTTATGCATGAGTGGTTTCAGTGTAGGCATTATTTTAATATCTCCTCAGAAGCACCTCATACCTTTATATTTCAAATTGCAATTCACCTGCACTAATAATACTACTGAATATGAGGCTCTAATTCTTGGATTACGAGCTGCCCTAGCACTAAAAATAAAAGATCTATTAGTTTTTTATGATTCTCAGCTTGTGATAAATCAAATAAATGACATTTATTAGACACGAGATGAGAAAATTTTCCCTTATAAAGCTTATGTCCTTCAATTACTATCATTGTTTGAAAAAGTCACTTTAGAAGCCATTCCTATAACTAGTAACCACGTTGTCAATGCTATGGTTGTGGTCGCTTCCTTATTGCATTTGGAGTTGGATGACGAATATGCTACCATCATAATTCGTCACCTCCAAGAACCTGCTTTCTCTAAATCATGTCTAGATCCATTGGATGTATTTCTAATCAATGAAACCACTCCTGAGCCTTGGTATATAGATATCTTCAACTTTATCCAAAAGGGAATTTTTACTGAAGGTCTTGATAGGAATCAACGTAGATTGATATGCAAGTGAGTCGTTCACTTTGTAATTATCAATAATACCTTATATAGAAGGTATTTTGAAGGTATATTACTAAGATGGTTACATTTAGAAGAGTATAAGAAAGCTTTGAGTGAAGCCCATGATGGATCTTGTGGAGGGCACTTTAGTGGTAATGTCATTGCTAAGAAACTCCTTAGGATAGGATATTTCTAGACTACCATGGAAAAGGATGCACATGACTATGTGTGTCATTGTGAAAAGTGTCAAAAGCATGCTAACCTTGTCCATGCTCCTGCTCAAGAACTCTAATTTCACATAATTATTATTTTGATTTTATCAATATGATTATAAATCTCTCTTGTATCAAAGATCACTATTAATTCATTAAATAAAATTGTGATTTTTCGGAAATGATCCTGCTACTTCTTCAACCAAGTACACACTTTCACATATTAAAATGATTTGTTGCAAATTCAAAAAATAATACTACATATTAGTCTTAGATCCTTAAGCGAAAAGTTTCCCCTACTATCCTATCATGCGCATGGTCTAGAATTTTTGAGAATTGTAAAAATGACAAGGTCACCCCTACCCAAATAAAATCCCTTTCTCTACACCTAATCTGAGCAAGTATATTGCAAAATAAATAAAAAGAAGAGAAAAAAATCAAGAAAATTTGATAGTAAAAGAAAAAGAGAATAAAAAGAGAAAAAAGAAAAATAATAAAATCCCCTTGTTCAAAATACAAAATGAACAAAATACCTACCCCTTAAAATTGAATAAAATAAGGGTGATGAGCTTGAATCCTTAGAATTCTCAATTATTCTAAAAACATGAGGTAAGCCCCATAACAGGTGATTTATGCCCAACTTGCTTGGCCTTGGGTAATTCCTTTTCACGGGGTGACATGTCTGTCACATTAGCGATCTTATTTTGTACAGACCTATGTCCGCTTGTGGATTAGCTAGCTTTTGGTGACTTGACTTACATAGTAGTCTGGTATGGTTTCATGCATAAAATCATGGTTAACGAACCTTTCATTTGCACACACATTGGTTCATTCAAGTTCGCTTTATCATTACCTTACTCAAAATTGGTAAATGAACATTACAAAGCACACACATTTGATCCTTGAGAGATTTTGTGTCATTTTTATATGTCAGAATAGATAATGAACTCACATGTGCACACACACTGGGTTCCTGATAAATTTGAATTTGTCTTTGAAATAAATTAAATAATTCTTTAAAAAAAAATTGAATTATTAATTATTCATCTCCTCGGACATTGCATTTTCAAATTCATATATAATTATGCATTCTTTTTTACTTCGCAATGATGGTCTAAATTCCTAAGTAAACATTATTTCAGCTTCCACACTTGGAAACATTATGCCAAGTGCAAGTTATTTTCATTTTCAGTTTATCAAAAGAATTTTCCAAAAACATGCAATAAAACTATTATAAATTTCAATTTGATTTTCGCGATGATGGTATGATTCCTAAGTAATTATTATTTAACCTTCACACTTAGGAATTCCATGCCTAGATCAAGTCCTCCCTCTAGATTTTTCATGTCCAAAACTATTACATAAAAACAAAAATTTCATAATTTTTTAAACATGTGACAATCATTTTTCTGGTACAAATTGCATTTTACAAATAAAAAAATTTCATCCCATCATGCATTTTATTTCAATTTTTGCGATGATGGTATGATTCCTAATTAATTATTATTTAACCTTCACACTTAGGGATTCCATGCCTAGCGCAAGTCATCCTTCCAAATTTTTCATGCTTGAAATTATTTCAAACCCTATTCCAAAACAACATCAAACATCATCTTTATCATCATCACAAAAATCTTAAGAATTATTCTTAAGCAACCAACCATTTTAGTAATATTAATTTTCTCCACAATAGGATCAAAAGCTTCATGACCTAGTGAGAATTCACCTCCACCAACGGTCATATAACAGCACAACATCCTTGGAGACACATATTGTTAAACCTTTTCAAACATCTTCTCACACAAAATCCAATTCCATTTTCACATACATTCTATCATTCCATATACTTTTAAGCATGATAAAAACCAAATATTTATACAAATCATGATTACTGGAAATATAAAAACATGATTAAAATGCAAACTCATCACACAAAGTCACATCAATAGAAAGATCATATATATATATATATATATATATATA
The DNA here is from genome assembly GCA_028583015.1 of Wollemia nobilis. Taxonomy (NCBI): domain Eukaryota; kingdom Viridiplantae; phylum Streptophyta; class Pinopsida; order Araucariales; family Araucariaceae; genus Wollemia; species Wollemia nobilis. Next base: position 12,002,160 of record JAQPPZ010002979.1, read on the forward strand.
TATATATATATATATATATATATATTATCCAATATATACATCATCAAAATCGATTGGTATGCCACAATATCTACCATTGGCATACTCAGTCACCAAAAATAGAATCTAAGGACCATATCTAAACCCCCCTAGATCCCCTAGAGCTCTGAGTGTCGTCACCTCCACCAGGTGGTGGCGGTGGCCAAAACTGACCTGCCACTATGTGTGTCCAGGAGGACGTCGCTCTAGTAGTAGAGCAAGAAGACGACTCAAACTAAATAGGATCTACAATATCTATAGGCATCTCCTATCTTTGATCAGCTAGTATGGCCATAAAATATAAATTCTGGTAAAATGTGGTCTGACAAATAGACTGCACCAGTTCAACCCCTGACCTGCTCCTCCTGGAATGGGTCGTCTGTGATGTTAATAGAGTAGGAACCGTTGCTCCTTAAGCCCTAGCCATCTAGCTCAAATAATCCCTAGCCTATGACAACTCGACCTCTAGAGCCTCAATCTTGGCCTTTTGGGAAGAATTATTCATCCTCAACCATGTAATCTTGGCATCATGCTCTGCAGTGTCGTTGCTCTTCCCTACCTCCAAAATCCTCTTGTCCTTCTCAAGAAACTTTGGTCCCTCTTCTTGTTGAGGATGCACCCCTCTCTCCTGTGGGGGTGATCTCCTCCTCTCTTTCCTATGGCCCCACTTCCTATGGATCAAGTGGGTACCCCGCGTATGAGGTTGAACCCTCTCTCAGACCACCTACATATTAGTATGACATTGTCAGAAGACTCGGTCCACTACACAATAAACCGTGCTCCTTCACACTATCAACCTGGTAGACCTAATGCTAGCATATTACTGATGGTATCTATCTATCACCCCTACATCATTCTCAGTTGTTGTCTCTACTAGAGCATCATCCAACTCAAGATCCAAAAATTTGGTCATATCGAGAGCCCCACTAAAAGTAGTAGGATCTCGAGTAGACCGAGCAAAAATGATATTCCTATGAGGAGGAATATCCTATCTGAGCTCAAAATTATGTTTAACCAGATTAAAATGGTGCAAATCTACCTCTCCTTCATGCATCTATATCCAAATGGTCTGCATGACATAGGCCAACTCATATGCATCCTCTCCCCATCCTGATAGCCCTCTCCAAGGTCTCCACATAATATCATCTGGTAATAACTCATCCATGAGTCGACTCACTCCACTAAGAGTAACTCATCTCTCCCGTACTCCCTATAAAGGCCAATAGAACACCCTAGGCCTATTATCCTTTACACCAAGATCACCATCTATTGATTGAAGCAATGAAATCCCTATGGGCTTTTGGATGTCTATGTGCTCCTAGCACGAAACCTGTAAGAAGGAAGTCAAAATGAGGCCCTTTCCCTTCTTGTAGATGACTCTATGAAGAAATCTATAGAGCCAGCACAAGAGGAAGGAGCCCCAAGCAAAGCATATTCTATGATCCCTCATATCATAGACTACCTCTGCTAGTATCCATCGTAGCTGCATCCCACTCAAATGGCATAAAATTAGAGCCCCCATAACACCACTCAACAATACAGTCAACCAAGATACCCCCTCAGTCTCTTTGAGTCTCCCAATAGGAACCGCACCCTTCCTCAAAAGGAATTTGGGATCTCCTGTCAACCTCCTCATTGCCTGGCCTTGGTTTCTAGACATAGCTATATGTGCATCCTATAGTGGCAACCTCAAAATCTGCCACACAAATTCCAAGGTAGGAGTCATCTCTCCTATAGGTAAATAAAAATAAGATGACTCTGGATACCACCTCTCTGCTAGATTTGTTAGTAGTCTCATGTCTATTGTAATTTGTGGCATATGTACCATGTGTTTTAGACCCACTACCTTTAGGCAGGCCAACTCCAAGTCTGTAAATGCATCCAAATCAGTCTAGAGAGTTGCATATCTCCATTCTTGGTTCTTTAGTTCCTCCAACTGCAAAAATAAAATACAAAATAACAAAAAATTAGTGATCGGATTAAACAATGTAGAATCAAATAAATACAGTGCAAAATCATACTAAAATAGAAAATATCGTATCGATTTTGTGATATTGTAATATTTGATATCGCTAAAATCGATATGATTTTGGAAATATCATATGTACGATATTGCAAAATTGATATGATTTTGTGAAATCATTATGATTTCACAATTAGGGCTATGCGACGGCATCCGTGCCCTAAAAGTGCCAAATTAAATAAAAATTCGACAAAAAACATGAAAATTCTATCCTAAATAAGTTAGAAATCCTTACCCAGAGTGCTCCATCTCTATCCCGGACCAAATCGACGTGATGTGTAGCTCCTGCCATTTTTTCTCCAGATCTCTCAAAGGTAAAAATATAAAAAGAAAATGAATTACTTTTTCAGTTTACTATTCTTATTTATTCATTTTAATCCAAATTTTTTGAGTTTTACCCAAACGTCAATTTTGGTATAAAAAATCAAAGGGGGTACCATAAACATCATATTTTGAAACAACTTGCATAAAGACTTAAAATCATCAACAAAAATTGTAATAAATTTTTTCTTTCTCGTAAAGTGTGTCGCACATTTCTTTAACACAATTTCTTCCAAAACTGTGCTAAAGAGGGGGTAAAACGTAGCACCCTGAATTTGACCCATTTGCATGAGAACATAAAAAAATTACAAAAACATCATTTTTGCATTAATTACCTCAAAATTTGTTCCTACTTGATGAGATCATACTATGACCTTCAAAATCGTAGTATGATTTCAGTCATACGATCTTTGCGATCGGTGTACGATATTATTGATCATAATACGATCTTGCTCATAAATAGAAAATGCAAAAAGTGGAAAACAAAAAGTTGAACGGTTTTTTTTCCTCATCTGTGTAACTGTGTGGGAAATGCGATATCGGATCCATTCGACCTCGCCCAACTTAGAAGTTGTAATAATCCAACTTTTGGACACTCCTCCCTCCCTATTTAACCAGATCTCTCATCCTAAAATTTTCTTGACTCCTCGTATTTAGATTTATTTCGCTTTATAATGCAATTTAAGTTCTAGATATTTTGTTTTTGTGTGCAATATTAGATGATATTGTTGCATATCGAAGGACATTGTTGCAGATCGAAGGATATGATATCGCTAATAATTGTATGATATTGTTGTTCGGCATAAGATCTTGTCCTACAGGCTACGATATTACCTGCAACTCACTTGGGGGTAACCCCAAGCTCTGGTTTACGTATTCTAATTCTGTTTCATTGCATTAGTATTTTATTTAGCATCTCTTATTTCATAGAATACTATATGTATGCATTAGCATCCCTGGAGTTCACCTAATCTCATCTAAGTGAATGTTTTATGTAGTTTTGAACATTTATAAGTTAATTCATGTTATACAGTTATCCAATAGCCGACATTAAATCTTAATTATTATTATAAGCATCAATACAACTCTCTATTTTCTATTTTTTGTCTCTACCTATGTTTTTGTTAATCCTTGGCAAAATCGGAGTAGTCTGTCTCTGTTCGTAATACGATCTTGCAGAATCATAGTATGATATTGACCTTTTGCATACGATCTAGAATACACTCAAAAATTTGGAATCTCCATCAGACATCAAAATGTAGGTAAGGTTTAAAATCAATTTTTAAACATTGCATTTGTCTTTTTGAATTATGTTTGTTGTTTACATTGGAATGAAAATTGCATAGAGGATAGAATAATTGCATTTTGGCCAAACTTAGGTGTGTGCATGATTTTATAAAAATGAACACATAAAAACAAATCCCAAACCTAGGCTCGTAAATTACCACAAAATGTTTCTTGGTGAACCCAATCCATTCGTCGAAAAATCACCATAAGAGGGTACGAATTCAAATACCTCTCCTCTGAGGTGTAGACCTATCCTTTTCCCATCCCATTCTAGGCGTGGATCCATTAGCCTAAAGGAAAGGGGTACAAAAATTTTAGACCTACAGGAGTCAAGGTGATTATGGGGGTGTGTTATATTCTCTACACTCAAGGGCTTTGGGGATTGAAGGGTTCACTAGCAATGGTTTAAGGTCTCATTCCAAGTTTACGATGGAACATTTAATGTGTATATTGAGCAAACACCTACGTTTAGCCTTTCTAAAATCTAATCTATGAATGTGAAAGAATTATGCAAGCAAACAAAAATACAAGCAAGCAAGGACTAACCCTAGAATGATTCTTGATTTTTAATGAGAACTAAACCCTAGCTTGAAACAAAATAAAACTCTTTTATTTTTAGCAAATATTTGAGAGAATGCACAAACAAAACTAACCCTAAAATGCAAACTATATGATTTTTCTCTTTTGAATGCCTAGAAACATAACCAAATTATTTTCCCTTTATTTATGATCTAGATTTTGAATAGAAATGGGTAGAAATAAAACAACAAGCAACCTAAGAAGTTAACTTAGGGTACTTATCTGATCTGATGGTTTACCTTAGATTTTAACTTGTGTCTAATAGTTTACTTAGGGTACAGATTAGTTAGCTAAGAAAATCATCTATTGTTTTCTTAGGTCTAATAGTTTATTTGGAATTTTAGCTTCAAATCAGTAGGGATATATATATTGTTAAAACCCTATTTTGCATTATTATTTTCATGGATGTGATATCATGGCAATTTAAGGTTGCATCAAATTTCCAACCACACCACCCAAAGTGAAAATAATCTTGGAGGTATGGGTTGGTGCATCAATATTATTACGGATGTATGAGTCATAAAGGCATCAAGTATGATAGTATTTAGCAAAAAATACATATTGATTCTAGATTTCAAAGGGATTCAATAGCATTAGGGAATAATAGGACCAATCATTCAAAATATTATAGTAGAGCAATAGAAACACAAAATCAATAGATCAATTATAGATATTCAAGAGGCATAATGCTAGCTTCGCATCATCAAAGACCACCACCAATTAATATTTCACATGGATGGATGGATGATCAAGAGTGGTATTAGTTTTTGCTTAGAATATCGTATTATTTAGTTTCTTCTCATGTTTTGAGGATGAAACATTTGAAAGGAGGGTGGAATGTTATGGTACCAAGGAATAGGGATATGGGAATATGATAATACATTGTATATGGGTATTATGGATAGTTGGCATAGGCCACACATAACTAAGGGTTGGTTATAGTATTAAATTACACTATGATAATGAGTGGGATGAGGGTTTATAATATGGGTATATAAAAAATAGATATTGCCATTGAAATTATCATCATTCGTATGAAGTATTACTTGCAATTATCCCACCCATAAAATGGCTTATAATACTTTTCCCTCTCTAAGTGGTACTCCCATATTGGGATATCTTGAGGAGTTTTCCTACCTTAAGGATTATAATTGGCATTGCCCTACCCTAAGGGTATTTATGCGGGAGCATCGAAGCAATTAATTTTTATTATATTAAGTTTTGTTAATGTAACGATTATAAATAGGTATTATAGGTAGTCATTCTAATAACAATCATCCTTATTTATAAAAATACAAGAGGAGATAAGAAGAGGAGGAGGTGGTGTACATAGAAAAAGGAATAGAAAGAGGGAATGACATGCAGAGTGAAATAAAAAAGTGCAAAGACATCTATCATAAGGGGTATGGATGCAAATATTTTGTATATATAGCCATTATTATATAGGCAATAACATTGTTATTCACCTCAAATTTTCTTTTGTGTATGCATTTGAATATAAATGAATTATGCTATTTGAGTCGTATGTTACAAAGCACTTGGACTAGTGTGTGCAAAGTTGCAAGTGAGGATAAATTTTATAGTAGACTAAGTAAAGACATTATTTGAAAGGAAGTAGTGATCAAACTACTTTGGAAGCAAGGAAATTATTATCTAAGTCTTACTGACATATAACTTAGTCGATATTGTCTATAGGGCACCATAGGGTAAACTAAAGATAATTGTTGTCTTGTAATTTATTGTCTCAAATAGTGTTGTCTCGAGGAATCATCATCTAGAGTGACTTGTTATATTTGTACCTAAATCCTTATGCATGGTCAATGTATTAAGACATTATCATCTCAAAGTATTATTGTATTGAACTTAACCGCCTCATACAAGGGAAGATTACCATCGTAGGAGTTATCATCAAGAAGTTATCTTGTCCCTTGTTGTCTTGTAGTCACAACAACTATCATCATGACACATTATCATCATAATAATTCAGCATCTAAAGACCCTACTATCTTGTAATGGATATCCCTTATGTCTTATATCAATGCATTAGAATTCTAGGTTGCTTGCAAAGGTCATCCTTCAATGGATTTTCTTCAACTGGCTATTATTTATGGATTATCTATCTTTGTCTCATTGTATGGATTATTATTATGGGTAATTATATATGGATGAGTGATTTTATATTTATGCATATTGGTGAATAATTTATGTTAATGAGAATAAATTTTCATAACAAAATATCATACTCCTATACCTCATCCCCTCCTTGAGTTCTCTCACTTTAAATATTTAAAAATTGGAAAATATTAGAGGAGAAACTAGCTCAACAAGTATTCCCAAAAAAGTATAAAGGGATATTTCTTAGCATCTAGTGGAAAATGAATATGATGACCCTCTTCATATTACCCTTTGCTTGACAATTCTAAAAATAACTACTAAATAAACTAGACCTAAATATTTTGATTAATTTATAGAGAAAATAAAACCATTTATTGTACATAATTAGAATTGAACACTCATCAAACACTTTATATTAAGACTTCATATCCTATAGATACATAGTGCACTAAAATAGATAATATAATTCCGAAATAGATACTAAGTTGTAGCTTGCAACTTTCACATGCATCCTACATAAGGTTTTCAAACCCACTTCATTCATTTTCCTTCTTTCCAAACTTAGTGTACCCAAGAACCTTCACTTCTATATTCAAAATTAGAATCCATCCTTAAATATCTATACCTATGGTCTAATACTAGATAAGAAAATATAATCCCAAGAATGGACTCATAGCACCATCTATCAAGGATGGATTGGACAAGTCACTATAATCATATGCACTACTTAATATTAGTCTCATACACGTTAATGAAGAAATAGGAATAAAGTAAGAGAGGTGTTGAGTCTTAGTGATGGACCCACCACCTTTCTATTTATGTGTGACCCATATTACTAAATTTGGATAGACTCCCTCCTCAATATATAGTTAATACCTCTCATAACAAAAAATAATTACTTAGTCTATCACAATGTAAAATTCCCTCATATAGGGACCCTCCCAACCCTTTTTTTTACCTAATCAAAGTAATATTACCACAAGATTTATATTTATAAACTTAGGGAAAACTCTTTATAATACATATTCTTTCTCAAAATTTGGTAGTAATTATCCCATATGTAAACAATAATAAACTTTAAATAAAATTATGCATATATTTAATATAGTAATCATAAAACATATCCTTTATATTTTAAATCCTTAACCCTAATTTACCCTTTATCCCAAATAATACTTAAGTATACAAAATTATAGAATGCTAACTATACTAACTCAAGAATAATACCTCAATATTTTATTAGATGTAGATTAACATGCAATAGAAATTTAACCATAAAGAGAAAGTACAAAATTTTAAATCCCTTATTTAGTTTTCTCTTTCCATCCTAATATTTACCATACACTAAAATATGTACAAAGGAAATGGGTCCAAGAACCTACCTTTAATCATCCCAATAGTGACAAACTAGCTTAAACTTCACTCCAATGTATTAGTTCTCTCTTTTTCCTATAACCCTTCCTCTCCTTTCATCCAACTAAGGAACATTTATTTCTTGTTGTTTTTATCTTATACAAATATCTTATAACTAAGATAGATAGTCTATAATAAGGACTTGATATGTTTCACTTTGGAGTTCTCCTTAAAATAGAGATATGAGGAGATCACTCATCTCTAAATCTATCAACTTAATAAGATTGATATTTCTAATTTGAATAAATTTCTTGAGTAAGACTCTATTTTATTTTGATTGATTGGAAAATGAAGGGTTTTGAAATGATTCCCACAAACTTTTACAATAATACCAAGGTGGAGTGAACAAACTAGAAATCACTCGCTAACCACCCCAAAATAAGAGAAAAAATAAAAAATAAAACCATCTCGGATCTAACCATCCTATGATCTGCCCTGAAGAATAACTCCCCAATACACCTAGAGGGGACTAATATAAAACAACACCCAAGCGCAAAAAAGAGAAAGGAGAAATAACCTCCCAAAAAGAAAAAAAATATAACCAATAGAGCCACCCTTATCCTCGAGATCTTCTTGCTATGTATAGGTTCCTCCAAAATTTGATATAGAAAGTAGTTCACCTCTTCTATGAACTCCACTACCACCTTAAATGTTCCAAGAATCTAGTGTTGCTTGTCATCAACTTTCTTAATTAGCTAGATATGGTTGCAAGACTCCACAATTTTGGGAGTAGAGGAATAACCTCCTCTATAGACTTGGATTTTTTTCACTTGGGACTAATCATCTAAATCTGACGAGTCCACAAATATAGGAGCACCCTCCTTCTTGATCATCTTTGTAGATAGTATTTTGGAGCATCTCATCCTTCCCACTCACACTTTTGGAGGTCATAGATATGCAACCTGATATTCCACTTCTTTCAACCACCTAAAGGTAGGATATGGGGTTTTCCTTCTTGTTAGACTCCATGGAATACAAAAGTGATATTTTAGATCATTTCACTCTACCACCCCTCACACCCCTTGGAGTCACAGAGATGTCGCTTGATTTCTTTCTTATTTTTACCACCTTGGAGGAAATAATTATAACATTCCTACCAAAACCAACCAATATTATATTCTTATCTAAGTCATTGACAAATAATTAAATAATAATAATCTCCATGTGGTTCTCTTATATATGAGTTTCCAAGTAAGTCCAAGGCTACACTTCATAGGTTTCAATGTGGTCAGTGTCTATCCCATGGATAGGAGTTGCCAACCCCTATAATGACCTATGGGTAATTTTCTTTACCTCGTAATTTGGAATTCTCCTATATAAAATAGGAATATCATTTTCCCTACTAGCTTGAATCAACATTAAGCTAGCCTTATGTTAGATCTCTTTCAACCCGTACATTAGGCGTATGCCTTGAAGATTAGCTTGTTCTTCCTTAAGGATAGAACATCAATCATTGCAATACTTAACTCTTCCCATATCAACAATGGGTAGCTAAAGTGGTTATCACACAAACCCTCATAGACTTTTCTATACCTACTATTATATCTTATTTGATCTATTGAAATTTAATCTCTACAATATGAGATAATATCCAAATTCTCCCTTATGATCATTCTTATATTTAATCACTAGAGATCCATCTTTAAGTGTTATACATGATTTATCCTTTCTCTTTTATTTAGGGTTAATTTATGTCATCTAAACACAATATTTAATTCTCATTTAAATATCTAAACCCTAATATATGATAACTTCATGTCATGATATAACTTTATTTTCCATAATTGCTTGTAACTGAGAATTACATTGTTTATAGATCTTCTTAAAGAGTGATACAATTCATTTTATATCAATTTACAAAGCATTCTCAATAGAGATATTTTTACAATAAAGGAGGTCTTACTTTAAATAGGCTTTGTTACAACATATATATGTATCAAATAGAAGTTGAATAGATCTAATATTCACTCAATTCCAATCAAACCACCAGTACTAGGTTGTAGGTATTTTGGTATCAGGACAACCCATTACATATATATGAAAATATATTATAGGCAAGCAATATCATGTAATAATATACATTTAAATGCAACTATGCACAATACATTCATCATAATGTAATTGCAATCAAAGCATTCCATAATTCAAAGGAAGGAAATCATATACTTTCCTAAGAATGAAATCCACATCTAATTCCATTCCATATCATTTTCCATAAAAGATATACCTTTGATAAAATATTATTATATTCAATTACTTCTAAACAACTCATGAGAGAATCCCATAAATTCCCTCAAGAATGGATTTCCTTTCCATTATTCCCATGCATAAAATAGAATTTGCATTCATATACTAAATCCTATTTCATTTACCTAGAAATAACATTTAAACAAAATATTATATCAATCATTAAACCCTATAGTTCATATAAATTTAATCGTATAATTGTTTCATAATCCATCACTAGATTATACTATTAAATCATGATTGTACTATAGTTCTTTTACAAATTCAACCATCAACATACCTTTAGTCTATAGGTATCATACAAATTTAACTATACATTTGTCTCTTGATCAATCACCAAGATCGTACTAGAGTTTCACAAATCTAGGTACAATTATTACTCAAGTTTAGCTATAATTTGTATCGTAATATATCAACATGATTAAACTATAGATTCACAAATTTAGCCTCAAATTTGTCTCAGGAACACACTATAGATTCATAAAATTAGCTATATATTTGTTGCATAATCTATCATCAGGTTAAACTATAGTTCCCATTAAAATGTCTCTTAGTTTATCAACAATACTATTACAAATATTTCACAAATTTATCTCAAAATATTTAAACAAAAATTTACTATGGTAAACACAAATTTCCCCCAAAATCTTGCCTCAAATTTTTTCATAAAATTAAAATAATATTTATACAAATTTTATTACAAGTTTTGTTTCACAATTTGTCCCAAAAAATCTTCCTTAAGAATTCTTGTAGTTTACACAAATTTTACCCATAAAATTTATCTCATGTTATTCAATAGAATTCATTAAAAGTTACACAAATTTTACACCTAAAATTTATCTCATAATCTTCAACAGAATTCATTAAAGGTTACCCAAATTGTTTCATAATATTTTAAGTGAGTTTCATTATATTTTGTACCAAGTTTGACAAAAATATTATCTCACAGTAAACTTGATTGGCAAAGTAAATAGGTTTAATATGAGCTCGTGTAAAATTATATTTACCCAACCTTGATGCAGTCAACAATCCATATGTCAGTCCATCCTATCAGGGAAAACACAACACAATTAGCTAACCCCTGAGGTCATATTGACTAGCAATAAACTGTTCGTATCTAGTCTTCGTGACTAGGTGGCTAGCACAAGCTAGCCTTGACCACATTAACCATGGTCATCTACTAAAGGTGGGTATTTCTTGATAATACCATATACATGCTTCCATGGGAAGAATGTGGGATTACAATTCACAATGATTGATAAAATATGGATGCACCGATACTGCAAAACCAGGAAGACAACTTAGGGTAGTGACAAATGACACTCACAGGTATAATCATATGGTTTCCATACAAGACTTTGAGTGAGGACTCAGTCGACCATTTGTAGTGCAGCCCTCGACCACCACCACTTGGTGGTCGAGCACAAATCTAAGCTATGTTTCCTATATACCTCTCTTAGGTCTCTGTAAGTCCCATGTGGAACAAAGTCTTGTTTATTTCATGGATGGTGTCATGGGAAAGCTAAGAAATAAGAGTACCTTTGCACTCTAAAGTTAATAATCACTAGGCAGTGGTCATGAGAGTTCCACCAATGGTGTTGAGCTATGAGATTTTGGTCTAAGTCTTGTTGTCGCATAAGGTTTCTAAGGCCGATTAAATATTTTTAAACAAATAGCACAACGACTTGATCTAAGTGGCCTTATTAAGCTTTAAATGCATTCAAAATGAGAATTTTACATAATAATTGATGCATGGACTTACTATTAGGCCTTACACCTAGTATAGTTTGATATACCAAACACCTATTATAGAAGCATGTGAATGCAACATGATACTACCATTACAAATTTAGACTAGGTAATTCTATAGATCATAAATTACAACTAACATTAGAATTATTTGCAAGCTTGTAAACAAAAAATGCTTAAATTCTCAAGAATTTGATTTACCAAACACCTATTACAAAAACATGTGAATGCAGCATAATACTACCATTACAAAATTAGACTAGGTAATCATATAGATCATAAATTACAGCTAACATTAGAATGATTTGCAAGCTTGTAAAAAAACAAAGCTTAAATTCTCATGAATCACACATTAAAAATAGATATAAATAGGAAGATCCCTCTGACCTACAATATTCACAAAATTCTAAACTTCTCTTCCTTGTCTTCTAAGCCCTTCAATCCTTTCCTTATCCCTCCTTCCCTCGCGTTATCACATGGTGGATTTTTATAACATTTTGGAGGTGCCTTCTCAAATGGTGAAGGGGAAAGTTAGGTAATGACTCATTGGAAGGGTCATTTGTAAGTATAGACCCAAGAAGATAAGGATAGACATGATGATACATATAATATGGGTTAATAGTTACCTTAGAAGAACTGAGGTTACCAGATTATAATTTAAATTCATTCTAGTATCTTATAAGTCCAGATTCCTTTCCCATGGTACTTAGAGTCACAATTTTCCTTCCTTAAAATTTAGCTCCATATTAATATGCAAAACATGCTAATAATTTAATTCATAAGTAATCTTTTTTTTTATATCTTCCCCTAGGATGCATTTTCACAGGTAATAAATAAGTTCCCAAGATTCACAAAACTCTAAAAATATCCAATACCTCTTAGAGCTTCACAAAACCAAGCATTAGTTTCTTAATCATCAAGCACAAGGGTTTGATCAGGGTGGGATGTGACATACTCCCCCCTTATACTAAACATAGTCCCTTGTGTTACCATGGTTAGCAAGCATAAAACATTAATGTATTTTCAAAACATAGCAAAGGAAACAAATAACCATAATGCTTTTACCAATTTGCACTCATAGGCATCCATGCAACCTCAATATTCCATGTCATTATTTTATCCTATGGATGGCCTCTTTAAGATAGATTCAACTATCACCATCCCATTTAGGATACTAGTCTCGGACATCATGTTCCAATGGTGTAGACATGAGTATACTTATATGCGGGTAATTATTTGTGTTACCCATGAGTTGTCTTCATCATCCTTTCTCTTTACCATTATCTTGTTCTTGGTGGTCGAGCAACTTCTTCTTCCTCTGATAATAGCAACTTATTTCATCCACGATAAATCCTGGACCTGTGATGCAATAAAATATTAGCAATACCATATTCTTCAAGAAATAAATCATTTATACTACATGAACTAGTATTAAATCATCCATCAATAACTATTTTGCATGGTAAAGTCAAATCATAGAAACAAGCATAAATTTTATCATAAAGCATCGAGTCATAAGTCAATGCATACATACCATCATAAAGTATTTTAGTATTTATCAATGCGAAAGTACCTCTATAAATCATCAGAGTATCTATCAATGCATCAAACATAGTCTAACTAAAATAATATTACATATTATTCTCAAATAAGGAAAATGATTCCTCATGTCCTCCACCCTTTACCAGGTGACATTTCTTTTTGAATATAGGTCCCACTAGACCTTGTATTGTTCCATGTTTTGCTTCCTCATCCTCTTGGAGTGAAACTCGAGGATCTTTACCGGCTTTACCTCAATGTATGTTGGGTCCACCATCTACATCTTTGAGACATCCAAAACATGATTAGGATCATCAATATACTTCCTAAGAAGGGACACATGGAAATAATCATGGATATTTTCCAAATTAGGTGGCAAGTCGAGTTGGTAGGCAACAGGGCTAATATTTTCCATAATGAAAAAAGGTCCAACATACCTAGGATCTAGTTTAGTCGACTTGATAACACTTTTCATAGGCTTTACTCTCAAGAATACCTTATCTCCTATAGAAAATTCTTGAGGAGTTCTCTTCAAGTCAACATAACTTTTCTAGTGATCTGAAACTTCCTTAAGCCTTTGTCATATTACATTCATATTCCTCCATTTCTTTGAGTGTATCTGGTCCAATGATGACCCGATCCTCTGGATTATCCCATGAAATGGTGTTCTACATATTTAGCCATACAATCCATATTCAAAGAAGCATGATATTAGTTAGTTTAGGCAAATTCTACTAAAAGCAATAAGTCTTCCCACCGATACTTCTAATCCATGCAATACATGCGAAGCATATCTTTTAAGACTTGATTGACTCTTTTTATCTATCCATTTGTCTCTGGATGATAAGCATAACTTATATTTAGAGTGGTGCCAATTGCATGATGGAGAGCTTTCCAAAATTCATATGTGAACCTAGAATCTCGATAAGAAATGATTACTTTAGGAAACCTGTGTAACCTGAATATCTCTTTGGTGAATCTATTGGCTATTACTGTTAGAAATAGAGTCTATTCCATCATTTAGGTTATGTAAATGTATCTTCCAAGGTACATACTTATATTACTTTAGGGGGAAGTTATCTAGTTACTTCATGCAATGTAATAAGTGCACAAGTGTCATTGTGTAAGTTGTACATGTGCAAGTTGTCCCTTGCACAACTAGATAGAGTGTTGGCCAAGTATCCTATTTTGCCTATATAAGGATGGCCTCTTAGGTAGATAGAAATAGAGTGAGAAATACATAGACAGTGATATTCATAGAGTGTAGCATAGTGTGTGACACCATCCATTGGTGATGGATGCAATGTATTTTAGTAGCTTTATATTGGAGTGTTCATTTCCTTGATAGCTATATTGTAATATTTTATATTTCAGTCATTCAGTAGATTTAATTTCTTTAATATTATTATGCATCTTGTGATTTTTATCTCTCCATGCTTACTATATCAAAAGATAACAATGGTATCAAAGATACAGTAGATATAGTTTGAGTAGGTCTATAGGAAATTTACCATTATCATTGAGCCTGAGTGTTTTGACAAACTAACGCACCGCTAGACTAGCCACTATCAAAATCCCTCAGAAGAATCTAAGTGGTATAATAAGATAGATTCACAAGTGAGGATTGAAAGAAGTCTTAGTTCAAGGAAATACTAAGACTATAATTGACCAAAGTCTTTCCACAAGAGTTTTAGCAAAAACTCATGAAGACCAAGACTTAGGATTCAAGCCACTAGATTGATAGATCATTCAGTGAGGATCATCCAGGATATCTAGAAATTTGCTAACTAGTACCTAAAGTTTCTTTTTTTTATACTATGCTATTTCTCATAGGATTAAGACTCCTCCTATGAAAAAAATATATGAGACTCCAACTTCATTTCTCGAATGTTGGTGTTCCCTCATAGTGCAGAGATTGGTTCTTTGTGTAAAATAAGAACACTGTGAAAGAATACTTCTTGTGAAGATTTTTGGTGAAGTCAGGAGATAGAATATCTTCATTGTTGAATCAAAGAACATCACAAGTTGAATAACAGGACCATAAAAGCCTTGACATAAAAATCCCATAGAAGCCTTAGAGAAGAGGCCACAGGAGCCTTAAAGGAGAAGCCACAGAAGTCTTAATACCAAAAGGCCATAGGAGCCTTGGTATTGAAAAAGGCTATAATAGCCTTGATACTAAAAAAGGCCATAGTAGCATTGATATTGGAAAAGTCCATAGTAGCCTTAGTACTGGAAAAAATGCCATAGTAGCCTTGATCCTAAATTTGAAAAAGAATATTTGATTCAGAAGCAGACTAAATATTTTAGTACTAATACTATGTTGCAATGAAAGAAGATTCAGTGAGTTGGAAAACATCCTACAAGAAATTTAGGAAGGGTATCTTCTTCAAAATCAATTTAGCACCTGGAGAAAAATCAAAGATATCAGGAGAATATCTCATTGCAAAACTTCCAGTCAATAAAGGAGAAGGATAATAAGGACTAGGTGAGCTCGAATTCAAAAGTACTAGATTCAGATATCCAAAGGAATATCTCATCACCAATACTTCCAAGAGCATAAGGTTAAATAAAAAGTCTCAAGGAATACCATCAGAAGCTGATAGATCAAAGACCTTGAGAAGATCTTATAGAGCATCTATAAAAAAGTCTAAGAGAGTCTTACTAAAGATATTCTCAAAAAAGAAATTATTGGAGAAATCCACTATCAAGGAGAAGCCTCTTATAGTCAAGGACCCGAGACAATTATCGCCATATAACAACAAGTCCAAGAGAAGAATAATTTGGGAAGGAATGCCAAATTTGAGAAGAAGAATTTTGCAAGGAGTTCCAAATTCAAGAAGAATAATTTCGTAAGGAGTGTCAAATCCAAGAAGAATAATTTGGCAAGGAGTGCCAAATATCATAAGAATATCCTGCTTGAATTCATAAATTGAGAATACGACTTGAAGACAAAATAAGCTCACCAAATATTAAATATTTGAAGATTACCTCTCATAGAAATAAGGCATCACTTCAGAGATAAAGACTACTCCAAATATGTATCAGAAGGAGAAGAACAAAAGAGGAGAAAAATCCATCAAATCCTAGGCTCATAAAAGAAATGTCAAGACCATCATTTGGTGAAGAAGAAGCTATTCAAGATTATCTAAAAAGAGCTTCAAGGGCATTCTCATAGCAACAACTTGGTGTTCCTAGATACCAAGATCTTCATCCTCTAAAGAAGTGCTAAAAGAGCTACAATAAAAAGGTATGCAAATTTTTGGTGTAAATAGATTTATTAATTCATCTACCTATTAGATTTGTTAGATGCACCTACATTTGGATTAAAGTTTCAAATAGAAAATTGGATTGCAGTCTTCAAAAGTGGAAAAATAAAAAAATTATTTTTAGGCTCATTTGCACTTTCATTAGTAGTTGATTATATTTCAAAAATAGTTTCTATCAACTACCTACTATTTTGAAAAAGAAAAAGAAGACTAAGCTCTACAATATTAGTTGTAGTGAAATTTTAGAATAACTATTAAAGATTCTTTTTAGGTTATTCTTGATTAGTTGCAGTATATTCTTAGTGCATTAATTTGAGAGTTGATCAGAGTGATAAAGTGTAATCTTAGTGCATTGAAAGTGGAAAAACTTGTACAATTATAGTACTCTCAAAAGAAATTAGTTTTGTGTTATTTAAGGGCATAGAATATGATTTGTATCAAGTGTCTAAGGACACTATTGAAGCACAAAAATCTGCAACTTGTAGTGGTCTAAAGGAGCCACTCAAAGAAGGTTAGAATCCTCCAAAACCTGAAGAAGAACATAACTAACCAAAAATAGAAATAGAAGCTTACAGGATGAGACTTGGTGAGTCTCAAATCCAATAACAATAAAGGATTGAATGCAAGAAAAGAATTGCAGAAAATAAAAAGCTTCTATCTACTGTTGTATAAGCTTAGAATTATCATCTAAGTGACCAAGCTAAAAGCAGGAACTTGTCTACTTGTTAAAGACAACCTCAAAATCCTTATAGTGCAGGAAAAAATCTGCCATAAAATCAGAAGTTTCTGATCTGAAATAAGAGTGCAAAAGGAAGGTGCATTAAAAGAAAATTTGTGTACACATTATAGTACATCTTATTGCACCATTTCAATTTGATTTTTACAGTATAAAAACAAATTTGAATCTGTCCCAAAAATAGACAATAAATACAAGGAAAATAGCCAAGAGAGGGCTGAACGTAAGCACTCTTCCCAAGCTATAGAAGCCACTCAAAGGGGCTCTTCAAGGATGCTTGAACGTGAAGAAGACACATCATAAATAGAAGATAAAATAGTGTACAAATCAGAAGACACAACATAGGAGAAGATCAAGCAGTGGACAAAGCAAACATATGTCAAAGAAAAGGAGCATTCATACCAAATCATTTCTACAACTAACAATGGAGTAAGGCATCAAGGAGTCTTCATCCAAGCACTGCTATTTAGAATCCATTCAAGGGCCACCAAAGCTACTCCATATCTCCACCAAAGCTCCACCACATCTCCACCATAGCTCCACCATTAGCTGGAGAGACTTGAGCATCTATGTAAAACAACAAGGATTAAGGTGGAAAACATGTTGGAGAGTCTTCATATAAGCGTTGATAGAAAGAAAGGCATAAAACTACCACTTGTCATATATTGAAAGATACTCTATAACACTCACAAAGGATATGTTACACTTCTTGGAACCCATATTCCAAACAGTGGATTTACACACAGCTTGGCATACGTTACAAGAAAGATAACTTGTAAGTATTGAGGAAGGAGCTTTACTTGGACAGTGCTTAAGAAAGAATAAAAGAAGGGAATGTTTTCAACTCAAGAGTGACACTTGTCATTAGTAGTGGAGTGAGTTTGAAACCTGCACCAATCGAATGAAGAGCTTTCATGAGCATATAAGAACTCATAAAGTGACACTTGTTAGTCTTCCAACCTCGTATTAAAGTTTTGGAAATATGAGCAAGGTTTGTTGTCATTGATGTCAAGAGTCAGTTTCAGTGAGCAGTGCAAAAGGAAGGATGTCAAGAGTCAGTTTCAGTAAGTAGTGCAAGAGAAAGATTGCTTCTAGGCCTAAGGGAAATAATATTATAATATCTCCTATTATAATATTCAAGGTGGTCAGATAAGGTCTAAAGGAGCAATAGGAAGGCCCAAGAAAAATAATATTATAATATTTTATTATAATATTAAAGGTCTAATGTTAAGACCTAAAGTTGTTAAATTAATTATAATAATTTCATTATAAATTAATTTATAATTTAATTTAATTAACCTTAAAGTTATTAAATTAATTATAATAATTTCATTATTAATTAATTTATAACTTAATTTAATTAACCCTAAGGTTAGGGTTATAAGGGCAAAGGTTATTTATAAGAATCGACGTCATACGTTTCCCCTCCACCGACGTCCAAAGGGAGATGGCACAATGGTATAAATACCATGTGCATTGGTTGACTAAGAACTTACCTTCGATCGATTCACATTGGGAGAGCCTACGATTTTTGTGATTTACATGCAAGAAAAGATAATTTTTTTGTTTTATTCGGTAGCCATCGAAGGGACAAAAGGAGGGAGGCTTAAAGCCTCATAGCCAACCAGGTGGTTGGGCTAGAGACAAGTGGCTGTGTGTTGAGATATTGAAAGGTGGGAGGTCCCATGATCGAATCCCAATGGTAGTGTTTTGTGGTGGTCATTTTCATTTTGAGCACCCAACATAGAAGACAAAGTGCACAAGGTACTTTTGCCTTCCAAGGTGAGCACCTAGCTCATGTGGTAGTTGAGCCATGGCTAGGGCGTTGGTGGTAGCACAGTGGGGGATCGAATCCCATTGAGGGCAAAAGAGGTATTTAATTTTTTAATTAAATTTTATCCTAAGGTTTTGTTGTGGCATGATTTTTGTGTGTTAAGAGGGAGATATAAGGTTTATAAAAGTTAAAATATTTTATTGTGATTTTGATGATTAGAATTTGGAAGGAGTAATAAGGTGAATAAAGAAAATTAATTGTTGTTTAATTTTTGCTAATCATTTTTAAGTGTGGAGATTATAAGGTGTAATTGAGATTAAAAGTTTTGTATGGTGAAATATTTTGAGGGAATATTTGAATGAAATTTTGAGAAGGTTTTTGCTACCTAACCTTTGAGATTGGCAAAGAGGGTAATTGTGATTGAGACAAGTTTTGAGGTCAATTCTTCATCAAACAAAAGGTATGGGCACATCTTCCTTGTGAGTGAAATATTGTTGGATTGGATGTTGTGAATGCTAAGTTGGAGTGAAAAGGATTGTTTGATAAGCATTGTTGGAAATGTTGAGTGAGCCTTCATGTGCATGATTAGGGTTTGAGAAAGATCATGAGTATCATTGTTATGTGAGATTGTTTGATAAGCATTGTTGGAAATATTTGAGTAAGCTTTCATATGCTTGATTAGGGTTTGTGAAAAGACCATGAGTATCATTGTTATGTGAATTTAGAATCATCTTGAGTCAAGGTTGAGTTCCATAGTGTGAGTTGTTGAAAGCATTGTGAAACACTTGTTTAGGGTTTGTAAGCAAGTTGTGTTTCATTGAGTGATTGGTTGAGTGAAGTTGATTGAGCATAATTGATTGAAAGTGTTGGAGTGATAGTTCAAGTTTTATGAAACAAATTGTTCTTTACTAATTTGAGAAAGAGATTGAAAGTGATTGAGTGTGAAACATATTGAGTCTCTTACCATTCTCTATATGTTTCTATGGTTAAAAAAAATTATGAGTGAAATTTATTTGTGAGATTGAAGAGGTTTTTTGGAAGAGATTAAGTTGAGTTTTGTGAGTATTTTGTGAGTGTGAAACATATTGAGTCTCTAACCATTCTCTATATGTTTCTAAAGTCAAACAAGATTCTATGTGAAACTTGTTTGTGTGATTGAAAAGATTTTCTATAATAGATTGAGTTGAGTTGAGTAAGCTTTTGTGGAAGCTTACAATATAGATTTGAGATAAGTATTGATAAAGACTTGTTGAGCAAATTTAGAAGTTCTTGTTGAAGACTTAATTGAAGATTTGAGGTAAGTCTTGGTGAAGACTTGAGAGAAGTTTGAGCAAGTTCTAGAGAGGACTTGTGGATAGATTTGAGGTAAGTCTTTGAGAAGACTTGAGAGCAGAGTTGATTGATTGATTTGTTCAAACCTTGAGTTAAGGTTTGGGGTAGATCTAGCAGAGTTGATTTATGATTGGATCAAGCTTTGTGTTAAGTCTTGAGGATAGATTTGAGGATAGAGTTTGGATTTGAGGATAGATTTGTGCCATAACAGAGAAAAATATTAAGAAGATTTATGCTAGATCAAAGGACTATATTTAGTGCAGATTTGAGATAGATATTGAAGAGATTTATGCTAGACCAAAGGACTATATTTAGTACAAATTTGAGATAGATATTGAGAAGATTTATGCTAGATCAAAGGACTATGTTTAGTGAGTAAAATTGAGATAGATATTAAGAATTTCTACGAAATCAAGGACTATGTTTAGTGTAGATTTGAGATAGAGCTAAGAGCAAGCTTTGGAGGTGATAGAGTAGAGGATAGTAGTCTCCTATGGATAGAGATCCATTAGCTAGGGTAGTGAGGATAGAGGTCTTATGAGTGAGGATAGGAGTCTTTAGTGGAGAGAGATCCACAAGCTAGAGTAGTGGAGGCAGTAGTCTTCTAGAGGATCACCAGCCAGAGCAGAGGAGAAGGAGTTCTCCTATGGATAGAGTTCCACAAATTAGCTTAGGGTATTGGTGTCTCCTATGGATAGGGATCCATAAAATTGATTAGGGGATTGATGTCTCCTTTGGATAGAGGTCCATAAACATTGTAATAGGGAAGGATTCCCAAGAGATTTGTTGAGGAAATTTTAGTGAAATATTTTCTCCATGGATGTAGCCCACATTGGGTGAACCACATTAAATTGGTGTCTCTATTGTGTGTGGTGATTTATGCATTGCTTTTATTACTACTATTAATATTTCCATTGATATATTGCATAATATTATTTGAGAAAAGAAAAGTAAAAAGTGGTCTTATACTATTCACCCCCCTCTCAGTATAAGCTTGTGTTCTTCAATTGGTATCAAAGTGGGTTCCTTTGAAAGAGTTTAACAGCTTGAAGGAAAAGCTCACAAGAACATAGATGGATTCTCAGAATGGATCTTCAAGGAATTCAACACCATTGTTCGATGGGAACAATTATGTACTTTGGAGTATGAGAATGAAGATTCACCTAATGGTACTTGGAAATGAAATATGGGAAGCAGTTGAGAATGGATACATACCACCAACTACTCCACCTATAGATAAATATGGTAAGCTCCTACAACTGAATAATTCAAATGCAATGAATGGAATTTTAAAGGGTTTGCATGAAATAGAGTTTATAAAGGTTATGCATTGCACATCAACAAAGGAAATTTAGGATAAGTTGAAAGGTATATATGAGGGAGACAAAAAGGTCAAAAGGGTAAAGTTGTAAAATTACAAGAGAACATTTGAAGACCTAAAGATGAAGGATGAGGAAAACATTGCTGCATATCTACTTCGTGTGGATGAGGTTGTTAACTCCATGCAAGGACTTGGGCTTAAAGTTGAAGAAACAGATGTTTGTGATAAGATTTTAAGGTCACTCCCAAAAAGGTATAGTGAAAATATTTTAGCTATAGAAGAGTCAAAAGATATTGAAATTTTGAAAAGGGATGAATTACATGGAATTCTCACAACTTTTGAGATGAGAATAAAAGAGGAACCTATTCCCTAGAAAGAAGCAACATTCAAAGTTATCTAAGAAGACAAAGGGTAAGAAGTCAGATTCAAGCAATGAGTTATCTAGTGATGAAGAAGAAAATTATGGTAGAAGGAACAAGGACTCAAGAAAGTATAAAGGTATGAAATCAGTTAGATGTTTTAATTGTGGAAAATATGGTCACTATGCATCTAATTGTCTAGAAGCTAGAAATAGCAATGATGAAGAAAAATAGGATCATAAGAATAGGGAAACAGGAAAACATAGGTACCAAAAGAAAAGTAGGGATGGACAAAGCAAGCAAGGAAATAAGTTTCTTCCAAAGGCATAAGAAGAGTTTCTATGCAGACAAGGCAGGTAAGAGTTCAAGTGATAGTGATGAAAGTTCCTCAAATAATGATGAAGATGAAATTCTATTTATGAAGAAGAAAAATAAGTGGTTAGAAACAGGTCACCAATAATTCTTAAGTGTTTTAGATGTGGTAACTTTGGTCATCTTGAAGATAGTTGTACAAGGAATGGATTCAGTTTCAGTGATGATGAATATGAAGATACACTTGAAGGTCCAGAAGAGGAAAGTCTTCTTATGGCAATAGAAGAAGAAGGAAGTGCTTCTAGTGGAAATAAATAGGGGAGGAATGGAGGTGATTCTAAGGGAAAAAAATAGGGGAAGAATCAAAGAAAGGAGAAGTTGATCTTGAGGGTGAGCTTATTTCTGCTCTTGATGAATTAAGGAAGGTAAGAAAGCAGAACTCAAAACTCAAGCTTCAATTTCAAGAATGTGATGAAGAGAAAGGAAAGCTTATAGAAGATCTAACCAACTCAATAGCCAAGACAAGAAAATTTAAAGAAGGTTAGAGGCTAAGGTTTTAGAATGTGAAAGGTTAGAGCATGAAGTAGCTTCACTAAGGAAGGAAGTAAAATATTCTAAAGACAAGCTACACAGATTTAAGAGAAGCTCAAAGAACTTGGATAAGATTATCAAGGTACAAAGATCTTCATCAAACAAGATAGGTCTTGGTTTTGAATAGGTACAAAGAGAATAAGGAGAGGAGTCAATCTCAAGCTCCAAAGAAGAAGAAGCTTCAAAATAAGAGAGTGAAAGAGAAAGTGAGACTTCTGAGGAAGAGTTGAACAATAGAAAGTTCAACAAGGAAAGGAACAATGCACAAATGAGGAACAGATGGAATAGGAAACAACACAGGGTAAAAGAGACTAAGAGACCAATGGGGTCAAGGCAAGGTAGTTTCAATGGATGATGCTTCTCATATCACAGGTTTGGGCACAAGGCTACATAGTGTAGGACACATGAAAGACAAGAATATGGGAATTTTAGAAATAGACATATTTTTCAAGGGTATTGCTACTCTTGTAATCAGTTTGGTCACAAGGCAGTAAATTGTAGGGTTCATGATAGGAATGGATATGGCTTCACCAGGAGAAACCCCAAGATATTTGCACCTTTAAGGAATAAAAAAATTAAGTGTTATAAGTGCAATAATGTTGGGCATATAGCCAAGTGGTGTAGAGCAGAACTTCCAGAGACAAGCAGGAACAAGAATAGTCAGAGGAATCAGAAGGATCAGTTGAGGAAGAAGGTGGACAAAGGTAAAGATTAGTGTATATTGGGAGTAGAGATACTCCCACCCCAAAATTAACCACCTCAAGAGGAGGTGGGGGAGGGGCTAAGCTAAGAGTCTCATTCTTAGCCCCAAGCCCCAAAGGTGGCCCTTTGCCATTGATGACAAAGGGGGAGAGATTTGAGTTAGGGGGAGAGCATTCAGTGGGGAGAGTTTCTCAAGGGGAGAAGAACAGAAAGAGGTAAAGGAAATGGTAAAAGGTAAATGGGTTGCCATCAATGACAAAGGGGGAGATTGTTGGAAATATGAGCAAGGTTTGTTGTCATTGATGTCAAGAGTCAGTTTCAGTGAGCAGTGCAAAAGGAAGGATGTCAAGAGTCAGTTTCAGTAAGCAGTGCAAGAGAAATATTGCTTCTAGGCCTAAGGGAAATAATATTATAATATCTCCTATTATAATATTCAAGGTGGTCAGATAAGGTCTAAAGGAGCAATAGGAAGGCCCAAGAAAAATAATATTATAATATTTTATTATAATATTAAAGGTCTAATGGTAAGACCTAAAGTGGTTAAATTAATTATAATAATTTCATTATAAATTAATTTATAATTTAATTTAATTAACCTTAAAGTTATTAAATTAATTATAATAATTTCATTATTAATTAATTTATAACTTAATTTAATTAACCCTAAGGTTAGGGTTATAAGGGCAAAGTTTATTTATTAAGCGTCGATGTCATACGAAGTTTCCTCCTCCATCGACGTCCAAAGGGAGATGGCACAATGGTATAAATACCATGTGCATTGGTTGACTTAGAACTTACCTTCGATCGATTCACATTTGAGAGCCTATGATTTTCATGATTTGCATGCAAGAAAAAAGATAATTTTTTGTTTTATTCGGTAGCCATCGAAGGGACAAAAGGAGGGAGGTCTTAAAGCCTCATAGCCAACCAGGTGGTTGGGCTAGCGGCAAGCGGCTGTGTGTTGAGACGTTGCAAGGTGGGAAGTCCCATGATCGAATATTGGTGGTAGTGTTTTGTGGTGGTCATTTTCATTTTGAGCACCCAACATAGAAGACAAAGCGCACAAGGTGTTTTTTCCTACCAAGGTGAGAATCTAGATCACACGGTATTTGAGCCACGGCTAGGGCGTTGGTGGCAGCACAACAGGGGATCGAATCCCATCGAGGGCAAAAGAGGTATTTAATTTTTTAATTAAATTTTATCCTAAGGTTTTGTTGTGGCATGATTTTTGTGTGTTAAGAGGGAGATATAAGGTTTATAAAAGTTAAAATATTTTATTGTGATTTTGATGATTAGAATTTGGAAGGAGTAATAAGGTGAATGAAGAAAATTAATTGTTGTTTAATTTTTGCTAATCATTTTTAAGTGTGGAGATTATAAGGTGTAATTGAGATTAAAAGTTTTGTATGGTGAAATATTTTGAGGGAATATTTGAATGAAATTTTGAGAAGGTTTTTTCTACCTAACCTTTGAGATTGGCAAAGAGGGTAATTGTGATTGAGACAGGTTTTGAGGTCAATTCTTCATCAAACAAAAGGTATGGGCACATCTTCCTTGTGAGTGAAATATTATTGGATTGGATGTTGTGAATGCTAAGTTGGAGTGAAAAGGATTGTTTGATAAGCATTGTTGGAAATGTTGAGTGAGCCTTCATGTGCATGATTAGGGTTTGAGAAATATCATGAGTATCATTGTTATGTGAGATTGTTTGATAAGCATTATTGGAAATATTTGAGTAAACTTTCATATGCTTGATTAGGGTTTATGAAAAGACCATGAGTATCATTGTTATGTGAATTTGGAATCATCTTGAGTCAAGGTTGAGTTCCATAGTGTGAGTTGTTGAAAGCATTGTGAAACACTTGTTTAGGGTTTGTAAGCAAGTTGTGTTTCATTGAGTGATTGGTTGAGTGAATTTGATTGAGCATAATTGATTGAAAGTGTTGGAGTGATAGTTCAAGTTATATGAAACAAATTGTTCTTTACTAATTTGAGAAAAAGATTGAAAGTGATTGAGTGTGAAACATATTGAGTCTCTTACCATTCTCTATATGTTTCTATGGTTAAACAAAATTTTGAGTGAAATTTGTTTGTGAGATTGAAGAGGTTTTCTAGAAGAGATCAAGTTGAGTTTTGTGAGTATTTTGTGAGTGTGAAACATATTGAGTCTCTAACCATTCTCTATATGTTTTTGAAGTCAAACAAGATTCTGTGTGAAACTTGTTTGTGTGATTGAAAAGGTTTTCTGTAATAGATTGAGTTGAGTTGAGTAAGCTTTTGTGGAAGCTTACAATTATTTAATTAAGCTGAGATAATCTAAATTGAGACAAGTTCTAGTGAGGACTTGTTGGGAGACATTTGAGGTAAGTCTTAGTGAAGACTTGAGAGTAGTTGAGCAAGTTCTAGAGAGGACTTGTGGACAGATTTGAGGTAAGTCTTTGAGAAGACTTGAGAGTAGAGTTGATTGATTGATTTGTTCAAACCTTGAGTTAAGGTTTGGGATAGATCTAGCAGAGTTGATTTATGATTGGATCAAGCTTTGTGTTAAGGCTTGAGGATAGATTTGAGGATAGATTTTGGTGCAGATTTGAGGATAGATTTATGCCATATTAGAGACAGATATTGAGTAGATTTATGCTAGACTGAAGGACTATGTTTAGTGTAGATTTGAGATAGATATTGAGAGATTTGTGCTAGACCAAAGGACTATGTTTAGTGTAGATTTGAGATAGATATTGAGAAGATTTGTGCTAGACTGAAGGATTGTGTTTAGTGTAGATTTGAGATAGAGTTGAGAGCAAGATTTGGAGGTGATAGAGTAGAGGATAGTAGTCTCTAGTGGATAGAGATCCATTAGCCAGGGTAGTGAGGATAGAGGTCTTCTGAGTGAGGATAAGAGTCTTCAATGGAGAGAGATCCACAAGCCAAAGTAGTGGAGGTAGTAGTCTTCTAGAGGATCACCAGCCAGAGTAGAGGAGAAGGAGTTCTCCTATGGATAGAGTTCCACAAATCAGCTTAGGGGATTGGTGTCTCCTATGGATAGGCATCCATGAACTTGATTAGGGGATTGGTGTCTCCTTTGGATAGAGGTCCATAAATATTGTAATAGGGAAGGATTCCCAAGAGATTTGTTGAGGAAATTTTAGTGAAATATTTTCTCCGTGGACGTAGCCCACATTGGGTGAACCACATTAAATTGGTGTCTCTATTGTGTGTGGTGATTTGTGCATTGCTTTGATTACTGCTATTGATATTGCCATTGATATATTGCATAATATTGTTTGAGAAAAGAAAAGTAAAAAGTGGTCTTATATTGTTCACCCCCCTCTCAGTATAAGCTTGTGTTCTTCAAATATGGGTTGGAATTTGGAAAGGAAGCACAACAATTAGAAACACCATGAGAAGTAGTGGAAGATACTCGATATATCAATGGCATAAGCTCAGCAAGATTTCATGCACTACATGGCAAATCATCAGTAGACACTTAGTAGATATTCGGGTAGAATTTGATAGAGTTACAGTGGATGTTTAGCACCAGTTTAGGTGCAATTTGGTAGAGGTCTGAAGCAAGGTGGATATAGTTTGAAAAACTCTTGGTCAACCAGCATTCATGGAGTACATTAAATCCTTTGGAATATACGCTCAAGAATGAGATTTTATAGCCTCATTCACCCAATGCCATAAAGGTACATAGCCTTAATTTATTATTTGCTTTCGATTTCAAAAGGGGATTTATAAGGTTATAAGATAAGTTTGATATATCATTTAAAATTAATCTTTGTTTGAAAGAAAAAACTTAGGAAATTAGTATTTGCACAACTTAGAAGCAATAAGGATTCTACTTGGAATTAATCTTTTTAAAATTTGTAAATCTTAATGTGTTCTAGATTTCCAAATTCGGGAGTGATAAGGTTTTCAACTTCAAACTATTTTTTTGAAAATAAGAAACACTTAAATAAAATTCCTAATGGTTTCAAAAGTGGTTATCAAAATATTTTATTAAATTTGTAAATTTATGTTCTTTTCTCAAAAAAATTCTCCTTAGATACAAAATATATCCAACAAAAATACCTCTTCAAATTTGAAAAGTGCTTAGTTCAATAGGAGTTTTACGAAAATTAAAAAGTTGATTTTTTATGCTTACAAAATTTTGTACAAAATAAAAAAATTGAACTATATCTTGCAAAAGCACTACAGAATACTCCAAAATATAACTAGGGAGTCTTAAGGAATTCTAAAAAACTTGATAATAATATTCTTCATAAATTATCAAGTTATGAAGATATAAGCTTTCTTCAAAAACCTAAAATTAGGCATTCATAACTAGGGAGATATAAGGAAGCCTACAGGACTGATAAAGGGTTTATCAAATCAAGATTATATACTTCAAAGGTAGTTATAAATTAAACTACACTACCTTAAAGAATTCAGGTTATACAAATGACTACTAGCATGCTAAATAACACTCTTAGAAGTGGAATGAGAAAAATACCAATATGGATTAAAAACCTGATGAATTACAATGATGGACAAAGTCAATGTGAAATAAATTTTGAAATCAACAACCATGTTGAGGAAGATTCATCCAATGAATCTAATGATCAAAAATAGGGAAATATTGATCAACAAGATTTTATTCAAAAAGGAATAGCTTCAATCATGCACATATGGTTAGAAAGTCTTATCAAATAAATAGAAAAATATGATATTCCTAAAATAGATTGTAAAATTATCATATCATTACTATAGTGCATCCATTGCAATCAATATGGTCATGATAAGACCAATTGTTGGAGTTTCCATCCATGCAGGTATTGTGATGGAACAAATCACTCATCTTTCTCCTATCACTTCAAATATAGGTACTATCAAAATTATGAAAGAAGGCTACTTCAAGGAATAAATTGTTATCTTCATAAACTTATTTCATATGGATCTACTAACATTAAACTCAAGGTTGATATTTATGAAGTACTGAGGAATAGGTTGAAGAAAATGAAGAACCAATACACCAAAAAGGTAAGCATAGTAGGATAAAAAACCAAAAATATGAGAGGACATTTGCATCATGCCCTACTCATTCATCAACATCCATAACCAGATAGATATACTTGCAAGGAGAACTATAAAGGTGGTTGGATAGAAGACAAGGAAGATGAACCTAAATAGATCCTGAACCACCACTTGAAAGAAGAAGGATCATCTCCAGCTTACTCTACATCTTATGAAGACACATATCACCTACTGAAACTGAACACAAAGAATGCAAAGATAGAAGACAAAGTTCAAGAATAAGAAGAAGATCCATATTGAATACTGAAGTCCTCAATACCCAAATAATGTAATACAGGGGGTGTTAGAAATATATTCTATTCCATAATTTGGGTTATGTAAATGTATCTTCCAAGGTACATACTTAGATTACTTTAGGGGGAATTTATCTAGTTACTTCATGCAATGTAATAAGTGCACAAGTGTCATTGTGCAAGTTTTACATATGCAAGTTGTTCCTTGCACAGTTAGATAGATTGTTGGCCAAGTATCATATCTTCCCTATATAAGGATGGCCTCTTAGGTAGATAGAAATAGAGTTAGAAATACATAGAGAGTGATATACATAGAGTGTAGAATAGTTTGTGACACCATCCATTGATGATGGATGCAATGTAGTTTATTAGCTTTATATTGGAGTGTTCATTTCATCGATAGCTAAATTGTAATATTTTATATTTCAGTAATTTAGCATATTTACTTTCTTTCATATTATTCTACATCTTGTGATTTCTATCTCTCCATGCTTGCTACATCAAAAGCTAAAAATTACTATCACATCATCCTTGGTGCTTCCTAGTATGAAATGTACCACTTTTGTGAGTTTTTCGACCACAACAAGTATTGCATCATGTTGGTATCTAGTCTTAGGTAACCCAAATATGAAATCCATTGATATTACCTACCACTTTTTCATGGGCACATCATGTGGATACAACTGTCCTGTTGGATGTTTATGTTTTACCTTCACTTTTTGGTATTCTAGACATCAAACAATAAAGTCAGTGATATCCTTATTTATATTGGGCCAATAGAAAATCTTCTTCATGTTTTCTCTCATCTTGGTCCCTCTAGGATGAGTGTAATATGAGGATATATGAGTTTCCCTTGTGATCAACCTTCTTAAATTTCCAGTTTCAGGGATAACTACCTGATCCTTAAAACACAAAAGTCCATCCTTGAGACTGTAATCCTTATTTATCCTAGGACCATGTGCCATATTATCTTGGACTTCATTACAAAGTTGATCCTGATATTGGGATTTTCTAACTTGATCCATGAGATCTACATGACTTTGAGTCAGTGTAGCAATGTACCTTCTCCTACCCAAAGCATCGGTGACTTTATTTTCCTTCCCTTTGATATACTCAATACCAAATTTATATTCAGCTAAGAACTCAATCCACCTTCTTTGTCATGCGCTAATAAATGGTTAAGTAAAAATGTATTTTAAAATTTGGTGGTTAGTTCTCAACCAAATGGTCTACCCACAAGGTAGTGTCACCAAATATTTAAGGCATGTACAATTATAGCTAGCTCTAGGTCATGTGTAGCATAGTTAGTCTCATGTTTCTTTAGCTTTCTTAATTCATATTCCACTACTACTTTATCTTGGGATAACATTCCTCTCAATCCTTCCAAGGAAGCATCTATGCATACTGAAAAAATTCCTTGAGGATTTGGGATTTTTAGTATAGGGGCGAAAGTGAGCTTTTGTTTAAGCAATTGAAAGGCGACTTCACATTTATCTATCCATTTTAACTCCTTTCCTTTTATTTGAAGTTTTTTTTATTGGAGAATATATCTTAGAATAGTTCTTCATAAATTTTTGATAATATCCCACCAATCCCATGAAGCTTCACACTTCAGTCACATTAGTAGGAGGTGGCCAATTCAAAATGGCTTCAATATTCTTGGGATACACAGCAATTCCAATTACATAAATTATATGTCCCAAGTAGTGTACTTGTGGAACATAAAAATCACATTTGGATATGTTTTCATAGAGTTTGTCCTTTCTCAATATCTCTAGCACATTTTTTAGATGTCTATTATACTCTTCTTTGCTATGAGAGTAAATTAGAATATTATCTAAGAATACCAATA
This sequence comes from Wollemia nobilis, assembly GCA_028583015.1. Lineage (NCBI taxonomy): Eukaryota > Viridiplantae > Streptophyta > Pinopsida > Araucariales > Araucariaceae > Wollemia > Wollemia nobilis. Next base: position 12,033,005 of record JAQPPZ010002979.1, read on the forward strand.
CAAATTGATCCAAATGATTTCTAAACACATTATTCATTAGATTCATGAAAGCAGCTGGTGCATTGGTTAAACCAAATGGTAGGATAGTAAATTCATAGTGCCCATACCTAGTCTTGAAAGTAGTTTTGTGAGTATCCTCATCCTGGATCCTCAACTGATGATACCAGATCAATATTGGAAAATATGGTTACCTCTTTAAGTTGATCAAATAGATCTTCTATCCTTGGCAAAGGATACCTAGTTTTTATGGTTGCTTTGATTAACATTATGTAATCTATACATAGTCTTAATGAACCATCCTTCTTCTTTACAAATAGTACCAGCACACCCCATGGAGATACACTTGGTTTAATTAACCCTTTTTCAAGAAACTCTTGGAGTTGCACCTTCAATTCTTACATCTCAATAGGGTTCATCCTGTAAGGAGCTCTATGAATATGTTATGTACCTAGTACAAGATCAATGGTGAAATAAAACTCATGTTTAGGAGGTATTCTAGGAAGCTCTAAAGTAAATACTTCCCTATATTCTTGCGAATTTGATAATTTCTTAAACACTTCTTCCTTATTATCATCCTCTACTTATTTTAGTTTAACTGCATAAACCATTCCTCCTTTCATCATGGTCTTATTTAATTGCATTGCTGATAATAGCACTGGCTCAAAAGATCCTTGCTCACTATCCATATTTATTCGTTTCTCCTCCTCATTAGTAAACGCAATCCATTGATCTTGGAAGTTGATCAAATATTTGCAAGCCTTTAACCAATCCATGCCCAAGATGATGTCAAAGGTATGTATCAGTCCTACATGTGAGTTTCAAGTGGTAGAACTATTGGGTAGGGTAATTTTAGCTATGGGAAACCGTTGATACATGGAGTAGGTTTATCCTAACCCATACTCAACTTTCCACCCTTGTGCCAAATATCTTGGTCTCTATGGCATGTCCTTGATTATGCTAATAGAAATAAAACTATCATTAGCCCCACTACCTATCAAAATTTTAACATCTCTACCAAATATTTTACCATTTATGAGCAAGGGAGTTGCTTGTACTTCCAAGTTCTAGCTCCCAATGGTTGCGTAGATTTTGTGGTTTTTTCCATTTTCCTTCTTGCTAGATTCTACACAATGGGGGAAATTCCTTGCATAGTGTGGACCCCCGTAATCATAGCATCGAGTCTTAGGGTTTTGATTTATTCCTTGAATTGGCTTATCCTTCTCGTTGATAGGAGGTGGTTCTATTTATTTCATAGGTTGAGGTCTTTCAACATTGTTATTTTTATTCTTTTACTGGAACCTCTTCTTAAAATTTATTGGTTTCCCATTGTTCCTCTTTGCAAATTTGGAATTTTCTCTACCCTTCTGATTTTTTTTCAGGTTTCCCCTTCCTCTTTTGTTGATTTTGATGATCCTTCCTTGACCAATTTTAAGAGTTGTAAAATTTCCTATTTGGGTGCAGATTGGACTCTACCTAGCATGCTAGATCGTAAGCCATCTCTAGATCACTAGGTTTGTGCATATTCACTCAAGTTTTAATTTGATACTAAGTTCCTGAGAGGAATTTATGTACTTTCAACTTATCATACTTCTCATAAGTTAGAACATTTATGAGCAACCTTACAAATTGCCTAAAGTACCCCTCTATGGATTTTATCCCTTGTTGGAGTTGGGTGAATTCATCAAGTTTTTTCACATAAAATTATTTAATGAGGAACCTTTTTCTGAAGGCTTTTACAAAATATTTCCATTTGAAATGAATAACTTTGATTTTTTGTTCCTTACAAAAGGTCTCTCATCATTCCCAACTTGTTTCCTTTAGAAGCCCTATGGTCCAAACTATCTTGGTTGTTGAATAATAGTTTCTAATGGAGAAGTAAACCTCCAATTCATTTAACTAGGACTCTGCTGAGTCTCCTTATTTTTCAATAAACATTCTAACCTTTACATGTTTCAAATCCTTTTCCAATTCCACATTAATGTGGGCTTTAGCCACATGATCCATTTCATTAGTATCATTTGCTTGCTCTATTGTAGGATCTGTTGACTCAAGACCCCTATTTTTAGGTTTCCATATTTTGGCCCTAATGGCCTCCAAAAAATTGCTCTGTTGGACCATATGTTATCTATACAAATTCATCTCTTATTGCTTTTTTTGAATAATGGTAGTGATATTCTCTACTTTTTTTGAGTTTTTTGAAATTTCCCCTATAATTATGTCTTCAACATTGTATGTACTATAGACACCAAAACAGCACCAATCCGATTATGCGACTACAAGCACTGATCGAGTTGGCATACATAGCCCCTAGGGCAGCCCCCAGAGGTTAAACAGTGGTCCTAACCACTCCCAAATCAGTTTTGGAAGGTCAGAGGTCAATTTGGCACCTTTTAAGCACTTTTCTCCCTACTCGTCCCACCCTGGGATGATTAGAATCCTATTCGTCCCACCCTGGGACGATTAGCAGCAATCGTCCCAGGGTGGGACGAGTAGCAGGTTTGACTGGAAAAAGTCAAACCTCGATAGGTCCGCCACTTAACTGCGCCTTCAGGGCATGCAATTGTGAGGAACGACTTCAAATCAGAGAGAGGGACTTCAGTCAAGCATGCCATGATCATGGAGGCCTCATGCAAGGAGACTCTAAATCAGGGAGGAATCTTCTCTCCCAAAAAAGGCATGGCAAGCCAAGTGGCGCCCTCGCATGCGCATTCAAAGAGAGAGACCCTAGGTCTATAAAAGGGTGAGCATCCTCACCCCAAAAAAGAATAGAGCTAGAGCATTTGGAGCAATGGAGTGCTGCCAAATTGTACCCACATTCCCCTTTGTGCTTCTTACATCCCTAATTTCTCTTTTGGAAGAGAGGTTATCGGGTGAACACTAGGAACGCAATCCCGACCCAAAACCCAAGAAATCAGCCACAATCCCACACCAAATTCATTGACACAACCCCCTAGGAGGTTTTGGACCCATCCCAAGTGGATTGGTGTCAAAACCAGACCCCAAACGATGGGCGTCCTGCCCTCGGGCGCCCCCCAAACTATCGCAGTCCTAATCGGCCCACCCCGAAGTGATTAGAAATCCATGAAGAATTTCTCTACTATTATTTTTGCATTATGTTCTATTTGGTTTACTTATGCTGTTGTTCAAGTTTCATGTTGCATTCTGACTTGATTTGACCGTGTTTTTATCATTTTACGCGTTTACTAACATACAAGGAGCGCTTTCAGATACAGGACAATCTGGGTAGAATATGCCAAATATGACCTTCTAGGTCATCCCAAAATGCCCCTTTTAGCCTAACCCCAAGTTTGCAAGAGTTTTGGAGGCCTCTAGGTAGGACATTTGGAAGGTTGCCTTTGCATGTTTTGTGACAGTCCTAATCGTCCCACCCCAGAGCGATTAGAAATCCATGCATGATTTCTCAACTATTATTTTTGCAATGTGTCTCTGATGATGTTTTTATGCTTCTATCAAATTTTGGGTTCATTATGACATGTTTTGACCATCATTTTGCTATTTTATATACTAACTAGCCGGAGGCCCTAGGGATTGCATGTTTTCCCTCTATCCGCATATGCTATTAACTATTTGCTATTTCTCTGAGTATAGGATCTCACCACCAAGAACACCAGAGGGGCAGCAAGGAACACATGAACACATGGATGCAAGCGATGGCAACGTTTGGCCCGCCCATTTCAAATGTGGGCATGCGGAAGACACTGGAAGCGTACCATCCGTTGATGTAACGAACTGTATCAAACGCTCCGAGCCCTAGAGGGGGGAGACGTATTGTAACTAGATTGAAAGCAACATTAATAAAAAGAGGCCCCACTTTTTTTTTTTCTTACATCTCGTGTCTTTCCTTCATGCATTGCTTTTCTCGCATTCGTAGGACTTAGCATTTTTATATCAATTTTGTTTGCATCATAATCTGGCACGCCGTCACCCCGCATTCGGATTTCAGTGGTGATCATGGTGGGACCCTATCCCCTACTATTGGGATCAAGTTTTTGATCAAAATTTTGTGTTTTTCTTGCAGGTGTTACTCATTCGGGCACTGGACTGCTACTCGTGCCACCCTGTGACGAATACAGACTTGGAATTCGTGCCACCCCAGGATGAATACAAATTTATCTCACCCTAGGATGAATACAGACCTACTATTCATCCCACCCTAGGATGATTAGCTCTCTATACATTTTTTGAGCAGAAACTCAGAGGCATCTGGTTTGGGCAGAGAAGAGGTAGGTTTTTTGAACATCCTCTGTGTTTTTTTGTTTCTGTCTCTGCAATTTTTCTATTTTCTTTGCTTGCATAGGGAAGTTTGCTGCATGTTTTCTTTCTTTGTGCAAGTAAAAGGAACCACACACACCACGTAATAATATTAACATCAAGGAGTTGGTCTTAAAACCCCAACACTTGATCAAGACCAACGGTGGATTTCATCACCACCTTGGCTTGGATTTTGCATACATAACCCTGATCGTGACTATTGCTAGACGTAAATCCTGATGAAAGCTGACCAAGTGTAGCGGGGGTGATTCCCAGTGCATGAGGATAAGTCTTCTATGGTAGGTGTCAAAAATAGAGTGATTCCCCTTTCGTACCGCCTATGTTCCATGTATTGTTCTGCTCTCGCGTACCAATAGTTTCCCTCACGTAAGGGCGGGTATATTGAGAGGTTCGGTATAATGGCCTGGTAGTGGTATATTGAAGGGGTGACCATTTTGGAGATATAAGAGCCCTCATCATGCATGAATAACAAAATTTTCTTTACACGGTTTGCACAACAAAAATCAAAACACACTGAACCGATTTAGGACACACATTTAATCTATAAACGAGATAATCATTTCTTTGTTTGTGTGGTCCCTTTTGTTTGGTGTAGCATAAAAAATCGTAAAGGAGATAAAAACATACATATCTTGTAGAGAACCACCACCATGGTGTATACCCGTAGCCAAGCCCAATCATGGGCAGAAGCTATGAAAAGTGTACAAGGAGGCACCAGTCGCCTCCGTTATAGCCCCAAGGACTTGGTTATACCACCTTGGCAGCCTGACCCACAACGTGGTCCACACTATGCCACTACAGAAAAGGACTATAGAGGCACCCCTTTGGGGGGCACTCCCATTCAACACAGACCCTTTCAAGAGGAGTACATACATGGGAAGGCTCCCTTAGATGCTCATTATGAGTGGCCACTATGCGATGAAGTGCTAGAGCAACATAGGGTTCACAAGGAGGGACCACATGATTATATCATCCCCCCTCTACCCCTCATTACTGTTAGAACTAATAGACCAAATCTAGAGTGCAAGGCTCTTCAGACAGGGTGAGCCAACTCCGCCCGTCCCTTTCACATGTATGAAAGGGAGCATGAGGAAAACTAGTATATTCCTCAAGAGCAATACACCGTACGGGAGCAATGCGCCTCCGCACCTGCTAATTATCAAGATCACCTATTGAGGCCAGAGCCTCAGGTGAATGTCGCTAACCTCGATAGAGGAAAGTGACCCATAGAGATCTCGGATCACCATGACCGAGATAGATATGTAGGGGAGGCATCTAGGCCTCCTAAACATAGGACGATGGAACAAATTGACTTGGCATTTGCCAAACATGCCACCCGCCAAGCGCAAATCATGCAGCTTAGGCAAGATCAGCAGTAGTTAGAGCAACTGTATCATCTTAACAAAGAGCGCATTCGATGCCAGATAGATGAATTGCTCCAGAACAATATGCATGAGAGGATTCCAACCCCTCGCACGCATAGGACAGAGATTTATGAGAGGCACAACCCCTTAGTGCGAGACAGGTCTCCACGACCTTATCAAGTGTTGCCTCCAAGACCTCCGAGACCTGAGCGGGAGGCCACCCCTAGAACCAATGATGGGCACCTTCCTCGGGCACCCATCCATGTTTATAGGTCATGCCCAAAAACTCCTCAAGAAGCCTATGAGGAATTTGAGCAAGAAGAAGAGCGGGCTGAAACGCCCTACCAAGGCAGGGGGCGCTACCCGGCTACCCCTCCATAGGCCTCAAGTTCCTCGTAATGCACAATGGGAACAAACCAAAGAAGAGGAAATCAAATCCTCTGATGCATACAAAGCACTGCTAGAATGCTTAGAGTCTATGGAGACCAAGACTTTAGGGCCCCAAAAGCCCACCTTATGCCAACTCCATAGTCACCCTGTGCATCCTTTAGTTTCGGCACCCCCATACCCCGACCACTTCAAAATGCCTCAATTGGCAATTTTTAGAGGGGATGAGGATGCCCAAGAGCACGTAACAAGATTCCTGAGTCAATGCTTTGGCATTCAGGACAATGATGCATTGCTTCTGAGAACGTTTATAACCACGTTCGTAGGCCCTGCCTCGGATTGGTTTACCCAATTGCCGAAGCATAGCATCAACAATCTAGACCAGCTAGTGGACGCGTTCCTTGAACATTTTGCCTTCAACACCAAGAAGAAGGCATCCTTAAGTGACCTAGCTGGCCTTAAGTAGTATGATGATGAGACCATAGCCGCTTATGGGAATCGATGGAGGACATTGCTTTCAAAGCTACCTTACCTCCCTCCCATGGCCGACATGACTCAGATGTTTTCAAAGAGTTGCATAAGGTCGATCTCCATGCTATTGTAGCTACAGCAATATGCCACCCTAGAAGAAGCCCTGGCGCAAGCCAGGATAATTGAGGAGATCAAAATTCAAGACGGTGAGATTGCCAAGCCACGCAAGAAAGAGTGGACCAAAAATGCCAAAACTGGGCCCACGCAACCGAAACCCACCATGGTCAATCAAGTTGCCATAACTGTACCACCACCTGCACAAATGACATAGCCCCCAAAGGCTAATTATCAGGTAGTTCCTCTTGCTAACTATGAAAAGGAAAACCACAAGCAAGAGCAAAATCAGCAGCGTCACCCTAAGCGACAATTCACACAATTCACAGAGTCTAGAGACTCCTTGTTTGACCGCTTGTTCATGGTAAACCTGATAAACTTGCCGAAAACTCGACCCATAGACCCCAACGTGCCAAAACCCAAGGGCTATAGGGAAGATTTATATTGTAGATTCCACCGACAGAAAGGACATGACATCTTCAGTTGTTGGAAATTCAAAAACTTGGTGCAAGACTTGATAGACAACAAAACGCTCACGGTGGATAATCCCGTAGCGCTGAGCAACCAACAGATGGACGTCTTCAAAGACCCCTTGCCTACCCATGATGCGCAGGCAAAGACTGTACAGGTGAATGAGGTGACACAAAACTACCCCATGCAAGGGTACGTAGGGATGATAAGCATTGTGACACGGAACAAAAGATACCCAAACATGGCCGCACCCGCTGTAGCTACAGGAGATGTTCCATCAACGTCACAACCTCCACAACACCCTACACAACCTCCCCACCTAGACCAGTGGCCATGATTCGGACTAAGCTTACTCAGAGTTTAAGGACCACGTCGGCTAGGCTCTCCATCTATGAGCTCATCCAACAATCACCGCCCCATCGGGAGGCTCGATGGAGATACTCAAAGCCATTGAGCTACAGCCCCAAGAACCCAATTCTTTCAACAACTTTGTGGGACATGTGAGACAATGCACAGAACCGGTCATAACCTTTAGGGAAGATGAACTAAAATCGGTGACTAGTGATATGGTGGATCCACCCCTGCACGTCATCGCGTGGGTCAACGAGATTCCATTCAAGAGGGTGTTGGTGGACACTGGCTCGTCCAACAATATAATCATGACAATGGCATTAAAACATCTTAAGTTGCTAGCATCCCACATTGTGGCATCCACCTACACTCTTCGAGCATTCAACGATGCGTTATGCTCGATGGTTGGCACAATTGTCCTGCCCATCCAAGTAGGACAAAAGACCATTCCTACGTTGTGTCACATCCTTGAGGGTGAGATGGCCTACAATATCTTGCTAGGCCGGCCTTGGATCAGGGACATGAAGTGTGTCCCTTCGATAGCCCATCAATGCCTCAAGTACACACATGAAGGGCAAGTACATGTAGTCCCAGCAGACTTAGAGCCCTTCAAGTTTTGCAATGTGGTGCAGCTGATGCCACAATCGACCCTCCCATCGACACATTTGGACTTTCAATTGAATCCGTCCACTCAGGGTCCGATTCTACCTACATCCCCACTATTGAGTCCCTCAAGTAACCGACCTAGCCCATCTTCATCATCTGTCCCTTCACCAACAATGCCACCTATGGTGGCCACACCGAAGGACAATGGGAAGAAGCCCCTAGAGGAGGTACCACCATTAGTCTCAACCATCTCTAACGAAGAGGTGCCTAGCCGAATGGAAGTCGAGACACCTGATTCACCCAACATGGAGTGGACTCAGGGAGAACTCCCATTCCCTCCCCCTCAACCATCGATGATTACCATTGAAATGGCCAATACGGGCCTGGGGGAGTACCTAGTGTAGAACATAGTGGCAACACCCACACTCGAATCCATGCAAGACATGGGGAGACCTCGCCTCCCCATCGACACTATCTTCCCTTTAGGTTACCCACCAAATCAGACAAACTTTGTATATGGGGGCCTCGAGAATGGCCTAGAACCCTACCTACAAGAGGAAGAGGATGAAGAGCCATTTGTTGAGAATGTTGACTATCTGTCCAACCCAGAATTTGCCTTGAAATACCTTAACCAATGTAATTGGCATGGATATGGATTGGGCAGATATGAACAAGGAATGCGCATTCTTTGTCAACCAAGATACCAGATGCCATATGATAAATCAGGAGTAGGGTTCAACCACCCTTTGCCCCTTGACATCTTGGTAGAAACCATGCAAGGCCTAGGGCTAGGCAACAAGGATGGGTTGGCACAAGATCCATATGCCAATCCCAACACAACATACACATTGGGGGACTATCTCCCATTGTTAACAACAAACCTTGTTGACCTCAACAACCCTTCCCCTTTGATCGAGAAAGGGGAAAGTTCAAGGGATAACCTCCAAGAGGGATATAAACAAGATCAAGGAGAGTCTTCTGAAGATGAGTTAACCTATGAGGTAGCACCTTGGGACCCTTTTGAGTCCGATAGCAATCACTCGCAAGTGACGCCCATCGATGATTATCAAGAGAACTTCGAGGCAATGTTCCCCTTGAATGCTCCAATCGAGCAATTGCCACCTCAAGAGAATCCAGCCCTCCCGTAGAGAGCGGAACAACCCGGATGGGACCAAATCAACTTGCTCAAACAAAATGAGCCTCCCATGCCAGCCATAAGGCCAAGTGATCAAGAAACGCCTAGTGGGAGGCTATACCAACAAGAAGAGCACATAGTTGTCGGAGCTAATGAAGGCCTATGGATCTTCGATAGCGACTATGAGGATGAGACTGAGATGGCATATCTCAATCATATGAGGCAACAAGAATACCCCATAGACATCGATGGTATGTTCGAACAACTAAATATGGGACCAAGGCATAGGTGGCATTTAAATCAAGAACAGTTAAACCAAGTGCTTCATCCACCACTTTAGGCATACAGAGAGCACCTCCCACCTAGAGACCCTATAGGGCCACCAGTGCCAAGGGTAGACCCTATCCTTCTATCCACGCATAGGGCCGATCCTTTTGTGCCAGTACCCACAGAGCCAGATCCGAGGTGCAAGGATCACCAAGGATGTCCGAGTCAACACCCACGTGGTAATGGAGACCAAATTCATTCCATCAACATGATCTCCATTGATTTAACCGCCCCCATCCACAACCCAACCGATCCAACATGACCATTGTATCTAGACCTAGATGCCATAGCCTGGGATCATGCTGACTCACCACCATCCCCATCAGAGTACTGGCCTTGCGATGAGATGTTCCATTTCACCCCAAGACAAACTCAGGATATCTTCCATGCTGAAGAGGAACCCGACGTTCCCAACGTAGATCTAAATTCAGCAAATGATATCCACCTGATCCCAACTCCACACCAGTTGGAGGACGGATCCCACATGTCAGTCGAAGAGATGATTGACGTAGACATCGGTTCTGATCCAATGAATCCACAAGTCATCAAGTTGGGGGTAAGTCTATCCCCCAAAGAGCAAGCCGATTACATTGCCCTTCTCAAAGAGAAGAAGGAGGTTTTTGCATGGTCCTACAAAGACATGTCGGGGCTAGACCCATAGCTAGTCATGCATAATTTAACGCTTGATCCGACAGTCAAGCCAGTCAAGCAAAAGCTATGTAAGATGCACCCAATAGTGGCCTTAATGGTCAAATATGAGCTACAAAAGTTGTTGGATGCACAGTTTGTCATCTGCATGGATTACCCACCATGGTTGTCCAACATGGTACCCATCAAAAAGCGTAATGGGAGGATTCGCATATGCACCAATTTTCAAGATTTAAACAAAGTGAGTCCCAAGGATGATTTCCCCTTGCCTAGCATCGATGCATTGGTAGATGCTACAGTAGGCCATGAAATGCTTTCCCTCATGGATGGTTTCTCGGGATACAACCAGATTCGTATCAATCTCGATGATCAACTCAAAATGGCGTTCATGATGCCTTGGGGGACATTTTGTTATAAGGTCATGCCCTTTGGCCTTAAAAATGCTGGTGCCACCTACCAACGCGCTATGACATACATCTTCCATGATCACATGCATAAAACTTTGGAAGATTATATGGATGATTTGTTGGCCAAATCTCTTTTGCGCCAAAATCATCTCGATGACTTACGCAAGATCCTTGATCGCCTCATCGAACACAAAGTTAGGCTAAACCCCAAGAAGTGCGTATTTGGCATCACATCTGGAAAACTCTTGGGTTTCATAGTCTCAAAATGAGGCATCGAGGTAGATCCAAACAAAGTCAAGGCAATCCTTGAGATGCTTCCCCCAACCACCATCAAGCAGCTAAGAAGCTTGCAGGGTAAGGTCACGTCAATCAAGCGCTTCATAGCGTAGTTATCTGACAAGTGCCGACCCATGAATAAATTATTACACAAGGGGGTAGCATTTCATTGGGATGACGAGTGCCAGTCAGCCTTCGATGACATCAAACAATACTTGGCTTCGCCACTAGTATTGGCACCACCTAGACCAGGAGTGTCATTCTACTTATACATCTCAGCTACTGAGGTGGCACTGGGCGCCATGCTAGCCCAAAAAATGAATTACATAAAGAACAAGCTAATTACTATCTTAGCCGCACCCTGGTCAGTTATGAACTTAACTATGCATACATTGAGAAGCTATGCTTGGCAGTGGTATTTGCCACCAAAAAGCTATGCCATTACATGCTGAGCAATACGATGTATGTTGTGTCTAAGGAGAATCCATTGCGGTACATGATGAGTCATACTTATCATAGTAGTCGCACGGTGAAATGGATCATGTTGTTGATGGAGTTTGACATCGAATTCATTGGAAAAAAGTCCATCAAAGGTCAAGTCATCGTCGATCAACTAGCAGAGGCTCCTCTCGAAGATGATCAGCCTCTGACCATAGAGCTACCCGATGATGGGGTCTTCCATGTCTCAGAATCGCCAGATTCTGAAGAGCCAGAGTCATAGGCCGACATAACCTTATTCTTTGATGGTTCTAAATGTGAGCAAGGAGGTGGCACGAGAATCATATTTTTCACACCGCAAGGGGCTCCAATGCCTTTATCATTTAAACTTGATTTCTCATGCACCAATAACAATGCTTGAATACGAAGCCTTGCTCATAGGTCTTCAGACAACCATCACCATGAACATCAAATGCTTGAATATCTTTGGTGATTCATTGTTAATTGTCAACCAAGTGAAAGGGGTATTCCAATGCAAATGCCCAGTTCTATAGGCCTACAAAGCCCTTGTGGATAAATTCCTAGCAAAGCTTGAATGGTACGACATCGAGGCACTCCCTCGATCATCGAATCATTTTGTGGACACTATGGCCTCCTTGGGGTCACTAATCCCGCAAGACCCTTCTGGTGAGATGACAACCATTCAAGTCAAAACATTATCGCAATCCATGATGGAGCGTGCAAGCTCCGACATAACGCCAGGAATCCACCTGATCCAGATTGAACCATCTCAGGATAGGTTCTCTCGAATCCATGATAGTCTGAATCATGCCAACTAGGGGTCTTTGTTCTCCCCAACCCCTCTTAATAGCAACACAACGCTATTTCTACAAGTTCTTTCCCGCTCAGCTTTTGCTAGGGATGAACTTCAAGAGGGATCGGTCATTCATACCATCGAGGTTTTTGATCAATAGGATTGGTACACACCCATAAGAGACTATCTCAAGTTAGGTAGCCTCCCACTTGGATTGTCGCACGCCATGAAAAGATCATTCAAATAGAAAGTGGCAAAACATGTCTTGCTAGGAGACATTTTGTACCATCGAAGCTACGAAGGGATCCTCCTCCATTGCTTGGACCAGCAGGAGTCCACTTGGGCGATCACCCAAGCGCACGATGGTACATGTGGTGGCCACTTCAATGGTATGGCCATCGCCAAGCGCATTCTTTGCATGGGCTATTATTGGCCATCTTTAGAGCGAGATTGTTGTGCATATGTGTGGAAGTGCATGAAGTGTCAACACCATGCTAACTTGACACACGTACCTTCTCAAGCCTTGCAACCGATCCAATCGGCTTGGCCATTTTCATAGTGGGGCTTAGATCTCATCGAAAAGATCTCCCCTACATCGTCAGGTCATCACACGTTTATCATAACGGCCATAGAGTACTTCACCAAGTGGGTGGAAGCAATTTCGCTTACCTCTACGACTGGGCCCCGCATTGCGGAGTTTATTTTACATAACATCATATGTCATTTTGGTATTCCATCCAAGATCATCTCGGATAATGGGACATCATTTAAGAACAAATATGTGCATGCTTTGACAACAAAGTACAAAATTTAGCATAATTTTTTGACACCCTATTATCCATAGGCAAATGGGCAAGCAGAGGCATCAAACAAAATGCTAGTCGCCATCCTTAAAAATATGGTCATAGATAATCATAAGGATTGGCACATCCAAATACCACTTGCCCTATGGGCTTATCGCACTAGCATTCGGATGCCCACTAGGGCAACTCCATTTTTGCTAGTGTATGGCTCCGAGGCAGTCATGCCTCTCGAGTTGGAAATACCTTCCCTACGCATATCAATGCAAGAGTTCATCGATGATGACACTACGTGGTAGGCCCGGTTAGACCAGCTTACGTTGCTCGATGAACGATGCATCAATGCTCTCGAGCATTTACGTATCTATCAAGAGCGACTTAAGAAAGCATATAACATGAAAGTTCACCTGAGGGACTTTCAGGTTGGTGACCTGGTCTTAAAAGAGAACCAACAAAATTCTAACTTGCCGCCCCATTTAAGGGACAAGTTCATGGCAAATTGGTTAGGTCCTTATGTAATCGATAGTAAAATAGGACCTAGAACATACCGGCTCACCTCTCTTGAAGGAATCAAGGAACTAGAACCCTTGAACATCAGTCATTTGAGGCCATTCAACATTTAGAGAGCCATAGCCCACCCCAAAAGCTCCAAGGATTCCCACAATCGCTTGGTCAACCTAAAACATCCCAAAGGTATCCATAATCCCTTTGGTCAAACCAAAAGCTCCAAGGATTCCCACAATCACTTGGTCAACCTAAAATGCCCCAAAGGTATCCATAATCCCTTTGGTCAAACCAAAATCTCCAAGGGTTCTCACCAATCGCTTGGTCACCTAAAACACCCCAAAGGTATCCATAATCCCTTTGGTCAAACCAAAAGCTCCAAGGATTCTACAATCGCTTGGTCAACCAAAAGCTCCAAGGATTCCCACAATCACTTGGTCAACCCCTAAAATGCCCCAAAGGTATCCATAATCCCTTTGGTCAAACCAAAAGCTCCAAGGATTCTCACAATCGCTTGGTCAACCCAAAAATGCCCCAAAGGTATCCATAATCCCTTTGGTCAAACCAAAAGCTCCAAGGATTCCCACAATCGCTTGGTCAACCTAAAATGCCCCAAAGGTATCCATAAACCCTTTGGTCAAACCAAAAAATCCAAGGGTTCCCACAATCGCTTGGTCAAAAACAAATATTCAAAAACAAACAAAAACAACAGATAATCAAAAATAACAAAAAAATTGCATCTCACTTTCATGCATATTCTTAAAAATCAAAACACAAAAAAGAAATGAAAATTGCATTAGGCATCGCATACATACATTGCATATTTGTTGGTCATACATGTCAAAAGCACCATAGACTGTAATTACTCGGCAATTCCATCATTTTTCCAAATTCAATCCATTTTGTAAAAAGATCCATCAAAAATAACACCCTTTGCATTTTTGCCATATCATAGTCAGTTGTCTGCTAATGTCTTTAGGGTTTTTCGTCATTCAATTGTCTTTAGATTTCTAGTCAAATGTTGTACGAAGTCAGACCGATTTTTACAAGGTAGAGTTTTACTTGGATCACGCCTTGTTACATCACATCCCAACACAAGCTTAAAACACATAAAAATTCCCAAGTTGTGTGAACGCAAGAGAAACCTACAAAGCAGTCTAGGGTACCATAGGTGAAAGGTTATCCTGCTCATCCCCCTGTGCGAATGGTTCAAGAATGCTGAGAATTGACAAAAGGACAAGCTCTTCCCCATCCAATTCCCCATAATAAATAGTGGTTTTCACCACTATCAAAAATCCCAAACACCTTTGGTCCCCAAAGTCGTAAGGATTCATACTACACGTCCCTGAGAAGGATGGGTAGTCATCCCCAAGGCCTAAAAGGATCAATGCCATTCACAAGAAAAATCCCAAAAGTCCACCATCAAAAATCCCAAACACCTTTGATCCCCAAAGTCGTAAGGATTCATACTACATGCCCCTGAGAAGGATGGGTAGTCATCCCCAAGGCCTAAAAGATCAATGCCATTCCAAAGCAAAATTCCCAACCACCTTTGATCCCCAAAGTCGTAAGGATTCATACTACACATCCCTGACCAGGATGGGTAGTCATCCCCAAGGCCAAAAGGATCAATGCCATTCACAAGCCAAAACCCATGCACTCAACTTTGAAATATCAAATCTAAAACCTCAAAAATAATAACAATGGTTATCACCACTACTCAAACCCCTTGCTCAAGAAAAAAAAAAGAGAAAAATAAATAGTGATTTTCATCACTATGTATGAGAGCAAGTATCCCAACAAGTTGAGCAACCGAAAGACGCCTGAGCTTGAATCCCTGAAATTCTCAGCATTTGAAGAACCATTTAGGTGATCCTCATTACGGGTTTGGTGGATAGCCTACCTAGCAATGGCGGTATCCTAAATGCATGACGATATGTCTATCACATTAGCTTTGCATGTGTGTAGACCAATGTTTGCATGTGGATGAGCTAGCTTATGGTATCCTAGATTGCACCATAGATTAATCTTACTAAATACAACAAAGGAGTTAGTGGAGCTAATTAGGTGATCCTCAATACAGGTTTGGTGGACAACCTACCTGGCATTGGCGGTATCCTTACAAATACCACATAAACGAACTCAATCGCACACACAGGGATGTGAAATAACTTGGTCAAACTCAAGTCTGATTCGTACCTTGTTCGAAAGTCTTGTAAGATAATGTACAGTCTTGATTAGTTAGTTAAAGCAGCTGAGTCTCAGAAAAACCTTAACTACATTTTAAAACAATTGTCGTACATTTCATTATCACCATCAAAAATAACAAAACAAAAATTACAAATACAAAGTTATTTCATAAAGCAATCACATAGTACAGAAAGCCAGTTAATCCTGTACAGTCTATGGTGCCACCACCTGCATACCAACAAATCATTCCATCCATTCCATATGCATACATCCATATCATATAGCTAACATCATCCGTAGTCATAACAACATATGCATACATAAACATAAATAAATGTGCATAAAAAGAACAATAAACCATAACAAAGTAAATAATCCAAAAAGAGAGTCATGTATATATTAAGTCAAAATGCCCTCAGGCTACAATAAAATGGTCCTCTGACCTCACAAAAAATCAAAAACTCAAAATCCCCAAAGCCTAGGGAGTCGGCCACCATGATCACGTAGGATCGGTGCGACTGGAACTACCCCCAGTGGTGTGGGTCCTATGGGACCTCTCAAGGCGCTGCTACCAACCCTCGCATCATGCCCACTAACGCTACCCTCACCCACCCACCTACGATGAGAGGATGCAGACTGCTCAGTCTCACTGCCTCTCGTACGATGCGATGATCCACCTCCAGTGAGCTCAGGTAACTGTCCATCGAGGTGGATAATCTCGGCCTCCAACTCCACCCGACATCGACCCCACTCCACATCCTATCGGTACGTAGCCAATGCGTCATCCCACTGTGCCAACTGAGCCCGTAGGCGATCCCTCTCGACGTTGTGCTCCTCATCCCATCTCCGTAGTAGGTCCTCCAATCATGCTATCTCAACATGAAACCTAGCCTCCATATCCCCTAGGACTTCCTGAGGCATGGGCATCTCTAGGATGGCATGCTACTCCGACACCCACTACTCCGGGACGTCCTATGTATCCGGCTGCTCCGAAACCCCTAAATCATCCCTAATCAAGTCATCTACCTCCACCATATCTGCATCATCGAGCGGAGCCCCCCAACCCTCCACCGGTGCCTCCGCACCCCCACCGCCTGCTACACATCCGGACCTCCTAGAGGCCCCTCACCCCACCATCGTCACATCGTCCACCACTGGTCATACTCTGTAGTCACCCCAACATTGTCCATATCGAGGACATCAATCACTACATCAGACTCCTCACCCAACGGCTCAATAATCAGCCAGGCTAGAGTCCTCTCATCGCCCCGACGTCGATAGATCAAGGGCTCCCAGGCAATCCTTGTGCACCCCAAACTATCGAGTCACCCGAACGTACGAGAAGTACTCCTACTCTGTCCCATGTCACCCGATCAACCATCTCCCCCTACGCACCTAAGCCACTCTCCAGCCTCAGGCCAGGCTGGACAATCCCGGTATGGCCGCCAGAACACCTCCCCTAGAGCAAGACGAGAGAAGGCATCAGTATAGTGCCCTACGACACCTGCCCACCATCGACTCTACCCATGCTCCTTCGACCTCCACCATAGAGCAGCATACCCAATCTCCCTATCCACCATCTCACCCCGAGTGGTCCAAGGCAACCCTAGTGACCGCTCCACAACTATGTGCTGCCACCCCCAACACTAAAAAGATAGTTGCACCCGATCCCCTTTCACCTTCGATAGCGGATCTCGTACAACTCATCATAAAGCTATGCCAATAGTGTCTGACCCCACCTCATAATAAGTGGCACTACTATCGGACACTCCACCAGTCTGAACACCACCTCAAGCAGGTTCCAAGGGAACCTCACACCTGAGGAGTCGAGAAGCAACATGTTGGAGATGAGGGTCATGAGCAACGCATGCCTCACCCCCAAAATGCCCTTCTCCAGCCACCACCGCACTAGAATCCCACCAATCAGGTAGTCTGCCTCTGCCCTCTCCATAGCCCTATCCACCCCCATCTTCGTCACCTACCCAAAGCACCATGTCAGCACCGTCATCCGCTGATCACGGGGAGTCATCCGAATGGGCAGTCCATCTATCAAAATCCATAGAATTCGATACACGTCCTCCAAAGTAACCGTCATCTCCCCTATTGGGAGATGAAAGGTGTTGGTGCGGGGATCCCACAAATTGATCAAGGTAGTCAGATATGCCCGATCCCCCACCACAGGCTCCAAACGCGTCACCTGCTTGAGCCCAAGGGCATCAAGCCACTCCCAATCCACAACTGTCAACGCCTCCCGAGCATCAGAGAACACATAGTTGGATGGCGGTGCCGACTCCTAACAACCTGTAAAACACAAACACAATAAAACAAAAAAACAAATTAGGGTTTCAACCTTAATTTAAACAAAAACATTCAAATAAACTATACAGAAAAACAAATACAAAAAACAAATTACAAACATACAACAAAGTATAAATAAACAAACAAAAATAAATAAATACAAAAAAACAAAAAAAAAACAAATTCATACTAGGGTTTTTAACCTTAATGTGAACAAAAAAATCAAATAAAACATAAAACTCATACTAGGGTTTTTAACCTTAAGTGTGAACAAAAAATCAAATAAAACATAAAACAATCATACTAGGGTTTTTAACCTTAATGTGAACAAAAAAATCAAAAAACATTAAAACATCATACTAGGTTTTTTAACCTTAAGTATGAACAAAAAATCAAACAAAACAACCGAAATCAACCTAGGGTTTTTAACCTTAAGTGTGAACAAAAAAAACAAACAAAATCAACCTAGGGTTTCTACCTTAAGGTGAAAAAAAACAAAAACATAATACAACACAAAAATTAATACTAGGGGTTTGATCTTAATATTAACACAAAATAAAAACAAAATAACGCAAAATAAAAACAATTATGTGCAAGTTTTTTAAAACTTCATATAAAGCAAAAACAAATAAAAAGAAGAAGGAAGGAGCACCTACCGGTCTCGCCTCGGCTCCGCCACTCGAAGATCTAGTCCTTGCACTCATGGTGTCCATGAAATTTTGACAGCGCTCCGCTACGCAAACTCGCACTCCTCCTCACAGCTCCAAAACACCAAGAAAAAAATGTTGCAAATGAGCCCAAAACCTAGATTTGGTCTTTTTATAGGTTGTTGGGCCTGTAATCATTCCACCCTAGGATGAGCACCTCTAGTTAGTGCTCGTCCCACCCTGGGACGATTACCAAATGCAACCCCAAAAAAAAACAATAAACCAAAGGTGCCCCTTGCACCTGATATTCTTGGCATGAAATACCAATGTTCGGGTCACAAATTATCACTATCCTACTCCCTAAGAAGGCTACCATAGCCTGACCACTCCCACGGGAGGATCGGATTTTCAAACAATTTCAGCCCCAAGGCATCACAAAAAGGGTCAAAACCCACTCAAAAATAACAATAACTCTGCCGAATAAAGGTGCCTTTGCACCTGACATTCTTGGCATGAAAACCAATGTCGGGACCACAAATTATCACTATCCTACTCCCTAATAAGGCTACCATAGCCGGACCACTCCACGGGAGGACGGATTTTTGACAATTTCAACCCCAATAGGCGTCAACAAAAAGGGTCAAAACCCACCAAAAATAGGTCCGATTGCTAGGAAACTGCACGCGTTCAATGGAAAACAACTGAAGGCACCCTTACAAACGTCATCTTGGGTCAAGTGACTCATCGCTTTTCTCATTTTTGTCATTCCCTCATCGATTCGTCGCTTGAGGGGGTAGTCACACTTAGTCACCAAATCAACAAATACACACCCAATCAAGGAAATGGCATGCATTCAAAGAATCATTGACAAAGACAATCACGCTCCTGCTTGGGGTAGCAAACAAGCAATAATCACAAGCTGATCAAACACTTGGCATTCTGGAATCATGAACTCAAGGTTCCTCAGACAAAAGGTTGCGCCCTTTGCCTATTCATGACTGAACAATGTCCAAGATCAAGTAACACCTCACCAAAAAAGGTTACACTTGAGTTAAGCTCCTTAGCTCGTCAGAAGCAAGGATTCAAGAATGCGTGCCCTTTCCATACTTGGGGCATCAAAATTTGGTTAGGTTACTAAGAAACCCTAATCATTAAGTGCTTTGGTTATCTATTTTTGCTCAAGCACTATGCCACACACAACGCATCCCAAAAAGGGGCATCTGTAGACACCAAAACAACACCAATCCGATTATGTGACTACAAGCACTGATCGAGTTGGCATACATAGCCCCTAGGGCAGCCCCAGAGGTTAAAAAGTGGTCCTAACCACTCCCAAATCAGTTTTGGAAGGTCAGAGGTCAATTTGGCACCTTTTAAGCACTTTGCTCCCTACTCGTCCCACCCTGGGACGATTAGAATCCTATTCGTCCCACCCTGGGACGATTAGCAACAATCGTCCCAGGGTGGGACGAGTAGCAGGTTTGACTGGCAAAAAGTCAAACCTCGATAGGTCCGCCACTTAACTGTGCCTTCAGGGCATGCAATTGTGAGGAACGGCTTCAAATCAGAGAGAGGGACTTCAGTCAAGCATGCCCTGATCATGGAGGCCTCATGCAAGGAGACTCTAAATCAGGGAGGAATCTTCTCTCCCAAAAAAGGCATGGCAAGCCAAGTGGCGCCCTCGCATGCGCATTCAAAGAGAGAGACCCTAGGTCTATAAAAGGGTGAGCATCCTCACCCCAAAAAAAAATAGAGCTGGAGCATTTGGAGCAACGGAGTGCTGCCAAATTGTACCCACATTCCCCCTTTGTGCTTCCTACATCCATAATTTCTCTTTTGGAAGAGAGGTTATCGGGTGAACACTAGGAACGCAATCCCGACCCAAAACCCAAGCAATCAGCCACAATCCCACACCAAATTCACTGACACAACCCCTAAGGAGGTTTTGGACCCATCCCAAGTGGATTGGTGTCAAAACCAGACCCCAAACGACGGGCGTCCTGCCCCCGGGCCCCCCAAACTATCGTAGTCCTAATCGGCCCACCCCGGAGTGATTAGAAATCCATGAAGAATTTCTCTACTATTATTTTTGCATTATGTTCTATTTGGTTTACTTATGCTGTTGTTCAAGTTTCATGTTATTCTGACTTGATTTGACTGTGTTTTTATCATTTTATGCGTTTACTAACATACAGGGAGCGCTTTCGGATACAGGACAATCTGGGAAGAATCTGCCAAATCTGACCTTCTGGGTCATCCCAAAATGCCCCTTTTAGCCTAACCCCAAGTTTGCAGGAGTTTTGGAGGCCTCTGGGTAGGACATTTGGAAGGTTGCTTTTGCATGTTTTGTGACAGTCCTAATCGTCCCACCCCGGAGCGATTAGAAATCCATGCATGATTTCTCGACTGTTCTTTTTGCAATGTGTCTCTGATGATGTTTTTATGCTTCTATCAAATTTTGGGTTCATTATGACATGTTTTGATCATCGTTTTGCTATTTTATATATTAACTAGCCGGAGGCCCTAGGGATTGCATGTTTTCCTTCCATCCGCATATGCTATTAACTATTTGCTGTTTCTCTGAGCATAGGATCTCACCACTAGGAACACCGGAGGGGCAGCAAGGAACACATGAACACATGGATGCAAGCGATGGCAACGTTTGGCCCGCCCATTTCAAATGTGGGCATGCGGAAGACACTGGAAGCGTACCATCCGTTGATGTAACGAACTGTATCAAACGCTCCGAGCCCTAGAGGGGGGAGACGTATTGTAACCGGATTGAAAGCAACATTAATAAAAAGAGGCCCCACTTTTCTTTGTTTGCTTACATCTAGTTTCATTTATGCATCTTTCCTTCATGCATTGCTTTTCTCGCATTCGTAGGACTTAGCATTTTTTATATCAATTTTGTTTGCACCATAATCTGGCACGCCGTCACCCCGCATTCAGATTTCATGTACTAACTAATTTATCCTTTAAAGAAACCATCTTCCTTCCACTTCTCAACTTAGGTGGCATGTTTCTTGATATAAGAGTTGTGTCACTTTGCAATCTTGCTAATAGAAAATCTTACCATACATGTGTATATATAAATTACCTATTGTTACGGATTTACTTCTACTATTTATAAACTTTAAATACCACATGTGTCTTGTTAAAATGTATCTCAATGTATAGATAGTATACAACATGTTATTGTAGTTGACTACCATTTGGTGGTCACGTAATGGTATTTTAGTCATCGTAAAGCTTCAGTTTGCTACTATTGGTGGGGTATGTTTCAGCATATCCTAGCTAATTTTCATACGACTTCCACATCTGGCAAAAAATCCATGTTGTAACATCAATCAAAAATAAAATAAAAACATTTTTAATATTTTCTTCTAATATTAAGACCCTACTAAAATATTATTTTACTAAATCTATTAGGATCTACTCATATATTTTTTATGACTCTTGTTGATTAATAATACAATGACTGAGTAAGGAAGAGGCTTAGCTTGAAACTACGAATATCAAGTATGATTCTCAAAAGAGTCTCAGGTACACCACTTAAGATCCAATATTGTGGAGTGTTCGCTTAACTCTTCCAATATGATTCCCCAATTAGTAACCTCCAACTTATTTCTCTTTCCTTACCAAGCATGTATTAGTTTAGAGTTCCTCTAGTATTCTTATATGGAAGATTTATGACAAATCAACCTAGGCTCTGATACCAACTATAACATTCCTACCAAAACCAACCAATATTAGAGAGAATTTTTTTATTATTATATTCTTATCTAAGTCATTGATAAATAAGTAAATAAGAAGAATCTCCATGTGGTTCTCTTATAGATGATTTTCCAAGTAAATCCAAGACCGCACTTCATAGGAATCAATGTGGTTAGTGTTTATCCTATGAATAGGAGTGTCCAACCCCTATAATGGCCTATGGGTAAGTTTCTTTACCTCACAATTGGAAATTATCCTATCTAAAATAGGAATTTCATTTTTCCAACTAGCTTAAATCAACATTAAGCTATCCTTATGTTAGGTCTCTTTCAACCCGTACATTAGGCGTATGCCTTGAATATTAGCTTGTTCTTCCCTAAGGACATAACATCAATCATTACAATGCTTAACTCTTCCCATATCAACAATGGATAGCTAAGGGGGTTATCACATAAACCCTCATAGACTTTTCAATGTCTACCATTATACCTTACTTGCTTTATTCAACTTTAATATCCATGATATGAGATAATATACAAATTCTCCCTTATGACCATTCTTATATTTAATCACTAGAGATTCATCTTTAAGTGTTATACATGACCTATCCTTTACTTTTTATTTATGCTTAATTTATGTCATCTAAACACAATATTTAATTCTCATTTAAAAAACAAAACCCTAATATATGATAACTTCATGCCATGATATAAATTTACTTTATTTTCCATAATTGCTTGTAATTGAGGATTAAATTGTTTACATATCTTCTTAAAGAGTGATACAATTCATTTTTTATTAATTTACAAATCATTCTCAATAGAGATATTTTTATAATAAAGGAGGTCTAACATTAAAGACACCTTGTCAAACCATATATACATATAAAATAGAAGCTGAATAGATCCAATCTTCACTCAATTCCACTCAAACCACCAGTACTAGGTTGTAGATATTTCAGGATCAAGACAACCCATTACATATATATGAAAATGAATTCTAGGCAAGCAATGACATGTAATAATATGCATTTGAATGCAACTATACACAATACATTAATCATAATGTAATTGCAATCAAATCATTCCAAAATTTAAAGGAAGGAAATATCATACTTTCCTATGAATGAAATCCACATCTAATTCCATCCCATATAATTTTCCACAAAAGATACACCTTTGATAAAATATTATTAAATATTATTACATTCAATTACTTCTACACAACTCATGAGAGAATCCCATAAATTCCCTCAAGAATGGATTCCCTTTCCATTCTTCCCATGCATAAAATAGAATATGCATTCATATACTCAATCCTATTTCATTTACCCAAAAATAGCATTTAAACAAAAGATTATATCAATCATTAAACCCTACAGTTCATATAAATTTAATTGTATAATTTTTCCATAATCCATCACCAGATTATACTATTAATTCATGATTGTACAATAGTTCTTTTACAAATCTAGCCATCAATTTACCTTGTAGTCTATAGGTCTCCTATAAGTTTAGCTATACATTTGTCTCTCGATCTATCACCAAGATCATACTATAGTTTCACAAATCTAGCTACAATCTGTCTTGCAATCTATCAACAATATTACTCAAGTTTAGCTATAATTTGTCTCTTAATATATAAATAATATTACACTATATATTCAAAAATTTAGCCTCAAATTTATCTCAGGAACACACTATAGATTCACAAAATTACTTATATATTTGTTGCATAATCTATTATCAGATTAAACTATAGTTCCCAATAAAATGTCTCTTAGTCTATCAACAATACTATTACAAATCTTTCTCAAATTTATCTCAAAATATTTAAACAATAATTTACTATGGTAAACACAAATTTCCCCCAAAATATTACCTCAAAGTTTTTCATAAAACTAAACTAAGATTTACACAAATTTTATTACAAGTTTTGTTTCACAATTTATCCCAAAAATTCTTCCTTAAGAATTCTTGTAGTTTACACAAATTTTACCCCTAAAATTTATCTCATATTCTTCAAAAAGTTTTGTTAAAAGTTACAAAAATTTTATCCCTAAAATTTGTCTCATAATCTTCAACAAAATTCATTAAAGGTTGCCCAAATTGTTTCATAATATTTTAAGTGAGTTTCATTATATTTTGTACCAGGTTTGACAATGATATTATCTCACAATAAACTTGATTATAAAAGTAAATATGTTTAATATGAGTTCATGTAGAAGTATATTTACCCAACCCTAATGCATTCAAAAATCCATGTATGGACAATATGTTTAATATGAGTTCATGTAGAAGTATATTTACCCAACCCTAATGCAGTAAAAAATCCATGTGTCAGTCCATCCAGTCAGGAAAACACAACATAATCAACTAACCCCCAATATCACATTGACAAGCAACTAATCGCTCGTATCTAGTCTCCGCGACTAGGTGGCTAGCACAAGATAGCCTCAACCACATTAACCATGTTCACCTAACAAAGGGTGGGTATTTCCTAATAATCCCATCCACATGCTTTTGTGGGAAGCATGTGGAATTACAATCCACAATGATTGATAAAATATGGATGCACCAAGATCACAAACTAGGAAGATAACTTAGGGTACTAACAAATGATACTCATGGGTAGAATCCTATGGCTTCCACGTAAACCTCTAAGTGAGGACTCAACCAACCACTTGTGGTGTGGCCCTTGACCATCTACAGTGTGATCCTCAACCACCGCCACTTGGTGGTCAAGCACAAATCTGAGCTATGTTTTCTATATACCCCTCTTAGGTCTTTGTAAGTCCCATGTGGAATAAAGTCTTATTATTTAATTCATAGATATTCTTCCTGTGTGCAGTCATATGCAGATTATCGACATCAACCATAAAATTATGATACATGGTGGCTCAAACTTCTTTAGGATAAATACTTAGTCGTTTAGAAGGCAAGGTAATTCCAAATATTCTCACATCAAATCAGAGGGTGTAGAGAAAATCTAGACCTGTTACAGGGTTGTTTCCCAAAGGGATTGGTCATATGATTTAGGGTTATATCATACAGGTGAAAAGAGATTTAAATACCCTATAATCCATATGGGTTTAGATCAATCCACCATTCTAAATGAGAGCACACTGATTGGTTAAATCAGGTTTGGATAGAACCTGGTAATGCAAAGCACGATAACAAAAAATATATCTCAATGATATACCATATTGATGGTATCATGGGAAAGCTAAGAAATAATAGTGCATTTGCACTCTAAATTTAACAACCATCAGGTGATGATCATGAGAGTTCCATCGACAGTGCTGAGCTATGAGCTTTCAGCCTAAGTCTTGCTGTCGCATAAGGTTTCTAGGGCCAATTAAATATTTTTAAATAAATATCATGATGACTTGATCTAAGTGGCCTTATTAGGATTTAAATGTATTCAAAATGATACTTTCACCTAATAATTGACCAAAGGCCTTCCTATTAGGCCTTATACCTAGTATAGTTTGATATACCAAACACCTATTATAGAAGCATGTGAATGCAACATGATACTACCATTACAAATTTAGACTAGATAATCATATAAATCATAAATTACAGCTAAAATTAGAATGATTTGCAAGCTTGTAAACAAACAAATCTTAAATTCTCATGAATTTGATTTACCAAACACCTATTACAGAAGCATGTGAATGTAGCATAATACTACCATTACAAATTTACACTAGGTAATCATATAGATCATAAATTATAGTTAACATTAGAATGATTTGCAAGCTTGTAAACAAACAAAGCTTAAATTCTCATGAATCACATATTAAAAATAGATATAAATAGGAAGATCCCTCCAACCTACAATATTCATAAAATTCCAAACTTCTCTTCCTTGTCTTCTAAGCCCTCCAAGACTTTCCTTATCCCTCCTTCCCTCACGTTATCACATGGTGGTTTTTTATAACATTTTGGTGGTGCCTTCTCAAATTGTGAAGGGGCAAGTTAGGTAATGACTCGTTGGAGGGGTCATTTATAAGTATAGACCTAAGAAGATAAGTATAGACACGATGATGCATATAATATGGGGTAATAGTTTCCTTAGAAGGACTGAGGTGACTAGATTATAATTTTAAATTCATTCTAGTGTCTTATAAGTTCAGATTCCTTTCCCATGGTATTTAGAGTCACAATTTTCCTTCTCTAAATTTTTTCTCCACAATAATATGCAAAACATTCTAATAATTTAATTCATAAGTAATCTTCTTCTTTTTTTAATAAATTTTCCCCTAGGATACATTTTCACAGGTAATAAATAAATTCCCAAGATTCACAAAACTCTAAAAAATTCCAATACCTCTTAAAGCTTCACAAAACCTAGAATTAGTTCCTTAATCATCAAGCATAAGTGTTCGATCAGTATGGGATGTGACAGTAAAGCTATTTTTTCTTTTATACTCTAATTATTTCAAGAGTGACATCTCCTGTGATGGATTAATGGTTGCATAATAGCCTGAGATTCAATAATTTTATGATATTTGAAACCTCTAAGCCTTTCTCTTTAGCCACATATTCAAAAATAAACATGGCTATACCTTGGTTAATTGGGTCCAAGCCTCTTCCACCATGAACATCAATCATTGACTTCTTCATTGAATGAAATAGAAAGGATGGGAACTTCATCCATATTTCTCTTCTCAAATGGTTAAGAAACATCATGTGGTAGCTCCTCATAATTTTTTGGATGGGTTAATCATAAAATAGTACATGACTACTTACACCTCCCAGTTCCATGAGGTCTTGAGGTCCTTCACATTGAATCTATTCTTCTCCTTTGGGAGGTACTCATCCTAATCCAATAAATAACTTACCTCTCTAATAAAAGAGTGTTTCTCTCTGTTGTGGTAGCAACCCTCGAGGGGAGGCCCATGACTTTGGCAATAAGGGCCACAATAATCTCAAATTACAAATATCTCACCTTTACCCATCCCTTGCTCCATGAGTGAGCCATCCATCTTGATAGGCTTATATTATACCCATGGAAATTTTGGATACAACTTAACAAGCCTCCTTTCCTTAGAATTTTCTTTATTTTGTTATTTGTTTCTAGGGTTGTTATTTCTAGGTATAATTTTGATAGGGAGGGCCTCGAAATCAACTACTTGACCTTTTCCATTTGGTAAAAATCACTTAAAAAACTTAGTACACCGCACACTGGACTCTCTAAGAAAAACTAGACTGACAGGTAATTGAGGATGCTCAAAAAATATCTTTAGCATTGCCAAATGAGGAGCCCCAACTAAAAATAGAAGCTAGTTGAAAAATCCACTCTATATCGTGGTCGCACTAAAGATGATACCAACCAAAGCTAATCTTGATATGGGCTCGGTACTCCTTCCAACGTAAAATAAGAAGACAAAGATGTGACACCAATCGTTGAGCTGAGGATATACCCACTACCAAAGCCAATATTTCAACCTTCATCTCCTTCCAAGACTGATTATTGTATCTCATAATCTGCACTGGCTAGGATTTTCCCACACTAATATGATGTCATCCATGGGATAGGGGGAATGGGCTAATAATTCTTCTTAGTGCATGCATCCTATGAATCTAGTGCTACTTCATCTACCTATAGGGAAATTACCTCACTTCAAATTGAAAAAGCAATAACAACACACCACTCAAATATTCGAGTTGTGTGATTGGTTGAGTTTCCCCTAATCCAAATCATGCTGGGTGTGGTGAGATCATGCCAAGAAATCCCTCTAAAATTCCACATCTAAAGGAATCTAACCAGGACTAGCAAAACCAACTTACCAAATCCATAGAATCATTTATAGGAAGGGGCTCTGCATGAGAAATATAAATCTTTGCACCCTCACAAGATACCAAATCTCTATACTAGGGATTTAAATTTAAATTTTAAATTAAAATTAAACCATAAGCTTAGGATCAATAGCCCTGATTGTCCCTAGGAGGGACATGGGGAAGACTACATATTTCCAACATGATCCACAAACAACCAATTACAAGAGACCATCTTCATTTTTTAATCTTATCAGCTCTTGTAGGAATTTTGCTCTCTAGATAGTAAACCCTTGATGAGAAGTACCCAAGTTGGTCAAACAATCTACCAATTTATTATCTTATTTAAAAATATGGAGAACTTGGATTTCTTCCTTATCCTATAGGATACATCATATTTCCATCACCATGTTTAGGATATTCTAGCTTGGAGTTTTAACAGACTTCAATATATTTATCAAGTTTAGAGAGTCACCTTCCATCACAAATCTCCTTACCCTAATTTCTTTCAATAATACTAGCCCTTGAAAAGTAGCTCTACCTTCTACAAAGTGCAAATTTTGGTGGGAAATATGCTCGGCAAAGACCACCATAATTTCACCTTTATCATTTCTAATAACTCCACCCGCTCTACCTATACCAGGGTTACCTTTAGAGGCACCATCAAAATTAAGTTTGAATTAATTAATAACTAGTCTATAATATCAATTAATTAATACCTTTATCTAATTATACATACAATAAATCAAATAAAAAGTGTTTACACACAACATAACATGGTTCCTATTACTAATTATAATTCTCCATAAAATATAAATAAACATTATCCATTTTATTTTTCTTAAACTTAAAATGTAAAATATCTCAAATAAAACCATGTAGCATTATCATCCATAATATAAAGTTCACATATCATAATATCCATATAATATCTATAGCAAGGAAATTTAAATGATTATGTCAAAACATTATCAAGATCCAATGAGTATTTGAGTCCAAAATCAAAAAAGTATCCATGACCTAGAGTTGAGAAACTAAGAATGACAATGAAAAGGAATGGAATGAGAAACGAATAAAACATATAATTTATAAAAATAAGTCAAGCTTGGAGGTCATAATTTTTCGTAGAGATAATATTATTATACAATTTTAATTGCATGGATAGAATTTATAAAAATGTGACTAAATTTACTTAGAATTCTTTGTCTTGGAAAAATCTATGCTTTCAAATTAGAACAAAAGGATCAATTTGGTTAATGTTATGGCTTAACACAAGAAAACCTAAGAACACACACACAATAGAAAAATATATATGTATGTATTATATATATAATACATACACTACCTCTTATTTCTATCATGCCTATGATTTGACATATATTAAGGGTTTTATTTATCCAAAAAATAGTTGTATATATGATGTGATAGAGAGAAAAAATGGGCTCTTCTTATACAATGTGGTCTATAGTCATATATTAGAGATATATTTTTTGTTCATAGGAAATACTTATAATGCATATATTATTGTTATTATTTATTTAACATGCAAGTGTTATTATAAACTATTTGTCCTAATGTCTTTTAACATGGAATTTTTTAGTTGGGAAAAGGGATTATGTGCTAGCATGGCTAATTCTTTCCAGTGTTACTTCTACTTTGGTCTATATATTATAGGGACTAAAAAATAGCATTTTTCTATTATCATTTAATATTATATAAGAGCCATGGACAATGATGTTGTTGATCATGTATTTGAAGTTAACTTCCATTGTATATGATGAGTTAAGTTGAAAATTACTACTCTACATACTCCTTTAAGTTTTATTAGTAAATGCTATGGTACTAGGTATAATAAGATATGATATTGTATATGGGTATTATGGATAGTTGGAATGGGACACACATAACCCAGGGTTGATTATATTATATTATAATAATGAATGGGATGAGATTTTATAATACAGTATATAAATAAGGGATATTATCATTGTAATCATCATCGATCATATCAAGCATTACTTGTAATCATTTTTATCTATGAAGTGGCATATGATACTTTACCCTCTTAAAGTGGCACTCTCATCTTAGGATATCTTGTGGATTTTTCCTTCCTTAAGGGGTATTATCGGTGTTACCCTAGCCTAAGGATATTATATTTCTCTTATTATGTGGATTATTATTGTGGATAATTATTTGTGGATGAATGATTTGATATTTCTATGTATTGGTAAATGATTTATATTAATGAAAATAAAGTTTCATAATATTAAATATATAGAAAATGCATTGTATGTTCTACGAAACCAATTATTTACATGTATAAACATCAAGCATCCTTATATATTCTTACTAGCCACTTCATATGGAAAGATAAGGGTATTAAATTGGATGGTGTTCATTGTAGTGTTATCGTGTTATATCATTCCTATAATTCAATGATATTGGTATCTTGCATTTATAAGGAAAAATTATGATGTTCATTGAGCTTGTTATTAAACAAGTTAATTTAGTTAAATTTTATATTCTATGAAGATAATATTATCATTTGCTATTGTTGATGTCTTTAAGGTACAATTGTAATAAGTTCACAAGCACATTGGGTTATGTAGTTAACTATACTTTATGCTCAATAAATTCATAAAAAGGATCTTGCATGTTGATTAATACTAAATTGATTGAATGATTTGTTTCAACATTTGAGTTTTCATATATTGAGAAGGACTATAATATTGTATATGTGTATTTTCCTTAGTTGTATGTACTTGTATTTCTTATTCATAAAGGATTCACCTACACTTGTTATTTTCCATTTCAGATTGCAACTTGTCTTAAATAAAACGGTATTTACTATATTGATATCTTATTATATATATTCTTATACTTATCCTAGGGAGTAGACCAAATCATGTGACAATGACCATATTGTTATGCTATTACAACACTTCATAATGCTATCCTTGTATTGCCTATTGTAATTCAAAATTCTAACCTACTTATACTTCTTTTTATGAGGGTGAAAATAAAGGGTTTTTGAAAGGGCCCCAACCCTTTTTTAAAATACTGCTCTTTTATATTAAATCAAACAATGAGGAATCAAGAAAATAAAAAGTAACTAAGACATCAATAATCTACAATTACTAGCAGTAGAAAAAAATAAGAAGTCACATAGCCCCCTTATAGGGAAAAAAATAGAAATGTTTCACTTCCTATGACTACAAGAGGTGAATAAAGCTTACAACCACTAATTAATAATTTAACCATAATTATGTCTATCATAATATTGCAACTCCCTATCAATTATACTCCTCAACTCACTAAGGAAATCATCTCTTTGTATCGTTCCAAATTTTCCACACCCTTACCTTCAGGCTAAAGGATCCGCGCCCGAAAGAGGGATGTGGGCAGGATGGGACAATACCTCGGACTGAGAGGCCCTTTGAAGGTCCCGCCTCTTAGGGGAGGTGTATTAAGGTGATTTTTCTATGGATGGTGGGGTTCACCAGGAAACGTTTAGTGGCAGTCTCCACGCCTATGTTGGAAATGTGTTTAATGTGTTCAATTTTATCTTTAAACATTCAAATCCTAGGTTTGGCCAAATGAATCTAAGTTGTTCTATTATGAAAATGCAAATTAAATGAATACAAAAAACAGAATTAAACATAAAACACAGAGAATATGCTAGATGAGAAAAGCCATACCTGATTCCGGATGTCTGATGGAGATTCTAATTTTTGAAGCAGTCCAGATCACCTCTGATTTGACAGGATCGTCTAAAATCAGACAAGATCATTTGAGGTCTGATGAATTTGTCAGAGACCTGCAAACAGAGAAATAGATACAAAATACAAAAAATGCAGCTATACTGATAAAGGAAAATGATGTGAAATAATAATAAGGATGTTAATAAGATAATCCATAATAGAAATGCAAGTAAATTACGATGCTTTAATAGCTAATCATGATTTTATTATGCAATTAAACTACATGGGTGAACTCCAAGATGCAGAATAACAAGAAATAATAATAAAACTGACTAAATGCAGAATAAAATAGCAACAAAGTATAGGAAAAGCGCAAACTCTAGGCACTGATTTCCCCCAATGCAGACTGCAGTCAAAATCATCTCGAATTTTGACGGGATCATCCAAGATTGTACAGGATCGTCTGCGACGATCTGAGCTTGCTCCGACTGAAAATCAATGAGGTCCCTGCAAGAAAACTTGGAAAGCACAAATGCAGATGGTAATCTAGGGTATTCTAATGCGCGCAAAGGTCAAGTTACAGGAAAATTCAGCAAGGGGAATGTCAAGGGGGGTCCTAAGGTTTAAATAGGCTTAGGAGGGAGGTTAGGAGGTTGGGGATCATCCCAATTTGGGAGATCTCCAACGGGGAGGGTCTCTAATGGCGCAGACACGCTTTTGCCCAGATTAGAGACACTGTTGGAATAGAATCTAATTATGCACAAATCAGTTTGGGACGAGATCGTCTAGACGTTCTGCTCCAGACGAAATCGTTCGATCTGAGGCAATATCGTCTGATCAGAGACGATATCATCCAATGGTCACAAAAAATCCTAAAAATGGCATGAAAAACAAGGAAAGCTATTTAACAGGCGGTTAACGGGCGGTTCAGGGTTAAAATTGAATTTTGAATTATTACTAAAGTGATTTTAATTATTTGCTAAGGTTTACTGCGCCAATTTTGGGGTGCTACATTTTGCCCCCTCTTTAGCGAATTTTTCGAGGAAAATGTGTTAAAGACGAGTTCTTCTCGATTTACGAGAAAGCAAAAATTTACTCCCATTTTTAGGCAACAATTCTAGGTCGAATCGTACGACAGCTTACTATGGTGCCCCCTCCGTGTTTTTACCCAAATCGAACGTTTGAGGTAAAAATACGGAAAAGAAAAATTAAAATGTTATTGAATAAAATTAAGAAAATAACTCCAATTCATTTTTACTGTTCATTTTCATTTTTTGGTTTCTAGAGCTCTACAAACAAAATGGTCGAGACAGCGCACAGATCGATAGAGGTCCGGCGCGGGCTATGGGTAAGAGTCTAAACTTAGTTTAGAATGCTTTAATTTTGATTTTCTATGCTTTTTAGATTAATTTTGAATTATTTTTTAGCATCACGACCATTTTTTGGGCCGTTGACGTCGTCGGGACGAAATCGTCTCCATTTCGTCGAAATCGTCTCGATATCACCGATTTTGTCTAGGGGCAAAATCAGCGAAATGGGGATGATTTCGTCAAATAAGGGACGATTTCAGCTTACAAAATCAGAGACGAATTTGCTCAAATTGAACTTGTGTTGCATTTTTAATCACTGTTTTATTAATGATTTTTATTTTTTTGTTGTTTATGTTGCAGAGAGGATTACTAAAGAGCAGAGAATAGAAATACAGCAGGCTGAGGGATGACTTGGCCGCTCTATCTCAGGTAGAGCGAGATCAGTTGGCTCAAGTCGGCTTGCAGCATGTGGTATATATGCCACACATTTCTACAGATATGGAGCTATTGACAGCCCTAGCAGAGAGGTGGTATCCGGGTTCTTCTTGTTTTTGGCTACCAACAGGGGAGATGACTCCCACATTGGACGATGTATGGAGGATTTTGAGGATCCCCATACAAGGATGGCTAATAACTCCTATGGCCAATCAGGGCCATGCGATGATGCGACCGTGCGAAGATCTGAGCTTCACCCTAAAGAAGGGTGGAGTGAACATCGAGTCACTACGCCAGATGCCTGGGGCATCTAGACTGACACAGGTTTTGGTTGGGGTGGTAGGTGGTCTGCTGCTATGCCATCAGAGTGGATGCAGAGTACTATGGCTACTAACATATGTGGTCTGTGACATGAGAGACCATGGGTACATGTTTTCTTGGGGGAGCTTTGTACTATGTCAATTGTATAGGATCCTGCATGGGGTCGTATACAAAGGCGACCAATGTCTGGTCATGACATAATTACTGTAGGTTTGGTTCTAGGAGCACATTATAGTGCAGAGGCCGATAGGGCTCCCACTGATAGGGATTGACAAGGAGAGGCCCCAAAATTTCTATTGGTGGCTTCAAAGAGGGTCACAGCATCGAATAGATTTGCCAATGTCCCAGAGACTACTTGATGACCTTGTCTCTGACCAAATCACCTAGAGGCCTTGGAGAGATCATCTAGGGTGGGCCGAGGACAGACAGGAGCGGCTCGCGTTAGTTGAACCTACTGGCTGAGGATGGAGAAGGGAGAGGTGGAGCTCCACCACTACGACCAATTTTTGATGCAGTTTGGTCTACAGCAGGGGATCCCATCTCTCAAAGACTACGAGTTTTCCCAGACCATTCAGGATAACACTACAGTTAGCGGGGCTCTAGATATGTAGCACTTTTGGAGTCAGGATGCAAATGATGCCTCGATCTAGCCAGTGGATGGGGACGACGCTGGGGTAGTCGACGGCTACGATGCCTGGTACACAGGCATCCGCCCTCCATGGATGACGAGGGCTCAGGGTCCGATTCATGTAGTTGTGCATCAGATGGGGAGGTGGTGCCAGGCGGCCATTGAGGTAGCACAGGGTCACGATGGGAGAGAGCAGAGGAGGCCACAGGCTCAGCAGAGGTCACGAAAGCGGGAGAGGAGGGAGGATAGACCCCCTTCTCCATGGAGAGAGAGGCCACCATCGCCCGATAAGGGCAAGGGTGTGGACACAGGAGAGAGTAGTGAGATGGCTACACTCTGAGCAAAGACTGTTCGTCTCCAGGCATAGGTGCAGACTTTACAGGATGAGGCTACACGCCACTGAGCTGAGGCTACATAGCTCAGAGATGAGGTTGCACACCTCAGAGCACGAAGCGAAGGAGCGAGCATTGAGGAGCTGGCGCGATGATGCAGGAGCATCCGATGGCAGTATGGACGATCTTGCAATTCTCAATTTTTTCTTCAATTACTTGTATTTTGAATTATTTTAATTCATTCCCGGGAGGGGAAGTTGTGCGAAGCAGAAGGGGGAAGTTTGTAAAGTTTGGGCTTAAATCAAGTTGGGGTCGCGAATCGCGACATGTCACGATTTCGTGACATGTCATGAAATCATGACCTCAAAGGCTTCGACTTAGGAAGGGGCCGTTTACGTCGTGATATCGCGACGTCGCGATATCACGACGTTTGTTTGTTGGTAGAGGCAGGAGGAGGTTCCGTCGTGATATCGCGATGTCGCGATATCACGACGTCGCGATATTGCGACGATGGTGCAAAGACAAGACGCGAAGGAGTTTCCGTCGTGATATCACGACGTCACGATATCGCGACGTCGTGATATCACGACGATGGTGCAAAGACAAGACGCGGAGGAGTTTTCTTCGTGATATCGCGACATCGCGATATCGCGACATCGCGATATCACGACGTCGTGATATCGTGACGATGGTGCAAAGACAAGACGCGAAGGAGTTTCCATCGCGATATCGCGACGTCGCGATATCGCGACGTCGTGATATCATGATGACTTTATTAAAGGCAAGGCGTGGAGGTGGCTGGGTCGCGATATCATGACAGTTGTTGAATACAAAGGCGAGGGAGATGGTGTCGGCGTGATATCATGACAGGTCGTGATATCGCGACCTGTTGCGATATCGCGGCTAGTTAGAGGCCGACACGTGGCATGTGGCCTGGAGCAACAAGGTGTTAAGAAAAGTAAACAAGAACAAAGAAGAGGAACCGATGGCCGGGCAAGGCCAAGCTGAACACGTGGCGATTGTGAATGGGCACGTGGGTCAAGTGTGTTGTGACAAAGAGAAGGGGTGGACAGTGTTGCACACGGTCGGCTACGTGTTTAAATTAAAAAGTGGAGAACACGTATTCGGGTTGTTGAGAACAGCCGCGAGCATTAAAGGGGAGGAACCACCTTTTAAAAGTCCTTTCCACAAAATAGCATGGACAGGGTATGGGCAGGATGGAGGAAGCAACAGTGCGAGGGACGATCAGAGTGGCGAAGCAGAGAAGCCATTAATGCAAGCTCCGGGTAGATCGAGCAGATGGGCATTTATATCTAAAATTTAAAAGCCCGGAGAGGAGGGAAATTCGAGCGGGAATGTTGGTAGGTGGAGGCATTGATTTCCGGGAGGGCCGAGGCCTCGATAAGCACCCAAAATTTTGAAGGAGAGAAGGAGGGGGGGGAGGACAGGGGAGAATAGAGCCGAAGCCGAGACCGTCCATTGTAAGCCTGCGGGCTATTTTATTTTAATGCATGTAATATTTGAAATTGGAATGAGAATGCAGAGTTTGTAAGGTCTCTGTATCTCCGTCTCCGTCACGCGATCGATTGCTCAAAATGCATTCTATCAGGGTATCTACTTCCAGTTGGTGTTAGAGGGCCAGAGGGTACAGCTGCCAGTCGGCATTGCAGATTCGATCAGGGTTGGGTCATCGAGGACTTCATCCCGATTGATGACTAGGACTCGCAGTACCACACATACTGTGATGGGGCCACCTCGTCCACCTCAGGGTGAGGGAGGAGATGAGGCTGAGAGCTCGAGGGGTTCTTGAGGCTAGGCTACTGCACTACACAGACTGAATATATGATTGAGAGGATTGAGTATGCCAAGATGTAGATTGTGGCATACCAATCTAGTTTTGATATGATGTACATATATTGTTGACATATATATATATATATATATATATATATATATATATATATATATATATATATATATATATTGATCATATGACTTGTCTTATGTGTTTGTATGATGCTTTAATGTTTTGATGTGATTGATTTGATGATTCATGTGATTATGTCGTTTAGAAATATTATGGTTTGAATGTCATGCTTTTTAAAATTTAAATGAAATAATCTGATGTAAACAAATTGGTTTTTTGTGGGATAATTTGATAAAAAAAAAAAGGACTTTTAACAATAATTTCAAAGGACATTGTTTCTATTATAGACCATTTCATGGAGTCGCCGCTCACTCGATCGTCAAGATAATCCCAGTATAGAAATATTGTTAAAATAAAAAGAGTGCTTAAGAGACTGTCTTAAGACTTTGTTGTGATGATGCAAATGATGATGATGGTGATTTGTTTTCAGATTTCCATGAAAATATTATGCATGAAATATATTAAAGATGATTTTTTCTAGGCATAAATTCCTAAGTGTGATAAAAATTTTGAATAATTCCCTAGGAATTATACTATCATTGCAAAATTGAAGTTGACATAATGACATGAAATAGAAACAATGTGCGTTGTTGTTAAAGCATAATTGTGTAACATAATGATTTAAGTCATATGTTTTGATGCTTTTAAATAAATGGGAAATAAAATTAGTACAATGGTTTGCGCTAGGCATAGAATATTTAGGTATAGACTTCTACCATCATCGCGAAATCCAAAGAAGAAATTGATAGTTTTATTGCATGGTTAATTTTTTAATTTTTGAAAATAAATAGATAATATGAAGATGAGGACTTGCGCTAGGCATAAAATTCCAATTTAAGTTTTGGAACTATACCATCGTCGCGAAATTCAATAATATATATATGATTTGAGTGTATGTTTTGAAAGAAATTTTGATTTTTTTTAAAATGTATGTAGTTTTCTTTATACTAAACAACTGTTCTCAAATAAGAAAATGAAATTATTCCAAACAATTTGCAAAAATATTTCAAAGTATCTTAAAGACAACAGTTAGATTTATAAGGAATCCCATGTGCATATGTGAGTTCATTACCAATCTTGATTTATCATAATGATACACAAAATCTCTCAAATACAAATGTGTGTGCAATTGCTTTGTGCATTTACCAATTTTGAGCAAGATAATTTGATACAAGTGATTTAAATTAACCAAATAAGTGTTCATTAACCATTATTTAGATGCATATAACCATACCAAACTACTATGTAAGTCGGGTTATCAAGATCTAGCTAATCCATAAGCAGACATAGGTCTATACAAAAGAAGGTCGCTAATGTGACAGACATATCACCACGCTAGGAGTTACCCAAGGCCAAGCGGGTTGGGCACAAACCACCTGTTATGGGGCTTACCTCACAGTTTTCGAATAATTGAGAATTCCAAAGATTCAAGCTCATCAACCCTTATTTTCTTTTCAATGGGTAGGGAAAGGGATTTTATTGCTTTTGCTTTTGCTTTTCTCTTTTGCTCTTTTTGTATTTTTGCTTTTTTTTTTTTTTTGTATTTTTGCTTTTGTATTTGAGATAATGTTGAAATAGTGCTGAGATAGTACAAAATGATACTAGAATAATGCTTCTTTTGCTCATAATTTTGTTTGATTTTAATTTTTCTTTTGCTTCCTATGCTAGGGATACTTGCTCGGATTAGCTGTAGAGCAAGGGATTTTTATTCCGGGTAGGGGTGAGCTTGTCCTTTTTTCAATTCTCAAAGATTCTAGACCATGTGCATGATGGGATAGCAGGGGAAAATTTTCGCTCAAGAAACCACTTCTACTATGTAGCATAGCATGGAAATTACAAATGTAATCATTTTATTGTGAAAGAATATGCTTGGTTTAAGTAAATAACAAGATCAATTCTCTATGCTCAAACTTTATTTAATTAAATTTTGTGGACTTTGATATAAGAGAGATTAGTAATCATGCCAGATAAAATCAAGATATTTATTTTTGTGTTTGCAAAAGTGAGGGATTCCAAATAAATGCTAATTTATCCAAGATAATAAGAAAATATAACTGCAATACTTTAAGAAGAAATATATACAACAAATATTTTTGAGGAGTTTGATAATTTTGACTCTCTCTTTCTTCTTCTTTTTTTTTGTTGGTTTGTTTTTGTTTAAACATTTTTATATATATTTTTAAAATGAGACAACATGCAAAATATGTACAAATGAAATGACTAAATTTTATGCGTAATATCGCTTAAGATGCATAATATTCATAGGTTCTTTTAAATCTTTACCATCTAAGGTAGCTAATTTGTATGCTCCCGATTCAAATTTAGCAGTGATAATATATGGTCCAAGCCAGTTGGGCTCAAATTTACCTTTAAGGTCTTTAGTTGCATTAGTATTTTTTTGATTTTCTTTTAAAACAAGGTCGTCGACCTGAAAGGATCGATGACGAACTTTCTTGGCATATGATCTTTTAAGCTTGTTTTGGTAGGCACGAAGATGCTCCAAAGCATTGATGTGCTTCTTGATATTCATCTCCTACTTCGGTATCTTGAAGTAGTAGATCCAAAGAAAGAACTTCTAATTCAAAGGGAAAAATAGCTTCAGCACCATAAACCAAGACAAAAGGTGAAGTTCCAGTGGGAGTTCGAACGCTAGTGCAATATGCCCACAAAGATGGATATAATTGAATGTGTCAGTGGCGACCAGATTTATTGACCAATCTTTTAAGAATTTTGATTAAAGTTTTGTTAGATGTTTTCGCTTGACCATTACCCTGAGGATAATAGGGAGTGGACCAGCGATGTTGAATCTTATATTTTTGGCATAATTTCTTAACATCTTTATTTTTGAAACAAGTTCCATTGTCTGAGATGAGATTTACAAGAATTCCGAACCTACAAATGATTTGATTAAAAATAAATTTAGAGACTTGTGTTCCAGTGTAGGAAGCTAAAGGCATAGCTTCAACCCACTTCGTAAAATACTCGATGGTGGTTATGATGAATTTGTGTCCATCAGATGACACAGGATTAATTTTGCCAATAATGTCTAAGCCCCATTTTGAAAAGGGCCAAGGAGATGAAATAGCCTGTAGCTCTTGTGCAGGCGCATGGACAAGGTCAGCATGTTTTTGGCACTTTTCGCAATGGCGCACATAATCATGTGCATCATTTTCCATTGTAGGCAAAAAGTATCATATCCTAAGGAGCTTTTTAGCAATGACACTACCACTGAAGTGTCCTCCACAAGATCCATTGTGGGCTTCACTTAAATCTTATTTGGATTTTTCTAGATTCAAACATCTCAATAGGATACCTTCAAAAGATCTCCTATATAAAGTATTGCCAATTATTACAAATCGACTTGCTCGTCTACGTAATAATCGACGCTGGTTTCTATTAGAATTGGCAGGGAAAGTCCCATTTTGAAGAAAATCAAATATATTCGTATACCAAGGTTCAGGAGTAGTTTCATTGATTAGAAACACATCCAAAGGTTCTAAACATGACTTATTTGAAGCGGGTTCCTGGAGTCGATGAATAATGATGGTGGCATATTCGTCATCTAACTCCAAGGGCAGAAGAGATGTAGTTGCGGCCATAGCACCAGCTGCACGGTTGCTAGTTAGAGGAATAGCTTCCAAGGTAACTTGATCAAATAGAGATATTAAATGTAAAACATATGCTTTATATGGGCGCAATTTATCATCTCTGGTCTGATAAACTTCATTAATTTTGTTTATAACAATTTGAGAATCACCAAAAACTAGCAGATGTTTGATTTTTAGTGCCAAGGTAGCTCGTAATCCAAGGATTAGAGCCTCATATTCAGCAATATTATTGGTGCAAGCAAATTTTAATTTAAAGGACAAAGGTATAAGATGTTTTTGCGGGGATATTAAAATAATACCCGCACCAGCCCCACTCATGCATCGTGCTTCATCAAAGTATAAGGACCATTGTTCAACATGGTCTGCCTCTAATTGAAGGCATTCATCAAGAAACTCAATGATGAGGGGATGGGTAGACTCTAAGGGTGCAAGCAACTAATTGATCTCGCTATGATTTGACCCTTAATAGACTTTTGTCCTATGAATGTGAGTTCAAACTCGCTTAGAGCAAGAACCCACTTTGTTGTACGACCCGATAAATAAGGTCGACTCATAAGATACCGCAAGGGATCATATTTAGCAATGACATATGTTTTTTGACTGAGCATATAATGGCATAATTTCTACATAGAAAATACAACTGCTAGACATAGTTTTTCTAATGTTGTGTAGCGGGTTTCATAACTGATTAAATTTTGGCTAGTATAATAATTAGCACAAGATTGTGAAGTATGATGTGAGTGCATGGTAGGATTGGAATAATAAGTATTTTCTTGTTGAAATGGATGTGTTGTATTGAAAGAATAATATTGAAGGGGTGGAGGAGGATTGTATGTGGATTGATAGACATAATATGGATATATGGGAGAATAGATAATATTGTTATGAAGAGGATTGGAAAAGGGATTGTCCTATTGGGGTAATGATGAAAAATGAGAAAAGTGTGATGGAGGTGATGTTGAATAGGGATGAGGTTGGTCATAATCAACAAATGTATTTGGCTAAATTCTTCCAACATTACTGATGGGCTTATATTGATTTGAGTAAAAACTCATGGTTTCTTTAGTACTTCTAAAAGTAATATTTAGTATCTACTATTTAGAATTGAATCTAAAACATACAAACTTGAAATGATGATTTTGTTTGTTTTTATTTTTCTTGTATACATACATACATATATATATATATATATATATATATATATATATATATATTTTTTTATATTTTTGAATCATAAATATGCCTATGTTATTCACGTCGGGTTCACCAAAATGTATCACTCCAAATTTTTTGCATCCTTACCCTCAGGCTATAGGATCCGCGCCCGGAAGGGGGATGCGAGAAGGATGGGACAATACCTCGGACTGAGAGGCCCTTTGAAGGTCCCACCTCTCGAGGGAGGAGTATAAGGGTGAATTTTCAATGGATGGTGGGTTCACCAGGAAAATTTTGAGTGGCAGTTTCCACACCTAGGTTGAGAATGGGTTTGATGTGTTCGTTTTATACTCAATCATTCAGCTCCTAGGTTTGGCCAAAATGAATCTAAACTATTCTATATGCCAATAATGATTTAAATGGATACAAAAAATAGAAATGGCTGCTAAACATAGAGAATAGGAAAATTAGGATAGATCATACCTAATTTCGGATGTCTGATGAGGATTCTAAGTTTTGTAGCAACTCCGTATCGCCTCGGCTCATACGTAATCATCTGAGATTAGACAGGATCGTTT
The DNA here is from genome assembly GCA_028583015.1 of Wollemia nobilis. Taxonomy (NCBI): domain Eukaryota; kingdom Viridiplantae; phylum Streptophyta; class Pinopsida; order Araucariales; family Araucariaceae; genus Wollemia; species Wollemia nobilis. Next base: position 12,075,044 of record JAQPPZ010002979.1, read on the forward strand.
GATATCTGACGAATTCATCAGACGAATTCGTCAGAAACCTGCAATCATAGAAATAGATACAAAATAACCAAGATGCAACTACAGAGGCAAAGGGAAATGATAGAAATACCTATAAATTTGTCTGAATGACAGATCCAAACAGTAATTAAAGAGGACAAGCATCAACTTCACAATCTATTTTGATTTTATCATGCATTTATACTAGATGAGGTGAACTTCAAGATGCATAAACATAATAACCTAAGATAATGCAGAATTATAATGGAAAAATATAAAAAAATTAAGAAGATGCAAACTCTGGACTTGGATTGCCCCCAATCTGGACTATAGTCAGGATCGCCTCCAATCGTACGTGATCGTCTGCACTCCTCGACAAAATCGTTCGAGATCGTTTGCGACGATCCAAGCTATCTTCGACTAAAAAATAGTAGAGTTCCTACAAGAAAATGCAAAATGCAACATACAGACAGTAGTACGAGGATGCTCTAGTGAATAAGGATCTGAATCAGTCAACTAAGGGGTTTAGGGGAATCAAAATTAGGGGGAGTCAGGGGGATAAACTAGAAAAATCCTAGTTTATATAGGATTAAGGGGGAGGCTAGGAGGTTGGGGATCATCCCAATCTGGGAGATCTCCAACATGGAAATCTCCAACTGTGCAGACGCGCTTCTGCCCAAGTTGGAGAGACTGTTGAAATAGAATCTAATTATGAAAATTTGATTTTGGGACAAAATCGTTTGGACGTTCTGTCCATGATGATTTCATCAGATCTGGGATGATCTCATCTAATCTGTGATGATATCATCCAACGGTTAAAACAAATCCTAAAAATGGGGCAAAAAATGAGGAAACGGGTAACAGGCGGTTTTGGAGCGGTTTTTGGGGTTAAAATTCAAATTTTTATATTTTATCTTTTACTAAGGTTTTAACCGTGCCAATTTTAGGGTGCTACAATCTTTATGAATATGTGTAACATAATCATAAAGATAATCCGATGGTCCTGCAAGACCAAAAATTACTTGGAAGGGAGGATCTATAGGGCGACTTCCCATGGAAGTCCTTCCTTTTACCTGCATCCTTTCCTGTCCCTGTCCTAGGACCCTGTTCCTTTCCCAATTTCCTTGGCATCTTTCCCATAATTTTTGAAAGGAAGGTGTTGTAGACGATCTCCTTTGGAGGGGGAGATCCTTGATCCATTGTTATGCCCCTTTCCTTGTCCTTAGGTGGGAAAATTATTCCATTTATGTTCCACTGTTCCATCCTTTGATGCCTGGGTTCTGGGTTGTGTTCAGGTTTTTATGTTCCACTATTCCATCCTTTGATGCCTGGGTTCTGGGTTGTGTTCAAGTTTTTCCTAGGACTTTTCCTAGGGTTTTTTCCTTAGGATTTTTTTGGAAGTCTTCCTCTCGACTGTCCTTTGGGTTGCTTTAGTTGTGGTTTTGTTAGGTCTTTGGATTTATGGCTTCATGAGCAGTTCTGCACAACATCCTTTTGGTTGGAGGGACCATGTGCTTTATACTATGGCTTTGCTCTTTGGGTTTGAAGTGGTGGTTCTTGGAGGTTTTTAGCTCCTTTCATGGCTTCGAGGATGGGCCTCTGTTCTTCCTGCTATTGATTCCTTTCAGGACTTCCTCCTTCATTTCCTTGAAGCTATATTTTGGTGGGTTTGAGGAATTTTGACTTCATGAGCAGTTCTGCACAACATCATTTCAGTTTTGGACAAGATTGGTGCTTCCTACTATGACTCTGCTCTTTGGGTTTGTGGTGTTGGTTCATGTAGGTTTTCAGTTCCTTTCGTGGCTCTTGAGGTTGGGCATATGCTTTTCTTGATGTTGACTCCTTGCAGGTTTTTCTTTTCTACATCCTTGAAGCTTTGGTTTTGAAAGTTGTCTGGGTTGCTTGACTGCTTCCTTTCATTCTGGGCTCCTTTGTTTGTAGTCATGCCTCTTCGTGACTCCTTCATCTTGGATTCTCGTGGCACTTTCCTACCTCTCCTTCTGACATGATGTTCCACTACTGTTGTTTCTTGTGTTGGGCATTGTTTCTTGAAGACTTCCTTTTTCCTACTTGAGGACTTCATAGCCTGGGAAGTTCCTCTTGTTCCTGTTCCACTGATGCACCATCCTCCAGGCTATTGTTCCACTACATGAGGATTTTGTTGCCTGTGATTTTCCTCTTTATGTTGTTTCACTTTTTAAGGCGTTCAGGGAATGGTCTTCTCAGTTTTCTTTATCTTGCACTTTCCTTGTATGTTTCATTCTGCTTCACTGATCCACCCTATTTTTCATGGTGGATTTTTTTATTCTTTCTGGTTTCCCCTACATGGGAAGGTGGTTTCTCTCAAGCCTATTTCCCAATGGTGGTTTTTGGTTTTCCTACCATTGGGTTGATTCAAAATTTAAAATCCTGGCTTTGGTTCCTTTTCCCACCCTTGGGAAAGTTTCAAATTGATTTTTAGTGGATGGGGTGGTTTGGCACTTTCTCCCGCCCTAGGTTTGCTTGAAAATTCTTATTTCGCGCCCTTTGATTCAAAATTGATTTTTTGGTGGGCTTTCCCTTCCTACCCATGTTTCCTTTGGTGCTTAGGAAGTAGTCTTCCTCTATCGCAAAGGATTGTGCCTTCCTCTGGCATTTAGGATGGTGCATCCCTTTTCTTTTCTGTGTTTCTCTAGTGTTTCCTTTTGTTACAAGTCGATGTATTGTGTTGCATTCTGATCCTTTGTAATCAGGTTTTGGGATCCTTGATAAAAACCCACTTTTAATATATAACCTAAAAAAAAATATGCAAATATAAATACCTTGGGTTAGATTTTCAAATACATATACCTTGGGTTACATTTTCAAATCAAACTCAATTGGGGAATATTCAGGATGGAGGGCACTCTATTGATTGCTAAATAAGGGTATAAAAACAGAGTTATGTGATTGAAAAATCATTAGGGTCCTTTTTGGGTTATTAGTTATTCCAAAAGTGCTATATGATTGTGAGGTGTGGGCTAGAAATACATCAAATTTTAAATGGAGATAAATATAAATAATTCAAAAATGGCTTATTATAAATAATTTTAAAATTTAAGCATTAGTCTCATATGAGATTTTACTTATTGGAATAGGGAATTTTCCACTAGAAGCAGAAACTATGATAAAGCTAGTAGGGTACCTAAAGAAAATACAAAGAATAGAAGATATCATGTTGCTAAAACAAGTAATCAAAGAAACACTAAATAGAACAAAAGACTCGTGGATGAAATAAAACAACAAATGGATGGAAAAATGGAGCATTAAATTTTATGAGGCCCTAATATCCAATAAAGAAATTAAATAGTATGTCAAGAAAAAATCCAAACTTGTCATGTGGACTAAAAATTTAGGAAGGAAAAAATAGTTATACATCAATGAGTTCAACCCAAACTATGAACACAACCAAAAGAAGTACATAGATGAAAATATCAAATGGAAGGACAAAATGCTTACAACCCAACTAAGATCCAGTTCACAACATCTCAAAGAGAATTCCTCAAGAGGAATGGTCAGATTAAATGTGTCTTTTGCATAGTAGGAGTAGAGGAGACAAAAAAAAATTTGTCATAGAATGTGAAGCCTACAAGGACGTCTAGATTGCAAAATAGGACACTCTAAAATTGAAATAACTAATGGAACTTTTTGAAGAATTGAGAATAGAAAATACAAGGAAACTTCTCATCAAAATCAACAACAAAAGATATACATGCCAAAATATGATAAGAGGATGTTGATCTTTTTAACTTTGTTGAACAATTTTTTTCTTGGATGTTTTTAAACTTTGGAACTATGAATAGGAGAACCAAGTTTTGAATTCAAAAGAGAATAATGTTGTACACCATACCCCATATTGTATTAAATATCTTGGTCCCATAGACCTCCCATATTGTATTAAAGCTCTTGGTCCCATATAAATTCTTGGTCTTGAATGTAATTAAAATAATTTCATTTATTTTTCAATGAGTTTACTGTTGGCATCCCTGCCACATTGTTTTCCTTTGAGAGAAATTTTGCTATGCAGTAATCTTTTCTTCCTTGAAACTCTTCTTTTTTAGAATGTGTTCCTTGTTTTCTACATTTTGTTGTCAAAGTTTGTTGGTTGCGCTCAAGGAAGCATGCAGTTCTTTTTGTTCGCTCATCATGCAGGGTCCAAGTAAATTCATGGCTTTTGACAGGCGAGAGTTGTTTCGCTCTAGCGCTTCTGCTGAAAACTCATTTCGGCCTCAAAAAATGGTAATAAAAACTGGTTAAGTTGGCAAGCACAATTTGATTTCGGAGCAAGAGTTAAGCGCAAGCCCATTTTGGGCTAAAAAATAGTGAAACCCAAGTGGGGCCCAGGCCTTTTCACCCCCATTTGAGAGTGCAACTCAATTTCGGGCCTTGTCTGGGTGAAACTCAGTTTCGGAGGAGAAAATGCTAAGTGGGGCCCAATCCTTTTCACCCCTAGGAGATAGCGCAACTCAGTTTCGAGGCTGTTATGGGCGAAAGCGCCTTTGACTTTTCTCAAAGTCAGCACAAATCTGTTTGAAATGGTGTGGGGCCCAATCACTTTTACCTCAAATCAATAGCGCAACTCAATTTTGGGGTAAGAATGGGTGAAAGTTATTTTTATCTTTTTCTAAGAATAAGGCATATCCAATTTCAAAAAATATCATAGGTGGGGCCCAAAAATTTTTTGCCCCAATTTACCAGCACAAGCTAGTTTTGGGTCTAAATAAGGTGAAAGCACCTTTGACTTTTTCACAAGGTGCAACCCAGTTTCATAAAACGTTGCAGGTGGGGCCCAGATTCCTTTTCACCCCAGTTTGGTAGCGCAAGTCAGTTTTGGGCCTAGTAAGGGCGAAAGCGCCTTTGACTTTTCTAAGGCCAGTGCCACTCCCAAGACACCCGAATACAAAGTGTTTTCACCTCAATTATGGAGCGCAAGCCCATTTCGGGCTAGAAAACAGTGAAACATAAGTGGGGCCCAAGTGCTTTCATCCCCACTTGAGAGCGCAAGCTCTTTTCAGAGCTTGTATGGGCGAAACGTAAGTGGGGCCCACATCAACGAAGCTCCTATTTCTCAGTCAAACTCTCCTACTTCAACAAGAATTCCCCAAAAGTGCTTCTCAATAGTGAAATTGAGTTTTGAAGTCACACCTTCATTCGTTTAAATGCATTCGATCAGAGAAGCATCCAAATCCAATCCCCTAGGATCCTAGAATCTAATTTTTCATTAAAGCAATTCCAGCAAGTGAGGAGGCAGTGCTAAAAGCGACTCATATCGTCGCATTGAAGCCATGCAACTACTTCTCAATGAGTCATCAAATTCAAGCCATGCCTCATTACTTTTGATGAGTGCTGAAATCCAATATTTGCTACCATCGCGATGTTTTGTGGTTGGGCATTTATGTTTCAGAGGTAGAATCCTCTATAAAAACTAGCAATTCCAATGTAAAAGGATGGATGTTTTGCTAGAAAACTGTTGTACCTAAACTCTGCTATGAATACAAAGAACCCTTGGCTCTAATTCTGGATATCTTTTTATGTGTATGTTTTCTATCCTTTATTTCTATTAAATTCGCTTCTTTGTCTGAGGGCTATAATTCTATGTCTGGATTTAGCTTCTGATTGAGGGTGAACGCTGGAATAATCTTAGAAATTGCATGTATAAGAATATCTGGTTTTAATTTATGTTATGTTCTTTGTGTGAAGTGCTATTGGTTTAGAGTGCAACTAAGTAATCGTGTTGCTTGTTCATCACCCCTATTCATCTGGCTTGAAGCCATATTTCCCATCCCTTTCAATCATTTCTAATTTCTTTCATATTTCCTTAATCTCAAATCCCCAAGTTTAAAGTAGTAAGGGAACCAACCCTCTCTAGAGATTGGCATAGGAGGCATTCCTTCCTTTCGGCCTTTCAATGTTGGTCGGGTCTAGGGTGCATGGATGAAACATTCCATACCTAAGGTGGATTCTTGACCAATAGTTTTTGGCATGCCCGGTGGGACGCAAACGTTCCACATCAAGCAATATTTAAGAGTTGATGTTCATATTTTTGTTGTCAAGTAAGAACATCTGGTGACTCAGCTGAACTAGAAGCCTCCGAATCTTGAAGCCGGTTAAAAGCCCTCCCCCTCATGATCACAAGATCGAAGGCTAGAAATCTAGAAGATACAGTTGAGTTCTTTGAGCTCAACATCGACGCTTTGGGAGAACATCCTAGAGTAGTCCCCTCGACTATCCCATTAGTCACAACACCCTCGCAAGTAGTTGTTATAGTTTCATAAACTCCAAGTCCTTCCAGCACCGCAACTAGCTTGCCCCCTCAACCAAACCCTTCGGTCCAGATGGTGCAACCTCCACCCAGGTAGTTTCCAGCCTAGAATCATTCAGGACCGCTCAATCTACAGGCTCAGAACTAGGTCCCAACCGTAACGTTAAAGGCTCTACCCACGTATGATGGTATGAGAAAGACAGCCTATGAGCATGTCCAAGATGTCGCTGCACTAGCAACCATCCACCACATCACAGAAGAAGACATCATGGTAAGACTGCTAGTACTCTCACTCAGAGGTAAGCTTCTCTACTGGTACCGATCGCTACCACCCAGTACCATCGCTACATGGGACCAGTTAGTGGAGCAATTGATAAGGGGTTTCAATGAACAGGTGGACCCTTTCTCCTTGTTACACCAGTTCACCACCATTCAGAGGCACCCTCAAGAAGAGGTAGCAGATTTTAATGTCAGGTTCGCTCGAACCTGGTAGAGAGTTACTGACGGCCTTCGGCCCACCCCGGAGCAAGCAACATTTTATTACCTAAGGGCTTTCCATTCTGACATCAGCATGAGCATCCGACACGCTAATGTCAACACATTTCCAGCCTTGTACACCCAGGCACAAAAAGTTGAGGCCGACCTAGTCGCTATTGGTAAGTTACCTCCGAAGATGACTATGCCAATTTTTTAGACTTACCCCAAAATTTATATCCTAGTGCATCCTCTCAGTCATTGCCTACATCTCAAATGTACCCTACTCAATCATGGAATTCCAATGCTTCTCAGAACTAGATGGTACCCACCTCATAGTTTCAAGCACCTACTGTTCCCCAACTTCTAGCTCCTATCCCATATCCGATATTGCCTGCACCATTGGCGCCATTGCCATTACCCGTACCTTCGACAACTGCAAATCTAGACCAGGCCAAAGAATTGTAGGATCTACGATCATCAATGAGGACAATGGTGAATGAGATCACCATCTTAAAGAGGAGGCAATCTGATCAAAGCTTCCAACCAAGGAGATTCGCTCCTCCTCCCTCGATTACTAGAGAGAAGGTTGCTTCCACTAGTAGGGCTCCCGAGAGAAATGCGATGATGTTAGATAATGAAGAAGTTGGTCCATCTGATAGAGCTTATTGGTGCTCCACCTGCAATGACCCACACGATGAGGAGACTTGCATGGTCCATTTGAACTATGTGCAGACCCTTGTAGACAACGTTCTTGGTGGGCAAGTAAATATGATCAGAGAAGTGGACCGCAACTTTATGATCCCCCCTATCGAGCAGGTTTCGATTCTGATGAGGATAGGTAAGAAGCCCATTGAAGTTGATCCGATTCAAATGGAACCATTAAAGGTACCTGCTAGTTCCAAGGTGCCAAGTGAGAAGGGGCCACCGCCAGTGAAAGAGCCTGCCCAAGTGTCAAAGTTGGAGGAAACCATCCTATTGAAGGATCTCTTACCTTCGAGAGCGAGAGGGAGAGTTCCTCAACCACAGGCTTCGACCTCCCAACCCCAAACCGAGACAAGGGACCAGGCAAGAGAAAAGCTCAGGTATCCCTCATTGACCAAGCGTCAAAGGGTAGAAGTGATGCAACAATATCGAACCAGATACGAGACTATGAAGGAGGGAGGTGAGTCTAGTACAGGAGCATACAACATTGTTGAAGAACTAAAGAAAACTCTAGCTAAGGTAAGCCTCTTTGATGCACTTCAACTACCCGACCAAGTCGATCTATTGCAAGAATCGTTGAAGTCTACTAAAGGTAAGGAAAAGCTGACTCAAACTATCTTGACTCAGACGTTGACTACCTCAACCACCGAAAAGAACAAGTCATCACCATTCTATCTATCCCTCAGAATGGAGGGGTGGGTTGTGCATAATTGCATGATCGACTCTAGCACTACTACTATTGTGATGCCCAAGGTTATTTGTGAGATTATGGGTATGGAGTACACGAGGAGTAGTCCTGGAGTGCTCCAACTGGATGGAACTTTGGTCAAGATAGTAGGGGTGATCAAGGATATCCTGATCATATTGCATAAGATGCCATAAATCATCATGATACAAGAAGTTGTGGTGGTGGATTTAGAGTCGTATTTCAGTATGTGCCTATCAAGGGAATTCATCACCAAACTAGGAGGCTATTTGTCTCTGGATTATTCGCATCTAGAAATTCCCTTCAGAGGAAGGAGAATTAAAATTTTTAATGAGAAACCCTCTACCTTTCATATCGAAAGGATCCAAGATGCGGAGAAGCAAGTGGACTCAATCAATCTGATTGAGGAAGTAGAGAAGGAGGAGTAGAGCTGATGGAAGAAGCCCTGGATGAGCTCCGCATAGAAGATGAATTTTCCATGCATGATTTCAATGCCATGATCGAATCAGAGATAGGGTGCTACTCGATCACCAAGCCCGAAAAGGCTAAGGTACCGAGTGATGAAGACCCCATTGCCGATCAACTATGGAAGCTCTTCTTTGATGGTGCACGATGTAAGAATGGCATCGAGGTAGGAGTTGTCCTTATCTCTCCTTCAAGAAAATAGAAAACCTACTCCTACAGGCTCGCATGGAGCTGTACTAATAATGTTGTTGAGTATGAAGCCATGTGCTTGGGGTTAAGAAAAGTAGATAAACTTGGAATCAAGCAGTTGTAGATCTTTGAAGATTCAGAGTTAATCTGCAACCAAGTCACCAATAAGTGTGTTGCAAAGCAACATTACCTAAAGGTATACCGCAACAAGGTATGGGACCTGCTCGAATCTTTCACAACACTGAATATCCGAGCTATTTCATGAGAGAGAAATAAGCACACTGATGTCTTGGCATCTATTGGAGCTAGATTCTCCCTCATTGAAAGCATGATGCAGAAACCAAATATGGTGAGAGTGATTTATAGGCCTTCGATGTCGAGACAAGAATATCCACTAGTAGGTGTTCGACAATGATGAGCAAATTGTCAATTTTTTTATTAATGAAGCCAATACTATTGAAGGTAGGGCCCTCGATGAAGAAGAGTATGAGGGATTGATACAATTGAAGAATAATCACGTTCCAAAGGGCTTGATCATGCTTGAGAGTTTATTTGATCAAGATGATAGGTCACTCGCTCATAAGATCAAAGTGGACATGAGAGAATACAAGGAACTGGAGCTAGAACCCAGAAAAGATGATTAAGGTTGGAATCGATTGTACCCTAGAAGAGATCGAGAAAATTAGGATCCTATGCAAGGAATACCCAGATATTATCGCTTGGAGTTATCGAGACCTGAAAGGGTATGATAAGAGCGTCTTCCAACACACAATCGAGCTGCAGGAAGGGGTCAAACCTTTCAGACAGAAACAAAGGCCGGTCAACCCAAATATTGAAGTGTTGATGAAGGTTGAGCTCCTGAAGATGCTAGAGGTAAAGATTATCTATCCTATCAAGCACTCTTCTTGGGTGGCGAACTTGGTCCCGGTGCAAAAAAAGAATGGAGACATCCACTTGTGTGTTGACTTTCGAAATCTCAATCAAGCATCTCTAAAGGACCACTACCCGCTGCCCCAAATTGATCAAATTCTTCATGTAGTGGTGGGAGCACAGAGGTTCTCTCTACTAGATGGCTTCTCCGGATACAATCAAATCTGGGTGAAGGATGAGGATCAGTACAAAACTACTTTCACCACCAAGTGGGGCACTTTCGCCTACCAACGAATGTCATTTGGCCTCTCGAACGTCGGAGCGACTTTCCAAAGAGCGATGGACTTAGCCTTCGGTGAGTTACTGAATCACATCATTGTGATTTATTTAGATGACATGACTATTTTCTCCCACAAAAGGGAAGAACACGGTCTACATTTGCGCCAGGTATTTGAGAAGTGTCGAGAGTTTAGAGTTTCCATAAATCCAAAAAAGTCCATTTTTATGATGAAAGAAGGTAAGCTCCTGGGTCATGTAATCTCAGAGAAGGGACTAGTTATCGATCCTGCTAGGGCTGAAGCCCTCCTCAAGCTACCTCTACCAACAAACAAGAAAGGCCTCCAATCCTTTTTTGGGTAGATCAATTTTGTTAGGAAGTTCATCTCTGATTTCGCTCAAGTGGTAAAGCCAATGACCGAACTCCTAAAGAAGGATGTTGAGTTTCAGTGGATCGAGGAAAGGAAGTGGGCATTCAGAGAAATCAAAGAGAGAATCGCTCAAGCCCCTATTCTGGTGAACCTCGACTACTCCAAAGACTTTATCCTTTACATCGTCGATGAACCGGAGAGCTATGCAACTGTCCTTACTCAGAAGAATGAGGATGGGGATGAATGACCGATAGCATTCCTGAGCCAAGTCATCCATCCACACGAGGAGAAGTATAACTTCATTGAGAGGCAAGTGCATGCAGTGATGTGGTCATTGAAGAAGTTTCACCATTTCATCTCCTAGAGCAAGACAATAGTGTACGTAGTGCACCCTGACGTCAGAAACTTCATCATCCAAGGTGAGCTGGGTAATAAAAGGGTAGGATGGGTCTCCAAGATCCAAGAATTTGACATAGAATTCTGATCCACTAAGTTGATCCACGATCGAGCGTTGTACCAAGAACTTGCTAGGAGCACTGCATACGAAGGAATAGCATGATAGTGGGATGATCTAGAACAACAGAGCAATCTTGTGAATCGGTATGTAGATGGCAAGGATTGGACAGAGGACCTTGTCGAATACTTTAATACCGAAAGGTGCCCTTCTCACCTCAATGCTTCATAGAGGAGAAGGTTCAGGCTTCAAGCCTATAGGTATGTGTTGTTGTCGAGTGGTTTGTTTCATAAGAATATAGATGGAGTTCTCCTGAGATGTGTCAGGGGGATAGAGAAATAGAGGATTCTTGATGAGTTCCATTCTGGGATGTCAGGAGGACATTTCACAGGAAGGCCTATGGCCTTAAAAATCATTAAAGTAGGCTATTACTAGCCTACTATTTTTATTGATGCCTTCGAGGTTAGCTAGAAGTGTGATAAGTGCCAGAGGTACATTGGTCGGACCAAGAATGCTTCTTTGCCTTTGCACCCAATTCAGGTCGAAGCTCCATTTCAGCAATGGGGCTTAGACTTCATTGGGGTGATAGATCCCAATTCCTCTATGGGGCATAAGTATATCCTAACAACTACAGACTATTTTACCCGGTGGGTGAAGTAGTGCCAACCAAGCAAGCTAACCAAGATGTAGTCATTTCCTTCTTGGAAGGATTGATAACACATTTTGGGATACCGGATGCAATCATAACCGACAATGGCACCCATTTCATCGGTGCCAAAATCTACGCATTCGCAAGTAAGTATGGTATTTACTTAAAGACTTCATCTAACTATTACCCATAGGGCAATGGTTTAGTAGAGTCTACAAACAAAAACTTACTCAAGATCCTGAAGAGAACCTTGGAAGGGAACAAGTGAAGCTGGCATCTACTCCTAGACCTAGCCCTATGGGCTGACCGCATCTCAATTAAGAAATCGATCAAGATGTCCCCATATTCCCTGGTGTATGGGAAGGAAGCAGTTCTCCCCACACACATTGAGTTGCCCGCATTGCAGTCTCTTCGGTCCTTAGATGATGAAGATGAGGAGTTTGATCCCATGAGTGTCAGGATGGCCCAATTGTTGCAATTGGAAGAAGAAAGAGAAAAGGCCTACGAAGCTTTTATGAAGCACATCGAGACCACAAAAAATTGGTTCGGCAAGAGAACCTTCGACCGGACCTTCCAGATTGGTGACTTGGTGTTGAAATGGAACGAGAGAAAATCTAAACCAGGAAATCATGACAAGTTTGATGCATTCTAGGAGGGTCCATTTCAAATTTTTAGGGTTAATCAGGTAAACTCTTTCATTCTCCAAGATTTAGATGGGTTCACTCTTCCAATATCAGTCAATGGCCTTCATCTGAAGGCATACTACCAGTAAGGGGTAGTAATAAAGATTCCTCAGTTGTGTACATAATTATTCCTTTGTTTGTATGTATATATCTTTTCTTTCAGAGTATAAGTCTCTTCGCTTCCCTTCGTGCTCTCAGAAGTGCAGTTTTGGCCAAACTCCTCGCTATGGTGAGGATCGAGTTGGTAGGGAAATGGTGCGGAAGAGCTTAAATAAAATTTTTTTAGTTTAGTTTGTGTGTTTTCTAGCGCTCCAAGGAAAAGAGCAATTTTCAGGCGCCTAGAGCTAGCTAGAGCATTTTCATTGCTTTAAAATATCCCCTGGCAAAGTAGTTCAAGGTGGATGAAAGCGCCCTATCATCTGGCAAAAGGGAGTTTCGCTCTTGCATAGGGGTGAAACTACGTTTCGACGCCGTAAGGAGCGAAAGCTACAACCGAGGTGGGGCCAACCAAAAATTCAAAGTCAAAGGTGATTTCGGGGCTTTGTTGAGCGAAAGGCATTTTCGCTCTCCTTTATGGGTGAAATTCAAATCGTGGCCCTTCAATCTATTTTTGTGCAAGCGCCACGTGGCAAGGAATTAAAGAGAAGGTTTTCACTCCAAAAAGCAAGATATTATGAGTTGTTCCCAATTAACAAAGGCTTTAAATTATGGTACTTTTTCTTATTTCAGGATTTAAATGGGTGAAAGGGTTTCTCGCTTGACTTTTTAAGTGAAAGCCATTTCAGCTCTTAAAAATGATAATAAAATATTTGCTAGAGCGAAAGGAAATTTTGCTTTCTCCAATGCCACAAGCACACATTCCGAAGTGAAGCTTAGCAAGCGCACACCCCGAGGAAGGTCGTTGGAGCAGGAAATCATGCCTTAAAAATTAAAAAGTGGTGCATCACGTCTCTCAAGAAATATTGTAGCCCACATAGTTGGTCATCATTGGGAGGAGCGCTCAACCATTGGTTAACGCGTAGAAGATCTCCCACTTCACCCATGATCCCTCCATGCATTTACTCCACCCCAAAGCACAATTAAGATGGTGGGTAAATTGCAATGCTATAAGAGGGCCATCACTATGCCTCAAATGAAACCAAAGAAATTATTGAGGGATTTTCAGTAACATTGCTTGCCTTACCAAAGTTCAGAGAGAGAGTGTTGCTGATAAAACATAGTGCGCTAAGCAACAACGAGACACTATATTTTTCAAAGCAAGCACATGTACCAACGTATAGCCAGAATGGGTAAGAAAAGCATCGAGCCCAAGAAGGAGAAGACCTCAAAGAAGGTAGAAGGCATGAAGAGGGAGAAAAAGGAAAAGAAGCAAGTGCCACCACCACCACCCGAAGATAGGCTGGGGAGAATCAGAGATTGTGTGCTCACCAACAAGAGTGTTGAGAAGCTACGCTAGACCGTTGACATCATGATGACAAAGGTGTCTACCGAAAGTAGGTGGATGACCGCCTACTACTCTCACCTCTACTGGTACCTGTGCACACCTATGCATAACTACTCGGAGCTGGTGTACGACATTGCCAAGTTCTATGACCCTCAAACTAGGACAGTCCAAAATGCCAAAGGGGACAAGTTGTTTGCCATCTCTGCCAAAGATGTCCAGGAGGATTTCGCTTGTGGAGAAAAGCCCCCTACCGACTACATAATAAAAAAATCAACATAACTGAGCAGAATGAAAGATACACGTCGACAACGCAAATGCGGTAGTTCATGGAGACGTAGTTGCTGGAGAAGTCGATGCCCGAGGTATTGCCAGACCTACCCAAACCCTTGAAAATGTTTAAGCATCCTGACATATACTCCATGCTGGCATGGGTTATGGGACTCTCCATGGATGCAACGGTGTATAAGTGGCAAGTTTCCCTCGTAGAGTGTATTTCGCATGGTGAATTCTACTCTCCCACCGCCATGAAGCCGGAGACAAAGCCTATATTTTTTGACTGGGCAGAATGGGTGGCATGATAGATGCATATACAATTGAGTGATGTACAGAGTGGAAAGGATATGTCATTCCAAATCTGCTCCTTCCTTGCTTGGTACCTGTTCTACCACATGCACAACCGCTTTGTTTTCATCGCCAAGAACCGCACAAATAAAGAGGGTAAGGCGCTCCCAGTCTATCAATGGACTCAAAGTCTGTCCAGAAGTGAGTCCTACTACAATTTCAATAGGATGTTCCTTGGCCTAACCCTAGAGCTCATCTACGGTGTTTGTGAATGAGTGTCGAGGCAAATGAGAGACGAGGTAGTGCAGAAGAAGTTGGGTGATGTGTTTCAGCTTACGTAAGGCCTTGTCGTCAGAATTTATGGGTTTACTGGAAAACCCTTCCTGTTGTCGTACTACACCATGAAGTACTTATTCACCCTCGAAGTTGCCTGGTAGAGCGACTTCACTGATGATACATATGGGCACGAGAGAAGGAAGTCGCACACATGCGCTTCACCTTTCCACTTCGATGACATTAAGGTGTCGGTCACCAGGCAGAACACCTTTCTTGCAGTAACATTGTATGATTTCAGCCTAATCGATCTCCCCTAGCATTAGAGGTATGACCCACTAGACGTTTTCAAGCAGATGATCGGAGCAAAAAGCTTCCATAGTTGTCCGCGCCCAGATATTGAAGCACAATGCAACAATCCCTCAAGGCGTGATCTGGAATGGCACGTGGAGAGGATGATGTCACTTCCCCTATGGCATGACTTCTACACGATAGAGGCCGAATATGACCCTATGCACAACCCAGCGCATGTGCCTGATGAGCAAGTGTTTCAGGCGATGAAGGACAAAGTGCCCGACTGGTCAGACGAAAAAATTGCTAACTGGTGGATCATGAGGGTCCACAATAAAAAGGAGTCATCCGAACCATTTCTTGTGTTGGACGAGAACTTCTCCATGATATATGATGTAAATTTTGACACTTACCAACCTATCTTATTTGTTGATATCATGCCTCGAAGCACTCAAAGCCCTAGCAGAGTGGAAGACATGGTGGAAGAATAGGGGCAACCGATTGAACAAGATCCACTTATCATAGAGAAGGACAAGCAACTACCCCCTAAAGAAGAGGTCACTCCAAGGAAGAGGAGCATTGGTGCAGCACTTTCACTTCCCCATGTTGCAAAGAAGCCTCAGACTAGTGCAGCCCGATCTCTCAGCACAAACCCTTCTGCAACATCGACAGCCATGGAAGCAAGCATCCCTAAAGTCCCTATTCCAACACAGCAAGAGTGGCAAGAGGTGGAGTTGATTGACCTAGAAGTAGAAGCATCAGATAGAGAAGAAGGAAGAGCAAGCCCAATCACACAATAGTTCACCATTTTGGCTCTAGCAACGCCCGAGCCCATAGGTGCATTATCTCTTTCTCCTTCCCTTGCTTTTGTGCCTCTGGAAACTATCTCTTCCAACGCCAAAACCCTCATTTCCACCCAACTTTCATTCAACATCCCCATGTCTACCATGCCTTTCCTTGCATCCCAATCATTGCTCCCCTCATCATTCCCTCTTGTCTCTCAGACATTTAGTTCCTTTGCATCTATCTCCAACGCATTTGCATTTCCTACATCATCCACCCCTGCCCCTCCTCAGGTTTCTATCAATCCAGTCACTACATCTATCATTGCAATCAATCCAAGCCTATTTTTGCCCTCACTAACCTCCTCAATTGCAATGGCATCCCTTGATATTCCACCCCTAGGTCCTAGTACCTCAATCATAGCTATCCAAACCTCGACATCTCCCAAAGTTGTCGTAGTCGTTGCCCCATCTCCTTGATCCGTCTATCGAAGCAAACCCCCAACATGCCCTTTTCCCCTTCACGCCACTCTTTGGAGTACAGGAACCACTAGAAATGGAGCTAGAAGTTCTATAGGAGCACCCGATTACTGAGAGCATGCACCGAGCGCATTAGAGTTCCTCAAGCTGGCTCAAGGGCCGAAAAAGAAAAAATGTGCAAGCTCCTACCAAGGTGGAAAAAGGGTTGTGTTCGACCCGAAGAAGATGGAACTCCACAAGATGGAGAAGGTGCCCAAGATTCAAAAGCCCCTGGAGGAGATGACACCAATGGATTATTCCTACCATCATATAGTTGAAGACTTGAGAACAATCGATGCAGTAGAGAAGATGGGGAATATCCAGGTTGAAATGGGCTCCATCTATTTTCATGGGGAGCACTACAAAGCTCACTTCTACGAGGTCGAGGTCAAAAATGTAGAGCTCGAGGAGACCTTAGCGCACACGAGGGCACAACTCGAGGAGGCTCAGTCTAAATCTGAATAGTTGTAGTAGCGCATGGCCAGTTTGGAGCAAGAGGTGGGTAATTACAAAAAAGAAATTGAAAATCACCTCAAGGCACACATAGAGGTGGAAAGCTAGGTGCAAGCCTTGAATGCTCAGATCCAAGAACTGCAAGCTCAGTTGATAGGGAAGATGGTGCAAGCGGAGGTCTTCACAAAAGACCGTATTAAGGAGGTTCGTTGTCACTTCCTGGAAAACTTTTGAGCAAGGGCATCAAAAGCAATAGCAGTCCTCACATTCATTTGGGAGGCCAAGAAAATAGTTACTCACGGTGCACCTATCATGGAGGATGTCGAAAAGGACATTGATCGATGGCTGGAACTGGCTATGAAGGTGCAAACCTTGGAAAAAATGGACCTCCAACTTACTCCTATGAGCCCACTTGCTCGGTCATGGGCAACTACAAAAGTAACACTACGGGCTTACTTCGCAAAGGTGGAAAGAGCCCGAGAGGCGAGAAGGTTGTTAGAAGTGTTTGAGCAGGAAAGGCGCATCTCTCTGATGTATTTTGAAGCTCTCACGCAACTCAGTTTCCCTAGCTTCACTAATGAGGAAGAAGCTATTTTGACAAAGGAAGAACTGAAGCCAGTTTGGGATGCCTTTGAAGGTGATACTTCAGAGATTGATAGTTGGGGTGAGCCTATTACAGAAGCCCAGGTAATGCAGTTAATGACCAGGTTCGCACGGATCGAATCCTGTTTGGTGGACCTCAGCTAGAGGGCTAACTTCGCTGATGTAGACCAGCTTGAGACTTTTGGATACCTGGTTAGGGAGCTCCAAGATCGTGCTCCGCTCCAAGAAGATGCCTGGGCCCTGGTTCAAGCAACCTATGATCATATCTATGAGCATCTCCCACAATCGGAGTCTTCCCAGCAGCATGAAGATCAAGCACAGGAAGAAGGAGACCAAGGAGAAGAAGGGGACCATGAGCACAAAAGAGAAGAAGAAGAAGGAGAAAGGGAGAAGTTGGAGGAAGAGTCCGCTACCAGCAGTGAGCATTCAAAAAAAGAGAGCGATGATGACTCTGAGCCCAACAGATAAGGCCTGGGATCTTCACATTGAGGTGAGCTCAATCCCCCCGTGAGCCGCCAGAGATGTTGGCATCCCTACCACATTGTTTTCCTTTGTGAGAAATTTTGCTATGCAGTAATATTTTCTTCCCTGAAACTCTTCTTTTTCAGAATGTGTTCCTTGTTTTCTACGTTTTGTTATCAAAATTTGTTGGTTGCGCTCAAGGAAGCATGCAGTTCTTTCTATTCGCTCATCATGCAGGGTCCAAGTAAATTCATGGCTTTTGACAAGCGAGAGTTGTTTCACTCTAATACTTCTACTAAAAACTCATTTCAGCCTCAAAAAATGATAATAAAAACTAGTTAAGTTGGCAAGCACAATTTGATTTTGGAGCAAGAGTGAAGCGCAAGCCCATTTCGGGCTAAAAAATAGCGAAACCCAAGTGGGGCCTAGGCCTTTTCACCCCCATTTGAGAGCGCAACTCAATTTTGGGCCTTGTCTAGGTGAAACATAGTTTTGGAGGAGAAAATGCTAAGTGGGACCCATCCTTTTCACCCTGGGAGATAGTGCAACCCAGTTTTGGGGCTGTTATAGGCAAAAGCGCCTTTGAATTTTTTCAAAGTCAGCACAAATCTATTTTAAACAACGTGGGACCCCAAAAATTTCACCTCAAATCAATAGTGCAACTCAATTTCAGGGTAAGAATGGGCAAAAGTTATTTTTATCTTTTTCTAAGCACAAGGCACAACCCAATTTCGAAAAACATCACAGGTGGGGCCCAAAGTGTTTTCACCCCAACTTACCAATGAAAGCCAGTTTCGGGTCTAGAGAAGGTGAAAGCACCTTTGAATTTTCCACAAGGCAACCCAGTTTCGAAAAATGTTGCAGGTGGGGCCCAATTCCTTTTCACCCTAGTTTGGCAGCGCAAGTCAATTTCGGGCCTAGTAAGGGTGAAAGTGCATTTTGACTTTTCTAAGGCCAGTGCCACTCCCAAGACAACCGGAATACCAAGTGTTTTCACCTCAATTTGAGAGTGCAAGCCCATTTCGGGCTAGAAAATAATGAAACTCCAATGGGGCCCAAGTGCTTTCACCCCCACTTGAGAGCGCAAGCTCTTTTCGGAGCTTGTATGGGCGAAACGTAAGTGGGGCCTGCATCAATGAAGCTCCTATTTCCTAGTCAAACTCTCCTGCTTTAGCAAGAATTTTCCCAGAAGTGCTTCTCAATGATGAAATTGAGTTTCGAAGTCGCGCCTTCACCCGTTTAAATGCAGTCGATCAGAGAAGCATCCAAAATCCAATCCCCCAGGATCTCAGAATCCGATTTTCTATTGAGGCGGTTCCAGCAAGTGAGGAGACGACGCTACGGGTGAATCATGTCGTCGCATTGAAGCCATCGCAGCTACTTCTCAATGAGTCATCGAATTCAGGCCATGCCTCATTACTTTCTGATGAGTGCTGGAATCCAATCTTTGCTGCCACCATGATGTTTTGTGGTTGGGCATTTATGTCTCAGAGGTGGAATCCTCTATAAAAACTAGCAATTCCAATGTAAAAGGATGGATGTTTTGCTAGAAAACTGTTGTACCTGAACTCTGCTATGAATGCAAAGAACCCTTGGCTCTAATTCTGGATTTCTTTCTGTGTGTATGTTTTCTATCCTTTATTTCTATTAAATTCGCTTCTTCGTCTGAAGGCTATAATTCTATGTCTGGATTTAGCTTCTGATTGAGGGTGAACGCTGGAATAATCCTGGAAATTGCATGTATAAGAATATCTGGTTTTAATTTCTGTTATGTTCTTTGTGTGAAGTGCTATTGGTTTAGAGTGCAACTAAGTAATCGTGTTGCCTGTTCATCACCCCTATTCATCTGGCTTGAAGCCATATTTCCCATCCCTTTTAGTCATTTCTAATTTCTTTCCTGTTTCCTTAATCTCAAATCCCCAAGTTTAAAGTAGTAAGGGAACCAACCCTCTCTGGAGATTGGCACGGGAGGCATTCCTTTTGTTAATCCCAAAAAGGGTAGTCCCCCTTTTTGGTCCCTTTTGTACTTCTCCCTAAGGGTGCACAATGCGGTGCGCCCGAGTCTACCCTCGTGCGCCCCACTCGAGAGTGGGTGCACAAAAAACTCAAGGGCGCATGAGGTCGTGTGCCCCAAGCCAAGATCGTGCGCTCCACTAGCAAAGCGTGCAAGAACCCCTTTAGGCACACAAAGTTGTGTGCCTAACTTAAGCCCATGCACCCTATTGGGGAATGGGGCGCACAAGAGTCCCCAAGGGGGCGCACAAGTTTGTGCATCCCCGCTCTAAGTCCACGCACTCCACAAGAGAGTGTAGCATGCAAGGCCCTTGCAGGTGCATGAGCTCGTGCGCTCACCCAAAATCTGTGCGCTCCACTAGGGAGTGGAGTGCATGAAGTGACCGAAGAGCGTGTGCCTCTGTGCGCTCGTCTAGAGCCCATGTGCTCCACTCCCTTGGAGTGCACGAAGCCCCTTAATGGGCGTACACCTTCATGCATGCCCTAGGTTCATAGACTTATATGCCCAATGGAGTGCATGACGTTTTGCTTGGTGCATAGACTTATATGCCCAACCCTACCGAGGCGCGTGAGATATTAATGCAACATAGATTTTGTGCACTCCTCCCAAAAAGTCATGCACTTTGCTCGAGTGTGCCCCGACCGAGCCTAACCAAACCCACCACATGTCCTAAGATCTTCCTAAGCTACAACTCGATCAATTTGGTGTAATGCGTAGCCAAAAGTGCAAGATGATGTGGCACACCTGACCAATTATCAAGTCCCGTCGGACAAAAAAGTGCATGTGCTCCACCTAAGCAATTTAATGCAGAATCTTTAAAACAAGGTGGCGAACCTCCCCCCGTGCCATTATCACATGCAGAGTACTTTTTTGACAAGGTTGAGCACGAAGACAAGGAATAAACCATCTTTGGTGTGTTTAATGGCTTCTATGAGCGTAGCTACGGTAGGGGTGCCTGATGTAGTATTGGCAAGACTACTGAGGCTTGGCTTGTCATGAGAAGGATGGGGAGAGCCCAGGATCCAAAAGCTTTAACAAACCTACTAGACACAAGCAGAGATAATATGGTGGAACAACAACGAGAAGTGGAGGGAGATAATCTACAGTTTTGATCCCATAGAGCAAGACAATCAGCACCACCCAACACTGCTAAGGAGCCTATTCATGAGAGTGTAGCGGGATAGCATCGAGCCAACTCCTGTCTACAACAAATGGAAAACTAGTTTGGGCCAGTTAACCTGCCCAAAGGTCTATCACTCTTCAAACCTTCTAGCTTGGCTGGCAATAGCCTATGACCATAGGAACCAGACCATTCATGACCATAAAAATCAGGTGGTGGCCAGGTTGACAGTCGATAGGATCAGGCAGGTGTTTGGGCTCACCATAGCATAGTAGGTCATGGACTTCAAGACATTAACCCTCCAGGATAATTTTATGCTTAATACCACATTCTTAGAGATGCTCCTAAATAGGGGGAAATGCAAACCTTTAGGTTTCCCAATTCGAAAGTTCTTGCTACGTCCATGGGCTCAAGACTATGCAGACATGATCAACCTAGCATTGGGTGTCAAAGACTTAGAGCTGATTACAAAGGAGGTGATGTTCCTAATTATCCAAAGCAATAGGACAGTCAACACATCCCTATACCTATGGGAAGATGTAATCAGTGATAATATGAATGAGAAGTTACAAAAATTGTAGGAGGCCATATTGGCCGATAAAGAAGAACTCCCCCATTTTCGTATTATTCATTTTTTTATAGCGCAATTGAGAAAATTTTTGGTTGCTCAGATAGGAGTGATTGCCCCCGCTCTTCAAGACCAATTATTGTGCATCCAAGAGGGGTGCTCCAGTTACAAGGACTTCTTTGAAAAGGTTCTCCCAGTAGTACACACCCGACTGTGTGGCGAGGAACTTGATAGGCGTGGAGTTGGGATAAGAGACTTTTTGCACGAAGCAAAATAAGGAGCTTTCTTCTATACGGAAGAATTCTCCTACATCAAAATATACGGATCCAAATTATCCCCAAAGGCGTTATCGAAACACTACCCAACCTCCATCGCCATCTTGGAAATAACCCAGTAGATTGCTGAGGAGGTAAAACATAGATTTCTTAGGAAAAATGGTAGCGTATCATGGTTGCCTATTCCTTACTCGATGAGAGATTACACTTATTTAGGCTATTTTGCAATATTACAGGCCATATGGATATGGACACATACTGCTTCCTTGAGGTCACATGGAGACCCTACGATCCTGAGGGCCACCATAGGTAGGTTGTTGCTGGTAAGCTTGCTCTCCTACAAGTTAATCATAGAGGAGATGACTTTGAAGATGAAATGCAGAAGACCTTCAGGGAAATCAGTTGTTAGAATATGTATGAAAAATGAGAAACATGCCTTATAGTAAAATAGAAGCAGTTGGAGATTACAGCTCAGAGCTGAGACTGCATAAACAATTATTGGTGGATAAGATGGTGCCACTCGTCCCGACTGCTCCCCTTGAAGAATTCAAGGACCCCACTTTCCAGATTGTCTAGAAAGATACTGACCTTTTTGAGGTCATGATGAAAATAGTGGGTGAGGCACAACAAGAGCAAGCCAAACTCCCCTCTTCTTCCAGTTCCCTGGTTGCCACCTAAAAAGGGAAAGATTTGGTCTCCTCATCATCTCAAAGTACCACATCGTCGAATTTAACGTTGATGTGTCCATATGAGAGAACCGACATGGTGGTGGGCCAACCTTCGTTATTCTCCGCCACCTTAGTGATTAATCAAGAAGAATGTCCCATCCCCCCAAGGCCTTAAAGAAAATAACCAAAGCTGGGGGATTGTCCAATATACTCAAAGAGTATGAGGTACAAGAGGATAGTCCCACACTGTCACCTACCAGGAAGAAATCCATAACTGAGTCTTCTGTCGAGGACACTGAGAGTCTTATACTGGCAAGGATAAGGGACACACTCCAATTTACTACTGATGAAGAGGACCAGATACAGGATATGGAAGAGTAAAGGTCCCCGAGCAAGGGAGTAAGCAGGCCTAAAAGGATAGTAAGGTAAGAGGCGGGTGGAGTGTCCACTGCCACATTTGATATCCCTTTGCCACCAAGTCTAAGGGAGACCACCATTGATGTCAGTAAAGGTGTTATGTGGGCAAAGGATGCACCCATTGAAATGATAAAATCCCAAGTGGCCATTCAAGCACAGGTGACAACAACAATAGAGAGAGAGAAGACTTAAAGGTCAAGGCTATAGAAGCAGGGCAACTCCAGCTTAAAGTACAACTCCAAACTGAGTTCAATCGGTTAAGAATGCCAGCTCCTTCCCAGGCTAGTGCTTCACAGGCCAGTAATGGTCTGTGGAAGAATTTAAATAGGAAATGAAAGAGAAGATAATGGAGGACCTTCAGTCCATATTTTACAACATATATGCTACCATGCACACTGTTGACCTCTTACGTGATCAACTGCAACAAGGAGATCAAAGAGTGAACGCCATGTTCCCCATCTATAAGAGGTTCAGATAAAACTACGTAGCAATTGCCAAGATGCCGACATTGGTAGATTATTTTGTCTGTTTCTTCATCGAAGAATATGCCAAAGTTTTTGTCTTCCTACAAAACAAATAAAACTGTCTCCTATGGAACCAAGAAGTGGTGGACATTGAACGAGAAGTCGAAGATGAGCTGGAGGATTGTGGTTTCAAAATTGATGATTTTATGCAGGCCCCTGACGTCAAAGAATTCGTGCTCCAAAAAATTCAAAATTTTGACTTTGATCCTAATGTAAAGTTATCAAAGCAGTTTACAACCTTGGTGCAAATGGTAGATCGCCTATGTGTATTCATTGATAATACAACGAGTTGGGCCATAGAAAGAGTGAACAAAGCCACACAGGATCTGAACTTGTTATTATTTACTTTAACCTTCCATGATGAGGCATGAAGTTATATTGACCAAGCCATACAGAACCTCGGAGGAGGGGGAGTGGGACCCAATTCACCTAGAACGCATGAACCAAGTGTAGCATAGCCACCAGACCACGACAGTGGGGAAGAAGATACATAATCATAGCCACCACCTACATAGACAGAAGGCGTGGGCTACGTGCCAATTTTTTATTACATCCTACTTTTGGAGGGAGTGAGATTGATCCAGCTGGAGTAAATGGTTACAACCTCACTCAAACAACCTGCACTATATAAGGAAGAGAACTGCAGCAGTAAAATTTTTATCAAACCTTCGAGAGAGAAAACCCAAGTCTAGGTATAGCCTTGTCAAGTGTTAATTGTATTTTCCTTGTGTGTTTCTTTTTGTCTTTCTTATCGCTCTTCCTTCTGTCATTGACTAGGGACTGTCCAGGAAGCGTTGTTGCTATCATTTCCTGTGGAAGCGCCAAAGTTGGAGACACATCACTATAATTAGGATGGAGAGGAACAACCCCTTGTTACGTTATTCGAACTGGGGTTCATTGTAATTATTATCATATAGGAGCTGAGCACCTTGCTGGTCTCTCCATATGTAAAATCATCTTATATTAATGAAATCTCCAGCTCTATTCCTGGCATCACATGTGTTTATGATCTGTGTTTGCTTGTTTACGTATTACTGCAATCAAAATATGTGGATGATGCCTTCTTTCACTAGTTTAATCATTTTTTTGCATTACATTATTTGAATGGATTAAAACGAACTAGTTCTCCTTTTTCTTTCTTTTTTGAGTCGTTTAATATAAATCTGCTACGACTACCCAATGGACATGGCACCGGTCTAGTCTTGATATGCTCTATTAACATTAGGTTTGGTCACAAATAATTAAAATAAAAGAATATCATTCTATCTGGTAGTGAATGGGCGATTGCACCATAATAGCAAATATATGAGACCATTGTTTGGGGTTTCCTTACCCGACCTGGTCTGTCGAGAGCCCTCTACGTAATCTATTCTTGGGTCAAAGAGGTGGATCCACTAGAGTCCACAATACTCGTGATTTTAGGGATTCCTATGATGTGACAAAGCTTTGAGAAGGTAAGCAAGAAATCCCCACAACACCTTCCTTTTGGCTTTTCAATGTTGGTCGGGTCTAGGACGCATGGATGAAACATTCCATATCTAAGGCAGATTCTTGACCAACATTTACACAAGTTTTTATGAGAGGTCTCGGTCCCCTCACACTGAGTGGGGTTTGAACCTTGGGCCTCTTAAAGAAAGGCCAAAACCCTTACCATTGTAATAAGCTTGCAACTTAAAATAATTTCACTTTACTTTACAAGAGTTTAAAAATTATGCATGTATCACTAGACAAGATTCGAACCTAAGTCTCTTCCTTAAAAGTTGAGAAACATAAACAGTTAAACTAATACCATATGATATATATATATATATATATATATATAAATATATATATATATTTATATTTATTTATTTATTTTGTATTTACATGGTGGAATCGATAGCCGCCACGAATAGGGGGTTCTATACCGTCAAAGTCACCCGGAAGTCGCACCCAGCTCTGCCCGCACCAACATTATCAATTAGATTTTGGGTACCCAATTCAGCTTTTTGGTAGGGTGGAGATTCGAACCTGGGACCTCCCTTGAAGGATTGCCCTCTCCTCTTCAACTCACCTACAACACTTGAGTATAAATATTTAATATTTAAAAAGAAAATAAATAAATAATTATTTAAAAAGAATAAAATTGATTACGATTTTTAATTAATATAAATTTTTTTTTTTTTTTGATAATGTAATTTTTTAATTTAAAAATATATAAAAAAAAATCAAAGGTGTGTTAATATATCATTACGTTGTGTTATTATATTTTAATTGGCTCTACTATTATATAGGACTTTATATTTTAAGTATTAAAATTATCTATATTTACTAATTATATATATAAGCTTGTTATTATATTTTAATTGATGTGAAAATGTTGGCTCCTACTATTATTTAGGACTTTATATTTCAACCTCTTCAATAGTATGAATTTGAATTTCAACCTCTTCAGAGCTAATGCCTTTGCTGGGCCAGCTGATGCCTTTGTTGGGCCAACACCTTTTCGAACAAATTTGATTGTATGATTTTTAGTGAAGGGAAAAAGATGGGATGTTTTATATTCGGATTTGATTGTATGATTTTTAGTGAAGGGGAAAAAAGATGGGATGTTTTATATTCGAATTTGATTGTATGATTTTTAGTGAAGGGGAAAAAGATGGGATGTTTTATAGTCTAATAATGCATTCAATTATTATTATTTTTTATTATATAGGAGAGTTGGTTACAATCATTAGTGACTGGTTAGTGTAGGGTTCAAACTATAAGGATTGTTCTCAATAAACCTATTTGTCCTGTTTTTGTTGACTCGGTGTAAGATGAAGTGGTCAGCACAGGGTTCAAACCATAAGGATTGCTCCCAACAAACCTATCTGTCTTGTTATTGTTGATCCGACGTGAGATGAAGAATGTTGGTCATTTGGGGTTCCTACGTCATCATCGGTCTCACACACACTCAAAAAATTCGGAGTAGACTACTACCTTTGTAAAGGGTTAGCTTTCCCTAAGGTTTGAACCTAAGTCTCTTCTTGGTAAGTGCCCAACCATACATGCACTTACTAATCTACCTGGTCCTTATTGAAAATGCATTCAATTATCTTGATAGTTACTAAAAATAATGTGGGTCCCACTAAGGACAGCACAACAATTTGGACTTTGACTTTTTTTCCAGGAGATCCAAGATTCAAACCGAAACGTGAATGTGAGGGGTGGATGTATATTCATAAAATAATAATAATAATAATGTGATTGTGACTAACTCTCTTAAAAGAAATTTACACGGTGTTTTTTAATATAACAACAAAATCAATTCTAAATTGTCTCTTATTTCTAATTGTTTAAAATACAAATTTAAATTAATAATTATATATAAATTATAATTTAAATAAAACCAACTGAGGTACTCCAATTCCATTCAGGTGCCAGTCTTTAATGTCTTTATATCATATCTAAGCAACTTGCTTTCTACGCTATCACCATAGTTAAATCCAACCTACTCCTAGGTTTACTTATTAATTACCCAATAAATAAGCTTTGGACATTCTTCCTGTTTAAAGCAGCCATTGCCCAATCAACTAAGTCCACGAAAACGAGAGGAAGGGTGAATAAGACGCATAATGATTTGGAATAACATAATGTTTCACGGCAAAAGAGAAACTTTCACTGTGAGTTTGCTTGAAATTTACACGTTGGATGGAAGGCGTGTGCAGAAAAAGATGTGCTCCGATGTAGATGGACATTGATTGAGCAAAGAAATCTAGCTGCTACGAATACCTGGGTAGCTTTATCATTTTTTTGTTTCTTTGTATTTTCTCCTTTGCATGCCTGAAAACCTGCAGATTCCCACCGACCAAATACATTAATCCTCGCACCAGATCAAAAATTTGTTACTTTTTTTCTTTTTCCCTCTTTTCTGCATAAATAAAACTTGGTCTTAAGATCCGAGGGACCTGGGTTTCCTTGAATTTTTCTCAAACCGAAGCTAGCCAGGTAGATGCTCGTGACTTTTCTTCACCGGCCTACAACATTTTTCAGTCTTTTTTTTTATTTTTAATTTTTATCTTCCTCTCGCTTAGTTTTCAATGGCTGAATTTCAACTAATGATTACAAAGACGGTTTTTTAAGATCTGATAAGTGGGCGTCGGGGCATTTCTCAGTATATTATTTGCAATTTTCGTGAATGAATTCTCATTGAATGCCCATTCCTATTATTGGATTGTTTGCTTGAGATACAAGCCATCTCATCACATACCATGTATTCCTGGTTAGGTGTTATTGCTAGTTAAATACATCACAGACACGATACCTACTATGCCTACTATGACTGCTGGAAATTTGTCATAGCAGGTTGTGAAAATCTCGCATTGGAAGAAACGATGAAAATATGCATTCTTGGGATTTTCCTTAAACATAACGGAAATTAGGGCTGCAACCCTATATGAATGTATGTAGCAGGTTTTGGATTGCAGAGAACGGGTCGTATGTTTCGATCGAGAAAGGGGTTTACAGGGTTTTCAAATACATATATTTTGGGCGCCTCCTCCCTGGTTGGTAGTGGGAAAGTAAATGGAAATGGAGATAGGTTCTGAAGGAGAGCAAATCCAAATCCAAGAGGAGGATCAGAAGCATATGATGGAAAGTTCATCTCAATCAGATGAGCTGTCGAGGAAGAGGTTGGTGGCCAAGAGATCGTCGAACAAGGACAGGCACACCAAAGTGAATGGGCGAGGGAGAAGGATCAGAATGCCTGCGGCGTGTGCAGCGAGGATCTTCCAGCTAACTCGTGAATTGGGTCACAAATCGGATGGGGAGACGATACAATGGCTTCTCCACAAGGCCGAGCCGGCGATCATAGCTGCCACAGGCACAGGTACTGTCCCTGCTCTGCCCATGTCCATTGTAGGCTCTGTTTCCTCAAACAACACTGCCAAGTTGCAGCAGCAGCAGCAGTTCCTCGCACCTGTTCCTCTTTCAGTTAGTGGTGTTCTAGGCTTGCCTGGATGTGAGTGCTCCTCCGGTAAGCAGGACATCTCGCCGGGCTTTGATTTCCAGGGGGGAGCCCTGAGTCACATGCCCTTCACATCCATGCTGTTGCAACAAACCCCTGATGAGACTGAATTGTGCCTGGGCTTGGAGGAGGACCAAGCATTGGGTGACACTAGAATTGACCATTCCCTCAAGCAAACCGATTGTCATTGCTATTCATAGTAGTGTACACTCTGTGGAAAGGAGTTTTGTCATTTGGGATCCTTTTCTGCCTCTAAATCTTATCTGCATCGGCTAGATAATATGGCAGGCATTCCCATGGTAGGGTTTTGGATTCTGAACACTTTCTCTGCTGGAACTGCTCAAGTGGCCAAATTTTGATTTCCATGTGTGTCCTCTTGGGCACTAGTAATAGGGATGTTGTATTGCACACAAGCTGTGCATGTGCGTCAGCTGCTAGCTCTTTCAATGTTACAGAGTGTTCATGTCTGAATTACAGAAATTTTGGCTTCAATGTTCGCAGTCTTGAAATTTTAATTGAAAAATGCACCATGCAATCATGTTTTGCAATGATGGTGGATTCTTTATCAAACTTTAGGCCTTTACTGCATTTGTGACTCCGTTTGTAGCTAATCCAAGTTCTCTGAACTTTTCAACTTTCAATGAGCATATTGTAGAAAGCAAGAAGTTTAGGTTCAATGTATCGGTGTGATCCTTGCTTTTAAGCTGCCATGATTTGGGTTGTATGCATGGGAAGAAAGTCATGGAGATTTGACTTTTAAGTGCTCTTATTTTGTTAGTTATAGGTCAAGGCTTCACATTGATGGTTCGGGAGCTTCAGGCAATGCTGTGAATAAGGGCGTTTGATGACATGGTTAGACTGGCAACAACTTTTCCTATGAATGCTTTTCATGTGATAAATGGGAGATCAATGGTGTTTTAGAAGTAGAAATAATATTACGGATCTTTTATAGCATGCCGTGTTTAAATCGAACTAAAACTGTCATCTCTTCTGTAGTATGCCCCTAAACCATTCAGTGTGCTTTGCTTTTCAAATTTCAAACTGCTGTCTATGTTGGTTGATTTACATTTTTCTTGTTTTCCTTTTAATGAATATGGCTGCATAAAAATTAAAAAATAACTGTAACTCAGGTATGCAGGACTTTATGAATAATTTCTGTTGGAAATAATGGTATACAATCTTACTGTGCACTGGACTAGGGCAGAGAAAAAACACAGATCACCCAATTTAAGACTCAACTTGGATCAAAGTCACACTGGAGTTTTATATGTTACTACTTAATATGACATGATAGGAAGCTTCAGAAAATTAAATTTCACAACGGATATTATGATACAAAGTTTTGCTTGACAAATTTGTGATATGGGAGTTGAGTTATATGTTTATTTTACATGTCATTTTCAGATGGGATATATATGTTGAAGAATTTATAATTTCTTCTAAGATTTTATTAAGAAATGTCTGTTTCTGATTGTATATAACTTTTAAGGTTAGAATTTTTATACCCTTATGATGCTGTTTTTCAATTGTTTTGCTCTTCTGTCAATCATTTTTGTCTGCAATTCAAACAAACATGGACAATAGTTAGGGTGCATGCAATGCAGATGACTTTTAAATTATAAATGGTATTGCTTGCTCTGCAATGTTTCAATTAAAATGGCCATGTGCTTCTTTCACAATGAATGAAGAAATAATGACTTGTCCATATAAGTTTGGAGGAACTTTTACTCCTCCATGACTATGTTGTTATGGCATTTGGACCATGTTTGTATAAATGATAATCTTTCCTATTCTTATAAATTTGTGTGTTATACCTGGAAATTAGCATCGTCTATCTCTGCATGCTTTCATTTGAGACAGAAGGGAAAAAGAGGAAAGCAATTTTTAAAGTCTTAGGGTCAATCTGAGGCACTAACAGGTGCTGAAGCAGACCTAAACTCTATCATATTATACCATGTACATATATTATATTATACCTTGATATTTATAATGTGATCTACATGTATTTACATGCCTTATTAGTAGCCCATTCCAAGGTTATTTGTTAATAAGGGGCTTGGAGAATATATATATATATATATACACACACCTCTAATGGATCTCATTCATGTGGAGATGCTAGCACGTCTATTGTTTACCAACCCCATTGGCAAAGGCTTTACAGAACATAAGGTCCTTTACACCTCCAGGGACCAGGTGTCAATAGCAATGTGTGGTAGAGGAGAGGAATTTTTACAATCATAAGAATATTCCAGAGGCACTGCCATAGGTGCACAAGTGCATCTGACTGTAGTCCATATTTCACATAAATGTACATGGCATCACAAGGAAAGGAGGGGAAGGCCTAGCAAGAGGTTGGGCAGATCCACAATCAATCTACCAGATGTTAGTAGGGGTGAGCACACCCGTTGTGCATCATCTTCATTGGCAAAAGCTTCACGACATGTGAGACCTTCACACATCTCCACAGACTAGCCTTATAAACAACGGGTCATACAGAAGAGAGGAGTTCTTATAGTTGTAGGAGTTATCCTAAGAAACCAACACAGGAGCATTTGACCATAGACTATATTACACACACATGAAACTCTGCAGGGAAGGCCAAGCAAGAGGTTGCATAATCCCACAACTGATCTACTAAGGTTACTAGGGGTGGTGATAAGGAACTCTCTCTCCCTCTGACCGTAAACTATATTACACACACATGAAACTCTTTAGGGAAGGCGAAGCAAGAGGTTGCATAATCCAACAAGTGATCTACCAAGGTTACTAGGGGTGGTGATAAGGAACTCTCTCTCACACACACGTGTGCATGGATGGCACACACCAAAAAAGGAAGAAAAGAAAAGAAAAGAAAGCACCACATGGGGAACACCAAACAAGAGATTGCACAAACCAACAACTGATCTAGCTGAGTTTAGTAGGGGTGATGATATGAACTGAGAACAATTGCAACATAAAAGAGAAACACAACATCAACAATTGTAAGGCCAAGATCTATCTCATCATCACCAACAATTGAAGCATCAACATCTTCCAAACATATGTTGTTGGGCTTCATTCATTTGGCTTGTTTACATTGAAGTTTAATGCTCAGTGTCATATAGATCTAGCCATCTCAAGGATCATCTTTTATTAGATCTCACACTTTTAGGTCTCCTATGATCAAGGTCCCCGATCTAGTCTCTTTGAGGGTCTTCACCACTTACACTGGACTAGATCTACACTATCTAATTTCCAGATTTGTGGAGTTTGGCATTGGAAGCTTAGTATAAGGATTATTAGAGAATCATATCAGAACCTTGCCTACTTACAAGCGGTTTTACAATGTTTTCATAGCAACATTGGTTCTTTTGGCTAAGTCTTTGGACATTGCACTTAAGCTTTATGAGCCACCACATTTAAAGAATAAGCTTGTTTCTTTTCTTAATGATACATTCTAGGTTTTCAACATCCTTTGGATAAAAGTATGTTTATTTTGTTATCGTCCCTGTAATATGTAGTAAACTTATCAATGATTGTTTGGCCTTTATTTGTTCCATCATAAAAATAATTTAGGGACATGCTCTAACAAGTCTTTGGCCTCCACATCAGGGGCTAGAGATTGGCTTTGATAGTTTCTCAAAGGAGGATTAGTAAATACAAGTAAATCCATTCCAAAGTTAGCTAGGGGTGGAAGAGGAGCATTGGGGTCTAAGATTGAAGGAGAGATAACAACATGCACTATAGGGCTTTTATTAACACTCAAAAGCTAAGTGATATTGGTCATCATGTCCTACGTTTGTTTGGATAGTTCTCTCTTAGAGGCCTCCATCTACTTCTTAGTATCACTCCAATGACTATCTAGTTGATAGAACAAAGATTCTCTAAGAGTTGTCATATACATAGCTACTTTTTATTATCACGAGGCTCAAAATGGGCATAGGACCTTGGAGGGACATATTCAATGTTTCCTATTTGTATTCACACTTGTTTTGTCACGATTGCCACATTA
Source organism: Wollemia nobilis (assembly GCA_028583015.1). NCBI lineage: Eukaryota > Viridiplantae > Streptophyta > Pinopsida > Araucariales > Araucariaceae > Wollemia > Wollemia nobilis. The sequence goes on from JAQPPZ010002979.1 coordinate 12,107,118, forward strand.
AATGGTGATGTTGGTCCAGTGTGATGTTCATCATTGCTACCCAACTCAGACACCCCCAAGGCCTTGTGGGATCCTACAGTAGTGAAAAGGAAGCTAGACAAATGCAGAACAACTTCCTACTTAATCTTTAGAGGAAAGTAGTGCAAAACAGGCCTAGACTTTCAATTCCAACAAGCAAAATCACATATACCTCACACAAGAAGCAACATATACCCTAAGAAAACCCTTTCGAGAAAACACAACAATCAAGGAGCACTCAACGTTTTATTCAACAATCAACAATTTGCTTTTACAATATAATTTTTTTTTGGAGTATCCACTCCTTTAGTCCCATTTATCAATAAGGCTAGAAATAGACTTGTAGTAACATAGTTGTCCTACAGTAACACATTTGACCTGCAGTAACACAGTTGGCCTACAGTACCTCTATTGACATGCGATAACATTGTTGAAATACCATAGATTGCTTAATGCCTATTGTGTATTTATAAACATAAAAATACAAAACCATAGTCTAAAACCATGAACCAAAACCATGGTCTAGTTCACTAGTTTTCTTCCTTTATATATGCTCTTAACATAAGACATGAGACAATTAAGATTTGGAAGGTATATGACATCTATTCCCAACATTCTCCCACTTTTCATATACCTTGCAAGAGCAAAAGAGAATCATCAATGAAAGAGTAAACTAATTGTTATGGGTAGAAATACCCATACGCTTGTAGCACGATCTGAACTTCTTAGTGCTCATAGGCTCTGTCAAAGCATCTACAACATTTAGAAGTATCCACCTTCTCAAGCATAACCTTCATATCCTCCACCATGTCATGAAGAAAACGATACTACACATCAATGTGCTTTGTCCACTCGCGAAGTGTAGGGTTCTTTACCAAGGCGATAACACTTTGACTGTCATAGTTAATTTTTATTGCTCCTTGACTTAGTGCTACATCTGAACACAACTACAAAGCCAGACTGCCTCCTTACTGGCATGAGTAGTTGCCATATACTCTATCTCTATAGTGGATAAAGTGACTATAGTTTGACGCTTACTCATCCAACTAATTGCACCACCGAACATGATAAACACATAGTCATTGGTAGGCCTCCTATTGTCAACATATCTTGCCCAATCTGAGTCTAGAAATCCTTGTATGTCTAGTTGCTTATTGTGGAACTTTTTGACTGCCAAGGATTCCTGATAACTAATAGAGTAATCTGAAGTACCTCCAAGATATTGGAAAACCTGCTTCTCTGTTGCCCAATAATCCTTTCTAGGATTTGCCATAAACTGACTCAAGACTCCCACTACTTGGGCAATGTTCGGTTTGGTGCAGACCATAACATACATAAGGCTCCCAACCACACTAGCATAGGGTACATGACTCATGTCCTCCATTTCTCTAGGTGTAGGACACTGCTCAATTGATAATGTTTTTCCCATGGAAATAGGAACACTCATTGGTTTGCAATTCTTCACATTGAAATGTTGTAAAATAGAGTCAACATACTTTCTTTGACCTAAATAAAGTTTACAGTTGGCTCTATCTCTTCTAATATTTATCCCTAGGATAAACTTAGCAACTCCTAAATCCTTCTTTTCAAACTGTAGTGAAAGTTAAGATTTCAAGACCTTAATGATATCCTTATTGTTACCAATTAGCAACATGTCATCCACATACAAAGTGATAACAATAAATTGACCACCCTGTTAGTTTTTAAGCTAGATTGTCTTAGGTCCCACTATTTTGGATCTCGTGTAGTCTCAAATATAAGAGCAATCACTATGTAGAAATGGACAGCATAACTGATAATAATATTATTGAAATATATCAAATATGAATGTCAATGGCCAAAATCATTCATGCAATAACATGAAGAAAACTTACGGTAGAATTGCTCAAAATATGCATACAAGCTTCAATAATAATGCTTGGATGATTCATACATTTTTTGAGATACATTTCATGGAGCTTTGTCTCCATAATATAGCCTTAGAAAGATAACTCTTCAAATACTTGACTATTGCACTCCTCACATATTTGGGAGTTGCAACCTTTCTTATTCCATACATAAGACAAATACTCACATGTCCTTTGGCTTCTCATCTTGCCACTTGTATACATGACTCTTGACTCTTTATTTACTTTTTACACTCTAATACATGACACTTGTGCACATCCTACACATAGATACTAACTTAAAATCACACTCCTAAACTATAGACTTAAACTATTAGCGTGTACCAAATAATGTAATATTCTCTAACACATCCTCCTACTTATAATAAACACAACGATCCAGTTTGGATCTAACAAATCCCAACCTCAAAACATAAGAATCAAATTTCTTGTACCACATTTGAGGAGACTATTTAAGACCATAAAGAGATTTCATTAACTTGCAAACTAAGTTTTCCTTACCCTTTTCCACATAGTGTTTCGGTTGTTTCATGTAGATCTCTTCCTCTAAGTCTCCATGCAAGAAAGTTGTCTTCACATCCATTTGCTCAACCTCAAGATCAATGCAACAACAAATAAAAGGAATCTAATGGATGTAAGCTTTGCAATTGGAGAAAACATCTCACCAAAATCTATTCCCTCCACTTGGGAATATTCCTTAGCAACCAAATTTGCTTTATACTTCTCTACCTTGCCCTCAAAATTGAATTTCTTCTTGAGCCAATATGTTTCCTTCCCTTAGGCAATTGAACTAGGTCCCATGTGCCATTCTTCTTTAGATTTGCCATCTCATCCATGACCATCTTCCAGGACTCATTGTCATTCATCTCCATTGCCTCCTTCACAGTTCTAGGCTCATCAACATTTGTAGATAAAGAAAAAATGCATCTCAAATCAAGTGGGTTATACCTTTTTGGTTGCCTTTATTGCTGAGTGGACCTCCCCACCTAATGAGATGGAGGTTCTTCCTCCTCCGAACTGTTTGAGCTTTCTTGAACCTACTCCTCGTTTGGTCCATCTTGAACTTCTAGTTCAACCTCAGTTGTAGCCTTCTCAGACTTCGGCTCAAGTTGCACTATTGATTTTGCATTATCAGTTGATTGCTCAACTTTAGGAGAAGATTTGATCTTTCTAAAAAATATATTTTGACTATACATCATCATTTCTATCACAGGATTCCAAAGCTTGTATCCTTTCACACCATCACCATATCCAATGAAGATATGTTTTTCTACTTTGAAATCCAACTTGGATCTCTTCTCCTTAGGAACATACACATATGCCTCACAACCAAAAATTATGATATGCTTTAGTGAGGGCTTCTTGCCCGTCCAAACCTCTTATGGGGTTTTATCAACAAGAGTTGATGTGGGAGATCTATTAATCAGATAACAAGTACTAATTGCTTCTACCCAAAAATTTTGATCCAAACTGACTTTACTAAGCATACTCGTAGCCCTCTCCATCAATTTCTTTTTCAGCCTTTCTACAATTCCGTTTTGTTGAGGGGTATATGGAGTTGTCTTATGTCGTGCAATGCCATTGTTCTTACAAAATATATCAAATTTTGCTGAACAAAATTCTCCACCATTATTTGTTCTCAACACCTTGATCTTCTTTTTCGTCTAGTTCTCAACAAGTTCCTTAAAATCTATGAACTGACTGAGGACCTCAGACTTTTTCTTAATAAAATAGACCCATGTCTTCCTAGAAAAATCATCAGTAAAAGTAACATAATTAGGGATTTTGCAAGCGAAGGTACAACAACCGGACCAAATACATCACTATGAATCAAATCCAAAATCCCTAAAGATCTAATAGAGCTCGGGTAAAATTGAACACAATTTTGTTTTCTATATATACAATGTTCATAAAAGTCAAAATCTAAAGAAGAATCAACTAACCCCTCAACCATATTTTTTCATTTCAAAGCCCTAAGGCCTTTCTCACCAATGTGGCCCATCCGTTCATACCACAACATAGTCTTTCCACCTGGAATTTTCAGGTTCACAACTATAGGAACCTCCGTACTATTGCATGCAATGGTGCTTTCCTCAAGAGAAAATAGGGTTCTATCCCGAACTCCCTTAGCCAAGATCATGGCTCCACACACCATCTTGCAACCCTCCTTGCTAAAGACCACCTGCACTCAAAGGTCATTTAATCTACTCATAGAAATCATGTTCCTCACCAAACCAAGGATGTGTCGTACATTGAAAAGGGATTTGAACGGACCATCTCCAAGTGTGAGTAAGACTCTTCCATAACCAACAACTTTGAGAGGAGTTATTTCCTAAATACACAATCCCACTATCAAAATCTGCATACTCAAAAAACCACCCCGATGGGGAGTCATGGGGTAGGAAGATCCCAAGTCAATCAACCATTCAGCCTCGCATGTGTGGCAAGGGCTACAACAAACACATTACCCATGTCCGCTTGAGGAGCCTTAGAGTCTAAATTATCATCTGATTCCTTTTTGCTCTTCTTTTCCTTGCAGTCCTTGATGTGGCATTTCTTGCCACAATTTCAACACTTAACTTTAGATTTATCAAGAGACATAAATCTCCCTTTAGATTTGGATCTGTTGTCCCTATTCGTGTTCTTGCCTTTCTCCTTTGATCTACCTTGAACAACCAATGAATATTTGATGGAATTCAAAGTCCTCCATCTTATCTCCTTCAAGAGTAAATCACTCACCACTTATTCAAGTGTTAGCTTAGTGGTGGTGTTGTTGATTGCCATCGCAAGGTTATCCCATGAATTTGACAAAGAACATAATAGTGTGATACATTGATCCTCATCATCTATTTGCATACCTATGGATTGTAGTTGGATCACTATGAAATTGAATGTATTCAAATGCTTTGCAACTGAATCCCAATCACCCATCTTCAAAGAGTAAAGCTTCTTCCGTAGTAAAAGTTTATTTACTAGAGATCTAGCCTAGTACATGTTTCCCAACTTCTTCCAAAGACTTTAATGGTGGGCTCTACAGATACATTCAAAAGTATGAAATCAACTAAACAAAGCCTAATCAAGCTTCTAGCTTTCTGATCTATCACAACCCAGTCTTCATCCTTCATAGACTCAAGATGACTTCTATAATAGCAACTCATATCTTTGTCTGAGCAGATCCTCCATTTTAAGCTTCCATAGCTCAAAATTCGTGTCGATTTTTTCTATCTCCAACCATGATGTACTTGTCATCCTGAAATAAAATAACTTCACTTGTGCACAACTCCCACTCAAACCAAGATTAAAAGCAAAAAATATTTATTTTAACTAAGGATCTCAAAAGTTGACCAAGCCTTGATACCAAATAAAAAGGAAGCTAGACAAACACGAAATAATATTTAGAGGAAAGTAGTGCAAAACAGGCCTAGACTTTCTATTCCAGAAAGCAAAATCACATATACCTCACATAGGAAGCAACATATACCTGGGAAAGGCCTTTCGAGAAAAACACAGGAATCAAGGAGCACTCAATATATTATTCAATAATCAACAATATGCTTTTACAATACAATTTTTTTGGGAGTATCCACTCATTCAGTCCCATTTATTAGCAAGGTTGGAAATAGATCTGTAGTAACATTGTTGTCCTATGTAACACAATTGACCTGCAGTAACACTACTGACCTACAATAACATAGTTGTCCTATTGTAACACAACTGACCTATAGTAACACAACTATCCTGTAGTAACATAGTTGTCTTGCAGTAACACAACTAACCTGCAGTACCACTACTGACTTGCAGTAACACAACTGTCTTACAATAACATTGTTGAAATACCACAAACTGCTTAATGCCTATTGTGTATTTATAAACATAAAAATACAAAACCATGGTCTAAAACCATGAACCAAAACCATGGTCTAGTTCACCATTTTTCTTTCTTTATATATTCTCTTAATATAAGACATGTGACAATTAGGATTTGCAAGGTGTATGACACCTATTCCTAACACGTAGATCCGTAAAACTTATCATAGTCTATATTTGGATTCTTTTCTTCCTCAAAATCAAAATCTCTATCCATTCAAATCTCTATTTTGGAGTTCATGATCATGATTAAGTGCTAAAACATGAACAATATGATTTGCATGAGTAATAGATTGAGTGAGATCCTCTTCTACTAGGAATTCTAAAATTTACCTCTTCTTAGACCTAGTAGTCATTCCAAAGCCCTTGGAAGAAGCATGAGCCATAAAGGAAAACATAAAATCTACTCAAGGGTAGCTAGGGTTTTCTCAAAGTTTCTATCCTTAAGCAAGCCAACACCAAAACTCACAATAGAACACAAAAAAAATTTCATAGCATCCCAAAGAGAAGAAATATATGGTGGGATTATTCCACTTTCAACAAAAAGTAGTAGCTAACATAGAACCTACAACAATAAACCTACTAAACCCTAAGGGTTGAAAAATGAAAGATAAAGCATCAAAAGGTACAATTGATGTCAAATTCACTAAAAAGCTTGTGGGAAAACAGGATATCTCATACAATTACTCAAACTGCTACAAGATATATCAAAATACTTGAACCAAGACAACAAAGCAATAACTATAAAATTAAATGTAAAACTATTTGAATCTAAATATAAATTAAAAGAGTATTTAAGAGCATACTCCTTAAATATCATCGACCACAAGTATTAGCTAGGGTAAATCTAAATGCAGTAAAATAAAATACTTTACACCTAGGGCCTCAAGGACCAAAACATCTACAATTAAGCACAAAAAAAACACTCATTTCTATTCCATATTGCTTTCTATGTCACCATAATAAGGAGAGAACACCTAGAATATATGCAAAGGATTTGATATGCCTTGGAAATCGGTCCTTGAGCAATACCTCTCAAACTTTGACTATAAATCTAGTAGAGAGAGAGAGAGAGAGGGTTGCATGCCAAGATAGCAAGAAAGGCAAAAAATATTTTAGAGCAATGCTAGCAAGAGCATGTAAATGGTTATAGTAGCTAAATGTTTGTTGAATGCTTGGTGAGAAAATAAGGAGATGAAATGGGTATTTATAGTGGATGAAAAAATGGAAATTGTTTTTTGACGTCGACAAATGAATTACACTTTTTCTATAGCCATAAAATTGTAACCGTCGGTCCAAACGATGTGTTGTCTTAACCTTAAACATAAAAACACACCAGGATCATGACTTTACATAAAAAACCCTAAAATGTTATCCCTACTTAAAATGGTGATCTTGACACCATCAATATTAAGAACTTGTGCATTGGGGGACACATGTAAACATGTCCCTTAATCACAAATCTATCTGGAAAAGTTAACAAGCAAAAATGACAAGGAAAGGTATTAGAAAGGGTAGCAATTAGATGAAGAGAGGGAACCAAAATCATCGACCAACATAGCTTGTTGTTGTCCTACCCAACGACTAACAAGGTTAGTCCATCCCTGTCCCATATGTAGGAGGATGGGACTCTCCACCATCTACAAAGTCACTTGTTAGTATTAATTTTTATAAATATAGATACCAATAGCATTGAATTATTATTTTGATTAGGGTGAAAAGAAGGGATTTTGGAAAGGGCCCTAATTTTATTTTTTCAATGAGTTTACACAGGGTTTTTATGAGGGGTCTCGGTCCCCTCATACTAAGTGGGGTTTGAACCTTGGACCCGTCAAAGAGAGGCGAAATCCCTTACCACTGCAGTAAGCTTGTATCTTGGGTCCAAACCTTTTTTACAATACCACTCCTCTACATTAAATCAAACAATGAAGAATTAGAGAAGTGTAGTAGTAGAACAAGATAAAAAGTCACATAAACACCTTAAAGGGAAATAAAACTAAAAAGCTTCACTTCCTATGATGACAAGAGGTGAATAAAGCTTACAACCATTGATTAATAATTTAACCAAACTTCTATCTATCATAAGTTTATAACTCCCTCTTAACTACACTCTTCAACTCACTAGGAAAATCATCCCTCCATAGAATTGGTTTAGGACTGTATACACCTTTATTTTCCAACCAATCCATCGCTTGGTTGCCCTATTAATAGATATGCACTATTCCAAGGCTGCAATGATCGTAGCCACCACACTATTCAACAAGAACCCTACCACAAAACATAGGATTGATATAACATGAGAGAAATAAAATGAATACCATCTAATTGAAACCCCTTAGATTTCCATATGGAGTGACTAGTGCCAATTTATAAGGGAGCTTAACGTAGGTAAGTGTAAATACTTGGTTTCTTAGAAGACATAATTCCCTTTCTGTATGTTTGCTATTTAAATAGAAAGAGTATGCAGAATAGTGTTTTTTCAAATAAGCTCATCATATATAATGAAAATTAACTTCATATACATAATCAACACTATCAATATCCATGATTCTTATATCACCTTAAATTCTAATAAAAAAATGCAATTTTTTAGCCCATATAATTTATAGACTAGAGTAGAAGTAACATTGGAAAGAATTAGCCATGCTAGCACATAGTACCTTTTCCAACTAAAAATTTCCATGTACAAAAAACCCTATATATGTACAAAAAACTAAAAAATGGGTGAGAAGTAGAAATTACACCACTCAATCTTCAATTGGCATCCACCATTGGGAATAAAACACCACATTAGATAATGGGTTAAAATTGGTTTTCAATTTTGATAGTGGAATTTTATACAAAGCGCTAGGGTAAACAATGCTTACAAGAGACACATTATAGATGTCAATTATGAAATGATGGAAAAGTTTAGGATTATAGGGTTAAACGCATAATTATTAATGTTAACAAGTAGAATTTGTAAGTTTCCATTTCTAATATTAATAGCATTGTGCTTTTAAAAATTATTTTAAATGCCAAGCATTATTAGATGTTGAGGTGGAAACTACAACATGCACATCATGATGAGATGAATTAGCTAGTTAGGGTGAAGAAACCATGTGGCAACACATGGATGGACAATGATTGGATGATAACATGGTAGTTGATCCTCTAAAGTCAATTGCAGGTCAAACAAAACTATAGAGCTACATATTCCACAACGTAGACATATGATAAGCCTATGTTGGATCCTCTGCTTCTACAAAGGGGGAGACTTACCAAATTTGAGATTTTTTTTTTTTTTGGTAAAAATAGAGTAGCGAGAAAATACAAGATTCAAGAAGGACAAAGGAGTTTGCTTAACAAAAAGGAGGTTCCTTTCCTATAGAGGATAATACTTAGTCAATTGAAAACCTTTCTTGTGAAAAGAGGAACTATGGTCAAAATGGAAAATGAGAGCAATCTAACCTAGGCATTATTAATACTTGAGATTCTACACCCCTAAAGAGGGGTACTTAACCATTTTCCTCCCATAGGTGAATCAAGAATTCTTTAAAACTTTATCTCCTTAAAAAGGAAATAAAAATTTCAGAATAATGCTTTGAATAACACAAATTTCTACCTTGTCAAAATTTTAATAGTTAAAAGGCATAAATTGAAAAGAATTTCTTTACCATCACTCTCTAAATATGTTGACATTTTGACATCTAGTTTTCTGCACAATATTAACAAGAATCCCTAAATCCCCCTAAATTAAAAACCAACCAAAATTACCATGCTTCTTTTTGACAGGAGATGCAACTATATTGAGGTCCCCTTAAGAATCCAAAGCTCATAATTGTGAATTATCATTGGATTTGACATGACTAAGATCCTTCTAACATCTATCCCTAAGAGTAAATATATTTGAAGCATATATATTTATAACTCTAATTTTTATATTCTCTTCTTTCTTGCAAAAGAATACCAACAACCACATTGCTTCTTTCTTTTGGTAAATTTTCATCCTATTTGTAATTATTGTAGGTAGTTGCCATATGTATCAAGGATCCAAAAAAATTCATTAGACAACCCTCCATATTTTGAATATTTTTAAATGCATCCTTACGTTTGTGACTACTACTTTTGTAACCTATATTAAAAACAAATTCCAAACTATAATTTCTTCATAAACCTTTTTGGGACCTTACTCATACCTAAATATTCCAAGATATAATATTTATAATCATTTTTAATTGTGGGCGAAGCCCCTTTTTTTATTTAGAGGAAAAGGGGTTGTACTTGGTCCCCCACCCTTTAAAAATCATAACTCTCTCCATTAAATCTTGAGATTTTGCAAACAGATTCAATTTTCATCTCAATTAAGTTGTTATAGCTAGATACATACATCTTTTTCATCATAATTTTGAATTCTTGATTTTCATTTTATGGATCTTCTTCAATTATTTTTTGTAAATACAAATATTCTAAAATTCAACCTCCCTCTTCTTGACATTTTCCTATAGCAACCTTCACCTCTACTATCTATGCAATGCATCTTAGTAGAGTAATATTTCTAAAAATTCATGCTATCATAGTCCACTTTACGATATCTAGAGTGTTAGTTTTCTTTTTGAAGCATAAGTGCAACCACAAGAACTATTATATAAAAACACTTTAATGTTATAAAATACAACAAATATTACCAATGGAAAATATTAAAGTAAATCTTAATCATTATTTGATTAAAATAGTCAACATTTTATTGTCATCTTCAACTAAACTTACTACTTCCTCTAACCATGGAAAATAGAATTTAGCTTCATGATCCTCTATTAAAAACCCCTATTGGCTAGCCTATCTACACATTTGTTCCCTTAACGTATGTGTAAACTGATTTCTACAATGCTATAGCAATGTATTGTATTTTCACAATGGTCTCTTGTATGTTCCATGGGGCCTTTGCTTTTCTCAAAATTGTATTTATTACACCTTTCAACCATACTCTCTTTCATTTCATTTGTTTGCATATTTTTAACCCTTCCAAAACCACCCAAGCTTCAACTTCATTTTTGGTCTTATATCCACTACTGAAAGTGTAATGTGATAAAATTTTACCCCTATTATTCATCCTCTTGCTGGTCTTGGATTTCCTTTAGATGCTCCATCAAAATTCAATTTGATCAACTCCACTTTTGGTAGTTTCCACTTTATATTATTTTCCTTCCTTTGGTTTCTCCTATACCCAACGTTATAATTATATTTGATGACTTGAATCCATCTATCAAGGCTCTTTGCTTCAATATTAGGGATTAGGTGAGTTGATAGGGTTGGTTTAGACTCCTCTATGGCTAAAAAAATCTTCCTTTTCATTACCTCTAAACTGCTTTCCTTTCCTTTAAATATTCTTTTGATTTTTTCTAGCCTTATAGTCCAACGTATTGTATCTTTCGACGTATTCCATATTGTTTATAATGACTCACTTTAAAAAGTTTTCTACCACTGCTTTAACCATTCTTCAATTATGCCATTCATCACCATGCATTTACCAAACATATTAATAATCCGCTGCCATAGTTCCTATACTATTGCATAGTGTCCTAAGATATGGTCTATGCTCTCCTTTTTACATAGAACACATTGTGAGGGACAATGAAAACCCCTTTTCATTAGGTTATCCTAGGATACAATTTTATTATGACCTACTAGTGATACACATATTTTCAATTTTAGAATGCTTGGGCTATCCTAAATATCACACCATATTCTTGTGATATTCCTATTTTATTGGTGTTTTACATTATATTTTCTTCTTGCTATGTATTCTCTAGAGCTATTCAACTCCCAAATTAGCTTATCCTTGGCTCCCCTCATATTAATCATTATTGTTATCTTTCTACTCAAGTATACTTGTTAGAAAAAATCTTCTTTCCATTTTTATCTTCCTTCCTGATCCTTGCACATAATGTTTGAAACTCTATCACCATATTTATCTTGAAGTAATATCATCCATGGTTTCAAAATTAGACCTAGATTGAATGGTTTTTTATCACACCAAGTATCCATCAAAATATTTTTTTTCTTTTTTCTTTTCTCTATAGTTCCAACCACCCATATTAGACCTTTAATAACTAGATCAATTAATTTTTTAAAATTTTTCCATAGTGTAGAACCATCTGGTAGTGAGAATGCAATAAATATTAAGCTTGGGTCATTGGGTTCAACATACTTAGAAGAATTCTTGCCCATCGTCTTTGAATATCTTTGTACAATATCCAAATTATTTTACCCTTAGAGCTAAGTTTGCATCTATAAGAACTCTTAAACCGAGACCTCCCCTAGTTTTATATTTAGACACCTTGCTCCATTTCACCAAAGGAATTTTCCTTTTAGCATGTAATATTGACCACAAAAATAATCTCATAAAGATTAAACTTTTTCTACTTTGGCATAATACACAAGGGCATATAATATGTTAGAATGGTCTGAAAGACTGATTTAATTAGTTGCACTCTTCCTACTAATGATAACCATCTACCTTTCCATGCTGGTAGTTTATTCTAAACTTTACTTATAACTAGATTCCACAATTCTATCCTCATTTTTCCCTCAAATAAGGGCATCCCTAGATATTTTGCTGGAAAATTTGCCTCCTCCATTTGAAGTAAGTTGCATATCCTTGTTTTGTTTCTAGTTGGAGTGTTAGGAAGTAAAATTTGGATTTTGTCCTATTAACTTGATTCCTAACCCTCTTTCATATTCCTTTAATAAGTTATTCAAATTATTGATCCCAATTTTCCCTACCCTCCTAAAAAAGGCTATATCATCTACAAACTATTGATGGGTGATGTTGATGTTATTACTAGCCTTAAATATGCTTATAGCTCATATTTGTGTAGACACCTAAAACATGTCATGGTCAGGGAGACTACTCACATGGGTACACTCATAGGTCATGTGACTAAACCTTGGGACCTTCCAAGTGTCAAAAGTGGTTTTTGCCACTCATATGGGGCATTTTCAGCCCATCCAAGCCTGGCCATTGTAGACCAGAGCGGCCAGAATCCAGCCACTGTAGCTCAGAGCGGCCAAACCTTAGCCACTGCAGATGATAGCGACTAAGCTTTAAATGCATTTTTCCACCCATCCAGCCTAATCTTGGGTGGAAGTGGCAGTCTGCATGCAATAAGGATGAGCGGGGATAACTTTGCATTCCTCCTCATAGCTAGTCTACATGGAAGACTCAAGTCCAGATTTAGACTTCAGTTAAACATAGAAAAACAAAGAGCTTCTCATGCTAACACCTAGTACGCATGAGGGATTCAGTCCTAGGGTTGAACATTGACCTAGGGCTTCAAAACACTTTATAAGGAGTAAACCTAAAAGCACTAGGGGACCTTCTTGGACCTTCTTGGACCTTCTTTTATCAATATTTCAATCAGAGAGAGAGAACATCATACATCAGAACTTTGAACAGGTTGGATCATTGAGGAGAGCTTCTAGAGACTTGGAGAGCTTCCCTTGGAGATCGATTCTTGTAGCGGAGCCCTGTCGGATTGGAGGGAAAATCTGAACACATAAGGTAATCATTTTAACATTAGTAGCAGACTTGAGCCCATAGCCTTTGGATCAATAGAGAGAGATTTCACCTTAGCGATCGCTATCCTGGATAGTGGCCCGCAACCTAGTCTAGGGTTTTAGGTGTTAGTTTATTTTATTCTGCTTTCTCTTTCATTTCATTAGCATAAGCTTTATTTTAGTTATTCACTTGCATAGTACTAGTTTCATTGCATTTATTGAGCTTATTCATTGCTAATAACCTCATCCAGGGAGGCAATCTCGGACATCTAAGCGTGTGTTGTTGTTTCATTGATTTCAGGGCTACAAGTTCAATCGGGCAAATCCACAACATACGAGAGCAAGAGGATCCCTCTAGAAATCAGACCTAGAGAAGGAGGCATCTGTAAGCCCTCATACATTTTTGTGTGCATCATCGGGAAGCCTTATAAAGTGTGCCCCCTATGTGAGGGGATATTTTATACACCTGCTGCCCTCTTTGTGTGTAAAATCATGTATCAAATGAAGGGTATCCCTTAGAGGGATTCATATGTAACCGGATCTTGGAGAATATCAATACAAAAAGCATTCATTCATTTATTTCTTCACATTCTAGTTATATCTGCTTTATGCCTTTCATTTATTGCATGTTTAACATTAAAGGATTCAATTGAATCGCAAGTAGAGTAGTTAGTGGATGATGCATCGCTTCCCTGGGGTCACTACAGATGGTGATCATGGTGGGACTCCTACCCAGTTCTTTAGTTTATTTTCATTTTTTGCCGCTTTACTAACTCGAGTTTTGTGTGCAGGTTTAGCCGCTCTGATCTACAATGGCCAAAAATCAGCCACTATAGTCTACAATGACCAGAGTCAGCCGCTCTAGTCAACAATGGCCAGAAGTCAACCACTCTGGTCAACAGCGACCAGAAATGGAGTGCAGCAGAGGTCAAAACATTGACTCTCTAAGCTGGATTAAAGGTTGGTACAACTTTTTTGACACTTTATAGTTTTCTGTCTATTTTTGTTCTCTTAAAAATAGTGATAATTAAGACATATTTCAATTTGGAAAACTGAAAGAATGAAAGAGAAAGAACTTGCATCTTGCACATCTTAGGTTTCTTTTTAGATTTTCCACTAGGCATTGCTAGGAACAATGACTTCTATTTGTAAATTTCGCCCTAGAATCCAACGTGCTAGACACTGTGTGATTGGTTTGCTTGCTTTGAGGCCTTTCTAAAGGCCATACTTGCACCTAATAGAGTGCATTCATTAATCTCATAGTAGCTATGCACCTTTCTAAAAATTGAAATGCATTTTGCATTAGGCATATAGGAAAGAGTCATTGCTGTTGTATGATGCATTCTTATTCATGCAAACTTAAAATGAACCCACACACACACACACATATTTTAAACATTGGGGAGTTGGATTTCATCACCAACCCTCAATTCAGTCCGGTGACGTTGGCATTCATCTCCTTCCACCGGTTTTACCCCCTAGAGCTTCCTAGAAATGGATTGAGGAACTTACTTATAGTGATACTAAGGTACTTGTGTTCAAACTATCTCCCACTATTGGAACAATCATTGGTTCAGAGTGGAAGAGCTAGGTGAACCCCCCACTGGGATTTAAGCGGTGTACCCTAGTCTCTTTTGAGAAATCATGTTTGGCATGAGTGTTCTTGATTATCACTATGGATGAGTCTCCTCATTCTAAATCCAAAGCAAGAACAAGAAACAAGAAACAACAAAACATCAAAATACAACAAATAGTTTAGGGCACACTTAAATTTGTAATCAAGATAAACATTTGCTTGATATTGTTTGGTCATATTTAAGTGCAACACAAAAGCTAAATTTCCAAAAATAATGGTCAAAACAAGAAGTAAACATCCTCGGTCTGATATCGAGGGAGAATCTGAAGCAACACATACCCTTAGGCGAAGTCGTAGTAACATTGAAAGACCTACTCGAAAGACCGTGAGACGTAGTTCCATGAGTCTAAGGGGTGATAACTCAACCCTTGGGGGATCTCCTCGAGAAACCCCAAATAGGGAACCACATCAAGGAA